>MU269983.1:17776205-19199538 GCA_021432705.1 Caranx ignobilis
TCACTTCATTCATATTAATACAATTACTACCCTCATTAACTCTAAATCATGTCATCACAGGAAACTGGGGAGAGTTTTTGCATTTCTGTCTGTTACTCAGAGAACATTTGGACCAGACCAACCAAACTTTGATCAGATTTATATCTGCTAATTTCCCATACCATTTAATGGTGACCTGTGAGTGAGTGGAAGAATTTAGATATTGTAAGTGACCCCTTGGGAACAGAGAAATGAATCAGGGATAGTTGCAACATAATGAAAATACATTAGGCTACATTTCAGTCGTCAAATTTTCATTTTTGTCTCAGTAAGCATTTTGAAAATGTGCTTTGTTTTACAATGATATGACATCAAAATACAGTCTTTTCAGTCTGTTTTTCACTACCTCCTGTCATAACTGGCACAATTTATCTACTTTATTATGTCAGTAATTTGCTTGTACTCGCCTACATGTTAAATGAGCAGTTACTGTACATTGTGTATTCTGCACTAAAATATAGAAAAACACTGGCTTCTTGACACAATAAGTTGTTACAACCATCACCACCACATCAGCCATTATGTGCTAGAACATTCCTTGACACCAGTGTCATTTAAATGTTAACAGAACTAAGTTTTCATCAATTCTTACAACTGAGGAAATGGTCTGACTGAACATCTGAGTGTCATTGCGTAGTATAGGGCCTGTTGCAGTTGTCCGCAGTGTAAGGTGACTGTAGCTGGTGGCCAAATTATTATTATTATTATTATTATTATTATTATTATTTCATTTTTTTGTGTCATTGTCTCCTTTTTTAGAGTCGTGGAAGTAATGCAAGAATGATGGAGTAGTTCAGTATTTCAATAGACCTACACAACATGCTTTGAAGTAAAACTGTCTTAATATCAAGAAAAATATTTTTTGCTTGTTGGCTGGTGTGGGTGCTTTGAAAATTGTTGACACTCTCACTAGCATGACATTACACCACAGAGTGGAGAACTGCTAATGGTGACAATGCCTGAACACTGCTAAACAGCCTGGACTAATTTTTTAGTCAGCAGTGTGCAGCAGAAAGCAATCCCTTTCTCTGCCATCAACAGCATGCCAAACCTGTAGGTGACAGTGTAATGAGAAGCTCAAGCCCACGTTAGTCATCAGAATCCCCAAAATAGCATCGATAACAACGTCACTTCCTCTTTTAAAAAAAAGATGGCGCCAGGATCATCATTCGTATGGACTGACCAGGAGGTAGAGCTCCTGTTACGTGTAACTTTTGATTAGGCCTACAAAGCCAGCTGTATTTGCAAATGCAAACAGACGAAGAGGGTTTGCACCAAAATAAATGCGACTGCTACTCTGAATTCCTCCATGATCACCATGAAAATGTAAAAATATGTTTACATGCAAACATGCAAACAAAGTTTTCCAAAATCTCCACTCTGGCTGGAGTTTTTAGAAAGAATTGTTTGTGTGAGGTGAATTCTCTGTTTGCGTGTAAATGAAGGGAAATGTCTCCCTTTTTCAAAATAACCACGTACGTGTAAACAGGGCATAACTGAATCAAGTCTGGTGTGCTGCTGTTTGGTTGAAACAACAACCTGCAGCCACACGGGCCTTTGTGGAATAGTTTGGACATGCCTGATCAACACCAAACTCTTTGGGATCAATTTGTACTGAGCCATTTAATGTAAAATGTCTGAGTCCATTAAAGATAATCCATCAATCACATTTTCTAAAAGGTGACACATGCTGTGAAATGATGGCATATTTATGCAGAGAGCTGTGGCTCTGATTCCCTCAGTTATATCAGGTTTAAACAAGTTGTTGTCCAAACAATAACTTTCTCTCTGCTCCATCGTCAGCTGTAAATTTCTGCACCATCTATATTGGCCCTGGTGATCGAAGTAACTCTGAAATCCCTGAATAACACTGTGTATGCAACCACATTTGCATTATGTAAAATTTGCGCGTGTTGCTTTGAGACTTGCAAAGACTCATGTTAGTTTGAGGAACAAAGCGTTGAGTTTTAACTGGGGCATCCAAACACAGAAACAAACACATGACAAGGACATCAAGGCTGTGTTCAAAAAACAAGCAAACTCCACACTTCTACTTCCTGTTTTGTGTTAAACCATCAAAGCACAACGCTTCTATTTCCTGTGAGTATGGATACACACACACACACGCACACACTGAAATAACAATAAACTAAACTTCACACTGATTCTCTTCATGGATCTGGTGATTAATATCCTCTGTTCCTCTTTTCTTTGATCTATGAAAACCTCTGAGGCTTTTCATTAGAGCACAACAGAAATGTCTGGCAACAATGCAAATGCATGTGTTTATATGAATTTGTCAGTGTAAGGATGAGTGGACCTGAACCCTTTTTGACCAACGCTCTATTCCCTGCACAACCAGCTATTGTCATTTTTGACTGGAGTAGGAGCTCCTTTATGAGTGGATGAAATTCTCCCACCTCTTTGGCTAAATACACACCACACTTAACGCTTAGCTGATACATTGCTGTAGATAACAAAACTACATAATTGTAAAGAGTAGTTCAAATTAAATCAACCTACATTTGTAAAATGAAGCAACAGCCTCCAAGGGGGAATAATGAAGCCAACAAGGAGCTGCTTGCGGGCAGCTCCAAAGGCAAGTCACCCCCATAGACTCCTACAGTAAAATCCCAATATTTGATTTTATATAATTTGCTAAAATTTAAATGTATAATTGAATGTATATATTGGTATTTTGTGTGTCAGGCAGGCACTGTCACAGTTGGCTACCTGCTGTCTGCAAGGTGTCACCTTAGCTATTTGGGCCAAATAATATGACCTTTCAGCCATGTTTGTGGTGTTGGTGTCATTTGGAGAACTTTTCATGAAAACACAGACAAAATAAAATGACTCACTGTGTGGTTGATGGACCAGCAGAATGTGAGGAAGTCAATGGCCCTGTTTACTGAGGTGAGTGAAATTAAAGCACTACTTACTGGTTGTATCTCAGCACTTATTAGCAGGTATCAGTGTCTGCTGTTGCAGTGTCTGGCTTGTTAGCTTAGCTTGTTTACTAACTAATTAGCCAGAAAATTCATTAGCGTTGCTTTGGCCTTTAACAAAGACGCCCAGTTGTGCTAATGACGCTGATGAGAGTGTAGGCTATGTTTGCCACAATTATTTATCTGGCATTTTTCACAGAAATCTCAGCTCTGCACATGCCCCAACTTGCTGACCATTTTTCGATTTGCCAGCCATTTAAGTGGAGTCACACGTTTTTTTCTGTCCAATAAGTAGTTTTCATACTTGTAGTCCAGTTTGTTGTCTAGGGCTTTGAATAGTTCAAACCATGTCAAAACCCAGCTGGGAAGTTCCAGGGTGGTAGAAGGAACACTTTGAAAAGCCCCTGAACCTGGATAACATATTCTCTGTCGAGTGTGCAGACAAGGGAAACCTCACCCAGAGGTCACTGAGGTACTCAAGAAGTGCATTAGTGCAAGATGCCAAGTGTGAGTAAGAGTTGCGCCGAGATGCTGAAGGCTTTAGCAGTCAATGAGTTGCCATGGCTTCTTTATTGTCACATGGAGGTTGGAACAGTAGCTATGGAGGGATGGTTCCTTTTTTGGGGCGTATCATAGAAAGTTCACTCCAGGATGCTGGAAATGAGGCACCAACAGTTTGCTGAACTGCAGATGCACAAGGAACAGTGTGGATTCTGTCCTGGCTGTGGAACAGTGGAGCAGTTCTTTAATCTCGTCAGAGTGCTGAGGAGGTCAGTGGAGTTTGACTGTGTATCTTGTGGACTTTGACAAGGCTTATTCCCGGCGGGCTGTTTTGGGGAGTACCGTGCACATTTTTACAGGCCATTTAGTCCTTGGATAACAAAGTGAGAGCTGCTTACACATTCCTGGCACAACATTTTACATGTTTTCAGTGCGTGTTGGACTCTGTCAAGTTTGACCCTTCCAATCCTGTTTGGACAGGATCAGCCAAAATTAGTTCTTTGGTTTGGGAACTCTGAATTGCATCTTTGCAGATGATGTGGTTTTAATTGGTTCATCTCCTCTGGTGCGCAGTGGGGTGGTTTGCAGTCAAGTGTGAAGTGGTTGAGATGACAGCAAACTCTCAGACTATGGTTCTAAACCAAAACGTTTGATTGCTCCCTCTGGATTAGGAGTTAGTTGCAGTCACCAGTGAAAGGTGTTCAAGTAGTCTTGCTCTTCAATCAGGGTAAAATATAGCCTGAGATTGACATAATGTTATTCCTGGCTGTTGTGGTGAAGAGTGAGCAAAGCTCTTAAGTTGATCCTCCCTCCAGATCTCACCTTTGCTCATGAGATCTGGGTAATGTGAAATCGCAAATACAGCTGATATGGGTCTCCTGCATCGGCAACTGAGCTTAAGGGGATGGCACTCTGCACGTACTGTCTGAACCTACTGTAAGGTGCAAGAAAACTTCAAATGAGAGCAGAGAGGTGACAGCCACAGTCCTGAAAGAGGTCCTCTCAGGCAAAAAAAAAAAAGTGTAAAATCTGGTGTGGGGGTGCTGTATAGTTCAGCGGGTTGAGCCCCATATGCAGATGCTAGTCCTCACTGCAGCTGGCCCTGGTTCAAATCCTGAATCCGGTGGCCCTGCTGCATGTCATTCCCCTCTCTCTGCCTCCCCATTTCCTGTCTCTCTCAAATGTCCTGTCAATTAAAGGCAAAAAGCCCAAAAACTGTACAAAATAAAATCTGGTGTGCACAGACCATAGGAGTATGAGGGTATGATGTCTTATGACATTTCCTCTTAAATCTTAAGTCTATGAAACCAAATGTAACTGCAATACCGACATTAAAAAGTAAATAAAAATAGAAAAATACCCTTCAGCTGAAATTAAGGTTATCATTAAAAATACACTTTCTTTTCCCTCTTCTCACATTTGTGGGCTCTTAAATGACCAGAACTAATACTAAGCTTACACACCTGGGTAAGTAAGAGTCACTACCACTTTTTTCATCCTGTTCATTAATTTTCACACTTTTTAATAACACTCTTATCTGAACCAGTGTTCTGTAAAGAAATGCTTCAATGTCTTTTAATGAGCTGTTGGTGCACATTGAACCCTTAATCCTTGTTTCGGTGTCAATGGTGTTTTTTTTTTTTTTTAATTAAACAGAGTTTGAAATATAATGAATTTTGTTGTTGTCTAAGCAGATGGTGTCTCTATGGCACATCCACATAGAGAGACCCTTCAGTATTTAGGCCTGCAGACAGAATTATACTTTGCTAATTAACTTGAGTAAGGCAGCTTGACACTCAGTCCAGAAAGTGATGCGCTGCTATCAGTGCGCGTGAGTGAGTGAGTGAGTGAGTGAGTGAGTGAGTGAGTGAGTGACAGAGAGAGTCCAAGAGAGTTGAAGAAAGAGGAAAAATGAAAAAGACATGGTAATGAGCAACTAATCTTTGATTCTGTTTAAACTGGTGGAATAAAAATGTCTTCAGTTAAGCAAATGTGACCCATCAGTGTGGTATTTACGTGTTTGTGTGTGTGCAAAATTTGCATGGACAGTGTGTGCATCCATAGGCTTGTGCATCTTTTCCCTTTTGAGTTAATTGACACTCTGCACAGACTGCAGTTGCCTGTCTCAATAATGGTTGTTATGGAAACAATGTTTGGTGTGACAGATGCATTTGTGGCAATCAGGATACAGCAAACCACAAGGGACACACACACACAAGGATTCGGAGGAAGCACTGGCAAATAGATAGCTGAACAATACAAAGAATGAAAATAAAACACTAAACCACAGAGGATGAACACATTCATTACTAGAAGGAGATTATTAAATGCCAACAAACTGGAATAAATGTTTCAGCTGACATTATTCCACCTGATTAAAGACAGAGACTTAATTAAGCGTAAATAATCATGTCATTCATGCCAGTTGCTGTGAATCAAAATCCCAAGAATAAATCTTTTGGGCATTACCTGAGATGAGTAGAAGCATTCTGGACAAAAAAAGGAAATAAAAAGGAATTTTTTTTTCTATTTCTATATATTTCTAATTTCTTTGGGTTTGATCTAGTCAGATTTCACTTTATTCAGCAAATTTTATTTTTATTTATTTATTTATTTATTATATAGTTTAAATGACTCTAGCCAACACCCTGTGATATTGTATCTCAAGGTTACACACTTAACACATCATTAAAAAGTAAAGACATCAGGGTGCCATGTGCCTCAGTGGGTTGAGCAGGCGCCCCATATGCAGAGGCTACACTCCTCAGTCGGCCCTGGTTCAAAACCTGCATCGGGCGGCCCTTTACTGTCTGCCATTCCCCCTTTCTCTGCCTCCCCATTTCCTGTCTCTTTCAACTAAAGTGTCAATCAAAGGCAAAAAGCCCAAAAATATACTTAAAAAAAATTAAAAACATATTAACCACTGCAGTGGCCAGTATTAAGCCTGAGTCCCAAATAAACTACACAGTGTTATATGTGTGTATTACAGTTTGTGCCGACAGACCCTCCCATATATATGTGGTGCCAGGTGTGTGTGTGTGTGTGTGTGTGTGTGTGTGTCTGTGGTCTGACTTGGTGGGTGGATGTGCAGTCCCATCGGCATGTGGGATGATTGGCAGTGCCCGTTTGGGCGTTGTTGATAACACACAGGAGGGCGACTGCCACAGATGAGCTCTGTCAAGCTGTCTGCCTGTCAGACACCCACACATACTCCTTCTCTCCTTCTCTCCTTTGTTTTCGCACACACATGCACGCACAAACACACACACCAACCTGCAACTCAATTTCTTTCACAGTGACTCCTGACTCTGACTCTTGTTTGTGTTTAACACACACAGAATCACTCTGTCTGGTCTAGAACACACACTTCTCACAGGCCTAGAATCCCTCTCTCTCTCTCTCTCTCTCTCTCACACACACACAGACACACACACACAAAACCTGTCAGCCCTATCCGTGGCCAGCCATTGAACCTGGTATACTGATAAGAGCAACAACAGCCCTCTCCTCTGCAGGGAGAGACTGTCTCATTCATATGTATCTCTTGATGTGTTGGGGAATCTCTGTCACTTGTTTGTCACTGTGGACGGCTTGAAAAGACCAGGCTGACATTTGGAGGGGTATATTTCAATACAGAAATTGAAAAAGGCACAGGGAACTGCTGTTTTGAATACATGGGTAGCCATGTTTGTATTGTTTGTGGTATAAGGCTGGGTTTTATTGAACATGGAAGATTTACAGTGAAACTCCTCAGATTTGAGGATGGCATCTTTTGTCATCAAACTTTGAAGATATGGTAGTATTTTTTAGACGGAAAGACGTGTGTTTGTGAGAGGCAAGAACCTGTGATTTCATCGGAACGCTGCAAAACCTTGTAGGGAACAAATTTGGATGATTGATGCTTGATGCTTGAATGATTGCAACCCTTTTACTGTAACAGTCAACTATGAGCAAAGCTGCACATGCAGTTTAGAGTTGTTTTTAGCTTTGTTTGGTCTCCAATCACTCCTGAGTAATTCCTGAAACATTTGTCTCTTTAGCTGTTAAATGTTTACCAGATTGTTACTTCCTTACTTTGTCATTTGGCTCTGGGTAAACTGCTTTTTACATTTTTTCCCCCTCTTAAGGCCATTTTAACTAACACAATGAGCTGGAAGCGGAAGGCTTCATGGGGATGAGAGAGATGGCACTGGGTGTTCATTTTCAGTGGGTTTTGTCACTATGAGAATCACCTTAGTACAAATTCTCACTTGGCCCATTTTTGGTATAAAAACATTGATTGGTGTAGTTTCAAAGCAACTATAATTGATATTTCTCTCAGATTTCCTATGACACCCTAATCAGTCATCTTGAAAAGTTGGTCGGTCCCCCTGACTCTATGTTAAACTGGTTCAAAACATCACAGAGGAAGTTTTACATCTTCAGGATCATGTGTCTGAGACACAATCACAGTGAGGTTTCTCAGTGGAGCAGTTTTAGACCATAATCATTCTCACTGTAGATGCTGCCACTTGGTGACATCATCACTGAGCACAGTGTGTTTCCATAGTTACACTGATGATGCACAACTGTACATCTCTCCTGAGCCAAATGATACAGCTGCTGTTAACTCCACGTGTCTTCTAGAAGTAAATAATGAGCGTAAAACCAAAGTCCTGGAAATCATCTCAAAACAAAAGGAGAAGTGTTGTTTGTTTCAGGGGAAATGAAGTCGCTAGGTAAAAGCTGATGTTACAGGCCTCTGTTAGCCCCCTAGTAATGTTGTTCTATGTAACCAGTAATATAAACAGTAAATGAAAAAGTTGTGGAAAATCTGATTTGTGCCTTTTCTTTCAAGCTGTAATGCAGTTTTTCACTCCCCTCCCAACAAACACTGAGAGATCTCAGCACATTCAAATAGATTTTTGTATAAAGGCCTTTATGGGCAAAGACCAAGCCACATTGCTAACCCCCTAATTAAAAATACAGCTATAGACTGAGATCATTCACTGTTTGTTAAAGGATCCCAGTTACAGACTTTGGAAAATCAGGGATGCAGAATTGTCCATTTCAGCCCCAAGCTATGGAGCACACATCCCATAAGTATTAACAGAACAGCTCACTAAGTATTGTAAAAGAGAGCCGAAAACATATCTCCTTACATTCAGTCTTTAACTAGCTATGACTTTCCTGATACAGCTCTGGGGTTTTGCACTTTGCTCTGTACTTAGCACTGCAGCACTTCTTCTTTTAAAATGCTCTCATATGTATTTATGTCAGTGATTGATAGTTTGGAAGAAAAGACTGCGGTGTGTGTGTGTTACCTCACACAGCACCACCTAAGGGGTGGTTGTGCCCGGTGCAGATAAAACCCACAGTGAGATTACAGCCAAAGGGAAACGCAGCTGTAGCTGGAGCAGCTGTAAAAGGTTGACCTGGTGTGTGACCCCTGTGGTGCATTTGCGTCCATCGGGAAAAGAGGGTCTGTTCTGCTGAGGTGCCATTGGAAGAGAGTAGAGGACAAGTTTAACTTCCAAAGACAGGTCTTTCCTTTTCCTGAAAGAAAGAAAAAAAAAACTTCTCAATTGATTTTACACATTCTTTTATTTTTTCACTTAATCTTGATTATTTTATCTTTATTTTTTGTTGCTTATTTATTATTATTATTCCATCTTATATTACATTGTTTTTGGTATGTTTTATGCTCATTTCATGTCTTATAATTTGGTATGGTATGGTAAATATAAACCATAGAGTCAGGAGCTTAATGAATGAAGGAATGATCCAGTGAACACGTGCATTATATGGCTGAAGACTCGATTCAGATAACACCACACTGAATCTGAGTGTGTGTTTGTGTGTGTTTGTGTGTGTGGTTGCTCTTGTCCAGCTGTTTGGTTTTTAATAGACAATACACAGTACAACGCACAATACTGAATACATGACAGATAAATAATAAGCTTTTCTTAAAGAGAGATACAATGGTGACATGAAAATTGCCAATTAACGACTATGGTCTGGTGTGTGTGTGTGTGTGTGTGTGTGTGTGTGTCAGTTCTTGTATTGAATAATGAGGCTTTTTACTGAATCTGGCACATCACAGTCTCACCTGGCACACAAATACACACAAATGCATACAGTAGACACTTACTGGCACAATGCAGCCCTTTAGGGATCAATTACCATTCACTCACATCTTTATCATCTCAAAGCTTTGAGTTGAAATACCTCCCCACGCTCCCCGACACTCTCTCTCTCTCTCTCTCTCTCTCACACACACACACCAAGGCTATAAGCCCATTTTGATAGTTGAGATGTTTAAGCTTCTTTTCAAAATGCTCTGTCAGAGAATGCTATCTCCTGCAACAGCTAGCCAACCAACACAATAGCCTTTATTGTAATGACAGACAGAGAAAATCCCATCCGTGTGTTTGTGTATGTGTCAGAGAGAGAGAGATGGGGGGGGGGGCTGCATTTTCTTCATACCAGTGTACCTGTTGAATTTTCAGCTACTCTGGGTACACCTGAGACCATCCTCCTGAGGATTCATTATCCAACATCTATCTATCTATCTATCTATCTATCTATCTATCTGTCTGTCTGTCTGTCTGTCTGTCTGTCTATTGCAGTATTTGTAGCTCTCAGTGTGTTTTCCTGTCCAGATGCTCCACCATTTGCTTGTCTTTTGGGAGATGAAACTTTACTTCAAGGTCAGTTTCCTCTGGAGGAGCAGGAAACTTCATCAGGATGTGACAGTCCAAACTGACAAAGTGATGTGGACAGATGCGAGGGCAGGAGCAGGGTACGTTTCATCAGTATCTGGATTTCACCCAGAGTGATAGTCTGTTTCAATTAGGAACACAAAAACCTGCTTGTTACTGATTTCCCTTTTTTCCTCACATGGATTCAACAGAATGTAATTTTACATGTACATGACCTATCTTTTGATTTTCCATTTCCATGATAAATTCATTCATACATTTTTTTGGCACACGCCCTCAGATTTAATGGGAAACTGTCTCTATGGAAAAGGTTTCTCCTGTATAAGGCAGAGCAAAGTTTTTGCTTAGTCTGATATTGGGACACTTTTTTGGGATTTTTATTCAGAGCGGACTGTGTATATTCACCCTGCAAAATAAAGCTACCAAAGCATTTCTCTCTTTCTTTTCTCTTCAGAAGAGTCTGGTTAAATGAACCCACCGTTTGCAGCAGATTCATGCTCGCTACACTCACATGAAAAATAATGTTCCATTGCTCGCTGGCAGAGGTTTGGGATTTGAGTCACATGATTGGATTCAAGTCACATGAAATCACAGATTTGAGACTTGCTTGACCACACCGATAAAAGACATTTTGTGTTTGAAACATGATTGAAAATTTCTAGTATGGTGCCAACAAACTACATACCACACACTGGCTGCAGTAACCTGTGCTTTTGTTTTATATATATGAATAAGAGTAGAGAGTCTTCGTGATGGGTGTGACACCCTAACATGGCCCCATTTGGAGGTACCAGTATGTAAAAAAAAAACAACAAATAACCTACCAAACCTTAGGCATGTCATCAGTGAAAAAAGTAGATGTATTTAAGTTGATGGAGCACTGACATTTTACTTGTTCTTAGCAGTTTTCACGGCGGCTGAGCCATAAAACCTTGATTCTCCATCCTGCTGATTTATTTCTGTTTCATTATGGCCTTCTGTTCTTTATGGGGATTAATGGATCCATCTCAAAATGAAAACTAACATTAGACAGCTGGTCATCAAGCCATAAACAAGGCTGATAGTTAAAAAAAAAAAAAAAAAGAGTACAGTACTGATATCCAGTCTCAAAGAATATTAAAATTTAGAAGAGGATATGTCATGTTTGTTTTCAGCTGGATCTGAGCTGGTGACATCAGGGCACGGGACCTGTGCCAAATCTCTATGAATCCACCCAGAGCTCTGAGCATGCTTAAGCAATCATGACCTGGCATAAGGTCCATGTACATAATCAATTATTCATTTGAAAGGTGGGGGAAAGTCAGCCCATCTGCTGAGGGGATCAGTCCTGGCTGAGTTATTGAGCTGTAGGCTGCTCTGCTGTTTAATAATGGTCCAACTATATATTGGTCTGTAGCATGGAGCAGTCGCAGACAATCAATTGCAAGTTACAGCATTTCAAATGTAAACCAAGAGGACAGAGCCGAAACACCAGCAGAGTCTCTGCCCTCATTCCAGTGCTGATTGAAAATGTGTAATTGTGGTTTTAATGTGATGCAATCCTGAAGGAGCTGGGTTTACTTCACTTTATTTTAGTTGGTAAGAGCCACCCAATAGTGTACTCACTCAAGTGTTTCACCTTATGGGAGGATAAACTGTTCATTTGTTTAAAAGAAGAAGAAGAAAAGAAAGAAAAACTGTCTTGAGCAATAAATGTCATACACTCCTCTGACAACAATCCACTACAACCTAAACCTTGTGCCCTTGATACAGACATTCCACATATCAAATCTGATTAACAGACTTTCCTGAGCAAATGAGACACTAATCTTCAACCTGGAGATTTTAGACTGTGACTTGTAGACATGACAAAATAAATCCAGGGGGAAATACTCTCTGAAATCCTGTGATCAGTCTTGTCTTGACTGATCAAGACTGACAGTCTTGTGAAGTGTTAGTTACACATCAGTTAAGAAAATGATAACTCCATGTGTCGATTAAAAAAAACAATTGGGTGTACTGCTTAGTGTGTTCAGATTCAAAGGCTTAAACAGTATTTGAATTCAGAAGCCTGATCTAGTAAGCTCCCACTTTCTTTCATGCATCACAATGTACATGGGCATTATAAACTGGAGCGCACGTGGCGCTGGAGAAGAATCCTCTGCTCAGCTCTGGCTCCACCAGAGATAATCATGGTTGTGTGCTGCCATCCTGTGGTAGACTGACAATAACACACAGTAAAAGTAGCAACAGCTGGGTGGTGCTGTGACTGCTCACTGTCATGGCCTCCTGGACATATACAGTTGCTCTCAGTTGCTTTGATGCAGTTCACACAGACACATCAGAAACATCATTCTCACAACAACCAGTTCTCAGGAGAGTCAACACATTTCTAATAACACAAAATGATGAAAAATCATCAAAACCTCACTCAAGTCAAGTTGCATCAACATTGTCACCAATTAATTCAGTGTTTTAAATTTCAAGATTCTGGCCTCCAACATTTTGATATGATGATAAAAACCAATAAGTTTCTGCAGAAAAAGGGGATTGTTAAAAAATATAAAGTAAAATGTGCAGACACAAACTGTACAAACTTGGCATTTGATGCAAATACTTGATTGATTGGGATGTTTTTACCTTGTGATATTTCCATTAGAGTGTTCACTTTGCAGTAGATACGTGATACTTGTGATGTTTGCATTTGTGTCTAGAGTTTTGATAAATGAGACCTGGTTTAGACAATGTGTTAAAGCAGTTGCAAAGAACTGTATCTATAAATTCAGGGAATAAATTGACATTGTAAAATGGAGGATGGCATCAATTACAGTAGAGTGAAGTCACGCTACATGGAGTATCTTCTGTCTTGGAGTATCTGATGGAAGTCAATACAAAACAATGAGAAATGCTGATGTTTTGGGGAAAGATGTAATATTCTAAGTGTATCAGGAGCTGAACAATGTTCCTGATGTGTGAGACTTGCAGCAAAGCAACTGAGAAAAGAGCACATTACAGATCCAGGGTTAAGGTTATGAGCACAACCTGTGATTTTCCTATTGTAACATGTCCAAATCTCTGCTAATACAAACACTGTAGAAAAGGACTCAGTGTTTCTTTGCTTTTCTGCACTGTTCCAGTTTGGTGAGAAAAACAACTCACGCCTTATGACTAGCATTGCACATGAAGTCCACCTGATACAAGGAAAAAATCAGTTTCATGTCAGCTGATGTTTTACAGATCGTACTGTACAGAGAGGAAGTCCACACTGACTCAGCTGAGTGATTTACCCTTTGTGCAGCCAAAAATATTGCTGGGTGCTTTTCAGGGTTTAGCCAAACTCTAATAACTGACAGATACTGTAAAGCTGAACTTTTCAACGGAAGGACTGATAAATGGTTTCATGTCAGCCTGTTCGTCATTATCTCAACAGTGTTTAACTAAATGTAACATCATAACTGGCCCCTGTCAGCTCACCAGTCATGCATTGAAAGGCAGGTTTATCTTTCTATTTTAGTGATGATGGACTCCAAAGAGCTTAATTACCACATTCAGATGGGTGCCATGGCAAGAAAAATACCACTTTACTGTTAGATGACAATTAGTAACACTAGCAAATAAACTCTGGCTGTCAGTTTCAAAGTTTTTTGTTTTTTTTACACGGGCCTCTGATGTAGATACAAGAGCTTTACATATATGTGAATGTGTTTGGTGTTTTTTACCTTTGAGTGATCCAGGTTATGGCTTCAGAGCTGGCTTAACACAACCAAATCCCATCTGGTCCATGGCAGCATCTTGCATAAATCAAACCGTAATCACCTGTGAATGTCTCTGCAGATAATCAACAATAGGCACAGAATTCAAAACAAGTGACTTCTACTGTAGCAAAGCTTTACTGAATCATGATCAAGATATTCCAGGAAAAAAAAAAAAGTTTATATAAAAATGCATTTGAGATGTCACAACCTGTGTTTTCTCCAGTTTGATCAGTGACACAATTCCTACTTGTTTTGTAATTAGAAAACACCTCACTGCTGAAATTCTCCTTAGTGTGTAGTAACAATACTGCCAACGTTATCTTCAAAAATATATATATAAATCTACTTCATATCTACAGCCAGCTGGTGCCATTATACTGACAACAAATTATAACTGTACACTACAACACTTTTGGACAACATGGAATATTTGAACAATCACAGTGAGTAGTAGCATAAATAACTGTCACTGCTAAGAAGACAATGTAAAACACTCAGCTTCCCTTGTTTGTCGACATCGCACTACAACAGCTACACAGACACAACTTGAATCAGGGTCCAGACTCAGTGGTTATGATGTATGGGGTAAAAAAAAAGAAAAAAAAAAAATCATGACATCTACAACTCTACCGTTTAAGAGTCAATGTGATAAAGTTCAATAACAACTCAGACAATGTAGAATTAGGCCTCAATTTCACATGTACAAAAGTTTTCCTTCACTTATTAAGAGTATTAGCAAACATGGATTTAAGATGAGCTGAACATGTGATATATTCGTACTCCAGCATTGTATAATAGACATTTTGAATACATTCATTTACATAAGGCAGGGTAATAGCTACAGCATGTTAATACTTGGAGTCACTGTGTGATTAGATGATCCAAAAACTGGACACACTGTCCATCATAAGCTCCAAGGGTCACAGGTAACTTTCAGAGACTGACAGCAGTTGGCTCATGGTCATGTGTCCTATGCAATCCAATGTACAAATTAAAATCATTGTGGATTATTTAAATCTAAATCTGTGTATGAAAACAGTGGTTTCTTGTGCAAACTAATTACAGGATCACATTTTAGACAAAAACGCTGTAACGTAACTAGTGATGCTCAGTCTCTGCTGATGCTGGTACCAAAATGTGCAGATTTAAAAACGTACTGCAAAGGGAAAATAAAAGCATTGAAAATAGACAAAAATTTAAGAGCAGGATAACAAAAACAAATGTTGGGGGAAAAAAATTGCTCTATCTTCTCCATTACAAAGAATTCATTAAGTCCAGTGTTGCAAAGATAATCCAGAGTAGTGTTCATATCCAGTGGCTGCAACAGACAAGTTTCACATGTTAAACTGACAGGGTTCAAAACAGGGGACAGTGTCACATCCACACGTATCGTCATGTTAAAGAGTCCAGGTGCTGTTTCTCTCTTTGAATCAACATGTACGTCTCTGTCCTTTTCTTCCTTGTCTTTTCAGTCCTGTGCCAGTGTAGCTCAGAAAAGCTCAGAGTAGCAGGGTTCCAGTGGAAATCATAGTCAGTGATATAAAAAAAGGGTGTTGGGGGAGTAGCAGCACTAAAGGAGACAACCTACCATTAATGTAATAAGCTAATGGTTGATGCTTTTATGCCATGTACCTTACAGTGTGGTGAGATGGTGGATTTCTGTGTGTGAGTCTCGACTTGACCTCTGCAGCAGACACAGCTGTCACTACCTGTTGTCTACAAGACGATGGTGCAGGTCGTTAGAGGCTGAGGTTTGGTTGACTGGATGGATTAAATAAATGGCAGGTCACTAATGGTGAAACTCAAACAGCAAATACACGAGTTAGATGTTTTTGTGATGTTAATACTTGAACTAAATGTTTGTTTGAATTATTTTACAAAAACTCAGCTTCGTGTGATGACAAACTGTGCTCATACTCCTATTGCTGATCAGTGTACTAAGGTCATTTAGTTGAAAGTGAACTTGTCAGCTGCCTCCTCCTTCCTCTTAGCTCACAGCGTTCAGTGCACCTGGCCCAGCTTGCTCATGGAGGGGTGTGAGGGTGATGGGATGAGGTGGGAGAGAAGTCTGGGAGGTGAATGTTGATGGTGGTGGCTCCTCACTTCTTCATCAGAGCTCAGTGGTCAGGAGGCCTCTGGGTTTGGCTCCATCCTCTGAGGCTGGTGGCTGCCCTGCAGTGCTGTGGGACACAGCACGGTAAAAAGACTGGCTCAGAGATGGATGTGTACTGTGAGTCACAGTGCAATAATAAATGTGACTTATTATTGTCCATTAGCAATTTTGACAACCTTTTTACATTTACAACCTGCATTACAACATTATAATTCATCAGCATCTGGTTGTGGTTCACAGACAGAAACAATGTTAAAAGCCTCAAAGTAAACTCCTGAACTCTCAAAGTAGCAGTTTCAGCCAAGAGCAAAGACAGCTACACATTCTATCTATAAACTGCTTACTTGCTGGCCGCCTGAAGTGCTTTTTGCATTGGGATTCAAGCTGAAGGAAGCATGGTCTTTGCTTGATCAGCAGGGGTCAGCGAAACACAACACTAGCCTTTAAAAGCAACTTTTGACTGCTTTGGTTCAAATGCCAAGAATTTTACCTGCCGGAGCTGGTGTTACGTGTGCGAGCGAGGTGGGGGAAGGCTGGGGTGAGAGCAGCTCCCCCATCTGCAGGGAGAAGAGGGGCGACCTTAGGAGGGGGGTCGAGGTCGAGCAGGCCGTTAGTAAAGACGCCAGGAGGCTGCATTAGAGGGGAACGAGGGAGAAGGAAGGAAGGTCAGTTTCTACAGAGCCTCTACATCAGCTGAACTTTACAGCAACTATGCAGAGTGTGTATGGAAGAACATCCTGAGGCTTGCATCAGTATTTTAGGACAATGGTCACAAATTATAACAATTATATGCACATCACTACTGCCTGGAAGATTTCTCAAAGAACCTGTGGAAAGACAGGAGGTGGACACAAAAGGCAGACAGACAGAAAGACAGACGAGCAGGAGACATGTGGGACAGGCGAACAGAGACTCAGTACTCACGGCAGTTGTTGGGATGATCCAGCGAGGTGTGATGAGAGGTTTGGGCTGCTGCACTGGTGGTAGCTACAAGACAGTTAGACCATATATTGACCTGTCATACTGTTATAAAGCTGCATTGAACTGTTCATTCAATTCATTCATTGGATCCCCAAAAAACAGATGCAAATAAAATACAAAAAAAAATCTCAGCTCAGTTTCTCTCTCCCAAACACGCATTCATCTTTCTTCTCCCGTTTATGTGCCAACCTCAATATTCATAAATGCTGTAAACATTAAATTAAATTTCTCACTGACAGAAATAAAGCACCATAGCCTGATGCTAAACACAAATGTGGTCAGGGCAGCAGACATGGGTTATAATATTAGATATATTGGTTAGACTGACTTTGTCTTGAGTTGAAATGGACAATATTGGTGTGTTAAATGGTGATGTTTCCTCAGAAACATCTGCTGATGCTGGAATTTCAACTCAAGAACTCAGTCGGAACCCCAAGCCCTGAGATGCACAGAGCAGATGGCTGCTCTGTGCATCAACAATGAATAAAAGCTCAACCTAACTCTGTTAGGTTGAGTGTGTGAGAGAGTTGCTTTTGGAACATGGTCGACTTAGATGTGACCTCATTCACAGCTCTGATTCTGACTACTGAGGTAAATGGTACACATTAATCCTGCCTGCTGCTCTTGAGGAAGTGACTGAGGCTTTTCCTGCCACACAGTAGCTCACAAAATCAACAAATGGTTGCAGTTAAGGAGAACAGTTGCACATGCAGCAGTTTAAGATTTACCACAGGAGTTGGATCAGTAAAGTCGATCAGGTTGTCAGATAGTGGGGAAGTAGTTTGCAGGTCAATGTCTTCTGCTTTAACCTGCGGAACGACACAAATACAATAACTACATACAAACAGCTTATAAATCAGTTCAGAATGAGAATGACACATTAATCAAATAGCCATGGAGCTACACAGTGTGTAAGCTTCCTCCATGAGTCATATCAGGTGCGTACAATAGGATGTATTATAATGTGTAATACAGTTAATGTTATGAGTTGTTCTGCATTATTATTTTATAAACTGAAAACCCCAGTGAAACAGTATTTATTCTCCAGCCTTCGAGTAACAGCAAACATTTAGTGCATGTGGATGATTCATAGTAATAAATGTAAATGTGCCACAATAACTTATTACCTTTGGTGCCATTACTTCACTGGCTGGCTCACAGGGCATCTTAGCAACAGAAGGATTTAAATCCTCAGACAACCTCTCAGCACTGGAAAAGAAATTAGAAAGAGAGATAATTTCAGATTTGTGTATTAGACTATTGTGTAGAGAGTACTTTTACACCAGCATTTGACCCTGGAAAGCAAAAAAAAAAAATTACTAAATTACTGTTGATGAGTGGTGATTAATCAGTTTTTAGTTCCTGCAAAACAAGAGTCTCCATTCTCCAGACTGCAGAGCAGAAACAGCCTGGACAGCAGAAGCATTTACTGCATCAATGAGCCTGGAGCAAAACAGCCTTTGTGAATTGTCTGGTCAAGCGTCTGTATTTTTGTGTCATCCTACTGTAAACAGTTCTTGAACAGAGACACCAGCAGTATCCAGGCAGAACTTGAGTCATGTGACCCAACACGCCCCAACTCACCCAAATACAAACACACATACGTACACATGAATTACTCAAACAAACCAACAGATGTCAGCAAAGACTACAAAGAAAAGGCCTTTGTTTCTGAGTGAAAACTGGATTATTTATGTTTTATGTTCTGTTTGGGTCCAAGCAGGCCTGTATAATTATCTGTGAGAGAGCAAAATACAGTGAGGTTGATGTTACAGAAGAAAAAACACTGGATCGATGCACCACAGTTTTTACTCACAAAACTCTTTTTTACAGCCTCATTTCTAACTTCCAAATGAATGATTCCTTACAAAGATCTAAATGGTTGAAAGTCTTTTCTTTCTTCCTCTTCTAATTCCAGACAGTCGAAATTGGTTAAGTGAATGTGATCATTACACAGGCAGCTTTACAGCTGAGGTACAGTGAGTTAATTGAGTTTACTACACGTGATCAGGACAGTAGAGTCATTAATCCATGACAAAACTAGTGGAGATGATTTTTTCAAGAAATGTAAAATGCTTTTAGAAATTCGACAAAAGTTAATTCTGCAGCTCGTGCCAAAGCCCCCCCCCCCGGCACTAATCTGTTCTTCCTGTGTGTTTGAAATTTCTGGAAATTATAAATATAGAACTTAACTGGGTGATGAATTACAGCACGCACAGACAAAGTAAAAGAAAATTGCACATAAAAGTATTTAGTACACACAAGCAAAGATACTGACCTGGTCCCTGCTGATGAGACCAGTGAAGATGGCTTCAGCAGGTCCCAGGAGTCCTGGGTGTCAGGGCGGCTACCGACAGACAGAGATGAGTTACTGCCCATTCGCCCTGTGCGAATCTTCAACCTGGAAAACAACACATCACATCTTTTAGACTGTGCCAGTGAATGTCCACATAACGCACAAATCTGTGCTTTTCAGAGGAAAAACATGACTCAGGGGACAGGATTGAATGGCTCTCATAATACAGAGTACAATCTCTGCACAAAACGGTATGCATTGTTTTATCTTGCTTTGAGCTATCTCACAGATTTTGGTTCAGATTTTACTAAAACTGTATCCAACAGCTTTTATCAAATCTGCTGCGGCTTCTCCTCCAGTCGCTGCCTCACACATACACAAGACAGCAACCTGCTTGTCTTATCTGCGTGGCCTTGCATGGGATGAGCTGCAGGTGATGTAATGTTGTGAGCTATGCTAATAATCCTCATGAATATTCAGGAGGTTAATCGGCTCCACCAGCAAGGATTGTGATTTGTGATTGGTCGAGACAATGCAATGACAGTCGGTATGACTCAGGAAGATGAAGGAGGAGGAGGGAAAAGGCCCAGTTTCAAGACAATGAGGCACAAGCGACAATGGCTTCTCTCCTGTCCGTGTTCGCTCCATACAGACTGACTGGTCTGTTCTTCACAGGACAGGGATTTTTGTAAATACAGTGTCATGCATAAAAAATGTATATATCTGTATATAACATAGATATGTATTTAAATTGTATATATAGATTTTGCATGGTTAAATAAAATCTGATAATTTCTGACAATCAAGTTCAGTCCATTAATTCATTCATTAAATCATAAATGTATGCCGTGTGGCACAGTGGGTTAAGCGGGCGCCCCATATGTAGAGGCTATAGTCCTCGCTCCAGTCGGCCCTGGTTCGAGTCCTGCATCGGGCGCCATTTGCTGCATGTCATTCCCCCTCTTTCTGCCTCCCCATTTCCTGTCTCTCTACACTGTGCTATCCAATAAAGGCAAAGATGCCAAAAAAAAAAAAAAACATAAATGTATTACAATTCTATGAGTAAATGTGTAAAATATGTAATTGTGAGGTCATACCTGGCAGTAGCTTCCTGCAAGTTACAGTTTTTATCTCCAGCCATTACGACATGCTCCTCCAAAGAGCCCTACACAGATGTAAACAGAGACAGATAAATAGATGCTCAGACAGACACAGATAAGTATTGGGAGTGGGGGACTTCTACAGACACACATCTCCTGCCCATTTAAAAGTAGAATACCATTACAAGTTCACAAATATGAAACATCACACATTTTTGATGGTGTGGTATACTATGGCTGTAATGATTTGATTCTGCTGTGACACAGTGTTAGGGCAAAACAAGCTGCAATAAAAGGGTGTGAGATGAATAAAAACTGATACTGATACAATTAACAGCTCTGGTAGAATGTGATATAGTTTCATATAGATAAATAAAGGAAGCATTATTTCAATGAGCGAGACCAAAGGAGGGACAAAGACCTGCAGAAAGAGTGCTCAAGAGGAAATTATGCAGAGAAGACTGATTTAATGTGGAATAATGTAGAATAATGTGCCTCGAGTAAGTTTAAATCTGTCATAAGTTCAGTCATAAACAAGCTGATTAAAAACCAGAGAGCAGACAACCAGCACAAGTCCATCAACCATTTTGTGAAGGAATTATTCCTTCTTTCAGTCTCTATGAATAAAAGCTCATGTTCTTCACAGTTGTTAATTTTATAACTGCCCTTCTCTTTTCTCATTGATTGATTGGGTTTTGACCAATACTTCTTAGACATCTGTTTCCTGTTGAGCCTCCTTCCATCAACTCACAAGATTTCCTTCATAAATTTGGTGGAATTTGTTTCAGTGAAGTTTCACTGTTCACTTATTACACTTGCACACTGAAGTAGAAAGTGGAAATGCTAAATGTAGATGAAAACAGCAGGGTTACAGCCATTTCCAGTGCTCTTTGTTGTTCAGTAACTTGATATGATCATTTAGTTCAGCTTATAATGGAAAATAAATTGTATGAGATCTAAATGAATCTGAATCTTAGTGGTGCAAAGTAAAATGCTGTGATGTGTACCATATAAAATGTTTTAACTGCATAATCTAAAGTTTGTTTTCTCCTCCTCTCGCACTGTGAATTTTATCAGAGTCTTTACCCCACCTTGAGGACAGCAGCCTCAGCTTGTGCCTTAAGGATGTTGCTCTTCAGATCCTCTGGAGTGCGCAGTGGAGTGACGACCGGACTGCTGCCTGCACTGCTCAGACCACACTTCTCAGTAAGCTTCACCACATCCTCCTGGTTCAGACAGGGCACGCATGCATTTAGTCCAAATACTGAATTCTAGTTAATTTGCTTTTGAACAAACCTCATGCTGTACCACACCAGCAGTCTACTCTCCAGGTTGGTCTGTGCACGTGTGGTTCAGAGTTTTACACATGTTTATTAGACTTTATCTAGTAGGCAACAAAAGCCTGGTGGTAGTAGTAATGTTGTACAAACAAGCACCTACCTGATTGTTCATGGCCATGTTGACATTGATGTTGTTTCTTGGGGTAGCAAGAAGTGGACTGCTCTCCAGCTCCAGCTGTTTCAGACGAGCCGCTGCTTCTGAACACACAGATACATATCAGGCATATACACACCAGCTGTAATCTTTTCAAGTATGTATTATTGCATTATTACTATAATGAAATTTGAAATGATATTATGTGCAGTCTGTCCCTTTTTTTCAGGCTACTGAAAGGTGCATCCAGAAGTTTGTTTCATTTACTTATTAACATTGACCACCTGACCACCTCTGGGTCTGTTAATGACTGACTTCATATAATAACAGGTGAATCTGAGTGGTGGTTGGTGCTGCCAGTGTCTTACAGTCTCACACAATGCCACTGTATTATAAGATTAGTAGAAGACTGATGTCTTAAACGAGATATGAAACATGTTCTACTTTGTTTACATTTTCACTGGTCACACTGATTTCACTTTGCGTATAGGTTTTCCAGAGCCTCACCACAGAGACTGAGTGGATCCTCTGCTGAGACGCTGGCACTGGCAAAGGCATTGCTGGGCCCAGCCTCCTCTGTAGCTGTCACTGTGGGAACAACAGGAGCCCTGGGGGCATCATCTATGCATGTCTCCATCAGGTCAGCAACCACAGGCACACTAGAGACAATACAAGGGAGAAAGGAACAATATAAAACAAGTGGTCTGTAAAGATGGAGGGGTAGGGGGGTGGGGGGGGCACAAGAGGAGATAATGCAAAACTGGAACAGAGGAATCCAGGATTATACAGCTGTACAACTTACCTGCAGCATCCATAAACATATGAATGGACTCTGCAAAGATGGCATGATGATACACCAGATGACATTTTAGAATAATACCCATTTCCCATAAACAAACAACAAAATTAGAGTGAATGGTATCTGAACTAATAACCCATGGATAGATGCTTTAGTTTGGCAAATAAGGTCATATACCCACTGTAGTGAGAAGGAGCTGAGCAACAAAGAGGTACAAAGGCAGTTAGTGTACTCTCTACCAGGAAGATATGGAAGCTCTGTATCCAAAGATGGAGGCCCTACAAGTACATAACATTGCTCAAAATCAAATGTCTTCTCAGGAGGTAAAGGGGCAGATTCAACCTGTGATAATAAGTAATAACTTTGAGGGAAATAATGTGGTGTAATATTCTCAGAACCTGGAGTGTCCTGAAGCAAAACATTTGATACATGGATTTTGTAGAAGCTCTTCCAGCAGCCCTGTAATTACCTCATATTTCTGTAGCCTGAGGACACAGTGAAACTCAAGTAGTATATATTACTGTGTACTGCAACAGGAACAGGAGCTGAAGAGCCATTCACACACAAATATAAGGAGAAAAGCACAATGCTTTTACCAAAGGACTCACAAACCAAATGTATCTAAACACTCCCATATATTAAGTAATCCATGAGGGAAACACAACAGGCAGTGAAGACGTATCTACACAAAAATATAGTAAGACAAGAAGGAAAAAAAATGACATATACACACAGCAAGGATGTACAGTCTCCTCACAAGCAACCATTATACAGCTACTAGTTTGCTTTTCTTTAATTCTTTGATCTTTTAAATTGGCAAGAAATTTAGGTTATTTTTTATTTTTAGGTATCAGGATCTCAACAATCTCAACAGTAAGCTGATGTACAAAAGTCCAGGGACAACTTGAGTGACAGTAAGAGAGAACATAGCATTTCAGAACATTTATGTGCTGAACAAATGTTCAGCACATAAATGTCTGTGATCTTTCTACAGTACAGAGGCAAACGAGATCACACGCACACGCACACACACACACACACACACACGGAAGATGCTTTTTAAAGCTCTCTACTCATCTGTGTCACCAGCAATCATGTCTTTATTCTCTGAAATGATTTAACAGTGTTCAGAAAGATATACATCCTTTGGTCAGTTATACTGTAAACATTTGACTAAGTAAAAAATATGATGAAATCACCTTAATTGAGTGGAATGTGCAGGGAACACTTGTACAGCTGAGGTGTAAGTAAGCAGTCAGAGAATATCAACCAAACCTGCCATTACCCTGGTGGTCACTGAAAACTCTTCAAACTGAGCTCTCACCACTGCATGTGTGTTCACAAAAAAAGAGCTGCGGTGCACTAAAACAAATTAACTATTTCAATTTAATGTTGATTCAGATTTGAATATTATATAAGAAATTAGGCTTGTTTGATTTCTTCCCAGAGGTTGGATGAGAGGGTAACTATCAACATCATTTCTGAGTTTAAGATATGTTCAGTAATGGAAGCAGGCACAAACTGTTAAATCCCACAAAATGCAACAACGCTTTTTTCAGTAGTTTTTACAGTGTATATGAAACAATGTGCAAATTAAAGGGAATTGGATTTTTTGGGGAATGCATCTTTGACAGTAAGTATCTTTTTCACCCTACTTACCCCCTACTTTTTGTGTTAGGCTTAGCTAGCAATTTGCTAGACATATATCTTATAGATTACAAGAGTTATCAACCATCATTTCAACCTTCTTATCCAACCTCTATTGAAAACAGAGCAGCAAGTCCATGAAATGTGCAGTACAAATTAAATATTTAAGAGAAAAAATTACATTATTATATAAAAATCATTTGATGGAAGTCAAACTTAATACAGCAACAGTGCTTAAAGTATTAAAAAAAAAAAAAAAACACGAAGCTGAGGAGAGTGAAACCTTCCAGGAACTGAGTGACCTATTGTTTCCTTGCAGAGTCAAGAGTGGGGCTGAATTCCTCGCCTCACATTGATACCATCTCACCCGAGACAGCCAGTTTCACTGGGGTGAGGAGTGAAGGTCAGAGGAAGGAAAGGGGGAGGAGAGAAAGTATTGAGAGTAAGAAAACAGAAACAGGAAGACAAAAAAAGTGAAAGGAGCAAAGGGAAATGAACTTTTCTGACTTGTCACTGGAACAAGGATGAAGGAAAAGTGTCAGGAGATGAAGAGATGAACTGAGACACATTATGGAGTGAGACAGTGAACATGTGTCAGTCTGTGATGGGTGTTACAAGACTGAATAAGTGACGCTGACAGAAGATTTTGTCGAAGATTGCTTCAGTTAATAAGGCACGTGTGCATTCACACCAAGTGTGTCCTTCCATGTGGTACAGTCACTGCCACAAATGCCAGATGTTTTTCACGGGCGAGTCACCGCTGAGCCATTCCCATTTATTAGTGTGCTGTCCAATTCATGTCAGTACAGATGGTGAGACTGTGGTCAGTTGGTCGGATCTGTCCAACACCATGTGGGGAGCTTTGATGAGACATGAGCAGGGAGGATGGAGGGAAGAGGAGACCTGAGGAGAACAGGCTGGAGGAAAGACAGAAGGACATTGGGGAGAGGACAAATAGGAGGGGGATTTAGGAAATGGAGTGTGTAAGAGAGTGGATGGAGGGAGCATTCAATGAAAAGTGCAAAGGCAAAGAGGAGATTGTATGCAGATAAATAAGAGAAAGGGAGGAGCAAGTATAGGAGGAGAGAAGACAGCAGAAGAG
Source organism: Caranx ignobilis (assembly GCA_021432705.1). NCBI lineage: Eukaryota > Metazoa > Chordata > Actinopteri > Carangiformes > Carangidae > Caranx > Caranx ignobilis. Next base: position 17,801,598 of record MU269983.1, read on the forward strand.
AAATTGAAGCAGTTGATAACATTAGTATAAAAGACATAATTTGTTTAAAGTGTAATTATGTACATAAGGCTTTGGTGTATGCCAAATGTTGTGTGTCTCTACATGTTTGACTGAAAATGAATCCTTAAGGTTAAGACCAAAGATTCACAACAAGTGATGGTAGACCATCAGAAGGAAAAGTTGTAGCAGACTAAAATGACTAACTCAGCTGAGACTGGTTGGTAGCGTCACCTGTGAGTCAGCTTGACAAGTTACCAATGGATGGTTTTAGAACAGTTTCTTCAACAGCCAATCAGCTTGTAGTGAGACCAGCAGGTCAAGCAGGCACAAATGATCAGCTGATTAAAACGGTTTCCCACATTTTGAACACAAGCCATATACTCAAAATGTGATAAACAAACTGCAATTTAATATAAGCTGCTCAATGTCTTTGCTTTGAAATTCACAACCCTCTTGGTTTTATTTTTGTTTTATTTTATTTTTTTCCATTTCATCAATACTATAACTATAACTGTAGAAAGAAACGTTCTGCACTATTTTAACATACTACAAAGTGAAAAAGCCTGATAAGCTGCATTAGGAGAGTTGTTGCTACGAAAACAATAGTTTTTAGAGATCAGTGCATTGCAAGTAGCTATAGGTTTCAATTAGTCTTTCTGTGAATCTTTGGTTTAGACCCACTGTAAGGCTTTTCTATTTGTGCCAATGGGCTTGTTTGTTCTAAACTACAGCTTGGAAAGAACTCAAGCTGGTAATAACAACAAAAATGCTGTTTTAGTGGACATAAATAGTGTGCATGGCTGTGATAACCTCAGCAGAGTCAGGATACTGAATAACCCATACAACTTATACTAGCTTACTTCTGCTACATTGTGCACTACAGCGCACATTTAAGTGTATGGTGAGTGTTGTGTTGTGACATGCACACTTGAGTTAAGTGAAGTGGACTGGATGTCTCTGGAGCATCAGTGACCTGGCTTTGCAGCTGTAATGGCTGAGGTTTAATGTCTTATGTCAAATCTGTGTTTATATATGCAGTGCTGCAGGCTCCAAGACAGTTTTATTCATGAGGACAGCTCTACTGGGAGCAGAAAGGGCAAGGGAGCATACAGCCTCCCCTTGCCACTTAAAAACAGTTACTAAATTGATGGTGTTTGACGAGACAGACAGTAGATGAACTTCAACTGACCTCGTATCTTCCGTATAGTCTCTCATTAGCAGTAGAAATTATACATTTTTTTTAACTGGCTCCACAAACTTATCTACTCTCGCTGATGATAATGTTCCAGAGAGGAGGAATGGGAGGGCAGGAAAAGGCAACAGAAGAAGACACTACATGACAGCTTACATGGAGGAAGAATACAGCTATAAGGCATATTAACATGAAGAAGAAAAAGTAAAGCACAGCATAGCAGAAACATGACATTTCCTCAAAGAGAATATTTAAATAATTCATCAACTTTTTAAATTGTTCAAATAGTATTTGTTAAGTCTGTTGTTTGATGCCGTTGAACATATCTGAATAGAAAAATTTTACTATTTGTGCAATGGAATTTATTTTTACAAAACTCACTGTCACAACTATGGCTGTGAATCTTTCAACTGTTGATGTCAGTGATTCTGGCTGCATTAAATGTTATTTGGCTGATATTGTCACCTTTAAGGCATCACATCACTCATATTCATTCTCTTCTGTGCTTGGTAAAATTGGATTATAACAGAGTTATGTGACTGTTCCTGTTAGGAGAACAGCTGTGGGTTAAAGTGTTCCATGCAAAATCAAGTTTTGTACTAAAGCAAGGGAGAAAGGCGTGGGAGAAGAGAGTGAAGAGCACCAGGGATTAGTCTGGAGTATAAGTGATCATTCAAAACATCCTCCTCACGTCCACAGAGTTCATTTTATATCTCCACTTTATATATGAGTTAATCATACAAATAAGAGGTGGTAAGAAATCAGTGTTCATCTCAGTCTGACATCTTGTGTTGAAAAATACTTGTACTTATGTTGATGAAGTATTTTTGAAGGCACTTTTGAAGGCTTGACGGGGAAGTGTCAAAAACTATGGACCACAATCTCAGAGCAATGTGGAGCTGTGCATGTTAGGTCTTCTGAAATCACTAGTGGCAAAGAAAAAAAAAAAAAAGCTACTGGTAAGTGAAAATATTGAGAGCCCTTGCTGCACATCATAATCAGTGCATTTTAAAGAACAGTGAAGACAAAAATATATAAATAAAGGGAGGCTTTAGAAACATTTTCCCTATGGAGTTAACAGTATTTGCAGCCTAAAGGATTTACCCTTTAGCCTTTGAGCAACAAAGTCAAAAGAGGAGGATACAGTATAATTAGTGTGATAGTTCATCACGCACCCTCTGCAATGGCCTATCCAATATCATGCCTGTGCACCCTGCTTTAAACCATACTATACAAAATATGCCCCTCCTCTACAGAAATGACAGGCAATCCTCTTATTACAGCTGACCCGAAATTTGCTTTACTGGAAACAGGATCAGCCTGTGCTGTAAATCTGAGTGAGCTTTTTGTTTTTTAGGCAAAAGCCAGAGAGGCCTGGTTACAATGTATGACTGTTTGTACTTGCTTAACAAGAAAAAGAGCATGGAGGTGAATAATGTTTCTTTAAGGCCATAAGGTCATACTGTCACCAATATGGCAGCAACTAATATTGCCATTATGTCCTCCAGACTACTGTACAGTTCAAAGCATATATAAGCACCAGGTTCACAGGATGCACAGCATGACATTAGATGACTGAAAGGACAGACACCTCCACACACAAATCAAATTCTTGACCAGAATAAACTCAGATGACATCATCACATGATTCATGATGCCAAACATGAGATCCCCACAAAATCATCCCATCATTTCCTGTACAGATTAGGTTGGTATTCATGCTGATCAACAGTCAAAACAACAGAGAATCACAGGAGACGATTGCACTGCAGCAGAGAACCCTTCCCAAAGCCAGAGTCGTGAAGCCCATCACTCACTACGCAGTGTTTGATTGGTTAAAGCACGAGCAATGGCAAGATTCAGCGCTGGGTCGGACTCCTACCTACCTGACCTGCCTCCAGACAAAAAGTCCTCAGTACATGACAATACTGGAACACACAGGGGAACAGTGCAGCTTTGTGACTCAGAAGGATGCACACATCTTGTATGCATAAGTACATTTACTTTTCCATTCTTTCAAACACACACACAGCATTATGTGCACACTCACAAAACGGAGCAAGCCCAAAATGAAGAAATGAATATACATGTTTAGTCTGCCTTCCTAACGCCTCCTTTCCTGCCTTCCCTGGTCACAACAAGACAGGGTCAGTGGATAAGCCATGTTAAGCCACTCACAAAGAATTAGACCATGAAAAACACATCTACCTATCCACCCTCTTTTATCAGCACCAACAGTGATCAGTTAGCCTGTGCCAATCTTTCCTAACCTGGTTTCTGTTTCCCTCTGCCCTTGACTGGTAAAAAATGAATTCATCATCTTCTAAACCAAACTGAGTTGCGAGGGACTGAACTGTATTTCAACAAATAAGACAGATCAAAGGAAACGACAAAGTCAGATGGAACATTCAAACTATCCAAGAACCAACCTTCGTTTTTCTCCTCCAGGACTTCTGGGCAGTGCCTCGATTTCCATTGGTCCACAGGCAGAAGCAGCTGCTGGGGTGACCACAGGCACGCTTGACCAGGCCCCTCTGCTGGTAGAAAGCTGAGGGTGGGAGAGAGAAAGACCAGAAACATATTAAGGAATACAAACAAGTTAGGAGGTAAACACCGTGGAACAATATGGAGGTATTGGGAAGATTGAAAAATAAATAAACACAAAGCTAAAATCTTCCAACTGTCAATTTCACTGTAATGCTTTTATAAAAGCTAATGATTTTGGTCTCCTATGTTACTGTCTATGTGAGTTCAAAACTTGTCTGAGTCTGTGGCACTATGCAGTATACCAGAGTACAGATTAAAAACCACAGCTCCTCACCTTGTTGTCTTTGCTTGAGCTGACTCCGTTGCCTGAAGAAAGAACTCTGAACAAAAAATAAATTGAGATTTTGTTGGGGGGGGGATCAGCACAGCACCTCTAAAGAATTCCAAACAGTGTGCAGGGACATACAGATGTACAGCTTGGATAAATTTGCTCTTTTTATTTAGTCTGCCAGGTTACCCGCAAGGCAATTCACAAAACCCATCCTACTCTATGATGACACTGTTACATCCTTTTGCCAGGGCAAATGTTTTGTTGCTTCAAAAGTACCAGCATTGTGTCTAGGTGTAAATTTGTCCAATTAAATGAGATGAAGTGTGTAGTATTACATAACAATGCTTTGAGTCAGTCAGTCCCATGATATCTTAAAACTACCACTGACATCATGTCTGTAGCCCCACATATCCCTTTCACAAAAGGCAACCTTTGTAACATGATTAATAGACATGATTTACCGGGGAAACTGAATGAAGTGTGTGTGTGTGTGAGTCACAGCACTGTGAGCAACAGTACTAATATCTGTTAGGTATATCACCAAGCAAATTCTAGTCAAGCCACAACACACCCCCAGTTTTACACCATGAATCAATTAATAGCAGTGTACTCACTCCTGTGGATTGAACGGTCCTGTAAAAACATAAACAGAGAAGGGACAATGTTGAATACAGATGATTCAGATGGATACGACAATGATAGAATGAATGAACTAAACACGTTTTCCACAGATTGCATGAATTTTTAATATGTCTACATCATGTCAGATTTCTGTGTGTATATATGCGATGTATGTGTATGCTTTAATGTGTGTATTTCTTCTGTGGTATAGTCAAAGTGCTTCTGTAAATTCCCATGTATCTACACAGTAGATTCCTATGTGCTGTTCAGGTATGTGACTAAGACTGTTGTACTAACCTCTGTTCTGCATGGTTCTTCTTGAGTAACGTCGACTGGGCCTTCTTTCAAAGGAGGCTGACCGCCTTGCTTTGTTGCCCTTGGTTGTCTGATACTCTGTCTTGCCACTGGTAACACAAACACACAAGAACAAAAACTTAATTTGCATTAACAAAGATTTGGACGTACATGTTAACTACTAAACAGGCCAAATCTTTTTGATAAATCTCATTGTCTCAAAAACAACAGGCACAGAGATGACCCCCGCTGAACTCTGGACCCATCCAGGCGATAACCTTCCATTAACAACAAACCCTGTAACCTCTGTGCTAAACCAACATCACTGCCAGTGCTTATCCAACTGGGTAATGTTTAAACACACAGAGAGGGGAACTAGCTGGCTACTGCAGTATGTTGACACTGAGTGCCTGGTTTGTACCACTGCAAGTATCTCTGTGTACACATGTGGGGTTTTCTGTATGTACAGAGGAATGATACTGTATGTCACACCAGGATTATCTCTGTTGGTATGTTCCAACACATGGTGCAGGAACAAACACAGCTCTTTTAATTGTGGCACCTTAATGCAGAAAATTTTTTTGTCCTCCTAGTTCCCAAGTCTTCTTCCCATAAACAATAATATTGTTTTATAAAGTTATACATAGCTTTCTGATTATATAGTGTTATAGTAATGGGTATGAACGCTTGTCCAATCATTTATTTTATGTTTTACATTTTTGCTTATTAAGATACTGTTTTTTTCCTTTGATGTTTTTCACTTATGTGGAATAATGTATTGAGTGAGAGTGTCAAGGGAAAGTTGAAGTCTCCTGAACTACATAGAAATGAGCTATGACGTGGAGCAGCAGTAACCAATCAGTGTAGATGTCCCCATTCAAGAAGAATCACACAATTGACGTCAACTACTTTGCCGTGCATTCAAAGTGTCCATGAATTTCTGAACAGCATCAGGGAGAGGGCAGCAAGAGCAAAATTAGATGCTCCCGACGGTTTCAGTGTGAACACACCATAACTCTCTAATTTACACAGTACTGGACATTGTGAAATGACGCAATGCTTAACATTATGTAAAACTCATTTCCAACACAAAAACTGTGTTGTTGCTTTATATAGTAAAATCCATGCTTGTGTACAACCCTCAGCTGAGAGAAAAAGACTTCATTCAAAAGCATCACTAAACCTCTGATTAATCTGGATGTTCATCTATTACCTGTATCTGAATCGTGATCCCATGCGTATGAACCCAGAGCGTGCAGAGTTTTTCTGTACCGGCCCTCTCAGCCTGAAGAAAGCATGGTGCTCCACAGCACACTTCCACAGGTGCTTACAGGCCTTGGGATGATCCATCCTGAAGACAAAGGTGTGCTCCTGCTCTTTACCCTGTGGGGAATTGACATTGGGTAAGATGTGTATCACATGGAGAAGGTGACAGTTACGTAACAAAGTGAAGTGAAAGTTTCTTATGTCAGCAGCTCCATGGCAGAGAGTTGTATAGAACAAACACATTCAGTCAATCATAGACAGACATCAATTATCATCATGGTCATTAGACAGCTTATTTAGTAATGACACAGTAAGTGGGATATCAACCTGGACTTGAACCATTTTCAGTTAAATGATTCAATTAATATCAGAAATGCAACAACCAGTCAGGAAATGGCTTGATGTCATGACAACCATCTGACTAAGAAAATCTTTGTTCCCTACTGTGCCTTCTAACAAACCACCTGTTGTTGACTATGGGATGTGGCTCACTTCCTCCATAAAATGTTACAGAATGCAGACACCATTTATTCTGAAAATATGCGCAACACTTAGCAAAGCAATGACCCTCTAACAAGAGTCATATCCCCCCCCTCTTTCTGGCTCCTGCTGTGTGTGTGTGTGTGTGTGTGTGTGTGTGTGTGTATCAGACAAGCATCATGTTAGAGAATTAAAACCCCAGTGACAGTATACATTCCTGTGTTGACAACACTAGCAAAAGGTATAACAGTTTTGGACAGAGCTGGGAGGGGAGAGCTGCATGTGTGTGTGTGTGTGTGTGTGTGTGTGTGTGTGTGTGTGTGTGGGAGAATGGTGCATACCAGAAATACCAAAGGGGACAGGCTTCTTTATTAACCTCACTCACAGACCTGCAGGATGGACATAAACAGACTCTCCTCCTCTCTCATATACACCCGCCTCTGGGTACTACAGCACTAAGTCTTTCATTTTGTTTTGGTAGCAACCTTTCTTAAGGCTTGGGCACACATTCAAACAAAAGATTTCTTCTAATAATTCATTTCTTCTTTTCCTTTATTACAGACAAAGCAAGCTCTGCATGTTTGTACATTGTCTTTCAAGTGATTAAAACATGACTTGCATGTTTTATCTGAGTATGGAAAAAAAACTGTAGTGCAAAAGTTCATGATATGTTGTGAAAACTTTGAGATTAAAAAAATATATTTATTTAAGTATAAAGTGATTTGTTTATTCGTTTCAGCTCTGCTTTTGTAAGTGGCAGATGACATGGGGTCGATTCGTTATACAAGCTGTCATTTATACAATTCAAATCACAAACTCAAGTTCGCTAAATTTAATACTTCTGCCATCAAACTGTGGCACTATTCAAAACTACTGTTGTCACCTTAAAGCCTAGTGCATCTGCTATCCTCTGCAAAGTGAGAGTCTTCCTCTTTTTCCCCTACACAGCCCCACATTTGTGTAAAATAGTGCTACACAGATCTAACTTACTACAATGAACTGCTGATACGGTTAATTGAAATATTAATTTGATGGCCAAATTACAACAAGAACAATCTGCTACAAGTACACTGGTTATGTCATGTACCACACATAGTACAGTACGTATAGCAAGTGTGTGATCCTGCTCACCTGTTCATCATCCTCCACTACCACGAGCGTCAGTTTGCTCTTCTTGAAATCTAGACGTGTGATCTTGGGCCTAAAATAAACACAAACACACACAAAAAAGAATGAAAAAAACGTAACCTTGGTTCTATAAATCATCAAAGTAAATGTTTCTGTAAATTAGTTCATAACCAAATATACCAGAAGAAGAGTCCAATTTTGGTTTGTCCTTCAAACACCAGAACTCCAGTGGGTGTCAAACCCAGACTGTACTCATTTCCATCTCTCGCCTGCAATGCAGATACAGACAGAAAAAAAGGAAAAGAAGAAGACAATGGAGACAGTTTTATGATCCTGTCACATATTCGTACTCTTAAGCACATTCTATCTACTTCCTGTCTTTCATGTAGGATGCTTCCCGTTTTAAAATTCCAGCTATGCTACTGATGTGAAATAGTACATGCTAAAGAGTGTGTCAGTTACCTTGACCATATGCATGTCCACCCCATACATTTCTAGCCACTTGGCTTTATTCAGGTAGTTAATCTCTGCCTGTGCTGGTGTCTGACCTCTGATGGAGAACAGGGAAAAAAGAGAGTGAGTGATAAACACAAAGAAATGCATCTCAACCAATACAACCATGCTGTGGGTCCAAGCAGAGAGAAGGGCAGTGCCTAACTGACACAATCTATAGACAGTGACACCTGTCTGTTTGAATCCATAAAATACGTGCCATCTCTGACCATCTTTAATGAATCCTCTTCATTCACGTAAAGATTCACAGACTGCCCACACATACAGGACTTAAGTAATATTGAAATTCAAACCTGCATTCCTTCCATGTGTTGTATATAGCCAGCTCCACATCTTCCGTTTGGTTGGGAATGAAGCGAAACTCTGACACCAGATCCAGATTATGTTCTAATGGGTCACAATCACCCAGCTCAGCTGAAAACACAGACAAACATATTTGTCAGTTCAAGCTGAGCTGAATAGGTGACACTGACAGATCTGTTGAGGAGCTATAGTTGTTAATTGCATGAGACTGTACATGTGTCCTATAGTTCAACTGAAAACTAAAGACATTTTTAGATGATACTTCAGTGAGACCATGACTTTAAATCCTGAGAGAGGACCATGGCAAGAGTGCCTGATACTGAGGTGGCTGGTGAAGGGAACGGACAAATACCAAACAAACCTCTCCCACCATGTCGCAGCACACAAAGCACTGTGTAGCATCAGGGCAGGGACTGATCTCTCTGGACAAGAGGTCATAGATTTTATCAGGTGAAAAAAGGAGACAAAGGAAGGTGGAGGCTGAAATAAAACATAAATCTTCACTAGATAAGAGCTAGAATAGTGTGCTGAACACAAGACATAGTGGAAAAAACTTATCTCTGGTACTGTGGTGTGCAGAAATTGGACAAAGACTGAAAGTCCTGGTCCTGATTACATTTTGCAATGTTTGGCTAGATAGGAGAGAATACGACTTGCTGGGAGCTCTGCACTGTTTAGCTAGCCCAACTCTGAGCACAGCCTCAGCATATAGAGGAGGGAAAAGATAAAATCATCCTATTCCATCCCAGTAAATGTCAGTGGACCAACTTGATTCTGGAAAAAAGGAAAATGAAGAGAGAAAGCTCAACTGAGGAAAAGAGAAAGACAGAGAGGGTACTGGATTAGGGGGCCTCTCAAGAGGATGGAGCACTAATGAGCTGGCATTTACCCCACAGTGACTGCAGTGACTGTGTGTCCGAGGGTTCATACACGCAATACCATTCCATAAACGTCTCTACTGACTCAATCTTTGTCTGTCTGAAGCAGCTCTTTCTATGAAGCACTCGCAGGTACATGCTGCATTTATCATTTCTTAAAAAAAAACAGTAAAAATGTGTGGTTTCAATATCTGGTAATGAAAGAAGCCAAATGGACTAATGCTCCTTTAGTGCATTTTTAAATGTGGTATATATAGCTAACTGGCATTTTCTAAACTTTCAAAACTAAGTTCAGTAACAAAACATTGGCAGTAAGCAAAGGAGAATATTCCCTCTGTTCCAGATATTTAACTAACATCGAGGCAGAAAATTTGAAAATACCATAGAATTAACAGAGGTGAGAGACAACAGTGTCAGAAACGCCATGAAATAATTCCACAGTCCTACAAAAGGGAGCAAAGAGCACTAGTAAGTGTAAGGAGTAAAGAGTTGTTGTTTCTTTAACCACAGAGATAAGATTTTTAAAATCTTGTTGCACTTGTAATGATTAATAAAACACAACTGCCCTTTAAATTGCATTATCTATTCATTTTCCAGTCTTTGTGGGGTGGAAATAAGCCTAAAGAGAGGCCCAATCACACACATCTCAACAACATCCCTCCACCTCTTCTGTGGTGAATCTGTAACAGTTGTCAACACCACTTCTGCTGGCTCCTCTGCTCGTAAATCTCTGCAGCTCAGCAGGCGGTGCCGAGCTCATTCACAATGAATAGCAGCCTACCATTCTAAGAGCCCATCAGCGCGTTAATGCAGAGGAGCAATGGCTCACTGCTAACGTTCTTTTGAAAGTTTTTCCCCCCTTAAAGTAGTATGGGAAATCACATCTCAGCTATACCACGAAAGCTACACCACTCCTTTGATTTGCAGTCTTATTGTAGTGAAATGGTTTATGTGCACCAGTGACCATGGCAGCGATGTTGCCAGGAACGTCACTCAAAGCAGACGGTGATTCACAATGACACCCCTGGTACTGGGAAAAGATCAAGGGAAATTCCTGTGTAGGAGAGACACAAGGGTCCTCTCTGGCAGTTGGACTTGTGAGCACATGGCTCTGTCAGGTGAGCGCCTTGAGATGGTGACATGTGGTTACATTCTGTTACAGGTTCACCAGCTACAGAGTCAGCGTTGAGCTTGGAAGCAATGTCTGTTGGGCATGTGGGAGGGTTGTAACAGATTTAAGGTATGTGGACAAAAGGAACCAGCTTTTAGAAAAAAGGACTACTTCACTGCAGAAGGAAAAACACTCTTTGCTCCAACGTGTTTGGCTCACACCACGCTGGTGCTGTATTTTTACTACGCGGGCGTTCTGTGCAGAAACGACAACACACATCTCAACAATGCAATGCATTCTGCACTGCTAAAAACATTACATCTGAAGTGTCAGCTGATACAAAAGGTGATTACAACTACAAAAAGCAAAGTTTGAGATATCCTGGATACCTGCTGTGCTTACCCTGTAGTGAGAAGGCAGCCAACTCCACTGCTGTTTCAAATGGACACTCTAGCCTGAAAATACAGACATGTAAGAGTCAGTCACAGCTTAATGAATAAAACACTGCCACAGGCCACCACCTCTTACTCAGGTCTAATGGTCTCTACCACTTCCTCAAAAATAAAAAAAGTGAATCTCTTTGTAATAAAGACCTATAACTACAAGAACTACATTCCAAGTCTAACAGGCTACTGTTAATAAATCTATTCTGTCCAGCAGCATGTAATCCTATATAAGTAAGATGACCACGACTACCAACACCAATGATGGATTCAGATTTTTAACCAATAATAAAGGAAGTGCATTGTGTTGATTTAGTGATTTAGCCAAGTTATTTGTGTGAAATAGCACATGCAGCATTAACCAAAAATGACTGTACAAGAACAGTAAAATGTTGAGATGAGCAAGCACTGAGCATACTTGAAGAAAGTTTAATTGTTAGTGTCTCACACCCTGTGATAAGCTGATCGTCTGTTCTTGTCTGCTCTGAGACTGACTCTCTCTGACAGCCTCTGAACAGTCAGACTGGATACCCATTCAGAAGTTGCCACTTCACTTCTCTGGCTACAGCTTCATAATAACAAAATTATTTCAGGGATTTCCGGACAGTGTAAATCAACCAGATATGCTTTTAAAAAATGGAATATAAAATTACATGCAACAACTTAAACTGTGCACTGGTACAATATGTTACTGACATGCCACCATCAATTCTTGTGGTAAACTGGATAACAGTTATGCATCGGTGATGTTAAAATAGAGGAAAATGACTTACTTGCCACTGAGGATGTCTTGTTTCAACTGTAATACAAACAAGTATCTGAAAGTAAAGCACATCAATACGGTTCAAGATGAAATGTGTGTAGTGATGAAATGTGACTAAATCTGGCAATTTTATAGGACATGACACAAGAACAGTCATCTATGCCAAACTGTTAGTGTGAATGTCTAAATTTAATCATGTATATGTTGGGATCTATAGTTTAAGATGAGTGAGTTAAATCAACTCTGCAGGAGACGTCCTTATTATATAACAATTAAAACAAGAGGCAAAACAAAAGAAGCACAATATTACTTTATTGTTTTGTTCCAGGTCACCCACTCTTATTGCAACCAATAAAATCTAGACTTTTTGAGATGAACAGATTGAAGATATGAAGAACCCTTACAGCCCAATTAAAGTTGTGTCTAAGAGAAAGTGAGCCACAGTAAAAAGACTGTATGCATGTCACAACTTACCTCGTGAGCTCCTCGTGCAGGTTGTTTGGCTCTGAAGAGTAGAACTTCACTCTCATGTGAAGGCAGTATGGTGGGCCGACTGAAGAACACATTAAAATCAAAGCTGAGTACAATTATCAAGTGATACTATGCGTTAACAATTAAAATGTAATAACCAAAGTACCAGTTTGAATTAAACCTCATATAATACATTATTTAACAATACAGAGAGAAATATTCTGCTCATTGGGTTTTGATATAGATCAAGAAATTCTATATGTTTATGGAGGTAAAGGAAACATGTTGAGGCACTGCCTCTGTGTACTTACTTTTCACTTGCTTTTTGATACTTTTTGTAACATCAAGCCAATGCTGAAAAAACATGAAGAGATTAACAGTTAAAAGAGTACAGGTTTGGTACATCAAATTCATGGTTGTATATCATTGATATACAACCATCATAGTTCAAATTTCTGTCAGTGCCTCTAACAAGTGCAGCGTTTTCACAAAAGTTAAGTTCAATATTTAAAGCCTCTACAAAGAACTTTCATGTTGTGTTGATTTTGGTGACCCCTGTGGACAAAAGCGGCAGATTTCTCTTTGTGGATCCCGTCCCAATATCAGCCATGGTAAAAATATAATAATAATAATATATAAACTGAACTCAGTTTTTACTCGCTAACAACTCAATGCTAATTTATAGCCTCCTCAAATGTGCTGTCGTCTCCTCGGGTCAGAGTGCCATACATTGTTTTGTCCGGTGGACCGACCCATCCACTGGCTCCCGAAGGTAAAGACTTACACTATTTAGAAATAGCTTCCCACCTATGTCCTCATTTGCTGTTGTAGGTCACACAGAGACATCAGCAGAAACGAGAGAGTTTTGCACATCCAGTTAAAAGTTCTTTGTAGGGGCTTTAAGAAATCTCTTTATCAGCCAACAGCAATATTGCTTTGACAACTATTACACCTGTCTGTATTCATATTAATATGAGCTACTATGAATAGACACAAAACAGACTGCTGAGTTAATGAAAAAGTGAAATCAGGCACATGGACACACAAACATATTAAAGTTAGCGTTCTGCTCTGTTATATTTCTCCTTGTTCTGGCTCTATAAAGCACAAACACCATCAAGAAGAGGCGGCCATGGTGGTAGTAGTGTGTGTGCATGTGTAAGTTACAGAGAGAGACAGAGAGAGATAAGGGAGGAACTCACAGCACGCTCTACTCTGCTCTCCCCCACATTCCTTATTACAGTCCTCCCTCTCCCTCTCTCACTCGTTCAACTTCAGTTCACTCTCCCTCCCATTTTGCTCTTTACCTCCATCCCTCTCCTCTTTGTCCCTCCCTTCCACTTCATCTTTACTCCCACCAGCTCTCCCTCCTTCCATGGCCTTCACAGAGTATCAGTGTGAAGGAACAGGGTCAGTGTCAGACCAGTGACTTAAATCTCTTTGTCTGAGAGCACAGCCTGACTCCCCGAGCTGACAAGAGTTCCATAACCAATCCCTTTAGCCCATTCACTGAAAGGGAAAGCTCTTTCCTCAAGCCTTCCACCAAATGGGTGAATACTGAATTGGACTAAAATGGAAAGTCTGGCTAAGCAGTGACTGCCTGAAACACTTGGTGAAACATGAAAAAATGCTACTGAACAGACATAAGGAATTTCACCACAGTTCATCTCTATGTTTTAATATTTTTCCACAACCATTAACAATGCCAACGAAGGCCCCAATACAATCTGTTTCAAAATGAACTGTTCAACCCAACAAATACTGCAGGCACACCAGGGCATGAAGTAAGAACAAACAAACAAAAAAAAACTGAAATCAAAGAGTATAAAATAAAAAGAGACAGCCATGTAAAGTGCATCTCCAAACTTACCGGCACTTGTGCCGAGTCCATGAAGCGCAGGCCGAAGTAGTCTTTCTCTACGATGTCCAGATGGTACATGATCTGGTCAAACAGCTCCTCTCCTTTGGCTTTTTTCTGAAACACACAAAGAGGAAGAGGAATTCAAAACCTGAATGACAACACATTCACACTGACAATTAATACTCAGGAGAGTCCAAGGATGGTTAATATATCAGCAGAGTCCGGAAGACACTGGCATCCAAAACCAAGGTTACATTACACTGCAGGAATGCAGGAATGTCAAATATGGCTTTACTTTTCATGTTGACAGCTTTCCATGCTTAACCTGAGAAGGGTCTTTACTCTTGTTATGCACTGAAGTTATATCTTTAACCACTTGTCGAAAATCCTACAGTTACTAGTTTATTATTTAAAATGATGAAATCATCAAATCCTCAAGTACATGAAGTGGAATCAGAAGATATTTGACATTGATGTGCATAAAATTACTACGGACAACGAATCACCAAAAAAAGGATTAATTGCAGTTCTATGATGATTTTTTTTGATAAGGTAAGTTCATCTGTTTGAGTATACAGACTAGGGTTGCAAAGCGGCGGAAAATTTCGAAAGTTTCTGGAAATTTACTGGGAATTTTGGAAATTTTGCGAAGTTTTCTGAAATTTCCTGGAAATTTCGTTCACGAGACTTAAGTGTATTTGTTGTGTTTTGTATTTTATGGGTTTGAATATGCTGAGATAAGAGAGGAAATATCAGCGCTCAGTCGACAGAGTATGAACAGGTGTTGCCCTTTCCGACCAAGCCGTACCAGTTACTGCCTGTGCTCTGCTGCCTTCGGCTGGGAGACCTCTCCCTCACATGCACACTTCCTGTCTTACACACACATACACACAACTTTCTAACCCCACTATGAGGTGCAGTGACTGGGTTGTCATGGTAACCTGGGTTGAAGTGCCCCAGACGCCAAGGAGCTGAGGGAATTGGGGTGGCTGAACACATCATGTGATCATCTGGTTCCAAGAGTGTGGAAGAGATGCAGGCAGCTGGATTGCTTTTCTCCTCTGTCCATTTCGATTGTTTCTTATCTTTCCTTTTTGATCAATTATCCATAATAGAGATAATTGCTTCTTTACTCTTCCCTCTCTATTTCCTCACACCTATTGCAGTGCAGTTGCAAAACACTTTACATTTTCTTCGTGTCTTTTCCTATGTTTTCACCAGCATCAAAAGGAAGTTAGAGGACTACACCATCACCATGTCAGTATAATGACTGACTGACTGTTAGATAACCACTGACTATGATACTGGACTGGGATCAGAGCAACAACAACAACAACAAAAGTTTCACCCCTGGCATGCAACCAGGTCGACATCAACACTGATTTAGTTTTCTGATATTAAAATTATAAACAATGAATCCCTCAGAAATCCAGGATCACTGGTGCCTTAAAGCTCTCTCTTTTTAAATGAGCATGACTGAACACTGACACTGACTCACAATCATAGAGACATTCACACACTATGTACAAAATATCTGCCAAAATCAAAGTGGTAAAAAGCAAAATTATGAATGAGCAAAGGAGAGGCCCATGGCGCTCTAAAGGTTTCCCTGTGTCTTCTTTGCACACTCTCTCTCATTTGCTCACACTCACATTCACACACACTTACACCCCAAGAGAGCTCCTGCGCAGCTCAGGGGGGCTGGCCCCATGCTAGTTGGCATAGCTGAGAAGGCATACCGCACCCCTACAGTACCCAGGGAGGGAGAGTACAAAGGACTCATTGTGTGTATGTGTGTGTGTGTGTGTGTGTGTGCTGCACCCAAAGCCTTGTTATAGCGCTTGCAGTATTGTTTGACTGTTTGCAGTCTTTGTGCTTGCCTATGAGCATACTGCTCTCTCTGTCCTTCAGACACTCTGTCAGACGGAGCTGATGCTCTCATCTACAGTCATAAAACAAACCAGTGTAGTAATGCAGTTGTATACAAGGGCCAAGTAGTAGACTAGGAGAGGCTTTACCTGACAGTACTCCAACAACTAGCAGTTTTAGCATGGTTGTCCCTGCTTTTGGTAACGACCAAAGATAAGATAAAGCAATCATCTGTCTCTCCTCAGTCATTCATCGACTCACAAGCACATTTAAGTTTGTGTCTGCAAATACCACATACCAACACAAGGGACACAAGATGACCTCATATCACACTTCATCGGCTGAAAAGTTAATGATCTCAGACTTGCTGAAAGTAACAACTCTTATATTCTTCACTGTGTCCTGCTTACCACAGCCATATACAGTATACAGTATTATATACAGTGTAAAAATAACATTTGTTATTTTTTTTGTTTGTTTCAGTGAAATTTGCTTAACCTTTAGTCTGGGCCACACATCTGGTGGGGCAAGGAGAGGGAGCCAAATACATCTAAAGAATGAGAATCATAAGGCCGTGTGGACATAGATGCTGCTAAACAGACGTATCCCTGGGAGACAAATTTGGGTGGCCTTACATACTATGGACACACACAGCTGGAGGGCCACAGTGTGTGAATGGGCTCTATTCAGGTTTAGATTGTGGCTGTGTATTTACAGCCACTCGGACATCTAAACAGAAAAACAAACTGCTCCGTTTAGCAGGGGTTCCCCCACATTAGTGCCACCCTGAGTTAAATTGAAAACTACCTATCTGAAGAGTGAAGAACAACACCACATGAGGCCAGACTACAACAAGCAGAGCTACAGTCTTTGTAACTGACATCCAAACTGCTCTTTCCCAAGTCCTATTGACAATAAACTACACTTAAAGCAAAGGGAGACCATCAACAGAAGGCAGCATGTGCAAGGGTGATGATTTTTTCTCAGAGAGTGTTTAACTAAGTAAAAGGCCTGGCTGACACACTGATAATGGGAACCTGCAATGTTTCCCAGCAAACTTCCCCTGTACTCTCAGATGGTTTGTCTACTTATGTTCACACTGTGCCTGCAAGGACAGCTCTGTTACACAGCTAGCAGAGCATACAAGTATATTGGGTAACTGTAAGAGCTAACAGAGGGTAGCCAAATAAAGGTAGACAAGTCCTCTTTCCTTGATGTTCACTCTTCCAGATTTTCCTTGGTTGTGTTGTGAGTTTTCCTTATTACCTTATCACTTAGAGGGAGTCGAATGATAAGACATAAGGGTTTGCAGAGGCTACCTTCATCTGGGGGAAGGGGGAAAACAAAGAAAGCTCATTTGAAACCCAACACAGGACCAGGGCCCTACTGGAATGCATTCAGAAATCCAGTGAAATTATAAAAACCTTCACGTGCACCCAGCAAATTACCTGGGGAGTTTTTAGAGGCACCAAAGAAAGCTTCTTTCTTTGACAAAATCAATTAAGTCCATCAGTAAAATAGGTATTATAAAATAACCAGTAGGAATTTCTGCTAGAGTAAAAAGAGAGGACTGAGGGCTAGAGAAAGACAAACAGTCTACAAGAAGAAAGACTGAATATCATCTGACCTCTACACTGCACATACTGAGCTGATAGGAAGGATTTGGCGGGTCTTATGCCGTGTGATATCACTTCCAAGACGTGCTGAATAAAATACTTTCACGCATTCTTGTTCAATAAGCTGCTAAGGAATTCTGAAACACTTGTTGGTTGTGGGGAATGATCACCTTTCATCCTGAGTCAGTCAGACTAAAAATTCAATTCAAGTATAAAGAGAAATAATGTTCTTAGTAGAAAACAGAAATAAGTTGGAGTCTAAACCATAACAAGATATATTAAGTAGTGACAAGGAACAATTCCTTCTCTTATTCTTCTGTTTTCTTTGGAATACAAAGCCAGACAACCTTGTTTAGAGATCAGAAGAAGATGTTACATGTTACTGCATTATTGTTTTCCCCAGCAGTGGCTTGGTGACTGATAGAGAGACAAAATGACACAGCATTAGTGACAAGGAAAGGAAAGGAGCAGAAAGACTGAAGAGACAGTCAGGGGTGGGTAGGGTGAAGTTCTGCACTGTGTCCACTTGGTGATGAGCCCAACATGTCACATGATATGGTCATGTGATAACGTGTTCTCCAGAGAGGATCATGGAATTACAGGTGATCAGCAACACACACTCCCCACCCACACACACACACTACATAGGCTTAAAGGACTGTTCTACTGACACAGCCATACATTGGTCACTAGTTCACCTCATGTGCTTTGCTCCCCATGTTTAACATACAAAACACTGCTGGTAATGCTCACTGACCAAACCATTCAACATTTACTGAGCCTTAAATGTCCCCTTATCAACAGTGATGAAGTATGCACACTTGAAAAAGAAAGGGAAATCTATAACAAGACAAAATCTATGGATTCACAACCCAATTAAAGTCATTTAAGTTTACATGTGATATCTGTTTAATGGTTTTCCCTACAATGCCTCTCCCAGTACAGTATGAGTCAAGTATAAGTCCCGGTTAAAAGTGAGACAAAGGAATTTAGAGCACAAAAACCTCAAACCCCAGCAACTCTTCTTACCGGTAGATCGACGCTGACGTCCGTCCCATCCAGTAAGGATACACGGCAGGTGATGATAGACTTTGCATCCCCAGCAGCAGGGATGTGCGTTGTGGCTCGCTGGGCCTCCCTTAACCGGGTTTTCTCTACATGTTTCCGGATGGAGCGTCGCCCCAGCGTCCTGCGCAGGAAACTCAACATGATGGTGGAGAGGCTGGGTTACAGTACCAGACCTGCTGGAGATGAAGGTAGAGATTAAAACACTGAAGAAAAAGAGGATAATTTTTGCATTTGAGGAAATGTTATATTTTGGATTTGAAGAAATGATACAAACTAGGTCAATAGTATAGAAATACAAATGTTGTGTGTGTGTGTGTGTGTGTGTGTGTGTGTAGACTAAACATCTGACATTAAACGATTAAACAATGTCACTGAAAAACAGCAGGTGTTCATGATAACACCATGAAATACAGAATTAACATCAGTAACTATGAAATTTTTTGGGTCCA
Source organism: Caranx ignobilis (assembly GCA_021432705.1). Classification (NCBI taxonomy): domain Eukaryota; kingdom Metazoa; phylum Chordata; class Actinopteri; order Carangiformes; family Carangidae; genus Caranx; species Caranx ignobilis. Next base: position 17,820,742 of record MU269983.1, read on the forward strand.
AACGAACTGAAAGCTGAAGCTTGCTGCTATTTAGTCATGTCTCTACCTGTTACAGTAAGACTTACTGGTGACTAAAAGATTTAACTTTCACAGGCCAAGAAGTTAAAATTTGATAGAACCACGGTTATTACCTCGTATGAGGTGACTCAGAGTTCTTGTGTATCCGTGGTAACCGTCACAGGTATTTGTTATAACTGATGCCGTCAAACTGACAAGGCTAAACATTTCCTACAGATGAAATAATACTGCACAAAGCTATAAATGTATACAGTTGGAGGTACAAAGAAGAGGTTTGAGACTACACACGGGCTAAAGGGAGAGGTCGGCTAACATTACTCGACTCCTAAGATGTGATAACATAGTTTCAGGTCAGCCAGAAAAACGGAGATGGACGCAGGGTCCCCTGCTACTAACTTCTACCTAAATGATAAAGTACACTAAAAAAAACATCTTACACATCCACTGGAAGGGATATTGATAAAAATAAAATAGAGCCAGCTTCATGTATGCTCTCTTCGGGCCTGAGGTACCTGGTGTAAAGCAAACGCAACAGGTGTCCGTTTGTTTTATTGTACGAGCTAACCACAAGCAACGAACACAAGGATACGTTCCACCCCGACCGTGCAACGCTGTCCCGTACAGCAAATCAAACGCCGCCTTTAGCTCTGAGAGCTGGATCAGACAGACACTTGCTCCGCAGCCACTTGTGGCTCGGAGGACGCCTGGATGAAGAGATACTTACACAAACCTCCTGGTAAGAAATCACGGTGAAAACACGTCTGCTTGCATTGCAGACATTTAAACAGCAACCTCGTACATCTCCACAGTTCGTAACTTGTTTCCTTGTTTCTACTTCTTCTTTTATTCCGGCTCGTTGCCCCTGCGGGATAATTTCCTCCCTGGTCCCAACAAAAAATAGGAGGCAAAGCTCTCCTCAGGATGTGACGTCACCATAAATCCCCAACAAAACTTGATTAGCATTTTTAAAGCGACAAACCTGTTTTCCTTCCTTCTTTCTTTTGTAAAATTGTGCTTTTCGGAATTGTCTTTCCCAACGTAATGCATACAATACATCAACAGCCATTTATTCATGAAGGAGTTTCGACGCCATTTAAAACTTCCAGTGTTAGCGGAGCGGCGGCCTCCCTCTTTTCCCTAAATTTTAGACGCACAGTTCGACCGGCTCCATTTGATGGCAGCACCCCCTTCTGGATATATAAGATTAATGATTTGAATGATGGTGCCTGAGTATTTTGACTAAAAACCTACAAAAGGCAGGTCTAATCATAAAACAATGATAATTGAGGTGTATTTCATTATGTATATCCAGAAGCAGAGGTCTGAAGCTTATTTAACCTCCCACCTAAATTCTAAATGTAATGTAAAAGATTAATGATATATGTCTTCAGATTTTTCACTGTTTTCACTCTTGTCATGGGTTACACAAGTTGGAAACTTAGATCACAAACTCAACCTGACACTATACAGTTGATATTATAAACGATAAAGTCTATTGTATAAGAAAAACGTGTGTAGACAGGAATTGGTTGATGACTACAATGAATGTCGTCAACATAGTCATCTTTGACCTTTTAACAAATCCCCTCTGAGGATACTTCATATCATATCGTATCTAAATTGCCATTATACTGCCTAGAAATGTGTGTATACTCTGCCACACAACACTTTTAATCTCTTCCTGACACAACAGACCACATGCTGGTACATAATCCAGCTGTAGTTGACATCTGTGTACAGAAGCATTAAAGAAGACCTACTTGAATTACTGCATGACTACAAACATTTTAAAAATGTCCACTGGTATAACCTCAGACAGTATGGGGACTATCTGTAAGAACATTTAAACTGCAGCTTTTTTTAAATTCCTGCATGTGCAGTATTTCTACTGCTGTATTTGGCCCTTATCATAACAGATGCAATCTTTTTTCCACTTTGGGGCTTTAATGTGCAGTGATAGCACCCTTAGCACCTAATATATATATATATATATATCAACTCATGTTCACAGCATTATAATTCTTTATGGTTGGCTTGAATGCAACACAGAGGGGAAGCTGTATATTCGGAGGTACCCATAGATTTTTTTACCCTTATTTTCCATTTTCTCACAACTCTGAATTGCTTATGTTCTTTTACCTTTGAATACCCCCTCGTAACATCAGCGTTTCTTTTTTTTTCCTTTAGAGCTTGGCATTACAGATTTCACACTATGGCCACCTCATGTGACTAATGGCTTCACTCTATGGCAAAATCTTAAAATTCAAAAATCTAAAAATTCAAGTTACCTATCAGGCTCTTCTTCATGGTTGTGTCTCATCTGCTCACTCTATATTGCCCAACCTCACTTTTACAGTGTGGAAAAGCAAGCTGATCTGAAGCCATGTCTCCATGCTTTGACAGACAAGCTTTAATTGTTCACAATCAAGCTTATAGACATGTCCAAAGCACCGTAAAACCATGATACCAAAAAGAAACAAGCAACTGAGGACAAAGGTTTTTATGACACAGGTAGGAGTTAACCAAGGGTATAATACGGTAAAACATTTCTCATTATTTTGTGTTCATTATATATACACTTGCTGTTATAGATTATTAGACGTTTCAAATAAAACAAAAATTTTGAAATAGCAGTCTTGAAATACACACCATTTTGTGTCACATTTGAATCATTCAAAGGAAGAAGAGAGAAAAAAAAATCAAAAATAAAATAAAAACAAATTCTTTCTGCTCACAAATGATTTTCCCTTTTATTTTAAAGATTTTTTTTCATATACAACATTGTATTTACATGGTCTAGTATTATTTACACAAAATTAACAAGTGGCACTGTGTAGTTAGGAGTTCTTTTCTTTTTCTTGTTCCCTACAGGTGTCTTATCTTTAAACAAAATAAAAATGATAAATAAAAAAAAAAAGACTCAACTCATCAACAACTCTTTTTAACAATGCTTTATGTCTCCAATTTTTTTTTTTCCAGTAGCACTACCTGCCACTAAGCCTTCTACAAAGTGCTGTCCTTTCCCTACCCAACTAGAACTGTTTTCATCTTTACAAAAATACAACTAACCCACGACCTCTCTACGTCTGGTACCCTCCAAACTACCTTTGATCAGTACCCTGAACACACAGACAGTACCAATTATGTGTCAACATCAAAACACTTTGAACACAGACAGCTCATTGCTGGACATTTTGCGCAGATGGAAATTCTGGCAACCCTGACTGATCAATTATTAACTTTTCACTGCAGCGCCAGTGTTTTGTTTTCTTGTTAGAAATTGACAAGGCATTTTTGAACTTCAGTTTAAGTGATAAATGATTCTGAGTTTGCGGTATTTTGATTTGATCAGCCCGGTTGGCAAATATAAACACCGATGGAAAGATGCCACTGGGGGATGGGTAGTTGTTGATTCGATTATAAGCTCATACACGTTGGGTCTTTGAAGAATTAGTAACTGTCAATATATTAAAAAAAAGAAAAAAAAAAGTTAAAAACCAGCAAAATGGTCAGTCATTCACTGGTTGGCCTCAGTTTGTCCTTCTGGGGAAAACAAGCTGTTTGAAACTGCACTACTGTACCCATGGTAATTTGCTCAGATGTGTCATTTGCCTCAAGGCCATGCAGAGAGAGTGGGATCCATGTATAATGATCCAGAAGAGAGGCATCGGGGGAAAAACAATGAGTAGAATGGACTGTGGATGTTGCGTGGGCTCTGAAATAATGACTGATGTTGCCTGAGAGAAGGAGTTCTTTGGGAGAGGGATGCAACACAGGAGAGGTTTTAAAAACACAGAGTGAAGAGAAAAAGCTGTTTCTAGGTTTTTCTTCCCACCTCTACATGCAGCAAAAGTATGATTCAGCTGTTTGAAAGGGAGGTATGAGAACAGTTTGAATTGTCTCACAGGCAGCGATTCAGCCTGACATGAAAAAAAATGACTCCCCAAGAAGGCCCTCTTTGCATTTTACTTCCAAAAACTTGAGATCAGGTTAGATTAGGTTTATGGCTTTATGGCACAACCTTTCATTCCAGTTAACGAACAAGCAGGCTTAGACCAGACAGCTAACAAACTATATTTGAGAGGGAGAGGTACAGAGAGAGATAAAGACTGATCTGAATACACACACACACACGCACACACAGCAGTAGGTTTTCCAGCAGAGTCCATTGTAGGAGCCAATGACAGCAGGTACTTAAGCAACCGATAGGAAAACTATCTGAAATTATAAACAGGCTACACTATTTCATACCGCTACGAAAAACACGTCGACAGGGTAACCTGGACCAAAAAAAAAAAAAAATCAACAACAAATCAAACTGATGCTGGGTTTTGTGAATTGAAAATACAAGTCATCATTTAGACTCCTATCACTTGTAACACATCATCTTGGCTTGAAAACAACATGTGCCTTGAAAATGATGAAATACCACTGGGAAGATCAATTCCAAAAAAAAAAGAGATAAGGTATTGGTCGAATTTTCTGTTTCTGTTTGTGCTGCCTCTTTGAACTGTCAACTGTTCCCTGGCAGACACACACTCAGATAAAAAACAATAAGCAATGATTGCTTTTATGGTGCGTTTCAGCAACCTCTCAGCTCTGCTGGAACTTACTAGAATAACAAATATATAATTTGTCTGACTGATTTTAACATTGGGTCACATCATTGCCCATGATAAGCATTTAGCCATGAATCTTTGTCACTGTACGGGGGGTTGCTCCAGTTTACAGGTCACAAAAGTCTCTGGATGTGGAAAAAAAAAAAAAAACATGGTGAGGCCAATGGAGGGAGCTATAGTTCAGTTTTTAGTCTTCACACCAAGGTTGAGGTCAGTTCACCATCAACTCAGCAAGCAATGTCTTGGGTGAAATACAAATACTGATTGCATAAAACTTCCAGCAGCTTTCAACCACTTGAGGAGTAATAAGTTAAACTTGTGTCTGATCACATGACCCCTGTTTGTTCGTAGCATAATGACCTGTTAATCAAGCAGATCAACATTTACTGAAAGTCTCCCAGTCTGGGGGAAACCAATCAGAGAGAAGTGGGGTTTTGCTAGTGTCGGGCTCAAGGACACCTCAGCAGGGACTCTGCTGCCCACTCTGTTGGTCACAAGTGAACAGCATATTTTATTGAAATGATTAACTGAATATGATTTGAAGAAAGACATGAACTGCCTTCAGCCTCGTTTGTTTTTTTCTTTTTAGCTTTATCAACTATGACAGCTGGAAAATAGCTTTGATTGTAACAGTGAGACCATGTGTCTACTGGGCCTCTCTTTGTGACATTGTCTTTGTTGTGTTGAATTAATTTCAGTCAAGACTCAAAGTTAAAGATTTTTTTTCACAATTTCTTTCAGTGGGATGTGAAGAGCCACAGATCAACAGTAGCTGTTGTGACTGGTACAGAAGTGACAGGGAGGTTCCCAGTAAACACAAGCCCTGAGGATTGTAAACCAGTTATATTCCTCACCACACCAAACGACGGCCACTTCAGAGCATGTGTGTCTGTAAGCTCAACAACACAGCAAAAAGCAGGATGAAGCATCCAACTCACCACAGCATTGAACAAGAGGTGAGATACAAAGTGCTTTCAGCTGTCCATCTGTCAGTCTGTGCTGTCAGAAACTTAGACAAGAAAGCCAAGAAAGATAAAAACCAAGAACAATAAATTAAATCACGTTTTTTTTTTCCACAAAAAAGCAAAAAGAAATAAAGAAGTAGTTAGAAGAAGAGGAATCACACTACTTTACTACCTAAGATTTAATCAGGAAAGCATGAAGCTCTAGACTCATACAAACAAAACATACAGCTTTTTTTTGTTCAGTGGACAGGGTTTGACACAAACTAAAACACAATAAATACTCTTTCTGAGGAACAAAAGATAAGGTATATCTCTTTATCAGCTAAAAGGACACTAAAAAAAAGGCAGGTCTGTCTGGCAGACTCGCTCAGAAGGGGACAGGGCAACCCTTAGGGTAAAAAAAAAGAAGAAAAAAAAAGGAGAGGGTGGTGGGCGGGGCTCCCCATCCATGGGGGCAGCCCTTCCCCTTCATACATATGGCACTACAGCAATTCCCCATCCACATTTTATTCTCTTATACTTTTCTCATTCTTTGTATACTTTTTTCTTTACCCTGAACATACAATATCTCCTAATGGTACCTAGTCAACAGAGCTGGATTTCTTTTTTTTAATTCTATCTTGTCCATAATTTTCATGTTTGTTTGTTTGTCTTTTTTTCCATTTTTGTCCGCATAAAGTGCAACAGTGCTTTTGTTCTCTCCTCCGACCGCCTGGCCTCTTCCTGGTGACCCCTGATGACCCCCAGGGGTCAAACGTCACAGGTTAGCAGTATCAGGCTCAGGGTTCACGCTGGTCTCACTTGTTACGCTGGTGGCGCTTGCGACGCTCGGCTCCTCCACTTCTTCCTCCTCTTCCTCTTCCTCTTCCTCCTCCTCTCCCTCTTCTGTCACTTCCCCCACATCCAGCACCTCTACCTCGTCGTCGTCGTCGTCCTCTTCATCCAGCCCTCCTTCCAGCAGCTCCACCACAGCCACCTCACCCTCCTCTGTCACTGCTGTCTCTTCTTTATCTTCTCCTGCCTTCTGCTGCTCTTTCTTGTCCTCCTCCCTCTCATCATTCACCTTCTCTCTCTGCTGGTAGACCACAGTCTTGACAGGTTTGACCAGACCTTCCTCATAGACTTTCAGGATGGCCTCGCACACAAAGCGGTACTGGCTCTGTGTAAGGGAAGCACAGAGATGTTTAGCTGATGCTTTAGTCAGGATGAGAATAACTGTCAGACAAATGGCTGTGGATACTTACAGGTGTTTGTATCATCATGGCCCTCTGGTCTCTCATTGTCCTTACAATATCGAGAGGATACACTGGCTGACCACACTCCATTAGACACAAGGCTGTCTCCATGGTAATCAGAACCCCTGTCCGACCAATGCCCGCACTGGAGAAAAATATAGCATGGACAAATTGAGTGTTGAGCTACAAGTGCAACACTTGTACACTTGTACAATGTTGTGGAAAGAGAACTGAGTTGTTATAGGTTAGCTGTAGAAGTCAACATTAAACAACAGATCATGAGCTGGCCATTTGACGTGATTCACAGAATAACTTCACTGTACCTGCAGTGTACCACCATTGGCTGGTCCTGTCCAGCCCGTTTTGTCCGCACCAGGGCCACAAAGTCCAGGAAATCAGTGGAGTCGTCAGGAACACCATGGTCTGGCCAAGCAAGGTACTGAATCTGAGTAAGCTCTCTTTGCTGCTCACTCTGAACATGCACACAGACAGGAGAAAAAGAAAAACCACTTACACCATAAACCATATTATATTACATTACATGTACTGATTTTCAAAAAAAAAAAAAAAAAAAGAAAACCCTCTCTGAGGCCTTTCTAACAAACAGAGGGTATTCAATCCCTCCTCAGTGGAGACCCAAGCTCAGTACAGAAGGAATTATTCTCAAATATCACTCATACTTGACCGGATACAGGTCACTGTATTTCATGGGGGCAACCTCCTAGCATGTCTGAATGAGCTCTGTGTCCTAGCAAGAGACTGCATGGCCACCCTTTTCATGAAATTATGGTCTTTGAACATGTTATGAAACAGGAAGTGTGAATAACAAACAGTGGTTTTATTCTGGACCACTGGACCACTTGGTGATTCATGTCACAGGTTCCCAATTTATGAAACGTACTGATGATAATATTAGTGTTAATTTTATATTTCTGCATCAAACTATGAATAAGCATGACACACACTTCCTCTTTTCTTTATTTCAAGCATGAATGAAAGAAAGAGAAACCTGACAAGAGGGTAGTATGATAACGTGCAGTGAAGGACCAGAAAATAAGGGTCAGTGAGATTTAACACACACACGCACACCCTACAGCAGAAAGCAACAACTGACCATTGTTTATGTGCGACTCATAGCCCATGTTCCTCTTTAACATATTGCCTCGCTGCATTGCCATGGCAACACATCTATCTCCATGGCAACAATCACAGGCAGAGGAGAATGCTAATTGCCTCCTCTACAGCCATATATTTGAAAGGTCATGATACAAGGGCAGCACACAGGGAGGTAATCATGGAGGAAAACACAGCCAGCAGGAAACAATGAAAAAACAGCAGAAAAACATGACTCCACTAAAAAAAGTAATTTCTAATTGGATATTGGTTCATCAAAGATGACACGTTGCATACTGTATACAACAGCAAAAACTCAGGCACACAGATAAACTTAGCTGCACCATTTCTCAACCATGAACGAAAAACAAAAAAAATAAAAGCCTTCAGTTTGGAAGGACGCTAACTAAAAGTTCGCCATGACATGCTGAAGTATGACTGGAATCATCAAGAGCTTCAACATCACAGTAAAACAAACTCACATTTTCCATTTCTGTGTTTCAAACTATCATCATCCCACTCTCTGTTCCTCTGTTTCTGCTTTCTCTTTCTCTCTTATTTCAGCAATGTGACTGACTAGGGTGGTTGGGTTGTCATGGTAACCAGATCCCAATACGTGGCCTGCATGCAGCAGCGGGAGCCAGAAAAAGAACAGCCCACACTGGTCACTATAGCAACACACCTACCCCGGGGTCCTCAGCAGCTCAGGCTTCCTGAGACTCCGGTCCCTCTTTTCTGATTGGACCCAGACTCTTTCACCCGGCTCTCTAACCCGGTCTGGTTGTCAGCACACGCCCTCTCACTTTCTCATCCAAGCTTCACCTTCCTCTTCATTCTCCTCTGGTTTACTCTCCTGTTTGTCCTTTTTTCACCTCTCTCATTATGTGCTGGTAGATGTAGATGTGTGTGTTTGTGTCTGCAGTTACCTGCGTGTGCACAAGAGTCATCTCTCGGACCAGGAAGGCAGCGTTGCCCTCTTCGTTGTGGCAAGTAACTGTAAAGTTTCCATAGGTGGTGGTGCTGTCTGGGTTGGGCCAGTACTGGTGACACTTAACCTATGAACATGGACAAAACATTAAGTTTCCTGCTTTGGTTTGCTACAGTGCAGCATCTCTCTCAATTTCCTCGCAACTCTTCACAAAGTCATCTTTTCTTTGCAATAGATCTAACTAACAAATTTCTTGTACATGCAATGAATTCAGAGCATCTGGAATCACTTTAAACCCCCTGATGTTAGTCAGGATTGTCACATTTGTTGTCACAGGAATTTAAACATTTGCAGCCGAGCCTGGCTTAGTTTCTTCTATCCACTGTTTTTATCCACACCTACTTTAATGAATAATAAATCTTGATGCATGGTTTTCACAGCAACACAACTAACAAATTAAAATCAGTTGTCTGCAGGGTATGTGTGTTTAAGGAGTGAGGTAAGACAGAAAGACAGACCAGGGATTTCTACAAATGGAAAACCTGAATTTTAAACTGAAAGGGACTCAGCACTCTTTGTGTGACAGGGTGTCTCCCCAAGTGTTTCAGCTGCGTTTTCGGTTATCCATCTTACACATGTCAGAACAGACAGAACTGATACTCTCTTTTTAATCCACCCAGTTGTCTAACTGATATTTTACTTGCACCATAAGCCAGCAAGCGCCACCCAAAGCATATTTTTACACTCCAAGTCCATTTTCCTGCATTTTATGCACATGCCTACAGTGATTGTGTAATGGGCTTTGAGCCCTGCCAAAATTAGGGTGACCTACAACTTCATACAGTGCCTGTGCGTATTATGTGGAGCACTGGAGCGGCCGTTGCTGCTCTGCCCGTGTGCCGCTCACAGGATGCCTTTGCATGATGTCAGATGTCACAATGTAGCTGCATCCAGGGATGCCACATCAACAGTAAAAAGTCCCTGGAGATTCTGCAATGGATTTGTTAACATGTATGGTTTCCAGTTGTGTTTTAGAACAAAATGTCCACATACCCGCCCCCTCTCGACCTGCGTAGTCAGCATGACAACCATGGATGAGCCCTGTTCCCAGGTCATTTGCCAGAAGTCGGGGCAGGTGTTGGGCAGCGGGCCCTGGCATGCAATGTAGCGATTTATCAGACTGGAGCCTGGAATCTCCATCTACAGGAAGACAAACAAAGACATCAAGATACAGAGGTATTGCACGGCAAGAATCTCATTTAAAAGCCTCTTTTCAGTTGATTAAATTTTGCTTTGTGTATTTTCACCAGTTTCAAATAAATTAAGTGCCTTTCAAACACTGAAATACTAAACAAACAGAAGTTTGGCCTTTGTTCAAACAAGCCTCTGAATGACTTACACCATCAGATCTTGTAACACTACTACAACACCAACGTCTGAACTCAATGTCACCACATAAAGACATTAATACTAGTATAAATTTTGCAATTATTCCGCAAGTCATCTCCTGTCAGATCAGTGAGTTTTCACTTTTCATTTCATGGAAGGGCACAAAGGAGGAAAACACCCACTAGAAATCCCACACATGTCAGAAATTAAATGAGGGACACAGCTGTACATCTTTTTACTTTTAAAAACGCTTGGTCAATGTCAGATTGACAATCTTACAAATGAGGGTGAAGAGAGTTGCTGAGGAGAAAATGTCCATGTTGAGTTAAGAAAGGAGAGACCTTCTTAACATCCACTAGTTGCTGCTGAGTTAGAAGGACACATGCCTGGCTCACTGACAAACCATGAAAGCTCAGTGTCTCCCTTGTAAATCCAATGTGGTTAGTTCATTCACCAGTGTGGCCACCACAGTGTTTTCAAATCTGTTAACAGAGCAGCCCACCCACTGTGCTTCAAATGAAAATGAAAGTGCAGTGATATTGATGTAAAGATGAAAGAGCAAATCGAGGAGGCCGAAACTCACATTGATGTAATTTGCATTGATGTAGTCATCTGTGCTTTTCAGAATGACCCGCGTGGCATCGTCTGTCAGAGGAAGGAAGGAGAGGAAGAGGGGGTAAAATTACAAATGGAGAGAGATGAGAGCAATTACACAAAGGAGGAAAGAATTAAAGCTCAAAAGAAAACAGGTAGTGAAGAGAGTGAGAGAGTGAAGTGAAGAACAAAAGATTAAGGCTGATCCATAGGAAGCGCCAGGCGCAGTCACTTACAAGGAGAGATGTCTCTGTATCGATTTTTGGAAACGTTCTGAGGTAATTTGGCACACAGCATGGTCATCCCCGGCCTCTTCCTGTACAGTTGCTGTGAGAAAAGGAGCACAAATTCATATTAATGTACAGGCAGTATCAATTAACACAACACGTTTCTTTGCCCCGTTTATGAATATACACAAGCTTCTATACAAGTTCAAGTTAATAAAATTACGTTACAAATACACTCACTCACACTATGAACACACAAGTTTTTTTTTTTTCGAGGAGTGCTGACCTTATGTGCAGTGTGAGTGTCTGTTAGTATAGTAACATCTCTTCACTAATAGCACAACACTGAAACATGAAGCTGTTAGGTGATGATGATCAAGGACAAGAGCTTTTTGAGATGAGGAGGAAAAAAAATGTGACTCAGGAGTTATTACTTAAAAAGAGTTTAAGTAATAACTCCTGAGTCATCTCTGTAGCTCTGTGTGATTCTGCTTATATATGTGTTTCTCCTCACATCAAACTGTGCCAGTATGGCTCCACTGTTCAGGCCTTCCTTCAGTGCAACCATGGAGTCCCTCAAAGCATGCTGATCCAGCTGGGTGGGGTCCTGAGGGGACTTCTCAGGGATGTACTGAAAATCTGGCTCTGAGTCCACCTTCTCCTCCACCACATCATAGATGGCTGAATAGGAAAGGGAAGAAATAGGTCACAGGTTACATACACATCGGTGTTTATGCAGGCCGAGGCCCCGGGGGGAGCTGATGTATCATCATGTATGTAAAGAGAAAGACAGAACAACAATAAAGGAGCACTAACAATCAGAAGCAATGCACTGCACCCTAGCAATACATACGGTAGTTAATCTGTTTGCAAATATTTATTTGCTTACACTTCCTCTACACAGTATGTGCCTACATTATGTAAAATCAAATGTGCATTTACAGGCATTCAGTACATTGATGCAGTCTTTGATGTAATACCGGATAGAATGTGCAAATCCCTCTTTGACCCAGTTAAAATATCAAGAATTTCCATGTTTCATCATCTTAAAAAGCTCCCCTCCCTGCTTCACTAATGCTGATTAAAGAAAATGCTTTGCTATCTTCATCCATAGAGAACGCATATGGATGAAATGTACAGAGAGCAAAATATACAACTTCATAGATCTCATTTGCAATCACAAAGATGAGACTGGGCAGCCCAAAGGAGACCGGAATCAGAATCCAGACTTGTGATCACACATGAAGCTGTTAATATTCAGCAGTGGGTGACACTAGCTCTCTATGATACATTAAGCTATGTATGACAATGTTTACACAATGGAGATTTATGCACCACCAAAATAAAAATGGGTCAAACCATGTAAACACTTCCTTACGCAGAAATTAGTTGTTATATATTAGATATTCACACAGGTGTACCTGTGATGAAGCTGACTGAGCCAGCTGACAAAACTAACTAGCTAATATACACACATAGATATCACTTGCACTTGTTTACATTAAAACATTTCACAGCAGATCTGACAAATGTAAGCAACTCACCATTTGGTCTGACCAATAGGATGAGCTCCCCAGAGTGGCTCTCACAGCTGGCCTTGATGAACATGACCACCTGGTCATGGGTGTGGTCAGAGATGTCCCGCCCATTAATCAAGACCACCTGGTCACCTTCGTTAAGGCGTGGCACACACAGGTCAGCCTGAGAAGAGAAGAGAAGAGAAGAGAAGAGAAGAGAAGAGAAGAGAAGAGAAGAGAAATAACATGAGATGAGACGACAGGTTTCTTGAAACCTCTTGAAGAGTTTTTTTTTTTTTTAGGTTTGCTGTGAATTGTTCAATAACATGTTTCTAATGAGAAATTTGAAAATACTTGAGTGGATATTGACTTACTGATGTTCCTGGAGCTACTCTAGACACGATGATAGGCATCTTCTGGTCAGCTCCACCCTGGAGATGCAGGGAGATACATTTTTAGGAGAGAGCAAACATTTCAGACCAAGTCTGATGGTGCTATGGAGCAAAGGTTTTGACCACTTGGCATAGGAAACATTTAATTAAAAAATTAAAGGCTAAAATGCATGGATGGTCCAAGGATGCAACAAGATCCAAAGACCATTAACAGACAATTTCAGTATCCACTCTCACCTTTACATTGAAGCCAAATCGTCCATGTTCATCAGGTGTCATCTTGATCAGGACCAAATTGTCATGAGGGACTACTCCATTTAGCTGAAAAGACACAGTGCAACACAGATCCTATTTTAATCATGATCATCCTCCTTTGTGGAACAATAATGAGCAATACTACATACTTGACAACTTGGTTTAAAAAAAATATCCATGTTGAACTGCTGGGCAGAAAAGGGATGAAGGAAGGGCCACCCATTACTTGGCTTTTAGACAGTTTGTTTATTCAGGTGTGACTTTTCTTATATTTTCATTGAAAATCCCAGACAAGTTCCACTGCTAATGGCAGTATACGAAGGACAGAGTCAGTGTTCTTTTTTAATTAATGAAAAGATGTGTAAATGTGTGATGTTATTTGGCATTTGTGTCCTTTGTTTGCACACTGACCGTGGTCTTGTCAGCATTGACAGGGACGTCATACATCTCGTTGAGGTGGTTGTCCAGGAGGCTCTGTTGAGAATGGGCCTGGATGATCTGGCTCAAGGTCTTCCTGCTCAGCTGCTTGGGAGGCAGAGCTGGAGGCTGGCCATCTACCCCCTCAGGGGACCTGGGGAGGAAAAGAGAGAAATGGAAAGAGAGGAAGAGAGTGAGTCAGGGACATAGAGAAGGACACATAAAAAAAAGGTAGGGAAAACACATGTTTGGTTTAATTTCTGCCAAGCAATCGCACTGGAGAAAACAGGTCCTAAATGTAACCACTGTGCATCCCTGCCTACACCTGTAACCTTTTCAAAACACAACCTAGTTCTACATTATAACTCTAAATAATTAAGAAATGAATTTACACACTAAGCAGAGTCTGCTTAGCAGCTATTAAGTTGATGAGAATCTAATGCCATAAACACACAGAAGATTAAAGGACACAGCTAGTGGTCTGGCTGGAGGCCTTCCTGTTTGTTTAAGAGGTGGGCTTTGGAAAGAAACAAAGAAAAAAACAGATAAAGGGGAGTAAGAGATTGCAAGATACAGAGAGGCTTAATAGCACTGTGTTAGTCACAATAAATTAACCTCAATAAAAGGGCTGCAAAAGGAAGGAAAACACCCCCCCCCCCATCATCCAGACAAGAAAAAGCAGTCACTGTGGATGGTGAAACACAGTCAGTCAGGTAAGGCTTTCAGTAGCATCATGTCTCTGTCTTTCTCTGGAGGGTAAAAGCCAGTCATTTCAACATTTCACTCTGTGCATGTGTGTGTGTTTGTGAAGGCACTCCTCAGGGGTGGGAGCACCCGTCAAAGTGCATTGCCTTTGTTTTGGCTGCTGTTACCGGTGCCACTTTGTGTCTTAAACACACACACGCAAACTAACATTTATTATGGGTCAAAAGCAGGTCAGGCTTTCAGTAGGAGGGCAGTGCACAGTAGGCCGGAGCCAAGACAGCACATTCTCAATTTCGTCGGCACGACACACATGAGTGAAATGGATATGCAACTTAGCCAAGGCCCTGGGATGAGGAGATTTAAACCGGACATAACTAATTCCTGCTTTTGGTTTTCCATCTGTCAAATACTTTGATTGTTAACAAATCTGAAATCCCATTTTGCTTCAAGGGAAATTTTGAAAGTATGACAAAAGGCAGAGGAACTGCAGGAAGCAATAAAGTAGAATTGTTTAAACTGAGTGATTTTCTGAAGCATACATTGATTATTTGAAAAACAGGTGTGATTAAGACAAACAAATTAAATTTTTCATGGTGCATCAGCTGATGCATTGTTGTGTTACACTGCATTGTATGATTGTGCCTTTTTGTTCTATGACACTGTCAAGGAAATAAATGTTTCTCTGTAATGTGCCATGGTTTGCTAAACAAGTAATTTTCACTCTACACAGCTAAAAACAGAACATTATAGAGAGTGTGTCCAAGGGTTATGGTTTTGTTGTATTGCCTAAGTGTGGAACTGACACAACATATAACTGTGGCATTGTGGGAGACAAATCTGACTTTTATGTAGTTTTAATTATAAGAAAGTCATTGCACCCTGGTGGCTCAGCCACTAGAGCACATACCACGTAGGCTTTGTCCTAACTGCAGCAGCCATGGGTTCGAATCTAACTTAGGGCCCTTTACTACTTTCAGAGATGACGACCAGCAAACTATTTGCTGAATATTTGCCAGTCAGGTGTAATATCTGAGATTAGGAAGGTCTAGTCCACCCACAGATTGGGATCTCCGGAGGATTTCTTTTCTCCTCCTTGGGGTTATCATGGCCAGATAAAGGATAAACTAATCCTGCAGGGTGAAAAATTAGTGAGGCAAGGAAATTGGCAGGTAGTAAAACTGAGATGCTAAAACTGAGACTGGCAAAACCTTTAGTTTCAGCTGGTCCCCACTGCCTGACACTGACTGTCTGTCCTGATTAACCCAATTAACAGACAATTATAAAGTCAAAATAAACAACTAGGTTCCCTCTTCCACTCTAACATTATGGGGTACAATTTTTGCACTACAAGCATACATGACAGCATATATGAAATAATTGCATTAAAATAAAAATGATATGCCCAAACTCATATTAGGCACATAAGACACAATTCATGGCTCATTTTAAACTCTTTTTTTCCTTCACTAAACTCGAACTGAGATCCAACAGTTGCCGAGAAGATTTTTAACTCACTTCACTTTTGCTCAGGGGTTTTCAACATTTGAAACATTATTGTAGAACTTTTTAGTGTGTGACATGCATGCACACACACATGCACAGAGTCCTAGTTCAGCCCTGCTAAAGGGTTCAACTTTCCAGTGAGGCCAGTTAAGTGACACTGGGAAAGGGTGTAAACTGTTTGGAGAAGCCACAGACACAGACAGACATTTAAAAACAAGTCATCACAGCAGCACACTCAGACAGAGTGGCACTTACACTGATGAGTAAAATCTAACTTCAAAATTAAAGGGTGGCTGTTTTTTTGAGGTTGCTTTATTTATGAGGCAGTGAATTTATAGCTAAATTTAATGGTCTCCCAGAGACTGATTTTTCACCCCGAAGAGAAATGTGCATCAAAACAAGAGTGCAGAGGAAGGAGTGGGGAAAAGGGAGAATAGATGGAAAGGAGATAGAACAGGGAACTGATCAGACTTGAGAAACTGGAATTTTAAAACGCATCCAGAAACTTACGGTGTAGAGTCCAGACTGATGCTGTTGGCCTGCGTGGATGATGCTGACTTGTGATTGGAGGAGAAGACAGGTAGGCTGGGTGAAGCGTGGATCACATGATCGACCAGATGGCCAACGGACGACGGGCGTAGTCGTGTGCCCTCTTGTACGAAAAGTGAGTTCCTGACACGGATACGTGTACAAAACGGATGATGTCAATAATCTCACTAGCAGCACTTTATACAAAATATACATAGCAAACTAAAGGACATGAGATTATGTTTGATTCTTTTAGGATAGATGGATTTTTAAATGTTCAAGGACACATAAGTAGCATAAATGTTTGTTGAACAGCAAAGTGACTACAGTCTCATACCTGGGACAGGACTTGTCCTGTCTGAGGATATGTCCCATGGATATATTGTATAAAAACATTACTAAAAGCAACAGTGATTCAAATAGACATCACCATGTTGAATGTGGTAATACAGCCCGACAAGTCTGAAGACCCTGGTAAGGACCCTGGAACTTGGACTTACTGATTGGGGGTCCCGGGCGGTGAGCGAGTGGGCAGGCTCTGGGTCTCCAGCCTCTCATCTGACAGGCTGTTCCTGCTGACTGACTCCCAGTCAGTTCCGCCCACCAACTTTCTAGCCAATGGCTTGCTGGGAGACCTACTTAGACCGAGACATAAATTGAGTTGTGGCCAAAGTTAAAAGTAGTAAATCACACTGTTAATGAATACTATTTGAAATTCATTCTATACATTACAGTTCCTAAATGCTCCATTGCTTATTGGTGGCTTGTTCAGTGTTTTGAGGATGGGGGCTTGAGAACAATTTGGTCTCTCTGCATTGTCAGTGGCCAGTTATGCGTTATAGGTAGTATGGTTAAGTAAGGTGGTTCCCCTCTATACAAAGAGAGGCAATTCAGCCTTGTCTTATCTAATCATTGTGTCATCTTGGCTACCATGTGAATGAATAGCCAAGGGTATGCTTGTATCTAGGACGCACCTACATTTGTGATAGATGAGAGTATAGATGGCAGGCAACCATTCTTCTAATGGTCAAGAATAACCCAAACAAAAGTCTCAATCACAGATAATGTAACATGTTACTTTAGTAGCTGAATAATCAGTGTCATGTCATGTCAAGACTTTTTCAATCAGTAAATATCTAACACATAACTGATTGAAAGTGGCCTTCCCACTACTGCTAATAATACACTCAAGTTCGTAAGGAGTTTATCTATCCTGAGAGTCTGGTAATGGCCAGATTAAAGAAGGACTTATATTCATTACCTGGCAAACACTCTGTCCTTGATGCCTTTCTCCTTCCCGTACTGCACAGACTGCACCTCCGTCCGTCCACTGGGGACAGAAACAAAAACAAATGTCAATGAACCAAAAACTTTGGTTGAGATGTCAACATTGCTGAAGTCTGAGTTATTTTGCAATAGAAAGAGCTACTTCAGTGTAATCAATCCTGATGACTTCCTGATAAAATGAACAACAACAAAAGTTGCTTATATATGCTAATACACAGCATATTTAAAATGGATCTTTTAACCATATGATCCGCTGTGGACCTGTGAACAATCCACATTGGACAGTCAGTCAATATCTCAAGGGCAAACACACACACACAGTCAGCCAAACATCAGAGGAAGGCTCATTCACGTTGCATCACTACTGCTCAATAATGCATCACAAGACATCAGACTTTCAGTTCACCCCCCCGCTCACATTTCGTAGAAAAAGGAAATAAAAAATGCAGCCAATGAAGTGAACCAAAGTTGTCGCAAGGCATCACCATATTAGAGAAAGAAGGAACATGTTGATACAAGTTCTTTCATTTTGCATTTTCAGTCCCCAAACTTGAAATTAGGGAAAAATATCATCAATTCAAATAAGTGGTCTGTGTGAGACAGGTGTGACAACAGCAGCAGTGTGGGTCTGTGGAGTAACTTGCACACAATGACCTGGACATGGACACAAAAGATTCATGGAAACCATGAATAATGAAGTTGTGCTTTTCTGAGGCATGTTAGCAGAGGCAAGAGGCAACCACTAGCCCTGCAGTGTTTCAGCCTCTCAACCCAAATCAAACAAGTGCATCAACTTCCAAACAAACATGTACTTCTGTTGGTGATTACCTGAAGTTGGACTGATGCTGGGAGTGACTGGGGGGAGGTTGTTTGTGTGTTTTGTCAATTATCTCCATGTTCCTCTGGAAGAGTTAATGTGTGTCTTCTTGTTCTTACCAGTATCTGAACTTTGAGCCCAGAGTGAAGTAATGAGCAAAGAAGTTCTTCTGCGGTGGGATGGGCCGCTCCAACCTGAAGAAGGTATGGTGCTCCACACAGGCCTTCCACAGGTTCTTACAGGCCCGATAGTTCACCATGTTGAAACCCAGCAGCGTTTCCCGAGTCTCAGTCTGTCCAGCAAGTAAAGTGTCACAGTTAGTGGGAAATTAAAGAAAGATACATTGATTTTTCAACCATATATTTAATGCTCTCAGCAAAATATTCCATACTTTACAAAACAACCACGATTTTCAGTGATCTATTTGTCCACTCGTTGTTTAACTGAACTATTTCAACTATTTATCCATTGCTTAAGCCATTTCCACACACGGGGCTTAATATAATGGTGGTTATATTATTATCTATTCACAAACAACACCCAACTGTAGGAGACAGTTGGTGGTTAAGTGGTTAGCATATGCAATGTGTGTGTGTGTGTGTGTGTGTGTGAGTGTGAGTGTATACCTACCGACTCTCTTCTCAGCTGGATGAAGAACTGTTTGCACTTGAAGGAGATTTTCACTATTTTCAACCTGGAAGCAGGAAAAGAAAAAGAATAAAAAAACATCAAGATGGAAGTTTATGTCTCCAGGAGCTCCAGGTCAGTGAGCTCATTACCTGCGTTGAGACACTGATTTTTAGTTGTTAAACAAAAGTGTGCTAATGGTGCACATATACCATCACAAAACTGGGATAATCGTGAACGAAATTAATATGTTTTGAATCACATTTCGTGATGCCAAAGGGAAATAAACATGGTTCACTGTAGAACAGAAGAAAAATGTGTGTGTAAGCAGTTACCATCTGAAAAAAAGAAGTGCAAGTTATTCAGAAGTAAAAGTAAACATGTATTAATGTCAACAAAAAGTGTGAAAATCATATATCATATACTGGTGCAATGGTGTCAGAGTCACAGCCTGACATGACCAGTGCTATAAAATTCCTTGTGTTTGTTGGTAAGTGCGCCTCATAACCATGGCTACTGTGACAACATGTGATTGATACCGCTCTAATATAAATCTGTGGCAGTACAGAAGTCAGTTATTCTCATTACTAATATGTAAACAATAGATTTCTGTTCCTGCTCTTGAGAGCTTACAGACAGTTAAAGCTGTGCAACTATGTAGCACTAAATAAAGAAATGCGCCATATGATCTGAGTAAGGAAGAAACCAAATACAAAGATTTTTCAGCAGTGTCAGGCAGCTTTTAACAGCCATTTGTCAACTCTTCAAAATCCCATTTTCTTTCCCTTTATATAGCTTTAAAGTTGGATCAGCTTATTCCTCTATGTTTGACATTAAAATAGAAATATTCTATAAAGAATTGTTCCATTTCCAGAGTTCAAGAGTTGCTATTTCTCACTAACTTGCTATGCGGGAGGATGACATCAATACTTTTTACCTAATAAGTCAATTGATTCTCCAGGATGCACAAACGTCTGTCAATGAGCACCACAGCCGACCTAACTGGATTACTGAAAAAAGAAAATCATAGACCCGGGCGGCTGTTCAGAGCTCAGCATGTTTGGTATCTTGAGAAACTTTAGAACAAAAAAGTTCTAGGAGTCTGCTGTGCAGCCTACATTTGTAATGAGTTGACCTTCCAGCATATCAGGAGTATTTTAAAAGTTGAAATATAAAGTGTTTGAGTTAAGTTGGCTGAGTTGAAGCTCAGCCATGCCCAGTGTTACTTGCTCAAACGTACCGTACAGGTGAGCTCAAGCAGTCTTAATTGCCTATGTAGATCAAAGCACAGTGGGTCCAAACTTTTCTTTCTGGAATAACTACAAGTGAAAGCCACACTTCACATTGACTCACCAGTTCACCCAGACAAATGACCCATGTGTAACATCAAAACTGCTCATCTAACCTCTGACCTGTTCTTCTTTCCCTCACTGGAGGGAATGAGTTACAAAAGTGTTAGGGCACTTGAGTCTCCCAGCGGTTCAGTGATACCTGTAGCCTCACATCAACTTGCGCATTATCTGGTCGTGCATCTGAAGAAGCAGAAATGGTATAAAGTAATATTCGAATTAGCAGACTGCACACGCACGGCCACAGTAAGAGGTCTGCTGATGAGCAGCAGAGAAACATAATCCTTTCCTAGAGCTCTGTTGTTGCTGTGACTCATCGCTCCATGCTAAATATATTTTACATACTTACTCACACACTTGCATGGACAAACACACACACACACACACGCTTAAGCAGGGTGTGAGTCATGCCCCATCTAAGTGTAGCTCATTTGTCAGGCTGCTGCAAACAGAAATAGGAAAGGGGCAAAAACCTAAATGTCTCTCTCTGTTTTTCTGACACTTTTCTCTCCATCTGTCTTGACCGTTGCTTGTCTAGCAGGTCAAATGACAGAAAGGGGACAAATTGAAGAGTGAGAACTGACAGTTAGATACAGAAGAAGTGAAGTTTTAAAAGGGATGAAGCAGAGGAAGAGGGAAATCAGTCAGTGCAGGGTTGAAAGGATATGATATGTCCCCCTCTCTCACACACACATGGTAGTGGGCAGCTGTTGAGGGCACCACTGTTGGTCTCTAAATTTAGCTCAGCTGACTGGATATGCTCTCACAAGCACAAGCACACACACGCACACAATTCTGTCCTTTTCTGTACTTAGGAAGACGGTGCAGTGACTTTAATTCCTATCTAAAATTTCTCAGTTTCTATGTTTATGAATTTCATGCCCACAAAATCATTTTTTTTCCATAAATCCTATATGAACACACACACACACACACAAATCCTACTGCAAATATCTCACTGCTGTCACACACAGACTGATGTCCATACACACGCTCACGCACACCAGGTGCTTTGTGCATTTGGTCAGGCTGTGTGTGTTAATCCTACACATGAGTGACTTTATCTTCTGGAGTTACAGGGGTTTGAGTAGCTACTCTCCCACCCCTGGCACCCATTAACATTTAGCCTCCCACGGTGCAGCAGGAGAGTATGGGAGATTTCCAAGAATCAACGCTTTGGAGAGACAACGAGAGCGAGAGCCATAGAGTGAGGAGAGAAAGTGAATTAGACAGAGAGGAAGAAGAGGACAAAGACAGGGGAAGAGCAAGTAGATAATGATAATATTTCCAGGAAACCTAGTTCAACACAAATCCCTACCCTAAAAATCTGGTAAAATCAAATGCATAATTCCAGAAAAGGTGAAGTGAAGATTAAACATGAATATGCCATGTCACTAATAACTATAGGAGAGGTTACTGAAACATTAGCCCTTTCTCAGCAAAAAAGGGATTCCTGGAGGCCGTTCGAGAGGAGCTGGCAGCAGACTGATTGACACAGAGGTGGGTTTTTGACAAGAACATCCAAACTTTAATTCCCCACAACAGGGAGAAATCTGGCTGGAGGGGGGAAATCACAGAGAAGTACTCCCTCCTCTTGTCAACAATTACAGTTCGTTCCACAGAAAGCAAGGGAGTAAAGATTCTCTCTGCCTCTCTCTGTGTAGTCGCTCAAAGTGACTGTATTTGGTGTGAGAACATCTGTGAAGAACACAGTCTGTGCTCAGTTCCCATCCACACAGATCAACTCATTCACACCTGATTGCTGCCAGGTTTTCTGTTGGCCACAGAGGAGCTTCACTAAAGCAGCTGGTTTTCAACAACCTAGCTTGTGGGCTCCCGGCAGGTGTACAAGAAACTGCTGAAGTTCAGATCACACGTTTCTTTCCCATTTCACACCGAGTCTCTGAAACACCGGTTTGTTTACCGATACACAAGCCTGTTCAAAAGAAGCAAATGCATTTCGGTTCAGTTATGACCTCTCTCTACTACCCAAACACACACACACACACACACACACACACACAAGCTTTCATGGCTCGAACTAGTGAGGGAATTTTTTAACCCAAGCTGTCTCATCAGTTTACTACTTGGTCCTCTACTGTTCATCATCCACATACTCTTGATCAGCAACATCAGTCCATCGTCATGGTCACTGCTATGGTGATAATTACACATTCATTAAATCCATTAACACTGCAGCTCACTTTACCCTGACCAAGTGCCCCAAATGAAATTAAATTACTGATGCAAGCCAGCTTCCTAAAACTTAACTGTGGCAAAGTTCATGTGACAATTGTCAGTCTCTGAGCTCACATCAAAATAACTTACTAATTTTCTGACTGCCATCATCACCCCAGACTTGGAGTAGTCCTTTCTTTGAAAACCACAAATCACAATACAATTTTTACACTTGTGTGATTCTGATTACTTTATCACAGCTAACTACTAAATTGAAAATAATGGAGGAAAAATGTAAGCCACGCTCAAACTGAATGCACTCGAGTTGTGGATTTGTGTGTCACTCACCATGGAAAGTAGTTGATCCGTACCCTGTTCTTGTAAACCACAATACCAGCGGACATCACCCCAATGAGAATCTCTGTGTTACTCTGGTCCTAAAGAAAGGAGAACAGTGGGTGTGTTCAGTGAGGGTGGTGGCAGGGGAGAAGAGTCAATCAGGGGAGGAGGACAGTGCAGCAACAAAGAAAAAAAAAATGGGCCAAGAAATTTTTGAATAGGCTTCCTCACTGCTACAAAAGTGTAGATGTTACTGATGTAAGACCTGACGCAAACCAACAGCAGAGGTTAAAGTGATGCTCTACAAAACCCACACAGAACGAAATGAGAATTTGCGTAGGACCAGAGCAGTGTATGTGAGGCTGGGTTTGGTCCAGGGTCCAATGAACATCTACAGTAAACTATATGTTGCCAAGCATGAGGCTTTTGTCATTACTGCCTATCAGTTTTGAAGCATTTTGACTGAATAATCATGAATATCGAAGGCTAGGAAAAAGAGCCTCAAGACAGTGATTTGTGGCTGGTGAGACCGTTTCTCTCACTGCGGTTCAGTTTCCTTCTGGGTTCAATTTAAGTTTATGCTTTATTTTGAAAGAGCAAAACAAAAAAGATTATTATATAAAAAGAAGAAGAAGCCTCCTCTTCAGCAAACTGATGCATGCAATACATAGTTTTAATTTCCAAAATATCTAATATAAAAAGCACCAGTGCATGAAAATGTATTAGACTGAAACAAAGTGTTTACCACTTTTAATACACCATACCACCATTATTAATCTCACATGGTTTCAATTCCTTTATTGCTGTGTTTACTAGGGACTACTGAGCTTTTACTGTAGCACAGTCATTTCACTTCCTCTGATCCTTTCTGTACAACTATCCAGAATAAATATAAACAAAAAAGAAAATATTGTGTTGATTTTGCTTTTATGGCACAATCTGTTGCTGAATGCCACTCTTTGGCATTTCATTCAAATGTACACAGTGAAGCCCCTAAAACCTGTTCCAGCACTGAGATTCTTGGCGCCTTGGTTATTGGCAGAATGAAAACAGTGTGATATCAACCATGTTGCGACAGAGAAGGAGGGAAAACCTTCCTTAGTTTGTGACTCTGTAATATCAGTCCTGATCGCAATTGTTATATGTGGATATGGACAAGACCATCGTCTTTTTGTGGGGGCTGGGTGGGAGGTGTTGCAAAGACATAAGATTAGAGTGAGATTGCAGATATGCTGCCATGTCTGACAGGATGCATGGCTTTTTATTTATTTTTTTTTTTTTTTGGGGGGGGGGGTAAATAAATAAAATAAACTGCAACACAGACCAACACAGGCACAATTTATACACACGGCAGCCTTTAAGAAACAAACACAAAAACAGACATGAAATAGAGACCTGACTCACCCTTGCATAGTGCAGCTCTACCCCGTAGAGCTCCAGCGTACGTGCTGTGTTCAGATAATTAAACTCTGACTGGGCAGGAGATAGACCGCTGAGAGAGAGAGAGGGAGGGAAAGCAAGAGAGGGAGAGAGAGGAGGGTACAAAACAGACAAGGATGGGAGGTTGTGTGTGGGAGCACAGGGTGATGATGACAGGGTAGGTAAAGGTAGAGTGTTAAAGGGACATATGGAGAGGGTAAAGAAGAAGACAAAAACATATTTCAGAAAAAAAGATGCAGTAAAATATAAGATAAAATGTAGCATAAAAGCTTTTTATGTTTTTGCATGTATAGATCTGTATGTCAAGTCACATTGAACAGTGTGAAGTGGTGAGTTCTCTCTCATAACACAGCTATAAAAAATGTATTCTCCTCCATTACTGTAATTAATGGCAACAAATGGTGCTAATATAACATTCATCAAGACATTTACCCAATGGCTACTTAAAGTGAGCAGATATAGTGTGTGTATTTCAGCATACCTGTGCTGCTGGTGATGTTTGGCGACTTCTTTGTGGAAGTCTTGTGGAGGGTTGGGGATGAAGCAGTACTCGGACAGGTAGCCTTGACTGTGTTCTACTTCACTGTAGTCCCCTAACTCAGCTACAGGGGGAGAGAAAGAGGGAGAGATGTCAGCACATCAAAAGCAAGTGTGTGTAACATTACCTGTCCAGTAATTGTGCACAGGTAATGTTTTAGAATTGACACTCAAGACAAAATACTGTGGATTACAATGGGAGTAATCAGACCAAGTTTTGGGTGACTGAACAAATAAAACATAAAATATCTATAACAAGCCATAACTATTTCTAAGTTAAATGAAATAAAGGAATCGGTCCACCCACCACTCGTACTGAAAATGTACACCAGTGGACCAAAATACAGAACAGCCAGATACTCCTGTTAAAATTTCCTACAATTTAGACTGACGATTATAATGTGCAACTTATTAGCAAAAGGTACAATGTACCCTTGACCTGAAGAAGTCTACAGCAAACAGTTTGTGGTATATTTCCACTGCATAACAGGCCTGTTGACAAGGGAAAACATTTAACAATGTTGACCAAAACCTCCTTAACTGACAAACATCTTGGGTGTGAATGATTGTGCATGTTGGCTCATTATTAACCCAAACAGAGCAACGCCGCTGGCAGACAGATACTGTAGCTTTTTGTCATTAGATTTCATCAAACTGCCACTTGATAATCAACCCTTTTTCTCTTCACCTTCTTGGACAGTTCAAACACTAAGCTTCACTTCCTGGTATGTTTACACAAGAAGGTGTGGGAACAATGCATCTCCACACCCTAGCTGTAAATTTTCCCCACAGCCTCAGGCAATCCTTTTGTATTAAGAAAGGTGAACATCACTGCGACAAGTACTGTATCGACAGATATCAAATGTGCACTTACTACTGAAGCTTATAGAAAATGCCAGCAGAGTATAATCAGAGTGCTTCTCATGTAGTACAGTAATACCCTGTTATTTTGAATATTATGTGGTGTACAAGTGGGCGTGTGAACATCGTTACTAGAGGTTACAAAGCTACACAAATCTCCTCCATCATACTACGATCCCTCCATTGTGTGTATCTTAAAGAACAGGTCAAATCATAAATGGAAACTATACAGCAGGTCATTTAGGATTACCAATCATGTTTTGGCTACTTTCTTAAAGAGAGCACTTCATGTAACAAATGACCAGAAGCTTTACTATGTGCTTCAAAACAGCAAAAGACAACAAGATGACATCAACAAAGATGTGAGAAGAAAATGATTGCAGATAAAAGGAAGAACAACGAGGAGTGAAATGATGCACAGGGCTCTGGTAGCTTCCGCAGCCCTCAGAGAGAAAGAACACACCAAGCCATTAGCTCACCCGTTAGCAGTTGACGGTCAAAAGCATCAATTCACTCAAGTAGTCCCTGGACTAACCTACTAGCCAGTAGCCTAAGCATATTGACTAATGAATCGATTCTAGCTCACCCACAAATTGATGTGCCCACAGCTCCGGGGAAAAATATATGAACAGTCAATAGCTTATGTCTCAGAACAGTAGGTTAATGCTGGTTCTATCTTATGCTGCTGTTATTCCTTTAACAATGTTCAATGTTAAGGCCAAATAAGCACAAACACCAGCTGACAACTTGATCTCTCTTTTTATATTCATCATTTGATGTGAAATCCATACTCTGCTATAGATTAGCTCAAAGTGGGAGAGCTTAGTGTGAGCTCAGGGTCAATGTAATGATGATATTGACTAAAAAAGGACAAACAACATGTTCAACTCTGATGTGATGATGAATTTACATTCACTGTGGTTAATTTAGTCCAAATCCGAATGTATAATGTGTGTGCGTGTGTGCGTGTGTGTGTCTGTGTGTGTGTAGACACTGGACAGAAAACCTGACAATGTGTTAATTCCCCCCAACATCAACCTCTGTCAATATGAATAAATTAACAAATGCAACACAATGCAACTGTATGAAAACCTGCTTGTTTGTTTAGTGATGTAAAATCTTTGTAGAAATGAAAAGCTGCATTAAAGCCTACTGCTATCTACAGCTTTGTGTAGATAGCAGTAGGCTAGATTTTGTTTTTTGTTTGTTTTTTTTTCAGAAATGTGTCCATTTTGGATGATGGGGTTGCTATGGTTTCCAGACAGTGTTTGGTAAATTTTAAACAAGAATTTAGGTCTACTGGGTGGGATTTGTGATGTTTTGAGAATGCAAAGCTTTAGTGTGGGATTTAGAGTGATCTGCGCTGGCACTTTGAGCCGAGCTAACTGAATTAGCAGCATAGCAGCTGCTTCAAGTCGTTTTTCCAAAAGCAAACATTTATCTTCATAATCTGGGCTGGCACTGAGCAAAGTGACAACACGGACCTAGCTGCAGACTGTGTGTGTATGTGTGTTTGTGTGTGTGTGTGTGTGTAAAAGCAGTAGTGTCATGATGTTGGTAGACTCGGCCAAATCGCTTCTCTGACCTATATACTGTAGCAGTGCAAATTCCACATAAAATGCGCCAGAGAGGTGGAGGACAGAAAGAAAGAAGGAGGGATGGGGGGAGGGCACGGAAGCCAGTAAAGAGAGGGGGGTTCATGAGTGGGGGATAAGCAGAATGGGATGAGAAAGACTAAACAGAGATAAAAGAAAGACACAGACAGTGGGCAAAACAGGCTGCCTGGAAACAAAGAGCAGCAGCAAAAGAGAAAGCCCGAGTGAGACACACCAGTCTGTCAGGAGTTATTATTCTGATGACAGAGGGGCCTCGTCAGCTTTTAACCCAAATGCTAAATCACACCAGTAGATGAGACCAGTGTAGAGGCTAAATGCTCGCTGGTCTGTAGGTTGTTAAACTTGCAGGCCAGGAGGTGTTAAAACAGCACTGTCAGCAGGAGCACAACATTTTATTTGTTGCCAACTGCATTAATGCAGCAGTAGTTGGGTTTCTACGATTAAAGAGCTATTTTCCGTGTTTCATTTCATCCAGAGCCAGTGAACTTTATCAGACAGCACATCTGAAACATTCATGTGTTTGTGGTCTCAGCGCTAGAGCTCAATAGTCTCACTCATTTGTGTAGTCAGTGAGGACGGAAGAAATAAGCTGTTTCTCAAAACGCTCTGAACTCTTCGTTCGCCTTGACCCCAGCACATTTCAATTTGCCTTTGCATAATACTTGGCTCATAGAGTTGATCCAAGTATTATTACAAAGAAGAAAAAAAAACAAGCCGCAACCTCATAGAATATTTATATCCCTGAAGTTAATAACAAATATCACCACACAGCTTAATTGAATCGTAATGGCTTCAGAGCACTGACTCTGTGGTGACCACAGTCATTATATTTAACAGTGTGTGTAGCTTAAGAGAGGCCTAATGAATTGCCTTTCCATCGTTATGTAGAGTGGGTGTATCCTGGGAGCTGTACTTACATTGAACAGCATAGGATGCCAGCAGTGCAGCTGTGTTGTGTGGACAGGGCAATCTGGAAGCCACAGACACACACACACGCACGCACACACACACACAAGAAACAAAAAGACATACAGATGATTCAGCTTTGGATCAATACATTGGACATTATAGTTCTTGTTGTTTTTTTTCAATACTCAAGATTAAACATTTTTGTTCATAGCAGTAGCACAGAAATATGAAAAAAACACACCTCATCAGAGAGAAAAAGAAACAAAAAGAACAGCAATGCTTAATTTCACTACATGTTTGTACAGCAGCGTCTAATACACAGAGGGTCAATGTACTCACCTTCCAGTTAATATATCCTGCTTTATCTGGAGAAAATATTGGTACCTGAGGGAAGACCACACACTGCATTAGGATAAGAGACCAGTGAGGCATAGCCTCTGTTTAAAAGGAGTATAATATGATCTAAGGACAAGAAACCAATAGAGGCCTGACGGACTGATTATAGTGGTGACACGACTAGTGGAGGTGCCCGTTTTGTGAAAAATTAATGGAAGACCTTTAGCAAAGCCTTTTTTTTTAAATTAGTGGTAGAATGAACATGTTTACTATCAGACATGAAGCAGTTGTTTTTCATATGACCCTATGGAGAGTCCTTTCATAGAGAGAATTTGCATACAGCATATCTTCATTGAACTTGAGGATGAAAACTCTCACTGCGCTTGACTACAGTGTTGTTTAACAAAGTGCTGCTGACACAGGCAATGTCGCAGAGATAGTGTGACGAGGCTATCAGGAGAGTTTTTGTTGTGACGTGAATGTTCAATACACCAGATCAGCATGTCAGATCCAAGGCTCGCTGTTCACTGCTACAAGCTGTATGCAAAGTGTTGATAAGGCTGGGAAAGCGAGGCTGTGGCTCAGAGGCTGTAACAAACACCAAGCAGAGAAGATGATACGGCGCTGTGACACCTCCTCTGCACAACACTTATTTAGGGAGTGGTATTGTAGACCTTATGTTTACAGAGCTGTGGGTTGAACTACAGTCTTTATACAAACCGTATCAGATTCTTATTTTCTTTAATGGGCCTGTATCAAGACAGAAAACTAAACTCTGGTCCTGAGAATCTGTTTCCAATGATAAGACCCCAGAGGTCATTTCAGAAAACCAGTTTTTTATATTACCTGGTTTACAGAAGAGGAAATATATTTCATTCAATACACACTCATTCTGCCTTTTTAAATCTTCTTCCACACTGACCTTAAATCATACTAGTTCCTCGATACCAATACATGCTCGTTCTTCTCACCCTACAAATAATACTGAGCATTTATGCGTGTGTGTGCGTGTCAGACTCTTACCGTGTGTACTCTTCCTGAAGTTTACTGGGGTCAGTCACAAAGAATTTAACTCTGAAGCTCAAGTTGTGGGGGGACCCTCCTACGACAAGTAATGACGGTTAGATGGATTAAAGACAACTTTGCATATGAGTCACTAGATACAAAGTGGAACTGCAATGTAAGCTAATACACTGTATAAACCAGCTGTATTTGATCTTATGCTTCAATGCTTGATTTAGAGAACACATGGCTGCTATTACGATTAGTGCGCTTTCATCTCTTATTATCCATACACAATTTCTACACAAATCCGCACATGCTACAGGCATTGCGGATGTAACTTAAACAAACCCATTTTTTTTATAAGTCTTTATACAAAACACATCAGACTCTATTTTTAGTACTGTGTGAAAGACAAAATCCTGTGGTTACTCCTCAATGAGTCAGTCGCACAGTCAGCAGGAAAACAGAGTTGAAGCACAGTTCAATCACTGCTAGAGGAGGATTTGCAGATTTCAGTTGGGCTACTTCTCAATTCTACATGCTACAAATTCCTTTACTCATTATCAAAAATAAGAGCAGAGTTGAAATGAAGTTTAATCATTGCTAACGGCAGATTGCGAATTTCAAATAACACCCGTTGTGGACTGGAGATTTTTGCTTGAGGTTGGAGTGTGGATTTCCTAAACCTTCACTGACGCCACCCTACAGACTACCGCCTCAAATACAGCTGGCAAATTTGTGAAATTCAAGCAGTTCAGTTTGACTCAACTCACTTCGGAGTCTTCAGTTGAGTTAAGGGGATGTGTTGTGGATTTCACCTACTTTTTAACTGTTTCCTGATGGGCTTGTTGGGATCGAGCCAGCGCTGTAAAATATTGATTGAGAGACACTTAGAGACACCATAACGCTTCCACATCATGACTACACATGCTAAATTATTCACCAATAGCCACACACATACACACACACACACCTGTCAGAAATGCTCTAACACTGAGCGCACGAGTACAAACACACACCAGTATATACTCACTGTCACAGTCAATGTAAACTCTGAAGAGTTATTTTCACACAGATGGAATACATCTGATTTTAGGACTCCCATTCAAATTCAGAGCATCTTTAGAGTCCTCCTACAAGCCAACACATGGAGCCACACACACACGCACACACCAAGGCTTAAAGATGACCTTTGGTAATGCAAGTCAAAGTCAATACACCCACACAATGGATTACAGCAAAAACTTTCAACTTTAACACCCTCCAACTAAATCTTGACTGAAAACATCACACTGACTGGTGCATCTGAGGAGTCGTCAGCCAAGTGCAGGCCAAAGTAGTCTCTCTCAGTCAGCTCCAGGTGCTTGAAGACAGCATCCAGCAACACCTGGCCATGATCCGACTTCTGTGGAGAGAGACAGAAAACAGAGAATGGATTCAGAATTTGTTACTCAGCCAAAGAGTCTCCTGAGCCCATCAGTAAAAGATCACACAGGGGACTGCAAGGACATGTGAATGTGCGACGAACCGATGTCCTGCGCCATGTTATAGTGAAGACTGGAGAACAGTGATGGCAGAAACTTCATTTTCCCACAACAGATGTCTAAATTATTTGAACACTCACACTGCTCCAGAAACATTTCACTGACTTCAGATTCATGGGTGAATCATCCATTCTGGATCGTATTCAATATTTTTCCAACCGCAGAGGGAAGAACATGTATAAGAAATGAAGTTGACGCATGCCTGTGGGCTATTGTCATTTACAACATTTATTTTTTCGTCACTTGGTTTGTTGAGTGACTGAGTAAAACAACTTTGTAACAACTGAGAAAAGTTATATATAGTCCTAATAAAACATAAAATATACAAAACCCATTATTGTGTACTGTTCAGCTTCTTGCACCTGTGGCTCTAAAGCCATCATTTCCACACAGAGGATACTAAAAAAGAACTGCCTTCTGACTTAGAAACATGAAGGGTAGAGATAAAGGTGTAAAGATAAAAGAGAAAAAGTATGTGTGTATACAGCTACAGTGTGTTTACAACTACACACAGATATAATTACACATCAGCTGGTGAATGTGAATCTTGGTTTCTCTTTCTGTTTTTGGGAGACGTCAAGGGACTTGGCATTCAGTGGAACTGACCACAACATGTTGCGTTCATAATCGGAAATCCCAGCTTAAACAATACAAACTGCAGTTTGTTCATACATGGAATTTGTGGAGGAGGGAGGGGGACTCATTCAACGTAACTTCCTCTACCTAAATGGAAACAGCTCAGTAAAAACCCTCGTCATGTGTCTTCTGATGATATAGAGAAGAGTCAGAGGTTTCATACTGAGGAAAAAACGGCTGAGAATAACTGAGGCAGTCTGGTAAAAGAGTAAAAGACTGAATCAATCTGTCTGTGGTTAAGCTTGCATAACAGAGAGACATGGAAAGAGGAACTATTAGAAAAAGACTGAAACAGTCATTCATTTCAAGTAAATCAATGACCATGAGCTTTAACATGATTTAACTTCTGCTTTCCAAAGTCTCACCGCAAAGGTTAAGATGGGAAGTGCTCAGCAATGTGGCATGCTGCCACTTGTTTGGAGCATCAGCAATTTATTTCATGTCATGTTAATTCTTTGCTATCATCACATATCAAACATCCTCTTTTAAAATCTTATAACTGAGGCACTGACCATCAGTTTTGATTATGTTTCACTCACAAACACCTAAGATCCCTACAATTACACCTTACAATTAAAAACAAGAGGCCTACAAATGTATGGAAGTAGTAAACCAGCTGCACCTTTGCAATGGAGGAAGTGAATAAAATGTTAAAAGTGACAGGATCAGAAAAATCCCTTTTTGATAGAGAGCCACAGGGCTGGGAGGGGTTGGGGGAAAGGGGATTAAAAAAAGACAAATAATTTAATAAATATATCATTAATATCACATTGAGTCACAAGAGAGTAGTGAGGGTGAGAGATAAACTGTTGGACCACAAGTGGAGCGGAAATTCACACCTGATCCAGCTACAACTTTGAGAGAGGGTAGGAGGGAGGGTGGGATGGTGTACAGCTCCATCAGAGCTCCCATGGGAGGGCACACACACACACACACACAGAGCTACTGCTGTCATCCATGTCTCCCCTTCCCTTGTTGTGACACACTTTTACAGTCCAGCATGTGTGTGCATGTGTGTGTGCATGTGTGTGTGACGAATGGAATGATAGTTGACAGATGACATGTTGACACAGCAGCCCTCTAAGGATCACCAGCAGTCTTTTAGTGCCGTGTGTGCGTGTATGTCTGTGTGTGTGTTTTGCAATCTACAACTGTCAAAGCTTTGCTAGGTGAGTCAACTCTGAGTCAACTGCTTTACTATCATGTCCTGATGAATGAAGAAAAAGAACAGGTGAAACATTTATGTCAGTATGAAGATATTATTTTATATTACTGGTCATAAAAACAGACCTTTAGGAAGAACCAGGTCGTTAGACAGACCTGTGATCTATTGTCTACTGTTGAGAATTATGAGTTTACTTAAAATACAAGTGAACAAACAGAGCAACGGACAAAATGATGTGGGAAAAAAAACACATGCAATGCAAGATGTGATGCTTTGCCATGGATACTCCCATGCCTGTCATGAGAGACCTTGTGTGAGTCTGTGTGTGTGTGTGTGTCCTCTACTTCCCCTGTGCATGGAGCTGCTTTTGAAGTTGGATGTGTGTGCCCTCTGTGTGCTCCCCGGAAACCCACTGCCACCCTGTGTATATGTATGTGTGTATATACCGGTCCAAGCCTCTTCTAGTATTCTAAAAGCATGCAAGCCAAATGTGTGGTCGTGCTAACAAACAGCTACACATTGTGAAAACCAAACCAGGATCATGCACACAGGCAAGCATGCACCCCCCACCACGATTTCACACATTCTTTCCCTGTACTTTTACACAGTAGCAACAACTCCATGGTGTGGACAGCACATGGATGCAGTGATAGAAAGATTCATAAAGAGCAATGTAAAAGAGAGAAGTGAAGACTAACGTAAAAGGAAGACAGAGAGTCATAGAGACAGGGGGAAAAAGAGAAAAGGAGTGACTGACGATGCACTGAGCGTGTGTGTGTTTTGTGTGCGTATGTGTTGGTAAGACAAATGCTCTTTGTGCAGTCCACCAGCACCATTGGCTGTAATAGTGTCTGTGTGCATGACAGTGAGGACAGAGGAGGAAGACTTGGTGACAGAGAGCAATCACACCACAAGAGACTGTGAGAGACTATGAGAGCGAGATGCTCTGATAAGCTTTTTTTTTTCCTTCCCCTAACCCTTAGGGTTTATCTACAGCATGAGAGGGGAAAGAAACCCAGACATCAATAACACCAGGCAGAAGTGAAAGCCAAGGTTGCACTTGAGGGAAAGCCCCAGTGTGTTTTTAATGGCAGGTGAACAATAAAAAATGCAAAATGTGACACATTTATTTTCCTCTGTTTGTAGTTTGTGTGTGTGTCTGTGTGTGTGTTAAAGAATGATGGAAATGCAGGGATGCATGGGGAAGCTTGTCCAGACAGGAAGAAAACTACACACAGGAGAAGTCATTCACATCTAACTCTGTCACGCTGTATGTGCAAAACACATAAACACACTCACCAAAGTCTATATTTCAGCTATGACTTTGCTCAATCACTAAGAAAAACTGTTATTGCTAGACTTAGATAGTTTAAACCACAAACATATCCTTTTATGTATATCAAAACTTCAATTCACCACTGTAAGCAGGGATTGGTGTTGGATCAGTTTAGCATAACAAATGAAAGAGAAATTCAGAAAATATTCAAAAGTAACTTAAGAGCTATACGTGTACATTACACCCAGACATGCTCTGTCAAGACACCCTCACACCTCCCCATTTCTGGATGGAGGCACTAAATGAGCAAAACGCTCCCACAGCCACGCCCATCCCACAACAAAAATATCTGGTGCAATTCCTCACATTTTTCAGTCTAGCACATAATTAAGATGAAGTACTTTCACAGAGGAGCTGTAGTCAGATCATTTGCCTCACTCAGTGACAGAGATGGCACGACAATTATTGGGGCACTTGTCTGAGATGATGGATCACTGAGCATCAAAAAGGGGAAAGTAATAGAGTAGGAGAAATGATGTAGTAAGAGTGTGTAGAGAAAGATGGAGGTCCATCTTTACCCTGCTTGCAGTAATGATTCAGGACATTTTAGACTTTTAGATTTTAGAAAATGTGTCATTCTTCTACATTTGCTCGTTTATAGACTGTGTGTAAACCTCTGTGCTTCTTGTACACATTTTGTTTATTTAAGGTTTGATGAAATAGTTCAAAATGTCACTATTTTTTGCTCTTTAATGATGATACTGAATGACTTTTAATTTGTGAGAACTCTGACTTCTTTAGAAACTTTTAAACTTTTATTGAGGTAAAGTAAAAAAGTTTTTTTTTTTTTTAAATTGGCATACACAGCCATGCCTCATAAAACAGCAGTACCAACCCTTTCTTACATTGGTTTCAACTTATTAACCAATTTAGAGTTTAATCAAATAACATCTTAATAAAATTAAACCTTCCCCTCTGGCATGTCCTGCTATACTGTTTGTGAATAACCATATATGACAGTGTGTACACAAACCACAGTCTTTCCATTTGTACTTCATTCAAAAGGCAGGATTATTTCTTCTTTGCTCCTTACAACTCTTACTTTCTCTTTATTCATAGCTACTTGATTCTCAAATCTCTCATGCAGATAGCTGGAAGTCAGTGTGGTGTGGTTACTATGGTCACTGCTTCATTTGTCAATTCATTCTGAATAGATCCAGCTTCTGACCCTGCTTTTGTACCGGTGGAGCGGTGGGTCAGTGGTGGGTTGGTCTATTTTTAATTTCTTGTCATCTATCAGGCTTCCAAGCCACAACAGATCCTGATTTGTACTGGTATCATTTCAAATCGCTGCCGAAGACTTCCATCTATAGGATCATCAATATGAGCCCTCGTGCGCGCCCACCCTGCAGTTCCCATGTCAATAAGTGACTGCTTCTGAATTTTCACTCTCCTCTCAAAAAAAAAAAAAAAATCAAGGCCAGTTGGCCAGGGAGAAGATCAATAGAAGTATTGTTGGTCTTAGGATGGCTTGTCTTTCCAGGAAGCTACTGCTGCTGCAGGGGTCTGATCAATGACACTGTCAAAGAGACTGACAGAGACCGAGTCATTCATTCAGCAGAGGGGGGGGGGCTGGAGCAGGAAGCAGAGAGGGAGACAGCTAGGGAGATCTGCAGGGAGGAATGTAAAGAAAGAAAATGGAGGGTAGAGTTTTTCTAGAAGAGGCCGTGATAGAGATCCACAACCACAGCTAAAAGGATAATCCTGATTATCTTACGACTCTGCTCATAGATGTTCAAGAACAACTTTTTACCCAAGTAAATCACAGCAAACCACCTTTATCATGTACAGACTTCAATCTTGTCAAATATTTCATTTTATAATTTCCACAAATGTCTGAAAACTATACTGTAAATGTATTGGCCATTTGTTTGAATCAATATGAATGTGAATAAGTGGTATCAAAACTAAAATTATTACAAAGCGTCTTCATGCACACAGTTCACATGAACATTTATCTGGTGTACTTTTGGTGGGAACCACAGAAAGAGCAGAACACAGAAGAGTGGCAGGAAGTGAAAAAATGAGTGTGAGAGAACCTTGAAAAATCACACGGCTTTTTCTCACCTATCACATGTTTCTCTCTTACAACTGAAATACAATTATTCTTTAAAAGTAATTTTAGCACCTTCATAATGTGCACATTATTGTTTGTGCATTTCTGTGGACGCACATAAAAATGCAGGTGCACACACAGGATGTGATGTGTCAGAGGGGATGTTGTTAGAGGATTTGTAATTTCTGACTCACAAAGGGAATTTCCCGCTTTGTGCTGTTGCAATTCTGATCAAACACCCAGAGACATTAAGACAGATGAAAAGAGAGAGAGGAAAGGAAATGTGATATCGCATGAAGTGACAATTTAACGCCGGTCACATGCAACTTTGTGACCTACATTGGGCAAAAAATAAAGCAAATGAGAGACATCCACGCATACATCTGTCTTCTGCCTCCTCAAGTTGTGACTGCGTGTCACCGAATGATTGTTAAGCCGCGTTAACTGCCACTGGAGTCAAAGCACAGGGACCACAGTGAGGTAACACTGTAGCCGGTCTGAGAGAAGATATTTTAATTTCATGTTATCACCAGGAGAAGGAAATTTAGTGTGGGCTGTTTTTTTAAATGTCTGCAAACATGTTGAGACACACAGTGGCTTTTTCCCCCACCAACTCTTGAGTTAATTTGAAGTGGGCTTGAGGGGAAATATACAGTAATGGGGGTTGTTTGGGGAGGGAGAGCGAGAGAGGGAGGAAGGGGTGCAATGTTAGTGCTTTAACTTCCTGTTTTTCTTTCTTGAGGTTTTGCTTGGGTTAATGTATGGTTATCTAAGGCCTCACTGCTCACCACATGGACTAATGAACATCCACATATTCATATATTTGAATAAAAAAAAAAAAAAATCATAAAAATGTAATCTGTAAAATTGATGGGTTTTCAACAGCTGGGTCCAAAAGAATCAATGGTTTTACTGACTCAACCAAAAAGGACAGACTGTTTGTGTTCACAGTGTCAATGGTTCTTTCTGAACTTTGCATTGACAGCTATTCCTGGCGCATTGAACCAATAGATTGTCAGTCAGCTATCATTTGATCACTTTAATACTGAACACAACTTTTAAATGTGATGATTCCTCAAGCAGGTTTTGCCATAACAAGGAGCATGTTAGAAAGTTTATTTCCAACGGACACTGCAGGTAATGTTATCCTCAAGGTGGGGTGAGTGACACTGAATCAGATGGTACCAGGTCTCTGTGTTCAGACTGGACCATCCTATGACTCCAGTCTCTTTTAACAGGCTTCCCATTAACTGGTTTCTACCATTTCCTTTTTTTCTCCCATGGATGGTGGAGCGGTACTTACGCTGACTTTGAAGGCCTGGACAGTGTTGTCCAGCAGCAGTACGTTGCACACAACCTGTGTGTGCTGCCTGTCTCGCTCCAGCTCCGTCGCCCGGACATTGTAGGATCTGCCAGCAGGCAAGCGGAAGCGCGCGCTCATCACGCTCCTACCAGGGTCTGCAACAAAGACACAACACAGGAGACGGAGTGAGTGAGAGAGGCAAGAGGTTCAGCTGAAAAAAGAATATCATCAGTTGGTATTCAGTATTATTAGGTTATGGACTGATCCGTGACATCTGGCAAAATGAGTTTACATGCCATATAACCTAGGTCAGCTTCAGACACCAGAATCCCCTTTCTGTTTACGAAGAACACGGTTAATCAATGTGCAGCACGATGTGATGTACTTTTCTCTCAACTGCATTAGTGAAGGCAGCCACAGATCAAGGCAAGTCTGCACAAGCACAGTGAAGAAGCGAAGACCGACTGCTTCATAAGAAAAGAATGTCAATGAGAAGGCAAGTAGTAGATTCCCTACCAGGGGATGTGCAGACTATACAGCAGCCCAGCACTAAATCACTCACAAGGTGCTATAAAATGAGGAAAAGGTCACTTAGCAAAAGAGCTTAATGTGCCTGCTGGGGGAGGGAGGGTGGGAGGGAATCTTGTGCAGCCAACATCTGATCCTTTCACCCACTACCCGCTATATCTACCTACAATCACTGTAATCATCACTATTTTTTTTTTTAACAACTAATATCAAATCAATACATTTAATTGCATCATTTTATCACAAATGTCCCTGGCTGGAAAGTCTCATGATTGGCTGAGAGAATGAAGGCAGCAGAAACAGTGGCTGCTGGTGCCCTGTCTGTTTATCAGTGGGAATAAATAACAATAATTTAATTATCTCCTTTTAGGGCAAACCAAAGCCCCTTATTACTGAAGTCACGTCTGACTGCTTTCCTTTGTCTCCCCACACTACTATTCAATCTGTTGGACCATGTAAATGCACTGAGAGTTTCAAAGTCAGCTTGGCCTGTTTCTGTGTAGCTGAAGCAGTATTTTCATGTTTTTCAAATATTTTCCTAGGCAACATATGCCACTGGGTCTTGTTTTGTGCACATCCTGTCCGCCTCCTGCTTTTTTTTATTCTTAGGTGATCTACCATGACAGAAGACATAATAACTCCACAAGGGTCATGGCCCCGTCATCAAGAGCTGCTGTATTTGTAGCGATGGCTCTGTGTGAGCACATTTGTGTATATTATATATACTGAGGGTTCTCTGCGCGTCTGAGCGACTTGTCACTATATATCAGCACAAACGCCATCACCATGGGCAGATGGCGTGCACACTGCGCATTTACACACATGCACTATACAGAAAGAATCTATTGGTGAGGCCACCTCCAGCAGCCACAACAGTCCTGTCACCTCCACACATTCATGCTGCTCTCAAACATATGTGATTATTATACAAGTGGTTTCACTATTCACCGTGTAAAATTTACTACAAACTGCATCTTAAACATGTAATTTTCACTAAATAATATATGAAGAGGAAATCTGCTTAGAAAGTACAGAGACTGTCATCATTGTAAAGAGCAATATTGCTGACACAAAGTAACATAAAAGAGGTATATACATCTTTTAGAATGTATATGTCAGGTCAATATTCATTAGCATCAGGGCATATGAGATATCGGATCATTTCTCCCTACAATCACCTTGACTTAACTACATCAAGCAGTTCAATCAAATCTGTCTTCTTTCATTTTGCTGCACCTCTATATCATGAATCCAACAAGGTCACAACGAAAACGCTTGGCTAACAGTCCAATGACC
Organism: Caranx ignobilis; assembly: GCA_021432705.1. Lineage (NCBI taxonomy): Eukaryota > Metazoa > Chordata > Actinopteri > Carangiformes > Carangidae > Caranx > Caranx ignobilis. The sequence goes on from MU269983.1 coordinate 17,860,312, forward strand.
CAAGGACCACTGCAGAAGTGCATATAAATTTAACAATATAAAAAATGCGTAGATAAAGGAAATTTGAAAGTATTTTGGTTTTCAACCTGACACAACCCACAAGCCAGGGGACCTGCCAAAGCCTTCTCCTGGATTTAGCTCCAGATGCTGGAGTTCTGGTCAAATAGAAGACCGAGCCTACTTGAAAAAAAAAAAAAGTCTAATGAAGTCAGATGTGGATAAGATGCTATTAGCTGTTCAGGGTGCACAACTGCACTTTCAGCTTTTGGTGTGTAGTTCTCACATGTTATGAATTGATGATGACCACTAATCATATTAGACAGCAAAATCTAAATGGCTTTTCATTTAGTTTCAATTACTATTACAGAAATGTGCTACAGGAATGTGCATGATATGGCCAAACTCCAGCTGCCATTAGTGCATACTTCCAGGTTAATTATTTACAGAGTTGAATTCTGAGGGAGGCCGACCCTTAAAATAGCAAAATAAAATGACAACGATGAGTGAACAATTTAAATGAATTAATAACCTGCCATGGATAACCAATGCATCTGTCCAACTGCTAAACCCACAGTGCAGCTTAGCAAAATACAATGGAGACAGGGAAATTAAAAAGGGAATCAAATCCACTAATTAACATTTTATGCAGTTTCATCTGTAGAACACAAGTGTAAAAACTTGTTACTTTGCAACCAGCACAGACTCCACAAAGTCGCTCCTAAACCAAGCTAACCATCTCCTGGCTTGAGCCTCAAGTTTAACATCTGATAGGAGATAAGAAATGTGCTAACTTCTGACAAGAAAATAAAAATCAAGAAAATCTGCAGTGACTTGTTCAACGTTTTTTTTTTTTTTTTTTGCTTCTCCTGTCACTGCTGCAGCTGCCAGGGAAAGGCATGTCTGGGATCTTCTGAAAAGGCTTTTTAATAAACAGAGTTTCTCTTGTTTCTCTGACATCTGAATGAGACCACAATTCATGTCTATGGCACAGCTAACACTTTCAGAAAATGAATAAAATTTCACCAACCGTATCTCTTATCAGTGTCAGCATATTATAAATGGGACACCGTTGCTGTACGACACTGAGAATATAAAGAAAGAAATAACACATTCTTTTATGGAGTACAGTGACAGAACAGTATAACGTGACAAGAAAAATCAGCACTGATGATGCATTTTAGAGTTTGAAGACTATTATTGGAATTAATCAAAAGTTTGGAGAATTTCATTTATTTGTGTTACAGAAATGGTAATCCACTTAATTCTGCCACCTCCAGCTACCCATAACACATATAAAAAATATCGAGTTAACCTTCACAGGAAAATAGCAGAGGCGTTCCCTTCACACTGCATATTTAAAAAATGTAGCAATTGTTTATGTTGTCATTTCGTGACTAACGATATCCATCAGTGTCTGTATGATTCAGCTCAGCAGATGACACTGCTTACCACCTCTACTTACAATTTCCTGTGTGTAACAAACTGGTGAGGGTAGAGTTTGTATGAAGTGGGTGTTTACCGGTGAGGGAGGTCTCTAACACAGACACGAAATTGAGCTGCGTTACAGGAAGTGTTGGACCCTTTGGTTGACAGTTAGCAGGTGATACCAAACCGGGCGTAAAGCTGGTCATACTGTAGCTTGTGATGGGATGGTGAAATCAACAGGGAAAACAACACACATCCATAAGTACAGGCGCACAGCCACAGTATGCACGCGAGTGCACAACCACACCGGCAAATGTGTGCAGCGACGCATGCACACGGATGCCAGCCGCAGCACTGTCAGCCTGGGAAACGGAGCGAATGGACCAGCGAGATGAGCAGAAAGGTATGCAGAGATGAAGCCATGCAGAAGGAAGGAGGGACTGAGGGACACCCTCCTATCACTAGCTGAGACTGAGAACGAGCTGTGGATCACATAGATGATGAGCTCTGACACACAGACGCTCTCCACAGGCTGCATGGCCTTTCCTGTCCCAACATTTATCCACCATCCAGCTGAAGACAATCTAAAGACCACAGAGGAGCACAGTGCAGGATCATCTCTGTAGTAAACAACCATTTACACACGGTTCTGAATTTGTACTCATTTTCCATATTTAAGTTCTTCTTGCTGTACTTTACAGAATCTAATCATTCCAGTTCTTTCTCTACTGTATTCTACGCTATCTTGTTCTGTTGTACCATTTTTTTTTATTCCATTGCACTCTACTCTCATTGTTCTATAATTTTCTGCTCTGCTGTGTTCTTTTCAGTTTTGCTCTGCTGAGCTGGACAGGACAGCCACACTCCCCTGAGAGAACCCTCCGGAACTCCGGAAGCACGCTACCATTATTGCTTCCTGCAGTCAGCAGAGCTTACAAACAGGCAGGAGTGTGTGTCTGTGTGTGTGTGTGTGTGTGTGTGTGTGTGTGTGTGTGTGTGTGTGTGTGTGAGCGTGTATGAGGGCTCTTGACCCAAAAGCTTCCCTCACTGGTGGGCTCCTCTGGCTCTCGCAGCTTATTGCAAACACAGACGGTCCTGCAGCCTTCCTGTCTGCACACAGGAATACACGCCCTTCATATAAACACACCTACTGCAATGCATAAACATGCACAACATGCACTCACACACACATTCACAAGTGGTGAGAAGAAAGTCATCTCACATCAACATCGGTTTATGCATTGCTCTATTTTATCAGATACACACAAATAAAGTAGTACAACAGTAAAACTTATCCCAACTACTGACCCAGGATTTTCCCCACATCTTTCATTTGCACTTACACAATAAAGTCTTCAAAGGATGAGTTACACAATAGACACCACAGCCTTCCCCAGTTCAAATATGGGCCAACTACTGAACTTCATTTGCCCCAGTCTCTTCTATTTATACCTTTCATTTCTTCAAAAGAAACTCCAAATACATGGTATGTATATAGATTTTTTCTGTCCCTTTGTGTTGCTTTGGAACTATTGAAAAAATATGCGAGCATTTAGGAATCCCAAAGGAACTGTACATCACTGCTCCAGTGTTTCATAAAGCGTAAACTAGGCCACAGACAAACAGGTGGTCAATTACAGATGTGTGCCACTATGTGTGTGTGTGTGTGTGTGTGTGTGTGTGTGTGTGTGTGTGTGTGTAAGAGAAAGAGAGAGAGAGATTGCAGATAGCTTGCAAATGCTGTGAGCTTTCATAATAAATGACTGGAAGAAAACTACTTAAAATCCCTCATAGATCTTATTTCTCATTCAGTGTACGATGTTTAAATAGCAACAGAGGAATGATACATGCACTCTAAATGGAGGGCTGTGTGACGACACGGTCTAAAACCTGGTCTGACCCAGTGTGATGCCGTAGTTGCTCTGTCCTAATAAAGAAAGAGGTATACTTGGTGTTACACGCACAAGTCTGAAGTCTGCTCTCAGCCTCAAAGAAAAAGAGAAGACTTCCTGTTCCGAGTATTTCTTTCCATCGTGCCCCCACAGCAAACTCATCCATCCTCTATTAGTCTTTGAACACCTACAACCCTCCATGATTCACCTTTACCAATATCTTAACAACCCCCTCCTTCCCAGTTAATATCACAATTCTCCTCCTTTTTTCTCCATCCACCTGTCACCCTCCAGTGCCTATGTCCAAACCACCCAAATGATGTCTTTACATCCACTTACTTTATGTAGGGCAACAACAATGGCAGAGAGTTGTTTAGCATGTGTGTGCGTGTGTGTGTGTGTGTGTGTGTGTGAAACTGATGGATTTAAACAAAGCATTTAACATGTGTCTATGTGGGGGAGGTGAGGTGCCAGGGAAGTTGTAGCTTTAGGAATGTGGGCAGTGACTGACCTTTGACCTCCTTTACGGGTAGCCATATGTGGCCCTGGCTAATGGTAAAGTCATATAGTGCTGCATGTAATCTGACTGCTACAGTTTAATCTCTTTTAACAGACCCAATCAGTGATTTCCAACAAATGTGTTACCCTTCAGAGTGGAAAGACTTCTATTATAGACTGCTCTCATCTTTTGTCACGCAATCATCCTCAACACATCAACATTAGATTTTAGTTCAAACTGTTGTAAACATTTAATGAGACTAGGCACTGCTAATATAGTTAGTTGCCTTGAGAGTAAACACTGACACATTTTTTTCAAAAGCTAAAAACAAGCAGTCATTTCTTGATGATTATGCATGAAAAAGGAAAACTGAAGCATTAGGACTTTGCAGCACGACAACCTGCAGTTCTCTACACCACATTTCCACCGCAGTGAAACCAAATGCATGAGCCAGAAGATGAGAGACAACCGAGTCAGAGCCTCACAGTGTGTTTGTAAGCATTCAGACTCTCTAAAACAGTGCATTTCTTTGTTATCATTCATGCAAAAATATGCCTTGGGCAGCCACTGTAAGTATTTATCTCAAAAGAAACTTAGTTATTACTGAAAATGTGTTCTGTAATCATTCATGACATACTTCCTGGGTAAAATCTGACCTGCAGTTATTATCATAATGCATGTCCACTTCCAATGCATCCTCTGAAGCTACCCAAGTATGTTCTTAAGTAAAAACCCAGCCCCAGATCAAACTCCTTAACTCCAGTGTTTAATTTCAAATATAGCGAAATGTGCAATGCCAAAAAGTGATAGTTAAAAGGTATACTGTCTCAAGCAGTGGGCCCAGGAACTCAGCAGACATCCTATAATATTGTGTATTTGCCAACTGGACTTTTATCTGTATTGTATTCTTAGTAATGTGAAAGCAGACATGTGTTTGCTCACAACTGATGAGCATGGCAGCAGGTCAAACTCTTATTAAATTGCATGCTGTTATGCTACAGCACACAGATCTTCTTATATAGAAATACAATGTCACATGCTTCTTTTGGAGAGGAGGAAACTTAGCACCTATTCCTAATTTATACAAGGAGTTTCCACCACTGTGTCATCGGATGACACAGAAGGGGCTACAGGCTTGAGCAGAAACCCACAACTGCTTTCTAGTTAGCATATTTAGGAGCTTAACTAACTGCATCGGCAGTCACAGGCAGCTGCTGTTACAGCAGCAACAAATTGATTTCTGGTAATAGCATAACATTAGCCACTGACCAACGTCACCAGTAGGCCGATCAATTATTAATTATTGAGAACAGTTTAATTTTGATCGTTTCTCTTTTATCCAGCACAAGCTTTTCTAGCTGCCGTGACACTAGTCACATGATACTGCTCAGACAATCATCACAACTCAGTGAGTGGCATACAGAGAAAAAAAGACTTCACCCATTTGAAATAGTTTTAAAAACTCTCTATGCAGGAGTCAATGTTGATATTCAGCCAGCCAACAATAAATCAATCTGTGAAACACTTGCTTGTAACTGTTTACAATTGAAAAATGACATATTCCCATTTGTTCTGCTTTGCAGCAAATGTGTAAAATGAAAGTTACACAATTTAATGCAGCAAGGGTCAAAATCAAGTGACTAGATTAGTCAGGTCAATGTTAGAGGCAGGCAATATGAAAACCTATCACAGTATGCTGTTATTCCAGAGATTTTTACTTTTTTATCACATTGAAAAAAAAAGAAAACATTAACTCACATATCAAAGTAAACACAAGGTTTTCTTATGGCTTCTTATCCTAAAATATGAAGTTTACCCATTTGATTACCATAATAACATCAACGCACTGCTGCTTCTTTCTAGTGCACTTTTGACTGCAGACAAAGCACAGGAGCAGCTAATGTCATTAACTATGGCTCTGGCCCTGCAATTACTGCAGTGCAATACACAATTATGTTATTACTTACACCTGTGTTTCCCCAGGAAAAATGTCTGCTGTGTAAAAAAGTCACAACCAGATACGCTTGAGAACTGCCTTAGTAGAAATAGTAAAGATGACAATCTGGACCAAAACCACCCAGTGCCAGCGGGTGTCTGAGCAACGTGAGAGAAACCCTGCTGGACTTTTATTTTCTCCCTCCGTTGTCGTCTTTTCCTCTTCTCCTCCTCCTGTCTTTAATTGTCAGTATGGCCTGTGAGTCCATTATGCAAATTACAGTCATCAGTGCCAAGGAGCAGCCATTTACTCTCTCAAATACACACAAACAAACACAGAGCCATTTATAAAAGCCAACACCTGTCACTGAGATTCCTGCTGAACCAAAGACGGGCCTTTACAGCGATCTCTCTTTTTAGCTCAGTCTATACCATGTCCTCGAGATGTATCGCACCTAACCCATCTTAATGTCCTCATTATAAAATCATCATATCAACAGTCCTGCTTCCTGTTCTCACTCCTGATACCATCAATGTTCTACTCCCCTCTACAACCTGATGCTCTATATGCTTTGTTGTCTCCTCTTCAGCTTCTCTGCTCTTTCATCTCATCCCCACCCTCTTGTTTTCTCCCCTCATCTACAACATGTGCAACTTTTCTCCATTTTCTGAGTTTTTTTTTTTTTTTTTTTTTTTAAGTTGTTCCCTTCACTCCTGTTTCCCCTCTTGTCCTTGTCAAATTGCGTTGCCTCTTACTGCTAATGTACTGCATGCACAGGGATGTTTCCCCTGCACTCCAACTACTTAATACAGTGTATTAATCAGTGACTTCCACAGACACACTGGATTTAAAACTGTAACACCCTGGTAACTGCAATTACTCAGCCAGGATTAGGCATGGGCTTGTATGAGGTTCTGACGGTGTGACAACTTTGTGCAAAAATATCCCAGTTTCAGTGGTATCATGGTATTGCAATTACAGCTGTATATTACTACTACACATAATGTCAAATAATGCTATAATATTGATTCTGCTTCTTCTGCTTGTGCAGTTTGAACACAACCAGTTCATCAGGTTGTGTAGTGTAGTGTAGGTGTAGTATGGTTTTATTGCCTATATTTACAGTAACTACAGGCTTGGTTCACATCAGTTCAGGTGTGTGTATAGTGCTGACATACACTGCTGGATCAGAGACTAGATGCATAAATGGGGAAAAAACGCTTTTGCATTTTGTTTTGTTTTTCAAAGTGACTGGCAGATATCTCCTCTCAAAACAAATGGAGCTGATTAGAATAATAACACAATAATGCAATCTATGTAAAAAACAAAAAAGAACAGTGTTCCTCTGAGAGAGGAGCTGGTTGGAATTGCTTCATGTCCAACCATTTGGCCTGCGGCTGGCACTGAGGAGGAATCCTAGTCTTGCATGTCAGGTGACCATCCTCTTCCAAGCCATGGCCATCTCTGATTATTCAGAGCCAAAATATTCCCATACAGCCAACTTTGTCCGTTTCCGTGGAGGGAAAGTTCGGAGGTTCACCTCTTTCTGCCATCATAAACACAGGTTGCTAGTATACAGCTGACAGCTCGCACCAACCAGAGGGGGAGGGGCTGTGTCACTCTACACCGCACACAACCCCATGGATTCCTGTACTTTCGGTCTTTGACGAGTTGTTATAACTTGAGGGAGGAGACAGCTCACACCGCAGGAATGGTATGATGGAACATATTAGTGGTTTTAAAACCCTGACATTTTCAAACTGTGATATACCTTGAAACCGGTAATCTGCCCCTGTCCAGTCAGGATTTCAGACATTTCATTTCATATGACACAAATTACACTTATTGTGGTTCTCAGTCTATAAGACAATAACATTCAGCTCACAGTTCTACAATGTTTGAATCTATGGAAACAAAACATCTCAGTTCACACAGAAACTCCTTTACACACACACACACACACAAAAAAAAAAAAAACTTCATGCATACACATACACACACAAGCGGCTGGGTTTTTCTGGTGTAAGCTGATCATTTGAATTTACATATAGCACAGAGGTCACAGTGGTGGCTGTTGAGCAGTGCTGGAGGAAGTTCACATTTTTAAGTCTCCTGCTTTCACACTTAAACGCTGCAAGTAACGACTTGCTGCTGCTCTGCAAATACGTTAACATCCAGCTATTCCATTTTCAATTACTCATTCCCAGCAGTCAAGTACTGTGGAACAACAGGTCAACAATCATTCAACAGTTGAATCACTGACAACAAACATTAGACAAAAAGGCACACTGGCTGGGTCAATCATTGATTCAACTCACAACAACAACAACAACAACTACTAGTGTGCGTCTATTTCTCTGAATAGTCCCAAAAATCTTTGATCTATCAAACAGGAATGAATTCTGTGACCATCTCTACAGGTAGCATAGTGCAGGTGACAGGATACTCTGGAGATTTGTTTCCTGCAGAGCTTTTAGGGCTCCATTCAAAAGGGAATTGTTAATAATACAACTTTGGTAAAACAAATGTCAATTGTTAATGTTAATGGGAGAAGGATACATTAATATAGGCTTGTCACTGGCCACTGATAAATCCACCATCTATGTGGGATTTCAAATGAAAACTCTAAACTGACCACACAGAATATGCTGCCTCATTTTAAAAAACAAGCGGGCCTCTAGTTTACATGTACACACAAACACATACAGAACAACATTCCCACCCAGCACACACACAGAAAGCAGAGAAACAGAGATGCTTGTTTGATTAAAGCAGCACATTCCCCTGATTTTTCCCTTTCCTGCTGACACTGGCACCTTTGAATGTTACCAGGGGTCATGTTCTGAGAACGCTGCAAATTTCCACCCGCATCCACCTCAGCCCTGCACATTCCTGCCCCACCAGCAGGGAGGCCAGGTGTTTTGTACCAAGCATACAAAAGGTTAGGGAGGCATAAGCAGCTCAGCTACAAGGGTGAGGACGGACACACTTGCACCTGACAGAAACAATAATCTATTTATTCACCTATTGACATCTGGGAGAAACTGAAGCTCAAGTTTCAGGCTTTTAGTAAAAAATGATCATTTTATAGTCATCTAGTCTAATGTCTCCTTGAGGGAGAAGATTTTAAAGCAATAGCCTAATGCATCACTGTATCACAATTAAACAGTGACACCATCTGACATTTGCCTTTTTTTCAACAGTCTGAAGTACAGTTGTGCTTCACACAGCGCTTCTCTATGCAGCTCTGTAATTATTCTCATTTAGCCTGTAAGATCAATAAACAGTAAGTTAATCAGTCTCTCTTCATTAGGATGTAAACGCTCCCATGATGCTGTACAGATGAGCAGCTTCAGCGTTGCCCGACAGTACCAACACACTCATACAGGTCTTATGGTGGAAGAGTCCAATTGCCATGTCATATTAAGTATTCAACACAATACTCTGTTTTCATCACTCAGTGACAGTGAGGGCAAGGCAATACCAAGGACCAAATCGCTTCAGCGTCACAAAGGACACACAGTTTAATATGTGATTGTTATTGTTGTCATTTTACAATACACATTGATCAGCCGCTGTTCTTTATCATCCAATTTCGATGAAAAAAAAACACATGATTGGTGCACCAGTATCATTGAACTGGCATGCAGCAGACAACCAAAGTGAATGTGTCGCCCATGTGGAACTTTTACAGAGACTGATATAACATTTGTTATCTGCCTTGCATGCCAAAAAGTATCAGTATCAGCCACGAATCAGCTTATCTTTCTCAAATGATTGGTATCTGTGGCAAAAAAAAAGGCATCCTTACTCTACACAGTTTTTTTTTTCTGAATATAAATGACAGGAACATGGTCAGATACTCATACAACACAGGCACAGACAAGTTCAGAATACATACACTCAAAATTAATGCTTAGCTTCGGAAAAGCCCATGTAACAAAATCTGTCAGACAGAAAGGGGATTGCATGTGAAAAAGACATGATGACTCCATGATTTATTTAATCCTGCTGCACCCTCAGGATGACCCTGTATTCCTATTCTTAAAAGCTATAACTGTTGAGACGATGATACTCAAACACTGGTAAACCAATCAGAGCTTTTCTCATTAAGTTCAACCCATCTCTGTCGTTACCCGTCTCCCCCACATGACCAAAGCCTGTTTCTAAGAAGCCTTGGATATTCTGTTCCTAGTCTTTGCTGAGAAATTGAGGCAGACTGAGACTGACATTGGAAAATAGAGAAAGGCAGCATGTTGAGGAAAGAGTACGAGGAAAAGGGCTTTTGTCATCAGCGTCATCTTTTAAGGGCAATACAACAGTCATTTTCCTGAAAGCTCTGCGTTTTGCTATGGATCAAACATATAACAAAATGTGTTCATACGACCACTGCCAGAAGGTCACATGTTCGGGTTCTGATAAGAGTCCATCTAATACGCCAGTATTCTTCTTCATATTCAACAATGACCTTTCAAGTTCCAAGTTTAATCCAGCGTGATCTGCAGGCTTGTTTGCATTACAGTTATTCAATAATGAGTAGGAAATGGAATCACACAAAAGAAAAAAACACACACACACACACACACACACACACACTCCCCTAGCAGCGGCTTGAAAGTTCAGCCCACCCTCCCACAAAAATTGTTCAGTGTGAAGGGGCTGTGCAGTGTTTTGCTGATATGGTGGCGTTTCTCTCCTCTCCTCTGCCTCCTGTTTCTTTGTGTGTATCTTATCAGCTATCAGTGGCAAGGATGCAAGTAGCTCTGCAGCGGATGGAAGTGGAGCTAGCCCTGAAGCTAACAGCCCCGCCCAGAGAAGCCTATGGGAGATGCTGCTTCAATGCACTTTCAAGATGCAACTTGATGGCTCCTACAACTGGCTAATAACATTTCTTATTTCTTCATTCTTGCCATGTTCTTGATGAAAATTACACTCAGCTTTCAACAGCTTAACAGCTTTTTTTTGCATCTGGTGTTCCCTTTTTTGGTCACATTTACTTTACTTTGAGCTGTATAGTTCCGACTGTATAGTTCCTGTGGGTGTGAACAAATCATTAAGTGTCATTTTTGCTTCCTTGGGTGACAAAACAGTGACAACTGACAGGGGATGTGGCTAGCAGTATCATGAATGCTCAAAACCATGTCCTTATCAAGTGTAAATTCTGTAACTATTTTGTTTTCCAGCACTAAGGCTCTGCTGCAAAATAGGCAATTCCAGCAGCAGAGGTGATTCAAGAGAAGCTGGCGATTCAGTAGCTTGCTTTGAATGTGAATCTGGTTCATAAAACAAAAAAACATGTGAGTGAGTGAGGTGTAAATGGATGTCTCTGCACCACAAGTTGTACGGTAGGGTGAGGTTGAAGAGATAGAGGTGTGTGGAACATATTGTGGTCGGTAAACAGGGCCAAAACAGGAAAGCGTGGGACCACCTGACAGTCTCTTCATACCTCTTACAATGTTTCCACACTGTAGAGAAGGTTAGCTGCTGGTGAAAAACACTGAGGCAGCACTTTCTCCCTTCTGTCTTTTTTCGCATGTGCTGATATATGAGGGCAGAAATTTGAGGCAGGATTAATCCACTTGGGTGTATGCTTACTGTATATGTGTTACTCATCATGAACTAGCATGAAGCTTGACTGAAGTTTTTTCTTTGTGCTAGCATCAGTTAGCTCTGTGTACTGTCAATATCCTGTCACTGATACAGCTTTGATACAGATGCAGGGCAATACAGCAAAGACTACATTTAGCAAAACATACCAAAACATTGAGGAACTGTCTTTTCAGAAGCACTGGCATCTGATCAGCTGGAACAATCCAAACCGGTGCATTTGCATCTTCAAATATGTTAGGCATGAGCTATTTTGGGCTGAATGCTACATGCATTCTGCTGCATTCTGCTTGATCAAAAATGCAAGTTAAATGTTTGCTGTAGAGCTGAATAAATTATATAGCTTCATGAGATTACATATGTAGGCCAGAGCAGGTTATGTGCCTATATATTTGGGGTAGTGTTACTATGCAGACGGCATTTCCTCCGCGCTGGCCTGATATACCAGCCTCAAACCAGCAGTGTTTCCTCTACATTCATTTAGGAGTGGCGGGCCGCCATTCCATTATGCTGGAATCTTGAGTAATAATAAAGATTTTAAAAAAAAGGTTGAGAAAATGGGGGGAAGGAAGTGTGTGTGTGTGTGTGCTGCCGCATTAGCTCCATGTTAGCATTGGCTCCATATTAGCGTGGCTTTGCGCACACAATTCATGTGTATATAACTGTGTTAGCGTTAGCTCTGTGTTAGCGGGGCTTAGAACACACTATATTTATGTAGTGTATGCAATACATTAACTCAATACGTGTGAAATGCTCTCCGATCACGAGCCGGGGCACATCTTTAAAAAATCCTAGAGGAAACACTGGCCAGGTTTCACAAACGTAGGTAGCCTGCTCTACATTAACATGATTTGACCAAAGGAGATTAGTGCAACTCCAGAACTATGTGAAGGTTTAAATGAACCAATGAAATAGTGATATATAGAAGTATAAATGTTAAGAAAATTAACTATGAACTGAAAGACACCATGCAGTCGAAACACAGATGGGGAATGATTCTGCATGACTTTGTATAACTTTTGATGTAATGTCTGACATTCTGTCTAACATTTTATTATTTGTATTAGGGATGGGCAATGATTTTCAAACATTTGAATAGTCGTTCAGTTAAAAAAAAATCAAATAGTTTGAGACTTTCATCTTCTCTGAAAAAATGTAAATGTTCCCTTTTTACTGTCGCAGAAGGAGAAACATGTAAAGACTCCTACAACAATCAGAAATTCTGTGTGAAACTCTGTCAAATAAAAAACAAGTGAAACTAGTGCAAACTCTGCACAGTGCGCACTGTGATGAGAAGAGGTAGTGGAGAATACTGACGTAGTTTTACGCCGCGAGAGGAGGCTTTGCTCTCATTCAGTGAGGAGGACTTCACTGACACTTAATTTAACGGGACCGCCGTGATGAGAAGTGGTATCATTACAATATTCTCCAGTACCGATTCTCATTACAGTCTGCGATTTTATTTCTAAACGACGGACGGCTTTTTTCAGTCGGGGATTTGGCAGTACCACTCCTCCAGTGCTGCTTCTCATTTCAAATGACAAAGGAGAAGGAGCGACACAGAGAGTCTGTGTGTGTGTGTGTGTGTGTGTGTGTGTGTGGGGGGGGGGTATTCAAAAATTATTGATTAGTTCTCGGCGATTGTGCTTTTGCTTGAAATGCCCATCCCTAATTAGTATGTGTTATTTGTATGTATTTTATGTATATGTTAATGTCTGTCATTTGTTTTCTGATCCCTCTCAACAAAAAAATGCAAACTACACACAACCTTAAAATATCACAGAGTTCTGGTGTGAGGGCTTGATGTTTTGTTACACTGAGGTGGCTATGACAATTTATCTGCTCCTCTAAATACCGCAATTGTAGTGAAACAACCCCAGAGATGAGGAGTAAATCAGTAAGTTTTCAACTGTAGCCTCTGAATCTGGCTGTCAAATTGCCTGAGGACCTAACCTGCTCTAACAAACAATAAGACATCATGGTGGCTTGGTCGGTGTTAATCTGTTGCCAGATTGATGTTCGAGCAAAAGGTGCTAAAATGGGCACAGATTCACAGTCCTCTAATTAATGTGTCTTAGATTTAAGTGTCCAAGAAATGTCATGTATTGTCCTCTTCCTAGCAGTGTCCATGCTGGCTCAGAGGCTGATAGAGACAAAGCAGGCAGAGCAGCAGTGAGTCAGCCAGAGCCAGAGCCAGAGCCAGCCCCCTGCCTCATGCTGAAATCAGAGAAACCACAAGAATGTAACAGCTTCTGTTATTATCCCTCCCTGCTGCCTCCCTGCCTGATAGCCTGCCCCAGAAAATAGCAGCAATGCTGCCTGTTTCTCTAACACACACACACACACACACACACACACACACACAATCTTGCTCTCATGTTCTTTCTGTCCTCTTGTTCTCATCACTGACGCAAACACACAGATTCTCCACGGGTATGACTGTCCATTTTGCTCACTTTGTTTCTGCACACATCGATAGTCTGTATAAGCTCACACACTCAGAGGAGTTGACAGCGCAAAGTCACATAGACTGCAATTTGTTTTTCCTGCTGAGAGCTGCCACAAACCCAAGGCTGTCAGACACACAACCATTTAACTACCTAGCTAGCAGACGCACACAGATTAATAGACTGAAAGACCAACATATTAATTGCACCAAGTTACCAAGTAAGACTGCAGGGGGACATATTAACTTAACCACAACTAGTTATCATTGTGTTTTTAGATCTGTTGCAAACAATGTGTTATAAGGTTACCATGGGACAACTTGCCAAACAACTCTGTGGCCATTTTTTCCTCCTCACAGTCAAAATTATGAAGTCATAAACTTCATACAACATTCTTATAAAACCTTCACTAAAATTTTAATTTTCGGCTCTTGTTCATCCTTTGAGGCCTGTTGTTTAGCTGCCAACTTTGCAGCTGTTTTTAAGGTTCTTTCTGCAAGGAAAATCTCTGATATTACTGGCTCCATCTATTAATGGCTTTTGGGCATTCTAGTCCATTGTCATGTTCTCTGACAGTTCTTACTGTTACAGAAGGTATTGGAATGAATCAATCTGTGAAATGTCCTCATTAATATGGCACCCTTTTCAACAAATAACCCAGACCTTTGCATCATGTTTGTTAAATGTGACTTAAGGGAACGAGAATGGAGCACTGATTTATTGTGGAAAAAAATATTTGCTGTGGGAAAGGATCATCCCTGTCCTCAGGCTATGACTTAAAAGTTGAGAAGGGTTAGAGCGGTTCCTGATGATGTCAACAAAAGTGTGTGAATGCTTGTGTGAGCCAGTGGTGTTCAGAGTAATCCAACCTCACGTGGGTGGACACACCCTCCAAAAAAGCATGCCCATTAGCCTTTGAAACCAGATATCTCTACGCATGTTGTCCACCCTTTCCCTCTTGCCCTCTTTGCTGCATCATCTCACATGCACTGACGACATGTTCACACATCTACATTCGGCACCCATCTGTTGACTAAAACACAGGGGAGAATTTAGCAAAAGGCGTTGTCTTGAACAAGCTGGTCCTGTAGACCAGCATTCAAGAGTAATAAGGATAAAAATAAAGCAGATGCAGGAGGAGGGACAGAATACAAGCTTTACAGTGGAGAGATTGAAAGCAGCATAAAATAAAAACAGCACCGCTAATGTCCTGTGTTTTTCAACTGCACTGTCTGCTCTTGTTTGATTTGGATATGTATTCCCTTTACACTTCCTCCACAGATCTCCAAGAAAAACAAGCAGCGGATAAAACTAGGTTTTACCACGTAAACTGTTGATCTTCTAGAAATAACCCTGTCAAGTGTCACACAAAAACATGCAGCAAGTCTGAAAAACCAGGCAAGGAGGTACAGGTTTAGACACATGAAAAAGGCATCCAGGTTTCTGCTTCTAGTTTTTTTTTAAATTATGATGAAACCAAAATGTAATTTTCAGTGTCACCAATACTTCTTATTTAGGGCTATTATCTCAGGCTGGAAGGTCACCACTTCTCACGTATACACTGGGGTCCAACAGTCTCAAGAGGTCAAGAATCTCAGTTTTTGGAGCCCACTTTTATTGCACAAGCAATAAAAACCGCTGAGACACCTTGGTAGTTCTCATGAGGACCCAGCAGAATAAGCAAAGCCATCCATTTTTGGCTCTGTCCCACTGTGCTTAAGCAACTGTGTCCTTTGACCTCTTGAAGTATTCAAAGTTTTTTAAGCAGCTGTTTCAAAGGCAGACCTGGGCATTTGAGGCTGACACACACTTGCATGCTAAGCACAGGTTGCACAAGCCACAGGTTAAAATTGGCGCACGGCAATAGGTGTTCTCTTTGCTGAACACTAGACATTTTGAGGGAAAATTGGATGGGTGGTAGTGAAGTAAAGGGCAAGTCAAAACACGCAATGGTGCATAGCTCTTGAGTAAAGAATTAGGAGCCAGCTGTACACACATACCTGAGGAGTGTACAGGTGGGGGTGGGGCTGCATTGGAAAGGAGTCCTCTTCAACAGAGGTTTAATCATGTATGTATGTACACTGTTGTATTGAGAACTGCAGACCTTCAGTGGTAGTGGTAACAACTACTGTCATTCTGGCATTGTGAC
Source organism: Caranx ignobilis (assembly GCA_021432705.1). Lineage (NCBI taxonomy): Eukaryota > Metazoa > Chordata > Actinopteri > Carangiformes > Carangidae > Caranx > Caranx ignobilis. Next base: position 17,876,267 of record MU269983.1, read on the forward strand.
CTCTAATAGCGACTCTCTTCACTGTTTACCTACACACTTGTGTGTTGTCAGCATCAGCAAACAACTAAAAAAATGGACCATAAAAATAATCCATCACATTTTCGCTGTTCCTGTTTTGACTCTTCACCAGCATTTAAGTTGCACTGTGTGCTGCATGTGTGCCGGGACTTGGCCCAGTGACCAATCACAATATGTAACCCTACTGATATGAACCAAGGTTGATTGACATGACATGATGGAATAAAGTTATATAATGGATTCGGCTTTAAAAGTATTTCCAGGTAAAGCACCTCATATATGGTGTTGTTCATTATTTGACTAAGCCCTCCTCTGTTTGCCCACCTCTAGTGCCCTTTTCGCTCCCACACATTTATCTGATGGCTATCCATCCATCCTTCTCATACACAGTGATCATCAGTGATAGTTTTAATCCTTTAATGTCTTTATGTTGCCCTCCCTTAATCCAACCTCTGCAGAGCTAGCTAGGTCTATCTCACAGCCCCTAAACCATAATCTAGCCATCTTTATCTCCTGGCTCTGTTGGTGTAATCAGGCCCTGCACTTTTCAGAATCTGGGTTAGAACACACAAGTGACTCGTAGGGACAATAAAGGATAAAGAATTACAATAGATATCTAGAACCACCATTTATGTCACCAAATCCTCATAAAGTACACAAGTGGGGTAGGATGTCAAAGTAATGAAAAAAATTGAAGTCTTCACCTTGCTAAGTTTAATTATGTCATTTAAAATCAGTGCCTTTTTCATTCTATAATCCCCTAAATCAAAGTGGAATTTCACTACTTGTTTCAGAATGAATGGCATTCGCCTTTATTTTTCAAATACTAAATCACAATGTCTATATTTTATGCTCCTCTGAGAGAGACCTTAGATAAGAGTTGTGTCTTTTTGTCCCCAGTGGGACAGAGAGAGGACTGCCCCCACTAGATCTGGGCAGGCCTAGTTTGATGACACAGTGTGATAACCATTGGGACCAAATAATGGAAATATCATACTGACTTAATTATGTATTCTGACACTTTGTTATGACACTTGACATTTTACTTAGGTGTCGCTGTTTCTCTTTATCATTTTTCTACATCTTGATTGGGGTCTACCTTAAATGATTTCAGTCATTTAGACATGATTTGAAAAGCCACGTGTCCATCTCTAAAACGAGCCAAACCATGTGAAGGAAGGTACCCTCTAGAAGTTTCTCCCATCTCCACGCAGGATCTCTGAAGCTCCACAAGAGAGACGATGAGGGTCCTTGTCACCTATTGTACCACGGAACTGTCTGGATCCTGTTCACCTGGATGTAACAATTGGACTCAAAGCATCTAATACGTGTGAAAGTGTGCAGTAAGGTGAGTGTGTGCAATCTGTCTCTAGCTCCTCTCTGGCTGGATAACCTGCTGTCACTGCTAATCACACTACTATGGCTGCACTCTAACTGGAACACCATTACTGTAATATGCAGTTTTTTTCTGATTAGTTATGCATCATTCAGATTCACCAATGCCAATGAGAGGGAGGGAGAGAGACAGAGAGACAGAGAGAGAGAGAGAGAGAGAGTATTCTCAATAGAGCTAAAACCACTACAAACTCAAGTTCCATTAAAATATACCATTGAGTGATTTTTGACAGAAGGCTCCTTGCAGCACTCTTATTTAAGCATGAAGAATCACTGTGATATATTATACACAGTGACTCTCAAACTATGAATAAACATTGTTCCTACTGAAATAAAAAGGGCTTTCTCCCTGCCACAACTGAATCTACCCCCAATCATTTACACCCAATTCACAAGGCTAATGTTATTTTTGTCCCAGTGTTCACAGGCAGAAAATAATCACACGCAAGTCTTCTCCACTACTGTCTGAAAGATACGGAGACGACCATGCTGCAAGCCATCCCAGATATATCCATGTTTGATATTGAGAGATTATTCTTTGTGCCCAATCAAAATGTGCCACTATTAATAAGGAACTACTTGCTTTCTATTTTGGAAGCGTGGATCTGTCAAGGCATCTTCGTTCTGTAGCTGTGGTAACTTGTACAGAATAAACACAGCTGTGTTTGGGGACTGAGGGAGATGATTTTAACTGAGGAGTTGTGCCATATCCACCCCAACAGACCACCAACTATATACCTTTCTGAGTGTAATCTGGCTGGATTTTTATGTGAATGGATGGCTCTTAGGCTGGTTCTCTCAATGACTGCCAGTCAGACCGACTGAAAGACCTGGGGCTCAGAACAATGATGGTGATCTGTGAGGCTGTGCCATGTGAGGCAAATATGCAAATGTACCATAATTATTTTGCCTCCAATTCTCTAAAATGCCTTATTGGAAGCATTTACCCTGTGTGTAATTACTGATGCAAGAGGCATAACATTCAAGAAATAAACTGGCACACTATCCCAACCAGCTTGGCACCAGAAAGGTTGGTGTGCAGCCACTGTAAAATGCAATGGCCGAGCTCTGCCTATCTCTGCCTGGCTGAGCTTACATCGCTTCCTTACTGCAGACGGGACTGTGAATTTTCCAAAGGGTTAGAATGGAATGGGATGACAGCTGGTCCTCTTGGTTAAACATGAACAAGCTGTCTGCAACAATCAACATAGGTCAGAAGGAGCCTGGTGTCACCCAAAGAAAGAGAAGGATCTTAGGTCGGTAAATACCACACGGATTCAAATCATCAATTTAGGCATGGGGATAATCTGATCCAGTCAGTAGCACTGGATTGACAGTGAATCATGACTGAATGTATGAAATTAAAAATACTTTTGCAAGTTTCTGATGACAGAAGTAGAAGTTCACCAATATCACTTGTTTTGTTTTTTTTCATAGAACTTTCTGGCAACAGTTCCGGGCCTAAAAGATATGCAAGATATTTGCAAATGCTAGGAGCTTGATAATGTATCTTACCCATAGCACCCAACTATCAGTCCTCTTACCAACACATGTCAGTTCACACCAATACTAAGCTGTCAGCATGACCACTGACAGCCTACCACTAACTGGTGGGGTGTGTCTTTTCAATGTTGACACAAACCAGAAATAAGGTGTCACACAAAGATAGGGAAAAAAGGAAGAGTAGAAAACCCAGAGCAAAGAGCTTTGAGAGAGAGAGGAGGAAATGTTGGACAGACGATGAGTCAGATAATGGCTAAATCTCAAGTCACATATACATACACACACTGCTCATCTATACCACTCAACACCTGTAGAGAACAAAATCTTCAAGCATACACTGTTCCACACGTTCCCTATACTCCTCACCCATCCCACAGTGTATACACATCTTCCAACCCTTCAAACAAGAAAGAACAATGGTTGACCTGTGACCACTCTGCTATGTGGGCCAGTTTATGATGTTTAATTAGAACGCGTCTTCTCTACTGGTGCAACTGGGATTGGTCTAAACTATGGAGACAAAATGGCACAATGATAAATTGTAGCTGTAAGAGGCAGTAAGAGGTCAAAGGATGGACATGAATTTTCTTCACCTCCTACATGCACCCAAGGACCAAAGCACTGAAGATGTGTTTAATTGCTGGCAATTAAACTGTGCTATTCAACACTGTTCCTCAGTTAACGTATGTTTCTGTACCAAATGATATAACGGGAGAACATAAAGTCATAGATAAAGAAGAGATTAAACACTACAGCTACACCACACTTATAGTGAATGCAGATCCTTGATAGTATTAACACTGGTTTTAACAGTTGGTATCAACAGTTTCTCAAATTATTAACCCTAACCCAGTGTATTACAGGTTTTCCAGCTTTTCCCTATGACTGAAAATAATTTAAACTACAGTGAGGACTTTCAGTAAACTGCACAGTAAAATTCTGACAATGAATGGGTGAAAATAATGGAAGGGTAAATTACAATTTGCCTCTGCAAGATACCAAAGTTGAATTTGATCCCATGTTGCCTTGGGGTTTGATGATACTGCCTTACTCCCATGGGATCCCCCAGCCCTCTGCTAGCAGGTGAAGTTAATCCCAATTACCTCTGCCACACCTGTGCCCCCTCTGTCGCCCTACATCTATGTTCTCCTGCTTTGGTCCACTCACTTTTTACTATATGCTTTCTTTCCCCATCATACACACACACACACACACACACTTCTGTTGTAAACCACAAGGATGGCTGGTTCAGGTGCGCTGCTCAAGTAAAATGGGGCCATTGCCACAGGCAATTTAATCTTCACCAGCTGAGTCCATCCACTTCTTCAGGTTTAGAAGAAGCAAAAGCAAAAATGTTGAGAGTTCAATCCAGGATTCTGTTCGGTACATCATTTATGAATTTGTAAAATGCGTCAAACAAAAATGGTCAGGCTGCAATTTTATGTCATGAAAACTTTTCTCAGTATTATTTAGTTATATGTAGGCACCAAAAATTTGAGGGGGGGGGTTAAGTTAAAAAAAAACATTGCTGGAAATCATAATATATGACGGAGGGGTGACAACAAATAATACTATTTCATAAATCTAATAATAATAATAATAATATAATTACACATTTAAATATCATTTTATAACTAACATTTTGCTATCAAGTTACAAGTGAACAAGCCTGTGCTTTACTAGTACTCCAGTCTGGTGCGGACAAATGCAAATAATCCCTACTATCCCAGCTTTGGCACGCAATACGGTGGCAATACAGGTCTAGAATTGTGTCACATATGAAAAATGTGCAAGCCTAATTCCCAAGATAAGTAGTTCAGCCTCAGCAACCACCAGCCCCCCCCCCCCCCAGGGACAGGGATTCCCAAATGTATTCAGGTCAAGAAGAGCTACAAACATTAGGTCAAAGTCATTTCGTTGGACCCCATCTGTTTGGCATTTTGTTTATGGGGATTCCTTCAGAAATGGATACTGTAGAAAAGCTCTTGTCAAAACAATGCCAGCTGTCTCATCTTACACATGAAAAGTCAGTAAAATTATACAGGAAATCCATAGTATATCATCAGGTTGTGGGCATGGAGGGCTTTTTGTGCCCCTGTCACATAATCCCTGGGAATCCTCAGTTGCACAATTTTGGGGCTGCTGATTTGGGTGAACAGTTGTAAAGCTGAAGCCACCTACAGGATTTCATTCACAGTTCCTTCCTTTGCTTCCCCTCACTGAGACCCCATTCAGAAGCAATTGTGGAATAATTCTGAAGTCATTCTGCAGTTTAGATAGCCTAAGGGACAAGGGAGCGCCAGGGAGAGAGAGAGAGAGGCTAGACAAACAGGACAGAGCAGGGTCCATATGATCTCAGCAGCGGTAGCAGACTGGAAAGCAGCAGGCAGCAGAGGAACCGACTGCGACCCAAAAGATGTGGCACGGATGGTGGAGGATTACGTCATCGAAAAAAGGAGGACGCCTCATCACAGCAAACCCTCACATCCATGACTTACCACCACACTGTTAACAGCTTTCACCCAGCAGACACGAGCCTTTTCTATCGTATCCACGCAAAAAAAACAACTGTAATTGCTGCACAGGCAAAACTGAATGTGGGGTCGCAATAAGAGGCTTATCCATATAGGCCCTCTCGTGTGACATTTCTAGAATGTGACACGTACATAAGAGCAGTTTAACAAACGGTGCTCCGCCAGTCATACACCAATCAATGACAAAAAAAATCCCACGTTCAGTTTATCTGAATGATGTGTATTACACATATGCGTTTACCGTTCAGTCTATGGTGTTACAAAATTATATTAGCTCTGTCAAACAACACTTGTGCCGATACGCGGCAATTCAAATCTCCCGATAATTCTTAATCAACGGCTATTGCCTATAATGAAACTATTTCATATTTAAAGCCACAGTCGTAGCATAACTGACGCCGCACTGGTTCCATTGAACGCCAACTGGACACTGTCATTAAAGGGCTTATTGTACACTGTACAATGAATGAGCTTTTAACGGCCTGTTAAACTAAATTATAAATGTCGACTAGAAGAAGCCCGAATAAAGTTTTACTGGCTCAATAAACCTTTAAATGCACACTAATACTGCGCACAGTAGATTAGCTGCTGTTTCGCAGCTACGTAAAGTAAGCTGCGAGGTATTGAATGAGCTAAGAAACAGCTAGCTAACAAGCAAGCTACACAAGCACTGGCTATTGGGGTTACAGAGTAATATGTACACTCGGGTTTTCTATTTCTATCTAGACCTCACTCAAATAGACAGACTCGTAATTACAACACATGCCCTTTGGAGTAACATTATCCCAGTGTTATTTCGCAATATTAGCAAATTTAGCTGTGCGGGTAGCAACTTGGATAAAAGTGACAGCGCTAAGCTAGCTAGCTAACGTCAGTTGGCTGTAAAAACTGGTGGCCTGTGAATGAGTGTCTTTCTTACCGTCATAAACTGCTCCAGGGGGGTCCAGTTTTTAAAGAATATAATTTTTGCTGTATGTGGAAATGGTTTGTGTAGGGGCGATATAGCCCGAACATCCAAGATCAGTTCAGCCACTGTCGATGAAACTCGAGCATCATTACTATCACCGTCTTCATCAGTACTCGGAGTCCGGCGCTGCTTCACACACATCCATCCAGCAGAACGGGGCCTCCTCCGGGCTCGACCATGCGACTGGCTCGGCGACGACGGATAATCCACAAGACAGGAGCCCCCGCAGTAACCATTGGCTAGACACGGCGACTTGCAGTCATTTCAGGTCGAGAGAATGTGAAATATAATCCCACGCACGTAAAAATAAAGAAAATGCAATCAGCAAAAACGTTGTGAGTGAACAAATTTGGTCATCAAATCACCGAAAAGGCAAATGTTGCGTTTCTGACTTTCCCAACATGAGCCTGTCCGTTGTTGTCAGCGTTCCCTGGTCTCTCTGCAGCTGCTTTGCCTGCTTGCTTGACTGCCTTGCACCACAGCAGCGCTCAGTATAGCGACGTAATGGCGCAAACCGAGCGCACAGGGGCGGGGCTACAGGGCTGGAGGCGCGCTGTTTGTTTCTCAGCGAACTCAGGTAGAGAGCACTGCAAAATCTGTATTGGTATGTGTTTATGTGTTCATATGCGTGCCAATACAGAGATACAGCATGCATGCGTATGTAAGCATAGGAGTATACTTATGTATGTATTATAAATCGTGAATGATAGGGAATTGATGCTGCATTTTGCATGTCCTACTGTCAAATGGATGTTTTACATAACATTACATAACATAACATGGCATAACATAACATAACATAACATAACATAACATAACATAACATTATTATATGGTGTGTTATATTATATTATATTTTATCACAGTGACATACTTTGTGATACTTACTGTTCCTTTAATGTCTTTAGTTGCTCATTTTTGGGACGAAAATATGCCATAGTATATAGGGATGTAGCACAAAAATAATTGTGCTTAAATAATATGATAAAATCTTTTACATTTTCTATTGGGCCCTTACTCTTTATACAGTAACTTCATTCACACACACACACACACACACACACACACACACACACAAAGAATATTCTTTGTCTGAAATGCATTTTTTGTCTTTCTGTCGCTACAGAACGAAGAATTTTAGAATGAGTATCCTTATATCTACCACTTTATTCTGCCAAGCCCTGTCACTTGTAGACACTGTAAAAGAAAAATATAAGTAAATTGTGATACTGGTAATGTGGGCTCTGCTGACCTCCAGTGGCTCACAATGGAAACACTCTACAATGCAACGAACAAAGGTCCATTGTAGAGTTATCTATGTAGAGCAAACAATGAAGTAAGTAGATGAAGCGGAGCAGTGAGAGCAGCACAATAAGCCTAGTGTTGTTGATATGCATATCTCAAAAGCCACTTTATAGCTAGGAAGATGATGTAGACCTAAAAATCTAGTCAAAGCTTTTCTTCTTCTTCTTCTTCTTTTTTTTTTGGCATTTTCTTCATGGGGACTTTCCTTTTTTTTTAAGTGTTTTCAATTTACTTGACCTGATAATAAGGAGAGTGGTTCATGTATCTGGGATAATATTCCTCAATGAAGAGTGCAACATGTCAAAGTCTACAATCTGCTGCATAACCACAGATCTGGAGCAAAGTCAGCACCTTGCTCGAGGGCACAAATGTAGAGAGGGCACTGAGCCCAAGCTGTCCTGATTAAGAACAGTCCCACCACTCTTCTTCATCAGTTCTGCTGTTTGCTGCTTTCTATGTCAAGAGTTTATCAGAACCTGACTTCGAGTTTTGATCCCGGTCAGCCAACAGAGAAAAAGAGTGGATGGATTTCCTCTTTTATAGCTACGTCTGTGGAATGGTCTACCTTAGTAAAACAATGTAAAACGTGTCAATGCATATCTGTCTGCAACACTATTAATTACATGCTTCTATATTTAGTTCAGTCCGCAGGGTAAAAGATGTAGGAATGTAATTAAACCCCATATCGGAGCCTTGTTAATATGCAGACAGACGACCTCAGGGAACTTCGGTGCTATAAGATGAGTCCTGAGTCACAATATGCTGCACATTAAGATAATTATCACAGTAAATTACTTAAGATCATGCAAATTATGTCAAGAATGTTACTATCCTTGAAGGTTATTTTGAGACCTGAACTCGAAAAGACTTATACGTTTTTCTGTAAAATGTAATTCTAAAAAAAAAAAAAAAAAAAAAAAATCTAGTTTTTGGCAAGGAGTAAGTTAGGACACCCCCACATTTATTCCCACTTAAACTGACTAAAATCACACAGAGGTGAATCACATCATGTGCACATGATCTGAATATTGTTACTCAGCTTTCTGAAGTAGGCTTGCTTGATTTAAACCTCGGACATTTAGTTTGGTGTGTCCCTGACTGTTAAAGTGAGAGTGAACACCATGGTGAGGGTTGGCATGAGGAGGGTTTCAGATTCTCCAACACCACAAACTCTTCAAATCAAGGAGAAACTTTTATCTAATGAGTCTGTTGGAAATGTGGGCTCATCCTGAAGATGTGCACAAGGAAATATTACTATTAACCTGTACTGTGATGGCTTAGTAGATAAAAAAACTGTCCACTGATTATAGAGGAGATGCATGACAGGTTTTGAGATATTAAAAACCGCAGTTACAATAGTCTTGAATCTTGAATGAATTTCTGAAAACCATATGACTCAGGGCTGTTTCCAACAATGATCATTCCTAACAAGTCGTTATTATAAGATGAAAGAAGTAAAACTTCTGTCTTCATGGCAAAGACGTGTTTCTATTTTACTTGGAGAATGTGAATATATAAGCACACGTTCTGAAACATAAAACAGTGGTTCATTTGTACCATGGATCTTAAATTCATTTATTGGATAAACATGTCACTAGTCACACTTGCCACTAAAAATCTGGCACCTGAGTGGTTTACAAGAGTTTTTTTTTTCCTTTGAATTTTTCCGCCCTTCACAAAACGTTACACAAAATAACACTCAGAGATGAGTGACAGATAACAGATTTCTCTAAATGCTAGGAATTTCTTTTGGCCAATTTCTTTTACTGCAAAAAAAAGAAGCTCAGCAGAGACCCTCCCACATCACTACATAAGTCCAATTTACAGTAGTTCACCAAAGTTGTTTATATTAAACTGAGTGGCACTGATTTTCAGTCTCAACACAACAGCCCCCCTCTCCTTTCTTTTCAAACCTTCTCCTCTTTCAGCAAAGCAAGGATCCCTTCCCTCCTGGATGTGTATGGCGTATGTTTCAGCTGAAGTAGGTGAGCAGGAAACAAGTTCCCGCTGGGAGCATACATCTCCTCTCCCTTCTGGCCCATCAGAGAGCGCAGAGTCTTGTTTCTGGACAGAATCTTGTCATAAAACTCTACCCCTCCCTTGGCATATTCGCGTGACACTCCAGCAGCACTCCTGTCTGAGCTGTAGTCAATCCACTGGCTGACAGCATCCGAGGTGAGGAAGTAAGACACGGCACCGAGGGCAAGTGCAAGAACGTTCACGGCACCACGAAACAGAGCAGGCCCTGCATGGAGCCCAAACACTTGCTTCAGCACCACACTGTATACCCAAACCCCACCCAGGCAGAATGGGGCAACAGCAGCATTCAGAATAGGTCCCCCAGACTGCAAGCGCGCCACCTCACGTGCTACTGCAAATTTTTGTGCTTCACTGGAAAACGTCAGCGCCTCTTTTAGTGCACCTCCTGTATCACTGTTCCAGTCCACTGTTTTACCGTTGATGAAAATGCTGCGGTTGGTGATTCCGCTGGAGTCATCTGTTGTGCTGTTGAAGTTGGCTGGGATGCCTATTTGAGCACCTGCAGGGAGCCAAGGGACACCAGCACCAACTGGATGGAAGCCAAACGAGGCGAACGCAGAGAAATTTTTGGTTGCACTGATACCATAATCCTTCAACACCTACAAATGACAAGGACAACACTGAAATGTGCATTTTGCCAATATTTTCACTGCACATTGTAATCTTCATTGGCCTCTCTCCTTTATGAAGTATGAAAGTATAGTTTTTGTAAATTAAATGTGTGTTCTGTAAATTATTTAATGAACAGGTCTCTATCTTTGATCTGTATCTGTTTTAAATAGGTAAAAAGTTTTTTTTATTCTCATCTGCAAATAACTGTGTAGATCTAATTAATATACAAAAATGCTATTAAATTTTACTTTGGGTTTCGAGAAAACAGAGAGGAAGAAAGCTCAAACACAACTTCTGCAAACATCTACACATACACTACCTGCTGGAAAAGCTCCCCCAGTTTTTCCGACAGCGTGACTGGTTCTCCTTTGAACCAGGCCTGATACAGTGGACGGTAGGACTCGTTGGGGAAAGCATGGTAGAACATGTTGGCTGCAAAGACCCCGCCACAGCTTGCAACAAGCAGCGGAGTCCGGTACTTCTGAAGAAGCACTGAGTACTTGAGGAAGCGAGACGCCATGTCACCTTTTTTCCTCTTTACTGATTTGGTGTCAGTTGAGTGGTGCAGACTTCAGTAACCAGCATCTGCGAAAGAAACAGAAAGTAAACTCAAGAGTCTGCTGCCAACTGGCTTGTTTGTACTAGAAAGGCAATAAGCCAGTGCTCATCTCAAAAGACATCTGAACCAGCTCACTCCTTTTTAAGAGACTAGGTAACAATAAAGAGTCTTTTTTCAAATGTCCTTCAGGCAGGGATTACAACCTTTGCTGTCCTGTTAAAGACACATTCTCTTTAATGAACTGACCTCAGCAACATCACAGACCATCAAAAGTCAACGTCAGTTAAGAGGTTTACACAACAGTCCCTGGTCATCATGACTTCAAGGGAAGATAAGGTGCCAGCAGTCGTGCTCTACATGATATAGGTGTATATATATATATATATATATATATATATCTTATATATACATATATACACTATATATATATATATATATATATATATATATATATACTACTAACACCTTAATATGTTGTATTATCAGTATCTATATATATATATATATATATAATATAACATATATATATATATATATTATAGTTGCTGATAAACAACGAATTGTCTTGTCTTTTGCGAGAGTAGCATAACTTCTTGATTGAAATGCATATGATAGAAAAGTCTTGCTCAACATATACTGTAATTATCACGTCTGAGCACTTACGAATAGAAATGAGCCAAACATTAACATGATTATCACTACGTGGCACTAAAACTAACTATCACTGACAAACTTAGTAGTTAAATTCAGTCTATAACGCCAGCTTTTTACTATACATAACCGTTAGCGAACGACCCCAAAACAAATACTCCAATACGCCAATCTGCTTTATCGCGCTGAATTGATGATAATAATAATAACAATAATGATAAGGAATAAAAACAGCTGCATGCTCTGTGTTCACAGCCAGCAGACAGCTTTAAACACTCACATGCTGTAAGCATTTCCACAAGGACAGGGATCCACTACCAGATACATGAAGACAGAAACTCCTGTCGTAAAGCCGTTTAGTGGTCGTCATTGCGCAAACACTGTCGTAAAACCGTCGTAATTGGCATGTACATGTTCGGGCGAAATTTTACTACTCATATTACGCCATATATGCACTATAATAATGTTGTCAATATAATAATTTAATGAAGTGACGGTAAAACAACGCTGTACCTGCAACAGGAGCAGGTGAACTAAAGATGGATGGAAAGGAGGAAATGTCAAATAATGATAAGTACTCACACTATGCCCTGACTGATGAGAAGAATATTGTCAACAGCACTCGGTTAGGTGGTGGTCTTCTGTTGAGTGGGGAATAATGAGGTTAGTATTATGAACCATATATCAATCACTGAACTTGAAATAATCAAGATTGTTACAAAGCAATAGCAGAATGAACTTACTTAGAGCTTATTATTTTTGCACAAGTTAGAGTTTAAGATATTGTTTGTTTATTTATTTATCATTGCCACATTACATTTACTTGCAAATAAATTCAGTTAAACATATGAAGGTGAAAAATGTTTTAATAATGCAATCACATCTCAACAGAGTGCATATGAAGTTCTTCCAATAACAGTGCTCTTCTGAATCATAATGAACAAAAAACATTTCTGACATCAGAAACACAAAGGCACTCCAACGGTGTAGGAGAGAAAACAAAAACATGGAACAATCTTTATGAGTATCATTTGATGTCACACAGTCTGACCACCAAAGTTGCATGACTCTATGAATAAACCTCAATAATGTGTAAAATAATATATACATACAAAGGCAATAATGAAAACGTGTGCAACTATTTACCTTTTTGCTACCATTGGGTTGCTACCACTTGTTAGGGAGAAATTCTGTGGTGATGCAGGAAGAAGAAGCACCGGAGTCTTGGATGTCTTATACTGAAGAAGTTTAATAGACTTGATCGATCAAGGAGAACAGAAGAGTCATCGACACAACATGAGTGCGTGATGCCAATTCTGAGGGCCAAGCCGCAAAGTTCAGATTCATATACTAGGAAGGTGGACCAGCCCACAAAAGGAGATGTGCTAACATTCTATTGGCTACTGGGCATAAACATTAAAATAAAGACTCACACCATCTAGGTGATGCGAGAACAACAATGGTCTCTCTCTCACTCAGTGTTAAACGGCGAAGGCGCCAGGGGAATGAACATGGCCTTGGCATGTCCCTAGGAGAGAGTATAGGTCAGATAAACTGTCTCTAGCAATATATCTAAAAAAAAAAACATCTAATTCTCAACTTTCACCTATAAACAAAGAGGGATTGACCTTTAACTACACAAACTATACAGAGAAGTGAAATTCTTCCCTAACACCACTGAGTTGTCAACTACAATTTTTATGGTCTTTTTTTTTTTTTTTTTCCTTTTACATTGAACATTATCCCTCTCTCTCTACACATGAATAATTGTGCTGCTTTGTCTTAGGCCAACACTGGCATGCAACTTTTAGGTACATATGTTTTGTTTAAGTTGCAGCATTTAGTGTAGTATTCATAACTTTAATTTGTTACCCCACATTTGTTTGAATCATGTAACTTTTGTTAAAGCAATGACAAAAAAAAAAAAGAAACCATGGTTACTCTTTGATGCAGTTCTTTAACAGGTGTGTTACTGTTGTTAACTTTGCAGGTAAAATCTTCAGTGGATGGACACTCCAGGTGTTGATGTATGGATACATTTTGGAAGTGAATGTCTGCGTGAAGGTGTGTATGACTGTGTCAGTTCGTGCATCGAAGAAAATCAGCTTTCCCGCGTCACAGTCCAGGTGCACTTTGACCGTTGAAGACCTGTCCTTCAGTGGGAGGACAGAGCCTTGACACAATGGGGAGAATGCTGTGAATTTACCATGGCAGAACCTCACAATCCACAACCCAGACGATATGTTTCCTATCATATGAGCTTCCTTTGTTATCACACCCAGTGCCCACACTTCACTGTGTTCCACCTCCACTGTCCAGCTGTGTCTCCCTGAGGTGTAGCCCTCAACGCCCAGGACACAGCGGTGATGCTCCATCCTCTCTGGGGTTGAGGGAAGATCCTGTCTTAGTCCACATCTCACACTGGTCAGACAATCAGACAGGTGCAGCTCCTCATGGGCAGTGTTGGGATTCAGGGTTATGGGAGTCAGTGACACTTTCTGGATCATTTTGCACCAAACCCTGAAGCTAATATTTGCTCTGTGTTTGGCAACGTTGAGCAGGGTTCCAGACATTTGCTGTGGATCATCCGGCAGAGGACGCTGAGTTTCCTCCTTCAGAGTGTGGACTTTTAGCAGGAAAGACGTGTCCTCATCGGACAGCCCTCTCTCTATGTTACTGATGGTACTTTCCAGGCTGTTTATCACACTGTTCAGACCTGCGATCTTTTCCTTGATCACCTCTCTTTTCTCCGTCTCCTCTTGCTTCAGAGCTGTAATCCTGATGTCCTCCTCCTGTTGCAAAAACGACCGAAGCATGTCGAACTCCTGTCTTATCCTCTTCTCTGTGTCCTCAGCCTGAGTCTTTACGTCTTGGTCGTTTTTTGCCCATTTCGCTTTCACTTCGTTAAACAGCTTCGCCTTTTCCCGTAAAGGCTTGAGCCGCTCCAGCAGATCATTTCTGTGAACCGTCGCGGCTTCATCCACCGGTATGAACCTGTGGTTTCGGTGCTCGTTCGAGTCCCTGCAGACAACACAGACAGGCATCTGATGGTCCTGGCAGTAGAGCTTCAGTTTCTCAGTGTGGTGGGGGCAGATTACCCCCGACTCCACTTCCAGGAGGAAAGCCTCGCACAAGTTCCTCAGCACCAGGTTCCGCGGCGGTGCAGACTGAGCGGACACTGCCTTGCAGACGGGACACGATGTTGCATGTCTCGTTCTCCACCATTGCTGTACACAAACGCTGCAAAAGCTGTGGCTGCAGGGAAGCAGGACGGGATCCTTAAAGATGTCCTGGCAGACCGGGCAGGAGAGCTCTGAAGTGGCGACCGTCCAACTGGAAGCCATTTTGACGCGACTCCTCCTCTTCCTGTCTTTATTTGTTTCTGTGAAACACTTTTGTTACTTTTGGGTGCATTACTGCCACCCTCTGTTAGAGGCAGGCCCCTCAAAATCTACCCATACCTTTTAACTCTCACATGGTGTAACACTACACTTTTCAAAGTGGAAAAAGATCAAACAGTACTCTCATAGGCGCTCCATTTCCCTCACACTCCTCCTCACATGTAGGGCAGGACAACTGGTAAACTATTAGTATAGTATAGGTAAAACATTTAGTATAATATAAGTGTCAGCCCTGATTGACTGGTAACAAGATGGATGGATGGATGATGGATGATGGATGGATGGATGGATGGATGGAGATGGGCTGCTGGGGTGCTGCAGTGTGGTGCAATCTGGCATCAGCCTGAAGCAGCAAAGAAAGCAATCAAATATTTAGCAGACTGCCATCAAACAATACTGTAACTGCTGATGTATCACTGCAGCACAGGATGCTGTTGCTAGACTGACTTCTGTATTTGCAAATATAATACGCACCTGATGCCTGTTATAAGGCATCGGGTGAACTTTTAGCTGCAAGGACTCATGGACAAGGATAGAAAATAATCAAATTAAAATAGAGTTATTTAAATTTGGATAAAAGAAGTTATTAAAGAACAATTCAGGAAATGTTATTTCATTTTTTATTGTATGTATGTAGGAACCTGACTGACTGCACAAGGCACTGCTGGAGAAGGAAGTGAAAGTTATGCAGTTACAAAAGACACTAGTGAGAAAACAGTCAGTATTTAAGAGTGTGTGTAGTGTATGGCCTCTGATGACAGCAATTCAGTGTCTACAAAACAGTAAAAAGGTTTTGCATTCTGTGGGTTTTCACCAACAATTAGGATTCCTGTTGTATGATGAGTAAGTAATATTCTTTTACTAATTGGGAAAAAAAACACATTTTGTCTAACTGTCACCACTCTCTAAACTGGCAGTGTTTTACATTAGGTATTTGATAAATTACAATATGAAAACTGTCGCACTTCCAATACGCATTTATAAAAACATTTACACTTTCAACATAAAACTCTGAAAAAGAAAAAAGAGTCAAGAGAGAGAGTCATGTAGAGAAGACTGGATCAGTAGAGTTATCAACATAGCAGCAGTAGAATGATGGTAATGAATTTCTAGCTCACGGAACGATAATCCCTAAGTAGGACAGTGTGGCAGTTATTGTTATACAGACTGATACGGTAAAACTGAAAAACATACCACTTTACAATGTGTATGCATGCAAGAGTGTGTGTGTATGTGTGTGCATATGCATTGTGATCAAGTCAGATGGTCTGAGAAGAAACAGCTCACAACTGTCTCCATGGAAACAGGCAAGGGGCAATGGAAGTGTGTGACGTTGTGTGCATATATGTGTATTTGAAGAAAAAGACAAGAAAAAAAATCTATTCTCTCCCTATTCTATTCTATTCTATTCTATTCTATTCTATTCTATTCATTTTGTGAATTTTATTAATTTGATTATCAACCTCCAATAAGGCAGCACACAAAGCACAATGATACAAGGGAGTATTGTTAGTTCGTATGTTCATGACATTCATATGCCATTATCATAATTATCATCAAACAGAGCTGTGTCAGTCCTGTGATGGACTGTGATGGAAGCATAGTTCATGCTGGAAGATGCTGAATCTCTGCAACTGCCTAAATAATTAGGCAGGACGTGTGTGAACATTTTTTTGAGAATTGACAGTGGTCACAGGAACCTCTTACACAGGCCCTGTTAATTATACATTTATATTAATAAGGCTATATACATTAAATGAGCTCTTTAGGATCGAAATGAATCCATGCAAATAAATGAGGCAGTCTGAAGTTTTTGAAGGTATCCCCAGATGACATGGAGATTATTTGTTGGACAAAGATGTGTGTAGAATTCAGTGTCTGTCTCAGTGTCTTCTTTACACATGGATGCATGTGCACAAACTGTATATGCCCTCTACGTGTCAGTGCATAAATATTGACAAACACACAAAACTACGTCACTGGTCCTTTATAATCAATGAAAAAGAAGTTACACAAGACATGATGAAAAAGCAGATTTTTTTGAGAAAATCGTCATTAGAAACTGGGCATGTGCTGTAATTATGCATCTTAGAATAGACAATTTGAACATATCTGGTTAGCTATAATTGTACCTATAGTCAGTGGCCTTCATGTGACTGTATGTCCAGGGCTGCCATCACAAACACTGTCTGACCCTGCCCTGCAAACACCAGCAGCATCTGAAGAAAAATGAGACACAAAGCAATCAATTCTCAAATTAAGATCCTATCAACTTCCCATCCAATTCAGTGGAGTGACCTCTCAGTAAATGAATTAATCAGTAACCCAGTCCATCAATTCACCACTTCTTGATTGCTTCCTACAAGTCTTTCAAAGCCTAAATCAATAAATCCTTACGTCAAACAGGGTATGTGTGTGACTATTTGAGGAACATTACAGAAACAGTTTTTGTGTCACAGCTGACCTGATAACAACATATTCATTAAGTCCTTTTATTTCAAGGTCTTCTGTTTCTAAAGACCTTATGGTAAATATCAAATAAAAATCTGATAATAGATTATCACAAATCAAATGCACTGGCTCTGGATAGATCTGGGTTGATTGTTGCCTTTTTCCATGCGGTTGTATAGAAATGCACTTTCCTGGAGATGCGGGGGAAAAAGCACTATGAGGTATGTACTATGACTGTAGATTTTGTTGGGGTGTAGCTGGACTGGCCAACAATGTCACACAGTAACACAGTAGGAAATGTAATTAAAAAAAACTGGACATGGCAGGATTTCAGGACTGCTCTGGAAATGCTGGTGTCCACCAACACTTTGGTCCATAAAGAACATGGTAGACATCTAATGCTATCTAAACAACAGAATGTTAGTACTCCAGTAGTTTTGAACTGGTGAAAGGATATTTCAGACCTTTTCCATCTGTGGTAAATGTTAATGTGGATATGGTTATTGTTGATTGATTGATTAATCTTTAATGTCCCCCAAGGGCCAATTTGACATAGAGCAGCTGTTGGCACAATCAACACACCAAAGACACAATGCAATTGAAAATAGATATACATCTAGCAGGTAGTGAAACTATACCTGCTAGAGAAGAAAGCCTCTGTCCCTTTGACCTTGCCTGCAATTGAACAAATGTTCACTTTTCCTCTATTCACTATTGCCTTTTACATCCATATCCATCCATCTTCTTCCGGATAAGCCTGAGCAGGGACGACTAGACACTTCCTCCAGAATGCCTTACTTGGATAAAACGATAGCCTCGATGTTATTGCACTTCATAAATACAGATACTCATTTAGTGTGAAAAGATTTCAGTGTTTTTGTTTTTATACAGAAAATGCTAAAATGTGCTTTATTTCATGAACAAAATTATTTCTTTCTTTCTTTCTTTCTTTCTTTCTTTCTTTTTCTCTGCTATAAAATATGTGGGAACAAGCAGAATGCATGCTTGTTGTGAGTGTGTATGGCCTATATGCATGCTTTTAAACAGAGTAGATTTTCCTAGAGATACCAGGAAAACATACCAAGAGAGTGAGACCACTTTATTTCCCTTCACTTAGTCACTGTAACATGAGCTATAAAACCAGTCTGATGCCTGGATTATTTAGAGAGGTAGAAATGTGCATCAAGCTTTCTCTTACTCTACTCATTTACTACATCTTTTTCTCATCTCTGACAGTTACTGGTAATGGACTTCTACATATAAACAGTCTGACCAGTAATGTGAAAAATGTGTGCGTGTGCTTTTAGGATATACACCCACATTTGTGTGTACATATGCATGCAGTTATACTATATTATGCATTACTGTGCCCACCATTGAGGTCACAAAAGTCCTGACCTCTGATCTTTCCGAGGGTTCTATAATAAAAGAAAAATCATGTCTACTTTTGTGCTACTAAGAGAGTGGTACTGATACGATAGGCAACTTTGTCATCATCTGATCACCAGTGTTTGTCATGTGTCAGTGTTTACCATGGGTGGAGAGAATGATCTTGCCCTTACTACAATATCTTTGCTCAACACAGGCAGCTGAATTCGCTGAAGCTTAACACAAGTTATCAATTGATATTTCCTAAGTTAAATTTTGTTTGTTTCTAAATGCCAAATTAACAGTGTTCTTTAACAAGCTGTGCCTACTGAGCAAATGTAAAACATATTTTCTAAAAATGATTGTGTTCCAGGAGCTATCTGGCTCTTGATGTCTTTAGATGTCATGCATCAGTACTTTCTGCAAGATGGCAGGTTCTAGCTTGAATAAGGGAACCTGGGTCATGATTTGTATTGGATAAAACTCCTCATTAATCTAAAATTAATAATAGTGTGGTCTGGACATCAGCTCCTGCCACTGCAAGGAGTTCAGTAGTTAAAAGCTTACTGCAGAAAATTAGTGTTAAATAGTAGGGTAACATTTTAAGTCCTATTAGCAGTGCACTATAATGTTGACTCATTAGAGCAGAAGAACAACCAAGTGTAAGAACAACCAATAAGGTGAGTAATCTTGTTCGCCCAAGAAAACAAAACCACATTCACTGATACAATGACTCAATTCAACCAGTTAAAAACTGACCAAAACTGCAAAGTGAGAAATAGATATTGGCCTGGTGAAGCCAAGGTTAGGTGGGGTCACTGGTTTAGTTCCGAAGGAGCTGATTATTAGATCACTGTGCTAATTCTGTTTGATTTATGATCATTTTAAATGGCAGAATTTGTTCACTAACCGCACTGTTATATTTGCTGACATAATACTATGGTCTGTAATTGTCACACTGTTGAGAAACCTTTCCAAACAAATTCAATATGGTGAAATGGCAAAGTTTTCAAGCTACAAACAAAGCTACTTTCCAGCACCCTCTTCCTTTCTTCACATCTAATCTTGACCTGTGTAGCATGCACTCCTTCTCCAAGACAGCAACAAAGAGATGAGAGAGTTTGACACACTTAAATTCATCAGCAGTGGTGACTTTTGGTGAGGAAGAGAGGCATCTCTCTTCAAACCAACTCTCGGTTAAGGTCAGAGACTGGTCAAAGTAGAAGAAAAGAAGGTGAGACAAGGATGTGATGTTATAGATTGCTTTCTGGTGATTGTAAGAATTGAAGTAATGTATATAGGGAGCGTTCTGCCACAACTGCAAGTGAATCACTCCACTGCAAAACACAGTGTGCTATCAGGGCACTCGTGTAGCTGCATACAGATCCATCGTCCCTCAGCAGTGTTTTCCTAAACACTGTGGCCCTAACTGCCCTTCAAAATCAGTAACAAACAAAAACTCTCCACTGTAACAACACCAGGAAAAGTCTGTGGGGTGCTCTCAAGAATTGTGTACATACATGCATGCAGACGTCCTTTTCTCTTGGTTGATCTGATCTGATCTGATCTGATCCTAATCGGTCTCTTTGACCTCTAAGAAAACCACACTGTTAACTGTACAGACAATATAATGAATATAGTTTATGCTAAATATTAAATCTGCTTTCATCTAAACATGTCAAATTCATGCATATTGCATGTGTCTGAAAAACCACACGTGAGTGTACTGTATGGCCAAAAACTGAATGAACACACACACACACACACACACACACACAAAACTAAAGAAACACCTTAAGAATAAACAAAGTTGTGAATAAATCAGTGACCTGGATTATGAACTGACAACAGGAAACCCCAGTTAGCCTCTAGTGTCGAGTTTATCAGTGCATTCGTGTCTGAAGCATGTAATAGGGTTCCCAAATATTTGAGGAGAGTTACATCAGATGTGCTTAATCAGCATGAGAATAAAATATGGAAAAGCCAATGTCGTACCCTTAAAACACTGCCCCCACACACACGCGTTTCTTTTCCCCTTTGATGAATCCATTTGACTCCCTAATTTAGGAAGGTCTAATTTGACAAGACTATCCCTTTAAAGCAGTCCGCTATATGTGGGAAGAGTCCATTACTGTAAAAAGGGGAACTCTTTTAACGCTTCGTGAGATTTCTGAATTTTAAAAAGAAACCATTCACCATAATAAAAAACGAACACATTGCTTCCCAATTGCTCGTGAATACCGATGTCATGACACGATTAAAAACCAATATTTAGTTGTTTCATGTTTTCATAGAGACGGCAGCCACCCCTTTGGGGCTTTTCTATTTATAACATCAGCTGTTGCAATACAAAGATTAGCTACTCGACGTATTGTTTCGCAGATGTGGGGAGCACACTCCCATCTGCGGCGAAAGGGCGGCGGTGGCTTGAAGCCGAGGGAGAAAAAGATGAGGAGGAATATGTCGGTGTGAGGACTTTTTTTTTCTTTTTTTTTTTTTTTTTTTTTTTGGAGTCCACGACAGCGGAGCTCGTGTCGGTGAGTAGCTTTCCTGCGGAGACTGAGGAGGTCGTGAATGCGTGCGTCTGTATTCACGGACAGTGCAGGCAACACCTACCCTCAATGTAAAATCCTTGACTACTCGTAGTGTATAAACAACTTACGGTGGCCATGCTAATTGTCACTATTTCGACTCATGACAACGTGAACGGTCACTGAGGGTTAGCTTGTTTCAGTGGGGTATAACAGCGGCTGTGAACGGTTTGCGGAAATTCATTTTTTGCTGCAAACTTCAAGGGAGATGAAGCAACAGAAATCCGTTATTCAGGGGCGGCTACTGTCGGTTTTCCATACGGCCTCTCTCTCCTTTTCCTCTTACACACTCATACTCTCTCACACAGACGGGCCTTGCCTGTGTGTGTCAAAAAAAAAGAAAGAAAAAAAAATCCCCTGGGAACGAAACACAAAAATACAGTCCTCTTCTTTTCTAGTCTGACAAAAATGAACACGTAACCTTCTACTCTATGTAATGTATGTGCTTTAACCAGCTATACCAGCTGTGTACACACAGCGGCGTCCAGCCGAAGGAGAAATGGTGTGGAGACTTAACAGCTGGACAGAGGGAACAGAGAGATTCTTCATGTATCAAATCATAGGATGAGATCATTCAGAAGCACCAGTCAGTCCGCAGAGACACACACATAGTACACACACACACACACACACACACACGTTAATCACTATTAATAGCAAAGTGAAATCACCAGGATAATTTGGCTGTCTGGGGTAGATCTACTTTTATCCTGCCAATATTAATTCATAGAAATGTCAAACACTGCTAGTGCTATTGCTGATGAGTGGCTAATGTTGGTCTGATTTGTGCATGCTGTTTCACTCTCTCTTGAAAGCTTAATTGTGTCCTCTGTTCTGACCAATCATAAATCCCACTCCGGATGATTCGTTGTGTTTCCCAATCAGGGGACTGCTTGTGTGATCTATTTCATGTGACCTATAGAAAAACAGGCCTGTGGCATAATGAAGACACGGAAATGAATTAGAAATGATAGATGATTACATTAGGGTGCTTTTAGGCAGACCAGATATCCCCTGGCCTGCTCAAGAGTAACAGAGAGAGATAACACACCTTATTTGATGTGTGATGTTTATACTGTACATGAGTGGTAATTGGGGCATGAACCTGACCTGGATAAATAATAATAATATCAAAATGATAGTATGCATCTTATTCCAGCTGGGCGTTAATATTTTTTTTCTTTTAGGCCAGTCTGACAGTGCTGCCAGTGTTGTGTCTAATGGATGTAAGAAGCTATCTATCTCTCCATCAAGTAGAGGGGTTAGAATTCTAACCCTGTTCTATCTTGAAGCTCCATTACAAAGTGCACATGCAACAAGTGCTCAGTTGTTATTTCTGTTTCACTGATTACTGTATACTGTCTTGACATGCTATGGTCTGATGGAAAAATAAATAAATAAATTATTAGTTTGAAATGAATGGAAAGGTCAGAGAATGAAATACCCCAGGCAAGTCACAGTGTATTGGTGATATTTGGATTGTATGTGAGAGAATTGGTATTGAGTGGCAGGCAGCCTCATCTACAGAAAAAAAAAAAAATCTTCATGGCTAAATGGGATCTCAAAGAGCAGCGTGAGACTGAAGACTGCCAAGTGAGTCACTGGTGACGACCCACAGTCATGTGATCCACCACAGAGCCATCCTCTTTAGCTATGCACGTGTTTTCCTCTCAGCTTAATGTTGCACATGCAAAATATGTGTAAGATTAGGGTGTGAACTGTCGTTGTTGGAGGAAATGTGATGAGGGGAACAGCCTCTTTTCTCTTACACCATTTATAGCTTCCTAATATAAATGGACTGATATTGACATAGGAAATGGCAGACACAACATATTAGTAGTCGAGTTGAGTTCATACACCTGAAGTTTATTGGCATCTGAATATACAAGTTATCAGTGTGAGGGGAAACAACCCAGTTCAATAAGACAGAATTTGTGGGAAGGGGATGTTAGAGATATAAGATAGAGAGACATTAATATTTTGTGGAGAAAACATCTATAAGTATTTGATATCATATGATATGAATGTGTGTATCTGATTTTTCTACACTAGAAAATGGAGAGAACTAATGCTCTCTGAACTATGTCTTAACACCTCCTTTGAGACATTAGTGAGAGTTGATATCAGTGGTACAGTACAGCCTGGGGTGTGCACCATGTCCCTCCTTATTCCTGTTCTATGAGTTATGTTGCTGCTTTGTTCCCTTGTGAAGAGGGAAGTGCCTTTATCCTTTCCCAAGGAAGCAACAAGCCACTTTTCAAGAGCACAGAGAGCCTTTATGGAGTCACTGTGAAAACTTGTACAAGGTTCAGCTATGCTTAATGTAAATATGCACACTATGGCTGCCACTTCTTAAAGTTAAAGTAAATAGCTCATCTCATCTCATCTCATTTTAGTTCTAACAACCTGTTGGAAATAGGCTAAAATCTCAAGAAACACATCAGACCATCTGAAGTAGCTTGCCCTGTGATCAAGCAGAGGACACTGTTATTAGGCTGGTCTATTGCATGCCCTATTGACCCCTAAACTAGGCTAAAGACAACGATGTACTGTTTTGTTACAAAAATGTAGGAGAAGAGTGAGCAGAGGTCTAACAACACCGAAATATCTGAGGAGCAGCGTGTGGATATGGAAAAGTGAGAAGTAAAGCTATTTGTCAACTTGTAAAAGGCAGCTACCTACTTTCCTGCAACATCGAATCTATGGACTCACATGGAAGCTTAGACCCCCACTGACCCCCCCAGCAGAGGCAGCAAAGACAAACGAAGCAGCACAAAGTGGACACCCTTGTCAATCACTGGAAACAATGATGTAATTAGTGCACACCAGAGAGTCACATATCAGTGTAGGCAAAGACGTGATGAATCAAGTGAAATAACACACAAGATCCAGTACATTATTTGCAGCATGAGCATTTGAGTAGATTTGGATAGTGTTTGGTTTCAGGGAGTTAAATATCAATATGTTGCCTCTTCTTAGCTTATTGATATAGCTTCTACACAGAACCATCATACCATTCAGCGCTGTCAGTCATACATACTCAGAGATGTTCAGAGGAAAGAAACAAACCACTTAAAGAATGCTTAATGGAAAAGACAGTAATACTAGAGATGATGACACACATCCTGCCCATCTCACAACAAAAACCTATTTTGTCCTTTATAACCAGCAAACACAGAAAATATCAAGCCAATTGAGCTGTGGCATTGACACAATCACATGGTTGAGATGGACATAACAGAAAAGAACAGCAGCAGCAGACTGCCCGCCAGCTCAAACAGAAAGTGCATTCAGTAGATTGAGGGTCAAAAACAGAAACTAAGACCAAGTAAGAATGAGGAAGGTCCAAGACTCCGGCACAAAATACTGGCGGATCAAAGCTCATAACACTACATTGCAGAGCAGGGTGATGAGTTCTTGGGTACATACCCTTTGCTTGTACAATGTACAATAAAGGTGGCCAAATTTTTAAGAAACTTGGACTATACCAACATTTCTTAAATATGTGGTCAGGAAACCATGTTATTAAGTTATTTTTTATTTCCATTCTCCCAGGATAACCCTTGTTGCTATGACCATACCAAGACTTTGGGCTTGTTTTACAGCAGGGCATCAAAGTATCAGTATCATTAAGATACAGTCAGGGATTCGTTGTCTGCAGTGTAAGCTGCTATGCAAATAAAAATGGCATTCCAAAAATTGCTTAACTTGGGACATGACCAAAAACAAAAACAATGACCAAGTGTCCCAAGAACTGAAAAAGCTAAAATGTAGAATTGTCAGATGTTTTGATCCACTTGAGCCCTATAACTCATAACTCATATGACCCTCCTGAAAGTCACAAAACACTTTTGACAGGTCATTAAATACAAGCAGTTTTATGTCCCAGTGATCACTGAAAGTGATGTTATTGCTCTCCTCATTCATTTTGATTGGCCCTTATCTTGTTAGTTTGAAACATCTGTTTGGTGCCATGGTGGGATGTAAGGGTTTAACTTACTTTTGTTGTATAAACTTAATTTCTCCTTCCTACAAGGAAGGCAGAGGTTGCTGTTTTCCACTGGACCCTCTTTATTTTCAGTGGTGGGAATTGAAAGGTCAAAATTTAGATTTTTAAGCACTAGTGTGTAGACATGGCTTAAGTGTTGTTCATCATGCCGTCAGATATCTTTTCAGTGTTGGTTGGCCTGATGAAACATTCTGGTTTGTACAGTTTGCATATAGCCTGCCACATTGGTTAGATGACTAGCTTTGGTCGGACACATAGTAAAATCTCCCAAAGCAAGCTTCCCCTCCCAAGGCAATCTGGTTTAAAGTGGTGTTTGTGCATTATTTTAGTCTCACTGCATGAGACCAGTGGCGTTTCAGAAAAATGTGTACCCCACCAAAGAGACTCACAGGGGAAAATGCTGACACACCCAACATGGTTGTGACCTGACTTGGCTTCAGCTGGGCCGCGACATGCATGATTGGTGTGAAAACCTCAACTTGTGGTAGGCTCTGTGATTTCATGGTGCTTCTCAAGCTGTTGTGTTTTTTTCCATGCACTGCATTGAAAATCTATCCACGACACTCCTCTGAAGTAGGATGATGGCGTAGACACCTATTTCGACACTTTATGACTGCCTAAAGATTCCTTCTAACATAAGGAATTTGGCAGAGGAATTTTTTGCCCAACCTGGCAGGCTGGCTTCTGCAGACTGATTGATTGGCTGGCTCGCTTTGGAAAGGAAGGAAACATCTTCCTTCCCTCCATTGTGTTTGTCACGAAAGGATGGACTTTGGCCAGCTGACAGCTGTTTCCTGGTGGATGAAGGAGGGTGTGTGGGTGGGTAGTGGGGGTGTATTCCTTGTACTGAGTTAATGTGTGTGTTTTTGTGTGCTTTTGGCTGTTGCTACGGGCTAATGAAATCCATAAATCTCAAGGTTTCACAGTGAGGTGGAATAGATACATTTCATATTCAGATTTCTATAACACTGTGGGTGGCTCGACTTCAACCATTTCCAGTTGTTAAGTCAAGCTTCAAGTTTTTACCACAAATGTACACATGTGAAGTTACACACATGCTAGTGTTAGCATGAAATTAGCAGTTTACAACCAGACGGCAGAATGTGTGGTGTCACTGGCACAAACTGTGGTCCCTTCGCTCCGCCTAGAAAAGCATTGCATAATAGCACTACTGGTAGTCAAGCCTCGACAGGAAACCTTGAAATTAACTTGATTTGGATGAGGATTCAACTTCAACCTGAATTAGATTTTCTTAACATCTAAAAATGTGGTTCAAGTTTATTTAGTATTTGCTGGATCATAATCAGGCTGGATATAAACAAAGATATAATGGATCATTTTTCAGCCAGCGATGCCAGAATTGGAGTGCTGTGACTGATTGTTCCAAGTCTGCTCCAGAGTTTTTGTTGACAGTGGTAAATAATGATCACAGTGTGTGGTCCAAAGTGATTCTGATACATGCCAGCTGATCAGATCAAAGCAGGAGTTTGGATTGGATTATTATAAGCATGTATTCATTTGTGACAGAGGACAGTTTTTGTTTTTTCATGTGACCAAAAACAGGAAGCTGATGGTAAAACTGTGGTGTGTATGGATCAATTCAACTTTGTCCTCATGTGACCTTCCTTCCTTTCCCCGTCTCTTCTGTTTCAGAGTTCTCTCACTCTTCTCTCTTGCTCTTCTTTTCATGCTCCTCTCCCATTCTTTCACAGCTTTGTGCCTCGCTGTGGCTTGAGTTGTTTTTGCCATAACAGCATAAGATTGAAAGACACATATTAAAGCTCCAGCAACTCATTGCTCTTACTGATTTGAACAATAAAGTGCAACTGTATTAGTGAACATGCTGTATAAGCTGTTCCCCTGAAATGCATATAATGCAATGAATAATTGATAAATGTTTGGATTTTTTGTTTTCTGTACAACAGGACAATAAGGCCTAGTGGCAACGGGCCTTCAACTAGGTTCATTGTGCCAGCTTTTACCATTATTTGAAACTCATCTGAACTTTTGATTTTAACTCACAAGAGTAGTCTTTTCAATTTTGCAAAAGAAAAAAAAAAAGTCGATTTCTGAATTTTTCATATATATTCATATTGTACTTCATTTTGCCTCAGTAGTATTCAGGCACTGGTGTTCAAGTGTGTTTATTACAACTAACTAATGACTAATTGTGTAGTTAATTCTGTAGCTGTTTGATCAGTCTTGCACAGTTTTTCAGTGGTAAGCTTTTGATATGAAACAGAAGCTGGAGGGAATCTCCGCTTAGCATCACAAGTATATTAATGACAGCACATACAGCTGTAGGAGAGTGGATCAGAAAACAGTGACAGTCATATCTGTCTGAAAGTCAGAACAGGAATACAACTGTGGCGGAGGACTCCAAACCAGACAGACTCTAATGTTACACTGAGGCGACTGAAAGCTGAACATGGTGGAGCTTTTAAAAATGATGCTTCCTCTAGGCGCCTTCACGCCTGCTCTCTTATTAGGTTAGCGCTATGATACAGCTCAGCCGGGGTTGATTACAGTTTTGACTTGCTTCAGCAAAGCAAGGTGATGATATTGTTCTGTGCAGTCAACACCTGTTCTGATGGCACTGTAAAAATACATGAGATCACAGCAGAGTACACGACAGTCACACTAAAGCTTTCCTGAATTGTTACATTGTTTTTACACAGCTGAAAATTGACTTAATATTGTGTGGTGATTTTATC
This sequence comes from Caranx ignobilis, assembly GCA_021432705.1. Lineage (NCBI taxonomy): Eukaryota > Metazoa > Chordata > Actinopteri > Carangiformes > Carangidae > Caranx > Caranx ignobilis. Next base: position 17,904,385 of record MU269983.1, read on the forward strand.
CTATTCTGCACACCTCTCATAAATCTACACATTAGTGTTCATACAGTGAAGCTCCAGTAATGCCTAACTATTGAACTTTTTCAAAATAAAATGTCAGTTGCTGCACTTTTCACTTTATCTAAGTTACCCAGGTTTGAACATGCGTGATTAGATGAACTTAAATAATGCTGGTCTCTATCTTTTGCCCCCTCTTTCTCTATTTTTAGTTGTTTTTTTTTCCATCTTACTGCTTGCAACAACTCCAAGATGTAGTCTGTTATCTCCGTGGTGATAAAAATGCAGCTTCAACAAAGAATCTTTACACCTCTCTCGCTTGTTCTCTCTTCCTCTCTGTCTGTTGCTTCCTCCTCTCTTTATTGTCAGTCTGTTTGTCTTACTCTTTCTCTCTGTTCCATTTCAGCCCAGCGTGTCTCATCAGCCACCTACTAGCCTACTTCCCACCTTTACCACCACTGTAGAGGTAGCCATGGCAACCAGCGCTGTGCCAAGTGACAACCTGCCAACGTACAAGCTGGTGGTGGTGGGGGATGGTGGTGTTGGGAAGAGCGCCCTCACCATCCAATTCTTCCAGAAGATCTTTGTGCCAGACTATGATCCCACGATAGAGGACTCGTATCTGAAACACACAGAGATAGACGGGCAGTGGGCAATACTGGATGGTGAGTGGACAAGTATGTGTGCATGTGTGTGAGAGCGTGATCTCGTATTTGTCTATGGCTCATCTACTATTTTGTTTATTTTTCATTTCCCTCTTAGTTTTGCATAAAAAAATGCATCACTGAACAAGTTTTGAAATGGTACTTCCCAAATAGAATTAATGACATTTGGGAAAAAGCACTGGTTTGGTTGCTGCATGTGGGAGAAATTATACATCCTTCCCCCTGTTATGTATTCAATTTGCTGGAAGCATATAAAACTCTGGGAAACATCTTAATAGTTTATGGGAAAGAGTCTTTGTGTTAACTCATGACATTGCCTGTTATCAAGTATTGACAACTAATTAGCTCTGCCACAGTCTGAAAACAGTTCAGACACAGCAGTTTCGCAAGTGCAACCAGGGATTGAAGGTGGCAGTCAGGGAAAGGTTACTGTGTCACAGGGTCACCAAAATCTACAAGGGGCTTTCTCTTAGGATTATGAAAGTGCGCGGGTGGAGGTGATCCTACAAAAAACTGTTGTTCTCAAAATTTTTGTGCAGGAAACTGAAGCAACAACAATGCACACAACTGTACTGTGATTACCTTGAAGAGGGTCAGTTTATATTTTTTTTTACCAAATAGATGCTTTCAGTTAGGAATGCTCAACAGTTCATATTTGGAACAATTTTCACTCTTTATCCCATGTTGGATAGGTCATGGTTTTGAACGTTTCTGAGTGAGTCTTACGTTGAGTCAGTTGTGTAGATGGTGTAATGTGAAACTAAATTAAAGGTACCGGTACATCTTTCTACGCACCTGAGTGTGCAGCAGAATGATGCAAATTAATACATTGTGTCCCTCCACCTACACCAGTGCTGGACACAGCCGGCCAGGAGGAGTTCAGTGCGATGAGAGAGCAGTACATGAGGACAGGGGACGGCTTCCTCATTGTCTTCTCTGTGACAGACAAGGCCAGCTTTGAACACGTCGACCGATTCCATCAACTCATACTACGGGTCAAAGACAGGTAGGTCTGTGAGGGGGTGTGTGATTTTGGAATGTTTTATCATATACCTGCAGTCACGTGATTCTGATGATGTGTGAAGCTCAGATGGCAGGAAGTGGAGAACGGTGAAAGCAAGTTACAAAGACGTTGGTGAGCCTGCACACAGAAGGTATTATCTAAAAATAGCTAGATATATCAGATATGATCCGTACTGAGGAAAAGTGATTTTCCCTGTGAAAGAAGGTCAGACGACAAACTTACATGGATATCTGCATGTGCACCACTTGTAAAGACAGTGTTATGTCCCAACTGGTTTCTAATTTAACTGGTTACCTTACTGAACAGCTGCAGCTGTGATGCGCTTCCATCTGCAGTCATCACAAATTCACAAACATACACAACATATTACAGTTCACATACTTCAGCAAATATGCTTCTGTGAGTGAGCACTACGTACCAGCCACATAAAAAAAAGAAAGTGAAGAAAATTTAATATTAACAAATTTGCTTTGAGCTGGACTTGATCTTCCTACAGCAAAAAGACAATAACACGAGTCACCTGTCTACCCCTGTGAGCCACTGAGGCTTACGTTGACTTAAACAATGTTATTGAATGATTTAATTTAAATGACATATTAACACTGTTGCTGAGACTTTCTTGAATCTCTCAGCAAACAAACACAAACAATCAAGTTTTTTCCAAACTGAGTCCAGAGAAACAATTTGAAATAGGTTTAGTGTCAAACACCACAAGCCTGGAACCCATAGCTGGTCATTTTTCCTCTAGAGATAAAGAGAGGTGAGAAATCATCTAACCAGCCAAGATAGTCTCACATTGTGATGTTAAACATTCAAAAGTCTTTTGATTAGTACAGATAAGATGTATGCTTTGACATCAGCTCAACTTCCCCTTTCTTTTCAAGGAACAAACTTTTTTTAATGACATATGTTGTTTTTTCTTGAAGTTATATCTGTTGGTTAAGATCCCATTTTTCTTCACCAATATAATAGCTGTGATCGAGGAACAGTATGGCCTCACTACTTGAATGAGTCAATCATCAGAGTGGTTGCAGCAAAATAAAAAATGGGTTTGTCCCAGTCATCTAAACCAGAGTATTAAGTGAAGTGAAATAGAAGAGAAAGCACCTAAAATACCCAATACATTCAGCCTTTACACTGAAAAACTGTAGGTGCACTCACTATAGCAGAAGGAAATTACCCTACAGGAGGCCAAAATTTTTCAGAGAGGCAGCTCTCTCAGATGTTATGGTAAAACTGGATGATTTGTTTGTTAACTGATCCTCTGACCTTTTGTTTACTTAAAAGGCCCGGTAAGCTCCACCATAAACGGCTGATATGGCTGAATCGACAATTAGCAAATCCCATTTCAGGACAAAAACACCACACAAAAGTTTAAAATAGAACTTATATTTACTTAGTGCTACCTTGTCACTTCATATCCTAACAGAATACCAAACTTTGCCAGCATCAGCTAGGAGTTTTCGGTTGCAATGACTCAGAAGTGGTTGAGTCAACACTGATAGCATTGTCGTATCTTGGTAGGTATTTTTCCACAGTCTTTCCAGGATCTGGAGTGAAGGTGGTGCAGGCCATTGGTCACAACATCACATTTGTTTTCAGAACAACAAAGTTGTTCACTGTGAGAAATGAAAAGTATCTGTTCTCTGACTCTGACTGACAACAGCCTATAAAAGTGAGCTTGAGGTGGAACAAAAATAGAAGCTAGAATTTAGCAAGTCGCTGTCTGTCCATATTAGGTGGTTTTCTTAAGCTCACAAGAATTTAAGTGTTGGGAAATTTGACACCTCGCAGACAAAGTGTGAAGCACATGGTGGTTTTCCCTTTGTTTTAATACAAGTGCCGCTGGTACCTGAGGTTTTACATCACTGTATGTTGTTTTCATCTCAGGGAGGCCTTCCCCATGGTGTTGGTTGCAAACAAAGTGGACCTGGTTCATCTGAGAAAGGTCACCACTGACCAGGGCCAAGAGATGGCAGCAAAACATAGTGTAAGTGGTGAATTAAATGCTTGTCCTTGACTTCCTGTGACAGCCTTTTTCTAATGTAAGTAACCACTAAGGGCGATGTGCGAAAAGTCACTGGTGTGTGTCCATCAGGGTAAAACTGAAACTGAAATAAACAAACAATGTACAATGAAGTTTAATTTGATTTCCACAACTAAACCTTTTCTAATTTCCTCAAAGATTCATTTTGTGTTACTGCTGTAACTAACAAAAAGTTTAAGAGTGTAACCTCAGCTTTCGGCACAGAGTTGCTGAGTTTGCTTTGTCTAGAGATGTGACTTCTCAGGACTTGTTATGTCAGGCTTTTTTTCTTTTCTATTTTGATTCAAGGTTCCCTTTTTAGCCTTGCAAATTGCAGTGTTCACATGCGGCCTGGCATCATGACATCTGTCTCAGTCTTTGTCTGGGATGAGACTGAATTAATGGTTGTGGGGGGGCCTTAGATCTTATACAAATCCTCTCTCCCTGTGTTTCTTTACCAGTTTCAGGTCTTTAGTCTTTAGCTGTTATTTGTGACCCTGTTTCTCAGCTTGATAGCATTTGGTTGTAAGAGCTGAATGCTGATTGTAATCAGCACAAGGATTTTATACTGTAAATCCCTTATGTATTTCATTAATGTTCAAGCCAAACTCACCAACCAAAACCAGTTCATTCAAATGTGTTATTTTCAATATTTGTGTTTGCATCTTCAGATAACTTATATTGAAACCAGTGCTAAGGATCCTCCGATGAATGTGGACAAAGCCTTTCATGAGCTGGTCCGTGTTATAAGGTAACTACAGATTCACTTGCAGTCATCACCCAGTCATCATTCCTTTTAATTCCACTGTGTATTTCACTTATTTAGAAGTTAGAGGCAATGAGAGAGCGTGACACTGCTGTGTGAGGGTTGTGAAATTGTTGCAGAGAAGAACAGAAAAAAGAGAGAAAAATCCCAGAGCTATTTCCTGTCTTGACACATGTAATTCCAGAAGAATTTGGTTTATGCCCATGTTTTCTATGTGTTCATATCCTGTTTTAAGTCCTTGACTTGTCACCAGGGCCAGTAAGCAGCAAGTAGTATTTCAGGACTTGTACTCATACATAGCAGGCGAGGACTGCTGTGAACCCCTTGTCTGTGAAAAGAAAAATCAACCACAGTGGAGTAGTGGAGCGCTCTCATTGTTGAACATGCCAGCTCTCTAAGTGACTCATAAGGAAACTCCTTACAAAAAAAAGTCCAAACTAAAGGGTAGACTGATGAATCCACATTGCCCTCTTGTGGTCAGACTGTAGAAAGACAGTTGTACAAGAGCTGGATAAAAACACAGTGATTGTGATGCATCAGCTCTTTGTACGTGTGTAATTTTCCATAGGCTTCCATGAACACTTAATATAAAATCTCATTATTGGTGACCACTACTACTAGTTCTGCTATATCTTTATTATTTATATTGTAAGATTATTCAATCAAAGCATGTCTGCTTTGATTTGTCTGCTCCACACCCACAGACAACAGGTCCCAGAGCGAAACCAGAAGAAGAAAAAGAAGATGAAGTGGAGAGCAGAACGTTCCACTGGTTCCCACAGGTTTCACTGTGCCATATTGTGACTTCCCTTGTTTTTCTACATCATTCTTAACACACACACACACACACACACACACACACACACACACACACACACCTTTTAGATGTCAGGGAACTCCCCAGCAGTGGTTAACTACTGGAGCACAAAAGGTGGGGGGGTGTCGCTGAATGGCTGGATGCATCCAGAGGTCACGTGGATTCACAAGGACACATGGATCTGTAATGTTGGACTGATGTCCCCTCAGCCCTTCAAAATGCCTTGGAATGAGTGTTATGTCCTCCCATCCTCAATTTGTGGTCCTCTTTGAAGATCTCTTGACCCCTCCCATCTGTATTCAACACAGAACAGCAGTGTCACTGAACTGTTTCTCAGTCAAGTGTATTTGTTGAATTGATTATCAAAAGTGCACAAAGATGAAAGACTGAGGAAAAAAAAGTGACGGATATCACAATCACTTGGTTATTGGAACTTAATCCTCCTCGATAAAGGAAAGGAAAAGAGAAGAACAGGCTGGAAATGGTGCCTAGTGTATTACAGACCTGCAACAAAACTGATGGTCAACACATTCCTGTCCTCACACTCCTACAGTGTCTCAGAGCAAAGCACCAGTGTGATCTCTAGACAAGTTGTTCTCTCTTTGAAGAGTGGATGTCATAAGGGCATAGTGAATGAATATGAGAGTGGTGACAGTGATCTTTTTTGTTTGTTTGTTTGTTTTGTTTTTGGCTTACTCACCATGAAAATAGATGTTATGTGGTGTTATTGGTCCGTGAGCTGCTGGTTCTGTGAGTATAGCGTGTACCGTGTGGTCATGTGATGTTACTGGCTGTGAGATGTCAGTTCAGAGAGGATGATAGGACGTGTTGTAGTAAGTGAAAGAAATGTGGCGTGATGCTGAGATTGACAGGTGAATGCTATGGCCATATCAACTTGTTGAATTCGTGTTTAAATATTATAATTGTAAAGGAGAGTGAGATTGGTCGGTGTGGTTACACTTTAATATAAACATTACAGGGTTTTTATCAACACTGAGGTGTCAGCAGCCATGTTTACAGACACTTAAAGGATTATCTTCCCATAAAATACAGACATGAGAGCCACTTAACAAAAGGAATTATGTTTGGTTTAGGTTGCCTCTTCAGTCATTTTCAATGGCATGATATGTGCAGTCTTCATCAGTACTGTAAGAACAATAGCCCTAATATATGTATATATATATACACACATACTGTATATATTTTTTGTTCATTTTTAGTCTTAACAGAATCTTCAACACAACATAGTTTCTGTGTTTTTTGTATCAAAAATAGAGAAAATCAGAATTATATTTGTGATATAAATAAATCTAATTATAGGTGGCAATGAAAACATGTTCAATGCTGTTTTACAAAATAAATTCTTAATGAAATAGAATAAAGTATAATGGGAGCCTCTCGTTTCAGAGCTGAAACAGGCTGGAGAAGCTGATTTGCACTGGCCACTAACCAAAATAATGTGATGTCACTTTATTTCAATCTAGGGGCTTTTCAGACTGCACCACTGAATTCAGGACTATGTACTCAAGATTAAACACGCTCAGTAAATGAGCAATTAATGACACAAATACTCTTTCAGATTGGGCTTGTAAATGCTGTAGCCCTCAGACTACATCAGAGTGAGAAAGCCTTGCTGACCACCAGGCAGATAAAGCCATGTAAACCCAGCTACAGGCTCTGTTGTAGGTGCAGGAAAACCACACACTCCAAGCAACAAAATATTCAGTGTATACATGTTTGTAGTTGCAAGGTGGATAGGAATGTACAATTTAATAACCTATGAAATGGCTTGTACTGTTATCGCACTAAAGTTTCGGTGGACAACATTTTTTGTCTGGATGAATACCTTTTCTTGAAGGAATACATTTTTGCACTTTTAATACAATTTCTGACTTTCCTATTGGCATGTTGTTTTCTGTTCAAACCTGTAAGTGAAACAAAAAGGCACGGGCAGAGTGATTTGAATGTAAAATCAAACAACAAATGAAGCAAATAGGCGATAGTGTCGTAGCCCTGTGTGCCTGTGTATGCCTGTTGCCTTGGCAATGATTGTAACAGAGATTAAAGACGTTTCTTGATTCATGTGAAAGGCATTGAAAGAAAAGTTCCATATTTTTCTGTTTTGAATTACGAAGGTTGAGTGTGAAAAATGTCTCGTAAAGTGGACGGCATACAACTGCACCTCAGCATGAAAGTTGAGAATCAACCTCAACAAAAGACAGAATACAGTGTCAATCTGCATCTGCTGTTCAAGGGACCTCACCGAGAGTTTCCAGAGCAGGACTGAAAACATTGAAGTACTGATCACAGAACAATGAAGCAACAGACTCTGGATCATTGGGGAGGAAAAAAAGAAAAAAAAAAACAAAACAAAACAAAACAAAACAAAAAAAAAAAAACAGAATGTGTTTGATGAAAATGTTGCATCATGTATGTTTGATACCATTTTGTATTATTGATATGAATTATTGATATGATTCTTGCAAAGTGTTTTTTAAACGACTGAATAATTTATTAATGTCTATGTTACCTCAGCGTGTCCCAGACCTGGACAAGAAAAAAAAAAAAAAAAAAGAAGAGGAAGGAAAAAAACTCCCCCACATTTTTTTTCTTTCATTCTTTGGGACTCTCATTGCCTCAAGGACCTTTTTGTCTTTGAGCTCTCAAGTGAAGAGACTTATCATGTGTTGTGTTGTGGACCAAGATGAGGAAACAGAAGTTGGTCCTGAGGTACAAAAGATTAAATAAAGTAAGATTTAAGACCTCAACTCTATTGAAGCTCATGTGGATGGCCTCACAATGACAAGATAATCACACAAGGGTCAAAATGAGACAAGTTTATAACTTTCAGTATGTTTCATTCTTCGATGTGGAATAGCACCCTTCATCTGTATGCTAAAGCCACACCTAGCAAATGGTTAGTTTAGCTCAGGATAAAGACTGGAAATGGGCCAAAAGGTAACAAAATCAGTCAGTTAGATGAAGCTCTATGATTAGAATGTAAAATCTCAGTTGTTTTAAACCTTGGTTTTATGTTGGTTTATGTCCTGGATCATTTCTTATTGTTGGATACTGCTTGGTTTTCTGACTCGATGCTAAGCTAAGCTAACCAGCAGTTGGCTCAAGCTTACTTTTGCTTCACAGACATAAGAGTGGGATCAATCTACTCATCTAATGCAGAGCAAGAAACAAACTATCCCTGGAAGCTGACCCTGCTCTTGTTACCTTACTCCAATTTATCATCATGGCTGGTACAAATAAATCTACTGATTTTCTATATTATGATGGTTTTATATATTTGACCCTGGATTATATGTGAGCTAAATTGATCACTTAGGTTTTCAATGACTGGAGAGGTAGCATTTTCAAATAGACACCAAATATTGTTGGGATTATGTAACTGATTTCAGTTGTGTATATGCTGAAACTTCATCAGTATCTGAGGGGCTGTGTAAACAACAAGAGGGGGGGGAAAAAAAGACATTTGGGGTTTCACACCAGTTGTGTAATGCGTGTTTTTGGACAGGTCTGTTGTGTTCTAACTGGCTGTGTCAGACTGAGAAGCTAGACGAGGCACAAACAAACTGTGGCCTTCTTATCTAGCCTCAGGGTTCGATTATATTTCAATAAAAAAAATACAAGTATTGTGACTTAACATGTTTTTGACACTGTTTTTTATTGGATGGGGGGTATTAAAATGCAGAGCCACACACACACACATTAACTCACTCCTAAATAAGCTTGTAATCAGAGCTGTGTTCAACAGCCAAGGGAACATGGCCACATACGTTTTGAGAGTCAACCTGCTTGTTCAGCAGAAGCTCCCCTCATTAATCTTCAGAGCTGCCAAGGCCTATTGAGCTCGGTGCTGTAAGAACGCTGAAAGCTCCATTTTGCCTAATTGATTTCAGACCCTGTGGGAAGTGAGGCAGGCCAGCACATAGATCAGGTACTGCATCTCTGCTATTGATTTATATTCTGTGCTCCTCTCCGAGGAACATGGAAAAGGTATTGGCATGAGACGAAGTACAAGAGAGCTGCAAGACATTCTTCAGGGTTAAGAGAAAAAGGGTACCATTCCTATCCTCTAGCAGTGAATACGAAAGAAACCATGTGACTGGCTTCAAAGGGAAATAATTCAAACATGCATTATGCAAGACAGCCTTAAAGACTTGAAAGATCAGCGTTACCTACAGATGTAATTTTGTTCATGCAGCATCAGTGATAGTCTGTAGAGAGACACAGGGTGATGACAGAATCAGGTGCATTTTGCTTGTGCCTTCAAGTCTCTGAACTCTCTTTGACTGCTATTTGAGGGTTTACCACTGGGGGTCAGCATTTACTCACCCCCCCTTTCATTACTTCGAGCTTACCAGATAAAACTCCAAACCTAACAGAGATGTATAGTACAGAGAAACATAGAAATTAATCAATTCTTAAAAAAAAAAAAAGTCTGGAAAATCAGTCATTTTGCCTGCTGAATGAAAAAAAAAGCTTTTCATCGAACTGACATTTTAATGACACCTAAGCCTGCCTATGTCTAATGAGTGGTCAGAATACAAGAGTCACAGCGGCTTGGATGTTGCCCAGGTCAGCGAGGTCTGTATAGGGTGTTGGGGAATCAGGGCAACCTGGTGAGTGGTGGGCTACTGGAACAAGACATCAATGCATGGACAAAAGTGGAGTGTGAGGAACTACTTACAGTGCTTCTACACAAATAATCCCAGTGAGAAGTGCTACATGCAGAGGATGTGGGACAACCAGTAGTTCACTGGACAACAGGTCGGGGGGGGGGGGGCATCATCATCATCATCATCATCACCACCACCACCAGATTGAGGACCAAGCCCTAACAACACTACAACACAGACAGGTGTAATGCTTGAGCTGACATGAGGCTGAAGATGATAACCAAGCTGGACACTTTCTATTAGAATGCAGCACTACAGACAATCCCTATTGTGACCATCACTGAGGCCAACAAGCTGATATACGTACACCACAGCAATATCATTGAGATGCTTGGCCACAAGGTGAACATCAAACATAAATCAATTCAGACACAGCTGAAGGAAATAGTTAGACTGACATACTCAAATTTTTTTCAAGGAGGTCAAACCAGTGGGGATATGGAATCAGACAAAAGGAGTACTGTCTTCTTCACAATTCTTGACTTTCAAAGTGTCCACAGATGTATACAGCTCAATAAATCCCAACACTTCCTCAGACCACAAATGGTGGGTGTTCATAGGCAGGCACCTACTTTGGACTGGAGATGTTGGGGGGAATCTCTTCATCTAGGTCAACACCTTGTACATCTTTCCTCTGCTGCAATTTTCCAATAAAAGGTCCAAAGTGTCAGTGGACAAATTGATTAAATGTTGATAACAGAAGGATTTAAAGAAGGCCAATGAAGTGCTGTTCTCTGCTTTGGTCACTAGAGAGTACTCCTACTCTTTCCACAGGAGATCATTCAGGACTTCTCTGCAAACTAAGCCTAATTGGACATCTTTTCCTTATATCCAGTAATACATCAGCTGTCAGAATGATCAAGTCTGTGATACTCATGGTGATATAAGCAGGCGGTCAAAGAGGACAGGTAGGAAGGATTATACATATCAGGAGTAAGGCAGGACAGGCAATTAGCAGGGTGGAGGTATGAGGTTATTGATTACCCTTTGTCTCGTTAATTATAGAAAAGTAGTAATGACAGGAATTGATGAGATATAAAAAGGGGGGAAAAGCAAACAAATGACAGAAAGGTGGAGGTCAAGACCTCTCATTAGTCCATTACACACTGAACAGTTTATTTGAAATCAGGCAGGGATCATTAAACAAAGATGTGAACAAAGCGTGAAATTCAAATGTAATGAGGAAGACAGACAAGATAAAAGGTGCCATCAGCCAGTTGTCCCATGTTGGTACGTGGTAACATCCATCCAGCTGTCTGCACAGGCTGTGTAATGGCTCTCATTTCACTCATACTATATACTGTATGTCTCAATATGTGACATGAAGGTTTGTTGTATGATATGCAACTAAAGTCTTAAGTGAAGTTGCAAGCCACTCAGCTGGAGAGCATATACCTAAATCCCTGTCAAAGCCCCATTACAAAAACTCACTCAATTTTTAAATGTTTCTCCAAGTTTCTACAGGCTGCAGGCAAATATCCATCACTTTGCAGAAATTGTTGCTCCTCTGATGCGTGCCATTCCCTCCCTTGTGCATGTATGTTTTTATCTTTTTTACAATAATCAGTCATAAAAACATTACATGTGACTCTTATTAATGCTGTGACTGATCTGTTGATGTGTGTATTCCACAAAGTAATGAGATAAGGCTTAAAATTCAAATGACTAATGACTCAGAATGAACAGGCTATAGACAAACACCAACCAGCCTAAACAACAAAAGCAGTGACCTGCTTTGATGTTATAACTGCTCTGGGTTATCTGTTACATATGGGGTAACTATATATAGGTAACTAAACGGCTGAACAAAAAAGGCAGGAATCTGAGACATGAGGCAGCAAGGCAGTCTAGAGAAAACAAGGGAAAATGCCAACTAGGTACACATGATAGAAAATGGAATGGAGATGTTGGGGGAAATCTCTTCATCTAGGTCAACACCCTGTACATAGAAGGACACAAGAGAGAATTTCACAAGCAAGAGCACTGGTACAGGCACTACCCAACAAGACAGCACTATCAGGCTGAGCAGTGGAGTCTGAGCCGGTCCTTTAAAGTGAGCTTGATGAGGAGTGGATAGAGAACAGGTGTTCCTTGTTGCTGTTTCACCAGGGTCAGCCCTGCCTTCTGCTACACACCACTGCAACACAGGGAAGAGAGGGAGAAACAAAAAAAATCACCAACAAAACAACCAAAAATACTGTAGTGTATTGATGTGCTGATAGGAAAAAATGATCACCGCTGACACATCTTTTCTCACCGATAAAAAGGCTTTATTGCGGGAGAGGACAATGCCAAAACTCTTGCCGAATCTGAGGGAGCCCCTGGTGCCAATGATAGGATTCCCTCCTGTTCTGCTCCAGCACTCTCCTTTTATATTGTTCCTTGGCACGTTCTTTGGACAGGGAGACGACACTGTACAGATGGTTGGTGACCTCTAACCTAACATTTGACCTTCTAGGCTAAAGAAAACCCTGGTTCATATGACTGTCCAGTTTTCTAAAGAGAAAGCAACCTTTTAAGGCACAGAAACACATATTCTATAAGCAGAGGAGGGGATCAGACACTACAATACACACAAAGCCCAGACCACAACAGTTTGTGGAACCAATTCCATGTATGGTTATACATTGAAATCAGATATCAATACAGGCAATAAGGGTGCAAACATCTTTACAGAAACTCCTCCTCTATCACTCAGTCATTGTTGTTGGGTTTAATTTGGATGTGTCTAGGAAGAAGCACCCAAGGCAGTGAAATTTTTGACAGTGGTATTTATAGAGCCCTCAGGGTCATAAATGTGATTGATGTGGGCTCAGGGTCAAAAAACCTGTGTGAATCTTTACTCGACATTTTAAACCTTTTAAACCTTGACCATACATCTGTATTTTTTTTTCCACAGCAGAGCCAAGAAGAGGGTAGTGCATCAGTCACCTTGCAAACATATGTACACACGTGCACGCACGCATGCACATGTACAAACTGCACCACCACCAAGCCACCTACACCTACACATACAAGTAAAAGTGTTGTTAGTTCATCTGCTTACCATGAGAGAAAACAGAATCAAGCTCCTGTGAAATGTAAATATTTGAAACAAATCTAATTTTAAATTTAAAACAAACTTCTAATCAATGAAAGATGATCTGGACTCAACCAGGAGAGGGAGCTTAAGGGCACTGGCTTGCAATTAGTGGGATAATAAAATATAAGATTTGTATCATCAGCATAGAAATGAACCTAGTAATATCCTAAAACCAGAGAGATTGTGTGTTGGGATGTAATGATACATCAGTCAACACCGTTACATTAATTCAATGATCAATGTGTCAATAGCATTGATCCAAAAATAAAAACATCAATGAGACACTGATTTGTCTAATTAAGCCATAATGGCTTTCTCTTAAGCAACAATGACTTAATATTTCTCATTTCATTCTTTATTCTAATGCTCCTTGTAGGACCTTTGATAATTAAAAAGAAACACTTTTTCTTGATCTTTGTTATTGTTGCTGAAGGTCAAATCAATCCAATTAACATTTGTGAAATGCATCCAGTGTGACATGTCTGTCTAAAAACACAACCCTGTGGCACAGAATGTTAACTCCTCTTGATTCAGGTGTTACATAATGATTTGCTGCAAACCTTGGTTGAGAGTGAATTAGGAAGAAAAATAACCATTGTATGAAACTAAAAAAAAAAAAAAGAAAAAAAAAGAAAGGTTTGCTCAACCTGCAGTGTTAACATGCAGTTATTTACTTGAATCTCTAATTGTTGAATATTTATTGGTTACATGAAAAATGCCTCCTCAGGACACCTGTGTTCCAGCACATAAAGCATCTTTGACATTATGCAGAGACACAGACAGACAAGTGATGAGTAAAGTGTTCCCTGTAGACCTGTTGCAACAACAGCACAAGCTGGGTGTTCTTTGGATCCATTAGAAATAAGACCAAAGTTGTATTCTTTAGGTGCCTTAATGATTTAGTATCGTTTATTTTTATGTTTTTTTGCACAAAGTAAAAGGGTTCACACCATAACAAGCCTGAAAGCAAAATAAATGGAACTTAACTGAAGAAGCTTTACACATTTGTGACAGGTCCATGTGCCATCTCATAGTAATTTAGAGTGTCAGCTGCCCAAATTGCTGCGAGTGGCTTGAAAATGGAACAAGAGAAAGGAATATGATTCAAAGGGATGTGTCTTCAGAGACTGTCTGAAGACGGATCCCAAAGCAGAGTGAGCCATAGAGAAGTGCTCTAAATTGTGTTGTTTTTATACAGAAACTTGTTGACCATGTTTTTGTGGAAACACTAATGTTTCAGGTGTGTGGTCCATGTGTGGAGGAGGACTGAGACATTAGGAAAAAGAAAATGAAAAAAAAAGATAACGTATATAGGAGAGGAGAGGCAAAAGAAAAATGTAAATAATACATATGATAACAGATAATGAGTGGAGGAGGATGTGTAAGGGGAATAGGGGGAGGGGGAGTGGAAAGCACAGGCCCAGGGGGGTTAAAAAGGTAGTGATTTACCAGAAAGGTTGGATGGAAGTGCTGAACCAGGAAGCACAGGGGAAGACATCAGGGGTGTTTTGTCTGCAGTTAGAGCGAATGCCATGGAGATATGGCTCTGGGATTTCCATCTACTGTATAAGCTTTATTTTAGTGTTGTTGGTCACTAAGAAGATGTCTGTGATTTGGGTCTTTAACTCAGTGGGCTTGATGCTTATTCTTGTTGCCAATTTTCTGCAGGTACAGATACTGCACTGCCAGATTTGGATATTCAAATATATTCAAGAGGAATTTTAAAAGAGAAAGGAAGAGAAATTGTGTGTGTGCGCGCACGTTGCGGGGGGTCTGTATCAAAAATCATATTATTGTTCTGAATGAGAATACAAATGTATGCACAGAAGTATTTAACTCTAACTGTCAGATTTGTTTCCATTTTTCACGTCAGATAGATTAACTGACAAAGAAAAGGTTGTTGCCCAAGGTTTGGTCTGTGTCTGTTGTGTATGTTGCCACTTTGAGATGAGTCCAAGACAGCAATTGTTCAGAAAGTTACATATCAAGTCCAGGTCTACCATTTGAGTATCAAGTATCAAATTGCTTAATCCATAGAGGCATGGTTGTAGCATATACACTTGTCATTTGTTATTGACTGTAGTGGAGTGTGTGGCATTGGAATGTATTTTTCTTTTCTGAACAACAGTACATTACACAATGAGAAACAATGGCAAAATTCATAAGCCCATAAGAACACTGTTTTTTTTACACAGTAAAAAGTTGCCCCTTTTGATTTCTGATACAGTTCAAAACAGTGCTCACATGAATGTTTCATAAGCATAGTGTATGAAGTTTTGAAAAAGCAGAGGTGATATTCAGACAAGTTCAGTTTTCTCCCATGTTAATGAAGTAGTTTATCATTAGTTATGTTTTTGCAGAAGTGTGTGCAGTTTTAATTATCAGTAGTGCCCTTTTTTGCACAACAACCTCAAGAACCTTGATAAAAGCTTAAAACCAGCTACGACTCTATTTGATTTACTTCTTGTAAATTACTTACTTATTCTGTTTAATGCAGAGACACAAAATACAAGGTTTATTACCTGTGGATGCTGAAAATGACTTAATGGCTGGGACATAAACACACACACAAGCTTGATTTGAACCACAAACACAGCAGCACTGTAAAAGGACCAGTAACACACTGATAAAGTTCACCCACCATTATGTTACTCACGCTATCAATTTATCAATTTTTTGAAAATATGACTGTCTCCTTGAACTATAATATATGGGCAACAGCTAGAGAGACCACTTCTGGGAAAACAGACTGAAGACAGGTGTGCCAGGAAGTAAAATGGAACTGAATGGTGTCTGACATAATAACATGACTGGGTTCAGCAGGCGTCAGATTGTCTGCTTTTTGTGTTCATGGAAACAGTGAGCTGCATGAGCCATCATTCATTTCCATGATTCAAACAATACCATTCTATTTAGCACTATGAACCATTCAGTAAGACTTACTCAAATGTGACACCACTCAGCTTTCATCAAATACCACATGCGTGTGTATCAAGTGTTTTTGATGTGACAATGGTCTGCAGGACCATTCGGAGCCAGTGAGGAGAGGAGTGGAGCTTAATTTAGCTTCACTGTATATTGATGGATTTTCACTCCAAGATAATACATCACAAGTAAAAGGTTCTACATATGTTCTACATATGCAATGCAAAATGAAGCTATGTTTTCCAGGCAGTGAAAGTGCCTGTATCTTTTAGAAGCTTGTTTCATGCTACTTTGTGAGGAGTTCATTGCCCTGGCACCCTTTGCATTTCAACTACCTCCTCCTGAATAGAGTTCAAACAGGCTTTAAAAAAATATGAATTTCCTATCTGAGGCACACAAACCCTCCCTCATCCTTTGTAATAATCAGTAAATGACTCCATCTCTTCACTCCATCATGACTTATGAATCATTTTTTAAAGTACAAAGGAAAATGACAGTAAAAAGCAGTTTTTGTGACTGATGCTGACACCATCTCAAGGTGAATCTAGTGAGAACTTCAGCTCAAGAATGTGACAGTCTGGGTCTGAAAACATAAAAAAAATAATCAGAGAAACGATTCCAAAATACAATGGGCATTTTCTCATTATGAAACAATCTTTAGCCCTGGTTTCATTGTCATATGAGTCGTTGCTTTGGTACTTGTTGCTTTGATTGTCTGATGATACAATAGTTCATCTTTTTTAGTGTAAATGAAAGTCAGTGAAACAGGCTGACTTTTAAACACAGAAGATTTTGTTTCATTTTTTATTTTTCAGTTCTTTTATTATAACTACATATCCAGCAGGCTTCAGTGTGTTTTGATTCTCTCTGGGTTCACCAGACTAGGGGACTGTATGCACCAATGTAAACTGTAACTTCTTTTGAAGCTTATTTGCAGTGTCAGCTGTCTTTGTCCCTGTATGTTAATAAACCACATCATCTAACTTTGCTGTCTCCCTTTCAGAATGAACTTCTTGATTTCTGCTGCCTGTCTTCATGTCCTTGAATCTGTCATACAGTATCTGTTGCTTTTGATTGGACCGATGAGAAATCCCAGTGTCTTGTGTGTGGTATGTAGCCACAATACAAGTGGTTTTCATTTAGCACGTTGACTTCTGCTGTGCACGGGAGTTTTTCTCTTTTTCTATCTAGTTATGTAGTTTTGTATTGTGCTGTGAGCAGTTTTGTTCCTTGCACCACAATCACTGCCAACATTCCTTCCATGTTCCTTTCACATATAGACATATAGCTTTCCTGCTCAAAGTTTTAAACAC
Source organism: Caranx ignobilis (assembly GCA_021432705.1). Classification (NCBI taxonomy): domain Eukaryota; kingdom Metazoa; phylum Chordata; class Actinopteri; order Carangiformes; family Carangidae; genus Caranx; species Caranx ignobilis. The sequence goes on from MU269983.1 coordinate 17,921,688, forward strand.
TGCAGTTGAAGAGGTTTTCACAGTGGAATATTCACACAGCTGAGACAAAGAACAGAAGAGTGTTCTCCACCATGCCACCATACAGATTCCATGCTGTGAAGGGAGCAAGCAGCTCCTCTCTCATCCCTGACACTCTGACGTCAGGCAGCAGCGCAGCCACACTCTCTGACTAACGCTTCATTCAGAGCAAATAACTTCCTGATGAGATGAGATTGTCTTGTTAGATGGTCTTTGTCAGATGTCATGTTGAAGTCTGAGGCAGTTTTGGTCAGGTTTGACATTTAATTTATTGTAAGACAAAAGCGTAAAAGTAGGCTAACCCTTTGACTTTTATCTCCGCTAGTTTGGATAAGGATGAAATGAGTCACATTTCCAAGCAAGCTGTGCACACACAATATACATTACATTAAGAATAAGATCCCTGCATCTTCACACATTTTGTTATGTTGTTCAATTCATCCCAGCTTCTCACTTCTCATGTGATCAACCACCTAACTTTTTAAAATTTACTCAAGCACCTTTGCAGCGGTTACATCCCTCAGTAATCTTGGTTTAGGCTTAGGGTTGTGACATGACAAGCTCTTCACATGTGAACTTTTGGATTTTCAGCATTTCTGTTTATTTATTTTGTTAATTTTGGCTTGGGTTACGTTAGAGGGAAGACATCAGGCCCCTATATGTGGGTTGGTCTCATTGGCTTCCTTTTGGTTACTTGTTTTTTTTCCCCTCTCATTCAATGATTGAAAGCAGTTTCACTTTCATCAGACCATAGAATTTTGTTTTTCGTGCTCCTTTAAGTGCTATTTTTGAAATGCCAAGTGTCTTTCATGTGTTTTTTCACATAGCAGAGGTATACTTACTTGCCAAGGCCTGTGCCTGAACACAACTGTTTACACAATAGTATTATCATCATCAGTAGAGTGCACATGGGAGAGAAAAGAGTTCATTTACCACTCCATGAATAATGAATGCTAGTTTTTATACTCAAAAGATGTTAGTAGACTGCTTAGGTGAGTTGAGGGTGAAGTTAATTTCAGAGTAAGATACTAACGAATAGTGCTGTTGATTAGACTAGCCAACTCAGTGTAACTCTGAAAGTGGAAAAAAGTATAAGTCTTCAACGTGCAAACTGTCTGTTATGGGCAATAGAATTTCAGTGATGCCTTTAAGACACAATATACTGTATGGCTCATCCAAACCAGAAAAACCATTAGTTTGGATGCATCTGTCACAATAATAGGATAAACAAGTAAGCTTAAGTAATGCCCTTAACAGTAACACGGAATTCTCAATGTCAGTCTCTTCCCTCTGGGTACCCACTCAGATACTGGTAAGAATCATGAGTGCCCTTGTTTTCACATTCTCTAAATCAGATCAGCAATGATGAAAATACACGTTACTGAAGCTGTTAACAGAGATCCTCAACTATAAAGCATCAAGGGCATGCAGTATAACAACACATTCAGGAAAATAGCAGTAATATCAGCTCTGGAGTGGAAGTCCCCCCCCCATGTTGGATCACAAGCGCAAGCTTCGTGCAACTGATCTTACTAGTCCGCACTAGTCTGACCAGTAGTCAGACTAGTGTGGACTAGAAAGACCGATGTGTAGGAACTGATGAAGCCGCTTGGATAAGAGGTGAAACGTCTTCCCAGACAATACAAGTCCAGTTACCTTCGATTCAATTTGAGAGAGAGAGAAGAATGACCTGGATGAATGAGAACATTCACAGACAAGCTTTAGAGAGGGTTTACAGAGGCTTTCTAGCACTGTGTGGGTTCTTACCACTTTGTGTTATATGGATACATGGACTCCAGCACTGTGATGACATCTTTTGGGGATGCTGAAGATGGCTCACGAGCCCTTTGTTGTAGAACTATAGAACAATCACAGACTATTCAAACTGTTTTTCATGTGAGACATGTGCATACACCCAGGATCCCAAGGTTATTCCTGTCTGCCTGCCTCTATTTTACCCCCATCCATGCAAGATTAATGCTGGCTCACAAATATCAATTTGACAGCTGCATGGCATCAGCAGCTTTTGTCTGAATAAGACACTGCACTAAATGTATTAGCTTATCAATGAGATAAGCCGTGCTCTGCTTACATGTGCAGACTTTTTGTTTTCTCTGCAACCTGATAAATAAGCTTTCAAAGAAGAGGTCAGCGGGGATCATATTTCACTAAAATTTACCTAGAATATGCTTTGTATTTATTAATGAGAGGTGTAATCCTCTCTTAAGCCTTCACTATCATGAGCTAATTGAAGGCAAAATGTGAAGGTGGAATGATGAGGTTTTTTTGAGTCTGGTGTGATGATCTTTAATGTGTCAGATAACCTTTGCGGTGTCATTTGCCACAGTACACAAGACATGAAGAGAGTTTTAAAAAATCATGAGCGGGGTATTTTTTGATGTCAAAATGTATTGAGCTTGTGTTAACCACAGGCCTTATTCCTAAAAAGCAAAAAAAAAAAAAAAAAAAGCCAAAAAGCAAGCCTTTAAGGTGACTTGCTCAACTCCCACTATTTCTGAACTCCTTCAACTCATTGTTGTCTTCATTAACTCACAACATAACACACCTGCCTTTAGCCAATTATTCGCAAGCTGTCAAACTTAAAAAGTGTTCTGTCTCTATGTTGTCATTTAGCTGACATTTCAGCACTGTTGCACAGCAGTGTTACAACCCACCCTCACCCTTTCATCACCTCAACTGTCCAATCAAACCCTTTGATCACGAGTTTTCCTCTCATAAAGATGTCCCATCCTCAAACTTTATTCCTCATCACTGCCCACCCTAAGGTAAGTTTCCTGCATATTGGAAGCACAATTTTTTTTTTGAGGAACTAGTCTTAATCAGCCATAACATTATGTCTTAGCTCAGTCTGTGTTCAGGCCTAATCACACTACACAGCTCTGTTAAAATCAATACATCTATATGCCGATGACACAGTGTTACACACACATACACCTACCACATACAAACACATACATCTAGTGCTAACAGGTCTGAAATCAAAAGATCTCTCCAATTTGATCTTATCTCTGCTCAGAAATGATTGTCAACAAACAAATTTTGAACAGAAAGAAATCATGTCGTATGGTACTTGGTACCAGACAAGGCCTTGGTTACTGTATAGATTTGAGTATATGGTTTAATGAAGGACTATCACTTGAACAGGTGATGAGCTTTGGTCTTAGGCGCTTGACCCGGTGCTTTCATTCAAACAGCCTGTTGAGACTGTCACAAAAAAAAAAAAAAAAAAAAAAAAAAACTTTGCTGTAATCTAACTATTTCATACTGGTCTAAAAAATATTTCACTTTTCAGATTAAAAGAAAAAGATGGAGGGGTTATGGATTGGTGTACGGGTGGTTGGGGTTATAAGAGACTCTATGTATATTGTGACTGTATCTGTTGTATGTGCCTTGTGTTTAATGTTGAAGGGAGGGACCATCCATGAGTAAATTTGAAACCAGACATTATTCATTGAACCACTTCCCATAGTGCTTTGCTTCTGGCTTGGTTTAAGCACTGAAGTATTCCTCCTGTACAGTGAGTTGAATGGTACATCAAATGTCCTCATATGTGACATGCTTATCCCTTGGTGTGAATTGGGCTGCTGCTTTATCCTGCCTTGTCAGCACCATGGACAGCTCCTTCTGCACCACTGCCACTAAAAATACTGAATGGAAGGATTACACTTATTGTGAAACTGTTGACCATGATGCTGTCGCAGGTCTGTTTTTTCTCCTTGAAAATGCCCAATTTATATCAACATGCAGTCCTTCATTGTGTCTGTGCTGTTATTGTGCAATGTTTCAACCATGGAAAAGGGACTTATTTTAAGTTTGCTGGAAAACTAAGTGCAGTTAATTTCAGTTAGTTTAACTTTTATCAGGACAGGTCCAATCACAGGTAGCTCACGAAAGAAGAATTTTTGGTCCTAAATATATTACAAAATATCAATTATAGACACATGTTAAAATGTCTTTTGTTTGAATGGCTCTAATTGGCTAAAAGATACATGCTGCATGTGCTGAATGTGTAGCTAAGTGCTAACAAGTTTGCTATATGAATTGTATGAGGCAACAAAAGCATTGCTTACAGTGTGTTCTCCACTGGCGTGCACAGATTTTTGAAGGACAGGGGCGAAAAGGAAAAAAAAGGGCACATATAGCGCGTCCTCGCCACTGAAGAGGGAACTTTAGCACATGTTTTGGCCCCCATGAGGGCACTTAAGCACACGTTTTGGCTCCTAGAGGGCACTTTAACGTGCGTTTTGGCTCCCAGGGGGCACTTTAGCACACGTTTTTCAACCCCCCGCACGCACGCCAGTGGTGTTCTCACTGCTGCTCTGAAACTGTGGCCATGAACACACTGACTGAATGCATTGTGACACACACCTTTAGGCCTGCAAAGCTACACTCTGTGATCTAGATCATTGTCTGTTTTCCATGTATGACACACAGTTTCCATTAGAAATTCACGGAAAATCATATTCTCCCACTGCATCTTTTGCACAGCGGGGCATCTAAAGCCTGAGCCAAGGCTGATTCATTCGCTGGGTAATTATCAAGCAAAGGTGTGAGCGCAGACACTGATATTCACCAATTAGTTTTGTCAATGAAATTGGCCACGCCCTAAATTAGACATAACTGCTTTTATAAAACAGATGGAATTCTCTGCCTGTGCAGTTGTCATGACAGCGTGATTTAAGGAGGCTACAGAGACTGCCTATAGCAGACTGTACACATGTTTATTACTGCTGAGGAGTAATAAATAAAATAAATAAAAAGGGAAGTGAATCACGGTGAGTGACAATTCAAACATTAATTTCCATATGGTCTATTTTAGGACAACACGTGAAAATCGCTGCTGCCTGAGGTGACGCAGGGGACCCAACGGGGGCCCCGTCCGCTTTGATACTAGCGCGTCATGAATTGCGGCGCGAGGAGATCACGTGCTGTCAAGTGAGCGACCAAAAAAAAAAGGTGGAGGCAGCGTTAAGTCACCGCGCGCGCAACTCTGTGGCAGAGAGCACGCACACGCTGGAGGGATATCTGACAGATAAAAAGTTTACCATACGTTAACGGGAAGCCCACTCCTCACTTGCCACTTCACAGCAATCTCGAGAGCCCCTCACCGCACTCATCCTCTGCTGGAGCCACCGGCGACATGACGCGGTGACCGACTCATCTCTGTGAGGATCTGTGTGGATGGGGAAGCCACGTGGAATCTGATGAAGCGCTTTGCTGCATCCTGATGGACAACTGGCGATGAAACTTTCCAAATATGTGAAGCTGTGATGACCCGTGGACAGAGGCGATGTATATACGCATGAGGTTGCTGGAATTCAGATGAACGCACAGTGTTGTTTTGACACTGCTGGAGATGACGGCAGACACAGGAACTACGAAGTTGCTCTCGTGGATATTCCCCATAAACTTTTTCCTTTGCTGGACGTCGGTTGAAGCACAGGTAAGCAGGCATTAACTGGACAGCTGATGGCACCACAGCGCTCAGTATTTCCTCCATTAGTGGTCGTACATGTAAATAATAATAAGCCTCTCCTGAGCCTGCTGCAAAGGCTACACCTTATTCTATTTAGAGAGGTCCGACAAAAACAAGTGGAAGAATCGCCAAGAGGAAAAAAAAAAAAAGATGACATGAGAATAAGTCACAATAATAACAGACACAGTCATTGAAGCGAAGAGCAAAGAGCCGATATGAATCTGTAGAGTTACAGTTTGGTTTATTTGTCCTCCTCCTCCTCCTGTAGTAGGCTCCTTCTTTGTAGCAGAGGTGTCCCTCTATAGAGGAGCGAAGAGACGTGGTCGCTGCCAAAGACATTCTGGTATGAATCATTGCCTTTATCGCATATTCACTTTGTAACCTCCATGTGCTTTTTACTCCGTGCCCTTGAGTGTCTGCAGGGATTCGTGGAGCCCACCAAAGAGAATACTTCACGCTAAATGCTTCCAGATGTTATAGGGTACCCCTCCTTCTGCACACATTGTGTACAGCTGATAAGTTTCTGTTTTTTTTTTTTTTTTTACAAGTTCTCAGGATTATGTTGTTTTGGGGAAATTGCCAATTACAAATAAGTGTAGAATACCTGAAACATCCTTCAGGCTCCAGGTGTGTGTCTCTGATTGCACAAGATCGTTTTTTAATCGTCAACCTACTGAGTGCCTATTGTGTTCTACTTGTGCTTTCAAGCAATATGTGTAACACCTTTACAAGAGAATATACCTCATGAGTCGTATGATAATCTTCCACCTCTCTTCTGATTCTGCCTCTCCACGTCTTTGAAAAGTAACCTGTTGATATCTGGCCATCATCATTCTCTTTTCCCTGTCCTTTTTATCAGTCATTAGAGCAAGTCTGCGTTTAATTCCAGTTGGACTGTTAAGGAGTCGTAGTTATACTGTCAGCCAGTTAGTTTTCACACTGTATGTATTGCACACATGCTTTGATTGTTGATAGTTTTATATCTAATGGATCTTTCCAGCATCTGATGGACATATAATTTATCATTAGATTCATAAGTGATATGATGCATGATGTGAACTCCTAGAGAGTAGGAACAAACACCTCCTGTAAGTAGGATACATCCCTCTCCCGTAATTAGATGTGGTTTCTTTTGAACTCTGGTTGTAATGAAATGCAACAAAAGAAATATCTGACAGCAGAAGAGCAGGATTATTAGTCAGCAGCTCAGCGTCAAGTGGAATCTCCAGTGTGAGTATGGTCTCCTCTATCTCACAACTGTGTTTTGTTAAAATGAATCCTGAAGAGTCTTCTGTATTATCAGCACCATGGACAGCGCCTTCAGCAGCATATCCACTAAAATTAATGATAGATAGGAATCCTTTAAAAAGTACTGCAAGGACTCGAATTGCAATGACATAACAGCACAACTGACTGATGGGATAAAGAATAATTATGAATAATTTTGAAAAAAGGCTCAAACCATGTGGTGTGTTCAAATATTCTTGTTTTTCTAAATTCTAAATCATTAAATGTGGTTAAAAAATGAATCTAGCCCAGTGCAGGATCACAAGGTCCCTTACTTGCATGTTAGACAGCACTCAGTTTACAGGGGTGGGGGTGGGATTGGAGGTGTGGGGGGCAGGGGTAGGGAATTAAAACAATATGTTCCCTCATTGTATGATGAGTCTCCCTCTGGCAACAGGGGTGCTTCCCATGTTTGTCACTAGAGGGCTTCTCTCAATGTCTCTGAATTGTTTGTTGAATTGCATTCAGACATAAGTGCAGTTTTGTTGCACTCATGTTCATCTTTTGCTTTACCATAGCAAACCAGTAGAGAGTCTCTTCTGCCAACACCATTTACACTTGCTTTGATAGATGTGGTAAGGGCCAGCTAACTTAATTGGTCAAGGTTGGAGTAAAGGTTAGGTTCATGTTCAACATTAACCTGCTTCAAAGTCAACAACCTTCACAGCTGCATCTGTTTCATTCATGCCTCCTGCCATTGTCCAGATCCACTTGTGGATGTAGGCAGCAATTCAGAAGACACAATAAAGGAGGCCTTGGCTGTCTGAATTGATAAGGTACATACAGTGTATGAGCCTGAGGATTGTGTAATTTTAGGTCACAGTTTAATTAATGAACTGACCCTGAACCCTGGTGCTGTTGCAGCTGGAATCACTACTGCCACAGCTGCAGCGTGCAAGCCTTTGCTAGTCTTTTCCATACTAGCATTTACACTAAATGTGACTTAATGTGATACTTATAATTCTGTATTCTTAATCCTCTTTCATGTGGCTCCATCCTGATCTTGCAGTCTCTGTGCACATGGTGTTGTATGTTAGGTTAAAATTTCTTGTGACACAAGGAAAGAGCTGGTGTAGAAATGTATGCCTCTGACATTTGGATATGCAGACATGAAAATTAGCACCTTGATACCTTTGAAATGGTAGCAGTGCTTTCACCTGGAACCATCCTAATATTTGCCTATGAATAGGTTGTTGAAGAGCTGTGCTTTCTACAGTAAATGTTTTGTGAAAAAAAGAAACAAACATTGCAAACAATTTAAATACACTTTGATATATATATATATATATATATATATATATATATATATATATATATATATATATATAAATCATGCTTGGCATTAGCTGTATATATTACACACCACAGGTTGAAACTAAGTAGTCAATGGCAGTTGCTTTATTCATGATAAAAGGACAAAGCTCATCCACATCAACACTGTGTTATTTTAGACTGACAACAAATTTACCTCTTTGTTGGAATCCTTGTTGTGTGTGTGACTGCATCATATATCTCTAATCTCTTCTCTCCTCTCTTCCCCTCAACCTCTGTCCTTATCTCATTGTGCAACCCTGTCTCCTGGAAGTGAAGTTTAAATGGCATTGCTTGGTATGTTTTTGAGAAAATGTAGCTGCTGTTTAAAACTTTGTTTTCACACTAGATTATGATGCTGTGTTCTTGGGCTGCAGGGCCGCAGATGGCTGGTTCGGGTGGATGGTGGGTGTACAAAGCATAGGACTTTGATTCTCTAGACTGGGGTGTGTGTATGTGTCTTGCATGTGGTTAAGGCTACAAAAGCTGTCAGGGAAAGATGGTAATTACATGAAAATGATAGTTGTAGTAAACACATCCCATCTTGTGCTTGAGGTCAAATTTGACTTGCCCAGCAGTTAACCAAGATGGCAATGTTTCCTTAACTGTAACAAAATATTTGACTTATAGACCATAACTACTAAAAATGTAGTTATCTCTTGGGGAAAAAAAGCCATAACTGTTCCATAATAAAGGAACTGAGAAACAGCATCAAAGTAACTTACTATAATAACCAAATCTTGTCACATTATTTATTTTTTATAAAGGAATACATCAATTTCAGCTATTTTCTTAAGACGGTGAACACATGTTCTGTTAGATAGAAGACTTTTTTTTGCGACTGCACTGTTGCAGCATGCCTTACGCCTGGGTTTGGTTTTATATAGAAGCTGTTGTAATAGATTAGGAATGCAGATAGGGGCAAGAATGACAGATGTTATCTTTATAATGAACTTGAATTTTTCATTGCAAGTGGATCTCAAAATTGGTTCAAACTGCAATAAAAAAAAAAGTTGCTGCATGCATACAGACTTTAGCATGGCTTTAGTGATGCAGGGCCGTACTCACAAAGATAATAAGCAGAGGTGATACTGGTGATGAAGTATCAAATCATGGTCTTAAAGTTTGAAACGGATGTTTCATGACACCAAGATTCACTTTTATTATGTGGGCGGCATTATGTTAATTCTCATGCTCATTACAATAAGACAAAACTGTACTGATGTCTTTGTGTCATTCAGTCTGCCTGATTGCCTGTCAGATGGTTTTACAGATGGAGTTGAGTAAACAGACAGACAAACAGTCATTCAAATGATCCCCTCCCAGTTTCATAACTGATGACACTACAGTGACACGCAGCTGACATTATGTTGTGACCAACCAATGTTTAGATGACTAAGACACATCAGCCTCTTTGATTAGTGGCAAAAACATGCTCATGACTCAGACAGCATTAAAAAATGCAGTGTTTATATTTGGCCCCATAAATACAGCTAAAGGGACAGGACGGACCAGCCTGACAGAGAGTGTGCACAGGCTTGGGTCAGATTAGGCTGGACTTTTTAGGCCTGATTTAACCTAGGGTAGATATCTTATAGTCTCAAAGACTGCTCTGACTCTTCAAATCAATAGACCAAGGTTCCCCAAACCAGTATCACAAACTGCATTAATCTTCATCGGTCACACTTTTAAAAGTTTGTCAAGGATAAAAATGATCTTATATATAGAGAGAGTAGGGTTGCAAAATTTCCGGGAAATTGTGGACAATTTCCAAATTCTCGGTAAATTTTCAGAAACTTTGAGAATTTTCCGCCACTTTGCAACCTTAATAGAGAGTGTTTAGTATAAAGACAAATATGTTTTTGCTTTTGGCCATTACTCAACACAGTAACTCAGGAACAGAAGGGGCCATTGTGACCATATTTTCCATGACTTGCTGGCTGAGGTATACAACCACAAGGTGGTAAGCCTGGTTTTGTACCAAAGCAGACTTCACTGACTGAGCATCTCATTAGGAACCCCTGTTCACCTGCTCCCAGACCTAATGTTCAGTTACCGTTCACATCAATACAAAATATGATCACAGTGACTTGGACCATGACCGAATTGTTAGAGCCAGATGGGCTGGTTTGTGTTTCAGAAACTGATAATTTTGCATTTTCACACACAACAATCTGTAAAAGTAAAAGAAAAAAAACAAACAGTGAATGGCAGCTCTGTAGACATCAGTGTCTTGCTGGAAAGAGAGCTCAAAGGAGAATGGACAGGGAACAGCTGGGGATGACAGAAAGGTTACACTGACTCATACAACCTGTCTTTAACTATGGTGAGCAGAAAAAGACATCAGTGCACGTAGAGCGCTGACATGGGTCAGCTACAGCAGCCTCTCACCTGCCAGCAGAGAATAGGACCCCAGACCTTTTTTTTTTTTTTTTTTTGCTAGGAGCATCAGTGCACAAGCAGAAAATTTAGGTGCACAGTATCTATAATGCAATTACTCAATATGTCCCCCATTTTAACTACATAATAGATAACTTACAGAAATTACATGCAAATTTATTTTAGTTTTGTCCCAACATCACAGAGGTGACAGAACCAACTAAACTCACTGACCTCTACAGTTGATGTTAAGAGATAGTTTAGTGAGACACACTGACAATGATGGGTGGCTTTCTCTTCTTCTGGTTTTAGAGAGGTCAGTGTCCAGTGTATCGGTATATTCCTGCCACCTTCTATGTAGTGTAGATCATGTGACCCATGCAGCATGAACAGAAATTTGAGGCTGCAGTGGACATATGCTCACCAAGACTGAAAGGACTGAAAAAACTTGCCTGGCCTGATGAATCTTGATTTTTGCTTAGACACACAGATGGTGAGGTCAGATGGACTTACTTATGTCAACAGCCCAGGCTGCTGCTGATGGTGTAATGGTGAGGGGAACGTTTTCTTGGCACAGTTTGGGACCCTTAATATGAATCATCGTTAGAAGTCCATGACAGTGACTTCAGTGCACTGTAGCCAACAGGAGGTCATCAGCATGCATGTGCATCTTACTCCTCTGCAGAGATTATGTGACACAATCATCTCAATATGGAGTCATCCCACAAAAGCCAAGGCTGTTTTAGAGCAAAGTGCACATGATAATATGGTGTTCCTAATAAAGTATAACCACACTCGCCGCCCCATAAAAATCATTGCATGGCAGCACACAATATTGTTGCACATATGTCAGAATATGGGAGGTGCACCATTATGGCAGACTTGGCAGTGCTTTGGATATTACAACTGAAACTTAATGTAGGATGGATAGAAAGCCAATAAGTTCACAGTATGTTTATACAACAGAAGAATGAAACATGTGCAATGTAACACACTGCTTCCAGCCATTGTCAATGTTTCACAACTTTCCAAATGATGGCCTGACCAACAGCAGCAGACACGTGGCAGAGCTCAGAAGTGATGTGTAAGCCAATTTTCAGGCAGTGGTGTTTTCCACACGTACAAGGATCAAACAACCTGATATTGTTTGTTGTGCTCCACAGATGGGGTTCGATGGTACACTCTCTGCACAGGAGCAGATGTACATCCTTTATGAAATCAAACTGCAGTGCCATCAGAACCTCTCCAACATCGATGCAGAGGCCACAGGTACAATACAAACCCTTAAACATAAAATCATTCAAACATCATCTCAGTTAAGTTTTTTTCACAGTCTGTGCCAACCTGTCAACAACAGCACTGGCCTTTTCTTCACTGCACACAGGGAACTTGCAAACCACTTCCACTTCCAAATCCAAAGTCTGGCAGATCTATTCTGCCTTGTTAACATCTCTATGATTGGACTATCAGTGAGTTTTAGTGTGATACAGCCTGAGGTACAGATTCTCATGCTGAGCTTCATCATCATCATCAAAGCTGCAGCTACATCCTATCTCAAAAGTCTGAAACAATGAGTGTGAAACTATTTTTGATGTAACCTTTATTTTCTTTCTTTCCATGTCTGTCAACTGTATGATTGATTAAGATTTGTCAGTATTTATCAGTGAGGGAATAGAATGAGTTCTGCAATTGTTTTTTTTTTTTTTTTTTTTGTAATTCATTATGTTTTAAGGCAGAGGAGAGTCCAGTAGTTCACTTCCACTTTCCATGAATGTTGGAGTTCAAGTGATTGCTAATTAGGCTTAAGTGTTGACAACAGTTATCCTCCTCCAGTGTTATTTTAGAAATGGCAACATTTTATGAAGCCCGTACTGTATGACATAACTCAACGTATTTAAACCTCTGTAGCTCAAATTGTCAGCGTGAGGCTGGTCAGAACAACTATTAACCCTTTTCGTCCTCCAGCAGACAACCCACCAGTTCTTGTCTAGTCTGTGCAAAACAAGAACGTTTTGTTCAGTGTTATTTATCTTGTCACATCTGTCAGAGTAAATTTTGCTTGCTTCTGCTCTGTCACTGTGAGTCACAGACAGATTCAATTAGACTATGAGGATAAATTCAGAGGAGACAGAGAGACTCATTCAATATTCAACACACATTCTTATTATAAAAAGGTATAATTTACACTAACACAATAATTAGATGCCTTTTGTTAAAGACCACATTTGACATTTAGGAAATAACTTTGGCCAGGAATTTATCATCAAGCAACCAAAGCCAAGGCCAGATTTAAGTTAAGGCATATTAACTGTAATGACAAATAATTTGTCAGAGTACACAGTCTGAAGAGGCTGCAGAGTAAATACACATATATCAGTACACTTTTTCAGCAAAAGCTTATAGATGACCTTAAATCTACTTCCTCTCCTTCTCACTGCAGATGAGGTATGCCCTCCAGACTGGGATGGTCTTATCTGTTGGCCCCGTGGCTCCCCAGGGCTGGTTACCAAGGTTCCCTGCCCGTCTTACATCTATGACTTCAATCACAAAGGTTAACCTGTCTGGCTTTATATTTTCAGATATAACATCACTGAGAACTAAAAGACTGTGAGCAACTCTAAATGTGAAGAGAACTTCTGGCAACATGGCTTATTTGCACACAAAGTCTAAACTATTATAATTCACAAGCTGTTGTTGCATTTTAAATGTGTCACATTTACACATAAGTAGTTACCTTGTGCACACACACGCTTTTTTTTTTTTACTTATTACTTGTTGATCCCCTTACCTAGTTCCTTTTACTAACCTTAAGGGTACAGCTATGGGCAAAAGGTTTGCACCGGCTTATGCCAACATGTACATGGCAGAGTGGGAAGAAAACGTATTCCGCAAATGCCAGCTTCTTCCGCTCATTTATCTGTGCTACTTGGATGACATCTGGGGGGGGGTCTGGACCCATTCTAAAATCAACTTTCATATTTTTGTGCAAACTCTCAATGCACACCATGGCTCAAAGTTGAGTCGGAGCTACACGCCACACAAGTCAACTTCCTTTACACCAGGACTTTCAAAGGCCCGGACTTTACAGGAACACTGGATGTTAAACTTTACTTTAAACCAACCGACACGCATGCACTCTTATATCAAAAAAGTTTCCATCCACGACATGTCTTCAAATGTATCTTGAAGTTCAAGCTCTTACGGTTCTCCCGCATCTGTACAGGCCCTCAGGATCGTGACACTGTGCGCAAAGAACTTTTTGCAGCCTTAAGGAAACACTACCACTCTCGCTCATTCCTTCAAAAAACAAAGAAGCTGGTACAGGAACCTGTGCACCGCACACATCAGGTCGACAAGCAGAAGATCCCATTGGTCGTGACGTATTCCACCTTCGAGCCATCCTCAAAAACAACTTTGAGACCAGGCTCAAAGACACTGTTTTGGACCGATCATTCCAGATCATATCTGCTTACCGAAAAAACCCCAACCTCCAACAACTGTTGGTCTGCGCGAAACTACCTCCTTTGATGAAGATCATATGGAAACCCAGCAGGTTAAATGCTGTTTGCAACCCAGTGACTAAACATGTATTTCGACTACCGCAACACATTATGAGACCACAGACCAACTTCATATATGTCATCAGATGTGCCTGGTGCGGTAAGTCATAAGTGGGTGAAATCTGGAATGCTTTGAACGTGCGCTTACCATAACACAAATATGTCATCCAAAAACGCTCGGGAACGTCGTCACACCTGGTCGACCATTTTCAAAAACAAGGTCTAGATAACATCATCATGCACCTGCTATTAACAATTAACTTTAGACCCCCTTACTGATTCCTCCCCCACTAAACCTAACCCTTCACTTGTACCACCTAAACTTAACTTTACCATTACCTTTACCCTGACTCTAACCCTCCCATACTTCATACCAAAACTTAACCATTGTTCTTTCCACCGAACCTTAACCCTTCACTATTTCACACCTACACCTAACCCTCCCCTTGAGAGCCTCACCAGTGCTTTCACCCCAAACATAACCTCCCCTTCCCCATTCGTAATTTAGACTGGATCACATCATACCCAGGAAAATTTCACAAATTTCTCCTAGAAACATTCCGTACCCACAGACTGGGAAATGGGAGTGGCTGCAGGCTTATTTCGCAACCACTGCCCGCTCTGTCTTATCGCCCTTCTCGCTCCCAGGGTAAGTGCAGATGGGGACACCACAGACAGGTGGATTGACATGACTGAAAGGCCTTTTGACAGGAGCATTCCAGGAAGGAATGCAACAGAATCGGGATTTTTTATTTTATACAAAATGCCCACTTGGGGCATGACTAACAAAAGCCTTAACCCACCACACCACGCGTTCACCCACCTCCCTCCCCCTGAAACAGCTAAGTGGAACCATTCAACCATAGATTTTAACATCCCTGCTTTTAAGAATACAAAACATAGCAGTGTAGCATTAGTTCTTGTTTTTTGATCTGTACGAAATGGAGGTATTATCACACTCCTTTACCCTGAAATGTATTGGTAAAAATCAAATAAAGATATGTGTTTCCAGGACATGCTTACAGAAAGTGTGACGTCAACGGTTCCTGGGTGTTTGTGGACCGTTGGAACAAAACATGGACCAACTACTCAGAGTGTCTGCGTTTCCTGCAGCCCATTGATGAAGAAGAGAGAGTGAGTATGACTGTAAAAATATCAAAGCTGCAGTTGATTTGGTTAACAAGCTTATCCACCGCTCCAAAGTATTAGATCAGGGACAATAAAACATCAGCCACATAAAGTAATTCTAAAATCCAGATGATGATATGTGAAAGCTCAAATGAGCAACAAAACAACTGCCAACATAAAGGTAAAACAACACACAGCCTAAGAACACAAGCTAAGAACACATTTAAGCTAGCCAGCATTTCTCATATACATACACTCAAATACAGAATAAAAGTAAGTTGTTTGAATATGGAGCAGTCGAAGCTGAAAATCACTCAGCATCTTTTTAGTGAGCTATTGTGGCAGAAGACTGTGAGCAATCACAGTGGTTCTTTCAAAATGGCACGAAAAGTAAGACAGCTACAGTATGTGTGCTCTATCAGATCTAAGGACACGACATCCAAGGTTTTTAGTTTTTAGATTCAATTTACATTTCACCACATGATGAAAAGCTTCTTTAAAGCAGTACCTCCAACTTCCTTTTACTTTTTACCTCTTTAAAGCAGCATCAAATTTTGACCTCACATCTGTGATGACGCTGATTTAAAAAAACTTTTGGGGCTCAAAGGAACTACAGAGCATTATAATGAATCACCCTTTGATGATCAATTCCAAAATGTAAACATACAGTAGGAATGTTCACTAATATTAGTTTGATTGATCTAGTCATTTTTTGATATTCACCCTAGTCAGCTAAGCAGCCATATTGCCGAGGGGCAGTACGTCATCTGCTCTGTGAAGATGAAGATGAAAAGAGGGAGACAGCTAAGCCTTGCTTGATGTCAGCTGAGTCCTCTGGCTCCTCCTCCTCTGCCTCAGTCTGACCACTGACTTGTACTCTAGAAGAGTTGTTTTATGAAAAACCTTCATCTGTCAGAAATTAAGGCTTTAAAGCCCCACATCTTTTGACACACCAGGCACTTGACATAATCTCCATCCATTCATTAGGTATGGATTTCTACACAGTACAAGTTAATTTGTAGAACATTTATCACGAGGAAGGAAAATGACATTTTGGCACCTGTGTTATTCCAACAGTAACATTTTTTTTCTCAGTCGGAGTAAAAAGTCAGTCTTTCAATCTTTTTATGATTTCTAGGCAATTTGTTGACTCTGGGTGGGTCAGTCTGTAACTATTTATGAGTGACTGCTATCTTTTTGCTGCTGTGGTAAGTATTTTCAAAAAGGTATCGATTACCACCTGTTATTCTTCCTTCTGGTAGGTCAGTGAGCTAAAGAGTTGTGCCTGTCAGTGGAATTTACTGTCCAAGAATGTACTGCATAGCTCTCTGGATATTTTCCTAAAATAATTTTATTATCTTCAGACAACAGTCAAACTGAGCAACACATTTAGACATGTAGAGGCATTAGAAACAGTTTCTACTTTATAGTCAGTGTCCCTGTTCTTCGTTCACTGTCTCCTACATAACAGTTAGAATCAGTGGTAATGGTTTCCTGTTTATTCAAGAAAGTCTGAGTGATGTTTGTGCAGACTTTGAGTCTGTTTTTATTGGATATATTTCTTTCTGTGTTCACAGCAAGACTTCTTTGAGCGACTGTATGTCATGTACACCATTGGCTACGCTGTGTCCTTTAGCTCTCTGCTTGTGGCCATCTTCATCATCGGATACTTCAGGTATGAGAGGAGTTTTTGATACTTAAGTGCTGTGCTTTGTAATAGACAGTGCAAAAAGAAAAGAAAAAAAAACACGAGATGATGTGATGAACCTATGGAGACAGAAACACAGAGGGTAGTGGAATAACACAAGGAGGTGGTCATCCTGTCTGTCTTTGTCTGTCTCTGTTTTCACAATGAAAGGTGTCAGCTGCAGGTGCAACCAAACAACAGTAAGATTGTAATACCTGCCAGCCATGCACTTAACAGGTTATCCAAAGTGTTTCTGAGAAGTCTCTCTTCCCCTATGGAGACTCAATCTCTTTCCAACACCTGCACCACCTTTCATTTGTCTCCTGACTGTCCTGCTCTGTTTCAGTAGTGCACCACATTTCTAAACATTTTGTGAACAAAATTGCAAACCTGAGTAGACAAATTAATGACTGAATGGGATTTACTCATTTTCTGGGTTGGGACATGTGCCAACTTCACATAATGAAAATATGGCTCTGAGGTTATTAATGTACATGGCATGTTTGGGGCAAAAGCATTGATAAAACAGAATAAATAGCTGGCCTGCCATCATTCATAAAGCTGTTTTTGTGGAAAGAGTTATGCAAAAGAATGATGATTATAGAGACACTATAAAATTAATTTCATAAATTAATCCTATTGAGTTGGTAGTGTAACCTATAGTGTCTTGTTCAACAGGTTGAATCGAAAAAAATCTTAAATAAAATTTGTTCACACGAAAGCGTACAGTCAAATATATGTATATGCGAACAACCTAATAATGAATTAATATTTTGGACTCTTTCTGCTCCATCCTACCATTAGTACCAAGTTATATGTTTTCAAGAAACTTATAGGTTACAGTGTGACTGCACCTTTAGCAGAGCTGGGTGAGAGACACAGATGGGAACGCACAGTGTAATCTTCCCATCAGTACTTCAAACAGTTTTTGTAAACCCTTGCCCTCATGAAACTGAATGTAACACACCAGCCCACTCAGTTGAAGTGGCCAGTGTTAATGTGTAGAACCTGGAAGAGAAGGATGGAGACAAAAAAAAAATTTGATTTTTTTTTTTCAGCCTTTACAGGGTGACACCAGTGTTGACCATTTCTTTTAAAGACATCTTATCCATCCTCTTCATATATAGAGCTAATCCATCACAGTGAACTTGATGTCATGGTTCATTTGTACTTCTTTGATGGGTGCTCTGTGTAAAAACAACCCGTGTCCTGATTTGAATCCCACAAGTTATCCAACACAAGTGGGTTGCATTTAATTTGGAGCAATGGAAGTATAAAGTTAAGTCAACAGCTTCTGACTTTGCAGACAGGAGGGTGATCAGGGTTGCATGTTGAAATGGTAACACTTCAAACAGAGTACATTTTCTGGATCAGCTGCAGTTAAAACCTCAAAGAGCTATCAAGATGCAGGTCTTACATCTGCTGTCTTCTGACTTCATAAAGCAACTTAGAAATCTTTTTCATCCTCCTATAGCTCCCACTGCTCTCTGCCTCTGAGACTGTCACTGTAAACAATGCACATAATCAATTTCAAAGCCTCAGTTCATTAAACCACAGTCAGTTTACTACATTGCCGAGCAAATGTGGGATAGTTAGGTTATCTAATGCAACACAGTGATCAGAAAAATCAGTAAGCTCAGTGGTAAGGCATGAATACTTCTCATATAGACAAATATGTTCTTTTAAGAAAAACTAGAATCATCATCTTGTGGTCGGATGTTTCTACTAAAGGTAAGTTATATTAAATATGGTCACAATCTCCCCTCCTGACTTACAGCATAGAATTAATGAGCATCATGATGATCATCACCGTATCATCAACCTTATAGACCTTATACGTACATTGTGTGACAATTGGTGTATTAATCTGTGAAATATGGCCAAAAACGTCTTTTGTGAGGTCAGAGTGTGCCAAATGTAATGAAATTCTCTCTTGATGTTCCTGATGTATTAGTGTGGGTAACACAAGACCTCATCTCAATCTCACTTAAAAAACATTTTCGATGCAATTTTTTGTTTGCTTTTTAGTGAAAAAGCAATATTTCAGTCTCTCAAAATAGAGGCGACAGTCAAATCGAACAAAAGCTGCTCTTTGGTGGCTGCCATGTTGCATGTAAACACCACCAGGGGCAGCGGTAAAGTTGTCTTGCACAAAGTTTGGGGACCCTTGATCCAGAGGATCACATCAGCTGAAGTAAAACTGACAGACTGTTCGTTGTTCTAAAAGATGGAGAGGGAAATGGAGAAGTGCAGTGACATCACTGTCTCGCTACCAGAGCCAGGTGATGTGGCTTCTTCATACTAAAAGATGATGTGGATCTGTGACAATTTCTTGGTTGCCATTAGTTTACTGTAGGTCTGAAAAACTGAAACTGGATCTCTGTGTTGTGATGCTTGGCAAGCTGGTGACTTGCAGGACAGGCTTGTGCTGACAGTTTATCCCCTCTGACAGAAATAGACAGGTTCACTGAGGAACCATCTGCTCTCTGTTGGAGCAGAAATGGACCTACAGTGCAGTATGTTGCACAAAATTGATTGATGGTGTCTTCTGAGAGATGGTGTCAACAAATGTTTTCTTTTGTTGGCCTTGGTCGCTGAGATATGAGAGAGAGTAGCTATGAATCAAACTCCAAAGTGACAATCTGTGATCGTATCACCAAGAGGCCCACTAAAGGCTTTTGTCTGTCATTACATTGAATAATGCTTTTCTCTGAATGGTAGCCTGAAGTTAAATAAACAGGTCTTGATTCTGTGATTTTAAATTCTGCAAAAATGTCCCAGTGGTTTGGATTTCATGTTATTGTGCTCTAATTATCAATTTAATTGTCACTATTTTTACAATTTGTTTTCCCGCCAGGCGTCTTCACTGCACCCGAAACTACATCCACATGCACCTGTTTGTGTCCTTCATGTTACGAGCAGTCAGCATCTTTGTGAAGGACAAAGTCGTCCATTCCAGTGCTGGATTGCAGGACTTTGACTCTGCCTTGCTGGAGAACTTAAAAACAGTTAGCATAACATCACTGGACAAGTCTCAGTATGTAAGTACCAGGCCGTCCACCTGCACACACATGCCTGATAAAACCTAAAAAAAGCTGTAGTAAAATTGAAACAGTAAGAGTAATAATGGCAGCTCACAGACATGTCTGTCTTACTTTTCAGGCTGTGTGATGTTCAATTCACCAGGCATCTTTGACCCTGTTTATACTTTTATTTCCTCATTGATTCTTCGAACATCACCAAGTAAATCTTAAGTGGTGTGAAAGTCTCCTCAAGCTCTTTACTTAACATATGTTCTATACATCATCAAACCTTGACTGTCTCTATCCCACACAGTGTAGTGTACCACCACATGCGAACATTGTGTTCATAAACAGAACCAATGTACTGATTAGATGACTGTTTGGGGTAAGTGATCATTAAGAAGATTCTCAGGAAACACTTTTCATGGACAAAAATGAGTTTGACCTTCAGTTTACCATGAGCGGGTGAGGTTTGCATGATAAACAGATGTCCTGAGGCTGGTGCCATTGGTCTGCTTTGTTTTTTCTGTTTCACCCACATATACATTTCATGCTCATATTCACCTAATTGGAAAGAGAATCAACAAAAACCAGTATTTGTCAAAACTCTGGAATAATGTCATAGAATCATCTTCTCTGTGTTTATACTGACAAACAGCAGTGTGCACTCTACATGAATGGCCATGTCGTGTGTTTTTCGGACATGTTGGGTTAGGGTTGAGAACAAATCAGTATAAAGAACCAGGCCTTCTTTTGTACCAGCCTCCTTACAGAAATATCAGGCAAGGTCAGCTTTTCACAGTTAATTTGTTTAATTCAAAGTATGCAAGGACAGGGATTAAAGAGGCTCTCAAATAATGCATGCTGAGTGTTATGTCCTGGTGGGTCTAGGGAAGATGGGGAGAGACTCCAGGCAAAAAGGAGAGTAAGACCAGAGGTTTGCCAAATTATAAGCATTTTATTTAAGCAGTGCCAAATTGGATGCGATGTTGGGAGCAGCCACGCACAATGAAAACTTAAAGAGAGCTCCTAGCAAGAACACAACAGTCACCCTCCCTATCACTGGGAGTAACACACGGCTTGACCACCCACACACACACACACAAGGCTGTCTGTTGGCCCACTGGCACCACTGCACCACTTTCTCCAGCTTTTATGGGAGGCTTAATGAGCGATTGGATCCAGGTGCCCACTGTCAGTAGGTGCAGGAGGGGCGGTACCTGGGAAGACAGCACAGACACACACACACACGGCAACTCTACAGCTGTAACAAGTCTGATATAGCCTGAATTCTGCTACTTTAAAATCTTCATTTAATGGGCTGAGTAAACAGCAGTTCATTTCACTCCACTATCATTTCAAGGCAAAGGACCTAAATTTAGTCAGTTCATGTTTGCAAATTTTGAAGTTGTCTGAGCATGAAAACTAGATGTTCTAATTTGAAATAAGTTAACAAGAACTTGAGCTGAGGTAATGAGAAAAGTTGATTTGTTTTACACTGCTGACAAATAAAAGACTTGGGGGGTGTAATTATGTATATTGCGAATGGTTTGTGAAAAGGAAGCTGTTATGTTCAAAGTGTGGCTATTCTGTTGCAAAGAAGGTTTTCATATTTAAAAGTCTACCAGAAATCTACATAAATGAGAAAACTGAGAAAACTGGAAACCCCCAGTGGATGTATTTTCAGTCTCAGTCACATCTGGGGGAAGTGAGTTCATATTTGTTTGTGAAACTGAAGACCCTCTTCTACTTAATGCCAATTTTTTATTCACTAAAGGATCCAAATGATCGGTTGAGTTCAGACAAAAATCCAGGAGTACTAAACAGTAAGTATGATACAGATTGACTGTCAAAACAGTTCTGTAAGGGAGGTCCTTATTAAGGATCACTCAGCCCAAAGAAAGCATATGGGGTCAGAAGGGAGTCAAGGCCAGCATTCTTAAATAAGAATACCTTTGCTGGCTTTAATTAACATGAAGTTTGTATTCCCAGTTTCACTGCACTGTATTTTTTCTCATTCTTGTGCAAATTTATACAGCAAGTGTTACAAAATGTAATCAGATCATTGACTCTCACGGGGACACCTGTGGTGTAAGATTTATGTTAAGTACTGTGATCACAATAAGGTGGTAACACAGATGAACAAAAATAAACACAATGATAATAACAGGTGCAAATTGGATATAACGGACGTGTTAATGTTTTGTTTTCAGATTGGCTGCAAGGTGACAGTGCTGCTCTTCATCTATTTCCTGGCCACCAATTACTACTGGATCCTGGTAGAAGGCCTTTACCTTCACAGTCTCATCTTCATGGCCTTCCGCTCAGACTCTAAATACCTCTGGGGCTTCACACTCATCGGATGGGGTAAGTAATAAAAAACACACATGACTAAACCACCTCTGCTAAACAATCCTCCAGCCAATATGGCCTTAGGTCATGTACAGTTCACACTCTTGAATTACAGCTACATTGCCAAATCATTAAATAAATAACTATACAATAAAGTACATTGTACATTGATATAATAGATAATGCATTGTTGTTTTCTGCAAGCAAATGCATTATTGAACCATGAATCCACCATTGCTAGTGTGAGTGATAACTGCAAACAGATACTGTTTTAGAGTATTGTCCTTTTAATTACACTCATGATGTGTTTTGTGGCTGAAAGATTATTGGAGACTGAGTTTTTCCCTCATGGAACTATGATTTCTAAACTATTGCGTGGAAAGTTGTGCATTTGGTCTTAATATTATAACTAGTAAACTGATTTCTAGACCTGGCCTCTGGTTGTCTTTTTGCTCTTTTGGATCCACATGTGTGGGGAGCAGGAGTTACCTAGAGGAGAAATGCAGCTACACAACTGATTTCAGTGATTTAGTCAGGAGGTGTTCAATTCAATCTCTGCGTTCCTGTATTTTTGACACACAAACATATTCTGCAGTAGCATCCTTCCTTCCTCAGTTAGACACACACATACAAGTGCTTAGTCATCAACATGAGCACAGCCACACATATCTTAAACTGTTAGCTTGCAGACTGATGTTGTATTTTGAATAGTTATGAATGGAGGAAACAGAATGAAAGAGATGAGTCATCATTTTCTGTCTCCAGTGTAGATGGCAAAAGACCATAAAAACAGTTTCAAACAGGATGTCAAATCCTGCTGTTTAAATGATACTTTCAGTAGCTACCATCAGGTGCTCATTGGACAATACATACAGCTTCATAGATCTACGTGTTAAGTAACTTTTCTAGTCACATCCGACACTTTTCTCTGTTCCTTAGTCTCATAAAGCTCTGCCAACTCTGTCTTTTCTCTCTATTGTTCCTTCTTTTTAGCTTCTGATAACATTCAACATTTATTTCAAATCCTCTATTTGGCAGAATATATGTTGGAAAACCAGAAGGACAATTATCCTCCATTTAACGTTTCATTGACAAATTATGTTAGCTGTAATTAAGCTGCCAGATTTGAATTAGCATTCAGAGAATGGTGGAGGACGAACACGACACGACCAATCACAATCATATGCAATTACTCCTGCCTGAGATGGTATGATTTTAGGATCTTGCACTTAAACACTCTCCGTTCCCCTTTTCGAGGTGCGATTTCTAAAGATGCCATCTAATGTAAGAGAAAAGAAGAGAAGTCATACTAAATAGCTCTTTATGTAATTGAGAGAAGATGTTCAGCTTTGTCCGTACCTGCCAACAGCTGTCTCCACTGATGGAAAGCAACACCAACATTAACTGAGGTCTCTATCACGTCCTTTCTTCTGCTGAAGTTAACAGCTACTGATGCACTGTGGACATTGAGTGGCTCAGGGGGCGTTTTATACCGTAGTCTTTGTTCTTTTTAAGCAACAATCACCACCACTTTTCCTGGGTACAGTAAAATGCAACACACGCTGCCTGTGTCATGTAGTGCTGTGTTGTTGAACACATGGACAGCTCTCTCCAGACAGAGGAAATAATCAGAAGTTGATGGGATGTTCTGTTCTGGAGAATGAAAGAGATCAAATTGCTTCTTCTATTGAGATCTGACACCAACCAAGGCTGGTGAATAGCAATAGAAATTTATCATGATGAGAGCATCAATCATATTGTCTTGCCCTAATCCTGATAGTATTCTTGGTCTGGACCTAACATGTATTAATTCCTGTTTTATTTTGAAATTACTACTATTTTATTTTAATTTATTTATTTATTTATTTAAGTGTATCTTTGGGATTTTTCACCTTTATTTAATAGTACAGTATGAGAAAGACAGGAAATGGGGAGGCAGAGAGAGGGGGAGTGAGTGCAGTATGCAGGATTCGAACCGGGGCCAACTGCAGCGAGGACTGTAGCCTCTGCATATGGGGTGCCTGCTCTACCCACTACGCCACACAGGTCCCCGTTATTACTACTACTATGTTTGGATGTTTTTCTTCCGTCTTTGCCCAGTTTTCCTCCTTTTTGACTGGCTGTCCTGTCCTTCAGTCCTTCTTTCTGTAGTGCCATTGAGATGTCATTCATTTACTTACAGCAGCTGTTTTACACTGTCCTGGCCACTGATTTGCTTGTTCTAGCATCAGCATTCTCAGTCTATGACTTGTCTAACCCTGAGTTGACCTGTCAATGTCTGGTGCCCAACTCAGCAGTCCTGGATGATTATGTTTTCTTTAATAATTCCAAGACCTGCTCTGAACTCATTGCTATTAGAAGTGATATGTCAACTTTGAGTGATATGGGTTATAGCTCTGGTGTAGGCCTTACTGTTTAAAAAAGTGGAATGTAGATTTTATTCCTCACCTCAGTGATTTTCATAAAGGCACAAAGGCAGTTCTTAGGTCTCTTTTATGCTGCTTGTAAAAATGAGTCATTTCACCATAAAGGATGTAGCCATCACCTGAGAGATGCAGAGGAAATGAAATGGACCTGTGAAATGTGTCCCTGTCCATGAATCAGGTAAACAAACTACTGTATATGTCACTGGGACAGCTCGTCTCATGGTTTTGTTTTATGTAACTTCAGGTGTTCCAGCCGTTTTCGTGGCAGTTTGGGCGATTGTCAGGGCAACGCTAGCCGATGCACGGTAAGAGAGCAAGTCACACTATGTATTTGCATGTCCTTTTTCATGAAAAAAAAAGTTATGATACCAAGATTTGAAAAGGACAATCTAAAGGAGAGCCTTAATATAAAAGAATTCAAGAGACATGAAGTGTACGAACAGTGCTCATTTGTGATGACATTCAAACGATCAGTGAAATCCAAGTACAAAGTCATGACTTGCTGAATTCACATTTCTATGTGGGTGTTTTCATGTAAAAGTCAAGTTCAGCTATTGACTGCTGAGTAATGCTCCTTCCTGCCAAATATATTCCTCTACTGCTGCTGGTAACAAATTACTAGTAGTACTGTCTGATTCAAAGCCTGAAAAACAAAACAAAACAAATACAGAAACATATTTAGTTGCTCTCCACATTGTTAGTGCTGCTGAAAACAGTTGCAAAACAGGGGCTCTTTGTTTTCTTAAAAACTGCATAAGCAAGGGCACCTCTACTTTGTGCAAGAGAAACAGGTTTTCACTACCTTTCCTGAGGCAAATTCCCATGAGACATATGTTTACTCAGTCCACAGACTTTCGTGGACACTGCCAGCAGGTCAGAAATCTCAGTGGGACCTCCAATTATATAGTGGAAATTGCCTGAGCATACACTGAATAAACACAAAACAGTGACTGTCTGAAGATTTGAATAAGGTGTATACAGTACAACAGACAGATCAGTCAGAAAAGTCTCCCCAAGGAAAAAATGCACTTTTATTGTGTTTCCATGAAAAAAGAGGTGGAATCTACTCAACACGAGTCAGATCTCAAGAGAGATGTGCAAGACACTCTGTGCATGTACTAATTTACACCAAATGCACAGGAAAGAGGCCTTCTTGATATGAAAACAGCTAGAAGTGCTTTTAAAGAAATGTGATGTTATCAATGGTGATAGTTTTGCCATACCTTATTATTAAACGTCTTTCGGCCCAGGTCCTGCCACAATGCTCAGTTCACTGGGCCTCAAAGGAAAAAAGGAGGAAAAAAGCCTTTAACAAAGCCACCAAAAGAGAGAGCCTCAAGGTAGCAGAGACTCAAAAGATGAGAACCAAGGGGGAGAAATGGTTTGCCATATGCACACTAGCTGGGCCTGATCAGAATCAGCTGGGTCACCTGGAGGAGGGTGTGTGATGTTGAGAGTTTACTTCTTAATCTCTCTTCTACTACTCCAGGCACCTTTTGGGCAATTGCAGCCACTCTCCTCATTGCCTTGCTCCTTTCTTTGTCTTCCTCTCTAATGCCATCCTGTCCTCTCCTGTCTGTGCATTCTGCAGATGTTGGGAGCTGAATGCTGGTAACATTAAGTGGATCTACCAGGTTCCCATCCTGACAGCCATTGGGGTAAGAGTGTCAGTGTGGAATACAGAGTTTGCTATTTGCTAAACAGGTATTCATGAAGTGGCTATGTATGTGTCTGAGTTAAAGTAGAACTTATAGTTTTCTAAACTTGTGTCAGGATCACACATTTATTACACGCTTATTTATTTCCCTCCCTCACTCTGAATTAAATATTAAACAGGGGTTCAAGTGTGTGAGAATAGATACAGAAGTTTTGTATCCAGAGCCAAACAGCTGACACAATAACTTATGTGCCATCCACACCAAGTGCACCAACTCAAAGCTTTATTTTGACTGCACCAGACAATAATACAATAACATCAATAAAAGGCCTCCAACGCCATTGTGATTATTTTGAGTAGTACTTACTATCTATTGTCACAGCTGTAGCACATTGTACCATTTTTAAATCATTGTGAATTAACAGCTTGGCAGGTTGTTAAAAGAGGCAAAAGCCTCCTGAATCAATTGGATAATTAGCAGCTGATTCTCTTTTGTGTTACTGGGCAGTCAGTTTTCCTGCAATACACCGATTTTCACTTTGTGTGGTTGTGAGATTACAAGCTTCCTCCTAGACCTATTGTGCTTTGGTTTTCAGCAAGACCTTTTTCTGGCTTTTTATTCAATTCTTTAGCAGATGGAGGAGGTGTTAAACATCAACTCAACTATCAAGTCATCTGCACCCATCTCACACCTGGTACAAAGCATAACACAGGTTCCTCTGCTAGTTTCAGACTGACGCAGTTGTTATTTTCTGTCCAGTGCCCACATTGTTTAAACAGCAGGTGCACGTCCATGGGTGTATTGGTCTTAAAATTAGGTGTTGTCAGGTGTACTGTTGGTGCATTGGTATCTTGAGACGGTGGTGATTATGTGAGTGAAACCAAGTCTTAAGTCAGTGGTGTAGTTTTCATTATTATTTTAGCATATATTGTCCAACGAGTAATATATACACTAGTCACACCTGTTACACACAAGCAGAGGTTACAATGTATTTGGCTGTGGAATCACTCAGGTAGAGCATCATTATACAGCCTTGGAAGTTCACAGCTCCTTTGTGACATGCTGTGAGTTGTTTAATGTTGTCATGTGTCATGGATGACTCTTGTTCAAGGCCGAGAAGCTGAGAACCTTCTTACTACCTGCTAAATCCCCCTCAGTGTTTTCATTCATCACCTAAATTTGTCAGCACAGTTTCCAATCACATTGAACATTGAACATTTGATATGTGCCGTTACTTCGCTCACCCCCTATTTGCACATGTGTTCAACTGACCACAAGTGGAATCTAATTGTGTGAAACACCTCAGCATTACGATAGAAATATGTGAGACTAATGACAGCCCCTTTAAACCATGTGGTGCAGCAGCAACCACTGAAGTAGCAAAAAAGACACTGACATGATATGTAATGGTAAATGGTCTTGTGGGCTTAGAGACCACTCAAAGCACCTCAACATACACAACACATTCACCCACCTATACACACATATTCATACATCAATGCCATCACATATTCATGCACTGATGGCAGCAATCAGGGACAATTTTCAGCACAAAGCTTGCCCAAGGTAACGCTCTGCCTCCACAGCTGCCATAAAGAAACTGCAGTAAACCTTTCTGTAAAGTAATGTTGTACTTCTATAAGCCCCAGTCACATCTTAGCTGAGATCCTGTGGACCTGCCTGCCTCCTGCTCCTGCAAACATAACACTGACTGTGAATCTGTTCATGTTTACACCAAAACTACAATCAGTGGTTGCAATGTTTAATCATCAAACTACTCAACCAGCAACTACATGTGTCTTCACCTAGTATTATTTATTGACAGTTTAACTGTTTACTGTGTAATAAAGTTTCTCACAAAGTCAAAGTCCCTCAGACACAAGAAACATTCCACATCTCACGTACTTGGTCATCATATATTTGCTCAACCTAGCTAAGAAAACCACATGGCATTGCTACATGATATTAGTATGCATGGTTAAGCATTTATGAGACACTTATGATTCTATTCATGGCACTAGGAACACAGGGAAACCCTGAAGCCTTTCACACAAAGAGTAAAAGTAAAAAATATGCTGTACATTCACATTCAGAACTCCCACAAGCATCTCTCAAAAATAAGACATGAAAAAAACAGAGTTCAATAGTTCAAGACAAAATTCTGTTAACTGGTGCATTTGATTACAATATCAAGGTGATGATAGTACAAGGGTGAAGGCAGGTCATGTTCACAGTCACATAGCTACTACTTTTACTTAACATTATCTGCTTTGTTGGACACATCTCAGATCAAAGACAATAATAACTTCACTCAAAACCACTGCTACATAAAAAGCTGCTGTGGTTTCCAGATGTCTATATCTTTCTTTCCACCTCACTAATACTAATCAATACAGACACATAATACAGAGGGAACACACCTCTGTATTATGTGGCACAGCTCAACAGCACCAAAATGTTTATGAAGTTGAATCAACATCTGAGACCATTTTAATAAAGACTGAAGATTATAACATTTAGGAAGGAAGATTTGTTCCCAACAGATTGACAGTCAGTGTGTATTTGTAATTGTTGTGCACAAACAGCAAAGTACATTGTTGGACTGGATGCATGTCTTGTTTCAGTGCCATTCTCATCTGGGAATTTATAAGAAGCAGAAAACTGTGTGAGAACAGCTTCCAAGAAGGTACTGTGGGTGGACCAATAGTATGTCTGCTACAAAACAGGCAATTGCAAACAGCATCCCTGAGGTATTTCCTCATTTCCCCACAGAGAGAAACAAACACAGGTCCTCACACAGCGCTGTGCTGACAGATATGGAGGTGCTTTGTGTGTGCATGTGGTTTTGAACAAATTCTGAGCTTCATTAATACAAAGAAAAGAGAGAAATATTGAGTTAGTAGAAGGTGTTTGCAGAGTAACTCACAGATCATTAAAAACGGCACAGTTAAGACACTGACAGGAGCAGGGAGGACAGACCATCTAAAGGCTGAATCTGGCTGGTTCTGTCTCTTAGATGGGGAAAATGATGTAGGTACTGTATGATTATTAATATGAGAGGGTGTTGTTGTTGTTCTACTTAATATGCATACACCAGCCACTGTAACAGTACAGGGTTAGCTCCACATCAGCAAGTGTTTGGTGATGAATATATACAGCATTGCAGCAACAGCTTTTCTGGCCAATGCAAATCATGAAAATCAATAAGGATTCAACACACGTCTCTTTCCCTCTCTGTGTATCGTTTAGTATTAGAGCCCACCATAAAAGCACAAATTAAGGAAAGAGAAGATGAAGGGAGACTTTGCATGCAGTATCCCACTGTGAGGACGAGAAAACCTCAAATCAGTTTTCTAAACCTCTAATCATTGAAATCTTAGTGTTTTGATCGCACCCTGAGTGGCCTGATAACAATTAAAGGACTGAGAAGGGAATGCAAAAGATGGAGCTACTTCTTTGGTGCTTGCTGCACTGCTTTCTTCGCCAAAATTGCACAGGTTGTACTTTTCTTCTTATTTCAATGCACATAATGTCAAACATATACATTAAATGACTTTGTATTTCATGGGCATTTTAGTGCTGCTCTCAATAAATGCACAAACACCCACACAGTCAGACAGGCAATTTAAAATGGGTTGTAAATTACACACCAAAAACCTGTCACACAGTGATATATTAATGGCTAATTAGAAGAGGCATCTAATAAGATTAGTATGTCAAGTGTCAGGTACATGATTTGAGTCTATCAGCAAAGATGGGATCACTGCACAGGGATAATTGCTGTCCTTGGTGAGCAATACTTCTGGTTATGTTCTTTTATGGTGTGTTTACTGTCAAAGGGTCTCATCACGCTAAGTGACAGATTTTTTTATGGTTTTCAGATTTAGGTGACTCATTGATATACACTGTTGCCCATAAAGTTGGAATAGTTTTGTTTTCGGACACATTCCTCTTTATCAGTAATCACATTTGACCAGGTGCAATGAATACATATTCAGTACCACTTATCAGTTTTGAGAAGACATACACTTTATTTATCAAGAATAAATCACATTGTCACAATCATCATCATCATATACCATGTGTTACAAAGGATGCATTTATTGTCAAGCAAGACAGTAGTCATCGTTTATTTTTGATCCTAATTATGTATGTTAATATTGACAGATGTAAAGCAGGAAGAGCAGATGAGAAGAGCATGAACAGAATTCAAACTTGCTGAGGAACTCTGGATTTAGATCTAGGACACTCTGTCTTGTTTGGATTATATCTGCACACAGAGTGCTGTTTGTCTTGGCGTGTTGTATTCTGGAGCTGTACTTGTAATTATATTCATTCTGGCTCATTCAAGTGGCACATACAGTAGGATTGAAAGGATGATACAGATTTAAGGGTGCAAGACTTTGGCTTTAAACATAAGCCGCAGTTTGCATCCTTCCGTTGACTTTTGCCTGAAATCATTAAATGCTTTGAGGAGAAATCTTGAACTTGGCAGAGAGGCATGCAAATTTCATTTTTCTTTTTTCTGTTGTTCAAGATTAATCTGCAGCTATTCAATATTTAGCTTAATCTGCTTTATGATACATAGATCTGAAAATGCTGCAGCAATATATGCACAAATTATCTTACAAGGTTATGTAAGATGTTATCTATGACCATACTTATTTTCATTGCAATTATTGCAAATCAGTGATGTTCCTTTTTCTTTTTGAATCTGTCGTCTTCTTTTTCAGCTCAACTTTGTCTTGTTTGTGAACATTGTGCGAGTGCTGGCCACTAAAATTCGAGAGACAAACGCAGGAAGATACGACACCAGGAAACAGTACAGGTACTGAACTAACTGTCTCTTTAACACCAGCCATTAGTGTTGGAGTTTGTTGTAAATTATGTTAATCACACAATTTGCCATGGATCTACATTCACTGCACGTTTACACTATCAGGTGCCCAGTTTACCTTGGTTTAGTGGTAGCACCTACTAACCACTTAAAACACTAAACCACAGTCAGTAGAGCAAACATCAACAGGCCTTCTGTTAGGACTGCCTGACCTCCTTTTCTGGTCTGGCTCCCAGCATCAAGCCCACAGGGGACACACACTATTGAACTTGAACTTATAAAAAGTAGAGTGGTATAAGTTTTGAAGAAGGCTCACAAATCCCTAAACAGAGCCACTCAGTGTGGACTCCAGCAACCATTCCCTCACACAGGGGCAAACACTACATCGGGGACTATTCGCAGCAGAGGAATTAGTCAGATAACGAGTGTTTTGGCAGCACAGTGTGACTGACTTACAATAAATTGTTTATCACAATGGAGGAACATGTCACCTAGGGCAACAGTGCGCCTAACTGATATGTTTGTAATAGACTTTTTGAACAACAACAGAGACAAACAAAAATTCGATTTGCGTATTGATACACAAAGTAGTTGTTCTAATCATTCCCTGATCATCTTCATTAAATTGTTGTGAAACTGATTAATTCAAAATATCACATTTTTTTTAAGCGTAGAATAATCATTTCCATCTTTACCTGCCCTCATTTATGAGGTGCACTGGATTAACACTTACTTCATTCACTATTTGTCTCTGAATCCCTTTGCACACCATGGAACTGACATGGACTCAACCCTAAAATAAAACTCATGGATTCCCACAATGTGAATGTGTAACAAGATTTTTGTCCCTAATATGTGCATATATACACATATTCACACCATAAGAGAGCAGGTGGGTGGATGGGGTTGGCAGATCGTGGTTTCTGTGACTGAGTTACATTGAATGAAAAGGCTGTTCTCTTTGCCAGCAATGAAAAACAGGAAGTCAGAGAGCTCTTGTTTGGTTGGACATTGTCAACATTACCATATTTGCTGTAGCATTATAATTTTATTTTGTTTGTTTGTTTTGCTTTGCTTTGCTTTTTGCATACTTAAAATGTATGCAGTTATATAGCATTGCTTCATAATCAAAATATGTATGTATTAATGACAGACTTTGTGACTGTTGTGTCACAGTGGGACAGTGGTTGGCACTACCTGGGGCCTTTCTGTGTGCAGCTTGCCTGTGCTCCCTCTGTTTGGGTTCTCTCTTGGTTCTCCAGCTCTCACAGTCCAAACACATCACATAAGGTTGGCTTGTGTGTGAATGTGAGTGTTGTGTCCTGTAAAGGACTGGCGACCTGTCCACGGTGTACCCCACCTTCACCCTGTGAGGCGGGTATACCATAGTCATATCATGTATGATGATGGCAGGTAAGAATAACTGTTATTCTGTTCAGGGAGCACATGAATGAATATCCTTTCAGGTAGTTCACCATCTGATACTGGTTTACTTTTGGTTTCCAAGTTACTCCTGTGTGGAAAGTGGTAATCTCCTTCCAGTGAATTTCCATTGCCTAACATCCCCAGCTGAGTTTGAATAGCTACCTAATATCCCCTCTCTTCCCAGGAAGGGTTACTTGAAACACTTTAGAGTGAGGCAATATTGTCATTTTGCCTGTGGGGGAGTGCCAACATTTCAAGTCTATGTGCAAATAAATGGAAATAAACATTCTGCTTCTCCAATAAGGAATCCTCACCGTGGCCAGGTTGATTGTACGCCCTGCGAATTATTTTCTCAGGAGGGCTGCCTGCACCTTCACTGTGTGAAGAGGCCTGAGTGTTGGTTGATGACTGTGAGGCACTGAGACTTGAGATGAAAGAAATGTATGCAGATGCATGCAAATCAGGCAGTTAGAGATGCGCCCAGTGTCCAACTGTGTGTTTGCTCAGGTATTGTTTGTTGAAAAAGTTTTTCCTTTCTTTCTTTCTTTTTTTTTTTGTAGAGGCTAAAAGGTATTTCACATCTAAGAGGCACGTAAAGCTGCCTTATCAAGCTCACAAAGTAGCATATTATATGGATTACATAGAATTTCCAGAGTTGAAGATTAAAGCCTTGGTGTCACCTCAACTAAAAATGTGTCTCCACCAGGAAATAGTCCCTGGAGAAAGAGCAGTCTGATAGAAACACCTGTCACATCTTTATTGAAATGTGCAAGTTTGTTGACTGTGAAGGCACATGACTTGTGTAATTCTCCTTCAACCCTTCACTGACCTGACATAACCCTGTGATAGTGGACACTGTCATCCTGGAAGAGACCACTCCCACAGGATAGAAGGAGCATAGGATCATAGGAGGAAGGTAATTACTGAAAACAACTTTAAATTGGTTTGGAGGGATCCTACCACCTTGACAGTGCCTCTGGAGAGCATGTTAGAGGATGAGATATCTGATCACATCTCTGTAGACAAATGCCTGTCGCTCTCGCACCATTGAACTGCAATGTGCATTCATGTATGTAATTAGGGGTTTATGTGCTGCAACCCCACTATAATGTCTCTCTCTGTAGTTGTGATTGCCTGTTCTTGCTGTCAAAGTCTACATGTCCTCTGTTGACATTCTCAGTCACCTCATGAAGAATTTTAATTACATAGGAAGGTCTCTGCATGTATTAATGAAGGAAATAATCCAGGCTTTTTACAGTTTCTTCTGACAGTCAATT
The DNA here is from genome assembly GCA_021432705.1 of Caranx ignobilis. Classification (NCBI taxonomy): domain Eukaryota; kingdom Metazoa; phylum Chordata; class Actinopteri; order Carangiformes; family Carangidae; genus Caranx; species Caranx ignobilis. The sequence continues at coordinate 17,955,553 of MU269983.1, forward strand.
ATTTTTTGTCATGCACACACTCATTTTTAAAGGAAAGCTGTGTCTGTACTATAGATGATACTATAGGGTATTTTTAATTAATCACATGACTGAAGATGACAATTATTATTCTACACTATAGAGACGATATATCCACTGAGAAATGCTTTTAATTTATTGACTAGTGTTGTGTTCAGGCCTATTGTCTTGTTGTATATCGTGGATTTTCTTGTTCTTTCCCTCCTCTTCTATCTTCTCTCCTTCTCTTGAGTTTTGTGTGACACAAAATGTTGCTGTAGAACAAAAAGATCCACACAAACACTTTGTGACGAGTTTGAAAACTAATTTACCACCACATTCATTAACATGGTAAAATAATTAGCTGCTGATCTGTCTCCCTGCTTTAAAAGCAGTTTCTTTTATTCAATTTGAGACAAAGAAACTGAACTGACTCTTTATTCTTCTATGACCTATCAATCTTGTTTTATGGTTTGAAACACATAATGTAGGGGATACAAGGCCATTGATAGTGTTTAATATTGTGTAGTATGTGTTAACAGTTATAGCTCGGGAAATCATATTGGATGTAAGTACACCTACATTTCATTATATTGTCTTTTTTGTGTGTGTGTGTGTGTGTCCACAGGAAACTGGCGAAGTCCACTCTTGTGCTAGTGCTCGTGTTTGGTATCCACTATATCATCTTTGTGGGTATGCCTCATACATTTGAGGGGCAGAGCTGGGAGATCCGTATGTACTTTGAGCTGTTCTTCAACTCATTTCAGGTACTTCCTGTTTTCTTTCCACTCGTGTGAAAGCGAGCATTACAAACATTTAATGAACTCTGGAATGAAAATAATGTCCTTGCTCTCATACCTTCACATGACTCACCAACATCAAGACAACAAGTCAGTATCTCAAAATAAGCATGAACTTTGTTTACGAGTAAACTTTGTTTTTAAACCACACAACAACAACAACAACAACAACAACGGAGTTCATGTATCACACACACACTGGCTCATGGTGCCCTGTTAAAATCTGCTAATCAAGACTGTATTGTGCAGTGAAGCAGTTTGATAATGAGATTGAGTTGGTGTTGTTATGACCCCATGTAGTCTAGGGGAGACGGGGAGCAACATAAATAAATGAAACCCGGGCAAAAGGAGAGCACAAAACCAGAAATAGGCTGAATCAGAAGTATTTTTTTAACAGATTCCAAATTTAACTCATTGTAGGGCGGCTGCCACATGTAACCTGAACTAAAAGAGAACTCCTAACGCAGAGGAACACATGACAAAAAAGTAAGAAACCCAATCACCCTCCTGATCACCAGGAGTAGCTAACACAACTGAACCACACACAGATAACAACAGAGGCTCAGTCCACACACATGGCTGTCTGCTGGCACACTGGCACCGCTGCTCCTCTGCCTCCAGCTTTTATGTGAGGCTTAATGAGCGATTGGATCCAGGCGTGCTCTGTCAGCAGGCGCAGGAGGGGCGGTGCACAGACACACCCACACGGCAACACCACAGCTGTAACAGGTGTTGTAACCCATCCCTGTTTAAGAGAGCCATTTCAAAGATAGAGAATGAACATGGAAATGAGCCCTTACATGGGAAAATGAAAATGGATGCATCTAATCAAATTACAGCACAGAACTCAGCCAAGTAGCCGTACATAAATCATAAATGATGCTGCTTTCAGGTTAAATTCAGAACTGATGCCACAGTATCAAAGCGACAGATGAGTTGTGTTTAGATCAGTGGTGCTTTTGGTATCGTTTGCTTTAGTTTTCGTTTTCCTTGTGGCTTTAATTTTGAATTCTGAACACTTCACCTCCTCTGCCTGTCCACTGTTCTAGTGTTGTTTCCAAATGGAAAATCTAACCATCCATCACCTACACCATTTATCCATGCAGTCTGGAGCCAGTCCCGCTCCCAGCTGACACTTGTCAAAGGCGGGGTCTATCACAGTGCTGACATACAGCGAGAAACAATTCACATTCACATCTATGGCACTTTAGAGCTGCCACTCAACCTGTATGAGCATGTGTTTGGACTGTGCAAGGAAGCTGGTGAGAACCCCCCACACACACATACACACACACACACACCACAGGGGGAACATACAGACAGTCACAGAAAGGCTCCTGGCCTGGGGATCGGATCCAGAGCGTGCTTGCTGTGAGCCAAGAAAAGCAAAATTAGACCTTTTTTGTTATGTATTGTTTTTTTTTGTTGTTGTTGTTTTGGAAACAAACAAACAAAAATGACAGTGTGACTGTGATTTAGGTTTTTGTGTTTGGTTTTGAACCAAAAACCTAATAAAGACATGCTGCAAACAAACTATTGATAACAGTATTTTCCAATTTTTCATTTTTTTTAAATTCTAACAACAAAAACATTTATGTCTAGGCTTTAAAACAAGACTCCAGCATGGAGCACAGTACCAGTGTGGAGTGTAGAAATCTTTAAAAAATATAGTATTACTATAGATACACATGTAAGTGGGTGACTTATACTGTACACAATTAGACACCACACAGAATCTATATAGACATTAGAAAGCTACACTTATTTACTGGTGAACAGGAATTGAAGTTGCTCGTCCCTCAGGTGTGTGTGTGTGTGTGCCTGTGCGTGGACCTCCCCCCAAAAACTGCCTCACTATGTTTGTGCATTTGTGATGTAGGCCAGAAACAAAAGCACAATTTCATGCTGAGTTGAAAGATGACAATGCACCACCTCATTTTCCAAGAGCCCCTCAGCTGCCTCACTCTCCCCGCCTCAGCATGACCACTTCTGTTTGAAGCCACACTATTACCACACAGACACAGCTTCAATAACATGTCATGACTTGCACTTGTGTGAAAGTAACAGTTTTTGACAGCAATCTTAACTGTATGTATCACACTCTGTACAATAACTCCACACTTTTTAAATACTCTGCAGCTTTTAGCGTTTAACGTGTTGCTGTCTAATTGTTGTGACTTTGCTGTACTTTATATGTTTTACTTCCTCGAACTGTATTTATCTTGCTTCAGGCTCCTGTTACATCTGAAAATGACATTAAATTGGAAGAATAATTAGACTTTCAATTGGAAATACTATCAAAGGTTTCCATTTCTTTGTGGATCCTTTCTGATTACAAAAATGGGCATATTTACAGAGAATACAGGTGCTGGACAAACACAGTGAATGGAAGTAATTAAGGAGTAAGTGTGGAGTCCAGTGGAAGTACTGTAGACCCTCCCTTAAGGCAATGTGCTGTCAGAGGCTGGTGCTCTGAAAACTTATGCTTGTGCTCATGTGAGTAGAAAAAAGAGGAGAGTGAGTCCAAAAGACCTGAGAGCCACATTAGTGATAATAGACCTAGGCTCTATAAGATAAAAAAAAAATGCACAAGTCAGTGTTTTCACACATTGATGTGCACCATTCAACTTCTGAACTATAGTAAACTCAGATAAAAAGAGAAGGGATAAAGAGCCCTATTCATCAGGCCTCTCTGTGTGCTTACCTATTTGAAGTCTTCGAGGCACCTAGAGATGAGTGTTTTATGCACCTTCATAAAAAGATTATAATGAACACAGTGAGTCAGAGTCGCACACATCTGCTCAGACTGAAAAAAAAGAAAAAAACATTAGTGGTTTTTCACCAATTAATGTTAAGCTAAAAGGTGTTCTCTTCTTGGCCATGAACTATTTCCAAAGTCATTTGATAAAGAGGTAACAGACAAATGAAAAGGTGGGTTCTGAGTGGAGCTTTTATGGAAGTAAAGCCTGAAAAATTAAGGCCTGGGGCTGAAATCATCAGAACTGACTTATTCTATGGCACATGTTGGTGATCTAAGTGAATCTGTGGCACTAACGACTTTTTTTTTTTTTTGTTCTTTTTTTTTGCAATTCTCTCTCATGTATGAACAAAATGAATGTATGATCCAGGTCCAGAGCCAGATGTATACACATCACCACTAAAGTTGTGTGTACACACAAAACCAGAACTCTCTGTACATAATTGTTTTCAGAGTTATGAAGGTATGCGTGCACATCATACCTCTTTACAAATATCATTCATTGAGAAATAGACTGCACATGCAGAAGCCTCATTTCCACTCTCACAAATGGTCATGAATGGATAAAGACACTTCCTTCATTAATCAGTTTGAATAAAGCACACCCTCTGCCACAAGACATGGCACAGAAGTACAATTTCACTGAAAACTGTCTGTATGTACAGGACACGTCAGGTACTAAATTCAAAACTGTCTACGTCTATGAATATCAATTTACATGCCAGAAATGGTGTATACAGTTTATGCGTTTGCACATCATTTATGCATCCAGCCCCTGCTGTATCTTTGTCCTAACAGGGCATTGAAATGCCTTAATCTGAATGAATCTAGATCCCAGGGTCATCATGATGGTCCCAGCATACCAGTCTGTAGTTTTCTATTATAGTCTACACTTTAATATGCAGACTTGTCTAATAGCCACCTCCAAACCAGCCTTGGGCCTCTTTGCTATGGAGGCATCCTATCCAGTCCTTTCCTTTTCATACTTTTCAGTGGCACAGTATGTGCTGTTCTAATGGCATATTCATTCTTCAGGCTGGTAGCAGTAATTTATGACCAGAGAGTTGGAAAAGTCACCATAAAATGTCAGAGATTTAGCAAAAGAATAATGGAAATGCTCTGGCATGAGGCATCTCCTATGAAGTCAGACCAAACCGCTTGGCACAGTGATGCTGAAACTTTAGGGATTCTGGTCTTAGGCAGCTCCATTTGTAATACAGTGTTGGCAACATAGTGGTTGTTACTTCAGTCTTATATTTGGTTCTATTTGTTCTCACTCCTTAAATGTGAATATGGGGGTCCTTTCTAAAATAATAATAAGAGAACACAGAGCTCTTTCAATTTAAAAAAAGAAATGACTGGTGGGGTTTTTAAACAGGGATTGAACTGTAACAGAAAAGGGCTGCTCTTCTCTGCTTGGTAAAAACTTACTTACTAAATGGCTGTGAGGATGAGATTTGCTGGCAGCTGTTCTTCTCCCCAAAGCTCCGTTGTGTTGATTTACAGGCATTCACTGCCTGGTTGTCTTTCACACAGTTCAAACACATAGTAAATAAAGACACAGACTTCCTTCACTCCTCACCCCTCCACCATCACTTTCACAAAATCTCCTACTAACCAGGGGCAGAGACACAAACACAAGCAGACAGACAAGTTTCTCTCTGTCTGCTGTGGTTTCCTCATGAGCACTGGAAGCAGAGATTATTGGTGATTATTGGCTATCTTTATTTGCTAATAGCCAGGGTATGTCATCATATAAGACGTGTTATAAACAGTGGTCATCATCCTGAACCCACTGTTTTCTCTTCACGTCAACTCCACTGTGACCTGAGCTCACAACTTACGCATCGATCTCTTCTTTTCAGGGATTCTTTGTGTCCATTATCTATTGCTACTGCAACGGAGAGGTGAGTGAACACTTTTTTTTTCTTCCCTCTTTCTGTGGACTTTGTGCAGAAGAGGCCCAGACACTGCAGAACTGACGTAAATAAAAGCATTGCAAACTGAATAGTAAAGAAATAAAAACTACTTTTGCTTGGTACTGTGGTTTTAAGTCGAAATAATTGATAGCTGCATGGGCATCGAAAACATAGAAACAAGACCCTGCTCTGCAGCTTAAAGCTGCTTTCAGTGAATTGTATTAGTTGCAGGCAGATTGAATTTTGCCATTTCATTAGAAAACTGTTGATGTCTGTGCTCAGGCTTGTTGCCAACTACGACACAGTGAATAAACATGAAGCTGGAGAAGAGACACATCTACCACATTACTGTTGTCAGGAGATAAAAGTGAATATTGAAAATGAATGAACCAGGTTGAACAGCATTTGCAAAGATCTAAAATGAAGGCAAAAACGTCCGTAACTTGTGAAACGATTCTGTTGATGGTGTCGAGCTAATGCAACTCTTCTGCACTGATTCTATATTATTTTATTCCTCCTAACCCCCAGGTCCAGACAGAGATCAAGAAAACATGGACACGCTGGAACCTGGCCTTTGAGTGGGAGGGCCCGGTGGTCTGCGGGCGCTACCGTTACGGCTCAGTGGTCGTCGGCCTCAACAACAACAGCACCAGCAGTCAGTCCCACCTGGCCGGAGCTGGGCCCTCCACCCGCTCCACCACGCTGGTGTCAAGCCGTGCTTACCGGAGCATCGCCGCCCCTGCGATCAGCATGCACGCCACTCTCCCGGGTTACGTGATCAGCAACTCAGACCCATCTATTCCTGAAGAACCTGAGGACAGTGGCCCTAAGCAGGTGGACGATATCTCGCTGAAGGAAAACCAGCCCGTTCTAAATCTGAATGCAACAGCTGAGGATGAGGAGGAAACGTTGTAGCAGTCGATAGTGTTTAAAGAGGCTGGAGAGACTGAGAGGAGGGAGAAGTTTGCAGGTGGAACTGTGCCAACTCATTACACCCTCATGTAATTCAAATTCTGAAGAGGGAGTCAAAGGGAAAGACATTGTGTGTTCAGGAAAACATCTTGCACTGCTTTAAGGTAAATAACTCCTGAATAAGTTATGAGGTTGAATACCAGCTAGCAGCACTGCTGTCACACTATAGTCTTGATACTACAACTAAGAGTCACTGAAAGCTGAATGTATTAGATTTTTTTTCACACTTTACACACAGTGGCTTCAGGTGCTGAAGACAAACTTGGTTTGGTGATAATATTGGTGTTGACACTAAATGTTGTTACTCACCGATTCCACAAGCAATTATCATCGATAATTGTTTGTGGAACACCTGAAGGGCACTAACAGGGATGAGACCTTCAGATGTCTCTGTTCTTTGTTTGCCTCAGGGAGGGCAACGTCATAGTGCCCTCTGCTGTCCAGAATGCACTGGAGGTCACACGGCATGTTGGAAAATGCATGTTGCATACAAGCAACAATGGTTCCTCTGTTATCAAGGTTTGAAGTAAGTAGAACCTGCTTGCCACAAACCTGTTTGCACCAACGTCTCTGATAACTCTGATAACTCAACTATTACACAGTTCACAAATACACGGAAACAAATGAAACAGAAATATAGAAAAATAGGTGACAGTACAGGGGTGTAATGAAAACAGTGGCCACAGCAACAACACCACAGTCACAGAATAAAACTCATCCCAGACACTTGTTGAAGCTTGTCAGCTTGTGTAAGATTAATGCAGGTTATTTTCTGCACACAGCCCACTGCAGATAGTGTCAGCAGTGATTCACTGGAGTTTCTAACCCTCCCTGTTTAATCTGAGCTCCAGAAGATAACAGCATCTGCCATGGAAGAGGAGAAGACATCCTGATGATGACTCTTTCAATCCTCTTTTGGTTTGACAAATCCAGTGTCCTGTTGAACTGCTGTAGTGTGCATGCTTGTTGGTTGTCAGCCCACGTTGTGGTGATTCATGCATTTTGTGAAGAAGAAGCTTGTCACTCACAGGTCCTGATGAAGCCACCTAACTTTTAGACTTACAAATCAATTTCAAATCAAGTTGAAAACATGAACTTTTCAACAGAGGTATTGATGTACACACATGCACAGAGGATTTTTACACTTATTACCTTGAACTACTGATGCCACTTGTGGCAAAGCCACAAAAATGCTCAGTCAGTAGCACATTTTTGAAAATGTGACAACATTAAAGTCATTTTCTATTTTTGACAATCAACCATTGTGCTTATTGTGAAGGGCTACATTTGATGGGCTCGTAAGAATTTTACTGTGTCTGCTTTGTGAATGCATGTTTGTCAGTGAATTAGATTCAGTGCTTATCATGAAAACAGATGCTGTCCATGTGCCTCTCCTGCTGCAGCAGAAGCTTTAAAGGAACTGACTTGAAAGGATTCTTTTAAATCTCTTCTGTCTGTGTGCTAAATGTTAACTTTTTCCCTGTGATATTTGTTCTTTTCCTCTCTATCCTCCATCTGCCCCCCTGCCCTCCTCTCTGTTATCTGCTAATAAATGTTCAGTGTTTTCAACCAGTGTCTGTGGAGCTGTATTCTCGCAGGGAACTGATACGTTGTGCTAGACAAGTGTCTTTCCAATGTGCCTGAAATAACAATGATCTAACGGTGGGGGTGAGTATGAAGAACTTTAGAACAAAACTATAGGCAAGAAATGCTTATCACCTGCACAGAGCATCAGCAGTGAGTCAGTCTGAGGATTTTTACAGAACTGACTGAACGACACAAAAATTTCAGCAGTGCAGTTTTCAGTTTTAGTTATCCTTTGCCTTAACTGTGACAGATATTCTTTTCTGTGTATCGACAGATTCTATGGTGCTGTTTCTGGGACCCTGTAAAAGTAGTCATGCTAATTTTGCCACTGTACCAGACTGTTGTGCCCAGGAGGTATGTGTTTGTTTTGTAAAGTAAATGTTGCTACAGTTCTGTAAGTGGTTGCACTGTGATGCAATGTGTGCACGGTTATCAGGGAGTAGGCTGATGTAGGCTGGCTACTGGTGCAGCCGCAATTGCTGCATATGAAATTTGATACTTGACCTGGTACACTCACAGGTAGAAACATACATTTTAACAGTGGTGTCATGCCAAATCAAACACTGCCATTGTGCACTCATCACAGTATATGATCACGATTGATGTCCACCTGCTTCTCTGACTTGATTGAAAAAATGAACATGAATACACAACCTGTGTACTGATACTGTGACATGGAAATGACGCTGCCATCGCCACTGAAGACTTGTTAGCCTGTCCAAACAAAGCTGTAAATTTACCTCAAGTATTTGTCTTTTCTCGTGCTCAGTATTAGAGATCCTGCATCAGAACAGGCAGCTGGGCAGCCGGTTTGCACATTTGCAAGAACTATCTGACACAGCAAAATGTGTGTGTGTGCAGACTTGTGTGCACTGTGACACATCTCCATGCTCTGCTGACTGCCATCTACAGGTTACGCTCTGTGTAATTATGACTCCAACCTCTCCCCCGCTTTGTTGTCCACTTCATCTTTAAGACATGCTCCGCCTGTCTTGTGGTCTCTCGTAGAGCTGTGTACCTTGGAGGAGCACTTGATTGCATCTCAGCCATGGAAAAGCAAAGCAAAGCACTCACAACCAGAAATAAACCATATCATACAAATTAGATCCCTGTTAATGATTCACACAAGAGAACCACAGCTCACAACCAACTAACCAGCAGAGTAGATGATATGACAGTTGTGTTGGCTCTGTATGCCATTTGAAAACAAAGCAGTAGAAACATGTCAGCCAAATGGGTCCTCTACCTCAGGTAAAATACTCAACCTTCAGTCCTGCTAATTTCGTTGGATATAGTAGAACAGTCAAGTGTCACTTTACCTGAAACAACACAAGCACTGAATGAGCAGCCAGTTCCTCTTTCTGAACCACTCTTTTTTTGAAAGGTTGCCTAATAAAGAACAGAAATGTCTTTATTTTAAGCAGCATCAGTCACACTTTATATTCATGTCAGAAGAGGCAAAGACATTTACATTGATCCAGCCAAAGTGTGTTATTCAAGCGGGTGGAAAAATTTTTAGATTTTTCAGTTTGTATATTTCTAAAGTTACTATGGCAACTATAGGTACATCAAAGTGTAATACAATTACGTGTTATAGTTTTATTTGAGTCTTTTTGTTTGTTGTTTTACAACAGATTCAATGTGTGGTGTTTTGGCACTGGCAGGATTTTAATTCTACATTTGTCTCCCAGGTCTTTAAGTAATGCAGATGATTATCTGAACAGGTTCACACCAGATAATTGCAGTAGGCTGCTGTGCCACAATCAACTTGACCTCACAAAGTATCACAGTTAATTAGCACCACTAGTCTGCACCATCTAGATAATGATGTGATGCAGCCTGCCTTTTTATCAAAGTTGCAATCAGACAAGGCATGACATGACACATCAAGAAGCCATATAAGGGGATGTCACAGTCATGTGCATTGGATAACAGTTTAGGATTAAAGGTTAAAATGACTGTTTCCCATAATATACTTTTTTAATGTATTCATTTATCTATTTTTTCATTTCATCTCTGTAAACTCTCTGATATCTTGATCCCATGATATTAAGAATCTGTGGGACTGAAGCAGATATTCAGGTCACCTTTTAGATGCTGTCACATGTTTAGACACATATACTGTCACAAACGCTATGTCTGAAACACTTTGTAACATGTTTAGATGTTGAGAAATAAAGACTATTATCATGATAGTCTTTACTTGGAACAGCACATTTTATTTGCTTGTCAAGAGAAATTAAAAAAGCAGCAGCAAAATAAGGAATTAACGTAGAAAACTAACACAGAAAGGAAACAAACAACCTCAGAAAAGTAACATGAGGGTACTCGCAGGATGAACCAACCAAGAGCAATGAGAAAACACTGAGGTAAAATACACGAGGGATAAACGAGTCACGGGGGGGGGGGGGGCAATCTTACACAGGTGAGACACATGAGGTAATCACAGGAGGGAGAGCACAGGAAGACAAGAGTTCAAAGGAACATAAACAGGACATACACTGGAAACACAACAAATCCTGCTTATTCATCACCTATGAGCTTCTACTCATGTGTGGTGGTAACTGTGTGTGCAGACCCCCCCTCCCATGCCTGTATTTGGATGTTTTGGTGTGGACGGGACATTTCTGGGCAGGAGTTGGTGTTTTCTCCTCAGCCAGTGACAGTGACGATAGCCACCATTGCTAGTACCCGCTAGCTTGTCGCTAGAACCCACTAGCTCTTCGTTAGCATTCGCTAGCTTAAAGGTAGTCTGTAGGTTTGTTTGTTGCAGTTTGTAAACACAACATTCAAACTGGGCCCCTCCTCTCGGGCTCAACTGTGCACGCCCCTGACAGCAGCAGCAGGACCATAGATATATATTTATAAGAAGAGTAGATGACTCACCCAGTTACTGGCCAATTTTTGCCACACAGCCATCATGATACGGCATACTTAAAATTATGAATAATTTTCATCATGCACTTTTCTATGAGAGTAACATTGTAGCAACATTATGCAACTAGTTAAAGTAATAGCTACATATGGTCAATAGTTATGGGTAGCTTTTTAGTGCAGATGACTGGATCACCCACCTTACTGTGGCCAGAGTCAGAGCGAGGGGGACGACGCAAGATCTGAGTTGTGAGATTCTGAGTTGTATGACAGAGAGTGACAATATCAAATATTACACAGACTCCATTATACACCTTTGATGAGAGGCAGGCTTGGTCTCAGTTCCTCTAACTGTAATAAATGTGACAGAGAAATTGCTACTTATGCACATATGTTTTCAAAATGCCTGAAGATACAGATGTTCTGGAATGAGGCGAAGAAAGAACTGGATGCCTTGATTGGACATGACTTGGACCTATCACCGCTTCAGATCCGAGTGCAAGGAACAACCACAATGCAAAACTCATCGTAATGTTCTTGTATATGGCAAGAAAGACTATCCTTAAGTTCTGGATTCATGACATTCCTACATTGGACGATTGGAACAAGGAGGTAATAAGCATAGTCCCCTTGGAAAAACTGACTTATAGCCTTCATGATAACATGAAGGTTTCACAAGGGTATGGCAACCAGTTTTAGATGCCGTGGATCCCTCTGGACTGAACTTCAATGTTCCTCACTAAATGATATGAAAATGATAAAATGATATGAAATGATATAGCATGGATGACTGACAGCCTAGGATGTGTAAGAACCTCTGGTGGTTGGTTTATGTGAGTTTGTATGTAATCTATGTAAAGCTGTGTTACCTGCTTTGTTATGTTTATGTATAGTATGGTTCTGTAGCAATTATATGCAAAGGAAAATATGTGGACTGCTTGAACCTTAATAAAGAGAGAGAGAGAGAAAAGAAAAATCCTGCAGACTCTACCTTTAACATCCAATCAATCAATAGTGGTCTTTTCAGAACAAAACACATTTCTTTTTTTTTTTTTTTTTTAGTTCATGCGGTACACTGTACTGTGTTATATTTTCATAGTTTTGTCAAGTAATTCAAATCACCCATCTTTGGGTTAGGATACAGGTTAACCTCTACCATTTGATTTAATCTCTTACAGTTCCAGCTCCTTTAGGTAACTTACGCCACAGAAACCACAAATGCAACCAGACCTCCAACTTGTGCTAATGGTTACATGCAGAGACAAATTAGCAAGCATAAAATCAACAGACAGGGTGTATTCTGAGCAGCCTAATGTAACCGAGAGCTAATGTTTAAAACCAGGGAATGATCATCAGGTGGGGAAACTGAAGATGTCACAGTTCACTGATTTCACAATCCAATTACAGATATACATGAAGAGAGGTCGGTGCAGCGATGATGATTTAATGATGAAATAAACAGGTTTGCAGGCGGATGAGGCTAGAGGAGAGCAGAATAAGCCGCGGGCACGAAGGAAACATGACATATGAAGGCAGAAAACGACAGATTTAACAAGGAGTGGTGGGAATGTAGACACAGGGAGAGGAGGTAATGAGAAACAGGTGCAACACAGGGCGGAGAAGTTAGTCACAGGTGGAAAACACAAGGACATTAAGAAGGAACAACTATGCACACATAGTAAAATCATTTCAGAAATAAAACAGGCACTGTATAAAGAGAAGGTCCAGGGCTGAGACATTTTTTGCAAAAGAAAGTTTTCAACTGAAATGAAGCAGTCATAATCCCAGCTGGCTTTAGCTTTCTTAGCTTCAAATCTATAAATACAGATTATTCTTTTAGAGCCATGCTGTTGGGAGTCATGAGTCTTAAACTGCCAAATATATACAAAGCTGGGTCCAACTCACTAACCCTAATGCTAGCTCTCATCCTCAAATATTATTTATATCATTTTGTGAATGACCAAGCAGCCTAATGAGTCAGAATATCTGTGCTTTGATATGGCATGAAAAAATGTCTAAGACTGTTTACACATGGCCTGGATATTTCCATAAACAGTGCACACCTGTCCGTTTAGGGAAAAGTTTTTGTTTACACTAACCTGTGTATACATGCCATCAAGAGCATGCCAAACCTGTAGGTGGCCGTGTAACGAGAAGCTCAAGCTCACATTAGCCAATCAGAAAATAGCATTAACAACAATGAGCAGCTGTATTTGCAAATGCAAACAGACGAAGAGGGTTGGCACCAACATAAATGTGACTGCTACTCTGAATGCCTCCATAATCACCATGAAAATGTAAACATACCGTATGTCGCACTTTTGACGCAGGTGCAACTTCCGGCGCACAATGTGACATCGGCTGCCTAAAACTCAAGTTTTCCAAAATCTCCACTCTGGCAGGAGTTTTAAGAAAGAATCGTTTTCAGAGGTGAATTCTCTGTTTACGTGTAAATGAAGGGAGATGGCTCAGTTTTTCAAAATAACCACGTACGTGTAAACAGGGCATAAACAGGGTTCAACTGACCATGAAAGAGTTTGAAAATATTGTGCTGTGCCCACATGCCTGAGCTTTATGCAAAAGTAGTACTGATCTTAAAAACATCTTTTCTGCAGTGGTTATTAGACTGAATTAATGAATGTGCAAATACATGAAGGACCTGATAATCAGTAGTTATGTAAGTGTGTTTAAGAGATGAGAAAATGAAAGGAAACTAAGTAAATGGTGTTGTGCCCTGCTGTGCCACTGTGTTTTGAGAAATTACGTCCCATTATCACCCTCAAAATGTGATTCTTATACCACATTTGAAAAACCCTTGAGCAGTACATGTAGTACATCATGGATAAAGGGAAAAAGCTTCTATTAGTTCACTATAAAGTGGTGCTTAATTAAGTTTCTTCTCAAAACTGTAGGTGTCCTACTGATGTTTAAGCACAGTAAGCACACTCTAGCTCTGAGTGTAAACAACATCTTTGTTTACAATAAAATTATTCAGGGTGTTTTTTCATTTCAGTTCATAGGGTTAGAGATTAATCCTAAATAAAGCTCAAGGTTTGTTTTGGCACATAACTACAGTTGATCTTAATGAAACAATAGATCAACATGCTGCCTCATTTTGACCTAAGACTATTCCACAAAGGCCCGTGTGGCTGCAGGTTTTTGTTCCAACCAATCAAGAGCAATCAGCTGTCTGAAGACTGAGATCAGTTGATTAACTGAGTCAAGTCTGGTGTGCTGCAGCCACACGGCCCTGTATGTGGAACAGTTTGGACATGCCTGACCTTAAAGATCCAAACCATTTACTAACCGTGTGATCTCTCTCATTAAAACAAGAAAAGATCTGCCTGGTGTCTGTCTCCATCTACCATCTAAATTACATGAAAATATTTTCACACGTTCCTTTCCTGAGTTATAGTTTTGTATTATAACCTGAGGTGTTTTGCAGGACATAATGATGTCACAGTGAAGGTGACCTGTGACTATTTGGATAAGCATTGTCATGATATTTGTGTATTTGTGCTAAGTGTGTACACTATTGAAAAACACCCGAATTTTGTGTCAATCCTCATGGAATGCCTCCACCCCATTCGTTCCTGTGCTATTTTGTGAAACATTCATTTTCTTTCTTTTTTTAGAATAAATGTATCTTTAGAAACACCTTGTGCAGTGTTGCCTTCTTTGTCCAGCAGTTTTTTTTGGTGATACAATACAATGAGTGACAACATCTATAGCAAGAGAAAGTTGTTGTGGATTATTAATTTGACAAAAACACAGGCCTTTCACTCACTTTCTGTTCAAACCATTCCTTTTCTTCCAGACGTTTTCCTAAACCTGACCGAGTTCTTTGAGTACTACCTAAACCTACCCATATGCTGATGATGAAGGTCCACTCCACACCTGTCACTATCGCTGCAGGCATGATGACTTCAGTGTGGTGCGCCCATCCTGTAGTGATGCTATTTCAGGAGATGCTACTGTGGGTCATATCAGAGCACTGGTCATTTAGGTTGGGTGACTTGTTGGGTCTATACAGTTTATAAACACAACAAACGTTATAGAGTGGAAGCTGTATTCAGATAAAAGCCTCTGTTGGCACATTCAAAGGCTGCGTGGCTGGTCTCCAACAAAAACCAAGCCCTGCGTTGGGCTTTAATTATCACTTTGTGCACAGATTTTCAATGAGCTTCTACTGATTGCTGCCATTGCATATCCTGATGTGTAATTTGTTTTGTTTTTTTGGCAATGGCTTTGTTTCCTTTCTAGATGATTTTTGTCACTTCCTATTGGAGATGCAGTGATAAAAATCCATCCTCTCAGGACTCAGGCCCAACACAAACGTCCACCACCAGCATAACGACATTGAAGTGTAGGAAAGTGTAAAAGTGATTTTTTTTTTTCTATTTCCACATGATTTTGTCAACTTAAGGGACGCAGAGGGACATCTGTTTTATCTTGCATGGCTCACTTGGAGATTCATCCAGGAAATCCCAGCTGTCAGTTATTAGAACATAGTAACACTGATCTACGGTAATATTTATGCTCCTCATTCCCCTGCATATAGAGCATGACATGTTTTTCTCTTACACTAAGGATTCACAGCCTTATGTGAATCATCCTCTTGCCTAATGTGTTCATCCTTGTGCCAAGTATTCTCCCTGAAATAATGAAGTGACCTGCTGGCTTCCCAAGAAATGCAAATTGCAATGGCCCTCAACATCTCTCTGAAAGCCTTTGCTTCAATTTTAATATATTTTTACAGCTATACCTACACAGCGAGCTGTAGAGCAAGTAAAACTACAGTGTTAAAACCCCTCATTGTATTAAATCACTCAGTTCAAAAAAGTACATGTTGTTTGATAAAAGAGCTATTTGGAAGTTTCCCTGTGGTCCCATAGTTAGCATTGACAGCTGTTTAGAAGAAAGGTTCTAACTCCTAACCCCTCATCGCTTACCAGTAGCCTCCAATTTACCCTGGATATGTAGCGCTGCTCACAGGGTGTACAACTACTAAGCTATTGTCAAGCAACAGTCACCACCTGCCCCAAGCAAGAAAGCACATTCAAACAGCCCCTTTAATGTGAGTGGGTTAATTGTCCCTAAAATTAGCATCAGTGTAAAGTACTTACAGGTTTTAATTTTCAGAACATGCAGAGAACATCACAAGCACACCAACACATGTTGTCCTTTAGAAAAGAAGCACAGATCTGATTTAATATTTTACCAAAAGTGGAAATTTGTAGTGTTGGAATAAATAAAAAACAGACAAACCATCAAACAAAAAACAGAACAAAACAAATGACTGCAGAAGAGACAGACGAATCGAAAATAGTCTGAACATGGTCATTTGAAAGACAATTGAAAAAACTGACAGGAAAATCAGTGAAGGAGCTGACAAACGTGCAAGTCATGCAGTGTTCACATACAACGTACTGTATGTTCAAGCACCCCAACCAACAACCATGAGGTCATTTATCAACCTTCGGATATGACTCAGAGGAGTGTCCTGTTTTTATTGACCCATTCATGTCCACAGGAATTTTAATGCTAACTTCTCCATCTGCCCCACTAGATGTCACCTACTTGTCTGTAGAGTTGTTACTGTATATACAGTAGCTATGTTTAATCAATGTGCCACTGGATAATTCCGTGCATTGACAAAAGAGGCTTTGAAATCAAAATTAAATTGAAACTGTATCACTGTAGCTGATGTAGGCTGTGCCTGCTCTAAGCATAACCTCCTTTTCAAGGAAAGCTCCAACAGTTAAGAGACATTTTCACTGTGCTACTGAAATGAAAATAAAAAGGTAGCAAGTGACACTGACAGAGAGCCCTGGGGATTACACTTTTACATCTAGTCTGGTTTCAACTCAGTTGAACAGGTTGGATCTGCAAAAAAAAGAAAAAGGCTAAAAAAAATCTTAAAGTCTCATTTTTTTTATTTAAAAAAACTATGTGTTGTCAAGGTTGGAAGGCAGCAGGAATGGCACGGAGTTGGTGACTATGATAAAGTGACACAACTGGGAGACTCAAAGTGTAAATCCTCCATCTTTTCAGTTCAGACTTCAGTCCACATGAAGGACGCGGCTCCTGAAGTGGAGGACATCTTTGTCATCAGCCCCAAACCTTTTATCAAAGTTGCCATGGAGATCTTTAATGCGACCAAATGTGGCAACACTGAGGGGGTTTCAAGTGTGCAGGTGTCATTTGTTTGTGCGGGTGGTGGTGGCAGTGCACTTTATGTGATAAATGGAAGCAAAATAATTTTGAGTTTATGTTTTATTGTTTTTTTTTTAAGTCAGTTCATTAACAACCTGCCACCAGGGGAGCAGCACATGCTCCAAAACTCCAAGGACTGCATCAGTGAATGCCCCTGAATTGGAACTCCACACTTCTGTAGCTCTTGTTGCACAAAGTTAATAAGAGCTCTGAACACATCGCAGTCAGCTGTGTCTGAGGGAGTGATAAGAGCCCAGATCTTAATCTGCAAACGGGTCTGTTTGTCACTCACAGTTGTGATAAACAGGCATCGTCTCCATCATCATTTAGGCCCACCAGTAGAGCGAAGGTGATGGTACAGCGGGCGAATCTCTCCATCACCCAATGAATGAAAAACATGGACAGATAACCCTCGGCTCCTACCAGGAAAGCTCACTGTGACCATGGTCATCATTTTTCTGTCCATTGACTCCAAGGCTGTAACAAGCTGAGTACTCACAAATTAAAGTACGGTTTTGGTGCAATCATGTGCAACGCAGGACACACTCATAACATAGATCACAGTGACACACACACCCTTACTGGCGCATGAGTGAAAGCCCCTCGGTGGGCCACTGTCCTTCCTTTGATGCCAGCGTTTCACTTTGTGTTAAAAGAGCTGTGAGTCGGTGAGTGTCACCCTGTGGTTCAGTTTCTTTTTAGTACAGCCGCACTTCATACACACATTTTTTTTATCACCACCTCTGAAGCTGTCTTCTTATCACAACTTCATTCCCCATCGATGAAATACACGACTGAGAAGGTGCAAAAAGCTTTTTATTCTAATGAAATTTCACTGGGTTTTTGCTATAAGATCAAACACCAGCCTTGTGCTTTATTTCCTCATGATGCTGGATGGTGACTGTCCTATCTCAGACTCTTTGTACCCTGCTTGTCAGAATTATCATAGTGCAATCTCATAAAGATTACTTTGCATTAGATGTCATCAGAAAAAGTAGGTTTACATATTTTTCCACTCACTGTTCCAATAAAACTAACACAAGAACCAGACAAACCCTCCAGACATCAAGTCAGACAGCACTATGTAAGATGTGTCTCTGCAATTACTGTCCAGTTACAGTATTAGTTAGTTTATGTTGAAATGTCACTTTGGTTTCCTGGTGTATGCAGCAGGTGTTAAGTTGGTGCACAGACTATATCTAGCATCCATTAACAAGGTAGCAAAGCTGACTCTCAGCTCAGGGCCAATTAAATCTCTTCAGTCGGTCCTCCTCACCTTGATGTACAGTATATATTTCATCCAACCAGCATAATGCTACATGAATATAAATTTCATATTTACTCTTCCCTCAGTTGGTCTTTGAATAATGATGATGCATTTTGTTAAGCTAGTGGGATGGCAGAGACACGCAGTGGGTTCACCCCTTTGGTACGGACTGAAATATTTCAACAACTGGTGCACTGTTATGAATGTTAAAGCAGTCGGCCAAAGCTCCCAGACAATGTAGCCCATTGCCTTTGGTGATCTTTGGTTGGACTGCCACAAACGTGTCAGCACTGCAACCTCAAATGTCTGTGACTGACTGACTGACTGACTGATAGTATTCAGAAAAAGATGTCTGAGGATTAAGGTATACCAAGCATTGAGAGCAAGAGAGGAAGAGATTGGTCATGAGTCTTTGTATTAACTGCTGTGACCAATTGCACATAACAGAGAATTAAAGAGCTGTTAAAAAAAAAAAAAGTTCTGGCATTAGAAGTAAATAAAAGAAGAACTATTCTCAATTCCTCTGCTATGTGAGAGAGACAAAGTGAGAAATCTGTCTTGGACCAGTTCCCAGGTAGTATACCCAGGAGAGCGTCTCTCTTAGAGTCAATCACACACACTCCTCCCCAGCTCAGTCTCTGTTTGGTGACTATGTAGTCATCGTTACAATATTGAAATCATGATTTCTGGCCCAGACCAGCATGGATTCCCATGAAATTTGGTTTACATATCCATCCAAATGACCTGAGCTTTTCATCTTACAGGTTCAGTGTTGTGCCAGTTCAGAAGGGACCAGTTCAGATTTCAGTTCATAGATGAAAATGAACTGGATAATGTTTTTTCATTGATAAAGTTTTTTTTTTCATTAAATAGGCAATAAATATTTATTAACTTTTCTGCAGTGCTCAGAGTCTCTTTTCTGCACTGAGATTGTTTTGATCAGATTTTACAACTGGTAGCTGTCTATAGTCCGAAGTCCATCAGTCCACATTCCAGCTTCATCAGTGCTCCTGACAGTCTGGAACATTTTCCTTTTAACTGATAATAATAAATAAATAAATAAATAAATAAATAAATAAAAAAATAATATAATAAAGGTTTTGTGAAAGTGGCACTGTACCAGCCCCAGTCAAATGCAGTGTTACTAAGCAGCAGCTTTTCTGTGTGGCAGCAAGGATTGCAAATGATTGCTGTTCCAATACTGTTATCACACGTAATTAAAATCCACAGATATTCAACCTACACACAGAGCTTATATTCAATCAGTTCACCACATGGGACATGCAACAGTTTTAAATTAGGATTTGCATAGTGATTCAATATAAATTTGGCTGAAGGACACACGTCTACATGCTAACTATAGTGATAGCATGTTTTATTGCTTTGCCATGAGAACAGATCTATCAGATGTGATTGTCTTAGCAGCTGATGGACTTGTCGAACTGTTTGGGATTTTAGTGGGTTAAGTTATGATCTATACTCATTTCTTGTCAGTGTCTATTCATCAGTTCACTGCATACAGTGGCTGTTGCCAAATGTCAAATATTGTTATAAGCACAGGTTGTTGTTGTGTTTTAGTAGTTTGCTCTTATTCTTGCATTCTTGCTGCTTTGAAACAATGAAATCATTTGGTCTTCTCTTTGTGTTTGTGTACACAACACAACGTGACTGGAATAGACTGCACACTCTGTTTGAGCAGGAGCACAACTGTCTTTTCTTTCCCGTGTATTGATTTCAAACTACTCCAGCTAATTTGCATGATTTCTATGGATTAGGCCCCTGTTCTGAGAATCTGAGGGACTGAACACAGGAAAGAAAGAAAATGGAAGTGATGTGTGCTCCGTGTGTGGTATGTGACAGACACAGAAATAGCAGCAGCAGGGTGCAGTGACTTTTTAGTTTCTATGCTTTGGAAATGAGAGACAGAAATGGTGCTGAAATATAGATGGTAGAGTGTGAAGGGATGAAGATATTACTGGCAAAGACATGCAAGAGGGAATCTGACTGAAAAGATAAGAAGATGAAGAAGCTCACAGAGTTTACATTTCACTCCTTAAAGCTCCACCGTGACCTTTGAAGCTTTGCTGATGGTGTTTGATCTGTAACCAGTGACACAGTGATACTGAAAACCTAACACACATCACTGTCTATAGAAAAAAAAAAAAACTTTGCCAAAACTGTAAAGAGCTTGTTTCACATTAAAAATCACAATTAAACACCTGCTAGTTGAAATATTCCAACACAGCCTTTGGCTCTAGTTGGTGTGAATAAAAAACCTTTATGATACATTGTCAATTTTGGATATCTGCTTTTATATTACTGTAGATAGAATATTCATACAGTTCAGTTGTGCTCAGACAGATGCACCTCACAAAGCAGTGATGCATTTCAGATATAAAAACGTGGTGCAGTAGATAATCAAACAAAGTGACGACAGCAGCTTTTGACGTAGATGCTGGTTTCTTGCATTGTGTGAAGATAATCTAAAGGCAGAGAGCAGCAGTTGGATTTATAATGATGTCTACCCATGTTTAAGGATTTGCTAGGCCCAAATGCAGACCACCACAGAGGCAGAGTGGGTTCAATTAGCAGGCCCAGTGATAGCCAACTGGGAGACTGGATGTTTACAAAGTCCATTCAGGCAACAAACTCTTTTTAGTCAGGGTCTCCTGGATACTACTGTTCCATCCTAAGACCGTCCTCTCTGTACTCCCCTAAAATATCCTTTCACTACTGCCAGTAAGGGAGCTGGAGGGTCTTTGAGGTCTTTGTCAAAAGAAGCAGTTTGTTCTGTCACATTTAAGGATTGCTGGACCCAAAGGCAGACCACAGAGGCAGAGCAGGTACACGGCAGAATGAATTTCACATCGGGAGGAAAAAGAACACAAGATATACTGAGAAAAACAAAGGGAAAACAAAATGACAAAGACTAATAGAAGCACAGAGCCTGAATACACACAGGGGGAGAAAGTAACAAGACACAGGTGTGACAAATTAGGGAGGAACAGACAATCGCCTTGAAGGGAAGATGTGACAGAGAAAGGAAATGAATCAGAAGTGACATAAGACAGGAAATAAATGAATGTCCAAACAGCAAGTTTACACAGGGCCAGATCATGACGGCTCTATGGAAATGAATCCTGGGTAAAATTAGTATGAAAAGGCATATACTGTAGAATCCAGGCTTTGTGTACATCAGAGTAGACTCAAACCTCTGCTACAGCAATAAAACTCGAATCATGCGGTGAAAATAATGTGAAAAATACCAAACATTTGATAAGGAAAATTACCCTTTAAAAGCAGCTTTTTCTACACAACACACAGACAGCATTAATCATGGGGGATGATAATTTCAGGCTGTCACCAGGAGCAGGACAGCTGCTCTGAATTAGGAAATAATGGATTAAAAAAAATGCAATATGTCCACACTTCATCACTACGTGCTGTATTTGCTAAGGCTCTGTGCAACAAATTTCCCTGCATAAATAATAAAACAAAATGACCCACTGTAGTGCTGTCTGAACTGTCACTGGCTTCTGAAACACACATGAATGTGAATGTTCAACTAAAACTATGCAAGTCTGGTTGGTTTTTGCTTTTGTGGCCACTTTTCTTTCTCTATGCAGCTCCCACTACAGAGAGCATATTTTCCTCCTCCTCCTCCCTCCTCCCTCCCTCGGCTATGTGCTTTTGTTTTCAATGAAACGGGTAAGAAGGAAATCCATGGAGCGATGTCTACCAAGGTCAGTAACGTTAACAAGAGATTATGGATTACTGGGCGTGTTTCTGTCGTAGTGCCAAAAAGCAGTCCATGTTTCTCATGAGACGAGCTGGGACACCCGGCCGGAGGCGCTGATCTTGCAATGTCGGTTTTCAGCCAAGAGATGCTAGCTGGAAGGCAGAGAGCCCCCATTCTCCCTGTAACAAGTCATTTAACCATCAAAATGACTCACACACTGTTTAAGTAAGGTAAAAATCTTGCATGACCCCCTTTAACACATAATGATCATGTATCGCTGCCCTGTGGTTTTATGCCTCTGCCAACCAGTCAAGCTGGAGGAAATACAGTCACATTTCCACTTCTTGAATTACAGTGCTGAAAACTATGTAGATTATGATGTCAGTGTCAAATTGACTTTTTAAAATATCTCACAAAATGGCATTTGAATAACTCTAACCAGGTCATCCTGAAGCCCAAGTGACCATTTGTGTCAGTTGTAGTGAAATTCCCTTTGAATGCTCCTGATTCATCACTGGCACAAGAATGTGATGCCACTGTGACTTTGAACATTGACTTCTGATCACCATGCTCATGTGTGAGTGAACTCACAGTGAACATTTTGTACCAGTGTGAAGAAATTCTCTGAGATGGAATTTACAGACGCAGACACATATGAACAAACAACCTGTAAAGAGAAGCGCAGGCAGAAAGGCGCAGAGCTGACTGTTCTACCTTCATGAAATTGCCTCAACAGCCACGTCTGTAAGTGTTATAATAGTGCGCGCCTGTACTTTTGTGGCCTGAAAGGCTGTTGAACACATTGCATCTGCAACTAGTGAACCAAGCAGCCAGTCAAGCTGTCATCACACTTTAACTTCTTCTCCTCTCTCCTGCCGCAGCACCTCTTCCACACCTTTCACCTCAAGTCTACATGTCCAGGCGGATCACTGTGACCTCTTCTTCATCACCTCCAGTCTTCATATCCACTCCAGGAACTTTCCACAGTGTCACCTCCTTTTAACATCGCAGTGGGGTCTAATCACAGAAGACTTTCACTTTTCTTCGTCTCATTAATACAAATGAGTCTTCACTGATTGGACTGACAGATATTTACCCTGTCTGCACACACAATACTGAAGTTCTCCTCAGTCAACAACATCAAACCTGAGCTGTGACACAGGCACCTCTGAAGACAACTGCCACTGAGTGAGAAGGCGAGACACGGAAATAGAAACGAGTAATCAGCAGCCCAAGGATGAAGACAAAGTACCACAAGAGGTGGATGAGGACTGATAACTACAATGGAGGTCATATGAAAGTCAAACACATTTGTTTGCAAAGAAAAAATGCCAGTGTTGCTCATTTATTCTTTGATGTGGGAAACTTTCAATAACTTTGCTGCTGACAGCCATTCATCCTTGCCTCCCGCTATTTTGTGTAAATGTTTTGATCATTTTCAGTGTGAAAAAGTTTCTCTCTGACGCAGTGGCCATTGGTGTGGTGAAGATGATTGCTGTTGACCGAACTGACTCCAGGCTGACACTGCACTGTTCCCTGTCTGCAGTTCAGCTCAGCTCAGCTTCCACTTTTGCCCTGATTAACATGAGCCACATCTCCGCACAGGGAAGAGAGACCCCAGATAGCTGGTGTATCATTATGCCACACTCCTCCTGTGTTACTGTAGATTTCCTCTGCTTTACATCATTTTGTGTTTCTAAAGATAACATGCTGCAGCCACAGCTCACACAGTTGTCCAGGTTTCCAACTGCTCATTTAACTCCAGATGCATCGACATCTTGTTTGTGTTACACTCTGAAGACCATGTCCATCCTCATTAAGCCATCGAAAAATGTAAATGCAGCTAAATCTACGGAGGCTCTTCTTGGTGAATTGAAAGTTCAGATATAAATCAGCTATTTAACTAGGAACACATCTAAAATGTTGGAGTGAGGTCTGTATCCATCCTTCCTCTTGTCCTGTGTCCTCGTCCCTGCTGGGTGTAGAGAGGAAGGCTTTGTCTCAGTCAGCGACTTCGTCAAGAATCTGTCACATTTTAAGATTCATGGTGAACTGTGATTATCTGACAATGTGCTGACGGCTTGGTAACAATTCTTTGTTAGCTTTAAGCAGCACTGTGGCTGTGAAAAACATACAGTACCAGGACATGGGCAAAACAGAAACATCACATTTCTACATACTGTTGAGCAGGTGGTTTGATGATGCTACATCTTTGTCATCAACTGCAGTAATCTTTGATTTATCCTGATTTCACCTATGTTGTACGTTTGTGTGTGTGTTCACAGTGATCAATCAATATGTGACAGTCGCTGTTTTTGTTGATGTGACTGCTGCCAAAGGTAAATCAATTTCTGGGGAATTGTAATTCAATTTAAAATATTAATGATGACGCATTTTCAGCATCATCATTAATTACAGCAAATAATCACAGCAGCCAGGGAGAGACAACACCTGATCTTGAGACTTGAGATGAGTGCAATTGCATTTGTGGAGCTGGAAATCACCAAGCAGGTTCATAAAGTCCTCACTGTTAACAGCTTCCATTATTTCCTATTGTGGGAGCTTAGTACATTGTATTACTCTTAATCCTATTACTTATACTTCAATTTTCACATTCACTGCCTACAGTGTGACTCAAAGGATGTTGTTCTTATGTTTGTCTTCCATTGCAAAACAAAACACTTGTTACCTCTGCACCGTTCCCATGCCAACTACATCTATCTCAGTGCCAAGGCCAGAAAAAGACACAAGATGCTTCCAAACAGTTGTGAGTACTGAAGTGCTGAATTAAGTTGTTGAAGTTGCACTCCAGGCAGCTGGCTCTCAGACAAGTTTGATAAAATATTCCAAATGTCAACACTGACTAGAAGTGCCAGCCAGAATTGACCTCAATCAAAGCTTTGAGCAGTCTGAGGTTAACAGCGGGACACACATCCTCAGTCACGCACTTTTCACCCAATCATCTGCCTTGGTGTACATTCTTACATTAGAAAGAAATTGCGTACAAAATCCAGACAGCAACTGCATTGAATTCATTGTATATGAATTTATCTGTAGGAATGTTTGAGTACTCTGCCTGGGACTGAAATGCCTTTGCAGCTTCTTTCCTGCAGAGGATCTACCACCCAGTCAGCGAACAGAGGGTGTGGCAGAGAACAATGACACTGAGGTTATGTGCCCAGTTTGAAGCTGTGGTTCAGTAAAAGTGGTGGAGATGGCAACACTGCTTAACATCCAGGAATTAGCATTTCCAATCGTCCCATGCATTCTTAAAGTTGTCGAGCAAAACCTGCAGCTGTTGTTGGCGGACATCTTGCACACATTTGCTTTGCTCTGCTCATTTCAATGGAGTATGGTTGTTGTTTACAGTGTGCAGCGGCTTCATTGCGTTTCAGCCATTTCCAGTGCATGACATACATCACAACCCAATGTTAGCGTTGGGTAAGGGCAGATACAGTCGTTTTAAATGTCAACAGAGTATCCAATTACCAGGAGGTAAACATTTCTCAATGGGGAGTGTCCAGTCAATTTGCGCAAATGAAATTATCAGCAAGAGACTGGTTAGGACAAGGCTATACACACTCACCACTCCAATGGGTTACGGCAAATATAAGTGCTAATAGATATGTTTGAGAGGAGGGCTAAGCTCTTGGGGAGTTGGCAGAATATTTGGCTGAATAAGCAGAAGGAGACAGGATACTGTCTGCCTATCCTCGCTGTCAAATATATTATTGGAGTCAATGTGTCCACTGACAGTGATGCTGGCCTCATGCGGTGCGTGTCATTTCTGAGGCTTAAAATCTATCAGTCCACTTTCATCTGCTGTCAGTGTGTGCCTGCTTCTGCTACATGACTGCAATATGAGAAATCCACAAAACTACTGTTACTGTTCGGGTGGCTGACTGACTGTTAATGCTTCTGCTCACTCATGTTGAGAGGTGACTGCCTCTTAATGACAGTGACTGCAGACTCAACACATGACAAAAAACTGACACTCCATTTCATATAAATGGACATATATTGTAGTTATTGGGAATGTCTGAATGACAACGGCTGCATTATGAAGTTAACGTTGAGTAGATGGAGGACTGACAAAATAGAGAACAGGAAAATATGACTGTTTCACAACCTTAACTGCATTCTTATTATTGTAGCCATGACAACAAAGATTACCCATACTGAAGTGTTTTTCTTTCCTAACACATCTTCACTGCTACCTAAGGTTTTTTTTGTAACTGTGACAATTAAGGTGCAATAAGACATTGCCTGGATACCCCATTAAGACAAAGTTCTGGTACATCTATTTCATTTGTCACACAACCATATTTGTACAGTGCATACAAGCCAGCCTTTGTCGGATTGACTCACACTCCACTCCCGGTGATCAGTGAGTACATTTATTAAAATAGCATGTTTATTCTGAATGTTTCTCAGACTGTCTGTGACTGCCTGTGGAATCTAATAGCAGGTTATGCATACTGTATGTGCACAGTTTGCTCTGTTGAAGTCTTTTTGGCTTCAAAGTGGCTACAGTTTACACTCTCTGTTTTATGATTTAAAAAATCACTGGTGCAACATTTGTATTTTGACAGTACAGAAATGTAAATATAAAAATGTCCCTGGTGATTGTCCTCCATGCCACAGTAGCCAATGATTGTTTGCAGTAGTAGGAAGCAGTTTTTCTCTGGAATGTTTAAGAAATGAGTTTTATTTTAAAGGTTAAGTGGTCCGTGTCCCTGAGTTTGAGAAATACTGGTTAACCACTCAAGAAACAATAATGACCCATCAAGTCCAATACCATACACTTATTGTAAGCGTGGAACTCTTACAATAAGTGTATTGGATGTATCTTATTATACACTGCAGCACCCTGTCTGCAGTGTGCTTCCTGTGGACTGCACAGAGCACTGACCTCAATCAGCACCTCTTAAATGAATACTGGTGTCTGTACCTATGACCTCACCTTAGCAGTGAGAGCAAATCCCAGAAATTACTGTCATATTGTGGTGAGCACATATTTTTGGAGGAACTCAAACACCTCTGACAATTGATATTTCCTCAATAACAACTATTTTCTAAATGGACTGTACAGGCCAAGGTATCAAAAGACACACGAGACTCATTTTAAATGTTCCCAGTGGATGTTCTGTGTAATAGTAAAGTGAAATAACGGCTTCTCACCCTGATCATTTACACTGTCACTGTCCTCCTGTTGTCTGCTACTAACACATATTGGGGGAATAATCCAACATTCCCTGAATGGAGAAAACAGGAAAATGTTACTCTGTTTTTTCATTTCCAGAGACACTGCAACACGCTGTAATGAGATACAGTGGAGAGAGTCTAATGCAGGCATCCCACAACATTAAAGGACAGTTGCATCTCTGTCACTGTGATCAATTCACTAGGTGTAAAAAGAACACAAACATTTGGTCTATATCAACAAATGCATTTGCAATTAACGCTGATTTTTTCTAACCAGGAAAGCACCTTCACCTTCATACACAGTATATATTTAATGTCAAAGCCATCTCTGCTTTCAGGAGGTGACATTAACCCTTGTCAACCCTTCTGTAATGGGCTGTCACAATGAAAAAAAAACATGGAATATGCATCAGTGTTGAAGACAGTATCAGGTCCAAGAATCACACTTAGTTTTGTGCACATTTTTCTGCAATGCCCACTAGATACATTCAATAATTATCTCTATTCAGTGTTTGTGGAGTCACAGGACTCACAGGGAAACAATACCCTGGTGTTATTTCCACTGCTTACTGGTCACACTCTTTGCACATTACCAAAGCTGTATTAAGTTAATGACTGTAACTACTGCCACTGCTTCTAGTGTAAAAAGTTCAGCTAGCTCTGCTGTTAAATGAAGAGCTGCAGGCAGTGGGCAGCCAACTTCCCTGTGCCCTGCTGATGTGTGGAAAACATAAACATACCATACATAATTGGTCATTGTATAATTAGATCATGGGTGTTGTTAATTTCAATGATGTCATAAACATTGTGTACATTTGTTTGGCTCCAAACTGATGCACCAGTCTCTTTCCTGTATTTTTAACAGTCGCTGCTTATAGATAATTACCAACATAACAGTGCAGGTGATTAAAAGAATTAGCAATACAGCCATTTTTGACCAAACATGTTAAAGCTCACACATACAAATACAACAAAACATGCATTAAAACAAGCCTATGCGGTGTATGTGTATATATACTGATGTGATACAATAGGTTTTAGTTTTACAATAGATTTTCTGTTCCTGTTTGTGTACATACGCTAAATCAACATCTTCTTCACAGCAACAAACAGCAGTCTGTTTTTGTTTGTGATAATTATTTACCATACACACAGACCAGCACAGCATGGCCCTGACCCCCCGGTGGGTAACAAGCACAAATAATGAACATGAACAAATTAGTGGATCTACAGTGCATTTGTCAACATGCAAACATGAGACATCACAACATGATGGGTTTGGGCAGTTGTTTGCTGTCTAAAAATATTGACATCACTTCACTCCCCGGGGATAATTCTGCTGTTATTAAGGGTCAAGCCACTGCTGCCATTCATGTCAAGCTGCTGGGAGTCTTTTGTGTCTTTATAACTGATCCCAAAAAGACTGCAGATTTTCTTCAGCATCAGGGCAACAATCTCCTCCTCCTCTGAGGGCTTAGTAAAAGAGGACAAATGACAAAATTATTTTTGAGTAATAAGCAACACAGAAGCTCTTGAGACCACCCTGTGCCTTCAACCCATCACGAAGGGAGTTCTTTTCAGCCTTGATCTCAGTGTACGAATTCCTTTGATTTAAGTATGAATGAGATACACATCTCAAACTGAGTTCAATTCAACTATACAAAAAAAACAAAAAAACAAAAAAAAAAAACACAGAAAATAACAATGAAACAATTTTCATCATCTACTTTAATGATATTTTCCAGGCTTACCATTGCTTTTACTAAAATGTGTTTTTTTGATGCTGGGAATGGAGAGAGGGTGTCATTTGGTTGAGGATAATGTGCTCATTGCCTTAGAGAAAGCATTAAAAGAAAGCTGTTATGAAAAATACACAGTGTAAATGCAGAGGATAGTTGTAGTTAATACTGAGAAATGAGACTAAGGACAAAACAAAACTGACTGGAACATCCAACACCGTGTAGTTTCGGAGGTGTTGCTCTGTTGCGCCCCTCGCTCTTGTGCAGCTCCTTGTAACCTGATATGGTATGAATCTGCTCAAACAACAAAACTCCTGTGCAAGATAAATATTGTCTATACCTGTGACGGCTAAAGTACACTGTGATCTACCGTGTAACTGACCTCTGGTTTATGTGACTTCAATGCCATCAAAGACTGTATATCTCTGTCAAAATGGAAATCAACAACAACACAACCTTAACATCAAGAGTTACACAGTGTACAGACAGAGCTAATCAGACAGACATGTGATCATCTCTCTCTCTCTCTCTGAACACTGACATGCAGGAATTGTCACCCTGTGTGTGCTGGCCTTAAAGCTGATTTATGCTTCTGTGTCAAGTCAAGGGCGGTCCTCTGCGGATCCCCCTGTGGTGACGCAAACCCCAAAGCCATAACCTGACACTCGCCTCTAAAAAACTGTAACTGTGTGCTGTGATTAGTCTGCTATGCCTATCGTTATGGTGGTGAATTGCACAACATGGTGCTTTTACCTGCTCAGTCTTTACTGAATCAGATTAAATTCGAATGTACTTGCCAAACTCTGGTTTATTCCAAACTCTAATCTGTAATGTCACCGACTCTAGACTGAAGATTCCGTGCAATACACACCCAGTATAATCTCAAAATTCTCCAAAAATGATCAAGATCATTGAACAGTAATCAGCCGAAAAGTATAAAACTTACTGGAACATGGAAAACCAACAACAGGTTAGACTTTTATCAACCAACTTTAGGAACCAAAATAATTCACGAATAAAGCTAATTAAAATATGCCATCACCACCCAGCATCAGCTGGCTCAACATTTGCCAGAGAGCTTGGTGTCAAGCCTTTGTTACCCAAGAAAAAAGCTGTCTTCTGGTTCTTCACACTTAGCAGTCACCACGTCGCAACATTAAACAGAATTCAAATTATTTCATAGTTTATTTGTAGAATTATATTTTACTCTTATGATGAGGCTATGAATTCAACTTATACTCACTGAAAGGGTTAAGGGTTAGGGTTAACCCTAACAACTTTGAAGTTCAAGTCGATGTTGTTAATTAAAACTGCTGGCTGCTGCTATTCTAACAGCCCAACTCCTGTGAAGGAATTCTTTTTCAGATTTTTGCTTTGTATGACACAGTAAAAGATACAGCAAGGTTTTCCATTCATTCTAACAGCAGTGGATACATTAGCCTATTGCTTGATGTGGGAAGGCCACTGTTTTTATGTTATAGAATACTGCAGCTGTACAGACAGATGTAACTCCATGTAAGAACACAACACAACGTTTTTCTACTTTTTACAACTTTCCACTTTTTTAATTGCCACACACACACACACACACACACACACACACACACACACACACACATATAGAGAAATAGCCATTTCATAGTTTACTACACCATTTATATGACTTATTTTCAAGAATTTGTTTTCTTTTCTTGGTTGTATTTGCCCTTTGTTATCTCTCTCTCTAAAACAATGGCAGGATGGAAGGGGTTGTATACGGTAGCTTTCGCTCTTCACCTAAAAGCCCCACTAAGGTTAACTGTCAGCTGCAGCAAAATAAAAAAAGACAGGAGATCCATAAATTAAAACAACCTAAGCTGTGCCACGCAACTAACAGGCAAGTTTATTTTCCAGCTGTATGGGGCTGGTGGATATATCAGACCCTCAGTGCTGTAGTAGACAACTACCTGCTGTGGCCACCTGATGAGCATCAGACATTATTGGATTAATTGAATATTTTGCGGTCCATTCTATCCTCAACTCTGTTCTCTGCACCCAAGCAGGCAATCATATTTTTTTCTGTGCTTAAAAAATGTCATGCCCATAAAACAGCTAGCTCTCCAGTGCTATTTCAATGAGCAGGGCTCTATGCTTGAGAGCTTTATAAATTGTTATTGTTATAATTAATGCTATTGAATGATTCAAATGAACCCTGGTCTTACAGGAAAGCCACAAAGCATAAAGTCATTAAGCAGAAATTAGTAGATAAACATCCACTTGACAGAAAAGAATTCAAATCATTCCCTTCTTCCAAGTATCGACTGATGATCACTAACCAAACAATATATACCATCATGCATTGTAGTCGCACTGAAAGAAAGAAAAACAGTACAGATAAAATGACCTTAGTCATAAAGGATAGTGTTTCTTAATTTTGCAGATGAACCATAGTCCATGGACCTTCTAAGATGACCCCTTTGTTTCTTTGTGCCTCAGATCACTGGGATCTCCAGGTGTGTTTGTTAGGCTCAGCTTTTTTTTTTTTTTTTTTTTTTTTTGCCTACTGTGGCTGGAGACACCAGCTGCCACATGCTATACCTAGTTCTGTCTCCACTTCCTGTGTCCCTGCCTTGGTCTCACCATTTAAAACACTCTCTGAGTTAGACTTCTTTGGTTAGGTACTACATTAGGCTAACGAACTGATCTTAACTGTAATGTGTGTATGCTTTAATCTGTATCAAAACAATAAAGAGAAATGAGCTCACTTGTATGTGTCTAAGTGCTGACTGCAGATGGTGGTTATTACCTTGTGGTAGATCTGCTCATGGCTGAATGCCATGAGGATCACTGAAATGAGTAGATTAAGCAGCACAAATGTCATGATCACGATGCAGGAGCCAAAGAGTAGTCCACTAAGCAGGAGGTGGCAGTCCAAGACCTGGCAAACAGTGAATCCATGAGATCAATGATCAGTGAGATAGAGCTAAAACTCATAGTAACTCAAACTGCATAATCCTGATCTGTGGACATGCACATTGGTGACAGGCTGCAGACTGTCCTTGTGACCTCATATTTCATTATTTTACACAGTAATATGTTTATTTGAATAGGTAAAGATCTCACTCACCTCATCATAGTTAAAGATACCCATCTGCAAGCTGATGATGGTGAGGAGGGCAGCTGTAAAAGTTCTATATGAGGACAACCTCCAGCCATAAGTCAAGTTGCTCTAGAACAAATAAGACGTTTAGATCAACAGAGGAATCACTTGTTCATCACATATGGGAATTCCTCTGCAAATGGACAAGATACTCACCACACAGGAATATGCAATGAGCAAGATCACAATGATCATAAGGAGGCCAGATATGTCACTCCAGGCTCGCTGCAGTGAGGCAGTGATCAGGTTCATCTTGGGGTTCAGTCGGAGCAAGTGCCACAGTTTGACGGTGGCCAGCAGGACCAGAAAGGCAATCAGAGACTGGAGCACCAAGTCTGCGGTGGCGGTCTCGTAAAAATTGGCAAATCTGCACAATAAAGAAACGATTATTAAAGGAGTTATTGTTGTTGTCGCATTCTTGCATAAGCAGTATTTGTTGTTGCTGGTTGAGGGGGGAGGGTGCTTCAACTACTGCACTTTTTGGAGCAGTAGTTCCTAACCTATCGGTCAGGGCCTTCATGTGGCTCCTAAGATAAATCTGAGGATTCATGTGATTCATTTATTTATTTTTTCTGTTAACATATTGTCCTGATGGGTGCAGCTGTTCTTTGAAAGGTGTCACATGCTGGAAAACTATTACTTCAACAGTTGCTGCTAATAAACATATCTCCCATTGAAATATAGTGGAGCAGAATTATTAAGCAGCAAAAATGGAAATTAGAGTCCCAAGTACCAAATAATTCTACTTAGGTACTATACTTGAGTAAATCTATTCTCTATTAAAAGTGGAGGAAAGAGAGCACCATCAAAGGACACTATAGTGTAATGACTAATGAGAAATAAGAGATAAGAACACAAAGGGCTGGTCTGAGAAAACAAATCCTAACCACATCTTAAAAACCACTGCACAGCTGCTTCTGTGTTTCATCCTCCACCATCTAAATAGAGAGGATAAGTTGTAACACAGTAAAAGTCTCACTGGTCTTTGTGGTGATGGTAGTATGTCACATCACGGTTTCCTAGCAGGGTCCTTGTGATGAAGACAGCTGCAGCACCCCAGCTCAATGAAATGATAGCCAACTCCAGAAGGTTCCACTTACTCCTGAAGTAAGCCCACCGCTGCTGCTTCATTAATTTGCCCTTCCAGGAAGAGAAAGACTGTCATATGTAACAACACATCAGGAGGCAGTTTGGTGCATGACCATGGTTTTGCACCTTTAATTTCTTGGGGGGGGGGGGGGGGGGGGGGGGGGGGGCAGTGACAGACACAAGTTAGAAGTATGCCAAAAATCATGTTTTGAAAATTTGGACATATAAAATTAGTTACCTATTGAAATGATCATTTGTTATGGATGAAGGTTGAAAGGTTACCACCAGAAACACTTTTGTATTTATGCACAAGTATTTTAAATGATGCACTTTATATTACATATGTCACACATGATAAAACATGGTCATTTTCTGAATTTCTTCGTACTGCATTAAAACACTGGGTGCTTCCATTAATCTTTTCTCTGTATTCAATGTAATTCATTTGTGGAAATCTTATGAAATAAAATGAAAAAAGCTGCAGCGGCTTTAGAAGTTTTCTATATGAGACTTTGATCTTGATGCTGTTTGTTAGGAACATCAGAAAAAATTGTATTATGTTACTTAATTAAAAAAGTCTGCAATGTCTATTAGGTCTATTAATATGTCCTGTACCACTGTAAGGAGACATGCTCTTTGCCTTGAGGGCAGACTGCATGGGAGGACACACAATGGCTTTCAGAAATTACACTTAATGGCGGGTACCTAAGAACATTAACTAAAATAGCTCAAGAGAGAAAAACATACAGTCTTTTAAATATGACTGAGAGCTCTGTTGGACAAAAATGGTACAGTATGAAAGAAAATAACATGATCATCATCGACAGCCCATGCTGATATTTCCTTCCCTATGTTATACTGAATTATTTTAATTACACATATAATATAATTTAGTAAACTGTCATATTGACATATTGGATAAAGCATTGAGTGCAGAGATGAACAGTGTTTGGCAGGTGCTCAGAGTCAAATTTGAATTGCCGTTGGACTAAGAAAAAAACTGACTCAGTTTAATTATGCATATTTGAACACGGCAGCTTCAAAAGCTATTCAATCTCATGAGTTTCTTTGACATCAAAAATTTTTGTTAAATAGATCATGAAACCCAAAACATATCTATAAGTGGCATGCTGCCTTCATATAACTCCCTGGATTTTGTGGAACCCTTTGTAAAAAAAAACAAAAAAAAACATGAGCAAGTCTCCTTAAATGTCTGAATTTGTCTCCAGTAGATGCATCAGTATACCCTCTGTGAACATATTCTCCTGTAATTATATTAGTGCTTACCTGCAGGTACATGTAATAGAGGATGAAAAGCAAGTATATGATCTCCGTTGCCATGACGAAGATGTGAAAATCTCCAGTTGACTGGTAAAGACGAACACTGTGCAGCTCACTGTGGAACTGAAACGCCCCTATAAAATCAATAAGAACAGTTTTAATTAAATACATACAAATATGAACTACTTTATTAATCCCCAAAGGGAAATTCATTTGTCATTGATCGGATGAGAACATTATGCAAATCATCTTTAACGTAGCTGTAAACTGGATAATAATATAAAAGTCAGTCTTACCAATGGCTGCGGTCTCAAACAAGAGTGTGACGATGCAGAAGAGGTTCACATTAGCATTATAAACAGTGAACTCCACAATGACCGCCCGTGTGTACATATCTAGCCATTTGTTCCTGAACAGATAGTCCAGAGTGCTGTGAATGAAGTGCACAAAAACATCAACTGCCCTGCCTGTATGGAAATCCTTCATATCAGCCTTGTATGACAACAGAATATATTTTTCCTTGAATGGATTGTATTATAAATGATGATCATGCTTTGAAAAATTTGAGGGTCACTGCACAATATGAGAAGCCCTCAAGGCCAGGATTGTAAACTTCACTTGCACATAGATATAGATAACAAACTAAAGGTAAAACCTGAAGAGAGGATAGGGGGAATTCAACAAATGCAGGTGCACTGCATGGTGCATTCATGTGATTAGCATCTTACTGTAGCATGTTGGAACATGCTGAGCAAACCCTGCTGATTTTGATTTTGTATGGAGGTGGAGGGGATTCCCTGACACCTGGATGAGGCAGGAGCTTCAGACACAGATTGGCCACACAGGCCAGTCTGTTCTGCTAGTCTACATACCTGCTTGCATTTTGTAAATCTGGACCAAGGTCTGCTACAAAGCCACCTCCCCTGTAGAGCACAATTTTTCCCCAGACTGGGTGAGCCCTGAGCTGATCCTGTGTCTGGTACATCCAGGAGCTGGAGGGGCTTGTAGCGTTATCACCCCTCACGGATCCGTTCCAGCCAGTGTAATAGGAGCCTGTATCCTCCACCTCCCATGAGTATGGTGCGTGACAGTTGGGCACAAACTGCATCATGGAGCTTGCAGTCTGACAGGAGTTCTTCTTCACTCTCAACTGACGAAGACGTGCCTTTCCCACTAGCTTGGAGTTTCCATCTGTGATAAATCCTGAAGCAAAGCATATGACAATCTTTTACAGTCACCTCTGGTGTCTGTTTGCTTGTGGGTTCTACATGATTACAGAAAATCTTTCTTTGTTAATAATGTTAATGTTTGCCATTTTGAGCAAAAAGATAAAACCCAGAAGTGGGTCAGTAACAATACTGGGTTCACAAAGCACCAAAGGATCCATTGTTGTGACTCAGTGTTAGTGATATTTCAGAAATGACTTCTTGAATATTACTTTATTAGCTCAAAATGGTCACAGATGTATTGTTAGCTAACTAATCTGCATTCCCTGTTGTGGGTTACCCAGACAAGATATTCTGATGCTAGTCAGACTTAATGTGCCATCATTCACACCACTGCAGAAATACACATGAACATCATGATCAATCATTAACAAACACTGACATGCAAGTTTGTAAAAAGTGAGAACTGATGATTGACACACCTCAACATGATAAAAAACATAACTGGAGAAGAGATGTGAAATTAGAACAGTTTCTATAATCAGTGCTTGGTCACATTGTGAGACATATTCACCAGGGGAAATATGAACCAACTAATCAAACAACAAAATAAAGTGACTCAGAGCTTTACCCCATCTCTTGCTAATCAGTAATGGTATCACACTAAGTCTTAAAAAAAAGGCCTTAATCCTAGATGGAGAAATGTGTAGATACAGTTATCCAGGGAAGTGTGACGACTAGAATAAACTGGCTCCTGTTCATTGCTCCTCCTGACACTGGCCTACCTGGAAGACTTGGAAAGCTAAAGAATTGTGTGATGCAACAAAACTTACATAAAAACAAATTAGATTGTGCTGATGTGGAGCTCCTGTGCTGTGAAGCTGATAGTTCTTTGATTCTGCACCACCCACCCTGGGTTTTCAACAGCTTTCATAACAACAGGACTTGGCACAGGATGACTTAGACTTAGAACAACCTAGATTTATTTCCTTCTATTTGTGTGCTTTCACTATTCACAGGCCACGTTGCATGTTGTATCCATGTATGGTCAAACCCGTGATTTATGCGCTGAAGACTTTTTGAGGAGACTCAAAAGGAATTAATAGCATCATTAGCATAATTAACAAATGAATTCCCGATTTCTGGTGTAAATCATATTTTGTGGGGTCACATGAAGCTCAAACACTCATCAGTAAAGATCTAATCAGCTAATCTTTGCTTCAAATTTAATGTTTGTGGTTTAAATTACCTCAAGGAATCAATGAAACATCATGTTCACAAGATTAGGATGGATAAAGGAGAACCTGAAAACCCCATGCCTCTGGCATTTGCTCTTGGCCAGAGGCATAAGAACATATCAAAGTGGTTTTGGTACAGGGCAGTCTAAATCCACTTACTATACTGAATAAATTCAGTCAAACTTCCCTGAAGTAGGAATAATTGTCTGTATAAAACATCACTCTGGCTTTGTAACATTTCAAATCTGTCTTCTAGTGCATGTTTATGTGGCTGTGTAAGTTAATATTCAATATCCATGAGGAAGAAAACATAAGAAAATGTTTATTGCTGAAGCATGAGGCCATGAGTTGCTCTCTACCAAGCAGTGTGTGCTGAGGAAGGTAATTTATAAATGCACTGATACCAATAATAAGCATGAAAATATGAAATGCTGAATGAATATGTTGTAAAAGAGCTGCTTTTGTATTGCAGGGATTTCCAAATGAAATGACTGCACTTGTACTTATCACGACTATGTCTGATATATGTAATATATTGTCTTTGCAAATAGCTTTTGCTTGCCACATCAGAATTTATGAAAAACTACTGATAAAAGCTCTCTGTGCAGTTCTGACACCACATTTACCAAGAGTAAAACAACAGGGTCTGACCACTCTGTGAGGGAAGCTGTTTTACCTGGATAAACTCCAAAGAGGTTACTGAGGAGAGTTGTGTTGGTCCAAGTGAACACTTCCTCAAGACTCATGCTGTCCGTGACTGCGCTGCTGAAGCTGTCTCGGATGTGCCGGTTTAGGTAAAAAGCATTGGGATCTCTCTGGTTGTAGACTACCAAGAGCAACATCCAAAAAAAAAAGAAGTATGCTGAAACACACAACAGAAGAGCGCTGGGGATCAGATGCAGTAGAAATCAAAGCACACAATAAAACATTTGATGAAACATCCTTATTTGTCTTTATAATGAATAATACATTAATTACTGTAAATGCACAGCTTATGTAGCGGGCTGCTTATCAAAGTGGAAGCTAAACAATATGCTATTATCAAGCATTAAGCAGCAAGCTATATAAAGCTGATGACTTAAAGATATGACTAACTAACTTTACTACTTATAGTTGTGTTAGTGCTATGTGTGTTTTTTTGAATAAAAAAACTCTACCAACTCGTGTGTGCTGTATCATGAGGACAGAGCAGATATATCCAGAGTGGATAAAAAACACCCACTTCAGTTGTGTACCTTCAACTCTATCAGAGTAAGAGCCACAGACTTTCAAGCTACAAGACTCACATGCACTGTCTGCTGTTGGATCTGCCCCCACCCCCACAATGCTCTCATACAGTCTCTATGGCATTCTTCAGCATACAAAGCCGCAAGTGTGAAGAGCAGATAATACATATTAGAGCTGGTCTCAGCTGATAGCAAGCTGAGTCAGGTGTTATATATTTAGCGCTGAGGAGAAAACTCGATTCAGTTGATCATTACTTGCACTGGTTAAATCTGAGCTTTGCTATACTACTGGCTGAGTCTGTGACACTACCTAAGGTTGCAGTGCTTTCATTGATATAGATGGAAAGTCACTTAGTGACAAGGCAAAATAGGAGGGAAGGTACTGTAAAAGCTTTCATCAGTTGTGGCCTTCAGGAAGGAGGATGTGGAACTTTCCTGACAGTACAAACAGCACAATTTATATTGAACTCTCAGAAAGTTATGTTAAAATGTTAATTTGTTTGTTTCAGGCCAGGGATAGCTATACAGAGGAGAACTAGAGCAGCAGGTGAGGATCAGGTGAGCATATGTTGATGAACAGCTTGGATCTAGGATCTATGTCACCATGGGAATCAAACCCATGACCTCACATATTGTACAGACAGAGCTTTTTAGACAGCTGCATGATCGTGATGTGATTTCTCTGAACACTGACATTAAGGAGCTGTCAACGTGTGTGTGTGAGTCTGTGTCTAAATGGATGAGTGGTTGCGTGTGTGTGTGTGGTGTGTGAGATGTATTGGACTTTGATGGTAAAGTAGGTGACAAACACACAGGTGTTTCTAATAATCAGATTGAAAACACCTGTGTGTCAGCCTGCCCTCAGAGGTTGCCATGGTGATTATACCTTCTTATTCTTTACTGAATGAGATTCAGTTAAAATGTACCTCTCAATCTCAGGCTCACAAATTAAATATCCCAAATGTTATCACATCTGGACCTGTGTGTGTGTGTGTGTGTGTGTGTGTTTTCACCTCCTCCCATTCATTCTCAATGGAAAACAAAAAAATTCATATTTTATAGGGAAAAGGTAATAACACACTAATCCCAATTGAGCATGTTCATAGATTTTTATAAAGAATTTGCTGGGGTCTTCTGAAAGTTGTAGGAGAAGTAGCAAACCGCAATTTGACACAGAAGAAGAAACACGCAGGATAGCAAGTGGTGCATTAGCCCTGTCGTGCTGATAATCCTGCAACACCATCACAACAAAGAGCCACACCCCAGACAGTGCTCTCCAGTCTACACTAATTATGTTTGTTTCCTCTTGGCTGCCATACAGGAGTGAGAAGAGTGGCCTCAATGACCACAGGATATCAAGTGAAGAAATAGGACAACACCACAGTCTACACCAGATGGTCAGCAAGAGAATCTGGGCAGTTATGTTGGTCAGACCACTCGGTAACCTCTCTGTGTGCAATGTGCCTTGATAGACAGGAAGCTGTGCTGACAGATTACTGGTAGATGATCTGTCTTCCTTCAGCCTGATGGACCAGCAGATGAAAGTTAGATCAGGAAGAGATGATAGAGATAGCTGCTTGTGGTTGTTATGGACAATAAATACTCACTCAACCTTGTGTGTGTGACTTTTTCGGTTAAATGAGTAAGCAAAGGTTACCATGTGATTTATCTGATGTAGTCAGTCACAGAGTGTTGTGCATAAACCAGGAGCAGGATCTTTTTCATCTTCTCCATCACTGGAAAACTGTTTAATTGCAATTGTGCTATCTTGTCAATCCTGTCTGCAACAGCTCCCAGTAAAAGTAGGAAGAAAAAATCTTTTTGTGCTCACCCAAAATCTCTTTCAGAAGGGCAAAAGCTTTCTGCTCCATAATCTTGGTCCTCTTCATCCTCTCAATGTCTGCAGGATGAGGTGGCTCATAGAGATTCCTATCGCGTCTGAGTGTTTGCTGGTCCTTCAAATCCCCTGTAGGTTAAGAGATATCATTGTTGTAAAACCTGAACATTCTGGATCATCAATCAGTCACTTGTAATTTGAGACCAGTATCTTCCATCTCTATTTCTTTACCTGGGCTTGATTTGGTTTTTACAAATGCCACATTTTGAAAATCTTCCTCATCAACCTTTTTATTACAAGTGCAAAGAAGGCTGCAAGGCATAGCACCTGTGATAAGAGGCATGAATATAAGTGAGAACAGTTTTTCATTCTGAAGAGGATATCTGGCACATGCTCTTCACGTGAGGTATTGCTCATTGTCACTGTGAGAAAACAATCAAACTAAGAAAGTTAAGTTACGATATAACAAATGAGGAAGAAAAAACATGTTTTCTCACCTTTAATGGCTGAATGACGAGGGTGCTCTGAAAAAAGGAGACAATCATGGATACCAACCAATTAATGGACCGTTCCTTCCCAAATTTCAAACCATAAAGCATTGTGAAATATCCCGACACAACGCTGGTGCCAATCACTAACAACCAGCCGACAAAAATAAACCACCAGGGTAGCTTTCCATGACAGCACACACTTTTCTTCTGACCACTGTCACCATCAGCAGCGTCTGCAGGACTGCACCTGAAACTGAGTCAGACACATTACTAGATGTGATGTTATCATGTATGGTGTGGACTGTACACAAAGAGTAATAACATAAAAGATGTTGGGTTAGATCATTACCCACAGACTGTGTATCCATCTTAAATCATTCAACATTTTTGAGATTTAAGCTTATTTATGTGTCTTGCTGGAGAACTCAAAAGCAGAGACAGAGACATTTTCCCTTTTTCTAACAGTCTCTAGGCTTCACATCTTCCACGTGTTCATCTGACTCTCAGTAACAAGGGTAAATAAGGTTCTTTCCTGGCTGTTAAAATGTGTTTTAGCCACTTAAAAATGCCCACTAGAAATAAGCCAATATGAGTTTACACAGTATGTGGGCTTTCTTTAGTATGGTCTTTTTGATGAGGGACTTCAGTACTTCCTCTGGGTGAGTTCATCATGGTTGGTGGAGCTGGATGTGAGGAGTTGATCTTCGAGGAAGCTCCTCATGCCCTGGACTTGCTGC
This sequence comes from Caranx ignobilis, assembly GCA_021432705.1. NCBI lineage: Eukaryota > Metazoa > Chordata > Actinopteri > Carangiformes > Carangidae > Caranx > Caranx ignobilis. The sequence continues at coordinate 17,996,830 of MU269983.1, forward strand.
AGAGCCTGGTTGTAGCTGTGTGGGCTGGGGAAGCCAGAGGGTCCCAGCAGGCTCAGCTCTTTCTCGATGTGGCACAGCTGCATGTAAAGATACTGGGTTTTGTTGCTCTTCTTCTGAATGACGTCCGTGTTTGTCACTGGAAGCACAGTAGCGTTTCCTTCTGGAGAGTAAATACAACAGTTTTATTCAATGCTTTACTCAAGCTGCTCAGCCTACCTTCATACCTCCAGCTTTATGTATATATATATATATATATATATATATATATATATATCATATTTGTATTCGTATTTTATTTCTGCATTTCCCCTGTGCCTCATTATGTGTGATACTATATCAGACACTGAGGAATTTGAAATGCTTAATATTTTATGTTGTTCTGGATAAACAGAGATATAAACAAAAATGTATTTACACAGCAGAGGCATACAACTGAAAAGCAGCATTTATAGTCTGACATTGTGGTTCTGGGTACGCTTTTAATGTTTATGCCCAACACTGTAAACAACTTGCTTAACAAATCAGACATGGGTGACAACATAATGCCCTTAGTGAAGGCAGCAGCAGAATAAAAAATCATTTAAGTGGGATTCTGCATGTGTTTTTTTTCTCCTGTCTTTTTAATAAGATGACTTATATTGGTGCTTTCTGTATAATTTGTTCTATGCTAAATAGAAGTGTGCTACAGTTGTAGCCCTTGCAATGTAAAATGTGTGCACTTTTTCAATTCTGTGCAGTAGCTTATCAGTGGTTTAGACTGTAAATGTGTTCTTGTTGATGACAAAATATGCTGAAAAAACTGTCATTCATTGGTTCATTTGTCACAAGAGTTAGGTCACCGTGATCTTGTACTTTGGCCTCTGACCACCAACATTTAATCAGTTAATTCTTGTGTCCAAATGGGTTTTTGTGACAGATCTGAAAGGATGTCCTTGAGACATTGCATTCACAAAGTCTTTTGTGAGGTCACTATGATATTACAATGACTTATAGAGGTAAATTACCACAAACCTTATGGAACAGAAATCATCAGTGAGTGAATACGGTGGGGAGATACCCCTCTACAGTGTGTGTAGCTGAGAAGAACAGATGACTGACTGCAAAAGAAAACAGGGCTCCAGTTCTTTAATCCATTCTCCTGCCCCCATACTATAAGAGTAGTGCGGCTAATCAATACGAGACTGTATCCACAGCAAAGCAAACCTGGTAACTGAGGCTGAACAGGTTTGGAGGAGCTCTGTGGTTTGGACTGGGTGCTCTCACTGTTTTTGTTATTCTGTCTCATGAAGTCTTCAACCACAGAAAGGACAGCATTGATGTCAAAATGTTGTCCTGGCCAAAACTCTGTGCATGGGATGTTGCTTTTCACAGTCTTTGACAGCACATGGGCAACTCTTGTAATATCCTGAGAGAGAAAGTGATTAAGTAACAGGAAGTGTTTTGTTTGCTTGTTTTTAATAATCTAAATAAAGATATATGTACGGAGAAAATGGACAAGTGATATATCACTTGTAGGCTGTGACAGCATTATAAATAACATGACACACCTACCTTTATAATATTGTCTAAAGTGACATTGGTATTCAAGTTGGTGGTAGAGGTCTGTGAAGAAGGAGCTTGTGAAGTTTTCTCCTGCTCACAGGCATGTGTTTTTTCTGTATTGCACTTGCAACAAGACATCTCCCGAGGCCTAGTGTTTCTGAAGATACCAACAATGAGGATGTTCACTGGAAACATTATCAGTGAACTCTGAACTCCAATCATGAACTGTTGCCAGGTAAACTCAAAGTGACCTGGGAGCAGAGAGAGAGAAAAGAGATCGCAATGATGTGCATATGAGATTTGCACAAATTAATAAAGAAACAATTTCTATGATTTACAGAATATATATCACAGAAAATCCTTCTGAAATAGTATGAAACAAAGAGACAACCAAGGATTAATACCACACTGTTTTGTTTTTTTTTTGATCTGAACTGTAATGAGAACATGCTGTACCCAGGTCCATGGTCTGCTCAGATGGGTCTGTCGGGATACCATAAAACATGATGCTGGTCAGCATGGTACACAGTAGCAGAGAGAAACAGCAGGACACTCTCTGCACACAAGTGAAGGTGCTGCTTGGTGGTCGACTGATCACAGAGTACCAGAGGTGTCCATCACTTAAATCCTTTGCTGTCTTCATAAAGAACAAATTACTGCAAAATACAAGTAGGAAGTCATAAAACCATGAGAAAACATTAGGATTAAAAAATATTTCAATGCTACACAAGCTGCCAATTAGAAATGGATCAGTGTCATACATTTATCTCTTACTAGCACATTTTATTGGGAAAGTGACAGTTTGTATTTCTTAAATGCAGTTGAGTTTATATACTGCAGAGCAAATGGCAACATTTGCAATAAAATAAAACAAATACATTTCAGGAGAGTCTAAGTTAAGGTTGCTTATTTAAAGTGTTCCTGAGAGTAATATTAAAGTTGTAAAGGATTTGGATTTGCATTTCTGCTTCTCTGTGCCATGCATGAATGAAAGTTGGGGCTAAATTGAAGTTCTGGTTTTTCATTCTGTTAGTAATCATAAGCAACTTTGTCACTGCATGAAAATCGTGCAGTAAATTTGCCATTATTTGAACAAAAGTTAAAATCACTCCTGCTTGTGTTATTCAAATAAGAAATCCTTGTCTGGGTTTCACATTTGCCATTAGGTGTGCTTGTTTGTGTAGTTTTGCCGCCTTTTTGCCTCAGTGTTTTGACCTTACCTGAACCTCTTCAAATCCATCTCTGTGGATACAGGAAAAACTTTATCGAGTGTACAATCACCCATATCGATGGCCAGCCAGGAGTTGCAGAGAAAATGCCATTTCTGGTTGGTCTGTGTATCCTGCACCATGACATTACCTACATACCTGAGAAAAGCCAGTATGAGTCAGTAAAATGTCAGTACAGCACATGTTCTAGCTCAAAACAACTGCATTAGAAGACACATCATAACACAATAGATGTATTCCACTGACGGCTTTGTTGAGTGATGTCTGACATTTTGATATTTGCCCACCATGCAGGATGGCTCCCTGAGTTGTTGTGCCACAGCCTGATGCCCTGCAGATCTCCCAGGGAGAAGGGTGTAGTCACCAGGAATGTATCCACCTCACCTCTCTCAAACACACATTTCTTTGGGTCTGTCAGGTGGTGTGGCTCACTGTCTTCATCTGCACCTAGCAGAGTGACTGTCACCTAAAACAGTTCAGTGCAGTTTAAAAGTTATAAGCCAAACACAGGAATATATGTACTTATTTTACCTCTTCATAGCCTATTTGACACCAGCTAGGTGTTTAGTCTGTGTTGGCAGATTGGCAGAAGCTTTTATTGCATACATTTTTGGCTAATTGATATGGGTAGCTTGTAACATCCAATCATTTTCATATCTTTTTTAGGTTTTCATCTCAGTGCCTATGGAGCAGACACACCCAACAGGTTGTTCATAGCTATCTTTCAAGGCAAACTCCGTGTAGATAGATAATTGGCAGTAGCTGTGAAGCAGCAGACCCACTAACATAACTCAGGCAGTGTGTTCCCAGTGTAATATTGAGTTTCCAATTTGTGTTTAAAAACAAAGTTCAAAAAAACAAAACAAACAAACAAACAAAACACTAGTTATGTGTGTGAGTAAAATTAACACTAACTACTAACTACTGACATTTCTCCCTTATTCAAAATAAAAAATATTGTTATTTAGAGAATTTTTCTGCACAAAATGACAACTGGCGAAAATAACAAAAAAGATTCAATGTGTTCAAATTCATATTCATTTTTAAACATCACAACACTAATGTTTTAACTTAGGAAGAGTTCAGAAATCAACATCGGTGCAATAACCCCAATTTTTAATCACAGCAGTGTTTTTCTTCCTCATTAAATTTGATTTGGTTCAGGCTCCTCATTAATGAGGTGTGCTCCTGTTGGAATTTAACAGACACTGGAATGGAATGGCTGCCACACATGGAGATGCTGACTTGAGAAAGATTTGATCAAAGTAGCAAATTTCCATAAGGTTTTTATTCATCAGCATTTCAATCATTGTGTTTTGCAATAATTTAATTGCACCTGAATGGAGAATTGGCACCACCAGATGTCTATAATGATGTGATAGCAATAGCATGAGCATTGCACAGTAGATGTAACATACATAATAAGCTTTTTCATTTGAATAATTTCTCTTGCTGGTGAAAATTGAATGCTAGTACCTCCTTTAAAACTGTCTTTTTCCTAGCGCCTTGCTACAAATATTGTAATGAAAACACAATTACTTTAGAGGAAGTGGACGCTCCTCTTCGATGCCCAGTGCTAACACTTAACAGGTAGCAATACTCATCCAAGGGGTCGTTGTCCTCCAGCACCGTCACTTTTACCTGCCAATTAACACAAAACATGACTATTGTGCCAAATATGGATTTGGGTTCATTAAGATAAACAAAAAAAATCATAAAAGAACCTAAATGTTTTTAAGAAAATCATACATTCTTTGTGCCGCTGAATGTGTTTCATTATTAACACAGTTGTTAGTTGTCCTGTCCTCAGCCATGTTACCAGAGTTACCACACGAGACAAGTCTTGGCAATAAAAGAATGAAGTTTGATGTTGAAGTTGAGACATTTTTCTTCTTCTTGGCTGTTAAGTAGCTAATGCTAGCTATATAGCATTAGCAAAACTATTTTCATGTACGATGTGGAAAGTAACAGAGATGCAAAATACATTCTGGATAATGTTACTTTAATTTTAGCTTATAGTTTGCTGATGGAGATACACTATACCTTGGCTGTATCCTGGATGTCTTTTCGTCGTGCCCACACAAGCACCAAGAGATAAACCACAAAGAGCGCTCCCACAAAGCAGACAACCACAGGATTTTCAGCAAAAGTCCCAAACAGCTCAGCAGACCGTGATGGATCAACAAGGTTGGGAGTAACAAAGAAAGAGCTCCCAAAGAAGGTGAGGTGGTTGCAGAGGCACTGGGTGACTAAATGTGTGGTCTGCACCCCAACCTATAAAGATAACAGTGTTTACTGTCAGTAAAGATTGGGCAACATGCTGAGCATGAGAGGCAGACTGGACTGCTGTACTTACCCTGCATCCTGTGTCGCTCCAATCCAGGATCGATTCATTCCAATATTTACATGCAGCAGTGATGGGAGTGATTGATAAACTGGCATTGATGGATTTTATACCTGGACCGACAATGGGTCTTACTACAAGATAGTGCAGTCCTGTGTTTCCCTTTAAACTCTTTGGGTTCAGTATCCAAGAGTATCTCTCCTCTGTATCAAACACAAAAGTACTCAAGACATCATCCAGACATGAGAGATAAAAACAGTGGGATATATGAAAGATATCTTACCTTGTGTAGTTCCCTGGTGAGGCATCTCTGTCATTGCTATATAATTTGTATCAGTGGGGTAGCCCGCATAACCAAGATACAGTTTGAAGGGTAATGGATCCTCTGAAGGCACCATCTTTGACAATGTATATCAGCAAAATTCATTTCATTGTAAATTCAAAGACAGTAGTCTCTACATGTGTCAGAAATGGATATAAAATGTGTACTGAACCTTTAACACCAGTGTAGAGTCTTCTGAAGGAACATCTATGATTGTAGTGCTGAAATTCCCCAAGTCCAAAACTGAGGTGTTCACCTGTTCTCCAACAGGTCTTGGCAACAGGATCTGTGTGCCAGGCGACATGCCAGTTAACAGATACAAGTATGGACTAATCTAGTCAGATTGTGCCTCATTTACAGTCTTGGCTTCAAATTATTCTTGCCTCATAAGATGAATAACATTAACATTTTTTTTTTAATTGACCTTGCAATTTGTAGCAAAGCATCAGGTTCACATGTGTAATGGTTAAAGTAATTCACCTTCATTAAATTTTAGCTTAGTGTAGGTTAAATATTTGTTTCCCCTTAAGCAAAAGTGTATTTGTGGTACCGAGTGCAGTTACAGATACACAAACAAAATTCTCTGTTTCAGTGTGTGTGAATAATAACAACAGATTATGTATAAAAAACACATCCAAACTGAACAAACTGTGGACTGCCTGGCTTTTATCTTTTGCATGTGATCTGTGAGTTATCTGTTGAAGTAGATCTGTGGATGTAGAAAGTATGATATTTTTTAGGCAGACTTTTAGAGACCACAGTCATCAAGTGGAGATAAAAATATAGAGGACTCTACAATGACCCGTGGGGGTGTGAGTTTCCAGTTCAATGCATCAGTCTTCATCAATGCTAATTTACAATCTGCATAAATTAAAAAAAAAGAACAACAACAGCTGCATGGGCCTTTCAATCATAATCACTCACATGAGAGCAGTTCTCTGTGTGCTCCTTTTATTCATATTATTCTTATTAATAATATTGTTACTGAACATATTCTGTAGCATCTGTTTGCTGTATCAAGGCAACTCTAATGTAATGAAGTAACTTAACAAAATATTTCTTTTTTAATGTCCTTTTTTTCATTTCTTTTTTTTTTATTATTCAAATTGATGGTCATTTGTGCAACTAGCAGGCTTTTCATTCCACAGAGTGGGCTGCATCAGCACATTGTCTTGTTTGAAGTCTAAAGAAAAGCAGAGATTTGCTTCATAGGAGAATATCTCATGGGAGAACCCTCAGCAGAAGAGCATAGCAGCCTATAGAAAATTACTGATCTGCACTGACCTCAATATCTTCACTCAGATTCTCCACATTGATACCAGAGCCTTGTTTTGTTGTGAGGGATAAAGCTCCAATTAGCCCACTGATGTTTCCTCTCTCATTCCAGGAAAATGGATTTTTCTGTAAACTCAGCATCTATGGATGTATTCGAAGAGAGAAGTTGGCTTTAAAGGATATGATCAAGGCCGACCTTTAACCTGAAGAAGTAGGATCTGACATCAACACTAATTTACTCGTATATCCACAGATTCTTCTGAAGGAAAGATGCTGGAAGGTAGATGTGGAAGATGAAACGTAGGACTAGAGCCGTTCTGGATATTTATAGACTGTGTGTGCAAACTCTCCAGTGTCACCCTGTAACAAAATATAAACACTTGTTAAAGTTTAGAATTTTGTTTGATATATTGTCATAGTGTGTTTTGCCGAGTGGGAACGCTGTTTAAAGGTGCTATTTGTATGCTTTGCTATATGGCCAACATGTAGTAGCAGTAGTTTACTTACCAATGTTGGGCCAACAAAATCTTAAGTTGCCAAGTGATGGAATATAACTCTTTCATTACTTTTTTTAATATTATGTCTTTTTTCTTTGTTACCTATTCTATTCTTTTTATTTCATCGAATTGTCCCAATTCGAATTATTTCGTTTTTTTTTTCTTTATTGTAGCCTACTAACGTTAGTATGTTAACCAGCTAGCCCAGCCTCAATGGCACATCTTCTGTCTCTGAATCACTGAAGCGTCCAGTCTGTCCTGAAGAACACTACTGCTCAGAAGAAGTACCATAATCTCTTTTAAATGCAACAATGACTGAAGCTCTCCACTTGACTGATAAGGAAATAGCTAATAATGCTAAGGCTAGCTGTGAAGCAATCATAAAACTTGTAAATAGCTCTTTGAAATACAAGTATTAACATGACTTTATGTGGATCAAATTATGGAACAGATAACTTTTTCTAAAGACAAGTAACAACATAATTTATCATATGTATTTTACTATGTCTAGTCAGAACCAGGCTATCCCACTTTACCATATATTTACCTGAAGGGTAAAAAGAGTGGTATAATTGTTGTCAACTAACTCTCTTCCTAGAAATAATTAGGTGGAATTTCCAATGTTTTGAGCTGTTTTATTGGCTTCTCTATGGGTTGTAGACAGTGGTCCGTTGAGAAGTGGGTATACTGTCAATGTGCTGAACTTACCTATTGACAAAAACACCAATATTAGATTCCTGGATAATAGTTGGTCCCTCATTAGTATCTTTTAAGTTCAGTAGGGCGCTCTGTGTATTTTCCAGGGCGACTAGAAGGGAATCAGAAATGTTTTTCTGAAAAAGACAGCACATCATTCATTAGAGGGGAGACATTACTTATTTTTTCCCTTTGCAATTTCAAAAAGACATTTCAATATTTCAGGGAAGATTGGTGATGCATCATTTGCCTAGCACCTGGTCATTATAATCATCATTCTCAATGTTTTAGCCCAAGTTGTAAGTAATGAAAATCATGGGACCATTGTCATGCAGTATTCACTTTGTGTACTGTGTTTAACAATCTGCTAAAAAAAAAAAAAATCTTTAAACTGGTGCCTGTCTAATAAAGAGGTGAGTGGGGTATCAACAGATATGCTGAAAACTGAACATGTGGACAGTAAATACAACCAGGGTAAGTCAAATCCCATTAAAATCACACATTTAATCAGCCAATCTGTTGCTAATCCCATCAGCAGAGGTTAAATGACTCACATTGGAAGAATAGCTGAGGATGTGGCTCGTTCCTTTCACAATTGTGCTGGCTGCAGTGAGTATTTCTTCACTATCGTTCACTTTCATGTTGGCCAGACATGAGCTGAGGTTGGCAAAGAATAATGACGCCTCTGCCTGCAGGTTCAAATCAACTTTCAGAGTCAAATACGGTTTTGAACATTTTACTTTTTGTTTGTTGTTGTTATCAAGGTCATCCCTATGCATGCACATCACAAGGCCATAACAGTTGCAACCTTGTCCTTGCAGTGGATATTCATCAACACAAAGCAGCATATCTCTGTGAAGGTAACATTTATCAGATTCATATTCCTAGTAAATGATTTATTCCTCTCTCCTGACTTGTTTTAATGTGTGTAGATAACAGTACCTGAGCTGTGGAGCTGAGCTCACTGCCCTTCTGGACAACAGCTGTGAGAGCTCGGGCTGTCAGTTGAACTTCTTCTGGGGAGCTGATGGGAGCCTCCGCTACTGTATCAACCATTATGTTTAGTATCTGCTCACGAAGCTTCAACAGATAAAAGCATTCACAAGCATATGGGATTTAATAGTTTGGTATTTAGTGGTAGTAGAATTCAATATCTTGATCCCACATTCCAAGTGTGTGTGATTATTACAGTGTTGCTGCTGAATTCTGGGTGACAGTCATTACACTCGTGTGGATGATATTCATAGCTGAATTATTGTGAAGGTGAATTTGTCCATTCATACTATTGATGTCAAACATTTATATAGACTCAAATCTTTATTAGTGATGCAATCTTAGTGTGCCCCTGGGGTTTACCTTTTGCCTATCAGCTTTTTTTGATTCATCAGATTGACTGTTGAGTTTGTTGCAGACAGACATTAACATTTGTCCTGTGGTTTCTGCTGACAAAAGGCCCTCTTTCCTTAGCTGAGCCACAGTATCCTCCACTGACACCTTAAGATGTTCTACTGAAGAACCAGAGTCCTCTGTGGAATCCTTGACCTGTGGGCAAAAGGCTAAGTGTAACAGAGAAGCAGAGCATTACTCTACATCTTGTTCTTTCAATAACCCAATTTTCGACCAACCTGTGTAGTTATAGTGGTTCCAACAACAAAACTTTTATATTTTGCTTTAGCGGTAATTATCAGCTTGTAGTCAGAGCTGCTGTCACCAAGGGGAAGGAAGACATCTTTCATTTCACTCTTTTTGCTGCAGCGCAGATGTTTACCTGTCAATTTTCAACCAAGATAAGTGGATTAATCTACCGGTATTTCTACACTACAATCTCTATGAAAAGAAACGTGACCTGGTGTACTTACCCTCAGCCTTCAAACAGTAGTGACATTTAGAACAGGGAATTTCAGTCTTGCAAGTTATATTGAATTTAATAAGTATTGTTCCATTTGACGGGTTTATACTACATGAGAGGCCATCAGCATTTTTGGTGGTTGATGGCAAGAATGGTGAAGCTGCATTACTGGTGGTGAACCTGCCAGGCGCAGCAGTACCAGGATCACCAGTGGCTGGTGTTTGAGGTTTGTTCTCTCCAACTTTGGCTGTTGTAACATTGGCACCTGGTTGTTTTGGGGTAGGAGATGGATTCTGTGATGTCTTTATGATGTATTTTGTAAAAAGAGGTTCATCACGCCCTTTGGTATCAAAAACAGAAGACAAGATGACATTTGTATTATTCCAAAGAAAATATACAGCGTGTGTGTGTGTGTGTGTGTATATATATATATATATACACATATACATATGTAGCACAGCATACTCACCATATGTTACCACCACAGTGACATCTTGCTGCTTTAACTTGGCTATTTTAAGATACATCTTCTTCACAGTGTATTGAGTACCTCCATCCTGTCTCGCTATAAGTGGTGTTTTCCCACTGTTTTTGTAGCAACTTGCCACCTGTAAATAGATTAAGATTAGATCTACAGATTAGAAGATTAACAAATTAATTAAAAACAAAACATGTCTTTCACACAGTTATCACTCATTTTTCAAGACACTTACTGGCCAATATCTGTCATTACGTAGGTCCTCAATGTGCCACACGACTTGTGAACACACGTCATTTCTCTTACATTCCATTTGAATTTTTGTGTCCTCAGTGGTCCTTGCTGGGTTGCAGTTTTCAGTACAAGAGAGACTATGGGACAGGAAGTTTTGTGGTTAACCTCTCAAAAAGCTGTAAAGTAAAACCACCTACCACATACTGTGCTCTGATAAAGATATGTTAACTGATCAACCATTTACCTACTTGATTATGTTTGATAGGAGATAGTCAATGAAAGAAAAATATTCCAAACAATACCATAAAATAAAACCCTCTGTTCAGCAGCAGTCTATTTCCTCCAATCATTTACTCGGAAAAATAGTGTCATAAATGTTAATTTCAGACTTTCACATCCTCAACACACTTCAAGTACAGGGAAATTACACTCCATCAGATAAGACACAGAGACAAGTGTTCAACACAAAGAAGATGATTTTCGAAAAGATCAAGTACCTTAGCAAACCTTGGCTGTCAGGCTCAGGAATAAGGCCGATGCATATGGACTGAGTTTTTTCCACCTCATTATCATCTTTGTCTATCACATTAAAATGATACTTGTTAAATTCAAATGGATCTGGTAGGCAACCTTCTTTGATGGTGTATATCTTTGTCTCAAATTCTCCTTGGCATTTACATGGATGTTCTGTGGAGCAACAAGTGATGTCATTACACTACTGCAAGTCAGGCAGATACAAAACTAACATACTAATGTTCAGTTTTCAAAACACTCTAATGGTAATAGTGACTCTGATACAAGTGCAAACAGAATAACAGTATTTTTTGCAGAAATTATTAAACACGGTTCCTGTTCCCAATCTAACAGGTTGTGAAGGCCTTGATGCTTTGGCCAACATCAACAGTGCTGTTCTTCTTTCCAAATTGGATTTGAGAAAATCTGCACTTCGGAAACCCACACCAAAGTTATTCAAGATAGTGCTTTTGTCAGTTTTCTTTATAATAAAAGAGTTTCCTCTAATAAGGTTTAAAATGAAAGAAACAGAGGTTGTAACTAATGTAAAGTACATATTTTTTAATCATACCTCTTTCATATTCAAGACTCTTATTAATTTAAAAGCTGGATGGAAACATTGAAATGCATGGAATAGAGTTTTCAACCATCTCATGGAGCTCAGGTTGACTTAATTAGCTAGCATGTGACAGCTTTTAAATTCTGCCAGCGACTGTTATAAATTCACACGCCAAAATCGACAACTGCAGGTTAACAGTGACAAGCCTAAAATCAGGTGTTTATGAAAACTCGGCATTGTAAATATGCTACCATTATCTCAACATGGGTCCCATGTGAATGGGAAGTCTGACAAGTGAAGCAACTGTATGGTGAGCAGAGATTTATGAGCAACACTCATGAGCAACACATCAGAATATGTTAATAAGTAAACTAAACATTCAATTCAAAATATTTAGGTAGAGAAGCATGACGCTTACTGCACGCCCACTGGTACCGTTTCTCTGGGTCAGTTAATTCAGATATTTCTTTTATGGAGAGGGTGATATATTTCAGTCTGTTCGACACTAAAGGTGAGGGCACTGCAGCAATACTCAATGGAGATCTGGCAACTCTAACATGTTGCTTTCTCTGAAAAAGAAGGAAAGGTTTTACAGTATACTGCAAGATGTGAAGATGTGAAAAATCACCCACACCTCTGTGTAAAAAACAGACAAGACATCTTACCAGCCTCTGATTAAAACCAAACCAATTGTTTAGTTGAATGACTGAATCTTTGACACAGGAAGCAAGCATATTCACATCCAGTTCCAGAGCCGAGAAGTCATTTTGTACTCTTAGTGTTATCTGTACAGGTCCTGTAAGGCAACACAATGTTCTTTATTCAGCTAGGTTCAAATGATTGCATCTCTCAAAAACCACTGTATTGTGCATTGTGGTATTTTTCCTCATATGTGGCCTACTGTACATTTTTGCTATGCCTTCCATACCTTGAACAGTGTGTCCAATGTGGAAAATTCCCTTCCTCCCATTCATTTCTCTAGTTTCATAGAGTGAGTTGCCATTTTCTCCGGTCAGAGAGAAGAAGATCCGCACAGGCGCTCCTCGCTCAAGGGAAACACCAACAGTAACATCTGGAGAATCTAGACAGTCCTCTCCCTCTGGCAACATTGACACCTGAAGCCCAGCTACTTTCTCTAAAACGCATACCTATGAGAAGTATGAGAAGAATTACATCAACAGTGAGCAGCACGTTCATTTACTTCTCATATTGTGGTCAAATTTATCACAGCAGATAATGATTCCAGATTACAGTAAGCCATTGAGACATAAGAAACGTCAGCAAATCACTGACAGATCGTTAATGGTGATTAGTGTTGAAGCTGAACTGTGAGTTGTTCAAAGATTGTATAATGAAATGAACTACTGCTACTCTAAAACTGAATTAGCTGAAAGGTATTTCCTAACATTTAATAATATATTAATAGCTGTGGTCAGAGAACAGTATTTAAAATAGGCTTGTGTGTGATACAAATGTTGGCATAATGGCCTAAACACTGTGATCAAAAAACATCTGTTTAACATGGCACCCAAAGTGGCAGCTTAAGTTTATTTGTGAGTATTTTCTGATCAGTGATTCATTTTCACACCATGTTCCACTGCTTTTACGTTTAACACTGATTAGAGACACCAGGATTAAGGTTTGGAGTGAAAGGTGATGAAATTTAGGGGAGAGGCTGGTGCATCCACTGTGTTCTGGTGTTTGTAGAGATGCCGCAAACTGACTGATGTGTTGCAATAATTAAAGGTTAAATTTAATTTCTAATTAGAAAGTCATCCCCATAATTAAATGATCAAAATGGTAACTTCATATTTCATATGCCACTGCTACAATCAAGCTCTATAACACCTCAGCTAAAGGAAATGTTTTTTTTTCAGTTTTTGTTATTAATTTTCAATTTTTAACAATTCTTACCGTTAATATTATTATTACAAAGGAGCCAGACGTAAATTAAGGAGATAAGTTAATTATCTATCTCCCTTTATAACTCTATATCTATCTCTGTATGAGACCTAGACAACAGCAACCGTAGATAAAACATTCACTCGTTTGTGGTCGATTCACCTGCAGGTCTGTAGACACTTCAGGGAACGTCACAGTGTTGGATGCATAAAGGCTCAGATGGTGACATCCAGGCCTGAGGTGCTTCATCATCCCAGGAGTCACAGTGAGGTTATGGGAAACATTTCCTCTGACCACAGATACACTGGAGAGCACCATTTCACCACTCTGGATTCTGTAGGTCACATTTGAACCTTTAGGAAGAGCAAAAAGAAAAACTCTGAACAACAATTCAAATTCAATACATCTGGAGAAAAAAAACTGCAAAACCTTATTTTTTCCAACAGTGATTTAACAGATTGAATAATATATTTATATATATATATATTTCACCATTTTGTTACATACCTGCTTTTGCTTCAATTTGAATATGAATTGCCTCTCCATACAGGGCTTTGCAGTTGGTAACATGAAAAAACAACGCTCCAGCATAGCACCCCATGACACTGAGCTCTGTGACAGGTTCCAGAATGGAAATTGTTCTTTGAGCTGTAATGTGTGTGTCATTGCTGCTGCATTCAACTGCCACAACAAATGAACTTGGCGAAGTATATTTATGTATCAAGGTGCTTTCAAACCTGAGAATAAGGCACATAAAGAAAAAAAATCATTTCATTTTACGTCTTCTTTGTCCCTGGATGAAAACACTGGTTTATGTATGGAATACATACATACATACATACATATGTACACGGAATACATAAACCAGTACTGAATGACAATGGAAACTGGAGATATAGTTGCATAAATAACTGTGGGACTTTGGAGTCTCATTTCACTGCAGTAGCCTATGGCCTAAAGCCCATAGTCTAATTAATGATTTTCTGCTGTAGACATTTCTCACTTACTAATCTGTGAGTTAAAAAAATAAATAAAAAAAACGTTTTTGTTTATTTGCTATTTGAAAATGTGTTTCTGTTACTGCAGAACAAGTCTTTGGCTGGCAGAAAACTGAGGAGAAACAGTCCAGTCCATCATCATAAACTGAAAGGAAATCTGTCTCAGCCACCTTTTTTAATACTAAGCCCATGTGCAGAAACATGGATTATGACTCATGTGCCATATTGTATGGTAAAATTATTAACAAGTGCTTAAACATATAAAACAGAAGATCCAAAAGGATATAGTGCTTCATTGTTATCATGACCTGTTCTAATTCTCATGTTTCCTGTATTTGGAACATCGTTTTTATGTGTCAGATTTCTCTGTGGTCAGCATTGTATTATACTTTGTGACTCAATAATGCAATCAGCTGTAACTGCTATTGACAATATGAGACTGGCCCCTGTTTTGTTCATAGATCATTAAGTTCATTTTCTTTATTCCCCAAAACAGATTGTGTTATTGTACTAATTTAGTTCTTCCCTTTGTTAAAGTTGAGAGATCCCCAAGACCCAAAATACTTAATCCTGCATTTCTGTGTTTGAAGTGTTGGACCATCTGCTGTCTGTAACCAACCACGTCTATACTTTCTATTCTATCTGTTATAAAATCATCAGGATTACAACAAAGATATTCAAGAGCTGCAGGAGTTAAAATGAAAATATTCACGTGTAGAAGAGTGTGTCCTTGTTAGGAGTAACCTTTGTGTGAAATCAGTAACGTTTTTCTCTCTCTCTCTCTCTTATTTACTTTTACACTCACATTTTCTGACAGTTCTCACCCCTGTTGAGTATCCAGATGAATAATACGGCCATCTCCGGTGCTTAGCCTGCAGATAAGTTTCCTCCATGAAAAGTGCCATAGCCACTTGATGCCGATGGTAACGTCCATAAAAACAGCAGCCACAGAGTTCACTGTCAATGTGAGTCCTGGGGGCAGAAAAGAATTCAGCATGGTGCCCTTAACCAATTATACTTTCAAAATATAAACAAGCACAGATTCCCATTCTCATCTTAGCAGACAGCAGAAGCCCCGATGGAGGCAGGTGAAACATTTACATATTGTTCTTGCCTGTTATTATAAATATTTCAAATATTTCTAAATTAACAAGAGTATGCTAGCCCTCATGCTGTGTTCATTTAACATTAAACAATATTTGTGTTCCCAGTCAAGGACCTTTTCATCAAGAAAAAAAATGTAATAATGCTTATATTATCACTACTTTGTTGATTATTTACTTTTATCAACTTAAGTTCTTGTGAACATTACAAGTTTGGAATTTCTATTTGTTCTTTATGACCAGTATGGCTCATAGATTTGAGCTTATACATCTTGAATTTGAGTTCTAAAAAACACAATTTCTCAATTATTTTGACTAGAAAGAGAGAAATAGATGAGATGAACAGATGAAACCTAGTGCACTGTTTTTCACAGACTACTTTGGCTCAAAGTTACCGAGGACTTTTGTCCATCTGACAAATGAGGATGTACCTGAGCTATTTTTTTTACACTAATTGTCACTTCTAATGATCTGTCATTTTTGTCTAGGAGCACCAAGAGTGTACAAAAGTTGAATAAAACACACAGAAATGTATGCAAATTAATACAATTCATTTTTGTGTTGAAATCCTCTGATCTGATCAAATGAACTACATTTTTCAGCGATAAAACTTTTAAATCAGACAAATTTGACCAGAACACGATATGAGGGCTCTTTGTCTTGAGAAAAATGAACTGACTTTGTCATTTTTTGTGGGTATCTTATATCTCTTTGTTGGCTCCTCTAATGACTCAAAAGAGGGAAGTTTGTTGTAAAGGGGTGATATAAGAATCAGACTTGGTTGTCATCTGGATAGAAAGTGTGATTATTTTCCCCTGTCAGATAGTAATGTCAGATTTATAACTGAACTGATTGATTAGAATTATTGGGACCAACCATCTTTGCAGTGGTAATCCACAGACAGGTAGCTCCCCAGCTGAGGGCACATTTCACCAAAGGAGTTCATGACTTCAGAAATCAGGCAAACCTGATGTCCTCTGCAGTGGGCTGGAAAACACACAGAAAGCATAATCAGCCACTAATAACACAAAGCAATGACAACGACTTCAAGGACATTTACACACTATTGCTTCATATTTAGTCTTCTGGTGATGAACATTTGTGTTCATACAACAAATAACCACTCATAAAATCATAGACATTCATTCATCATCATCAAAGGTTTTAGCACTTCACATTCACACACACTCTCATTCAGGCTTGCTCATACTCAGTTTCATGCTCAAGGACACTTAAACATGCAGACGAGGAGCTGGGGAAGCTGTCAAATCTGTGACTAGTGGACAACCTGAACCTGGGCCACTCTCATAGTCACTCACATGAATGCCTGTTGCACATGTTCTCTATGTTCTGCTTGTTTTCTTTGCAACATTAGTATATACAAAAAAAAAAAAAAAAAAAAAAGATAAATGCCAGATGTGCCACATAAATGCAAACACTCATATTAGAGATGTATGCAGTGTTAAAGCTGGGGTAGGCAGGATTTGTTTTAAAAACAAAACATTAACTTTTTAAGAAAATTGTGTTTTCCCATTCAGCTATCAGCAAGGAAAGATCAGTGTGTTTGGGTCGATCACAGTGATTCTCTATGTCTCTGTATGCAGCAGCCTGAAAAGCCTACAAGCTCCCAGTGTCTTTGAACAATCAAA
The DNA here is from genome assembly GCA_021432705.1 of Caranx ignobilis. NCBI lineage: Eukaryota > Metazoa > Chordata > Actinopteri > Carangiformes > Carangidae > Caranx > Caranx ignobilis. The sequence continues at coordinate 18,014,020 of MU269983.1, forward strand.
TCTGTTTTGGTCTGGGGTTCCTGACTGGTTGAGGGGCTGGCCCTACTCTGTCCTCCCGATTTGTTCGGACAGAAAAGAGAAAAGAGCGGTGGTGGACGGCTCCTCTCTCTTCACTGCAGAACGGAGAAATATAGAAGATCCTTTGTACCTTCAGCCATCAGGCTTCTTCATTCTTCTGCAAATGGTTGATGAGCTGACAGACAAATTAATTTCCCTTTGGGGATTAATAAAGTAATTTGTATTGTATTTTATTGTATAAAGATTGTATTGTACTTGGACTTGAACTGTATACCCTCTGTGATTAAATGTGTTTAAGGACATATTGGTCATGTGAATTTAAAGCGTTAAACTGTTGTGTTGTGTTTGCTCTGTTGATCTGCAGTGTACCATACCCATCACATGCTCGAGCTGCAGTGGCCTGAGACCTTGAACAGGATGAGCGAGTTTGGGGAATGAATGGATGGATGGCTGTCGGATAATTCCATGAGTCAATATTTACTGCCAATAGATAGATATCAGTATCTTTCAGACTATTAATCTTTAAAGCTTTTATTGGGTGACTACTCTTCCATCCTGATTGCCAGTAGTTCTTCTCCAGTAAAGCTCTGAGACAATACACTTTGTCCTTAAAAGTGGGTTCAGTTTCAGTGTTCATCTGCGCAGCCAGGCATGTATGTTTGTCATTCTATTCAGATATTTCCTGATGAGTACAGCGGATTGAATGAGGGAGGTTTAAGAGTGCTTATTGTGTTGGTCAAGTCCATTAGTTGTTCTGTATTAGCTAATGGCATGCACAGTACACATCACTTCACTCAGACATTATAACAAGTAAACAATGAATGTTTTTTTTAAACTGCACACTGAGAACCATATGACTGTCTTTTACCTGTAATTGTCTCTCCAACATCTATCCAACCACACTGATGTAGTAGGGATGTAGTTGGCAGGGAGAATGAGGATTGACAGTAATGACTGTTCTTATGACCGTAGAAACCACTGTCTATGATTAACACTTGACCGGAGGCACACTGCAGAGTAGTGTTATGATCCGCACACACAATGGACCTTCCAGGTTCTGGGAAGAAAGCAAAAGCAATGCAAAGCAGTAACTCATCATGGAGTGATTCAGTGGGTTGCTCTGTTCAGAAACATTGCATGAGTCACTACATACCAAACTGGCAGATGAAGTGCAGCTTTTTGTTGCAGTCTGCTGTGGCCTCCCATCGGAAGCCTGAGTCTTTTAAAATATGTACACATGCTTCTTCCGGCTGTGGGCGGCTAGCCCAGTTTGAATAGGTGATATGTGAACCATCCAGCCAAGATAGAGCACCTGGGGAGGGAACAAACCACTGCTGAGCATATGTACAGTTTGAGCTGAATATCTTTGTATTAAAACAGATTTTCATCTGGTATTACTTAAAAATTCTTCTCAACCATCTAACAATGTTATTGTTTTCATTTGTTTAACATATACTCAAAATAAGCAACATATTAAATGAAATTCACTCTGTCAAACAAGGAAGCTGATCATTATATGACAATGTATATGTTCCTTTACTATGAAATCACAATTTTCACTATTAATTTCTCCTGCTGCTTCATCAGTATGAAATTAAATGTGGATGTGAATAAATGTGAGGTTGCTAGTAAGTTCATCTGGCACAAAATGTAAACTGATGAATATGCTGGACGAGTACATTCATAACACACCAACACAGCACACACATCTCCAGAGAAAAGTGTAAAAGTAAGTCCAGTTACTCCAGTTATTGGAAATACTCAAAGACAGTACAATACATTTGCTTTTCACTCATTCACACACATGTATTATTAGCTTTTTTTTTTTTTTTTTACTATCATCCTTTGAGATTGGGGGAAAAAAAATACTGGATGAGAGGGAAATTCTGTCTGCCTGTGGACACATTACACAAGAAATGTAGATAGAAAAAAATGATTAAAAAAAACTGCTTAAGGCCTTTGTTTTACATCCTGTACTTGCAAAATTGTCTTAGGACATGGGAACTCATTTTGAACTCAACTGAGGGGAAAAAAAAGACTTCACACCATATGAAAAGCTATGATGGAATAGATGGATGGAGTATTGAGGAAAGGAATGTGAGAATGATATCCCAGCTGGAGCTCATTTTTCAAGACATGGAGGAAATGACTATGATTATTAATCATCTGTACTACTGTATGTTTTTCTTATTTATTTGACAGGTTAATCCAAATACTGGGGGAGGTCAAATTGGGAGACTAAAAATAAAAGTTCTCCTGATTCTCCTCATTTTCTTTCTCCTAATTAAATCCTGAGTGAGACACCTGCAGTCACAGATTGAGTGAATGAGCACAACCAGGTGTCTGTATTTCGTAGATCTCACTTCTTACCTTCAACAGCTGCTATGCCGATCCACGTGTTTTTCTCAGGGTCCAGATATGTTTGAAGGAAATGCTGAGTGTCTTCATCCGGGATGAATGCGAGGTGCCCTCCACTCTCCTCACACCAAGCTTGAGCCCTGAAGAAAGGGTGCTGGTGATCCACAAATTCATAGCAGGAGCCTAAAAAGCCTTTCTGGTGTTCTGGACAGGAAACAGTAGCCTCTGTCTCATCTTCAGCACATGATGGACAGCTGAGTGTCACAACGATCAGCAGCTGCAGAACTGTCAAGCACATTCTTTTCTGTTTTCACTTCAAAAATTATACTCTCACTTTGTTCTTCTCAACTTGACACTATCAATGCAGGATTAAAAGTGATATCGTTTTTCCTTGTTTAATGCTCTTATACACACACCCTGGTGACATCCTGCCTTTAAATGGGTCTGACATTCCCCTTTGTCATACACCTTTCTGCTATCAGGGGAACATTGTTTGTTCAACAACCAGGCTTTCTCAAAAACCAATCCTTTGCCTTTGTATACAGACAGAGCTGCAACAAAAGGATGATGAGTTTCAGACAGATGGTAAAGAGCATGAGGTTCATCAGTTTGTTACATCATGATGCACACACACAATTTTTGCCAACATGGGTTGTATCCCAGCTCTACTTTTTACATGCACTAATCTGTTTTTAAACATTTCATAATGAAATTCAATAAAGCCAGTTCAAAATGTTATTTCTCTACTGCCTTGGATTTTTCTCATTTTCACTGTAACTTTGTATCCCCAACCAACGAGCACCCTCGCCACATGTTAAAAACTTCCTGAGCGCTCTGGACCCTGCTTCTCTCACACAGTTAAACTACTCATTCCAAATTGTACAGTTTTATCAACATTGCATTTTATGTAACCAAAGTGGACTCACATCAGTACTTGCAATTCTCCTCAACATGAGCAGCTTACAGAAAAGAAAAACAACAACAACAACAACAACAACAACAAGAAAAATCTCACTATACAGTTGAAACAGCAGGCGGTCAAAGATAGAGATGCTGGTCAACAAAATGGAACATTTAGGAGTTGTCACTCAGATGTGAATCCTGAACTCTGTCTCAACCACGGCCTGAGTCCCCTTTAGTCATAAACTACAACCGACATTGTCAAGTTATCTGGCTTTTCTGCCTCAACTCTGCCCAAACTTGAAATAGGCATGGATTGCAAAAGAGGACACAAAGCAGGGACATCCTCCAGTTCTTCAATTATCTCTTAACATTTCTCCAGCAGTGTCGTATGTTGTATAAGTCGCACTTTCCCCCCCCTTTTTTTTTTCATCTAAAACGTTGGGTGCAGGTTATAGACCGGTGCGACATATAGACCAAGGTAATTGTCAACCCCGTTTACTATGGGCATTAACATGCATTTTCAGTGATCAGATTGCAGTCAAATAGTGCCTGACAACTCGAACGTACAGGTATAAATGCACCCAAGACGCACTGAGGACGGATTGTGATCCGATTGGCTAAATCACCTCCAGAGGTGGTCAGGATGCATTGTGACCACATTAAACACAAGTGTAAACGGTAATGCACCCTATATCTGCGTACAAGGCGGAACCGTGTTTCCCATTAAATAACGAGACTCATTTGGGTCCGCCATAGACTCTCTCAGAAAATAATATTATTGTTAACAGCGTTTCACCATCTCCGTCAGTCAGCCGTCCTCCTGTTGGACTGGGTCTCTCGCACGCACATACACAGACACACACACACACACACATGAACACTTAAGTGCCCTACATTGTGCTAAATGTACAGCACAGAAACTTCATGTTGTGGACTTGTGGAATGACTTGTATGGAATGACTCATTTTTATTAACAAATAGCAATAGAAAACCTTGTTTTTCTAGTTTGAGACCCTCAAAACTAGACTGCGACTTATATGCCAGTGTGGCTTGTATTCCGAATTTTACGGTAGTATCATTTATTGCAGCCCTGTTGTAAATAGCCAGAACACATTCTAACCCATCATTGCCCTCACGCAGTCCATGGCCCATTATTATTCTCACCCTGAGGGTTTCTAGATGTTGCTTTTGGTTTCTTTATTTAACACAGTCATTGGTCTTTTGAAGTAGAGACTGGAGATCCATTGAATCAAGTTCATCGTGTATTTTTTATATTTGTGCTGTTACATTGTATTCAGCTAAATGCAGAGCACAGATGACTCATGTCTCATCTATGCCTCAGTGTGAAACTGCACTCTGCATAGTGCAAAAAGAAAATATGTCCTTTCCCTGACGTGCTGTGTAAGACAAGAAAAAGTGGATTATGTCCTTAAAAACACCCCCTGCAGTTTCTCCAGTGTACTTGCTTAAATCGATTGATGCACAAAAAGCACTGATACACTGGCCTGACTGTGTCATCAATTGCACAGCAGGTTTGGATCAACAAAATGGCAATGAATCCTATGCTACTGGCTCCAGCCTTCAGCCATTTACAATGTCGTTGATGCTTTTCGATCCAAGAGCACAATAGTGAAAAGAAACATAATAACCAAACTGAACTTAATTCAGAAGTTACTTTCAGAAGAGTTGATGTATGGGCAGCAGGTATGAACCTTCTAGTGTTAAGCCGTTGCCTATATGTTTACCATCTGAAACAATACAGCCATTTTAAGTGATCTGACCTATCACTCACCCCTGAAGCATTCAGGGGATAGAAATGCATGGGAGAAAAATGATACTGGACTAGACTATCCTTTGAAAGTTTTCTGATTGAAACATAACAATAAACAATATATTTATTACATTTTCATTTTCTCCTTTATGTAGCCCAATATATTAAAGGGGTTACAAGTGTCTGTCAATTACTTTCCACTTTTTGTCAGTTTAGACTGCATCATGTGGGTACTACTTACAGAGCACTACATGTTACTATATTTGTCAGTGTGAGTGCATTTACTGTGTATACTAATACTACTACTCAAAACAGCAGGTGTGAGTATAGAAGTGAAAGATTTGAGGAAACAGTGAAGCTAAAGCGCTGCTTGTGTTCTTCCTCCTGCACAGTTCCTGTTCTTTTGCCAACACAAGGCATTTCTCACTGCAGTTTAGTGAATGGAGAATGATTAAGCTTCTTTCTGTGTAAGTGCATATTGTATGTGTAACACTGGGAAACAGAATGCACTGTTTCAGTAACAGTAAAGAATCAAAAGGACCGTCTTACTTTGATGCAGTGTGCTGACCGTAGCTGAGTGATTTGGTGGTACCATCAGTGTGTTTTTTTCTAAACCATTATCACACAAGTGCTCTTTTTTTTTTGGTTTCTTTGTTTTGTTTTTTTTTGTCAGGTCTGCCTCTTATCTTTTAATTCTCTCTATCTCTTATGCTCAACCTCTCTCTCCTTGACCTCACTCCTCTCCCCTAGACATAATGAAGGGTATTGTTAAGTGTTGTGGATGATCTCCTTAATATATTTGAACCCTCTGATGACTGTGAACAAGTCTCTCTCTTGCTTTATTAAAGGGACTTGGAGCAGGATTTGTGAAAAATTAAACATGCAATTTAAGTTTTTTTTAATGCTAATGGATGATGAAGTGTTCAAAACCAAAAAGAATGAGTCCACCTGGATTTCTCTCCATTGCCTTGAACAGGCTGTGTGCTGCATAATGTACTGAAATTCTGGGTCCGAATTTCCCGCGCAGTTATGTGGCCATGACATCAGATGGCGCTGAATGCGCGTTATCGGCGGTTTTCGACTTGGATACAGGAAGAAGACAAGCACGGTAGTAATGGACTCCACTATGGTAAACAAACGACCCACCACCACACAAAGTCCACTGAAAAGTCCCACAAAGAAAAAAACAAAAGTTTTATCAGCAGCATCTCACAATTACCCGCAACAGCTGTCGTGTAAGTATTGAATCGTATTTCTTGATCCTGCCCCCAAGTCCCTTTAAAAAAAAATTCAAATGTCATGTATTCTCAGTGAACTGCCTTATTTATTTATTTATTTATTTATTATTAAAAAAATGAAGGATGTTCTTGGTGAAAAACTTTAACTGAATAGTCAAGGAATAGTTACTGAACACTCACTGCTTCAGCAGCTCCTTTCAGTTGCAAGCCTCTTATAAATACAATGAGATCAAAATAAATTGGAATGAACTGTCAATACTCCAAACTCTCTCCATCTCAGACACTACTCCATCTCTTTTGAAGGGCCGAAAGAAGAAGTACAGACACTCCAGACTGAAATGGTGGCAGTCAAAGAAAATGAAGAAATTAAGAGTGAGATGCTCAAGAAGCTGCTTTCAACTCCAACTGCACCAACAAGTGGCTGCAGCTGAGAAGAGATGGGAAACTCCTCACCAAGCGAAATCTGGTAAAAAAAAAAAAAAAAAAAAAAAAAGAAAGAAAAAAAGAAATTATCTTGAGTAGGCCTGGCTTTGACGAAGGATTTTCATTGTCAAATCTGATTCGTCAGATTTTGCCTTTAGTTGACTAATCGTCAAATCATGTTGTTTTTTCTCTCATTGATTCATGATCTCATCTGTGTCTTTTTCCGCCCCAGCGGAACTCAGTTTAATAGAAAAAACTTTTGGCCTGAATAAAATTTTCCCTCCACCAAAGGAAAACAATATGAGGTGAGGAGAGAGAGAGAGAGAGAGAGAGAGAGAGAGAGAGAGAGAGAGAGAGAGAGAGAGAGAGAGAGAGAGAGACGGGTGTGAGCCGTTGCTCGAGCACCCACTGTGATGTTTGTATCAATATAGGCTATATTATTAGAAAACATTAGAAATCAAAGAAATCCTATGTAAAATCAGATGTTCAGCAGCAGTGACATCCCCTATATATTCATACTGGGACGATCTTTTTTCCCATAACCACATTTTGTGACGAGACAGGTAAAATAATCACATACACCAAACAAACAATATTGAACAGGTTTAACATTTACAATCATCGGCCCCGACCATTTTCCGAGCAGATCGTTGGGAGAAATGGACTCTTAACACACCTCACCAACACGATAATCTCGTAGGATAATTTTTAGTGCCATCAGATAATCGGATGTTTGCTGTCCTCGGTCGGAAGGGGGCCAAAATCAGCCAGATTATCTTTATGTGTGTACCAGGTTTAACAGTAGATCATTTGGAGCTCAGCCAGCTCAAATACAAAGCTCCTTTCTTTCTATACACACAGATTCAGGTTGCTGCACTGCCCTTTCTTTGTCTCCTTGTTTGTTCAGGAAGAGGTTTTAGCAAATAACTTAGCACCTGGCTAAGTGGAAGAAATTGTGCATTAGTCAACCAGCATGGATCAGGGGATTTTTATGAATTCATAAAGGCACAATCTACCATTGAGTTCGGTCTATCTTTGTCAATTATCTATCGAGAACTAGATAAAACATATTCCCTCAAGCATCTGATTACAGACACATTCTCTCTCAACATGGCTTGAATATTAATGAAGACTAATGAACTAATGCAATTTTTATCACATTGATGACACTGCACTTCAGCCATACTATATGCAGGGAGACATTTAAAAATATCCTCTAATAACTGTTTGGATGCAGGATGAAATTGTGTTTCACAGATGGTCAAATCAAAGAGAAAATTGCCCACTATCCACATATGGATTAGTTGCATACAGTGTCGGGGGAAATTAAAAGAGTTTTAATATTTTGCCTGTACCATGGTGTTTGTTAGTCACCCGATTATGGTTTTTAAAATGGTGTTTGACATCACAGTATCTACCCAAAGAAACCTTGTTGTCAGCAGACCAGACAAGCGACCTTTCAACCCTCTGCACATCTACTCAGCACAGACGTGATTTCCTGCACACAGTATCGCGACATGCTAGTTTACCTGCTACCCAAACAACTATCCAGTCACCACGGATTTCGGTCTTATAACTTAACAGAAGGGATGGGCATTTTAAGCAAAAGTACTGTTCGATAAGCTCCAGGAAATAATTGATTATTTTTCAAATACCCCCCTCACACACACACACACACACACACACACGCACACACTCTGTGTCTCTCCTTCACCTTCGTCATTTGAAATGAGAAGCGGCACCTGAGGAGCAGTCCTGCCAGACGATCATTTAAAATCCCCAACTGAAAAACAGCCGTCTTTCATTTAGAAATAAAATCGCAGACTGTAATGAGAATCGGTACTGGAGAATATTGTAATGATACCGCTTCTCATCACGGCGGTACCGTTCAATTAAGTGTTCAGTTAAGTCCTCCTCACTGAATGAGAACAAAGTCTCCTCTAACGGCCTAAAACTACGTCAGTATTCTCCAGTAGCACTTATCAGAGTCTGCACCGTGCAGAGTTTGCACTAGTTTCACTAGATTTTTTTCTTAACTGAACCACTATTCGAATATTTGAAAACCATTGCTCTTCCACACCAACATTTAACTCGGTGGCGTCCTCATTCATTCTTCTCATATATATATATATATACACACAGTATAATTAATGGATATATTCATGTATGTTCAAAATGGAACATACATGAATATATCCGTTAATTATAACCGTATCATACCATACCACCATCAAAGGAGTTTAACACTACAATTTAAGAAATAGAAGAATATAAGAACTAGAAAGAAACACCCATTGAATTTCCCAGGGACCCACTCAAATGACCACCACTCAAATCAACATCACACAAACTGTGTATCTCTGAGGTAACGCACAGCAAACAAATGCAGTCCTGTCATTCTTAGCCAACAATTGTTGAGTTTATCAGCTCACAGCTGTCTAGTCACTATACTGGTACATAGTAGCCTGGCATGGCAACATTTGTGGTTCTTACACCAGAGACTACAGTAGATAGACACAGTTTCAACTATTTTATGAAAAAAAAAATGTCACTGTGGTTTCAAGACCTGAACCTTTCCCTTTTTAAAAGATAATACTGGTTAGATTTCTGGCAGAAAGGACATTCAGAATTGCCGCTTGTGCACTGACTGCTTTCTCCCTCTCAGACCTTGGTGTGTCCTGATGTGGTGACAGATCGATCACCTTTTAGAAGTCTTTTTAGAGTCTTGACCACTATACACCATCTTCACCTTTCTGTCTCCATACCTGATCTCAAGAAATGAGCACTTACACAGAGAGACGACCCTAAACCCCTAAACTTTACGTCTGTGAGTTTTGATGAAAACAGACTCATACAGAAAATCATAGGCCTGAGTTTTGTTTGTTTTTTTTGGATTAATGTTTACATTCACACTTCGTCTCTGTTTCAGTCCATCCATTCTTGAGCTGTTGTTGCTCACCTTGTCATTCAGAAGTGGAAACAAACCTGACCTTGAGCCATGGCATTATTGAATTTAGACACTATTCGATTTTGATGACTCAAAAATAAATGACTGACATTAAACCAATTACTCTGTCCTTTACTATTGCTATTCATCCATGTCTCTTTGGATAAGATGACAGCATTCTATAATAACCTGCTTTTGGAATAAAGTGGATTAGTGTTTTGCATAATCATAGTGCTTTCATTTGAATAAGTATTTTTTTTGAATACCATTATTAAGTTTTAAATAGCAAGAGAATAGAGAGATGTGTGATTTGCCACCTAAATCCATCACTGGTGTATAATATTGCGCGTCCCTCAATAATGAAGTTTCAGATTTTTTTGCTGGCACTTCCAGTCATTAACTTCACAAGCTGCTGTGGGCTGTCGCCAACACCACAACAACAAATCTAACTGGTTTCACAGCGTGATCTCACTATATCGACCTGCCTCAACAACTCTTGCCATAACAATAACCTTTTCCATCGACCTCAGTCAATGACAGGTGCATTGTCTCTCACAAATCACTGGCACAGGTAGCTGTGATAACTGACAGGTTTCACAGCGTTCTAGGCCTCTAACACATTCACTGCCATCAGGGACATCAGTTACATTAACACAGGGGTCTCCATCCTTTTTTCCTGAGAGCTACTTTTACAAAATAAAAATGGCTGAGAGCTGCTGATGTTTTGTAACATACTGATGACTGAAATTATTACACTCAGGCATTGTCCCTCCTCTATTAAATGTGAAAGGACGCTGTAAATCACAGGTCTGTCCTGATGATACAAGTCAGCGGTCCTGAAATGTGTGTTTCTGATCTATAATACATATTCTAGATCTCGGGGCAGAGCTCCGTGGGAAACAGTAGGGGAGAAACAGCTGGTCAGGTAACTGGGATTTGACACTTACACCGCACTGCACTGAGCCAGATAGCATGTCGCTGTAGGAGAAGCAGGTCAGTGGAGCTGACTGGTCGATTCTTATCACATGAAATGCAGTGCGCTTGCTGCCTCCCAAGATGTTCAGATTTTTCCTATGCCGTGGACAGGGACAAGAAAACAGGCGTGACCCACTGTAAGTGCAATGCTATGGCTTCGCTTTGGTTGTGAGCATGCATGACGCGCATCTACACGTTTCATCTGAACAGCCCCATGCACACACGCAAAATCCTGGAAATAAAGTGCATGCTTGCCCAGTGACCAATCAAGTTTTCAAATTTATGTATGATTCATGAATCCTTTGGCAAGCTACAAGGAAAGGGGATGCGAGCTACCAGTAGCTTGCGAGCAACATGTTGGAGACCCCTGCATCAACATGTCACCCAGTCACATCAATATGTTGCACATGATGCATGTACGGTGCCTGATGGGACAGAGTGGTGAAATCTATACACTGTTGCCCATAAAGTTGGAATAAAATATGTATGTACCTCTTTTCATGAAATGATTGTGACAATGTGCTTTATTCTTGATAGATGACGTGTATATCTTATCCTATATCCTCTCAAAAAGTTATTGACCAATATCTTCCAAACATATCACCACAATTAACTTTTATAATAATAATAATAGTAATAGTAATAATAGCAGGCATGCACCACGCAGTACCACAACAATAGCGGGAGAGGTCGGACATGTCAAAACAAACAATTCTTTAAAGCAACACTAAAGAGTTTTCATTTTTGGTTGAGTTTGGCGGCGCTTGTGGACCAAAGCAGTAGTGTTTTGCCTGAAGGAAGACCCCATTTCCCATGAGCACCAGCGCGTAGTGTCGTAAACATCCTGATCTCCCGGTCGCGTGCAGTTTGATTGGAAATTAACAGAAGACGGGTCCAAACTAGTGATGGGCATTTCAAGCAAAAGCACTATTAGATAATTGCCGGAAACTAATCACCACACACACACACACACACACACACACACACACACACACACACACTCACTCCTTCTCTTTCATCATTTGAAATGAGAATCGGTACTGGAGAATATTGTAATGATACCGCTTCTCATCACGGCGGTACCGTTCAATTAAGTGTTCAGTGAAGTCCTCCTCGCTGAATGAGAGCAAAGTCTCCTCTCGCTGCGTAAAACTATGTCAGTATTCTCCAGTACCTCTTCTCATCACAGTGCACACCGTGCAGTTTCACTTGTTTTTTATTTGACAGAGTTTCACACAGAACTTTCTGAGTGTTGTAGGAGTCTTTACATGTTTCTCCTTCTGTGAGAGTGAAAAAGGAACATTTACATTTTTTTCAGCCAAGACGATGGTCTCATAATGTCACTCTTTGATTTTTTTTAACTGAACGACTATTTGAATATTCGAGCTCACGCCAGCGAGTGAGAGCTGGGCCAACATTAATCCTTGTCTGGGCTTTGATTCTGTTACTCTCCCTCTTACGTTTTTTAGTCTCCTCAGACGAATGGGGAAAGGGGGAAGTGATGTATGCCATAAAGCAGTCAGCACATTTGTAGTTTTTTGTGTGGAGGGGTTCCTACCATCCACTTCGAAGCTGCTTAGTGCCTGTGAAGGCGATACAGACCCCCTCAGGCCATGACAGAGGTGTCATTCACCCTGCCGATGTACCATCACAAAAGTTCTGAAAATATTATATGAAGGTTTAAAAGTTACTTAGTGTTGGTTTAAAAACTATTTTCTTAACAGGTCTAAGGAGAAGGATTATGATTAGACTGTGATGAAATCTGAAATCACAGAGACTGCCGCAGATGATTCCATGGCTCCCGCCAAAAAGAAACAGAAATGTCGGGCGTTCTGGCCCGAATGGAAAGACAAATATCCCTGGCTGAGGTGCAACATTATTGATGGATCAGAAAAAATGTTTTGCCCACTGCGAGAAGTCAGGCAAGAAGAATAGATTTACCAGAGGATCATCAAATATGAGAAGCTCATCTCTAACTGAGCACAGTCAGTGCAATGATCACATCATGGCGGTCAATTTATTTTCACAGCAAACAGCAATGAAAGCACACTGTGAGAAGTCGAAAGAAACTTTAAGCAAGAACCTGTGCTCTCAGCTACAAGTTGTATTCTCGCATGTCGCATGTCACCAGTATGAGGGATTGACTGAACTACTTGGAGAAGTCAAGGCTCCAGATTTTGTGACATGTGAAGGCATTTACCAGCACAGCGACTCCATTGATGACATGGAAACGGCGCTAGAAATGATGAAGCAGCTGGATGATGAAGCAGCTGGATGAAAAGCTAAAGGGGAGTGACTTCATTGGAGTTATTATTGAGACGTTAAATATCACAGTAGACAAGAAGCTGATTATATACGCCAAAATGGAAATAAAAGGGAGAGTTGAAACACGTTTGCTAGGAAATTATGATGTGCACTCCGGGACCGCACAGTGCATATTCAACAAACTGGTTGAGGTGCTCCGCGAGATGGATGTGGATTTGTCCTGCGTCATCAGCCTGGGCTCAGATGGAGCTAGTGTAATGACGGGGAAACTTGCTGGAGCTGGTGCTCTTCTGAGGAGAGAGAGTGCATTTTCCAACCATTTACAGTGATTTGTCCAGTAAATTGAAAACCTGACGGTCACGTTGTCTGTGCCAATTTTTTCTAGCGGAAACCCTGTGTGGAACATCTGTGATTTGCCTTTTTTCTCCAAAATTAAACACCTGAATGATCACCCTCCAGGAGTTGTGATTCCATCACTTTTGCCAGGGGTTGTAAATTGATGGATAATATTTTTGTTCCTGCTAATTTTACTCAACCTACATTACAGACACCATAATGTATCAGTTAAATGTCATCTTACATCTCAATCGTAAATATTCATGTAAATTGAATGGAAACATGTGGGTGAGGAACAGCATGCAGCTGCACCCACACATTCATCTTTGATGTGTGAATGTATGCCTATTTTTTTAAGCTCAAAGAACATGTGCAGCGAGGCAAACTGAAAGATTCAGTATGCCGATGAAAATATTGACATTAACTTGTTTCTTAGCCCATAATCTGTATAGTTAGCAGCACTCTTCCCTACAAATTAAATGACACACGACAGATGTATAATCTAATAATGTACTAAGAATTTGGACACCTGAGCATTGCACCCTCAGTGTTTCCCCTACATTGTATTGGGGGGGGGGGGTGCCCCACCCTTCCAACAGACACCCCCGCCACCCCAACAGGACCCCCACCCAGAAATTCAAGTTGTAGATTTGTTTTTAAACTCCTATTCCTAAAGTTATTTAATCTTTACATTAATCTAAATGACTGAAACAGGTGTTCTCTCATTTGCGCAATGTCAGAGTCTACTGCGCTGATTGGGTTTAGTTACACTGCTCCTCTCTGCAGCCTCTCTCCCAGGTCTGCCCCGTCCACTGCGCTTCCTGATCTCCTGCCGCTGTTGACGTCCCCCACGAGCGGACCTGTTGGTTTGACTAGTCCCAAAGAGCTGGTGTCCTCCACCCGAAACGGGTAGACCAAACAGCGCTGCTCTCCCTCTACCACCTTGAGTCGCGCCGATTTTTAAATGATCGCGGATGCGCGTGTCTTTCAGAATAAAATCCCAGTGTAGGAAAATGACAAAATGTCATTTTTTTCTCTATTAGCCTCATAGAGATGTTCCGATTCCGATACCAGTATCGGACATGCCTCCGATACTGCTGGCGGTACCAACAAGTGGAGTCCAGGCACCGATCCGATACCACGTGTATGACATAAATGTTTACCGCTCTGTTAGCACGGCTCCATTTATAAAACGAAATACGCTACATATAACCCGCGTGCTTGTGTACTGTGTACGCGTGTCTCCATTGAACTCCATTAAAGTTCAGTGTTACTTCTCAGCGTTTCATTTTTACAATCAGGACTCATGTAAACATTCCAGTCAGTCGTCATGGAAACAGGACGCTCTGCTAGCGGTGAATTGAAAAATGAAACGATGGTTAGGGGTTAGGGGTCACTGTATGATGCACCCGTATGTGAAAACGTCCACTGTGGCTGCACTTCATCTGTTTTTAAAGGAATTGTTATTTATTCCCAGATTTTTTTTTCAGTTGTGTCTGACTGTCACACTAGACAACGAAAGAAAGTTAAATTACTTTGCTGTATTCATCCATGTTTCACAAAGGGTTCAACCTGAACTAGGCCTTACAACAATAATCATCATATCACATCCGATACCCACATCGGAATCGGAAGGAAAAAATTGTATCAGAACATCTCAAATTATACACGTTATGTAATTTTATATAGCGTAAGTCCGTTTGGAGCCAAAATTGAAATCACGACCCCCCCCCCGCCCAAAAAGCTTGGGGAAACACTGCATCCTGTGATAGCTGGACACAGATCCATGGGCACTAATCTGATAGTATCGTATCCTTAAACCTTTCCAATCTGATTTTATTTTCGCATTTTGTCTGAGACATCATTTTTCATGGTGTGATGAATTTTGGTAAGTTCTGTTTTTCATCGTTCACTGAAGAGGAATCTGGCTGATCCAAAGTCCTTTCAGACCTCAAACTGTGAGCCAGATCTTATGAACCAACATAAGTGCAAATTTCAGTGATGCTCTTGGCTGTGGCTGAGTGAGGGAGTAATTGCAGAAGTGAGATTGTCAAAATGATGTGGATGTGTAATGATGTATCCAACAACAAGACAATTGGATGCAATGTTCAAACTACTGTAACCCTGTCATCACCGCTCGTGTATTAAGAAACCCACCTTATGCTGTAAAGCCTTAACCCTTTTTCAATATTTTCACATGGTAAAAGAGATATTTCAAAAAGTAAGTAACTGCCTAAGATAATGTATGATTATCACTCATTAAGAAGTATTTGGAGACGAGTGGGACCATACTTTGACCTGTAACCACTTATGGAACATAGAATCAAATCCTTAAATGATAGAACACAATTCAATCATACTAACTCAAGACTTCAGTTTTTGCATAAGATAAAACATTCAAACCTTTGTATAGAAAAGAGCAAAAGAAAAGAAAAAAAAGAGAGACTCTGGTAGTGATAGTTTTTTAAAGTCTCAAACTGTCTAACTTGAGTGCACTTTTTTTTAATCAAGCTTGAATTGTTTTGTTGGCGCGCTATAGTTGGAGTTAATGATGTAAACCTTTGACAGCAGTACCTCCATGTGTCTGTGAAGTCAGCAGGACCAGGCCGCAGCTGATGAATCGCTCCCTCTGGCGAGAACACCCGTTTCTGCCCACAGCAGCACACAGCGATGAACCGCCGTCTCCCTCCCCAGCATCGAAGCGTCCTCCGTCGGTGATACTCTTCGTGGCAACCCGGTGAAGTTCCTCCCGTCCGTGCAGATAGTTTAATCACGACCATCTCCTCTGGACCATGACAGTGCAGTTAGCCTAGCTCCAGCTAGCTAACTTAGCCAACTTGCTTCAAGTCCGATAAAACACAAAACACCTCAACTGCGGTGAGAAGTCCCAACTCAGACACCCACAGCACGTCGTCCGACAGCAGTTCATAGTCCGTCATTGATAAAACACTAAACAGAACAACAAAATGCAGTCCACTGCTCTCTACTTTACGCCTTTAGCTCCCCGCCCCTTCTCCTTCCTCACGGCTCAAGTCCACCCGGAAGGGTAAAATGTCGAAGGTCATGAACTCTCAAAATAACTACAATTACTTTTTAATTATTCAAAACCCATGAAATTATGTTTTTAAAGTCACACACTTTAAACAGTAATTATTTATACATTTTAATATCTTATGTATCTCAAAGTACTATTTATGTCAATTTAACTTAACAACTGAATATTAATCAGGCATTTTATCTTTAACTTATTCCAAGAGAGGAAAAATAACATGATATTCATCACAATACGAATACGAATACGAATTACTTTATTAATCTCCAAAGGGAAATTCATTTGTCTGTCAGCTCATCAACCATTTGCAGAAGAATGAAGAAGCCTGATGTCTGAAGGTACAAAGGATCTTCTATATTTCTCCGTCCTGCAGTGAAGAGAGAGGAGCCGCCCACCACCGCTCTTTTCTTGGTCCATCAAGGTGTTATGAAGAGGATGATCTGAGTTGTTTAGAATGGCCTCCACCAGCGTGTATCTCTGATCTCTCTGAAGTCAAGTGCCTCAGGATGTTTAGTCTGTATCCTAGCAACAACTTCATGGAGTCCTTCACATGGAACTTCAGCAGTAGCCATTGGTGGGATGTACACAAGTATTGTTTTGATTTGAAAAATGTCTGCTTCCTGAGTCTTCACCCATATCTCCAGCTCCTCATCACTCCCGGTGAGCAGAGAGCCGACACCCTGCATGACGACCGACGGCAGAAAGGACCCACAGCACATCTCCACCTCCAAGCCTTCAACCCCTGCACCACCAGCACAGCAACCACGAAAGCAGCTCCTCATCCCAGCAGGAACAGGGTGGCATCCTCCAGACTTGCTCCATTTTTATTGACAGAAACTCCTCTCCTGAAGAATCTCCTCTCCCCACAGAAGTATCCATCAAAAACATACAAAAAAACAACAAAAATAAAGCAAAGGTTGAGTAAAAACTCAGAGCTACCAGACTTTGCTGCTCCCAGTTGAAGCGCATGTTCTGGAATGCAATGATATGTTATTGTGATATATTATCAATATCATTGTGTTTCTCTCTCAGATGCAGCTGAACTGTGAAGAAGGTGAGGAGTTCAATTCTATGGCCAAGAAAAAAACCAGGATCTTGTTTGGAAGGTGACAAGAGCCATTCATTGAAGTAGCCTGAAAAGTTAGTTTGCCAAACTTCTAGGAAGCATGCTATGAAACATTTATTTCTTCAGGCACCAATATTGATTGAAGAAAAATCTTGCCAAGTGTAGTTTGTGGATGTTGTCTGTAGGTAGGTGTTTCGTTCAGACTTCAGCATAAAATACACACTTGACAGGGAAGAGGTGTGATTTGTGTCCTTTCCATTGATTTTTCCAGCAGTTCACCTTTTAGTTCTCCTGCTGTTTACCTGCAGGTTAAGGAGTTGTATCTGTCATTATCCACAAGTAGGGGACAGATAATGACAGATCTCTGATTAAAAACTATGTAAAAAAAAACACAGCATTTTCAGAGGAACAGAGGTGCAGGCCTTGTTGAGACAGAGCAGGGATAATGTGAGGTTAAAAGAAATCAATCAGTCATTCAAACCCTTGTGTTCCACACTTTTGTGTTTTGTTCGCTTTGAATAAATATCGTACACATCAATTCTGCATATTATGTAAAATTAATATTTGTAATTGCAAAGCATCCGTCCATTTATCTATCCATCCCTCCACCATCCATTTATCTATCCATCCCTCCATCCATCCATTAATCTACCCATCCCTCCATCCATTAGTTTTACTGTTTATCCTTGTAGGGTCACAGAGGTGCTAGAACAGGTCACCAGTCTATCACAGGGCAAACATGTAACAACGTCACACTCACATTTACTTCAGAATCTCCAGTAACCTATGTCCATGCTTGAACAGTGGGAAGGAGTGGGAGAAAGAGAACAGCAAATTTAGAATATGCAAACTCCACACAGTAAGGCCCTGCATGCCCAGACTTCAAACTGAATAAGAACCTTTTTAAATGTAACCAACAACTGTCAGTTTTTTCCTGATCTTATTGAAATCCCTCGACTGAATTGGCAAATTTTCTCTTTCCCACTAACTAGACTTGTACATTTGATGGAGATGACAAAATGAAGTAATGCCTGTGATGCAACATCTAAGCTTTAGGCAAGATAACAATAGATAACAACACCTTAGTCTAAATGTGTCAACACTTTGTACCTTTAAGGGAGTTATTTATTTCTTCCCTCAGTAATGTGAAAGTAGGCTGGCCCAGACAGTCCAGAGTTAAGGTACATGTTAGCTCCTGAACTTTTCATTCAGACAGGGGATGTGTGCCTGTCTGTTCTACTTGAAGGCGGAGGAGAGGAGGCTGTACAGCCATTTAACTTCAGCTTCAGAGTCTGACTGTTCTTTCACATGCATACTGACCTTTACCAAGGATGGGTACTATATCAGAATGAGCCATGGTACAATAGATGAAGTAGCTTTCCAGCTTTTTGAGATCAGGGCTCTGTGGGCGCTTATGAAATGGTAGTGCAAGAAGTTTGAGAATAGAAATCTAACCATACTACACAATACTTACTTGAAGTTTGGAAGAGAAACATGTTTATAATAAATTCCCATGAAATTACAAAAAAGTAAAAGTATCAGGTTGGTTTAACCATGTTGTATACACATTTTGAGCATTAGTCATGATCTGATCATTGCTTTTGGATGAATACAAATTCTGTATCTGCCTCAAACACCAGGACAATTAACAGCACACCAAGACCATATTGTGTGAGCAATCACAAAATTATAACTGTGCAATGGCTCATTTTATACACTGGAATTATTGTAATTGATAGAGAGGATAAAGAATTAACCCTAACCCAAAGTTTGTATTGACTGTGTACTGAGTACTGAGTGTATTGTATTGGTGTTTGCTGGCACCATGTGGTGATAGTATGGAAGTGCATGAGTGTTAGGGTTAGGGTCATATGCAAAATTTGATGAGGTTGGACATAGGATCATATACATCATATTCAATTTGCATAGGTCTCACCCCCAGTTGCTTGCACCAGTGGCTGAGATCTCAGTAACCCTTTCATAGAGTTCTTCACAGGAAAGGACAAATGTCAGAGAGGTCAGGGCATGTTCAAAACTGAGAAACTTGATATGACATAAAATTTCAAAATATTGATTAGTTTTTACTTTAACAATGAAAATACGCTGCTGAAAACGCATACGGCCTGTTTTATTGTTATCAAGTGCAGTACATTTTTTACTTAAGATTTAAGCACAGTACAGTTTTATTTAACTTTTAAGTACAATACATACATGCTACTGTATTTTTATGTTGGTCATTATGGTGGTAGCCTTGGAAAGCCAAGTATTTTCTGATGTGGTACTTGGTGTAAAAAAGATTGAGAACTACTACTACTCTAAACCCCGTGATGAATAAGCAAATCAGTCCCAGTCTCATTTGCCAACAAAAACAAACGCAAAAGATCACACTAAACATTTTCCAAATGATTTGCATGAAAGTGGACAGCCACTTCACCACCGCCAAACAGAGAGAGGGAGAATAAAAAATAACTCAGTGATGATGCTTTACAATAAAGGTTAGTGGCCAAGTGTGTGTGTGTGAGAGAGAGAGAGAAAGAGAGAGAGAGAGAGAGAGACAGAACACATAAGACAGTCCAAATGATGAAAAAAAAAGTTTGGTTCTGTTTGTAGATTTTTGAAATCTGGGTTGCCACCTCAACTGCCATCAACATTCCACTTGTCCAGAGTGACCGCTCTGCACAAGGGAAATTTCTGAATGAGAAAGTCAGCAATGGTGGCACCATTCCAGGGTTTTACCAGCTTCAAGAGAACTACTTAAAGAGCAGTAAATGAGAGGGAAAAAGATGAGCTGAGGACACTTTTTGCAGGAAAACCTGTTGCTGTGATATTTGATGAGACTCCTGATGTGGAGGGGAGATGTGTGTTGAACATCCTCCTTGCACCACTTGAAAAGGATCTGTCGGGAGGATCTTGGCTGAACTTGCAGACACTGTTTTCCTTGAGCAGTGCAAATTTTCCACTGTATCCATGGTTCTGTGCAGTGCAGTAGAGTTCATGATGGAAATTGAGATAAATGCAACGATGCAATTAACACTTCCCTTTCTTCATCAGTTAGCCCCCTTATATGAGAATAGTTTAGTAAGATAAAGTCAAAAAAAAAAAAAATGAAATTGCTGCAGATGGGCAGCCGGCCACTGAGCTTCTCCAGGAGGTCAGGGTGTTTGACCCTTGCCACATTGCATTCCTAGTTTGCTCTGTAGCAGCTACAATGCCATTCCAGGTTTCACTTAAGTGCCAAGTGATGAATTTGTTTCTTACTTCAAGAGACTTGGTCCAGCAGCACTCAGAACTGCACCATCCAGCATGGTGGATTTAGATGAGGTGGATGAAGATGGTGACTGATTAGCCACCAATAAATGTTATGCTGTTAAATAGGAAAGAATAGAATAAAGAATATAATAATAATCCAATTTAATAATAAGCAAAAGTTCATGGAATTATCCATTTCTACCATTTATCTGTCCCTTTGTACTAGCAGTGTCCAGTAGCCTATTTTCACTAGTTTGAGGTTGTTGTGACATGTCTGTGAGGTTTCTAATACCTACTTGCTGTATGTTTTCTGGATGACAGCAACTGAGCTCACAGATTCACAGGTTAACTCAGTTGCAACTGAGCAAACCTGTTTGCTTGTTACTTGTATATATGAGAATGCAATATGTCGGCCATGAACCCAATAGCCAATATTTGTATTTCAGTGCATGAAAACTATAGACATGGAATGATTGTGAAAAGCAATTCTTAACCAATGTAACAGTGTATTGTCCATATTTGGTCACCTGGAATCATCATACATGTCCATGTCATACATATTCCATCAGACACTATGATGTCACAGATGGAGTCAAGAGTTCAGTTTGGCCAGACCAGCATACAAGTCAGTAAGAGAAGAGATTTCAGCTGAGCTGGGAGGAGATTACCACCTGTAAAATGAATCTTCACTGACTGAACCATGGAAATATTTCACTGATACAAGTTCCCAAGGTAAAGTGATGATTTTTAATTAAAATTACAGGATTTATGGAGCAGAGGCTATAAATTTGAGTGGACACTTCAAATGTGCTACCACTGCAAGCCGACACTTGATCATTTATTTGCAACATCACTTCTGAAAGTATGGATTTATCTTACATGAGAGAGTATTTCACCTCTGTGTTTTTAATACTGCAAAGTGTGAGTCATGAAAGTGTTTTGCAACTTCAAGACAAATACTCTCCACTGGAGATGAAACCATGGAGTCATTTTACTAATTAGAAGTTCCTAAGGTGATAGTTTTAAGCCCTTTAGGCTTTAAAAAGGCTTTAAAGCCCCCTGCCCTCTGGGGACTACTGACATTTGCTTGCATCTGAGCAAATCTGGCATGGGACTGGACCTTTGTGCAAAGGTAATTCTCCATGCATGGGAAGTAGGGTTTCCTAGGAAGAAGAAGAAGAAGAAGAAAAAGAAGACTGGCAAAAACAATAGGGTCCCAGCATCTTAGGCTGCCTGGCTCCTAACTACACATGGATTGGGTTTCAGATACATGCCTGTGAGATGAATGCTCACTGACCATTGCCCACAGATTGGTGGATCAGTTCTCAAGTCCGGTGGAAGATTGGCGGCCTCACTTAGTCCTCAGCTACACATGAAGAAGTCAGTGGGGAAGCATAAAAGGTAATTACCACTGGACTGGTGAACATCCAGGGTTTGGACATTGAGATTGTTTGGACATTGCAGTCGTATGGACATTGAGATCTCTTGGACTTTAAGATCATGGAGGATACTGTGGGAGAGACTCGGCCACCAGGCGCTCACCTGCGAACCCCGACCCCAGGCCTGGCTCCAGGGTGGGGCCCTGGTGATGCAAATCTGGGTGATGTGAACGTCCTTGGTCTTTTCGTCATTGTGAGGGGGCTTAGTCTGACCCCGTCACCTAGGACCTGTTTGCCTTGGGAGACCCTACCAACATAGCCCCTAGGATCATTCAGGTGCTCAAATCCCTCCGCCACAATAAAGTGGCGGTTCAAGCAGGGGATTATTATTATTATTTCAGTCTTAGGTATTTACATTGTGTTATATTGTATATGTATTTTTTAGGGATGTCCGATATTGACATTTTGCTGATATCCGATATGCCGATATTGTCCAAAAACTTAATTTCCAATTCCGATATCAACCGATACAGGTATATGCAGGCGTTTTTCCCCAAAACAAATTTTAGGTCACATCACATATCTCCTGTTGTGGAATTAACATATTACCTACTTTTATTGTGATCCCCCACTAAATACATTACACAAAATAACATTGTCTGTACAAAATAAAAATATTAGTTGAACTTAAGTTATGGAAAAGTGCCATATTTATTTCGTCTCAGGACCCCACAAGCATTTATTCCAGACCATTTGGCGAAACCCGGGCATTATGTCAGGGTTCCCCAATTAATTTTTGGTGAGGGCAAAAGTATGTGAATTGTGCCAGCTGAGGGCCAAAACGTCCAGTTTTTTTTTCCATCATGCCAGTAAAAGTTGATTTATGTACAGATACTGTTGCTGCTGCTGCTATCATTATTATCATTGTTATTAGTACTTGTGTAGTACATTCTATAAGTAATAATTTAGGCATGGGATTCTCAAACAAAAATGTTTTTTGTTTGTTTGTTTGTTTTTTAATATCTGTGACTCAAGTAAGAAGCATTTTAATTTACAGCATCCATATAGAAGCCTAACATAAAGGAAGACAGTGAGAAGGGAGCAGAGGTTCAATAGGTTCAAGGGTAGATTCTGATATTCACAACAGCAAAAAGCAATTATTAATGACATTATAGCGAGAGGCACACAGCAGGAAAGGAGCAACTTTTCTACATATTTATATCTATGCATGCCACTGCCAAAGTGCAGATTTTTGTCTCATCTGCAAAATGTCCACAAATACAGCTGTCAGTAGCATCTCTACCACCTTTCACCTCATGAAGTGAGAGACTGTGAGTCACACACACATAAACAGAGAGAGAGAGAGTGCGAGAGAGAGCGAGTCAGGTGTCATTTTGTCACTTTCAGCGATGGCATGGTCCCGTAAAATAAAACAAAACACATTTGGCCGCCTATTGGGGATGGCTGCATTACATTATTGGGTTGTCATTATCGGAGGAAAAACCGATAATGATACGAACAAATATTACATAATTATGCTAATATTGGGCTGATATTATTGGTCGGCTGATATTATCGGACATCCCTAGTATTTTTGTATGTTTATTTTTTATAGTTATTTACACTGTGCTATATTGTGTATGTATTTTTGTATGTTTATTTATTTATTTATTTATTTATTTTTCATGAGTTTATGTGACTGGGACTGTGCACATCAATAAAGACTTCAGTAAATGTGCCAGCCCTAGGGTTTACATTGTGTTATATTGTGTATGTATTTTTGTATGTTTATTTTATTATTATTATTATTTTTTAAGTTTACTTTACGGTTTTATGTGACTGGGACTGTGCGCATTAATAAATATTTTTAGTAAACATGCCAGTCTAATTTTGATTGTATGATTCTATTAACCCCAGTTTGATTCCATAGTGCTTGATGTAAATAAATTCCTTTTCATACACTAAACTTATTTTGTCCTGGTGGCTGCTTCAGAAGATGAGGCTGATTGTTAATGTTGTATCCCAGACACACCTAGATGGGCTACAGGACAGAATACAAACTTCTTCAACACATGGATGGAGTTTCAGACTTCCAACTATGAGATGATTTCTCAGGTTATCTTGAGAATTAAACACCAATCCTTCTATACACCATTCGCTTTGTTTCTCCAGCAAGTATGACTGCCCAGTGTGTGTGTCTGTCTCTCTTTATACCTCCTGCTGCATCCTAGGCAGCAACAAAATTTGTTATATGCTATTAATGATGATAAAAGTATATACTGGGGCAGAGACGTGGAGAGGTGATCAGAAGGAAGCTGAGGTGAAACAGTCTAAGAATGACTGCTGGAAGGTCTGGCATACTGCTGAGAACAATCTGGCAGTGAGTGTGTGAACTGGGACTGGTTATACACAGGCTAGATTAGGCAAGGCAAGACAATTTTATTTGTATAGCCCATTTTTACAAACAGTTTGTCTCAAAGGGCTTTACGCAGCATTATGACAACATCCTCTGCCCTTAGACCCTCACATCGACTGAGGAAAAACTCCCAAGAAAACCCTTTTAACAGGGGAAAAGTGGAGAAACCTCAGGGTGAGCAACAGAGGAGGGATCCCTCACCCAGGACGGGCAGACATGCAATAGATGTTGTATACAGACAAGACACGGAATATAGAAAACATGGAAATGGAATCAGTCAGTTAATGAAAAATGATGGAGGAAGCTCCTGGTGGGCAGGGAGGGAAGGCCAGCTTAATGGGACTACTGGACGGCAGGCAGGGTCGTGAGCAGGGAGTGCAGGCCAGTTTAACAGCAGGAGAAAGGAGGTGATGGAGGCGGTGGTTGGTTGGTTGGTGCAGGGGGATGGAGCTCTGAAGAGATCTGTGGAAATACAGTGCGAGACACCAAGGCCAGACTACAAAGAGCAACAAATAATGACAGTTCAAAATGTGTGAGGGGAGAGGAGAGGAGAAGAGAGGAAGGATAGGGCTCCGTGTAACCTGATGTGTCCCCCAGCAGTCTAAGTCTATAGCAGCGTAGCTATAAAGTGGATCAGGACTACCTGAGCCAGCCCTAACTAAAAGCTCTGTCATAGAGGAAGGTCTTAAGCCTAAACTTAAATGTAGAAAGAGTGTCTGCCTCTCTGACCCATGGAGAGAGCTGGTTCCATAATAGAGGATCCCGGTAACTGAAGGCTCTACCTCTGTCTGTTTTTAGAGATACTGGGGGTCACTAACAGACCTGCATTCTGGGAACAAAGTGCTCTGGTAGGCCAGTATGGAATAATGAGGTCTTTCAGATAAAATGGAGCTTTGTCATTAAGAGCCTTGTAAGTAAGTAGAAGGATCTTGAAGTCCATTCTGTATCCTACAGGAAGCCAATGGAGAGAAGCTAGAATGGGAGAGATGTGCTCTCTCTTATTAACTTTGTCAGTACCCTCGCTGCAGCGTTCTGGACCAACTGGAGACTCTTAAGAGAGTTTTTTTGGACATCCTGACACGAGAGAGTTACAGTAGTCCAGCCTAGAAGTGATAAATATGTGGTAGATTAGTGGTGTGGTGCAGCTGGGAACAACAGGTGAAGGTAGTTGTACTGATGAGGTGGGCATGGTCAACAAGACAGCATCAGGAACAGAGTCAGGTGAGTGGAAAAGTACTGGGCGGGAAATGGTAACACCTGGAGCGGACCATGACATGAGCAAATATGGTGTGTTGGACTGTTACCCAGGTCACAGCAGTTTGGATTACTCAGTTACTCAGTAGTGCCACATAAGTTGCTAAGATAGGACAGCATCACTGTTCCATACCGAAGGGCCAGTTGCATGCTTCAGATCATGCTTTTCAGACATAGTTGACACAGTAAGTTCATTAACAAACACATCTGAAAAAATCTGCGATGGCTGATGTGTCAAAATGGGAATGGATTCCCAATTTCCCATTTTAAGGAACAGTCTTGCAAAAGTGTGAAATTGTAGGTGATTGAACATCTTTAGAACAAAGAAATGCTTTGAATTACCTCTCTCTCTAAAATGATGCTCTGCAAAAATGTGATGTCTGTCATATCACCAAGTTTGACAACCACTTCCTCCTGTAGCCCTCCAGTGGGGATATTTTTCTGCCTATAAGTTTGAAGAGGTGAAAGACATGCACACTGGGTGTACTTGATAGCAAATTTCAAATTAAAAAGCTTCTAAAAACAAAGTCTGTAAATACTGCAGTGATGAACTGTCTTTCTACCAAAGCACAAGTTTGAAGCACCATCTTCAAGGAAATGTTACTTAATATGTTAGAGGCGAGACAGTGGCAGCTACATCCATTTGCATAAGGTGTAGTGAAAACAGTGGAAAGGCATTTTGCGGAAGCATGTGTTCACAAATTTAATAAATAAGTTAAATATTGTTAGGGGGCACATTCATTTTCTTTTGGAGAGAAGCAGCTGAATGGGAATAAATGACAATAACAGATCTTTGGATATTTTCCATTTTGCCTCAACGCTCTGTTGAACTCATTGTTTTTTCTGGTCTGGTGCTGTCAGTCTCATAACACACGCAGTGACCTTAAACTCACCACAGAGAGGCCTTACTACACTCATTATGTAGAGAACTTAAACTCACCACAGAGCAGAATGATGTTCTGATGGTCAACGTTAGAAACATGTTTACCACTCGTAAGCAAAATTTACATTTATTGTGACATTTACCAGTAGGCTACTGTTGCGATGTGATGTGACGATGTTGTAGGAGACAGAGCTCAGCCTTGTAGGGTCCGGCCCAACGTTATGGCTGGTGCTTGGTGTGGGATCAAAGTTATATGGCGTTGCATCGTACAATTATTTAAATTATATAACGTTATGTTATATGCCACAAGGCTGCTAGTGGAGGCAGCCCAGGAACAGCAGTAGCAGCATACATGATGTTTCCACCCAGAGCCATGACCGACCCCCCCACCCCGAAAAAAAACTTTACCCCAAAATCAGACCGGCCCACCAGGAACTGTCCCGGCCCTCCCAATTAGCCTCTCCAGGTCTGAAGAGGTGGGATGGACAGTAGAGAGAAAGATGGGGGAAAGGTGAGAGATGCAGTGAAGGAGGTTAGGCGAAAGGATGAGGAAATACATGTGTATATAGAGAATGTATTTAACCTTTTAGAGTTTATGATTTTAGCCGTCATAACCCTAACCCAGCTCAGGAAACACATGAATAAAACAGAAACTTAAAATACTGCAGGACCAGAACAATGACGTGCTGTCGTCGGGGCTTTTCACACTAGTGTTAATAAACTGAATTTCAATCATATCAAGAGAATATTACATCAAGGCTTTCACATAACCAGCATGACAATTGACTGCATAATTCTCATAATTGAAACAATGAAGTATTCTGTATCTTAATAGATGAGTCTCTAATCTCCACAGTTGAAGGCCTGTCTGGTTTAGCTATCTTTTTAGTGTGTGCATGTGAATGAACAATGTTAGGGCACACAGACTTGGTTTTATTAGTTTTCTTAATTGCTTCTGGACCAGCTGGGACGTTTTCAAACAGAGCAGGTTGCATCCTAACTGGAAAGGAACAGGCAAACTGATTTAGAATTTAATTAATTGTATTGATTTTAGCCTCTATGGTTTTAGCCCTAATTGATAGGAGCAAGACCCTGCCCACCATCCCACCGTTCCTGCACTCCATAGCCCGTCTGACACACTGCAATTGCTGGTACTGGATTTGCTTGTGTTTCTCTCCCATTACCTCCACTCATACTGCACAACCGTATGGATTGCAACAGACACTGTCAGACCGCACAGAGACAATCTTGTTGTTGTTGTTGTTGTTGTTAAAATCACTTTTTTTAATCCCTGCAACAGAATCAACTCCGAGTTAAAGTGACGCCTGGATTAGAGCTACTAATGATTTAATAAACAGACCACAGGTCAACTTAGTTGATTAATAAGCAGGATAAAACTTTATTAATCAATAAAACTTTGCTCTTTGACAAAGAAAGTTCTTGTTCTTTTACATAAATAAATGGTGTTTACATCATCTGCAATACCACTGATACAGTATCATTACTGTACAAACAGACAAATAATAATTCTGTTACAGAGTCAGATTTACTGTCATTTCAGTTAGACATTTTCTATCTGTGTGTGTCTGTGTGTGCGTGCGTGTGGCTGCAATGTATTTGTAACCACAGAAGCTGTAAGGGTTTTTACAAGCCCATGCAAAGCCTATAGTAAAAGAGTGGTTAGTATTGCTATCATCATGTTGTGAAATTAGGTAAATTGAATGATTTGATGTCTTTTCTGGGGCGACAATGTTAATAATTCCATTCATCTATTCAGGTACAATTGAAAGATACATCAAAACAGCAGACATATGTTCTCAGTGATTTGGCACAGTTCCTTGAGCTGAAGAATTGGACATTTCTGAGCAATTTCAGTTAAAAGGTTATGTTAATTCATATTTAATTCTATCCCAGGTGTCGTTTATCACTGATCTTGAACAGTTTTTTTTGTTTGTTTGTTCTTTTTTTTGGTGAGATGGTTGGAACATTTAATAGGGCAGAAAAAAAAATCACATTTTAAATGAATTAGATGCACATACAGGTGTGGTGATTCTGGGATTACAGCTCTTGCACTCACGCAGTGATTTCTTGTGAGTGCAACAGCAACTAAGATCGTCCATCACTGATACAATGGGAACCAGGCCACAATCACATTACTCAGCTAAAGTTTCTGTAGCATGAATGACGCAAGAGAAATGGCACAAGGAATAAAACAAGGTGCAAAGAAGAGAGGTAGAAAGAACTTTGTTGCTAAGATCAAAATAGTCTCAAGTTTATCCAAACACAACAGTTTACCATGTGAGCAATAGAGCTAGTAAAGCATACTGTTTCTGAGATGGAGTTATGAGTTTGTTCTGTGCCTTGAGTGGTGGTGTCAGCATGTAAACACTGTGCTTCGCTTGTAAAAGTCATTGTAGAGATTGTCTTCTATGCATCAGAGAGAGGGGAAAACATTACAAATCAGTGTGCTGTTGGTGAGTTGAAGAGGTGTGAGCTTCACACCTTCAGTTTCTAACTAATCCTTATTCTTCACACAACGGAACTAAAGATAATACAAATAACTCTGCACTTTGTCCAGTACATGTCGACTCATAATTTATAATTACAGTGTAGACTGGATGTAGGCTCCTTTCACACTCATTGTCCAAGGCCTGGGTGATAATACTCTCTCCTCTGGATCAAGTGCACTGAATCCACAACCACAAGGGGGCTCACAAGCATTAAGGATTCACATTTAAAGCGACAGCCAGTTCTTGCAACCCCAATTGTTTGTTTGTTTACGCATGAAACAGTGTCTTTGAATTATTTACATCAATTAATGTATAATTAATCTCACTGAATCTGTATAAAATGGATGAATCTCATTAATTTTTTTCATTGACTGTAATTGCACTATTAGAGATGCTTTGTTCAGTCAAAAGTACTAATGCAGTGAGATGAGATGTTTTTCTTCTGGTAGCTGGTACGGGGGTATTGTAAATCACAGCTGGGCCTTGGACAGTGCTGTCAGATCACACCTACACCCAATCTGACATTTCCACGTACAGTGCAAAAACTTACAGTAAGACTTTTCATTTCAGTTCACCAATAATCTACAGTAATATGTAAAGCAACATTTACAGTATCTGCACATTAGAGTAAACATTTTTAATTATATGCAACACTGATCAACCTGCACTTTAACTATAAGCTGTCTATTCCAAAGGCCAGTTATGTTGGCCTTAAAGCACTATGACTATTTGTGACTGTTGTTACTGAAGCACCCAAACAGTGTAATTAACATATTTACAGAGCGTGTGGTTTTTATTTACATTCTATTCATTGCACATAATCATGAATGATAACAATGGGAACATGCAGAGCAAGTGGGTAATAAGCAGATTAGCAGACACAGGAGAAAACTAATCAGTGTAAATGATCTTCCCACAGACTGCTTTATCTTTGTCATTGTGCTTATTCATCTTAGGTTTCATCTTTCCCATATGAACACTGCAGTCAAAAAGGGGGAAATTAAGAATTAAATAGTAAAATAACTGATATGTAATAAAGTAATAAATAGGGTTGGATAAAATACTGAGTTCCACAGAGAAGATGATAAATAACAGGGATTCCTGTTGAATCATACAGTGCTTTTACATTTAATAATTATTGAAGCCTGAAAGGGTGTTGCAGCAAAACCACAGTATAAATATTGATGTGCCTTTTCCATCTGACCCTTATAAAAACTAACAAACTTCATTTAGTCAATGTAACTTTCAAGTAAGGAGTTTAGTAAATAACTGATCAAGGTTTGTGTGTTTGTAAACAAAAACAAGATTTAGTATGTACAATACATGGCAAGGAAAGAGACAGTATGAAAAGACAGATACAGCAGCTATGACAAAGTAGGTTAAATACCCTGAAATCATTTATTGGCTTGTTTTTAATTGCCCAGTGTGGGCACTGTGCTAGCCTGTCAGTAACACACACTGAAGACTAAAGTAAAGTTTGCTTGTTTGTGCTTGGACACATAACATAACGTACAGTGCAACAGACCACATAATGTAATATGAAAACAGAAGGTCAAATTACATAAACCTTGTGCACTTCGGTCTATGGCCGTTGTCTGGCAAATATTTGTCCTTACTGTCTCCTGCCTGCTTTACTTCTGCTTGATTTTATTTGTAGAGGTTCTAGATGAAGGCCGACCTCGCCATGTCCACTGATGCTATTCACCTTTCAGAGAAAGCACAGCTTGCTGACTCAGCACTGCTCATATGCTCTCTATGTAAGCCTCTCTCTCTCTCTCTCTCTCTGCTTTCCACTTCCTCTATTCTTTCTTTCAGGATCAAGTGAGGATGTATAGTGGCTGCATTGAAAGGAGGAGGCTTCAGAGGTTGTTGATTCTGCTTTGTGCTTTAGGACAGGAATATTAGTTAATAGACAACTTTTTTTTTTTTTTTTACATGTTTTGTACATGATTCTAATTAATTCTAATTTTGATGTACATTATTCTGACCAACATGACAGCTGAAGACACAAGGACACATCAATATACTGCAGTTTCTTGCAGAGTGACAACTGAGATGTGTGAATGGTGTCATCTTAGCAGCAGCTACTGTCTGTCGAGCTTGAACAAATGAAATACCCTTGCTGGTTAAACTTGTGGTTTTGTGGGCAAAAAGTAGAGAGGAGTGGAAGAGTGGAATTGAAACACTGTCTTTCCCAGTGGAGGTCTTCAATCAAGGCCTTTTCCCTCAAAGTCTCTCAGACATTTGTGTGTGTATATGTGTGCCTGTGTGTGCATGTGTGTATGTGTGTGTGTGTGTGTGTGTGTGTGTGCATCAATGTTACTGTCTGCATGTTTGCTATATACAGTATATACATCATATGTGTATATGTTTGAGAACAGGAGTGCCTAATGTCCATATGTGTATGTATTTCTTGTGTTTGTATATGCTGGAGAAGTGTATTTATGAAAGACAGAGGGAAGAGGGAAGGAGGCAGCCAGGTGTGTGTGAGTGTGTGAGTGTATGTGTGAACCTGTTCATCTGGTCCACACACACATACCTCACTCAAAACGTTCGTAGTTTCTTGTCTGCCTCACACGGGGCACCATGTCCTTCAGCAGTCTGTGGAGACAGACAGAAATGATGAGTGTAAGAGGCTGAAATAAGAATCTGGTCATGATAGAATATGCACAAAATTGATGAAATATTTCAAATGAATTCATAAAACTGTTGGTTTATCTCTTACTTGACCCCATATGCCAAAATGATGAGTCCAATGAGGACTCCCATAGTGCCATCCAGAAACCAGACATCAGGGTGGTGCTTGAAGACTTCAGCACTGATCAGAATGGAAAATCCCATGATGGCTCCAACCAGAGAGTTAAACCCTGCAATGCACAAAATGCTCTTTCACACAGAGAAATGAACATGGACAAAGTCTGACAATTTGACAAAAATGCGCCTTTGCTCTCTTGCTGAAAGTTATACAAGGAGACTGATACCAGTCCAAGACTGTTTCTGTTTCTCATGGCCAGATATCCAGTTTTAGAGGCTCTAGCTGGAAGACTTTGTTACCTTTGGACAAAGCCACACAGGCTGTTCCTCCTTGTTTGCTTGCTTTATGCTAAGATAAGTTTACATCTATGATTCCCACACACATGAGAACAGTATTAACACTCTGATGAAGCCTTTTGCAAGAAGAAAACGGGGTGAATTTCCAAATGTGGCACTATTCCTTTAAACAGATCTTTAGTGTGTATGTGAGGAACATTTATTTTCAGTGGCATTTGCACAACTAAAAGACAAATGGCTACAGACTGCATAACCACACTTGAGTTACTCTGTATATACATTGTATATCCTGATGTTCTTTCATAATTACATTTCTCCTTGAAAGAAAGCTTCCACAGTGGGTTATTGTCTTGCCTGCAATGAGTGTATAGTCTTGTGGGAAATAAATCCAGGGCCTGAGAACAGCAACCTAAGGTTTACTAGATTGATGCTGCGTGTGCTCAGAGACCTGGGGGAAGCAGTATGTGTGCGTGTGTGCTGTGCCTTTGTCCACCTTTCCATGTGTCTATGAGCAGCTAGAGGGTCATAATCCATTACTTTTTCCAATTGAGTTGTGCAAACAATTCAAACACACTGAAACACACTGACACATACTCTAACCCTGACCCAGGTCTTTTACAATTCTCTGTACCTCTGTAAAAGATTTAAAGACATGACTCATCTTCCAGATATCTATCTTCAAACACTGCATGCACTTTTCCCATGATCATTGAATGTACTCATTTAATATAATTGCTGATTGCCGTCTCATTCATTCACTTCTATTCATCTATCTATCTTTTGTGTGTGTGTGTGTGTGTTTGTATTCTACCATCAGTGATAAGTGCCCGACTCGTCAGCACTCTTCCCAGCATGAACTTGGCCACGGCCAACACAGCACATGTGAACCCACTCACTATGGACACACTGAAGAGGAAGTCATCCTGAAGAAAGACAAGGGACAGACAACAGGAGTCAAGCATAAACAATCAAAGAGCTGCAGTGTGGCTGTGGAGACAGAAACAACATTATCAGTGAAACACAATGACCCAGAATGCTTCATCAGCTTCACCAATAATAAAATATACAGACTTGACTTGGTCAACCAAAGGTCATATAGATGATGTGTCTACGTGCAGCAAGAGTCTGGTGTTCTCCACTTCACTCAGACAGACTCAGCAAAAACCAACACTTGACCCAGGGGTATCTTCCTATCAGATTTAATTGGCCCAACAGGGGAACAGAGACAGAGAGAAACTGGTGAGTATAACATGAATTTACTCCTTCACCCATCCAGCGAGTGCACAGCAGCAGTCAGTGTTGTGATTCTATCCATCTATCTATCTATCTATCTATCTATCTATCTATCTATCTATCTATCTATCTATCAAGAGAAAATATTCCTTTTTCTTCTTTACAGGTGCTGTTTACTATGAAAAAATCTCATTGCGATCAAGATGAGTGTCATATATGTGTGTTGCGGCATGAATGTAATGTGTTGCCCTCTCTCTTTCTCTCTCCAGCAAGCAGGGAGAGCCAATCTCAGTCCTGTGTTTTTAATCACGCACTAGACAGAGACAGCCTGCCATGTGAGCAGCAAACCAGGACGTGACGCGAATCAGGATCCCTGTTTCCTGCGCCCTCTGACCACTCATTGGGATTATACAACCCAATTCTTCAAGGAAGCTTTTACAGTACTCACATGGTACTGCAATTTTATTCAGGATGTTAAATTCACTTTCCCCTGGAGGGTGAAACCAGAGAACCAAATTTAGTAAGTGACACCATCAACAGTAAAATGTCGTGTTCAAACCGCACATTGTTCTTGCATTGCATATTCTCTATTTTTGTAATGTGCATCATGCTGTTTCTGTCACACACATTGTCCTGTAAACACATACAAACACACACAGGCAATTCACTGCTGATATGATAAATCTCCTCTGGCTGCTGTCTGATGAAGACTTCAGTGAACAAGTCTCTTATTTTATCAAGAAAAAAGTGGAAACAGAGAGAAAGGTCATGAATGACAAAAATGAAAGTCTGACAATGACAAAGAAGTAAAGTTCCGCATGATAATGGATGGAGACAGACAAGGTGAGCTGATAGGGAGAGGTTATAGTGATGGAAGAGGGCCGATGG
The DNA here is from genome assembly GCA_021432705.1 of Caranx ignobilis. NCBI lineage: Eukaryota > Metazoa > Chordata > Actinopteri > Carangiformes > Carangidae > Caranx > Caranx ignobilis. The sequence goes on from MU269983.1 coordinate 18,048,235, forward strand.
AAACAATGAAAGAGAGGAGGATAGGACATGCGGGGAGGATGTGTAGGAAAAGTGGGAAAAAAGTAATGAATGGGTAGCATGGGAAGAAAGTAGAGAGAGAGAGACTGAATAAATGAGACAGAGAACAAGATGAAGTGCCTCCACAAATCCAGCCAAGGCAAGCAGCCAGTGACAGTATCACATAAAAAGACAGAGCCAGATGGCTGAGTTCTCACTTAAACACACCAATAACGAGTTACATGTAGCAGGTTATATGCTAAACAACCACAGGAATGTACAGCATGTGTTGTCCTCTTCCACAGCCTTGAATGGAGAGCAAAGAGATTTCTAAAGGACTGGACTGTGTTTAAGAGACACAGATATCTGGTGTATTTAGAAATAAAAGAAGCAGAGCGACACTGTGTTGAAACGAGACAGGATTTCAAGGAGAGCAAGCTAAATGCTGAAGGACAGATGAAGAAAGAGAGAGAGAGAGAATGTTGGAGACAGACAGTGGTAATGGGCTCGAGCTGGTGTCAGGAAGCTCCTCTGAGACCTAACACCCACATCTTCTATTAACATAATGGTGCTGGAGCATCAAACACAGTCTGCAGTAGCTGCTGCCCTCAGCTTCTGTCTCTCGGCTTTATCTCTTTGCATGTGTGGTTAGAGGTCTTCAGTGACACACACATACACACAAAAGCTTGTCTATAGTACAGATAATTACACACACTCCAGTGTGCGTATATGTTTCCTTCCTGTGAATCATATCACATCCACATCAAAGCCAGCACTTGTTTTCTCCTGTTCTCTTCACTTTACTGTACCTTTACTTCCGTCTGGAATCTAAAGTCATTTCCGTTATTAAGACACAACAGTCGTGCTTGAACCTTGGTCAAAAACACAAGGGCTATTTTATTTGAATTTTCCTTAAGAAAATTCATGTTTGTGGTACAACATACAAGCACAGCAGATCATTTGAAGCAGTTGACCTTAAGATCCAGCAGAGGGCACTCTTAAAGAAAATCTCCACAACTTGCTCTTTTGACCTATAAGTGAACTAACGTTTTAAGTACAGCGCTATTTAGTACTTATATTATGATGGTATTATACCATGTATGGTATGAAGTACACCAGAGAGGAAGGAAGGAAGGGTTATGCTTAGCACATTGTGAAAACGTTAAAATATACTTTGTAGGTTTGAGTATATTTGAAAAGAAAGAACGAAAAAAAAAACACAGCTTAGTAAATGGAATATGAGGAAAGACACGTATTCAATAAATCTCCCAGGCCTCAAGTGTATAGACTAAAGTTTGTTGTTTGTTTACAAACCCTCAGGGGACTTTTACCATACTCTCTGATTTTGTTAAAGTGTGCTACACTGCTCCAAGTCTCAAATTTCCACTCAGCTTACTGCTGTTTTTTAAAATTCAAGTGTGTGATCCATGCTGAGCTTAAAAACTCATGGAAAGTGAAATGTGGGTATATTTTGGGGTTTAGGAGCTGCTGCTGGCTCTACAACAACATCAAAAACTGAATCTTCAAGGTTTGAAACAGAAGAGAACTAGGAGTTTTTGGAGAGTGAAGGTCTGGTTTCCCTCTGTGCTTTACTGGTCAGTGAGACAGACAGATGGTGAGGGTTCAATCATTTACAAGCCAAATAGCAGGTTTCAAAGCAGAGAACTGGGATGGATGAGACGGGCACTCCCTAAACAGTGTGTGATGATGGAAGAGCTGACGGAAGATGAGACTATTTTGGGATCTTATTCATATTCTTAACACCTCTAGAGAGAGGTGGAGAGGTGGTGTAGGGAAGGGTGGGGTGTTGACATTAAAAAGAAAGACTGCATGTGTGTGTGTCAGTGTCAACCAGAGAAAAGGAACAAAAGTCAGGTGGAGCGAGGGATACAAAAACTCTGACGTCAAAAGAGCAACAGCAGTGTGCTAAAAAAAGACACTGAGCTCACAACGATAAATGGTGTGTGCGCATGTGTGTGTCTCTCTGGTGTGCACATATATTGTATATATATGCAATGGTTTAAATGAAGTATACATGGATCACATGCACTCTTGCATATTCATCTATCATGATTGTTTGCGATGTGTGTGTGTGTGGTGCCCATGCTGCTATGAACATACTCAACACACTATGTCCATGTTGTCCCTCAGAACCACACTGTGTACATTGTTGGAGAAATACAGTAGCTAATGAGTTGTGTCTTTATATATATAGCACTGTGGAAAATCATTAGACCCAAGGTTAAACTTAACAGCTGCTCTGTCATGGCATTGGCAACCCTTGAAAAGTTGGCAGTTTTAACCTTGAATTAAACAGTGTTTAACATGAGAACTGCTAAATGCAAATATTTGTTCCATAAACATCACGGATGGATGTTAATTTATTTTTAAGCAAGTCACTGGTTTTGTTTTTTCAAACTATATATATATATATATATAAATTAGAGACAATTAGATTTGCAATTATCTTCATTTTCATTTTGCTGGTATGTGGTCATGTGACAGACAGATAAATCTGTGTCTTCCCAATAGCCTTCCAGCATAGGCACTATGTGTTTGTGTGCTCTGGCCAACGAACGGAATGCTTTCACAGCATGATATTTAATTGGCAATTATATCACCTTAATCATCTAAAGCCTTTTACACTCTATGCTGAGATCTGCTGACATCAGGATTTTACCAGTTATGTTAAAATACAATGGGGATTCAATCCTGGGTGAAATGACTGCAGTAGCCTAAAACCTGTTATTTATCTGCCAATCTAACAGTATCCTTGAGAGCACAGACACTGACTGAGCATGGTGATGTTAAACCAGAAACAACACAGCTACAATTTTCACTGTGAGTGAGCTCCAACACAGGAGCCAAGCATGAGATGGGACAGATCTGTGTGACTAGCCTGCACAGCAGCCAGCAGCTCACTCTGTCTCCCCTGTGTCTGTGCTCTGTAACTACATTTCTGGATGATGACACTGGTCCCTGCAGTTGTGTGTCTGTGCCCTCAATCAAACACAAAGTCAAGCACAGCTGGCAGCGTGAAAGGAGACAATCACCTGTTTTAGCGGGTTTGCAATTTTAAAAATCTCACTTGGATGTGCTTATTTTGATGAAAAAAAAAAAAATTAAACAGATTTACTTAGAGCCAACTGAGTTATGTGTGGTATTTATAAGGTTGACATGTGCGCTCTGTAATCTTTACGACTACATAGTTGTCATGGGTCAGAGCACATCAAGTTTGAGCTCTGCCTTTTTTGATCCCGGTTTCACACCTGTAAAGTTGCCAGCATTTTGATTGATTGTGAAGCTCTAACAGTAATATACAGCTGTCGACACACATACAGTATGAACACAGGTCAGAGTGCTCAGAACTGCCTCTTTGGTTGTTTGTTCCATAATAGGTGTGAAATCACTATTGAATAATTCATGCAAAGTCAATTTGATTGCACTACTGAGCGTCCATTATATTGGAAATAGTTAACAAGAAATACTTGATTTCACATACATTAAAGGTAATCACAGACACACAAATGTATCTGTATTGTCTTTAATTTGGGCTGCAGTATGGCTCAGGTTAAAACTGAGTAACAGAAACTATAGTTAGATAAAGACTGACTGTGTGTATGGTTACCTGTAAAACAAATCTTAATGATCAATAATTCTTTTTAACAATACTTGATCTCAGACAATATCAGTGGCATCAAAGTCAAATCTGTTTGTTTCCCCTTTAACCAAACTACAGATATGGAGCACAGTTCCTGCACTGGTCCTCAATATAAATCGTGCGCTTTAGTATTTTCTTCCATGAACATAATTCCTCTGGCGAGTAGTGTGTGTGTGTGTGTGTGTGTGTGTGTGTGTGTAGACATACTGCCAGCCGCTGTTCAGGATCAATTGGATCGCAGAAATTGGTCGTCTTCTTTTTAATGTGTGGCTCCAGTAGAGCTAATAATCTCAAACTGGATCATTGACATCCTAATATAAATATGGTCAGGATACTTCTGTAGGTCTTTTACTTCTCTTTTGTGTGTGTGTGTGTGTGTGTGTGTGTGTGTGTGTGTGTGTTCTTACCACTTCTGGAGGCATCTTTGTAGCCAGATTGTGGATGGCCTTTCCAAGGATGCACAGGGAGGAGAGAACAAACACAATCCCAAGGACCACACAGGCTCTGTAACAGACAGACAGGCAGGTGTGAGGTGTTAGGTTTTTACATGAGGTTGAGCCACAGCAGCAGCCTACGGGTGTTAACACACCAACAGTCACAACTTCTCTCAGTTCTTGTTTCTTTCTCTTTTGCATTTGAGTCATAATCACTTTTCATTTTTCTTTTTTTTCATTGTTGCTGCAGTGAAGACTAAAAATATATGCTCATCCCCTCATCCCCACTGGCTTGATTTATGGCTGAGGAGGCTCTACACATGTAACTGTAAGTGATAACATTATCAGTGATATGAAGTGGTAAGATTACTTATAAATCAATTTCCTTCAATTGACCATTTCACATTTCACAGGCTTCTGTTCCCAGTCTATCTGAGGCAGTGCATTCTACTCTGTCAGAGCACATGACAATAGTGCTATTTGTTTATCAACACATAAATGGGATAATGAGGTTTTCAGAGGGTGGGGCATCAAGATGCATGCACACCCTGGCAGCAATGCAATAAGCTCTGGGGATTCAGTGGCAGTCTCTGTACCTCTAACACATCTGCAGGACACAATTTACAATATATGTCCCATCCATCTCCCCCCTCAGAACAGAGACGCAGAATCTGGCAGGTGCTGTCATGTGGTGTTCCTCCTTTACTCATTTGGGCAGTGAACTACCTTACTTTACAGAAAAGAAAGCAACTTTTAAAGTGACAGATGCTACACCCCATGGCACACTTGAGGAATCACTTTAATTTTGGAGTCACTTTAAAAAACTGCATCTCATGGTAATAAATTAAAAATGTTAAGCACTGAACCAACTAGGAAAACAATAAAAATCCCAATGACCTGCAGAAAAGATAGCTAAAAACTCACTAGGGGAAATAACCCTCACTTCAGTCTCCATCCAACAACATTATCATATCTCTTCATCCATTTGCTTTAAACTTGTTGAAATGGGTGCAAATATCCCCACCTCTTTGTCTTCTGCTCCTACAATCCAAATTGAGTTATCGTTCTTCTTGTGTGCTGGAACATTTAAGTGTCAACTGTGTTCACCTGAACCCCTCTGCAGACTTGAATGGTCAAACTTTAATGTTCTCATTACTCTGGGTCTTCAACAAATGGGTCATGTGGGAGATATCCCATTTAAATCCTTGTGTACATGCATGTGATTTTTGCACACCATGTGTGATGTCTGGTTTTGTAGTTGGTTTCCTATTTGTGTATTGTGCTACTGTATCTAGCATTTCTAAACAAACAAACAGTGAACAAACTGTGAAAAATCCCAATTGTATGTGCTAATTTTAGTGTACATTCAGAGTGCAGTGTACATGTGTGTATGCGTGAGTTGGTGTGTGTGTTGGATGGTGGAGTGGCAGCTCAGTCTTTTATCATCTGCAGCACCTCAGAGCCGAGCAGAGGTGCTGTAGTGATACGAACAAGACGCTGCGTAAAACTAACTGAACTCAGCTGAGGTGCAGCAGCCCTGAAAGCTGATGGATTAACAGGCCTGTGTTTAGCAGTGATGTACACTGACAGACAGTGCACTACTTTGTTCAATTTGGAATCCACCTCTAAACCTCAAATGAACAAACAGACTGATCTAAAATCTTTTTTTTCTTTTTAGTCTCAGTATTAGTCTCTGAGGGGTCTCTGTGTTTATCGAACTGAAAGAGCCTGAATGATAAACCAATTATTGAATGTCCTGAGTGATTCATGCTTTTGAGATTCACACAGCAAATGATGTGTTTGGCAGCACTCTTCTCACCATCATCAAAACACCACTTTCAGAACCATTGTGTTGTCCTATTCCAGTGACATTCAAAGATATGAGATCATTCAAGCTGTGCAGGGGGTTCACTGTCACCAACACCTCATGTCTGTTTTACCCTTTGTTATCCATCTGTCTCTCTCTACTCCCTACATCTACTACCTTACTACTATCTTCAACCTCTGCAGCAGACACATTCACATCATTAACATTTTCATCAATGTTTGTTGTGACATCATTATAAATTCTGGAAATACAAGCACGCATGTAAACAAACTTTTATCAGCAACAGAAAAGACAAAAAGTATAGTCCAGATGTCCTTTCCTTGGTGCAAATGTAGTGTTAATGAAATTAGCACTGTGCTCTGTACTCACATATATTCTCTGTGTGCAGAGTGCACTGCTGCTGCATTGCTGTAGCGCCAGAGGACAATGACTGATGATAGGACGTCCAGCGTGGCATCAAACTACAGCAGAGACACACGGCAGGTAACCAAGGAGAGCAAGGAAGAGAGAAAGCTGCAGCATTGAAATAATACAGTCTAGCAGATCTGAAGTTAGTTCACACCTCATTTTCAAAACTACTGCATCACAACTCCTAAACTCATCACGTGTATTGTGGACTGTTCATAGTTTGGTTTGTCTTGGTGTGTCTGCGCCTGCTGTGTTAGTTCATAGTTTGGTTACATGAGGGGACTGGGGGTGGAGCCTGTTACACACAGAGGCCCAAACATGGACCGCACCAAGGGCTAGATCAGCAATTGTAAAAATCCAAAACCCTGTGGGTTAAAATCAGTAGAAGTTCAAAACTACAGAGTTCAGCTGTCATTTAAAACATTCCAGTGGTTTTAAAGCATCAGTTACAGTGTGTGTTATTTGTAACCAAGAAGAGACAGTGTTAACTGCCATTGGAAAATCAAGTTGATAAACAGTATAATGAACATAAAGTATGTTCATTTTTTCAATTAACCTTTCAAAAAGAAGATGATAGAAAGTCTTGTCTCCCCTGAAGCTGTGTCATAAAGTATGATGTGATTATAATCATTTCAGTTTCAAGAGACACGATGTACCTGTGAAAAAAAAGTCAGCTTCCAGCATCGTAGCAGCTAAAGCTACCAAAGATCAGTTGCTGGGATCTCAGCCTTTGCCTTGTCTTCTCTCTGCTTTATTAAAACTACTATAGACAGCCAAGCACTTGCTAATTAAATCCATTCTTTAATAAGGAGATAGCTAGCACTGAAGATAATGGTTTATAATATTTCTATCAAATTATGTTAATCACATTTCCCCTCAGTAGCCTAGATGATTTCCCTCTCACTTCAGTCTTATTAAGGCTTTTTCTTTCACCAACCAGACTCAGTCTTTTCCTCCTGCAGGCATTATTTTGGTAAAAGCCTGCAGATTTGTTTAGCAAACACAGACAGCATTTTGACATTCAACCTGTGCTCTTCTCTGCCCCGTTACCTTGGAGACAAAGAGACCAATGACACTTTGGTATCAGGATTCATTAATAAATCACTGAGACCTGAGTTATGACTAATTAATCAATGGAAATGGAGGGAAGGCAGAAAGTGGAACTCACAGCAAATCCAAAGGCTGACGCGCTGTGTCTCATGAATGATACAGCTGTGGAGAGAGAGGGGGAGAGACAGAGAGAGAGAGTGGTAATGTCAGTGTTTTCTTAAAGAATGAGTTGACAGCAAGATATATTTTGAGTCGCCTTGATGTTATGTTTTCATATGCGAACCTTCACATATGACTCATCACGTACAATAAACATCTGGCATCTGCATAAATATGCTGTCCATTAAGGATGAAGAGTAATTACACCATGACTCATTCCAGGATAATGAGGTGTTTCACAATGAGACCTTTATTGTTAGTGAATGAGGCGACGAGATGAAAAGTCACTCTTGATGGACTAAACGACAACAGGAAACATAAACAGAGGAAATCAAGAGTAAACGGCTTCTAGTGAGTTAATCAAGGGACAGATATAAGAGATCAGTAGATTTTGATGCGTAAAACTGTTGAATGTGAAAATAGCAACATCTGCCTGGTGACCGACGCATATCAGGAGCTCACCAACAACAACACAGACGTAGACAGAAGAAAGTGGTGTACAGGTGAGGAGAGCTTGTTACAAAATGTGCACATCACTGACATCACTGACATGTGAGTATCTTAAACTAACATGGCTCCTGTGTTACCAACACTAAACCCATTTGATTTACTCATCCAGATAAGAAGATAAAATGTAGCATCCACTTGAAGTTGTATTTCTTACCATCTGCTATATATCAGTCACTGTTTAGCTCCAGCATGGTCTCCACCCGCTAATGAAGGTAATAAATGTCTCTTGAGCCGCTCAGTGCTTCACTGTGTCCCCCTGCTGTCTTTGTCAGTTTATCAGAGTTTTTTTTTTTGTGGGGAGAGAAACAGTTTTTCTCTGTGTCTATAAACAGCACAGATGGTAGTAGGTGCAGCAGTAAAACCAAAACAATGAGCTAAAAGTTGGGTGATAATTGTTTGTGGGTTGTGAACGACATCTTCCACCACATTACACATTCATTTGATCCACCGTTCTGTGCATGATATCTGACCCCTGTTCATACCTTGGCATTAACCATCCACGTTTAATAACATAAATATGACATTACCTCAAAGTAAAAACCTCGTGAAGGCTCCACTGACCCTGGATGCACGAGGCCTTCACTAATGAGGTAAAGGGGGGTGAATGTTTATTACACAGGAGTCTATTAGTGCTTAGTCTACCAGGGCTGTTTCACCCCTCTGTCTGTCCTTGTGCTTCTTTCTTTCTCTCACCTTTTTTCTCTCTCCCCCTGTGTTTTCAGGACAGAGTCTCAGGGGACACCATATCGCCGTTAAATCACCATGGTAACAGGAGATTTGAGGCCAAGCTGGGAGTTTGAAGTCAACAGAGCTTTCATCCTCCTCATCCCACCCGAGCTTTGTCTTTGCCATCTTCCCAATCTATTCTACCCTTTCTTTCTTTCTTACTTTCTTTTTTTCTTTCTTCTTTCTTTCTCTCTTTCTGGCCTTGTGGCTGTGTTGGATGCTTTCTCTTTTATTGATTGAAGCTTCACTTCTCTGTGTGGCATTGCCAGGAACGGTGTGACGCTGCATTTTGCCGAGCACTGATGAACACTTGAATCTTAAAAGTTACGAATAACATTTCACTTGTTCCAGTCACTATCATCTATTCACTATTGTGACATGGAGCTACATGCCTGAACTACAGTTAAATCAAAAGTGATGTGTGATGGAGAAGAAAGGAAAAGTGGAGAGAAGGTAAAAGGAGGAATTAAAGGGAGTGGAGAGGAGAGGGGAGCCCCAGACAGAGCCCTGACAGCTGGTGTTGGTCAGACTGGCTGCGTAACACATGACTGCCCACATGCACTCACACATACACATATGCTGTCTCTGTGTCTCGCTCTGTCCTGGAGACGTCACCCACAGTCTCCCTGTTTTTCTTACTCACACATCCTGTGCCTCGATTGTCCTCTCTCAAGTACAACCTCTCAAAATATCTCATGCAACTTGTTATATGTTTCTTCTGTTAAGAGTTGGTTCCTGCCATAAAAACTCCATGACAAAACCAAATGTCATGCTTTATTCACAAAGAGAATTAATTGTCTGCTTATTTAGTCATACATATTTACAGTTAATAAGAAATGTATGACTTTAAACTGATTTTCCAAAGGGCTTTGAAATCAGTCAGCTCCTCTGTAGTGTAATTCATCTGGTCATGTTTAAGAGGATAATCTGGGTTCATGTGAAATTTAAAGCCAATCTGTATTATTCCAGAGTCAAATCCATGTAATCTGTCTAATAATCTGAATTTCTGTTGCTCTGATATGAGCTAATCACATTTGGTTAATCTGCTGATTTTCTATAATGTGTTTGATATCTAGAAACCTTTCATCTCAGTGTGTGCACACAACAAAGCACAAACATTCATCCCATGCCCTCATCTGATTGCGGGTCAGTCCTGTGTTTAGAAATGCAGGCTGAGCACAGATTGTTGCTTCAGTGAGGGTTTGTGTAACTTTAAAGTGACTACCTGGAGTTTCGGAAAGTGGAAGTGTTTTCAGGCTACATTTCCCATGAGCTTCTGCATGCATGGTCGCAAACTGGTCGCAAATGAGTGAGCTAGCCAGAGCGAGCCGTAGGAGTTTTGAAGACCGAGAGCTTTGACCGAATGACGGCCACCAAGGAGGTCATTACACAGACAGGTTTTACTATTAGTAACGTTGTGACAATCTATATCAAAATAACTACAAAGATAAAACGATATATTTATGGAAAATGGACACATAAACAAGTGTGGGTCATGTAGATTCATCCACATTAATATGAGACTCTTATATAACCAAAAGCAAACTTCACGGGGTATCTTTAAAAGAAAAGTTTTTCATTTTGGGTTTAACTGTGGTGAGTGCATGTGGCGTGATCTGGGTGCACGTTTGAGATGCAGTGGATTCATTCAGTTGGCAAACAGACCAGAGCAGGACATCACCTGGTTTGATCTGGTCTCATTCAGTACCTGCAGGGGGGCAGGATTGGTGGCTGGACAGATGATGTGCATTGACCCATTCACTAAACAACAGATGGTGTGCATCATTCTGTGAACACCTATATGTGAGTATTTAGATGATGTAATACATACAAGCATTTGTCCCTCAGAGTGGAACCTTTTGGCAGCCTGTGCTCTACAGGGATCTGCCCTCGATGGCCATAATCCCACTCTAGTGGGCAGTTTTTAATGGTTAGTGCTTTACCCCAGGAACCTCCCGCCTGGGATTTTCCAGTTCTTAGATGAGTCGAACCAGTGCTGTCTTGACAGTGTAGCATAAAAGGAAACGTTTGTCTCCATTTTACTTTCTTTCTTTCTTTCTTTCTTTGAAACCACAGGCACTCTTGCTATCTTCACGGTGATTTCACGCCGTTTCGTACATCCAGTGATGTGGGAGGCTGTGACATGTGATAATTGGCTCTTGGATGTAAAAGCCTCTATGTGTGACCGTCTACATTCCAGGAGACCCTCTGATGAAAGAGTTCGGGGCTGAAACCTACTGGCCAACAAGCACTGACCCATAAACAGTCACGGGTTTAGCCTCATTTTTCATCCGCTGTACTGTTCTGACACATCTAAAGAGCATGTTACAAATACCACATAAATAACACTGATTATAGGCTAATGTCATTCAGCTCTACATGTACGTGTAATCAAAGAGTAGCTTCATATACATATTTTGTGCGTGTGCTCATATAAGACTAGTTGACGTCCAGATTTTTACACAGCTGGCTGATGCCTATTAAACTTGTGACTATACTGTGACCATGGGGAACCATGTCATCCCTTTTGTAACTTTAATCACATCTCCTAATACTGTGGCTGTCGCCACATTAGCAGGAAATTAGTTGCAGTGATTCGTTATGACGCTTGTGACAGCCCATACACACGTATTTGCTGCATGTTCAGAACAAAACAAAATAATGACATGAAAACTTCGTGATTCTCATTTTTCACGATTCTAAGTACTGACGCATGTAGAACTAATGAAGAAAAAAATGAATACGTTAGCTGAAAAAAAAAATATTTCTCTGGACAAACTCTGTCCACGTGAGTCTCAGTGTTCTCACTTTATAATGAATCGTTTATCTGATCCTCTGTTTTCAAAGAAAAGCAGCGAATTCACTGGAATCTTAATCAACACTTTCACTGGAGAAGCACTTTGTGTACAGGAGCATACACACACACACACACACACACACACACACACCGTGTTTCTCTGTTTTGTTTCAGATGTACTCAGCTCCAGGTGTCCTCTCTCTGTGTCTCTGTCATCTGTCTGCAAACTCATCTGGGAAGTGGTTACAACTCCTCAGCTTCGTCATCTTGGCTGTATTTCTACTTTTCATTTACCTCATATCTGTCCCCATTTACACAGGCAATAATTAACAAAAAACCTTGCAAAAAGCCGGAATTCCTCTCTGGCTACCAAGTTGAAAACAATAGCTTTTCTTCTCCCAGCAAATCGGTGCCTCCCATGACGAGAGCCAGCACTACCATATGTAATGTCCTTTGGGTTGTTGGTTAATCAGGGAGGCAACTATGCATGAGCCCTGCTAACAAGACTAGAAAAACAAAGGGGGGCGAGAGGAGGAGATGGAGTCGGAAAGGGAGGAAAATGGAGAGGACTTTGGGAGGCAACAGGGACAAGTGGATGTGATGATTAAAGAAGAGGAGGAGAGGAAGACTTCAGTCTAAAATGATGAAACTGAGTATCTGTGTACCTGTGTGTGTCCTGTTAGTTTACAGCTGTCAGTCATGTGTTTTTCCTATTCTATTCTGTTCTATTCTGTTCTATTCTATTCTATTCTATTCTATTCTCACATAACTCACCATAGCAGTGGCTCTGACTTGGCAGCAGTAAAACCCTAATTATCAGTGAGTTATGCAAGAACTGGTGACAGAGCCAACACATAACACCCATGCTCGCTCTCTCTCTCATCCTCTCTCCCCCATGTTCTTTTGGCGCTGATGATGAGCAGAAGATAGATGGACAGATGAAGTAATATCTGCTTGGACATCGATTGAAGAGCAGACTTTGAGGGTGCACACACAAGCATCCACAATACTCATGTCAGTGCAGACTGAAATCTATTACTTGTGTCTGAGATGAGCTCTTTCAGTGTAAGCTGCACATATCTGACATACATATACTATGCCATCTAACCCTACAACACACACACTAAAGGAATGTGGAAGTAGTCATATGAGAGAAAACATACACAAACACTGTCAAGTCACCTACAAGAGGTTTTTTTTTCCACCAATGAACTAAAATGAACCGAGTTGTTCTTTTATAAGGCCTTCAGTCATTTGTTATGACACAGACATTACACACCACCCTTTGACCAACTGTAGATAAAATACTAACTATGGATTGTGCTTCCTATTATTCTATTATACATATGAAATGTATAAAAAATTATGTATTTCGCAATTTATAGATGACAGTAAATGCATCATGAAGATGATACACAGACAAATAGCTAAATGTTCCAATGGACATCGACTTGTAATGACGACAGTATCATTCATTTTAACTCATCTTTATACATTTTAAAAAAAATAAATCATGGTCTGGTTTAACACATTGACTTCAGAAACAACTCTAAACATCCATATAAGCTTAACCAAAGTGCTTATGTAGATGTGACCTCTATTCCTGGCCTGAGAGTTGTGCACTTTGTACGCCTCACCATCCACCCAACTAACAACCTTAATTACAATAAGATGAAAAAAGTCTAATAGTCACGACAGAGATAACAGCACAAAATGGGCAATCATGTCAACGAGCAATTTTACAAAGTTTACATCTGTAAACTTTTAGAGATGCTCACCCAATGTTACACCTGTTTTTCTACAAAAAACTCATTTAACTAACAAACTAACTAACAGACTTTAGGGAAAAAGGTAATAACCTGCCATTTTTCATAAAAACTGAATAAAGAATTTACAAATATTAAAGGTTAAGTGTTTCCACCTCCAGAACAGCTGAACTACTTGCAGCGATTAATACAAGTTGTTTTCATTTGTTCGAATTTCTATGATTATCAATACTTTGTACACCTCACCATCCACCCAACTAACAACCTTAATTACAATAAGATGAAAAAAGTCTAATAGTCACGACAGAGATAACAGCACAAAATGGGCAATCATGTCAACGAGCAATTTTACAAAGTTTACATCTGTAAACTTTTAGAGATGCTCACCCAATGTTACACCTGTTTTTCTACAAAAAACTCATTTAACTAACAAACTAACTAACAGACTTTAGGGAAAAAGGTAATAACCTGCCATTTTTCATAAAAACTGAATAAAGAATTTACAAATATTAAAGGTTAAGTGTTTCCACCTCCAGAACAGCTGAACTACTTGCAGCGATTAATACAAGTTGTTTTCATTTGTTCGAATTTCTATGATTATCAATACTTTGTACACCTCACCATCCACCCAACTAACAACCTTAATTACAATAAGATGAAAAAAGTCTAATAGTCACGACAGAGATAACAGCACAAAATGGGCAATCATGTCAACGAGCAATTTTACAAAGTTTACATCTGTAAACTTTTAGAGATGCTCACCCAATGTTACACCTGTTTTTCTACAAAAAACTCATTTAACTAACAAACTAACTAACAGACTTTAGGGAAAAAGGTAATAACCTGCCATTTTTCATAAAAACTGAATAAAGAATTTACAAATATTAAAGGTTAAGTGTTTCCACCTCCAGAACAGCTGAACTACTTGCAGCGATTAATACAAGTTGTTTTCATTTGTTCGAATTTCTATGATTATCAATAATTACAACTACCATGAAATGGATACGAGAGCTGTTACTGACATATAAATGTGTTTAATCTCACCGAGGAAACCTGTCAAAATCCACACTGCTTGGGTCTCTGTGTGCTGACAGGAGGAGACAGATAGTTTCCACACAGACTGCCTCCTGTTCCATCATCCATCAAACCACCTCTGCTGCTGACTGTATGAAAATAGTCCATATTGAATTAGTAGAATCATTTGAGGCCAAACAGAAATGTAATTATGTCCTCCTCTGTGTTCCTCAAGGGCAGGGGCTCAATTCAGGGATGTGAAACTCAATTACACCACAAGGAGCAAAGGAATAATCTGGGAGACAGGGAACGAGGAGGTGGGAGCTGAGGAAAAAGGCAGACAGGGCAGCAGATGGACAGGCAAACGGAGCGAGACAGAGAGGCAGTGTGGGTGAGAGAGCAGCACAAACACAAAGGTGAGAGAGAGACAGACAGAGAGAAAGAGAAGTAGGTACTGAGCCACTTGTACGCTGCCAATCAGCGACTCTCTGACTCTCTGAGCTCCTGATCTGATCGAGGTGACTCATCTGCGTTAGTGCTCTGGAAATAATAAAATCTCTCTGTAGACACATTTATTGATGCTGAGGAAAAACAATTAACGCTCCCAAGATGAGCAAGAGGAGTTTGAAGTACAGTCACGTCGTTGAAAAGCAGCTCATTTCATTTCTGTGCCGTGTGGTGATGGTACATCAGTTGTTTGCAGAATGTAATGAGCCGAGGGGATGGTAAACAAAGGCAGGTATAAGTAAAAGGCCAGAGACAGAGAGAGAGAGAGGGAGAGCTGGACAGAGAGGAGGAAGAGGAGGGGACATGGAAGGAGGAGGGCAGACATCGAGGAGGAATTATGCATCATTAAAACTGGACTGAGCGAGACTTTATGCAAATACACCTGTCTGGGCTGAAAATGTGCAGCATGGGTGCCAAGAGGAAACAACACCCCAGCCTCACACCTGCAGGTTGCTGTTTATTTCATACGTGGAAGACGTCGTGCATGAGAAATGTGAGCTGTAGCCAAACTTCACGTTTCACTCATTGACTCATTTCTATCTGAAAAACAGCAAAGTGACCAAGCGCAGCTTTGTTTTGACCTTCACGTGATTCAAATTCACAATGAAAAACTGACGTAAAAGTCACGGATGCACATGAGAGTGAATCAACAAATGCAAATGTGTGAGTGCATTTGGCTGAATTCAAACTAAGGACTGTAAAACGAAAAAAACAAACAAACAATCAATAATAATAACACAATGATACAATAAAACACAATTTCCGGAAGATTGGGCTGAGTGTGTGTACTGTCGGTGGGGACTATTTGTGTGTACAAACTCAGTGCAAATATGGCTGTGTGTTTCTGTATGTGTGTGTGTGTGTGTCCTAAATTGCTGCTTGCTCTCCACTGGGGCACTGAGTTAAAACAAACACCCTCATGATGCTGCTTCCTCATTAATTAGTGGCTCTAAATGGGCATACACTCCCCCTGATGACCACACACACATACACACACACACACACACACACACACACACACAGAGCATTTAAAAGTAACAAACAGCACACAAACGTCACATAATAAGACCATTAGGTGAAAACACAAGCTATATACTGCCGCACAGAAACACACGTCTGTGCACATGTTGTGGCATCACACACGCACAGACAACCTTTGCCTCCTCAGCAGACACGACATGGCTGCGGCCGCTTGCTCAGCTGCAAAATATTGTGTTTAATAATTCAGGACCTACAGCTCAGCTCTGCAGCGAGCCTCGCCTCGCATGCTGGCTCACTTCACCCTGCAGAAAAGCCTACATGGATTCTTCCTCTCTCCCTCCATTTCCTCACCCACTTTCCTACTTATTTTTTAACCTCCCCCCTTTTTCTGCCCTCATTTTCCTCTTTGCCCCCCCCCCCCCACCTTCCTCTGTGGGTGGTAAAATTGGTCCCCTCTGTCCCTGCTTGTCTTCTAGAAGAGGTCCTTGTGCTGCAGTTGTCCTCGTCCTCCCATTCATCTCATTATTTCATCCTGCTTTAGTTTTACCATTTATCATTCTCCCGCACTCCCTCTTTTCCTCTCCCTGCCCTTTCCTACCACTCTTTATCCATCTCCATCCCTTTCAATTTGCTCTTTAATTTATCTCCTCCTTCTCCTCCCCCCATCTAACTCACCTTTACATTTCCTCCTTCCTACATTAACACCCCTTAATTCTTCCTCCCATGCTCCCTCCTTCTTAGTACCCCTACTCCAGCAGTAGCACCGTGGTATTGATTTGTATTGGGGTTGAACTACAGTCAGTGGATGGTCATGTAGAGGGAGGTACCATCTGTGAGCAGTTTGGTATTGGGGCCTCAGCGGGGTTCATGTGGAGATGAAGCCAGGACTCGTACATGGCTGACTGGACTAATGCTTCCTTTTTTTACCCACAGGTTTTAAAGAGCTTCATCCTGGAAACCTTTTAGCAGTTTAGGAACCTTCCCGTGGAGCTCAAGGATTTTCCTAAAACAGCCTTCACTTCAGGGATCCTCATTCTGTGCTATTATTAAAAGAGACGCATCACTAGGTGACTAAGACACTAATGTGTTTGGTGAAGCGATACAACACAAGTGCATACACAGGCTTTGTTATTAATCACAGACATGAGCATAATGCTTCACAATTAGGCAGGAATTACAGTGCAGCAAAACCCAACAGCGTCATAAATGGGCTGTGTTGGTCTCAGTGACATGTCTACTGACTATTTATTTTCTCCTAATGTCCTCACAGCGGGGAGAATTACTGCGATGCAGTTAGTTAAAGAATGTCTTGTGGCAACCAATGTGACAGAATTATGAGGTAATTCATTAGCAGCAATCTTAACATCCTCTCAAGGTTTCAAGCTGCTGCTGCTGTGTGCACTCAGTTCTGTCGCCTGGGTTTTGTTTTGTTTTTTTTTGGGATGGACAGGGGCAACTGTGTGACAGAATGATTTAAATTAAGGGTCTAACAAAACTGACTGTAAACTTTGACTCTAGTGTAACTTACTGTGTGAGAGTCACTAAGAGGATTCAGTGCCGGGGCAAAGAAAAGCTACGGTGGCTCCTAACACAAGTAAATGGTAAATGGACTTGCCTTTATATAGTCTCTACTTAACATTTCACCAATGCTTTATACCTACATTTTGTACATTTCTAGCTAATAATTCATGCACATTCAAACAGTGGTGACACAGGATCAAAGTCAGTATCTTGCCCAACAGTGTATCATCAAGCTAAATAATCTCAAAATATAAACTGAAAACACTCTTCAGCCTGCCTGTGACCTGCCTCCTAAAAGTGAAATATAATTCTCCTCATTATATTATGAAATAAATAACATCTAATTGAATCCCTGTGGATTTTTCTCCATGTGCTCCTGCAATGTGCGGTTATGGCTTCAGACCACAAACTTCTTCACTAACAAGCTGCTGTATTAGAATCCCCCCAAAACAGAACTAGAGTTGATGTAGATATTGAGAGTGGGCTGACACCTCAGAGGACAATTCAAATCTCAAACATCAAAGAAGCTCAATATAAGTAATAAAAAAGACAAAAACTAGTACATAGTAATTCCTATTTGATTTTTCTCTTAAAGCTGAGCTCTGGGTCTCTGTTTCTTCCTTAGATAGACACACAAAGTGAAGAATGCACACAGAAACACTTTCTTTTCTTTTCTGTAGCTGCTCCAAATCAGTGTTACTGTTTTGGCTACGAAGCCTCAGAGATACAATCCCACACTAAAACGCACTTGTTAGAGCCCGAACCTTTTCCAACACTTAGCAAATTTCCAACTGGCAGAACTGCACCTTTCAGAACAGTCTTTTATTTCTTTATTCTCATTGTTTGTGTTTCTGTTGCCAACTTGGACGTTCTTCACAAACGCTGGACCACTCAAGCAGCATGACAACAAATCAAAACATTAGAAATGGTGCAGATCCTCCACTTCAATCTTACCAGCTGGTGTTTGTATAAAATGCTGTGTGACAACTAGAATTCACCCACATCTGTCACGGTATGTTTGTTCTATGGATACAGCAGTGTCAGGTTTGTGGTGTTAAGAAGGTCACCTGCCTCACAGAGGAGATATGGTAAAAGTCCAGACTTGTAAAAACAAGGAGCTTGTACATAAATGTGTCACTTGGAATTGATGCAAAAGGGATCCTTGAACGTCTGACTCCAAGGTCATGAGCGGGCTGTCAAACTCAACCGCTGAAAGTTTGAACTTCTACACTTCCCTGGCAACTGAGCAAACTTTAGCTGCTGAGAACAATGTGACAGAGCTGAAAGCTCCACGGAGAGTAAGACATTTTTTTGGGGACCGTGAACAAAACATTTTCAGCAGCTGGGGAGGAGAATGCCTGTGGGAGTCGGACACATCCCAGCTCAACCAGAGTCAGACCAGCCCAACTGTCACAAACACCTCGTCACAGTGTGAACTATATCATGGCTTTTTCATTTTTTGATGGTAAGAAAAGGCAGACATAAAATGTTCTGTATCACATTTGATTTAGCTTTAACTTGTAATTTCTCTTTTATATATATATATATATTTTCTATTTGTTATCTATTTGTTTTCTTATTCTTAATGTTTGTTTATATATATATATATATATATATATATATATATATATATATATATATAACAAACATTAAGAATAAGAAAACAAATAGATATATATATATATATATATATATATATATATATATATATATATATATATATATATATATATATATAAACAAACATTAAGAATAAGAAAACAAATAGATAACAAATAGAAAGACAAAAATACTCTACAGAGGTATAGAGACAGATAGAGCGAGAGTGTGTGTGTGTGTGTTTGTGTGTGTGTGTGAGAGAGAGAGAGAGAGATAGACTGTTTATTTCAGCAATAACAGTAATCTACTTGCTGATAGACAGAGAAAGAGAGTGATCCACTCTCCTGTGTGTGAGCGCACCTGTATATTCCTGAGTGCTATGGATCATCCATTAGTTCAGAGGCTGGAAAGAAATCCAAATCACTTCTGTGCCTCAGGACATTGAATGTCCTTGTAGGTTTCTGAATGATCCACGATCATGAAGAAAGAAAATAATATAATAGCAACAATAACATATTGGCAATGAAGCAGTCAAGGTGATTGTGCGCTTAATAAGCTCGATGTGACGAAAAGATTTACAGTCACTTCAGGGGTGTAATGTGTAAGTGACACGAGAGTCAAACATGGGCTTACACAGTCTGCTCATCTGCTCTGTTGACATTAGCTGCACCATCAGGTACCTTTGTTTAACTTTACGTCTCTATTTCTATTAGATTGCCACACAAAGCATATAGCATAGCAAATACTTTTTTCAGTTAAATAATTCACATTTGTGCCTAAATTGAAAACCTGTGCTCATCGACCCCATTTAATTATAACAAATAAACTCAAGTATGGTGTTGTGAATTCTTTCTCTGGGTCTGTCAGCACTCCAGTTTCCAGGAGCACATTATCTCCCCACTGTTTACTGTTTACCCAACTCATTTATTTGCTTTGATATGTTCCAATACTTGCAGTGGTCCCTGGCAGGAACAGTGGGTATAATTAGCAGAACTCCAACCACTTGATGAGGCCAAACCTGACAGATGCTGTGGTTACCACTGACCAGTGTTTAAGCAGCTGTTTCACACTGTGACACTGGTGGTTAACTAGGAACTGCATGACTACTGTGTCTGCTGAGGCACAACATCACAGACACAATCTACAACACACAGGTGAGAGGAAGCCTAATGGCCATGCAATGTATCCAACATATCCTCTGTGATGAGCTACACTGAGATAGTGTTTCTTTATTACAATGAAAAGAATCATATGTGAAAAAAGCAAACAGCATCTCCACATCATACTTAGTGATGTAGACAAGAGCATCATTGCATTATATGGCTTTTGATTGCTTTTTTGTGGCCTTTTGGTCTTAATGTTGCATTACTCTCTTTAATTAGTTAGGGAACTGTTCTAATGATGATGGTGCTCAATGAGGGAATCTGTTGCTTAAAGCGGACTTTTACTGCATGTTTCTCTGAAGCTTGTTATTTAGCTGCCTGTTGTTTCCAGACCCGTTGGTTTTCTTTTTTTTAAGTACCTGCTTGGCTAATCAGAGTTTTTTGTGGCACTGTGTCACAACATAAAGTAAGTGCTCACATACTTGTTGATGACATGTGTGTGCGTATGTGTGTGTGTTTGGGGGGGGGGGGGGCTACAAGAGGACAGATGAGCCTTGTGCTTACTAAGCCTGACGGCAACCCTTACATTCAGCTCTCTAATCAAGGAGTAGCTGTAGGTGTCTATATCATTGTTTCCAAAGCACTCCTCTTAACACAAAAAAAAAAAAAAATCACAAGTTTTCAGACTAACATGCTGTCAGCAGTGTTTCCAGCAAAGTCTCTGTTTTATGGGTCTGAAAGCTCTGTTGTAGTTGGGTGGATGACTACAAATAGAGAAACATCTGAACCTGTTCTATTTTTATTGAATTTATTATTATTATTTAATCAGACTTAGGTTTAAACTTTTAAAATTTCCTTTTCAAAACAGAAATGTTCAAAAGTTATTTACTGGCGTGTGGATTAAAAACCATCTACAAACACTGAGTGTACTCAGCTTCAGTTTCTACTGTTCATGTATCTCAGTGGACAAAAAGAAATCCATCTACTCCTCTGTATCTCATTTTCACAGGGCATTGAGTAAAGGTCTCTGTCTCAGTGACCCTGAGGAGGTGCTGATTCAGACATAACTCAGGTGAGGATTCAGCTGCAGGTTTCAGCATGCAGAAAACCCCAGAAGTCTGATGGATTGACAACAGGGGGATATGTGTGGGTGGCTGTTTTTTTTCTGACTCTCTGTCTTAACCTATTATTTAAAAATGTGACTTTGCATGAGCATAAATATGTGTGTGAAGTCAGAGAGTGAAGAAAAGAGTGTTCATGTTTATGGATGTATCAATCTGAAACAAATTCGTAGAGCTCCTCCTGTGCAGCTCTGACCACAAAACATTTCCCTCACAGTTAAATAATGAGCTCTGCAGAGACTGTTCTGCATAATCAAGTTCAGACACACAAGCAGAGAGAGAGGCCTGACACACTTACACAAGTGGTTGTGTAAAAGCACACACACATAATGTGGGCGCTCAGTGGGAGGTGTGAATATTTTCTCAGCTGTCAAACGTCAATTACTGTGATCTTTGTCATCAGAGGCATCAAATTCATAGGATTTGAAAATAATGAGCTTTTTTCCCCCAGATCTCATCTACTGTATGTGTGTCTCTGTCTCTAACCCTAACCCTAACTTTTGAATTTCATCCAATCAAAGACAATGTGATAAAGAGTTACACATGTTTCAAAAACTCATAACCTAACCCATACTGTATCTAACCCACTCGCCGACCTGTCTGCACTTAATGTCTTCACCATCTTGTAAATATGTGTAATGTCATTTTGCAAAATTTTCATCAGTGTACCAAAGATTCAATTTAAAAATGATGTAAAACCAGCAATTATATAAGACCAAGCCTTGGCTGCATGGTTTCACCCAGCTGAAGAACGAAGGAGAGAGAGAAAGACAGAGACACAACAACTACCATTAGGTTAGTCTTGTACTGTAAAGCCTACGCATGTGTTCTGGACTCACTTCAACACTGAGGTGTCTCTGGCCCCTGAGCCAGAGTTGTCAAGTCAGGCGTCTGGTCTGTATATGGAGTTCAGCCTGAGACAGAACCAGTAGTTAACTTAACATTACCAACAGGTCTTTGAAACATTCATGTCATCTTTCTCTCATTGTTTGTGAATTTTGGCAGGCTAATGGCTAACACAGCAACAGCTCACAAGCTACAGTCGTGACTATGCAGATAAAATACACAGAGTAACACTGAATTTTTAAATATTTTTACACAATAGATCACAATGGATTAACAATGGGTTTAAACTAATGCTGCACACTGACGATATGGAGATGTGTTCACGTGCGTTAGCACACTGTGTGCACCATCCTCTGTTGTTTTCTGCTTTTGTTGTGGAATCAAATAATAATATCAGAAAGGGGAAATTACCCCAATGGGACATGCAAATCAACTACAGGTTAATGTAATATATCTGCAAATACATGCAAAATGAGACCAAACAACTACAATATGATGGCAAAGCCACCATGACAAGAATACAGAATGTGGCTGTGTCTCTTTCTGTGTGTGTGTCTCACTGCTGTGTAGAAGGGGAGGATGGCCTTTTACATTTCAGTGCCCAGGGAGCCATTGTCTCATAAAATGTCCAAGCAGAGCTGTCTGGTAAATATCCAGTCACCCCTGTGACTTTTGAGAACAGGAGATGATTTAACAGTCTCAGTTTCTTTCTCCACACTGCACTGACATGATGTCGCTCTGCAACATAAACAAGCCTGAAAACCAAACAAGACAGCTGCTAATTGGTGACATCAGAGTCAGAGCTATTCATAAATCACACCAACTACCTTTTCTACAACCTAATTAAGCCTTTCCAGATTGGTGAGCAGGCAGCGGTTTGTAGAGGGGAGAGGAAAACACCTCAGTGGATCATTCACAGTAAAGTACATGTCTGAAATGCTGTTTGGTTTATTTAATCTGCATTGGAAATTTGCCATCAAGGATTTTATGTAGCTGAGACCATCCAAGCGTTTCATTTAATGAAAACTTTAACCATCCGTGGGGCATCATGGATCACAGAGAACGAGCCAATTATGGAGCAAACACTCTCCTCCTCAGCTCCTAGTCTTGATACACAATATGTAGGGCTACCTGTGTATTATGTCAGTGGATAACTTAAGGGGGTGAACAGTGTTTTTATATGTATCTCTACAAATCATTTATCCATCTTGTGCGGATCTGTGTATGTTTTTTTCCAGTTATACATCCTACAAAAAGAGTGGGATTAGGAGTTTCTGGATGCACATTGACAGGCAGTCAAGTCATGGCAGTGTGCCTTCAGTTTCATCATCATTCACCGTGGTAACAACAGCACAGAAGGCACTGAAACACTTCTCAGTTGAAAAAATCGTGTGATGTGTTGGACTCAGTGGTGATTGGTAGCAGAAGAAAGTCCTTGAAGCATTTGGAACTGAAGGCAGAATAAAATTTGACATCAAACTGTGAAAGATACTGTTCGTCAGATTACGCCTTAAGAATGATTTTTAACTTCTGGGAAAGACAAAACTGAAAATGCAGTTCCTTTGAGAAACGTATTGGATGGCGATCTTTGAGGAATCATGTTCCCTGCCAGCTAACCCACATTCACGCAGAACAGCTGCAGCCCAGTTTCACTCATATAAACAGCTCTGCACCCAATACACAGTTTCATCATGCTTAAAAATGGATGAAGTTTCAGTCATGACCAGAACTATTTCCATCTATCTAGATTCTGTGCTGTCATTTTCTATTAGAGTGAACAGCAGAGGACAGACAGGCAACAGATAAGACTGGTCTATCTGTCTGAATGTCAACACTCACTCATTTATACACCTTTGTACAGAGGGTCAGGCCACTTTTTGTTGCATCAG
This sequence comes from Caranx ignobilis, assembly GCA_021432705.1. Classification (NCBI taxonomy): domain Eukaryota; kingdom Metazoa; phylum Chordata; class Actinopteri; order Carangiformes; family Carangidae; genus Caranx; species Caranx ignobilis. Next base: position 18,072,152 of record MU269983.1, read on the forward strand.
CATCAGTTGTGATGGAACATATAAAACATAAGCACAACATATAGTATACAATCTATTATAAAATGTATTCCTCTAAATCAATAGGTGACTCAGTAGTGTAGGTCAATGGGCTAAAATCACTGCACACCCCAGCAACATAGGTTAAGACTTGTTGTTGATTCACCATTTTGAAAGCAAAGCATGGATTCATCATGGATTGGCCATCAATGCAAGTTGCATACCACACTGTTTATTTGAGGTTTGTTTAATTAATTACATTTGTTTATATAGATTTTTTTTTGTGACATTCTGTCAGTGCAAAATATGTGGACAGAACTGAGTAGGAGTGTATATATATATATGTATATATATATACACACACACACACACACACACACACATATATATATATATATACAGATGCATCTGTCTGCAGCTGGTCATTTTCACATGACAGGCTGTAACCATGGTGGTGTGCTGATCTTCTCACACTTCACCACCAACACTGGCAACATGCTGCTTTCACTCTGATCTTGAAAATTGGAGCCGATGCCACATGGTGTGTGTCTGTGCTGAATGAGAGGGTGCCCCCTGCATATACACTAAGTGCTTTCAGGGATAGAGTTGTGTAGACAGTGGAGCTGGGCACCAGATGGGGACAATGATGGGAGAGATGGGAGAGTTTCATCTGAGATCATTTTACTGTTTAACATCTGAATATTGCATTCATAGTTAAGCACTTCATGCAATGCTGTCCAGGATAGACATCAACATGTGCGACCAGAGGGACCTCTTACAAAGAAGTGACATGGAGTGAAGACAGGCCAGAGAGCTGAGGTCAAATGCTTATTGGTAACTTCTAGCAAATGCCTGGTCACCCCAGGCCTCTGCCTTCACACATACACAGTACATGAGTGTCTCAGCGGCTCAGCACCGTGTGATGTCTTCTCTGCAGGCTCTTCATTCATTAAAACATCCTGAGTCACTCTTATAAAACACTAATAAGGCTGTTCAAGAAAAATCTATTTCTGGTTTATCAGTTGGGATCATGTTTTTCAGACATGAGTACACACAAACACACACACACAAAACCACACAGGTTCTGTCAGGCATAATCTAAGTAGCCTTGGCTGTTTCGCAGAGAGGTGGCTGAAAATTGAGTGCAAATTAGTCTGTCTCAAGTGTGTGTATGCGTGTGTATGTGTGTGTGTGTGATCCGGACACAGTGTTGAACATGGCCGCCTGCTCGGGGGATTCAGACAGATCAAGACAAAACACTTGGAGCCTCTCAGGTTCAAATTGCAGCAAAGATGTAATCCAGGAAGAAGTCGATACGATTCCACCTGAGCTGCACCGGTTCATTTAGAGCTGGTAAGCTGTCACTCGTGTCACACACAGCAAGGATTCTGCCATAAATCTAAACTCAGCCCTAATTGCTGCTTACTTGTCTGACAACCACGCTCCCTCTGTCTTTCATATTGCATCCTCTGTCTGACTGGGTTGAGCGCAGAGGAGGGTTTGTTTTTATACCAACCTAGCATGAGTGGGTGCTGGGTTTCTGTCTGCTCTGTGCTCACAAGAGGATACTATGATTCAGTGGTGGAGAAAACAAATGATCCCACAGCTGACAATGTGACTTGTGTAAACTGTGGATGATTTTAGTGCCTTCAGGGGTAGGATGTGCACTCAGCATTAACCCCTTTTTTTCTGTTACTTGCATTTTCAATGTGTTACATTGTTAAGGAATGAAGAGCTTGCTAGGTGAAAGTGAAGGTCAAATTGAAGGTCAGCCTGATTCAACAGAAGGTCAGGTTGGAGCTGTCCATTTACTGAATGACTGACCTATTGATCCATCATGGTCTAATTGAATATGTGTACAGATGACTGGATTTTTTTCAACAGAGACAACAAAGTGACCAGCTCTTAGCCTGATGTTGGTTAGTATGGAAATGCTGAGCTGCTTCTGTAGCCGTTCACCAGCTACTCTGCTTGCTGTCAAGCTGACTGATCTCTCTTCCCTTTATTCTCAGTCTTGCTCTTTACCATTTTGAACTCTATCACTCCTTTCAATCTCCCCCTAACTGTCTGCTGTCACTCATTTCTCTTCTTTTTCTCCACTCACCTCCACTACCTTGCCATTTTCTCACCCTGACTCTGCCTCCACCCTCTCTTTGTTTCCATTAATGAGTCTCCATTTAGTCTCCATTATAATGAAACCATGAGAGGTGTAACAGTGTTTGGAAGCAACAGAGCAAGAGATGCTGTTTTTCACCATTTTCACTTCGCTGTGCACCAAAAAAACGTAAGGAAGAGATTGAAATCACACTGGATGAAGATAAATGACATACCCATTCTTGCGTGTTTTCAGCTCCTCACCCCCTCATAGCCCTCACCAGTGCTGTTCAGGCATTCCATCAGCTCAATGGTACAGAGCTCAATAAAACATTCACACATTAAGAGGGAAAATTAGGCTTTCCCAGTGCCTTCTCCCTCAGGCTACCCTGGCAAGAATATATTCTGTTCCCAGGTAACAAATTGCAGCATGAGGAAGTCTAGGCCCCTTGGTAATGGATCCGTTGCAAGCATCAGTTTACCATTGATCACAGCAGAACTGGCTGCTGGCTGCTGTGGGAGTTTCATTGCCTGATTTTTGTATTTTCTAGCTGCATGAGACCAGAAAGGCCAGTGGTTCAATCAGACTCTATTACAAAGATTCGAGCCTGAAACATTCATAAAATAAAATGATGGTCTCATCTGATGTAGTTTAATGTGATTGCTTGGGATTTGTGATAAGTTTGATTCAGTGCTGATGAAAATTAAAGCACTGTAAAGCAAAAACAGCAGAATATGGATCTAAGAGGCTGTCCTATTCTGGTTAACTTCCTGAAAAGATCATTTATCATGTTGCATTACTCCTGATATGTTTTGACTGATCCTCAATATTTAATTCAATACACAATACAATATTTATACAACATTTTCTTGTCTGCATTCAAGGGAAATTATACTGACTTTATACTGACTATGAGATCCCAGACAAAGGGTGGTACTACTCAGACTGCAAACACAGTCACTGTGGTGTATGTCTGGGCACAGTAATGTTAATTGCTCTATTAATGTTAATGGCCTATTAGTGTCTCCATCACCTTTGTTCACACCAAGACCAACAACTGTTGAATGATCTGCTGTGAAATAGTGCAAATATCTCCAGAGGATCCATCCAATGACTCTGGTTTCCTCTAGCACCACCATGGTGTTCATTTCTTTTACCTAGTAGCCTCAAAATGTATTGTATTGTAATGTAATACAACCAGTCCTCAGAAGAGGTTTCCTAATAACTGTCCTGTGTCCTGACAGTTCATCTAACATCAGCAAGTAAGAATTTGGACGTATCCAGAAAAATATCTCGGCGTTTGTTCACACGAATCGTTTGTGTTCCCCTCAGGTAGAACCGAAATACAACTGGTTATTCTCAGCACTTTCATCACATGACATCATTAGTCAAAATGTTGATGTATCCAATACTTCTGTTTATAACCAAATACCGTTCCCCTCAGTCTAGCTATCACCAGACCCATGGTTAATTACAATTCTAAAATTCAGCATGTTTGCATTGTAAATAACAAACAGCTCCATGGAGACAAATAATGGGAAATGAAGTAGTGGAGCCTTTCTCATCTAAATAGGATCAGACTCTACCTGAGAGAGAGTACAGGGCAAAATGACTAATATGTTTATCATGTTTCTAGTTGTCTTGAAAAAGATTTGCTTCATTTTAAAGCATTAACTGAGAAATGAATTATTTTGCTGAATATTTTTGAACCTTTACAACAATAGCACACCAGCATGGTGACAGTTCTTAGCCTGGGCTCCTCTCAGCTGTTAACTACCCCACATGGGCTTAACTACAACACTACTGACTACAACACTGCTGACTTCTGTGGAACAGCACAATTAATTGAGCTGCTATAAATATTTAATCACTTTCACAAGACTGTTCCTCTCATGTATAGATCATATGCAATAACAGCAGAGTGATAATAGGAGATACGAAGACCAGGAGGTGAAAATGGAAACTGTGAGGTCCCATTACACACCATTACAAAAATTCATCATGTCTCCCAGTCAAAATCCTTCATACTGTTTGAGCTGCATTTGAATTTGGTGACTAAAGCAACAGAATCTGTAGCACATGATGTAAATCTGCAGATGCAATGGTAGCGGTTCAATCTGTGACTGTCAGCATCTGAACACCTGACTAGGAATACGCACCGCATTTGACACACTATGTGACAAACAAGAAATATCCCGACACACATACACACACAGTCACAGTCACTTCTCTTCTGACGTTTATATCTGATCACACGGCACCACCTCACTTCTTGGCTCATCAGTGAAGAGTAAAAATAGTCAAGTGGTGCTGACTGATAAAAGATGGTGTGAGGCTGCCTGGAGAGGCTGTCCTATAATTATACCGCAGATGGAGAGTTTTTGACAGCCAAGCAAATAAACACGTAAAAACACACTCCATAACTTCTGATAAAAATACCTACCCAGACTTCCAGGCACATGAACAGCAAGTTAAAAACTGTGTGAGAGAAGTACTTCAAGAAAAGGTGAGTTCATTCTTGCAATGGAAACATACTAGTCAGCACTGTTTTTGGAAGTAATCAGTGCTGCTGTGCTTTCATACCTTCCCTCCAACAGATTTATTGATATAATCCGTCTTTCATCTTCATAGTACTTCAAAGTAAAAACACACAGAGAGACAGAGGTGAAGAGCCGCAAGGATCTGAAGCCAAAATCAAATTTTAAATAACTATGTGCAATGTGCCTTGTTTGGAAAATAAAGCATCTCTTATACCCTCCCATCTGTCCTGCAGGGTTTTCAAAACATTTTTTTTGAGAAGGGGATCAATAGCATTGTATTACTACAGTGAAGAACAATATTTTTACCAGCTTCATTGTTAAAGGAGCATCAAGCTGACTTTTGGTGTTGGTGGTACCAGCTCCTAGTTACAACTAACCCACAAACAATACCTATAAATAGCATCATATACACTACAGAAACCAATTTCAACTCAAATGTCCCATGAGAGTAAAATGGGCGGATGAAAATGAACAGCTTTAGCCATTATTGAGCTAATTTAAGTTTGTATGGAGCACTTGTCTTTTCTCTCATAGGTTGGGATTGTTATCTCCTGGTGCGCAGGAAAGATTTTGAATACTTTAACAAGAAACTAATGTGCACATGCTGAATCTATGATATCAAACGGAAGGCGGATGAGCATCTCAGTTTCAGCCTTGCTTCCTGATTTGAGCCAATAAAATATATTAAATGATCACTCTTCTGTTTGCATCAATATCATCATGTCTACAAATAAATCCTATGATGGACTCTAGGGTAAAAGAAGCCAGGGGGATGCAGGGCTGTAACATCTGACCACCTGTCAAACACACATTCAGTAAAAGGCTGAGTAGCAATGCAGAGATGATAAAGTTGAATCCTAGAGTAAACACAAACGATCTGGACAAAGTGCTGTGATTTATTTAGGTTAGGTTTCTCTAAACAAGCTCTACCCATGAGGGGCAAAAGAGCTGAAAGAAATGCTCAAATTTCCACTTTCAAAGAAGAGAAATCCTCAGTGTGAAATCCACATCAGCTCAGACCATCATCACATACATTTGTGTTTCTGTGTGTGTCTGTTTGAGCAGCATTTATAATGTATTGAGTTTAAGATCCCACTGATGACTGAAGCTGTGCAACAAAGCTTGTATGACCACACGGGGTCCACTAAACATCAAGCTTTACACAGGTGAGGGCACACACATACACACACACAAACACACATACACACACACATTTAATTCAGTCTTACATCACACCATACCAATCATACCATATGACACTACATACACAGAACATGCATCTGAGCAAATGGACTCATCACTGCTTCTCATTCAAGACAAACTCTCAATTTCCATTTTAAAACCACTCTGGAATTGACACCATTTAATCTCCCTACAGTAGCAGCACAGGTGAGCATGAAGGAGGTTATTTTTAATCATAGCTTTATGAATAGACTATTATACTGTAATTATATTCAAAAATATTTTCAGTAGATATTCAAGATAGTTGATTTTCCCATTATCCAACATCAGCTTACAACTAATCCTTGGAGAAAATCTTCAACTTCATATGCATATACATGCTCACAAGCCAACTCATTTAAATCATCATTTGTTAATTTCCACAACATTCACACAAAGATACATCATCTTCAGAGACTGCACAGGCTTTCTAACCTGCTGTGCTTCTATGTGCAGCAGCTTGTGTTTAGACAATATTCAAGCTATTACAAGTTTGGTTCAAGGTTTTCTCTGTTAAATTAAAATGTGTTATTATATGCCAAAGCTTGTGATAAAATGTATGCAACCCATGTAGTATTGGGAGTACATAACCAGAAAAACAACAAAGAAATGTATATAATTACTTGGCCACATACAGGTCTGATCCACTAATGGATCAGGAATGACCAAGCCTCTTAGAGAAGAAAAATGGGTGTTCTAGTTAAAGGGGAAAATTAAGGCTGTGATTTACAACTCTGACATTATCCTCTGCCTTATAAAGATTTCATAACTACAGAACAAGGACCCCAGTCACACACACGCACACACAAATTCATGCACACACTCACAAAGCAAAGCAAACACCCAGTGGACACTTCAGTCACTAATGATTAAAATTACACTGCAGCTCAAATCTTAAATTAATAAAATACTTGAAACATGAGAGCTCTAACAAATGTAAGCGATCCGTCCTTTGTTTGGTGTTAATTCAGAGACTACATAGCTCTCTATTCAAATGTTTGCAAATATGTTTGTCTCTACTGCTTTAAGTGTATTCATATCTTCAACCTGCGTCATCCACTGACATGTGAGGATGGCACGTCTCTGTGTTTATGCCTATGATTGTGTGGCTGCGTGCGAGATTTTCTGTGTCCTTCTGGTGCAGGAGGAGGGGAAATGTGACTGAAGCATCTGGTGTGAGAAAGTGAGAAAGCTGAAGACAACCTCACTGCTGCGCTCAGAGGAGCTTCAGAGAGTGTGAATAGCAGGGGATCTGTTTATTGTGACAGTGTTTTACTCGTACAGAAGGCCTGCAGCTATAATGCAGTATCACTGCGCTATGTGATGAGAGGTTAGGTCACAAAGAAGGATTATAACCTGAAAGGGCAGCTAACTCAAATGTCTTAAGGTGTTGAAATGTACAGCAGTTAATCACAACTGTGAACAAGTCGACAAAATGCAGTTGCCAATGTGTTTTTCACTGAGTGGCTTAACCTGGGGTTTCTACTTTCACTGTATCATGCCATTTATGTGCAAGAAATTCCCAGTGGTCTGCCTTTCAGCTGAAACTGACTCCCTGGGGCATGATGCAGCAGATGCCACTACTTCAGCTCTGCGAAACACTGCCTTGTTGAAAAGTCTACAAAAAACATAACATGTCGGTAAAATCTGAGTTTTTCAAAATTCAAATTTTCATCACTTATTTTTGGGTTTGTTGTTTGGTTAGGTCAGGTTAAAGGGAATCCACCTATGATCATGAATACTGAATTCACACGTGATGTTTGGTTCAATTGATCTTTTCCAACAGAAGAAAAAGGCATAGTGTCAGTCATGCTGCACCATCAGTTGTACATGGTGTCATGTGAGAAAATGTTAGAGTGAAAGTTAATTTATGCAGCAATGATAACACAACCAGCAGACAACAAAAAACTTCATTAGCACTAAATTAAGTCAAGACTGAAACTGAGCCTGGAAAGAATAAAGATGTGGAATCAGGATGAATAATATTACAAAGGCTTTCAACAGATTTAATGTAATAGTTTGTTTGTTTGTTTTATTAGATCCCCATTAGCTGCTAAGCTTTCACTGCAGCTACTCTTCCTGGAGTCAATAGTCGGCCGGCTTTAATACCACAAAATACTGTGGTAAGTCTTCTCTGCTTTCACACCTGAAATGTGAACAACAGCCTTCACACCAGCCTTCGTGTAGTCTATCACCGCACAAGTGCACCGGGGCTTGTGCCACACTAAACTGTTAATGTGTGAAAGTGCCATTCATGTTAGGAGGAGTCAGGTCACCTTATATTTTTAATTTATTTTTATTTTTTACAAGGTTAATCTATCTACTCTAAAATAAGAGGAGTTATGAGAAAAAGACACATCATAAAGAGTGGTAGCTCTGCACAGCAGCTAAGACCACAATAACCCCACTCTGTCCCTGACAGGTCAAAGTACCCTTGTCCCCATTCTGCCAACAGAAAGATACGACACAGTGATGCCTCGTGCTGCTGAGGCCACTAAATCTCACACTAACTATCTGCCATTTGTTACATAATTGCTAGTAAATGGCAATTACAGTCTTGGCACATGCCATCCAATGATAAGATGTAAATGAATCCTCTTCACCACACTATAGCTACAGATAGAGACAAGAAGGAGACATTTAACCAATAAAGATGAACATACCAATGAGAAGCCAGTGTGTGACCCCACTTTGTTTCACTATTCTATTGTCTTCTGTTGGAACAACTGAAACTATCTGAGGAATGATGTCTTAACACTGAGCAGGCTATGTGGGGAAAACAATCAGAGTGCATTGTGAAGTGAGTTAATCTGTGATTTGATCTGTCACGTTAATAATTTGCGTGGCTCCCATTTGTGTACAAAACGTAGGGGATTCAGGGCAAATTATCCACTGCGAATTCCTGGCTCATCTGATTGTAGCCATCCAGTCTGGATACACATCTTTTAACATAATAATAGGTTCCTCTTCTGGCAGATGGTAGATAAATGAGGGGGAAGCTCATGACATTTTACATCTGGGCTTAAAAGCAGTAATTGAGGGAAAATACCACGGTCCTTGACGTGGTTCTCTTGGTATTATGCAGCATATATGAAATTTAACTTATGGCTTGTTGAGCGATTCTTAGAGGTTGCCATTACCCTTTACAGTATGCTTTATGTAGAACCCAAAGCTACATGTTTTGTGTCACTAAAATATCAGTACAAGTTGTGATGCTGTGATCTGCAACTTTTCACTGAGAAAAAGGAGAGCTTTAACATTCAAAATCACATTGGACTTTGTTTATTATCTATGTAAAGTTGATATTAATTATCAATGAGGAAAAGAGAGAATGCACATCATAAACTTCAGCTCCTGCTTCCTTGTCTGCTAAATCACGTAAGATTAGATGATGAGCTAGAATGAACTAGAGAAACATAAATGAACAGATTTCTTATTGAATAACCCAGTATCTAATTAGGTTTTGGCATATCTACACCATAGGAAGTCATGCTGCTGTGGTTACATGGATTAGCACAAAAATCCAGCTGCGCTGTCTCTTCAGAGTGCATTACCTGCTCCATGGTCTACAGCCTGGACATAAGGGCCCTGCCAATCTCTCTGACACCCATATGTCATGGTGAAGAATTAGGCAGCTCCAGCAGACACTGATGAAATACACTTGAGGTGACTGAGTAAATGGGTTACAACACTCAGCCTCTGTTGAAAGCTGACATAGTCTGTGCTGACACTGGAAGGTCTGGATGCACCACGGGTGTTTCTGTTGTTCATTTCTGCACATGAGCACTTGATCTCAGTCATCAGGAATGACCAAAAATAATCATAATGGCTGCTGAGTTCATACTTTGGTGTGTCTTTCCTTCATGTTCATGTATGTCCACCAACATATACACAGTTGTATTGTAGAGCAGTGGATTGAACAGTGGTAGGTCTGAATGTATTTCATGCATAAAAAGTATTTATAATGCAACAGTAATTCACTTGAAAGATGTGAGAGCCAGGCTGACCTCAATGTGCCAGCAGCAGCCTGGCTCATATAGATATAGACCACACAGACTTGTACTGTATCTTTTTTTTTAGGAATAACCAACAGGCTGGAATAAAAAGGCCCCTGACTGCAGCTAAAAGAGAAACATCAGGAAGCACATTATTTGGATTTCTACATCTGACACCCTATAGGCTGGCACTTCTCCCCTGTTGGCAACTTGGTATTTTACCAGTAAAAATAGTCTGCACATGGACGGAGGGGAAAACAAATGAATAAATGATTGTGTTTTCTACCCTGAGACAGACAGAAGGTGGAGGGGAGGGGGGTGAGGTGGGGTGAGTGAGTAAGGTAGAGGGGGAGAGGAAAGCAAGAGGGGAGAAGAAGGTGGTGAGAGGAAGCTGAAGAAGGAGGAGGCTTGGATGAGAGGAAGAAAGGAGGGTAAGTAGGTGAGGAGGAGGGACTGGGGGAGTAAAACGCAGAGGGAGGTAGAACTGGAGCAAGAGATGGGGATCGGGGTGGGGGGTTTTATTGGTACTAGTGGTATTGTGTTTCTGCAGCGACTGCCCCAATATGATGAATGGTCTGCAGATATCTCTGTACAGCTGAATGCAAACATCTCCTCTGTGTATTTGCTGCTTTCTGTGATCCATCATTTGTTTTTGCCCTGGCTGCATTATTCTCCCAGGTCGAGCATATGAGACAGTGAAAGCAGCAGGAGTCAGCGAATGCATCTCTGACGACCACCAATGAATCCTGATAATGTTACTGCACACACACTCTAGAAAGCCAGGTCATAACAATGATCATCCTGTGTCTTGTCATTGTTACAGAGATCTTCAGTCTTGCATACAAACATGTCAATTCTTTTCTGGTGTAGTTTATCCCTACTCGTGGTGTGAATAGCATTCTATGGTAATTCTCAAATCTATCAGCTTCTACTCACACCAGATGGTCTTATACTATATATTTCTTGCCATCAATAAATCTACTGAACAGACCAAACCAACCACTGCATTATGGTTTCTCAGCCCAAAAAGATAATACCAAAATGACAACAAAAACAGCAGGTATTCTTTCAAATTAGAATTTGTGCTTCCTGGTTGTAAGCGCCTCTCAGCCACATTCCCAGAAATATGGTAGTAATCTACCCTTCCTGGGTTACAGCATTGAATAATGTCCAGATGTGGTTTTACAGAACATTATGATTTCAGTTAAGTTGACCTATGACCTTTAGGACATAAAATGTCATTACTTCAACACTGTATCCCATTAAAGAGCTGTTTTCAACTGGATAAGCAGGTCAGTTTGTGAGTCAAGGCCAAAAATGTTTTGTGGAGTCACAGTGACTTTTGACCATCAAAATCCACAAATGTGATTTGTGTTTAACGTGGTCACGACATATCAAATTCAAGAGGCCAAAATCACGTCAACCTTCACCTTTCATGACCAAATTCAGTCTATAGAGGAGCACTTGCAAACAAAATGCTAGTATATATATGTACCAAATGCTGTGTATTCAGCATCAGTCACCAAACTGGGTCATGTGTAACCAAAGACGAGCTGAGTTTAAACCTGTGACAGCCCTCTGGTACGAGGCAAACAAGGCTTTAATTGTGCCCTCCTCACCACGTGTCACATATGCGGTTTTTGTGTGAAGTTGTATCTCAGAGCGAAGCTTTTTTATCCACTGGCTGGTCGAGCTCCTCCCACCTACAGCTACAGAGTTGTGGCTCAAATAGATAAAGTGATGGTTTATTTATAACCGTGTCAGGCTTTTACTTTATGTATCTGGGTTAAATCAGCGTAATTACAGCTCTGCTGCAGAGACAGAAAGAACGAGAGAGCAAACAAGTGACACGGACAGAGAAAAAGAGAAAATTTCTTTCTTTCTTTCTTTCTTTCTTTGGCCTTATTTCAACTGTGCAGCTTTCCATTGCCTGCTGTCTAACATTAACTTTCTCTTCTTTACTTTTTCACTCACACAACCTGTCCTCTTTTCGGCTATTTCCCCAGTCTGTCCTGCTGTGCTGATATTTATTCATCCTCTCCTTTGTATTTTGCCCTGGCTCTGTCGCTCTGTTGTTCCTCCTCACACAATCTTCTCTTCTCCTTGCTCAAACATTAAATGGCTGTTGGCAGTGCCACTGATTGATCATGTGGCAGCCTATTAGTCCACAGCCTGCTTCTTGAAGGCCTGCGGGCCAATCTGAAAATCATCCTTGTTGGTGTGCAATCCATTGCCCACTCTGAATATGGAACAGATTTTCCTGTCGCTGCTTAGCAAGCACAATCCAAATGCATCACACGAACACAATGCAGAAACCCCTTATACCTGATAATGAAACAAGATCTATTCACCCGTGCTGAGCCTTCTCATGTGAAGCATTAGAAGGCTGCGAAAACAAATGTGAAACTCTTCTCATAGTTCACCACAGCCACAGGAAAAGTAATCAAGTGCAAAGATGCCCCAGTAAAATAAAGTGCAAACTAAAGGAAATATGTCTTTCTTCTATTTCATTTGACTCACTTTTCACTGAAAAAGAAGAAGCAACAAACAAAATCTCTGGACACAAAAAACCTGCAGTCAGTCAGCAGTTAAACGAGCATGTCAAATCAATGTGAAGGGTTTATTCATCTGACCACAGTCATGATGATTCATGCTGTTGTTGATGATGTTAACAATGGTTCAACCACATACACATAAACTTACCTTGCAGCCTTTTTGACCATTAGTCATACTAGAGCAACGCTTGCAGGGCTGCCTGCAGCCCTGTCACTGGTTTGACTATAGGTGGCACTAACACAACCAGTGGGGAACCAGTGTTTGATATCTGTGTGAAATGAGCATCTATGTTGTTTCTCTTCTCCATCACTATTTCAGATGCAATCACACTGTCATTGCTGTAACCATGGCAATTGTAACCAAGTATTTATTTCAACCCAAGAACCACCTTCTCCTAAATTTAACCAAAACTTGACCAGTCATTATTGTTACCATGGTGGTACACACTTTAGGGTTGTTATTGTAACCATGACAACCAAGCAGAGATAATTGCTCTAAGACTGGGGAGCAAGGGATGCTCTGCTTCCTCTAAAATGTCAAAAAGAAAATAAATGGAGGAATATGAACTGTTGTGTTTACATTTCACTGACTAAAATGCATCAGAAGACCCTAAGACGAGTTTGTTCAGAAGCAGCTACTTATCGCAGGTCGGCTAATGGATTTTCTTCTCATACATTCATATAGGGTCCCAGTGCATTAAACCTCTTGAAGCTCAGCATTCATGGACTTCAGTGAGGCAGCATAGAACTGTTTTTTTTCACTGCAGTGAAACTAGACCGTCATTGGATAAATGCTGCGATATTGTTCCTCCCACGGACATTCACTCTCTGGGAGTGAATGGAGCAGTGGGTGGGCCTTGATGCTGGGCTTCTGCATGATGATTGGAGGATCTGTCTAAAGACTGAATCCCTTTTTGATTGACAGTTACTTTGAAACATACACAGGCACCAGAGGATTGTCAAATTCAGTCCCATTGCAGATTTTGCAAGTGAAGTTGAGAGACAAGCGGTGGCTCATTTTTTGGTATTTGGTTGCAGCTATCCCTGCCTCTTGAAACGAGGTCTCTGCTCACTCCTTGAACCCGGATTAGTCTGATAAAACATCAAAGACTGGTGCCACTTTCACAGGTGAATAGCAACACAAAACATAGATTCTCAAGAAAGGCTGTGAGCTAACACAGAGCAGTCATTCTTCATGACCAAGACATTCAAGAGTCATTTCAAGAGAATTGAGGGGGATCAGTCTTCAACCTTCATCCTTTCTATAGGTTAAAAAAGGTTTCAGAGGGGCAGTGGATCTGTGTAGTTTTCCTTGGAGAGAGAAAAAAAGGGACAGCAGATGAAGGGGAAAAAAGAGGAAGAGACAATAAAATAAATGACAGATACAGAAGACTTTGACTTCTACCTTTATTAAAACAGAGGAAAACCTGTGAAAATTATGGACCAGTCATTGGACAGCTATGTAGAATCAAATCAGCTTCTGAGTTTGCACAAATCATACATAAAGCAGAGAGAAAAATAAAGGTAGGACAGCACATAAAGAAGAGGTAAAGAAAGTAGAGGGTAAGGAAACAAGCTGACAGGACGTAAAAGATAAAAGATGGAAGATGTAGAGAGAAAGAAGAGAGAGAGAAAGTAGGCCACCGGCAGGAGGAAACAGCACGATGGTGTTCTTTAAAGTTGAGCCATCACAACCACTAAATCCAGACACTGCGTGCCAGGACTCGTCCTGCCTCATCCCCTGGTACCACTGCACCTTTCAGAGCTTCACTCCACACCTCCATATCCATCTGTCCCTCACTCTCTCCGGTCCCTATACTGCCCTTCACTAAAGTTGTCTCCTCTTCACAGCCTCTCTCTCATAGTTCCCCCTCTCTCTGCTGTGTGGTGACAGAGGAAGGGAGTGTTGCATTCATTTATTCATTTCCTAACCCAGTGCCCCTGACCATCCTCCTGAGGCTGCCGTTATGTCTGGTGGAGGGGAGCGTGTCTACACTTTCCTGCGCTCATCCCCCCTTTCTTTTGTTCCTCCCTGTTTGTCTCCCAGTAGCCCGACTGTCTCCCCCGGTTTCCGTGGTTCATATTTTTGTGGGTCATCGTGTTCCTCTGTTTAAGTCTCTCTGTTCTCTGCTGACCTATGTTCACACACACCGTCCTCATCTATCTACTCTCTGCAGTACGTTTTCATTCTTCCTTGCACAGGTTATGAATCAACAACAGGTCATTCACACCCACACTAAAGGTGATCCATCTTCTGGGAGCTGTATTCATTCACACCAGCATTTCTATTAGATTCACTTCAGATTCATACGGAGGCCTTGTGAGAGCCTGAAACACATCTGATATTTCCCCATAAACATGCAAGTTTAGCACCTGCATCATCATCATCACCATCACCTTGCTATATATATATATATACATATATATAACATACATACAGATATATAATAAAAGTGAACCAAAATAGTGACCTGGAAGATGCTAGTACTGGATGCTTGGTGAACTTCAGTAGCCACATAATGTATTGTTAACAAATATCATTTCTTACAGCAGCCTTAACTAAACACATCTCATATGCAAATGCTAAATGCTGTGTGGGTGACTGAATAAACGACTTAAGTGATGTATTTGAAGCAACTTGTTTTCCTCATATATCCCTTTTGTAGTGTCTCTCTTTGTCAGGAGAAAATCCATACAGCTTTGTCACCCAAAAAATAAGTTTGTGCTTTGTGAGTAAAGGATATGACAAAAGGTTTGAGATGACAGCATGACTTGAAACAGATGCTTTACCAAGATGACAAAACCACATCCCCTTTTGCACTGCAAACAGCAGTCTACATGTAAGACCCCATGCTTATCATAAGACAACAAATCGTGCGTTGAAACTGTTGCCACATCCATGCAACATCAGAGGCATCACAGCTACAGCATATTGTCATCTGAACAGTGTCCAAATCGCTAAATCCAAAAGAAATACTAACTATTTTTGCCCCATGGCTCAGCTCCAGCATGGCTAAAGGCACATGCTCACTTGTTGTGATACTGCTCATGACAGGAAATGTGTCTGATCTTTCTTGATATGATAGTGGCTGTTTCACCTGCTTTAACTAATAAATTTAAAAAACACTTTTAAAAAGCTAAACACTTGGACACACTAAAGACTCCATTTTAAATATGTCCTCAGTGAACTGAATCAATCCCCTTTTTTTCATGTGGCCTTTTAATAGTTATACACACAGTTGTTATTGACATTCTGCCCACTCCCTGCTGCTTGCTGCTCAAATAAATATCTCCACCTCCAAATTACTCTTGGCTCTTAAAACAAACAGATCTTGTGGTAAATCCTCAATCTGTGAGTTACAGATTTTATTTGACTTTGTGATTAGTTAGGGTTTGTTTTGTTAGGGTTTGTCTAAATCTAAATCCAGCATGTGACCTTTAACCTCAAATCAAAATATAATCCAAACAACTGTTTTCAACCTGTGGAGAATGATGTAGATCAACCCCCCTGCATCCACTCCAGTCTCACATTGCTAAACAGCTCACACATTTACACAGACACAGACGTTTAGATGACACCATCTCCTCTTAGTCAACAGTGAGGGAAATGTGCTGACACTCAGTCTACTCATGAATAGCACGATGTTCCAACAAAGTCACTCTGGCATTGTAGTACATGTTGCATGTGTGTAAATACACACATGTGTTTTAATACTCACTGAAAGCTGCTACAGCCAGTATGAGCGTGACCACGATGGAGATCCAGGAGACCCAGAGTGCCTTCTTCCTGTAGCTCTGGGCTTCATGAGGCTTCAGACGCATGCTGCTCTCAAGGAGACCTGCAGTCAGACACAAAAGCTCTGTTACAAGGACAACTCCTTCTTTCTTTTACTGTATCTTTCATTAAACTCTAATCGCTATAAGAAAACAGTCAGCAGACAATCCATGCACATCCTCAATTCATTCACTCCAAAAGCTTTTTAGATTAGTAATTATATATTTTGAGTTTTCGGCCAGTTCCACAAAATAGGAGGTGTTTTGTAGTGGTCAGAGAAGTTAGCACTGCACCAGTTTTATCACAAAGTATGGCTCCTGCTGCATAGCATGTCTTGTCAAAAAAGAAGTAAATTGAAGCTTTAATATCCTTGAATTACTGGGTGGAAGTGCAATATTGCATTTAACAGTGTAATCCTCAGTTTCTCTGTCTCTGATGTTATTTGTTGCTACATACACAATGCATCTTGAGATACGTTGGGCCACACAAGAGTAAAAGAGCACACTACAGTGGTAAAGTTAGTGTGTGTTATAACAAGTAGATCATGTTT
Organism: Caranx ignobilis; assembly: GCA_021432705.1. Classification (NCBI taxonomy): domain Eukaryota; kingdom Metazoa; phylum Chordata; class Actinopteri; order Carangiformes; family Carangidae; genus Caranx; species Caranx ignobilis. Next base: position 18,088,880 of record MU269983.1, read on the forward strand.
TTATTTCCAGGAAACATTGTATTTTTGTTTTCAGGAAAACTGAAGCTTCAACTTTTCCAGTGGATCTAACTTTCAAGTAAATTCTCTCAGCTTTCCCAGAGGTCAGAGGTCAGGCACTGCTCAATACATGTTCCTTGAATTGGTTTGTCATAGAAAGGTTTCTCCTTTGTACATCACACTTGTGACAAATTCACAGACTTATCAATAGGCTCACGAGTCCTCTGCCACCCTTCATGCATCCTTCTAAGATGGCACAAGGGCCACAGGAGATTTACCCTGAGGGACCGAGTTCATGGGTGAATCACAACACAGGGACAGCTTCTCAGGTTTAACTTTCTCTACTGACCTTCACAGATCTGACTCTACCACCCTGAACAGCTCCAGCAACAAAGACATGAACAGGATAAAGCAGTCCCTCAGAAATATGCAAAGAAATAAAAATGGAAAAAAATAAAAGAATAAACCATTCAGAGAAAAACAACAACAACAAAAAACAAACAGCACAGTCAATCAAGTAAATTATTGTGAGGTCCATTAGGGTCGTCTCACTTTCAAAAACACAAATTTCCCTACACCATCTAACAGACTAAACAAAGACCAAGTCGAAGTCTTTGCCTAAAGACTCAGACAAAACAGCCCAGACCCTGAACTGCCCCAAGCTGTTCCATTATCATGAAATGTGAAGCTGGCACTGCAGATTCATGCAATATTTAGAAGGCTTAACTTTTGCATCCAAAGGGGCTTTTTAATGCTACCAGATGTCATTCTATCCAGAAATTTGTCTCGAGTGTTTTCATGTTCGACTGCTACAGCTTGAGAAACATAACAGGCAGTAAATGGGAACTAATGTGAGGTGAAACACGGCTCCTTTAAGCTTTGAACATATAGACCCATGTGTTCTGAAAGCAATTTAGTAATCAATTCAGTAATCATATTATCTATCTATCTATCTATCTATTGATCTATCTATCGATCTATCTATATATGAGATGTTTTTGAGGATGGCACTGACGGTTTGGGGAATTTTCTCTCACTGTGTGACAGAGGGACTCGCTCCAGAAGGAACTGCTGATAAAGTCATGTGATAGTTTAATGGAGTCAGAGGCCGTCTATAGTGTTTCAAACATGACTGATGACCAAGTCAGTTTTCAGAAGTGACAAATCAAACAGTTTAAAGAATTTAAGTAAGCATTTGTTAGCATTGCAATTACGGTACATACATTTTTAGGACCCACAAGAGGCTCAGACTACAAATCAGTTCACTCTGCAATCACTTATCTGGGTCAAGCTCCAAAAATTTTAGATCATACATTTCCCATAATGCAACTCATAGCACATATTTTGTCAGGTACTCTGTCTAGTAAATTCCTCTTGGGGAACATATCCAATTTGTGTTGTGTTTTGTTCCGGTCCTAATAAAGAGATTCCCCAACTTCCTTTCAAAAGCTTGTTGCTAGGGAAGTACACTGCAGTACCTTTTGTTCATTTTGCACTCCTACAGTCCAGTGGTGTAATCATACCTGGTCTGACACAGTTATTTACTTTTTCCTTCTTTTCGTTTTCTTTTTTCTTTTTTTGTACATTCACTCATTTTGTCTGGAATGGCCTGTTCACTCTGCCTGCAGGACTTGATGTTGCTAACTATGCAGTGTGGGTGTAGACAGAAGGAGATAGTGCAGACAGGGCATCCAAAGGCAGACACAGTCCCTCACTAGCTTCCCAACAACTGCTCTCTGGTATCTGACTTTGGTTTAGTTCAGGAAATTATTTGTTACTGCCAGACAACTTATTATATCCAAGTGCATCAGGCTGCATCTAGAAAAATACCTTTTCATTCAAAGATGTACATGTGAGGCAGAAGCATTTGGTATTTTTGCAAACATTCTTTATTAAATCAATTGATTTGGTTTTTTAGTTTTTCTTTGAAGATAAAACTAAGTACAAGGCTTGTGCCTAAAGCTGGTTAAAATAATCTGGAAGGCCTCTGGGTCACGGCAGGAGCAGGATCAGTTTGCAGCATGATTGGCTAATTAAGTCAACTGTCACACTGCACAACTCTACTACAACACTGTGTGTGTGTGTGTGTGTGTGTGTGTGTACCTACACATAGAGCAACATGACAGCACTTCTGTACTCTCATGTGCTCTGCAGTTTGATGTATAAACAACAGTAATCATGTTATAAATCAGTGTGGTTTTCTATGGATCCTGCAAACACAGGATCACAAATCAGTGAAACCTTAGCGAATGAGATTTTCAAAGCACATCAACTACAAATTGTAGTTGAGTCACCAAACCATGAATCAAATGTTGATTAAAACTCAAAAACCTGTTATTTGAAAACCACATTAGCAAGACTAGCTAACTAGTTTGTTCGTGTGTGTGTGTGTGTGTTTATGTGTGTGTGGCAGAGGGGGAAGTGACACAGCATGGTTTAATCATTTTGGCCACATGATCCCTGGCTGGGGGATCAGACAGGAGGCATCTCCTCATGCAGCACTCTCTGACACGCACATGGGTTTGTATCAGCGTATGTCTCTCTTGACACTCTTGACATTTGTCATAACTGTCTTTTCTAAAAAATAAATAACATCAGGCATCAAAAACCTGATTACACACCTCACAACCAAATTCACAAGAAGATACAGATTGAATATAATCCTTGTGGGTGAAGAATGCCCTGGAAGAAGTCAATTATAATGTTTGTAAAAATGATTTAAAACTCTGTTCTTAACTCTTCCTAGATGAGTCCTGACTGTAACGCCATCAGATATTACTGATCCTTCCTTATCTTAGCAGGAAAGCAAATGGTGCCTGGCTTGGAAAACCATGATCAGAAGCCAGCAGAGGTTTTCCAATGGGACATTCGTGTAAATAGGAGAGAGCTGAGGAAAGTGGGGGAGGGATAGTGTGAATGTGTGAAATATATTGTGTAGAAATGTGTGTCTGCATGATGTGTGCCACAGATTGTTTAAACCTCCAAATATTCAAATTGCAGCTTTCGGTATCTTTGAGCTAAACACAAGCTCACAGTTACGTCCAGTACCTCACTCAACATCACAAGCAAAGTAGCACAAGGGATTACATGCATTTGAAGGGACATTCCACCAATGTTACGCATATAAAAAAAAACCTTGCCAGTCTGAATCAGTACTGCTTTGGCTTGTTAAAACCATTGAGTAATGACATGTGTGATTCTCAAGAGGTTCTGTCAAATCTGAGAAAATAATACTGCTGACATCATCAGGTTTGTCTTGGTCTAAATTTGGAAGTGATGGCTGTGTAAAGTCTTGCAAACTGAAAGTGTGAATTTACAAAGGTGTTCAGCAGGCAGAATGGAAGATGCTATTGAGTTGCACTGTGGATCCAGTGTTTTTGGAACTTGACCCACATGAGGGATAAAAGCTGATGTATCTCAGCCTCTGCTGCTCTGATTTCAACCATTTCCACCATCTGTCTCTCACAAGCTCTGCAAAAGTGTGACACTGGAGCACTCCTTGAAGCGATCAATCGTCCACAGGAATCAATCAGAGTTAAAACCTTTCAACTGATCAGGGGCTTTGAGACATTCAAGGAACAAGAAAATCTGTCTTTTGAAGCAGATATAAATCCTTCATTCTGACTTCTTATATTTATCATTTTGTGACTTGGCACAAGGTATAGTAGATGAGTCCAGCTATTAGAAATGAGCCAGAACCAATCAGCATGCGGATAGCTGACTTCAATAACAATTTGTGTTTCCTCATATCATATGCATACATGTTAGTGTCATTAGGAGGCTATATCAGGAAAAGCTCACCAGTTTAATTAACATGACAGATATGCTTTGAAACCAGATCAGTGCACAAGTATTACATCCAATAAACCAACTGGAAGCCTATGTAAACTGAACAACAGGCTCAGGATTTGTAGTGGAGTATAACTGAGGGCCTCTTGTTATCCACTGTGGAATGTCATGTTTAACAGGTTTTATGCACATTAGATGATGAATGGGATTAAACTAGTAGTAAAACAAACAAAAAAAACACGTACACACGTGGTTAAAGAAATGCAAATGCACACTAAGAGTTTGTGACACACAGCCTACATGTGATTAGTATTAGACTTAAGCCTTGAAGCAGACTGAAGCTGTGTCTCTAGGTCCATGTTTGGGCAGCAGTGTTATTCCCACAGACAACTTGATGCACTGATGCAGTCTAAAACTGTGAGGAATGAATGAATAGATGAAGGAGGATTAGAAGCAATTTAACAATGCTTTCAGTTTTAAATTCAACTTTTGCTTTCCTCAAATCCTAATCCTGCTGATGTAGGACTGTCATCAATTATTCAAGTAAGAATATCTCACATGGTTTAAAAATATCTCACATGGTTAAAAATACCCTCCCACCTCCCCAGGGAGCCCTCAACACTCACACGTTCACATTCACAAGTTTGCAAAAACACACACATCCTGACATGACGGGGGGGGGGGGGGGGATGAAGTTACCTTCTCCCTCCACACTGTCTGTGATTTTCATCTCCTGGCCCGTGGTGAAGGGCTCGGGTTGGCTGGAGGGTTTGTCCTGCTGGTGGTGGTTGTTAGTGAAGCCATCCGGGGCGCACTGGCCGTTCCGCACCGTAGCCGGGCAGGGATCCACAATAGTCGGGTCTGGGACAGGGTAGGGCTCTTGGGTCGCCGGGTCTGTCATTATTGCTGCGGTTGTTGTTTTGTTGTGAGAAAGAAAGAAAAGATTCACACCGGTTCGCTGAGTGCAGCAGCCATCCAGCGCGTCCAATCCACCGGTGTTGACTCAGTTGCGCAGGGGAGGAAGATAAGAGATGGCGAGAGGAGGAGAAGATGGGGGATAAAGGATTTATCTCCCCGACATCAGCGGCGAAACAACTCCCAGTGTAAGAACTCTTGACAGCGAGGAGCAGCCTGGATGGAAACACCCTGTCTGGATCAGGCACTTCCACAGACTTTGGGGTTAGATGCGGCGGTGTGATAAATTGCTGAGATCTGCTGTGAATGTGGCAGGCGGTGCCAGCAAGTTTTTTTTCCTCCCTCCTCCCCTTCCTCCTTCAGTCCTCCTCTCAGATCCCAGCCCCTCCACAGACCACTACATGGCATCTGTCCTCAGTCACTCCGGGGTTTATGAATTACTCAAAGTCAGACAAAACTTTACTGGGTTTCTAAAGGAGAGCTGTGATACACCAAGTCGATAAGAATAATGGTTGTTTATTTGCTGACGCTCTAGCAAATAATATCACAGGATCCACTGATCAGTTCATGTTATCAATGGTGTATTGGATCATTGATCCTCATGTATCAGATTTAGAGAAATCAACTACTTCCACCCCTCCGTCCTTTTACCTGGCTGACTGCTGCCTTGATTCTTAATGACTTCATCACGAGACGGCTCGACTGACCACCAGGGGGAGCCACACCACAGAGCTGTGAGCAGGTAGAGGCAGAGGGGATCCTGAGATGTCAGGTGAAAGTCAGAGTGACTTGTTCCACATGCTGTAAGTCAGTCAGTTTCAGCTGAGGTACATGGGAGTGCTATGGTGTGTGTTTGCAATGGCAGTGTAAGTGATTTAGAGACAATATTACGGTAATTCATTGCTTACAGTATCAGACACTAACACCAGCCTGGTCAGTCCTCTTGGCTACTCTCTGCTGAAACGAGGTAATAAATAACGAGGCTGTCCCAGCAGACATTCACCTATCGGTCATTGGTTTCAGGCTGAGGGCAGGGACGAGATCACTGGTTGTGTGTGCAGTTACCGCAGGAAATCTCTCTGAACCAGACCTCTCAACTTATCAGGGACCAGTCACCAGGATGAAGGTTGATATTCATAATCATATTTTGCCAAAGGAGTGGCCCGATCTGAAGCAGGTAGGCACAAGTTCATAAAGGATTTGAGCAGTTTTTGTCATAGCGTTGAGTGCACACAATTTATGGGCCTGACATCGTTCTGTGTGGTTCAGTGAGCTAACAACAAAAACACACAGCTTTGTATCAGTTCTGTGTGAGGCAGAGGTTTTCCTTGAATTGAATGCTATTAGATGCCCACAGCCTAAAAGAAAATGTACAGACATTTCCCATTGGAGTGTCAGCAAGGAGTTTAACAGCTCCCCCCATAAGTCTGTCGTCTATGGATGGTTAAACTTTAATCAATAGGAGGCTCTGGCCTTGTTCTCTGTGATCCTGCTCTTATGTCTTTGTCACTGTGGAGGAGTGGCTTTAGCTAATCATTTCCCACATATACGACAGGACAGGAGACATAGCCTACAAGCACTCCCACAAGCTTATACATCTTTCTTTCTTTCTTTCTTTCTTTCTCACCATTGTATCCATACCGAACAAACATAAGCACCTACTGTATATAATCCAACACCAAATGAACAGGTGAAACTGAGAAAAAATAAGAAAAGAAAGGGCACACAAAGATTATTTAGGCGGTTTTCAGCACATGTTGACTTTCTGTTGAAATTGTTTTAGAAAGGTGCTGATTCAACTTTATGGTCATTTTGGAGGCAGGACTTTTGAGGTGCTGTTGATTTTTATTGCATCATGGTGTTTCTGTTGTTTCCAGCAATCTTATAATGGAGATATAGGCTCAGTGACACCCCAGTGTAACAGTTCAGCACAACACAGAATTTATTTAAAAAAAAAACTACTATTACACCTTCAAAGGACAAACTGAATTACAAATACCCTGATTTGGGATCTGTGGGGGTTTGCCTAAAAAGTACTAGAGAGATCCATCACAGATATAAAGCAAAAACATATTTTTCAGCTGGGGTCTCTAAAGGCCCAAACAAAGCTAATGCATCATTTCTGGGCTGGACATCTGAGGCGTGTTGGGTCAAAATCATGTTTCTATGAAGTTTTCTTAAAATTCAGGTAAATAAAAATCATGAATGATTGTTGGCTTGATATCAAATGACAAATCAATAAAATAATACAGTTCTGTTTGAGCTGAGGGCCCAGGGTCTCTGAGCCTTGAAGTGTGCACAACACTGAAATGTTGCTGTCAATGAAATAACTACACAGACATCACTCATTCAAAAGTTACACTCTGTTTGCATTTGGAAAAGCTGAAGCTTCTCTGTAGCTATATATTATGTGCACAGTTGCACTGATCTGGAGGGATATGAAATGGGACTTAACTGTCTGTACTGCTCACGTAGATCATTTGTGGCTTCATTTGTATGCAAAAGAGTCAACAGCCTCAGATGGCACTCACTCTGTTGATCCAGGGCATTGGAGTGGCTTCCTCCAGGAGGAAGGCTGAATCCTTGCAGATGAGATGAGTCTTTTTTTAAGAAGGTACAAAGGGAATATTAAACCATGAATTATGTACATCAGTTATGTAATATTACGCATAGGTGTTATATATTTATTTTTTTGGATGTTGGTTTAGTTTTGTTTTTAGTAGGTGATATTTAACTGCACATTTATTTTGTTTTTGCATATGTTTCAGAGGTATGGATATGATGGCTTTGTGCAGCTGCACCATCATTGCAAGGTGAGTCAATGTACACCTATGTCTGTAGATATATATCTGTGCAGACAGAAAGGGCACAGGTAGAGGGGGACTTACGCAATTGTGCTGCGTACTACGCCGGGCACTCAGCAGGCTCTTCCCGGCTGCACCGCACCCTGTGGACCTGTCAGGCTGGTCCTGGCTATGTGAGCAGCTGCAGAACTCAGCACGTTGCCACTGCGTCAGCAGAGAGATACACTTCAAACACAGTGGCAACACAACAGTACCATATTAGTTTGGCAGCTGTGTCGCCCATTCAACTTTTACGTTTTCACATTAGAGCTAGTTGCATATGTAAACTAATAGCAGAAAGTGTCACATTAATACATACAAACATAAGCTGTGTCTGCTGAGGAACATCTGTTTTAGTACAGATGCCAATGCCAAAAGCAACATCCCAGGGGACTCAAATCCACATGCTCACATCCAAATTAGGAGGATGTTTAATTCAAGCAATTGACAGAGAAGATAAACAAAACAGATGTTGTTTTTGTTTTTTGGTCTGCAATTACACATACTGTATATTGAAAACATGCCATGAGTACCAGTAAAATGTGAATTAGCTGTCTGCTGCCATCATGTGGTAGAATGTTGAAAAGTTATAAAAATCACGGTTTGACGACTCTGTCACTTGAAGAGTGATATGACAGAGAGCGAGCTCAGTAAATCTACCAAAGTGTCCAGACTCAACAATGGAAGGATGGTGAACAGAAGTTAAAAGTGCAACTGGTGTTCCAGGGTGAAGCAAAGATGATGAAGGACGGGAAGCTGTTCCGAGTGATCCAAGAAAACTGCTGGGATGCAAGCGCACGCATACGAGACATGGATCAACATGGTACATGCACCAGCACAAGACAAGTGTTTCAGCTTGTTTCATCTTACTGATGACTACAACTATGCTTGTGTTCCTTACATTCAGGTGTGACTGTTCAAGTTCTGTCTACTGTTCCTGTGATGTTCAGTTACTGGGTGAGTGCACATGAAGACAGAGCAAACTAAATCAAACACAATTAAATGCACCTACAGTATCATGAGTGCCTGTAACTACAGACTACTGTTTACTGTGCCCTGACTTACTGTGAGCTCCAGCTACCCACTCATACTGAAAAAAGCTAATTAGATTTTAGGTCTTTTGTGCATTACAATGGTGGTTTAAATACTAAACTGTTGTCATTACTCTTCGGTAACAGAGGCATTACAGCGAAGAAAGGACTTGCATGATTAAATTGCTTTTTAACTCTCACGTGAATATTTACCTGTTTTTCTTTTATTTTTGGATTACAGGCCAAACCTCATGACACACTGGATCTCTGCGTCATTTTAAACGACGATTTGGCCCAGACTGTGCGTAGCCACCCCAGGAGGTTTGTGGGCCTGGGAACGCTGCCAATGCAAGCTCCTGATTTGGCCGTCCTGGAGATGAGGCGCTGCGTCAGGGAGCTGGGGTTCCCTGGGGTGCAGATTGGCTCACATATCAACAACTGGGACCTCAATGCCACTGAACTCTATCCCTTTTATGCTGTGAGACACTTCATACTATATTATACGCGCAAATTACTAATCATAATCTCCTGGTGATAGTAGCTGCGAATGTCTATGTTTACAATTTCACTGACCACAGTGACATTTGCTTGGTTTCGTAGGTCAAGTTCTCATTCACAGAGAAATACTGATCTTGCACTGTGTCCTCCCCACAGGCAGCTGAGGAGCTGGGCTGCTCCATATTTATCCACCCATGGGACATGCAGACAGATGGGAGGATGGCTAAGTATTGGCTGCCCTGGCTGGTGGGTGAGGAAGATGGAATAGGAACTATAGATATTGAACACCACACACACCCATTCTTCCCTCTGCCTCTTGGTTTATATTGATTGAAAATAAAACACACACTTCTTTGCAATCTGTTTGTCTGAAATAAATGAAATAGAGCCATAATTATGTCTGTGTAATAAACCAAACTGACATTAAAAACAACAAACAATAATGCAAAACAAACAGTAATATTATATCTGTTATTGTAAGTACTGCCTATATTATCTCTTTAAATGATTCTTGTCTTTCACATCACATTTGCTGCATTGCACTTAAAGCTAGAGGTGACCAGTCATGTAGCTTTGGTTGCCACTTTGTCTACTAACACACCTACACTATCTTTACAATAATATGACATGTCATTATAATGTGAAGAACAGATTAGATCTTGATGTCTTTTCCACCACAAAGGCATGCCCTCAGAGACAACCATGGCTATTTGCTCGATGATATTTGGAGGTGTCTTCGAGAGATTTCCAAAACTCAAAGTGTGCTTTGCTCATGGAGGTAGCCGTCAAAGGATTCTCACTTTATATCCAGTTTAAGGTGTAATGAGACTGTTTGTTGCTGTTTGACTGCTTTGTGACCTTTTTGTTCATCTGCTTATAGGTGGTTCTTTCCCATTCACTATTGGCAGAATCGAACATGGCCACACAGTCCGCCCGGACCTGTGTGCAGTCGACAACAAGATCAGTCCACGGAAATACCTTGGCTCTTTCTACACTGATTCCCTAGTTCATGACCCCACCTCCCTGAAGCTGCTCATTGATGTTATTGGAAAAGTGAGCTTCAGTCATTCAACACATGCCATGTCTTATTTGTGGCCCATTGAGGGGGCGCTGCAGTGTGGGTAGGCTGAGCACATCTGCAGATATTTCAGTAGCAGCACTAACCTGGGACACAAAACTGCACACTGGGGCTTGCAAAGGTTTTCTGCATGGAGGCACTTTGATTCTTTACAATGACTCTGCTGATGACAGTCACTATTTCGCCCTTCATCATTTTGACAGAATTACTGTTGATTTGCTCAACAGTTTTCTTATTTAATACATGTGTATTCCTCTCTCAGGATAAAGTAATGCTGGGAACAGATTACCCATTTCCACTGGGTGAGCTGCAGCCTGGATCACTGATTGAGTCAATGGATGAGTTTGATGAAACACTTAAGGTAACAAAATTTTTTCCCCTTCATTTAGAAAGGCATCTCGGTGTCGTAATGCTCAATATTCAGACTGATGCTTATTCTTTTGTATTGCAGGATAAATTGCTTGCTGGAAATGCTCTGGAATTTTTGGGACTGAAGCGTGAGCAGTTTGAATAACATAGATGTGAAATACAACTGCTACCCCCAGTGATTCAGTGCAATAGCTTTATTTGAATGTGGATATTATGGTTAGAGAGAACACTAAAGAACATCCTGACATTTGTGTCATGGGTATAACCAATTACAGTGTGGTTTGTTTTAATAAAGCACTTTATGGTCAGTGCATTTTTGATTGCTTTTTTTGTTTGTCACTGCTTAATATAAAACACAAGTCTCTGAGACTGGAAATAGAGACTGATTGATTGGCATGAATGGCATGTTTTAAAATTAGATTTATGTTTTTTTTTTAAAAAAAAGTATTTTCCATCTCTGTTAGAAATAAAGTGTCAGTCACAGGCCTACAGGCCTGTATGTGGGCCATCTAATGGCTTATTGCCAGGCCCATCAGGAGTTAATTATCTCTCTGAAATGAGAAACAAATCCCAAAATACCTTTCTTATAAATGTGCTCCATCATTACTGGTTAATATTCTTGAACTGCTGATCCTAAATAAATAAATGAAGACATGATAACTGAAATAAAATGTTTTCTACTTCATACAGGCCTCAGGAGTGTAAAACTGTGCTTTGGCTCATCATAACTGAGCTCATAGCAAAGTCATGAATCTAATTGTGGGTTTTTTCCCCAAACATCTTATCAGTATCAGTATAAGCGTGTTCCTTAGGTTAACAGAGTGATTGCTGGTGGTCAGTGGGTTATATAATCCCTTTTTTACCAAAGAACTGACCTAGACTGAACGCATTACTGTACTAATGTGAATAAATGAATTGATCCAATGTACAAACACCAAACAAATATTCACAATCGTGCGCACAAACTACAGGTGGACAACAAAATCATACCATGGTCTCGACGAACGAAGAAGTCGTTGTTTCCTGTGCGACATTGACGTCACGTCCGTTTTACCGATCCCCGAGTGAGCGTTGGAGAGCAATGGCGGCGTGCCGGGGGTCTTCGTCGAAGTGGTATTTCACCCGGGAGCAGCTTGAAACCACGCCGTCCCGCCGATGTGGAGTAGAACCAGATCGGGAGCTCTCCTACCGACAGCAAGCGGCGAATCTGATCCAAGACATGGGCCAGAGACTCAACGTGTATCTTTTTGTAAACAAACTTATCGCTCGACCAGACTGAAGCAGACATGGCGCTAACCGAGCGGGCCCGTTACGTTAACTCGTTTTAAACTGGCCACTGAGATTGTGGAGGAGGTTTAGAGGCTTTGCCGCCTGTTTGTTATATTTTGCATTAGTTGAAATGTTGTTTTTCAAAGAAAGCGTCTCACTAAATCTTGATGTTGCGATGGTACGTTTAGCTCTGCGCTAACGTAGCCCTAGCTAACTGGCTAGCTGGGGGTTGACGTCTGACAGGCCGTTACTAGTTTGCAGCTGTTGCGAAGCACTTGCCCTCTAAATTTCTACTCGATGTAGCTTAGGTCATCAAATAACCGCGTGCTTCATTAGACCAGTGAGCTTACTAAGGTTTTTATATGGCGTGTTGTGGTTATTTTGATGTAGTATTAGAATCATTAGCATTGAGCTAAATCAGCTCCTACATAGTGTCGTCGACTTACTTGTCATTTCTCTTATTTAAAATGGTTAAGTGCCATTAATTCGCCCAGTGATGTGTGTCTTTGCTTGTCGGCATAGAAAGAAGGTGAACTGTTCATGAATGAAGGAGATCCATCCCACAGTGATCCTTGACTCCTCTTTCCAGCTCCCAATTAACAATAAATACAGCCATTGTTTACATGCATAGATTTTATATGCACCATTCCTTCACCAAATTCCATAGAAATGTAAGTATGATGTTTCTTAATCCTACTCTTGCTTGAGCTGTAACCATGTTCTGTAGACTGTGACATGCATGGCATCTGCTATAGCTTGAAGTAGTTTGGATTCGGCTTTAAATATCTTGATGCTTTCATGCAGATAATATCTCCAACCACCTTATTCTTGGCCGCAAAAGTGGAGGAGCAACCTCGGAAGCTCGAACATGTGATCAAAGTTGCACATGCTTGCCTAAATCCCCAAGAGCCACCTCTAGACACAAAAAGTAATGTAAGTTTGGGAAGCGCTGTGTGTTGAATGGTTGAATGTTTTTTTCCCCTCTCCACATCTGTCTTTCCAGTTCTCTCAGTGGTCATGGTTTCCCTGTGTACAGTTTAGCTGGCTGTGCCACATGCGTTCACCCTGTACGAAGGGTCGTATTTTAACACATCTGGCCTGCTGTTGGTGTGCAAGAAACATCGGCACCTAACTAGATTTACATTAAAAGTAAAACGAGCCTCTCTGTTTGGAGTTTTGGCCATTTGAAATCAGTTGTTAGAGGGATAGATTAATAGACTCATTACAATTGTGTTGTAATGACTGTCTATCAAACTTCAGGCATACCTCCAGCAAGCTCAAGAGCTGGTGATACTTGAATCCATAGTGCTGCAGACCCTGGGTAAGTAGTGGTGACTGGAGTGGATGACTTGAGCGAGAGAGAGAGCACTTTTGTTTTTCATGATCATTTTCATTGGCTTATCATTGTCAGTAAGGGAGTAGTGCTAATGGTCACTGATTTTTATTCACAGCCTGTTAAGTGAAATGTTGTATCAGCTACTGTATGGGTATCATGTCAAATATGTGTCATACGTATTTTCAATAAATCATGTAAAGGTGACATGTCATTCTGAATGCTGACATTACTCGTGAACGCTGCTATTGACGAGGCTTTAGAGCATTTATTGAGGAATTGTTTTGAATATTCTTATCTTCATTTTGCTGCTGTGCAACAATTTATTTTATGGCTACAGCTATTTTTGCTTATCTGTTGATTACATTCAATGAGAAAATGTCATCCAAAGTGAAAGAGGTTAGGGTTGAGTTAATAATAACTTGAATATATAAATCAATTGGCAGTCAAGTTCCAATATTCATACATCAGATATAGATACATATCATAGTCTGGATTAACATTCTTTAAAACGAGCGCTTAATCTGTTTGTTTAATCATAAAATGACATGTCACCTCCCAACTGTGTTTGTGTTGAACTCACCTGTCATGTATTTTGTTCCAGGCTTTGAAATTACTATTGATCACCCACACACTGATGTGGTGAAATGTTCCCAGCTAGTGCGAGGTAGAGGCTTCCTTCTTTGCTCTTTGTGCCCTCTGGTCTTGTTTGTCCCACCTCAGATATGGGTGGGGAGGGGGGTGAAATCCTTGCTGATTTAATGATTACATAACCACACACCTTGTTCTTTTGACCTTTGATGACCTCTTGATTTCATTGTGTCACACAGCATATAAACTAAACAAAATGTACTGATGTTTATTGGGTGAAAGACTGTATTTTAATGACCTAGTGTGGAGATTTGCCATTTCAGTTCCCCTATGAGATTATCATCAAAAAATAAGTTCTGAGAAGTTCTAAATTCATCCGTAACTTACATTATGTAGACATACAAAATATCTTGTAGGTTGATCAAACCTCTGCCATGAACCTTGTTCTTTTCCTGTCTTTTCATTTGCTTGGTGATTCATTTGCCCAGTAGGAAATTTGTAAAATGAGAACGTAATTTGATCACCAAACAGCAGCACTCAAAGCAGTTCATTGATTGTATTGGGTTATCTTCCAATGTTTCCCGCAGATTTAATTAATAGAAAATCATCAAGCTCACTGTAAATTTCCAATATGTTGGAACAGGTTAGTGCCTAGTGTTGTTTTCAGGCAAACGTTCAGCTCTGTCCTAATGATAAGAAAATGCTTTACTTTGCATAAATGGTAATCATTTTCCCCCACTGTCTTTCTGTTCTTCTCTTTGTCTCTTACAGCAAGCAAGGATCTGGCACAGACTTCCTATTTCATGGCTACCAACAGGTTGTTATCCTGCCCCTCCTTTGTTGCACTTTGACTGCACACCATAGCTTCCTGTAATGCAGGGTACCCTTTCAGTGTCCAACGGGTCCTACTTGCGCTGGCGGTTGTTGGGACGCTTGCCTCCTCCCCCTCAGCTCCCCTCCCTCGTGCAGAGGAAGTGGGACAGGGTGGCTTGTAGCGTTACCGGCCCCAGTCGCAGTGCGGTGTATTGTACAAGGGACCGTGTGTTGGCACAGATGGGTTGAATGCAAGATGTGAAGTGTAGTGGTGCGCTTGAAACCCACATGTTTGTTCGGTTGCGAAAAAGTGCATAATTCTAAAAGAGAAAGACACTTTGGTAGCCTGAATAGCAGCTAAAGATTTCACAGATGTAAACATTTCTCGTAGAGGTCCTTCCGGTAAGTACCGCAAATTCATTTTTAAAATTTTCTTTTTCATACCCATTTGTTCAAAATGCATTATCTCCTCAGATATTTTCAGCGTTTGCAAAATTTGCTTGTCTTTTTTCTTGCTCTACCACATTTTGTTCTACACGAGCTTAAGTAAAATAGGTGATAAGAAAAATTTATGTGACCCATTAAGGACCTGCACTATATGTGTTATGTAAAACAAAACCATTGAGTAACTCTCATGTACGTCAAAATTCTTTGTTCATGATTATCATGAACGATAAAGTCAGCACAAATGAATTTCTTGACATGTTTATCAATAGACAAACTGGGTCCTTAAAGGGTTTGTTCAAAGGAGGCAGCAGTGGAAAGGAAATGTTATTAATGTAATTGAAGTTGTTTTCAACTACTCCACTTGACAATGTCTGGATGCTGTGAATAGTGTCATAGCGTTTGGTGCTTTTCTTGACCTACAGGCTATGGTTACAATAGATCAGAGTCCTTGCAAACTTATAGATTTTTTTTTTCCATTTCGTTTTGAAAACAAACATTTCACTTTGACAGGTTTGTCAATGTATAAATTAATGGGAGAATGGAAGTTTGAACAGAGTCATCAGCCAGATGTTAGTAATCATTGGCTGTGACTGATTTCTTCGGCCACTGTACTTTCGCAGACCAGACTCCAGACATTGTGCTTGTCTCACCACAAAAGGTTACCATCCAGCTTTTACCCAATCCGTTTGAATTGCAGCAGTGTGACATCATGGCTCATGCTGAATATAGCTATAACTAGGTTCACTAGGTTTTCTTAAAAATCTTTAATTGATCAACACATAACCATAGTGCTCGTGGTTCAAGAGACCTTAAAGCAGCCTTAATGGTTGTTGACATGATTGATCTGGTTCACCAAAAGTGAACTTGTGTTGATAACAAAGAACCAAAAACTTTTAAAATGTGTAGTGGAGGTGTGTGTATATTTTAGCTTTGAGTATTTGGATGGTAGCCACTTGTCTCTCTATATGTTACCTTGACTGTGATATGCATTTGTTGTACTGTCTCTTTGTGATCTATATTTGCATCACCATTCTCTTGCAATTCCATTATTGTAGAATGTAAACATGTCTTAACCCTGAGTTACAGGTCAGTTAGCTGTGATATTTAAGGAAGGCCTTTAGTGGCAGCAGCAGTGCTGCTAAATTGTATTTGTTGATTTGTGGTCTCACTAGAAGTATCCCTTTCAACACAGTCCAAAGAGAGAGAGAGAGAGAGAGAGAGAGAGAGAGCCATACAAAGAGGCCTGTAGGAATGGCCCCTTGTCAGTTGCCTGTACAATTATGCAACTGTCACATGGGTGGTCTCAGGGTTCAGTGTGTTTCACAATGGGCAGACTACTCTTAGCTACTACACATGGCCCCAAACTAACTGCCTTTCCTTTGTTTTGATGTCCCAACATTCAAATCAGCTGATGTTTCCTCAAAACAGAAATCATTGTCTCATGACACAGTTCACCTCTCACTTTTCAGCCCGGGACATTATGTCCTCTTACATCACATGAAATAAATGAAGATAATAGATGTTACCTGTACTGTTACTGATAAGAGAAGTTGTTACATTATCAGACAAAATGAAATGTATCAACACACTCAAATAATGGCCCATCTCATACTACCAGTAAATTAATCCTGTTTGCTCCCTCTTGTGTTTTTTTCTCTTTTCTCCACATGTGGGACCGATCCTGACCACACCTGGCTGGAACCAACTCACTTGCATACCTATACCTTCACATGTGAAATATTCACTGTCTTACTCGCACTGCATACACTCATCACCTGTTCATACCTTCACACACTATACAGTCTGCACCTCACTACCTTCTGCCTCCAGTACAAGCCCACGGTGATCGCCTGTGTGTGCATCCACCTGGCATGTAAGTGGTCCAACTGGGAGATCCCAGTTTCCACTGATGGGAAACACTGGTGGGAATACGTGGACAGCTCTGTCACACTTGAGCTGCTTGATGGTGAGATGCAATTCTGCAGTCTTTTCCTTGGCCATAATGTATTGCATTGATATAATATATGCATATAGTTGCAGTATATGCAATATATGTAAGTGGTGCAGATTAGGATGTCTGCAGTTTGTATATATTTGAGTTTTTTAAGCACGTACCAGAATTTAATATAATTGGTCAAATTTCACAAGTGTCTAAATGAGAGAAGAGGTGGTTGTTGTCTTTGGCAACAGAAAACATTTGTGTCTTGTAATTGCAGAGTTGACCCATGAGTTCCTGCAGATTCTGGAGAAGACACCCAGCCGATTAAAGAGGATACGTAACTGGAGGGTAGGACATATTACTGTACACTTTCATTACCTATTACTGGTCTCATGTAATGAAAAATGTATTTTCCCAGCTTTAATCCTGTATCACAGGGATAAGCCTGTGTTTCCACCACACCTATACAGGCTCAATCCAAAAACGTTCCCACTTGTTTAATTATTTTACCCCTGTTTGCGTGCCAGAAACACATAATCATAAGGAACTGAATGGCACTCCGATAGCCATTTCAAGAAATCTTAAAGACCAGTAAAAAGCTTGCGTGCAAAAATGGCTGCCCAGTGTGATATGGTCCGGCCCAGCTTGGCAATGTTGGTGGCAATTTCACATTTGAACTTACAGAATTGAATTACAGATACAAGAGAAAGTCTACTACACTGAATATTTGTACTACTTACTCTGACTAAAAAGTAAACTGCATAGTCTTACAAATCTCTCTCTGCCCTCTAGGCAACACAAGCTGCCAAAAAGCCTAAGACTGAGAGCTCCCAGTTGGATAATTCCTTCGCTGGGCCGTCCATGCTCCAAGACCAAGGTGATGGCTCACTTGCTGGAGTCTCCTCCAACCCAAGCTTTTCCAAAGCAGGCGCTGCCTTCACAATGTCCATGCCTGGCCAGTCTGGAGGTGCACCTTTGACTCTGGACAGCATGGCTGGCACATACAATCCTGCTAGCCACAGCGAGTGGCCCCAGGGCAAACAGAGCCAAGCGGGGTACCCTTCCACCTGTATAAAACAGGAACCCCTCAGCATCCCTCTCCAAGAGCAGACATTATCCTTGCAGACCTCCACTTCCTCTTTACTTCAGCATCAACCAATATACAGGACTGAGAAAACAATAGATTTCAACCCTGTCAAACAGGAACAGAAAGGAGGTAGTGGAATGGGTAAGCATCAACAACCACCTCAGCCCGCATACCCTCCACCAGCTCAGCCTCCTCCACCGCAACCGTCTCCAGCTCAGAAGCTGTCTCTGGACAAATACAGAGAGAAACATGCTGCGGAGCTAGCTGTCTCTGGGCAGAAACGCAGACAGGAGCAGCACGGAGGTATAATGGATTGTGAAATGACATCTTCCTCTTCTTCTACCTATGCACCATCATCTATGAGCCAAGTAGATCATAGAAAACATTCACAGCCCCACCAAACGTCTCACGGTGGTGGCAGCACCACCGCATCCCCTATGAAAATTAAAGTCCCTTCCTCCTCAACTTCAGGGCAAGACAGACGTCATCACAGTGACAAACGGGACAAAAGCTCACTCAAACTCCGCCTTGCTGTTCCTGGGTCTGGCGGCAGCTCCCAGCTGGATAAAAGTGGACAACCCAGCAAAGATGAACTCAAGATGAAGATAAAAGTTTCATCATCAGACTGCCACAGCTCATCAGATGAAGGCATGGCGACCACCAACAACAAGAGTAAACATTCCAGCCCGCTGGTGAACAAGGAAAAACATCGTGGGGCGGAGCACAACCTCCATCGCCATCACAAGCACAGTCACCCTCACACACACAGTGGGAATGGGAGAGGAGGTCCCGAGGGCACAGGTGGCGGGGGAGGCCTGCTACGGGGTACCCCAGGACTGGTCGGCATGGAAGGGACACCGCTTGCTCCTCCCGGATCCACCTCTCTGTCTTCATCCGCTTCACGCAAGAGGGTGTACCCAGAGGCCAGCCACAACCACCACCCTCCCTCCTCATCTGCCACTTCTTGCTCCAAACTGAGCAAAATCTCCAAGAGTGGCACTGGTGCTGCAGGTACTTCATCTTTTTCTTCCCCTTTTCTACCCTTTGCTCCTCTCCTGTACTGCAGTGTGTCTCATCTGGCTTGCAGCTCTTTGGCTAATCCCCCCCCCCTCTCCTCCTCCTTCTCCTCCTCTTCCTTATTCTTGTTTCTCCTCCTCCTCCCCCCCCTGTCACACCCAGGTGGGCTGCGGACCTCTCAGCAGTACCCTCCTAGCGAATCGCCACATGAAGTGGGAGAGCAGAGACACTGAGTCCACCACTCTGCAGCTATGGCCAGCACATGGAAATGGCATCAAACTACCCACAGTTGAGACTTTGAAGACTATGCTCACCTCCTTGTCAAGTGCCCTAGAAAAATAACTCTTTATGTGATGATAAACCCTTTACTGAAAGGCAGAAAAACTTATCTCCAAAACATGAAAAGTATTGTTGGACTTCTCAATTTCTGAGAGAGTAGACAGATGAAAAATTATGCTTCCTGACTGTCACATCTCTGAGCTGTAATGCAAAGTCCTGTTTTTCTGTTAGTGTTGAATTGCTGCTTGGTTTTCCTTCCTCCTCAGATGGGTCTAGGAATGTGCAAAGGTTGGGTGTGAGTGTGGTGGGGAGGGGTTGAGTGTGTGTTTCCATCGGGAGGGAAGTCCTTCCCTACATTTAAGATCTCCATATGGGGAAACAGAAGTATTACAAGTACTATAGATAATTAATTAAATCACATGTCTGTATGGAGGAAGCCAGTGGCCAGCTGGAGATACGTTCAAGTTATGTTTGCTGGCATTCCATTTAGTACTGTTGATGGATGCAATTTTTTTTAGGTGTAAAGTTTCATCTCCTCAATTATGTTCTTGTCTTGATTTCTTTTTATACTTAAGTACTGTGCGTATGATTTGCATGTATCAATCATCAAAGGGATTTAAAAGGAGAGCACTTACTTACTGTTTACAGGAAGTGGAGATAAATGTACATACGTTTTTGTATGTTAAGAAAAAAAAGCTATACCATGACTACTCAGGTTTGGAGCTGCTTGTAAGTATAACAGGATAACTATAATACCTATAAAAGACTTTTATTTTGTTGATCTACTGTTTGGGCATCATGGGCTGAATGACTGCAGCATTCCAGTGGCGTGTGCTTCTTACAGCCTTCCTACAGAGGGTGCTGTACTGTGCTTTTCCATCACAGGAAATGTCAGTTGGCACATTCAACACCTAATAATCAACATCAAAGCGATGCAATTTGTACCAAAAAATATTTTTTGGACCTCTAAGTAGACCTTAAGCTGAATGCCAAAGGTTTTCTCTCTAAAAGAAAAAAAAGACAAAACAGACAAGAACATAAGTAGTTTGCTATTAAAGTTTACATAACCCTTTTTATTTGAAGTATGTCAAGCATAAATTCATGACATGAAGATGTAGCCCTTTAGATGTCAACCCTTAAAAGTACCATGTACCATGTACCATTCAATCAGTCATGAACAGGGTACTATTCAGGAGAAAAAAAACACACTCGTTGGCTCTTTCCATTCCAGTAACAGTTGTCAGAACAGTGACTAACTGGCCGTATGCAAGATGACCTGCTGCATATGTTGGAAACCTAAAGTATTTGTAATGTGGACAAGCTTGATAGATTTTGTCACCAACATCCTCATCCAATTGGTTGAATTTATACTTACACCCATGTAACTGTCCAGACACGTCTATATTAGTTTCCTACATTAAACTACTCAAAACTCTTGACATGACCCAGTCCTCTCTGTTCTTGACTGGGTTACTCACTGCAACAGTGTGCAAGATATCTAATAAGACTGAGGCTGGATTGTTTGTATCCTCATGAAGGATTTAACGTTTGGGTGAACAGGACAACAGCAGTTGTGGACAAATGAGCATAAGCCACTCATTACATCCTCTTTTTTCTTTTCATTTCAATATTACAAATAAACGTCAAAGTTGCCACTATCCTGTCACAATATAAATTCTGGTTGTTGCTGTTGATTTATTACACAGACTGTGTTTGCATGTCACAAGACTATAGGGTTAAAAGAAAATCAGTCCACTGATTTGTGGATTGAAGATATGGAGATAGCCTGCATAGTAGTTCATTTAAATGAAAAGCTCCTTTTACACAATGATTCCTCTTAAAGTCATCAGAGGAAAGTTAACAGGATTTTCTCATTACTGAAACATGAAGACTGTGGGGGTGACAATATACTCTGCAATACTTTGTAAGAACCTAAATTATACTTGTAGAGATCTAGAGCTTCACCGTATAAATGTAAATTTATGGTATGTACAAGATTGGCACATTTTCAAGATTGCTATAGAAAATGCACAGTAACAAACATACAGCATCAGATAATAATATTAATGTACCAAGTGAAATTAAAAAAGTGCTTCTTCCATTTAAAATTCACCTTAAAAAACGTATGACTCCATTTTCACCCTTGAGTACATAATGTCTGGGACACATGGCCAGTGCCTCATGCTCCCGGACATTGACATTACCGCAGGATTAAGGGGTGTAGATGACAGGTCCACAGAAGGTCACACAAGAATACCTTGTGTTTTAATTTCCAGTCTAAATTAAATAAATAAATGTCCCCTTGAACTCAATAACTTCTCTTTTTAAGTGCAAGTCCTTGTTAACCACACCGTCCACCTGGGTGACCACCACACTTTGTTTTCTGTGTTTCCCAAGAGTCCACTTCATGCTCAAGTTTGGGGATGAATGGATGCTTCAGAAGCTGGTCTGCAGATGGCCGTAGTCTCTGGTCACTGGAGTGGAGAGAAAACAACTGAACACTTGAGAAATAATTTGCAAATGTATGTAAATAGGTTTAAAAAACAAAACAAAAAAATGTTTCCATCTCACTCAGGTTCAGCAAATCTCAAGAGTCAAAAATCAACATAGTTTAAAAGGGGAAGTGATGTTATGAAAGACATAAATTCAATGAGGATACATGATCTCACCTTGTAAAGCAGATTTTTACAAAATCCTTGGCATTATCTGAAAATCCCTCTGGTAAGGAGGGCATCAACCCTCTCTGAGCTCCAATGTAGAACAAGGCAGCCATTTTATCCATGTGTGCTAGAGGTGGTTTCCCTGTGGCCATCTCGAACACTGTGCAACCTACACTCCATATATCTGACTTCCTGCCATATCCTGTCTCATTAATGACCTAAAATGCGGAGATGACAAAGGTCAGAACAGTTAAAAAGTCAAAATCAAGAAACATGTAGCTCTACAACCCCAAAAGTCTCCAATACACAAGACCACCTAAAAGAGCTACATATCTACCTCTGGTGCCATCCAGTAAGGTGTTCCATGGACAGACTTGAGCAGGTCTCCACTGTTGCTTGCAGTGTGGGTCAAGCAACTGAGACGTCGTGCGCAGCCAAAGTCTATGAGCTTGATGACGCCAGTGGGCATCAGCATGACATTATTTCCTTTCAAGTCACGGTGAATCACCCTGTTAAGGTGAAGGTAGGCCACCCCTTCCAGGATTTGATGGGTGTACAAAGCCAGGACTCGCTCTGGCAGAGGACCAAACCTGAGGACACCAAAAGGGATGGATTTGTATGGACAGTCAGAGCAAAGACCATTATTTAAAGGTCCCACAGAAATGTTTAGTCAAAAACAGGGCCTTCCTAAATCTCATTGTTTTGACAGATACTTCATGTGGGTGAATGGTAAGTTCTTTCAGATCAACCTAACCTGTGAAGGATGCTAGCAATGGATCCTCCTGGGATGTACTCCATGAAGATGGAAACCACATGCTGATAAAGCGACGTCCCCAGGAAGCCCACAATGTTAGTGTGTCTTAAGGTTTTCAGCAGCTCCACTTCCCCTTGCAGACGACTGTACTCCCTCTTTGCAGTGTCAGAGTCAGAGGTGTCAAGATTGACCTGCTTCACAGCTACCAGCTGGCCCTGACTGGTCAGGCCACAGTACACCTGGTGTGAGGCAGCAGCATTACCAAGAATTAGTTAACATTTTTCCATCTTAGGAATTATGACAAAATAAGTGAATATTTTCTTCATTCTTATATACAACGCCTGCTAAAACGATATGTTGTTTTATCAATTGTGATGGTTAGGATTAGCTAATTAGTGGACTTACTGTCCCATAGGCACCTCTGCCAAGGACTTCACCCTTTGTCCATGAAATGGTGTCATCCACAGCCAGCCCGGAGCCAAGCAGAGCTGCACCGTCTGCTGAAATAACCTGTAATAGATTATACAGAAGGGAGGTAAGCAGACTGAGTGAGTAATGGTTTCTAGCATGTTAGCTGTTTTGTGGGGGATAAGGAGGATTCTGGTTTCTTGGGGTCAAGTGTTGAACTAGTTTGCTGAATAATTTGCTAGTTTGGGTAGATTAGTATTAAAGATCATCATTGCATGAGTAGAGATTCAATGTATCTTTGTATAGGCAGTGACAAATACTTTAATCATGGCTATTTATTATAAACGACTGTGTTTGTTTTCTTCTTCTTCTTTTTTTTTTTTTTAGAAAATAAAGACAACAGCATTTCTACCTCAGATAACACGTTTGTTCCTGATACATGATCATCTTTCTTGGATTCCTTTTTGCTCAGTTCCTGGTTTTCAGCACACGGGCCTGTGGATACATCCCTCTCATCCAGTGAAATCAACTCTTCAGCCAGACACTGCAGGAGATCATCTGTGAGCGGTCCATCTCCCACCTCATCCAGGAACTTCTGGTAAACTGGTGACATAACAGTAGGACTGCCGCTGCTGCCAGAGGTTGTCCATGTGTTGATCTTTGGCTGTTGGGAGCCATGAGGTAACACAGACTCAGGAATTTGTCTTCCTGCTGATGAATTCCCAAGTACTTTTTGCATATTCATGGTCATAATCAGTGTTTTGTCATCTGATTTTAATGTTTCAGACCCATGTGAAGAAAGAGCCTCCTCAATAGTAGACAAGATATCATCGTCAGCCTTTTCCTGAGCTCTATTATGACCATCCTTAGAGAGATCTAACTTGGCTTCTGGTTTAGGCACATTGTCTGTTTTATAATATCCTTTCCTTGATACAGGTGTAAGGTGAGGTTTGACCCTAGAGGACACAAGTCTTGCTTTGCTTTTTGCTGACAGCACCATGCTCTCCCCTGGGCTTCTCCTCATCTTACACTGAGGTTGTTTCAAAGGTCTGTGTTTAACTTTATGGGGTTGCGGGATCTTCCTAGTCTCTGCAGACTGCACTTGTCTGTCTTTTGTTTTTTCACAGGAGCTGGAAACCCTAAGGTTATCATAGATAGGGCCAGCAAACATTTCATAGATGGCTGGTCCTTCATCCCTGCTCTGCAACTGCTGAAACATGTCTTTGTAGGTGATGAAGTCTACAGCAGATTTAGACCTTGGTGCCCCTCCTACACTGAGTCTCTTCAGCTGCCGGGCGCTCTTCAGCTCCCTCACTGGTGGCTGAGCTCTGCTGTTGTTCGACTTGTCCTCATTTGCTCTTTTGCTCTGTGGGTGATCAATAACCTTCTTTCGTGGCAATGGGGTGTCAGTGCTTCGATGAGCACCTTTTACTGATTTAAGCCTTGATTTTACTTTACAGGCTGTGGCCTCTCCACTAATGATTAGCTCGGGGCTTTTCCTGGTTTTATCCTTGCCTTGTGTAGATAGAGATGAGTACTTCAGATTGCTTTTGGACTTGGTCCGACTTGGTATGCTGTGTTCTTTATGAACTAGTGGATTGAAGGAGCTTGATTTGTTACTTTGATTATTTGCTCTTAATTCACATTTCATGCTGGATCTTGCGTCCTTGCACCGGGCAGGGTTTAAGGCTTTCACCATCTGCTTATCTGACTTGGGATCAACATCTGACAGTGGATGGTTTACAGCAGCTGCAAAGAGCTGAGTTTTCCCCACAGCAGCGCTGGTATTTAACTTTGCATCCTCAGCACTGTGAAGGATTGCTTCATCACAGGAATCCTTCATTGTCTCCTTCATCTCTTGTACATGCAGTTCATATCTGTAAATGCCCTTTGAGCATGCTATAGCATCCACTTGCTCATCATTCATGTCAAATATAATGGCATGTGCATCATCAGTCTCAGGGTCTGTAATGCAGCCCTCACGTTCCTTCTCTTCCTCATCACAGTATGACATGACAGAAATTTCACTCTTCACAGTGTCTCTAACACATTTCATACTATCACCTTGTTTTGCATAGTAATGGTTTGTAAAGGCATGATTGTCAACAGGCTCTTTTGTATAACTCATATGGGTGGTTTTCCTTCACAGTGCGAGCTTAAAGCTTTGTCAGTGTTCAGAGAAACACCTTCATCATTGGTAGGCTTTCCAGTCAGGGTATGTGTTGATTTGTGGATTGGTGGAATCTGACCGATTCTTGACTGAACTTTAAAATGCTGCATTCTCGACACAACAAAATCAGACTCTGTAGCTTCCACATCCTTTGAATGCTGCAGCCTGTTTCCTGCAAACTTCAGATTGCCATCCTCTGAAGCTCTCTCCTCTATATCCGTCTCATCGTCCTCCAGATCGATGGAACTGTGGTTGCTGCTGCTGGACCCACTCTCCTCACTGCCACCCTTGGTAGCTGTCATAGGGCCAGCGTGCGGGCTGCCCCAGGACAGCCTTTCTCTCCTCAGCCGGGTTCTGGAGCAAAGAGGGCTCTGGTTAATGGGCTTCAGGGGAACATGGTGTTTTAGTGCTGGCAGAGCTGCACTGTCTCTGGGCCTGCAGGTCAGCGGTGCCAACAGCTTGGGGGTCCGGGGGTGCAGAGCTGGCAAGTGACCTTGTGTGAACTGCAGAGTAAGAACATTAACAGTAATTCAGTGGATTTGACCAGCAAGATAAGACATACTGTCAGAAAAACAAGACAACAGGTAGAGATGATGTGATTTCAAAACTTACCCTTTGTTCATTTACTGTATCTTGAGAACCCAGTCCTGTAAATAGCATTAAATGATGAATTAAAGACACACAGATAAAGGATAATCACATATTTTAAACACATAAAACCCCTTCTGCATATTCATATCAAATTATGTTTCATATGCACTGGATAAAACATAGTTTCCTTTTAGTTTCCTTTTGAATATTCATTACATACAGTATGAGATTTAATTAACTTATAGCTTCTCCTCTCATCCTCTGCTCTACAAGGTGCTTTTTCATTTGTAAAAATATGTGTATATACATACGGCTCTGGATGTGTGCCCTGGCCTGCATCATAGTGTGTGAACACAGGAGTGGTTCCATTATGCTGGGGGCTGATTGGCTGAGCTGGCTGGGTTCAGTAACAGACAGCAGGCTCGGGGAGGATGGGCATGCAGCAACCACACTTCTTGTCCTCTGCCTGTGGGTAGTATCAGAGTTTAGTAGTATCAGGGTTTAACATACACACATTGCATTTCATTTTCTGTTGTTAGGGTCATAGGTCAAGAAATAAAAACTGTCTGCTCTCAGCTAAACTCTCCTCCTGTGATGGTGGTACACAGGCTGATGAGCAGTGTGTACCTGTGTCTAGGGGTTACAGGGACACAGGGGGTCCTGGTACTCAGCAAGCCACACGAGGGAGCACCATCTATGCGGCCCCAGCGCCTGCTGCTGTCACCCAGGCTCGGCAAAGACAAACCTCTGCTGAGGAAAAAAAACACAGAGAAATGGTTGGTTAGTCCCACCATGGAGGCTCCCTGTTAGTTAGGGGTCAGCTGAGAGATTCATTAATTCAAGAAAATTACAAATGCCAGTGACTTTTGTCTCTTTGTGTTGAACTGAACATAATGCAGAAAGCCTCATTTGCTTCCCATCTCTCTTTTTTTCCTGAAAGCTGTTGCTATGAAATTAGAGAGCAGCTCAAAGACCTTTATTCTTCTTGGAGAGCTTGGACTTGTTTCAGTGCTGAGAGCTCCACATCACAGACAATGGGCCGATTCACCAAATCCCTCTCTCCCCCCTGTTTCTGTGTTTGGAACCTGTTTGGGTAGAACAGGTTGTCCTCTGGACACAGTGACAGGTGCCTGCGTTCAGGTCTGTGAGTGTAACCGGAGAGGACACTCCCCCACTGTTGGTGTAAATGTGCTGTTGACTATAACCCAGGGAGAGTGTACTGTGTATACAGGAGGCTGTGTGCTGGGGGGATGGAGTGTAAACTGCACGTGCATTTGATGTTTGTGGTTGTGGGTATACGTATGAACAGATGGTGATGTGTTTACATGTGTCAGCATTGTTAATACTATCATCTAAGTGCCACAAGCCTGTAAATTATTGTTTCCTTACAGCTCATATACATTTGAAAAGAGTGTGTGTGTGAGAGAGAGAGAGATTGTGACATATTATCCAGCCCACCTGCTTCCTCTCCTTGTGCACTGGTAGTCTTGTCCGATGTCTGTCAGTGTTTCCATGGCGTTTTGGAAACAGGGGGTGATTCCCTTATCTGCCGCAGACACACACACACACACACACACACACACACACACAGTTACACCCAACAATCCTAAGCCCATTCTATTGTGACAGTGTTAAAAATAAAAAACACCAATTTGAAACTGAGGTCCTTACACCATATTCCAGGTATGAGAGTTTTATAAGCTGCAGCTTCATAAATGCTGGAGAACAGTATTATTCTGTGGTTGTAAAGTTCATGTAGCACCTGTATCAGGTTGCACACATGGTGTTTTTGCAGATTTCATGGCCACATTTCCCATTGTAATGACCTTTGATGACCACACGTGAGTGAGCAACCCGACATCCAACCCATCAGCTACTTCTCACAGGAACTTTACAGCACAAAAATACAATGTCCATAAAACAACAAATCCATACTCATAGATAAAACAACAGCATTACCTGTCTCTGGGCTTGTCGCTCACCTCTGCTGCCATTTTGACAACAAGTTTAGACTGAATCAGAAAACTCTTGTCTCTAAGTCCTTGTGTTCACATATTTATTCTGTCTTTGCTCCCTGTGTTCCCTATGTGTCTCTTCCCCCTTGCAGCACTGTCCTTCAGTGGACGTGTTGTCCTCTCTGTACCTCAACCATACTGCAGAGGCTGAGGTAAAAGACAAGCAAACTCAGCTGAGGGGTCGTTTTGTGTGTGAGACCCCTCCCATCCTGTCACGCCCCCCCCTCACTGCCCTCCCTTCAGAAGGTGATCTGATCTGAAGGCCTGTTTGGGATGATGCTGACCATTTGACACTTTAAAAGGCTAAAACCAAAAACAATTGATCTCTTAGTAAAGTACACTACAGTAAAGTACAGTAATATCTACCTGATCTAATGAGCCCACAAAGAAAATAAAATGTTCCCTCCAGTTTCATCTCATAAGTCCACACCCTAGTCCATTAAAAGCACTAAAACAGCAGGAGTGGAGTAGAAGAGCTCTTACCTTGGCTGAGATGTTTATGATGGTCAGATAGAGGAGTGCACCCTGGAGACACTTCCTGTTGAGAACAAAAGTGAGCAGTGTGTTCATTATATGTGTCCCAGTCTGAAAAGACTTCAGTAGTAGTACTGCAGTAGTGCTGAATCCAAGTTGTCAAAACCAGCAGTCACAGCTCCTATAATGAAGCCTTAGACTTAGACGTATCTTTCTTGGTCGCTTGAAAGCCACATCATTTGAATGACTTGATTTTGATTCATTCTCAGAAACTCTTGGTCTAAAGTTTAGTGTTTTACCACTGCCACACACACATTTTAGCTGAGTGTGTCAGTGGGTTTCTGTGACGGAGAAACTGGAGCTTTTCCCTGTAAACCACCTGCTCTTCCCTTCCTGCCACCCATCTGCTCTCTCTGTTTCCTCCCACAATATGTCAGCATGGCAGCTAAGTGTCAGCCACACACAGCACCCACCCACACACACACACACACAGGCACACACACTAACCTAAACAGCTAATTACTGCTTCCACATATTTGTCTTTCGGGGACTGCTCCCTGTGTGTTTGTTAACTGTGGCTACTTGAGAGCAGCAGTGTGTACTCAGACACATGTGCTTCAACACAACACAGACCCCTTAGTCAGATCTGTTGATGTATTAACACAGTGTGGGCTGTGAGTGTATCAAACCACTTGGTTTTACACATATACACAAAATCTACAGTTCAGCATTTGAATTGATTTATTATATTTGACAAGCATACATATTGAACATACTGTCAGTGTGATGACAGACTGTCTAGAATATCTTTGTCTCCATTAGAAGTGAATTATAGGGGTTTGTTGCTGTCATGTTGGCTTATTTCTTGTGATTGCACAATGTAGCATCTCTCAGGTCATTCAGTTACTGATGCAAACAACCTCTCAAAGCTCAGAGCAACAGGAGCAGCAGGAGCCTTGATATAAATGACATCACTTACCCCAGTGGGGCTGTACAGTAGAAGATGATGTTGAAGGGTGTGTGTCTGCGTAGGGGAGGTTGCTGCAGACTGATTAGAATAAATGTCCAGCTCTATGTCAGAGACTTCGGACTGTGAGTCTGAATCCTGCCACAAGTATTCATCAAACGCTCCATCTGGGTAAGGACAGAAAGGATTTTTATTAACACCCTACTGAGTCATGAACATAGCAGAGAGCCCACAGTAGAATGTTTGGGTCCACACCCCTGCACATTGTCCTGCTTACATAAGATGAAGGATTAGAAGCTGTGGAAAAAAGTTTGAAAACAACTTCTTTTACCTTGACTTGTGTGTTTTCCCTCTCTATGCATCCACCCTCTCTGAGTCACCTTGTTTCTGTGTCGGCTTCCTTGATACAAACTGATTCACAGACTCGCTCTGAGCAGCCGGGTCACTCACACATACACAAACAAGCCTTTCTCACACTTGCCCACATCAGTGCAGGCTTTGAGTGCAACTGCAGAGGTTTAACTCTTAAAAACAGGATTATGAATGAACTTGGTATGCTGTTTGTGTGTATGTGAGAGAGAAACAAAGAATTTGTGTGTGCTTGCAGAATAATCATAAATAGGAGGAGTTTGAGCATGGGAGGGATTTTATATGGATTTGTGTATGCTAGATACAGACTTTGTTTTATACATACATTTTAAGTAAGTAGCTGATTAATAAATCAGAAATCAAAGGGAGGTTGATGTCATGAACGGATGAGCCAGTGTCAGTGGACATCACCTTTAATCTGAGAATGAACAGGTAATTCTAGGAAAGACGATCAACATGTAAACTTATTTATTAAGGCTGCATGGCTGCATATTGTTTCTGATTCTGAATGGATAATAATAAGTTGCAATTCTGCAGGGCTTGTTTCATTTCACAAAAAATAAAAATAGCTGCCTGCATAATCCTAATCAGATTATTTTACTTATTGAACATGAGAATGTACAAACACAGGAACAATCCTTATTTATCAATGGAAGGTCACATGCACTGTTGGAATTTAGGTCTGAATTTTCCCACAACTTTAAAGCAGCGTTAGCAGATTTAGTTTTCTTCGTGGCACATGTGTGAAGTAGAAAAAAACTTCACATTCAGGAATATTCCTTAAACATCAGCATCTGTTGTTCTCTTGACTATCTTGGAGCTAACTTTGTTGTTTTGTTACTGATCAGGAAGTGATCAACCTTTTTCACTTAAAACATGACCACCAGGGTTGTAAGACTAAACCACAAACAAAACTATAACATCAAGGCCAGGAGCACACTGCGTGTGTTGCATTTATTTTGTGACATCTTGGTTTTCACAACATGTGTAAGAGATGCACAAATCTAAAAACTCGTCTGCATCAGAATTTCACTGACAATTAAAAGAAATCCAACATACCAGTGGCTTGTAAACTTTATGCAGAGAGATAGA
The DNA here is from genome assembly GCA_021432705.1 of Caranx ignobilis. Lineage (NCBI taxonomy): Eukaryota > Metazoa > Chordata > Actinopteri > Carangiformes > Carangidae > Caranx > Caranx ignobilis. The sequence continues at coordinate 18,119,675 of MU269983.1, forward strand.
CCTGGTGGTCAGCGTGTGTGTACCTGTCTGAGGTAGGGTGTCAACCATCAGATTAATGATCTCATCCTTCACTTGGCTGCTGATGTTGGCGGCGTAGTGGAGCGCAGAGCAGCCCCTATGGTCTCGTATCTGCACATCACTGATCAAGAAATTTAAAAACAGATGTAGATAAGTTAGTTTTTGAATTCCCTTTAAAAGACATTTCATATTTGTCGGGTATCAGTCTAAGCAAACATGTATTACTCAATGCCAAAGACACCTCAAACCTTTTTAGAGCTCTGAGTAAAACTGGCATATTTCAGTGTCAACCTGCAGGTGCCTTTGACAAAGAAAATCCAAATACCAGTTGGCACCTGCTGGAGGTGTGTATGTGTCCTACATGTATATGTATGTATATGTTTTTCTTACGCTGAGAGTCCAAGCAGCTCCTTAACCACCTCCACAGGACTGTGGTCCCATGGCAAAGGTGTTGCTATGCTCTCAAACAGGTCAATGTCCCTGACAGCGAGCATCAGAGCTGTCACACTGTCGCTGTTTGGAAGGTTCACATCCACCCTGTCTGCCTGGGCCTGAAGGCAAACACACACATGAATAATACATGGCCCACTACAGCACTGAGCATGGAGTCACATAGTGTGGAAATCACAAACACTGAAGTCGTCTTCAACCTCCTGTCGCTTGATGCTTATAGATGATGAGGTGTATGGTCTATTCAAATATAGAATTGAACAAGTTTGTATTGTTTTAAAAAACAAACAAAACTCTACATTCATCTGAAATCCGTGTGGAGAAAGACTTGCTCTGGAAGTAGAAATAATTTCACTGAGTTTTCTTACAAGTGATAATAAGTGTCACATTTCCAACTACACAAGGACACAGTAAAACAGGTCGGGTGTTTTTGACCTGCACTGACTGTGATTCAGCAACATGTTTTCATGTTTAACTAGCTTATGAAGTTTACTATGGAATTACATTGTTAAAATACCTTTTCAGTCAGTCATAATAAAAACACACTGTGATCCAGCCACCAGTAAAGCATCCTCTACTGTTCTCTCCGGGGGGATATAAGAGGGAGCATGTTTCTCAAAAAATTAGACATGCTATCATTCATAAATGTAATGACTGACCTATGACTAATGGATCTAGTTGAGCAACAAGCATTACTCATAAACAGAAACAGAATTCCCATAGGAAAACATTGGAAAACTTTGTTGTTTCCCTCTGTTATCTTTGCTCATCTGGGAAATCCTGTAACACCTGACTGGGAGTGTGTCTGTTTGTGTTTGTGTCTGTGTGTCTGTTACCAGCAGCTGCTGTAAGGAGTGCAGGTCTCCCTGCCAGGAAGCCTGCAGTAGCTGTGTCTGGGGAGGCAGGTGAGGCCTCGACATCCACCCCAGCACTTTTCTCTGGAGCGCCGGAGGGCTAACATGAAGAGCTGTCCTCTGGCTGCCATCACACAAGGTCAGATCAGCCCCAGTCTTCAGCAGCTCCTGCACCACCTTTTAACGAGATCACACAGAAAAAAAATGGTAATTGAAACCAAGGGAAAACAATCAACTGATTCTGGCACTGCTCATATTTTGTAGCAGTGTACTACAGGCTACTAGTCTAGCAGTCTTTCTCGGAAACCATGTGACAGATGATCACAGTGGGAGTGTATCCCCTGTTACCTGTAAGTCACTGCTTGTTTTGAAAGGCCCCCCAAGAGAACACAGAGGTGTTACGTAAAGAGAAAGATTCATTCCACATCGCTCTCACATACACGTACACACAGTCATTGTTATTGTGAGTTAGAGGAAGGAAAAGTACTATGTTCACCTGTAGGAATTTTCCACTGAACAACTTGAACCATGATTTCACAACAACAATAGACATCACCAAGCCGGATTGGGTTAGGGTTAGGGTTACCTCAGTCATGCCTTTACAACAGGCAGTGATCAGGGGAGTGCATCCTTGCTTCTCCTCATCCTCAGTGTCAGAGACCACCAGGCCGTCCACCTTTTGTCCAAGACTCACAGCCAAGACCTCTTCACTCTCATCCTGCTGCTCTCTTCTCAACACCTCATCAAAATCCTGCCACCTATTCTCTGTCTTCTCACTTGTCTCCATAGTTCACAGGTTTCCAGTGAGATCTGTGCGAACTGAAGCCGAAAGACAGCAAAGAGTCTGAGCAGGAGGTCAGACCAGACTTGTTCTTTTTTTAAATTATTATTGAAATTATAAAACAGAAAAAGCAGAAAAAACCTTGCACTGACATATGAGACAAGGTGCTTCTAGGTCTGTGTCTGCAGTGCTCTATGTTTGTCTGACCATTAGTGTGATGTTATCACTGTGATGTAATTCTCTAATGAGAATTAGAGAAGTCCCTGCAGAGACCCACAGGTGCTGTGATGAATTACTCTCTTTATTACAGTGACAACATCCTGCATTAAACAAGCTTGTCCAACAATGACAATTTACATAAATGTATGTAGGAGCAGCATGTGTGTGTATGAGTGTGTGTACAAGAGAAATGAGTCATGGGAAAACAGTCAAGATGGCTAACGCACCAAGATCAAAAAGCACATGTCATAAAATCAGTATGAGGAAAGTTCAACTGAGAAGGTGTAAATAATACTTCTTGACATTATTGTGAACTTATCACTTGTTGTCACAGATATGAACCTTGATAAATTGTTAAAATGATCTCAAATGAACTTACTGTGGTGAAACCATCTCATTTGCATCTTTTCGCTTCTTCACATTCCTCGATCAGCTAATCCACCGTGTGTCTCCTCTAACCTCCTTTGACCAGCGAACCTTTGATCCTTTTCAACAGACTCTTCACTCTGGTGTCTCTGCTCCTTTCTTCGTTTTCGGTGCACACCTCCTGCTGTACGTTTACACTTGGTTGCCTTGGAGACAGTCAAGCAGACAGGCAGGCAGTGCTTTTAAATGCCAGCAGGCTGTGTTGCCTGACACTTTTAGACAAAGTGGGAATATCTGTGGTTTACCCAGAGTTTTCTGTAACTATCCTGACTAGAACTTATTGAGTTCTTCTGTTTATATTGTCTTCAACCCATCCCCCCAAACTCTTCTCTGAACTTTCTTCACGTCTTTGAAAAAAATCTCCCTTGTTCTTGTTAGTGTTTCCTCCATTGTTTCTCTATTTTGGCTTGTGTGGACCATCCACTGAGGATGTTGTGCTCTCAGTATTACCGGCCTGCAAATACTCTTGTGGACAGACATTTGACAGTCTGTTTTCCATCCAGCCGTGGGAGCTTTCACAGTTCAATCAGATGCACCATGAAGCCACACAAAGGCAGTCAAGTGCAGAAAACAGCAGAGGTTTGGCCAAAACTACACTCCCTACCCACGTAGATGAGTCATCTGTGTGCCTTTCAATACAAATGATTCTGCCTTTTCACTCTAGGTTCAAAGTGAACTGTAACCAATAAAAGCAAAGGAAGCAACAACAACAAATCTATTTTTCCAATTATTTTTATCTTTGAAATAATAAAAAAACAATAAAAATAAATACTCCAGTGCATGTGTGTGTATGTGTGTTTATTTCTTGGATGTGTCAAGAGGAGGCCTGTGATGTTCCACAGCGACAGAGGTAAATAAAATCTGATGTTTTTCCACACACAGATGCAGCACAGACTCTTGTACAGTTAATACATGCACATTGTAGATCTGATATACTCTAATGGTTCGCTGCAGTGCAGTGAGCAATGTTTCCCCTGTCCTTACACTGGGTGGATGGTGGGGGCTTTTACAATACATTGTTGCTAAAGATAAAAACACCTTGAGCAGCAAAAGAATTTCAGCCTCAGCATAAGAATAAAACATGTGTTGACACATCGAAAAATCATAACTTCATCTTTCCTTCGGCACATGAAAAATGGAAAGACAAAGGGAAGACAGCTGACAAACTGGACAGTGTTACTGAGTCTTCGGCGTCCATCATGGTGACAGAAGTGAAGCGTGACTTCTGGGCTCTCTCAGGCCCATAAAACACGACTTGGGAGAGAAGCTGCACTGTAAAGCTGTTGGTAACCACTAGATGGAGATATCACACAGCTGGGATCCCTCCCATCCTGAAGCAGAGCACTGCTCCACTCAGTGGACCTTCGCTGCACCTGTTTGCAGTGCGCACCGCGGGCTCTGCCCCACCACTGCCTCACTGAGCGCTTCATCCCATAGTTGTGTAGGTGATTGTAAATGATGTGTCTGTGGCATGTATATGTTTCATCTCCCATGGCAACGCCAAGAAATATTTATACACAGCATTAATGTGCGATTTGAAGTTTGCTGATTCGGGTGTTGGCATGTGGTCGATTAACCAATGGGAAAGTACCATCGAGTCCAGTTCCTCCCCCCTCCCTTCACTGTATCTGCTATGTTTGGGTTCATCCCGTGTTCCCTGTGGTCACCCACAGCCGCGTCCTCCCTCAGAGAAGCACGGAGCCCTCTCACAGTCTGCCGCCTCCCGCTGCGCACTGTAGCCTACACAACTCTTTCCAACACTGCACATTTCTCCTGGCGCGCTCTCCAAGTCGGATCGGCTGTTCGGGAAAGACAGCGCCAACTTTACATGACTCATTATGTCTCACATGTGGACGACAGAGGGTCGGTGACACGAGGACTCGGGGGAGTTGAGCTACAGCGAGAACAAGGACGAGTCTTGGCTCCCCCCCCGAGCAGTTTTGCGCAAGGTGATACAGCAGAGAGTGATTGGTCAGGCGACCGCGGTGCAAGGATTTCTTCTCCAGCTCTCGCTCACGGTGTTACTCTTTGAGCTCCTCCAAGTTCACATCCCTCCCAGAACTTCAGTCAGCGGATCATTGTCGAGAGCGACAGGATGGGGTCGCGGACCCGAGCGGCTCTGCGCAAACAGACGCTTCTGTGGTTCATTGTAGGTGAGTCCCCCACACTCTGGCCGCATGCACGTGTGTACAATTAAAGGTGATTAGGCTCCGTCTGTCACAGCTGTTTGTCCAAACAAATCATTAGAGGATGTCCCATGACAAATCTGTGTGATGCGTTCATGGAGGCTCGTTGAGGTGAGTTAAGCGAGTTGAATTCCTCTGATTCTCACCGTGACCTGCAATGGGCTCCTCACAGGTCTGAACTTCTGCATGAGAATGCAGACTGAATGAGAGTGAATGAGAATGTAAAGTTTGTCGTTTCATACTAAGGAGTGCAGGATGATGCCAGGGACTCTTGTGCCTCATTCTCTCCCAGATTGTTCTCATGATATTAACGACCTGACACCCTTGTTACTAGATTCTTTATAAGTGTATAGGTTGTCCCCCTGAATGCTAAAATGAGTACCCTACATCTTTATTTATACTAGTAGTGTATGAGGAAGTGAAGGTTGTCTGAGTGCAGGTGGTTAGTATGTTGCTGGCTGGTAAATGTGTAAGATAGACAACTGCTTGCTTCCATCAAAAGCTTTAAATGTCTATGGAGGCTATGACAGGGTTAACAGCTGTGTATTATAGTGTGGACTAGACAGACAGTTTGGAGTATGCAGGTGAAGATGTGACTGTTTATAGATGGACATCTCTTTTTTCCCACACAGATTTTTGCTGGCCTTTTATTTCTCTTTCGGAAAATATGAGGATCTGAATCCATGAAATAACACTGTGCCTGCTCACTGCATCACTAATCCTACAAGTCAACTCTTACATGTACAGGACCCCTGCTTAAAGTGATCAGTTCAGCCTGTCACAACACATGACCTATTACAAAAAAAAAGAAAAAAGCTCCAAACAGCATTTTGCAGCAAAAAAAAAAAACACTTAAAAAAAATTATCTGCTTGAAAGCACAAAATTCACACTCACCTTAATTTTTCTCCTTTCATTTCACTCACTGTGAGGGGGATGAAAACATGAAACCCATTTGTTATGAAGATAACATAACAGCCTGTCCTATTATTACTGTAAATATAACAACATTCAGCTCCAGACAGGTCCTGAGGTGTGCAGTCTTAGTCCATCATTGGGTGTGTGCTCTCTGAACTGATTCAGACTTTGGAGAACATTTTGTAAACTTTTGCATGAATAGATTATCCTATGCTTACTATGAAGATAATTCACATCTAATTGTCACAGACCAACTCAGTGGCTTTTAGTCGAGGAGCTTCTCTCATGGAGGACTGACGTTATTGTGTGCTCTGCCTGATGAACGGGAGGTTACTTCCTCCTCCTCTGCTGCAAGCAGGTGACTGTCAAGCTGTTAACCTGCAGCCACAGCTGGAATATGATCTCAAACCTGCACATGCACATGTTAACTCGTATGTGTGCACCATAGGTGTTTCAGTTGGGAAACACAGGCACCAACGAACCCCAGCATGCAGTGTCTGGTCTGTGGACCCAGCACATCTCTCCATCAACGTTTGCAGTCGTGCTGATTCTGCATGGCTCATTGCTGATTGGCTCACTGATCTGTGGGACCTTATCTTATCCTTTTTGTTTCTGTTTCCTTCCAAATAATATCACTGTTCAAAAATAACCATCACATTTAGAACATGAAAATACAAAAACAACAAGAAAATCCACAAAGAATGATCACGTTTGAATTTTCCTGCCGTCTTCTTCTACACACATTGGAGGCCTTATGTCTCCTTCTCAGTCACTCCCCTCTTGTGTCTCATTCTGTGCTATGTGCACAACAGCCCTTTTAGGAATATGAGGACATCCAGTTTACTCGGATTCATTTCTCAGCCTCTGACCACTGCGTGATTTACCTTTAGCTGAACTGTAACATGAACCCCACAGCAAACCCCAAACTAAGCTTGTCACATCATGTAGACTTGCAGAAATGGACTCAGTGTCCTCGCTTTTGGCTGTTTTAAAATTGTATTTGATAGGAACTTCTCAGTGTTTATTTAAAAAAAAAGAAAATAAATACACATTTGCACAAAAGAAATAATGAAAACACACCTAACTGCAATATGCGCACATGCACAAAGGTGTTCAGGCAAGCTTCCTCTTGTCTTTGGCCTTTGGCTCCATGTAGGTGTTCTATATTTACAGAAAGAGAAAGTTATGACTCATCACAGCAGCACCAGGTTGCCTCATTACTGTTCCACCACATCCCCATCTAAAGCTGTACTTTAGAAAGTTCTACTCTGAAAAAATTACTTTTCAAAAGAATTTTAGTTCCCAAGATCCCTGAATAATTATCCCCATTCAGACAGTCTATTTATCCATCCGGGAAACTCTTAGTCTGCCTTTCTTGCAGGCACTGTAATTTTAATTCTTTGCCCAGTGGGTACAGAATGGACGGAGGGAAAAGGATTCCCCTGACTCTTTAGATATGAAGGGACTGGCACTGAGACACATTAATCCTCTTTCTCTGACCCGATCGTCTTTCATTTGAGGGCTAAGCATCCAGTTTGAATTCATGGGCAATATCTCATGCACATTAGCAACTCTAGAGAGCAGAGATAATGGCAAAAGGGTAATATTTGTGGGACATCAACATCAACAGCATCCTGCAAGCAATCAGAAATGGTTGTGGCAGTGAATGTCATCTGATGTGTGCGAGTCAGAGTGGGTCATGGCACAGTGTCACAATATGGTGAAAGTGTGTGGGCTGTTAGATTGTTGTAATGAGTCTGGGTTTGGGGCAAGGTTTTAATCAGCTCCTCTTCTTGAATGAAAGTTATTAAAAAGCTGAAGTTAATTAACTATGGTGGTGTGGCTCCATTCAGAATCAGTGTGGTGTTTCAGCTGATCTTTCATGTCTGACTTGGGAAGATACTCACATGCCTTATGTATAAGAGTTACCTGTCATATTCCTTCTGTTCATACCTTGAAATCTTCTCCAGTTGAAACTTATACAAGGATGGAGAAGTGTTACACTTCCTAATTGAGTGGTGTCTGAGAAGAGTCTCTGATCTCCAGATCTTCGTGAGTGTGTTGTACAACAGCTGGTGGAGTGCCTGGGGAGGATCCGGCAGTTAACCACTTCGGGGGCGGAGGTTGTCAAGAGTTGTCAAGGTCATATGGGAATCATTAGGGTGATGGATTGAATGGATCTTATGGGGAAGGATCTCAAGACTGCATGGGAAGTGGTTGATAAGTGGTGTCATAGACCTTCTCCTCTATTCAGACATCGTCGCTCCAGTTCGGCATCTATGCCAAACAGAGCTAAGCACCACTGATGTCCAATTACAGTCTCAGTTATGACGAGGATGTATTGTTTTAACATAAACTCAACACGTCCAACTCTGTCCTGTAACTGGACAGCATTTTAATCTCCATTGGTTTCTCAGCAGATAATATACAGACAGCTTTGATAATCAGCTGAGGGTTTGTTGTTGCATAAATGCAGGTCTGACTGTTGTGAGATATTGTGGTTGGTTAGGTGACATCCTGCAGCATGATTTTTATCAAGGCAACAATGTAAATGAGAGTGGGAGGGAGACAGAGATTTTTTTTGACCCCCTACTACTACAGATGCATGTGTAATGTTGCCACCAGAGACAGTAATGATAATATCTGACAAGTTTTAGCTCCAGTCCCCAGTTAAGCTCTTGTCTCTCCAGAGAATTTGAATGCATGGACTTTCTAAAAGTACTGATCTCCTGTTGGCTCTGTTCTGCTTGGATAGAGCAGCACATATTTCTGGTGTGAAGGACTCAAGGGGATGTTTTTTAAGAATCTCTATAAATCTTTGGACAGAGAGAGGGCAGGGGGGCAACGAGAGCTAGAATCACACTAACAAGACAGAGAAAGATAAACGAGGTAGGTGGGACTGGATAGTGAAAGTTTTAATAGTGCAGATATATATCTGTCTCTGTCTTGTGTGTTGTGTTGTGCGGTGTGTGTGTGTGTGTGTGTGTGCGCGCTTGCATGTGTGTTTGTGTGCATTCTTTATGACAGACCCGCCCACTGGACCTTGGCTAATTAGATAGATGGTGAACGAGGGATGAAAGGATGAGAAGAAAACTAATGAAAGTAGCCGTGCCCTTTTTGGATGGAGCTGTTTATAATGTGTAATACTAGATAATGTCCCTCTTACACTTCTTCCCCCAGTGATTCTCTCCTCATTTCCCTCAGAGAGTCCCTCATGGGTGATGTGAGCGTGAATATGAGGCGAGTGATTAAGTAACAACTGTTTCATGCTTAAGTCAAATGTTTCATGTAAGTCAATGAAAGACAGGAAATTCAAATAATGACCCAGGGTCTTGCTTATACACTGCAGTCAGGGTCTTCAGTATTCAGCTTCCTGCCTGTGGCATGGTTAGATGCAGCAAAAATCACTTTACTGCACTCCAGTAAATACCCTATGGGAAGTTTATTTCTGACCATGTTTTTCAAGATCCAATTTGATACTCTTTTGAGAGGATTAGTGAGCCCAAATTGGCTATAATCAGTCAACAATGGAAACTGTTTTGTGCCTGTCGACAGTGTTAAGGAGAGAGGAATGTAAGGGGTGCTGAGTGTCTGGCATCATCTGTGTGAGCAAAGACTGTAAGCAACTGATTCTAATTAGTTGTAGATCAGTGGTCAGATCAATACAGCTCAAATACACCCAGTGCAACATATGCAAATACAAACAGAGAGGTCCTGACGCTGATGAGTGTGTATGTGTCAATCCATTCAGCTGAATTTTTTTTCAATATGCATAAGCCTGAAAATTTCAGGTGACAGATTCTGAATATTCAACGATTCAGCGCTGATGACTCCAAACATGGCAACCATAGTTTGAAGACAAATTACAGTTGAGCAACTGAAACATTTGGTAAAATATAGTAGCTCTTTAGCTGCTAAATGTGCCACTGGGCTCATCAGTGAGCCACCAGGCGCTGCGCCTGTTGTTAGTTGCTGTGAGGTTTATCAGCAATTTTGTAACAGCAATACAGAAACACTGCTGAGTGCAGTGCGAAATAAACAAGTATGGGCTAAAACTATAACAAAGAGTCCAGTGGGGTGAAAACACTGCATTACCCAAGGGGACTTGCAGAGTTGTGAAACATATTGGTAAATACAACAACCCTAATGGCAAGTCAAATCTCCAAACTCCTTCAGCAACTCCACCATAAACACCAGGCCTGATCTCCTAAATGCTACATGTTATCAGCCTGTCACACATAATGACAAAACACTGAACACCATTCCCAGAACACAAAGATATCCTTGTATATTCTGCAGCACAAAAGACCGAATATAATGTTAATAATTATACAGGAACATTAGGTTTGTGTTTTGAGTCACTGGCTACATTTAGAGCTGTTATATGTTTATCTGCATGTTTGGATTAATGTGCATCACAAGCTCATTGTAGTGAATAGCCGTATCATCAGTAGAACGTACAGCAAATTATATCTGCTCATATGCCATTATATGTGAGTGTAATCACATTTATCCTTTTTCAGAGTACAATCCAAACTGTGAAAAGAATCCCTCCTGCTCCAAATCCAAGACATCAGATCTTCCACTAAGAAACGGAGAGTAGATCTTATAGCCATTAATCTGGGCTGCTGCTCGCATACATTACATTTAACCTTACATAACAGCAACATAGTGAGCCTGTCACAGTAGTTCATTTAACCAATGCATCAGACTGGAATTTTCTTTTGAAGACTTTTTTAATGGTGTTTCTTTTGCATGGAAAGTACATGATGACACATCACAGTGGTTGTGTGCCCACAACATTAAGGGCTAAGAGCTTGTGGCACACAAGTCATATAAAAACCACTGAAGGGTCTTAAAGGGATTTCTCCGAACATTTATCTAACCAGACTGGTCAAATAGTAACACTCTGGTATATAGCAAAGACCTGAGGGAGAACTGACTGAGGCACAGAGAGACACAACCCGTAGTCAGGAGCTGTCTCTGACTGGCTCAGTCCTGTGCTCCTGACCACTGTGCTGCTCAGCTGGAGCAGTGTGTGGCTTCTGGGCTACAGCGCACAGCAGCAGGAGGCAAACAAACTTTTGATGCAAGGCTGCATATTGACTGTGGGGTCCTCAGTTTGTATCCCATGACCTGCTGGGAGCTCAAGTGGGTGAAGTTATTCACAGATAGATCTTATTCCGACTGCAGCAACTTCACTGTGTGATATGAACTTTGATGCGACTGTTCTGCTGAATGTTACATTGGCATTTGGTCATGAAGTGTGGATCTGTCCAATGAGCATACGTTTGATAAACACGCTTCTTTTTTAAAAACTCTAAATATTACACTGTAGGTTCCCTGTGAAATGAGTCCTTGATGCAAACTTTTGCATTTTCTGAAAGCAAGATATAATTAGATACAGTTAGGGGACATGACATGGTTAAATAATATTAAACAAAATAAACATGACAAGTAAGAGCTCAACAAACTAATGATACTGCTATCAACATCAGCTCTTATTTGTATTTAGTGCTAACAAGAAAATGAATATGCAAGAGGTGAACATTGAAAACACTGTGTCTGCTCCATATCAACATGTTACCATTCACTATGCTGATTTCAGAATTTAGTTCAAAGCAGTGCTGTGTCCACAGCCTCGCCAGCAGGACAGTGGACTCATAATCTTATTTATCTCCTTAATCTTGATTCATAGCCACCATGAATTAGATCAAATTGAGTATATGCAGCCTTTTTGCTACATTTTCCAAGACAGAGAAGAAAATAATTTAGAAAGTGATTTACTGTTGATCTTGAAAACAAGAGGCTGGATTGGATTTTAAATACAGTGCTGCATTGTATTGATCTACTGTAGGTAATTGAAAAAGGTAGGCTGACACTCTTGAACTGAGATCATGAGATGCGTCTGATATGTCCTGGCTCAGCAGCTGTCAGATGTGATTGCATGTGAAAATAGTCCTCTCAGTCAATCTTCCCCCCAGATTAATAGGTGTTGAATAATAAATATGGCATTTTAGACTTCATTCTGGTCTCCACACAGACCATGTGAGGTCAGGGATTTGAGCTGGTGACCTTTAAATCTTCTGATCCATTTTGCTTCAAATTCCCAAGACTCGGCACCATTATACCACACAATGCTACAGTGAGTCCAACAGTTCTGATTTCACAGCCTATTTATCTAAGGAAATCCTCTCTTATAAGTCACATTTATGAACAAGGCAAGCGGGAAATTTGTAGGATCCTCTTTATAGGTTTCAGAGGAAAAAAAAGTCTGTTACAGCATGAATTACACGCTCGAGCTCCGATGACTTGCCCTCCATCAACATCCTATTCATTATCCCTCTCTCTAGTGCTTGTGATGTATAACTTACCAATTTCCTGGAAGGGACTTGGTATCAAATTGAGCAGAGCAGTGCAGAAAATCCCAAAATGGACTAAATGAAAGCTGCTGCTTTTTATACATTTACATGTGATTTAGAACTTTTTTTTTTTTTTTTTTACAACTTTTTCCTGTCATGGATTGATGCACAAAAATGTTTGAAGAGGCAGGGAAATCATTAACACACGAGTTATATGATGTTGAGCTGACTGTAGGGTGTCTTTGTGGCCAATTTGGCTCTGTGAAGCTGAGTCTCATATCAGCACATCAATCATCAGATGCATTAAGAGGTGGAGTCCTGTAGTGTTCAAACTAATCTAGCTTTGAACAGCAGTTTCAAAACTACACCACATTCATTCTTGATAACATGAGAGGACTTCTCTGTTGTTGTTTCTCTGCTTCCCCCTCTCCCCACATTAACCTGCTTTGGAGCTTGCCATGACTGGTGTTTTGCCTATGGATTTGTGTGTTTGTTCACGCCTGTGTGTATGTGTGTGTGTGTGCATATTTATGCACTGGCAAAGCTTTAACCCATTTTTTTGCTGTCACGCCTCAGCAGCTAATGAGCTGCATTCAGGCACTGCTAGTTAGTGAGGCATGTGCAAAGGTGCATATGTATATCACATGTGAATGTGTGTGAGAGAGAGACTGGTGTGTTTATGTGCACAAGCACAGTCCATAGTAGAATGGCCATTGGCAACCAGCCAGGCACCACAGAGCCAACATACATTTCAGCACCTAAAGAGCGGAAACCACAATGTGAGCCATACATAGACACACTATACTTGCCCTCACCCTCAAACAATGAAAGACACTCTCGCACATTCATACAGAATACACAAAAGAATTACAGTCTCACACATGCCGTGGTACATGCAAACACTTTCTTGTGACGCAAACAAGTGAGTCACACGTTCCCCCATGTTATCACGGTGTCCTTGAGCAAGGTACACGATGCTCACTTGATGTCAAGTGATAGCAGGAGAAGCTGTAAGTGAAGGTAGTAATCTGAGTTTCATATGTTTTATCAGTTGCCTATAGAGGATTATGAGGTAAATAAACACTAATCTTTGGTCTCTTTTATTGTCCTCATCTTAATACTGCATTCTAATGCACAAGAATTGTGTAGTCTTTATAAAGACTGTATCTGCCTTTGCTGCAGACAGCTGTTTGCTGACTAACTGTACTGACATATGCAAAGTGAGGGACACATTTAATCAAGTGCTGTATTGTGGCATATACGTTCATGTATTATTAAACACACGGGATCCAAGTTTGAGTCAAGCTCCTAATCCTGGCAATGGTGCTGCCACACCTCTTCTATTAATAATCCATAACCACACAGGAAATACGTGCGAGTTGTTCTAATAAAAGTTTAAACTCAGCTGAAGTGACATCTTAACCTTCAAATACATTCAGTGCCAACAGTCAAACACAGCCACAAACTGTTACATGGTGTGACCATATGTGAATAAATATATTCATGAGTGCACAATTGAATGGCTAAGTGCAGATAAATGTAATATCAAACAAAAGCAGCTACCTACAGCACTCGTATGCAAAGGCACACTGTGTGTGCACAGACTCGACAAAGATTTCTGTTTGTGTTGCAGATGACGATGAATTACTATATCTCTGCTGCTTCCACCATCTCAACCTTACATTTCCATCTGGTACTAATACACAATGAAGAGCATTTGATCGCAGGCATAAACTTGGTATTAATGCGTGTTCTCACATTCAGATCGCAGTTTGTTTACACCCAACATGAATTTTTCCTTATCCTAACACATCCAGATTCAGATCCCCTCTCCTCCCCTAGTTCATGTTTCAAGAGCTGATAAGAGCATTTGGGGAGGAACTATTTATCTTGGTATCTACTGATAAGTTCCACAGTGTCAATGTGAAAAAACAGAAAATGCTCCTTGATATATGCAGCATCTAGAATTTAAGCAGGGTGGTTGTCCAAGTGGTGGTCCAAATTCATGGCTCTGTTACTCTCCTTGGTTTGAGTTTGTCAATTCATTTACTTGGATTTCAGCGTGGATTTGGACTCAGTTCAGTATGTCTTGAAATTGTTGATGCTGTTGCCAAGTTTTCATTTGTTGGACTCGATGTTTTGTTGTTCTCACAGTCTGCTGCAGAGAGGATGATGATGGCTCCCACTTGCTGTCTTTGTCTTTTAATTATTGAACTCAACACGCCACCTGTTTGAACCGAAGTTGTGCTTAAAGTAACAAGTTGGACTTAGTTAAATATCTTCAGAGTTGACTTTTGAACATTCAAAATTATTTCGGTTTGACTCATGGCTTTATTTAGATTTGAGCTGGAAGGAGCTTGAAAGGCCTGTAGGTGTGTTTGTCACTTGGTGTGACTGGATGCAAATTCACCTGCAGGAAAATGACCAGAAACTGACCCCCACCCACCCACCCACACTCACACACAGAGTCAGTGTGTAGCCGACAGCCAACAGTGAGTAGTGCCCAGCAGTCAAACTTATGCAAATGATGGTAGGTGGAAATTTATGTCTACCTGAGCACAAGTGTTCAGTGTCATATTTGACATTTATAAAACTGTCGTTCCTGTTTGCCAGTCAAGCTTAGACAGTTAGAGTCATGGAAAAATCCTACATGATCTCCCAGATGGAGTAATGTTTCCTGTCAATAGGCAGAGTTGCTCCAGCACTGCTAAACCGGATCATCTGTATTTAGCTCTTGCACTGTTCAGCTCTACGTTCGCAGTTAGTGCCAGTCATCTGGAACTCCTAAAAATTTAATCAACCATTTGACAAGCATGTAACTGGAAACTCATCAGCTCTTCATGAACAGATTACAGGTGTAATCTGAACATCTGATGAAAGTTTTAAAGCTTGACCTTTGCAGGTGGGTGGCGTGAGGAGGAAGAGACAGATTCAGTTGAAGGCATCCAGAGTCAGATAATGAAAAAAACATATATGACCCGAGATGGTTATAGTATATTATACATGACAGCTTTTTATCTCAGCTATTATGCATTATGCAGATGAGCCCTGGCCCCTGCTAACATAAAACAGCCATAGCATCGTGGCAATTATAGTGTACTGTGTTATCTCTCTTCTTCCATGCTCTCAATACACTGCACTTCCATGAAATTACACTTTCCAGTTATTTAATAGTTGACACTGTCTCTGTTTTACCATCCATCTCCCCTGCTGCCACCATCTCTTTCCAACTGAATAGTATCATGCTGTTTTTGCAAGTACGTCAGTGTTGTTACTAAATTAGACATTGTTAATGCTGTGCAGACACACACAAGTCTCTCATCCCCCTGTTATTCCTAAGAGTGGTTGCAGATAATGTCCACTGAAACAGGCAGAGATCTCAAAGACTGAGCCCTTCACTGGCTCCACGGTGCTGCTGACATAACAGCAGATCTAGCTTAGTGTAAAGTGTAAATTTCTCTGATGGGATAGCAGAATAGAGAGAGAAGCAGCTTGGCTGTTTTTTTCCACTTTACATGAGAATTTCCAGGTGTAGAAAAAAGCAACCTGAACATCTCAACTGTTATCATCAGTGGACATGTTCATTTATGAGTTTTCTGCACTGCTTTGCTCAATTTGATGGAGGTTAAGATAAACTTAATTCAAATCTAAGTGAGACAGAGAGTGAATGCGAGGCCCCTCGGCAGGAATGTGACCCTACAGAACCTCTTTAATGTCTCATTGGTCTCCAGTGTCCAACCAAGTACGCAGATGGAACAACAAAAGGAGGAGGATTTATGCCTCCATTTGTTTTAGGAGAACAGAGAATTCAGCTGAGAAGTTTCAGTGTCCTCATGTCAACATAATATATAGTTGGCCGTTTTATTGCCCATGTAGGCAAAGCACAGCAGGGAGGTTACACAGACATAAACTGAATTGTTTGTTTAGTGTTTAAACTGAAACAAAAATATAAATTTTGAAAAAGAAATTTGTTTAATAGTCTACATATTGTAAAATCAAGTTCAACTCAAACTCGTCATACATCACCCTGATGGCAGAAAACAATGATTAATAGGATTTTTTTTCATTTTGCAGTGTGCAGTGGGTGTTGGGATCAAACTGTCTGTTTTCAAAGCTTAACAAATCAGTTAAAATTATGTGAGAAATTAATTCAGTCGGGGAAAACAAGATAAAAATAATGAAATGATAGACAAACACAGCAGCAGCAGCCACTCTGTGTTTCTGTTCACACTGTTGGCCACTTAATAAGTCCTCCACCACAGCACTGGAGTGGATGAGTGGTTTGCTTTTAGCAGCTGCAGGCGGTGCTGTGACAGGGGGGTGAGACAACCATCAGCCCCTGGAACTCACTCCCACCCAAAACATTTTTAATCAGCCCCTGAACTCAAAATGGCAGTTTCCATCAGCAAGTTTTAGCTGTCTAATCCCCCCCAAACTACTGCAGCCTCAGAGTGTAGCCAGAGGCGTACTGCACTATCCCAAAAGATGAAAAGACACAGATATGATCCATAACCTGAGCCTTTATGACGTTTTTCATCCTGACAGTTTTGGTTTTAGACCAACTTTTCTTCACCAGAAATGTGCAGCGTGTCTGCAGCTGTGGTCGTGCATGCTCTTTTCCAAAAGGTAGTTATCCGAATTGTTAAGCACCAGTTAGCTCATGTTTACCAAATAATCTTATCAAATCCTTTACTAATGTAGTGACCTTTTAGGATGACTTTTTTGTGCCAGTGTCTACACACACACACACACACACACACACACACACACATACACACACACACACACACACATACACAACAGTCAAATTGCCACTGTTTGTGTTTGCATATGTTGCACTGGGGTTGCCACTTTTTCACATAAATAATTGAGCTGTATTGATCTGACCCATCTCAAAATTTTGACACCATAAGTTTTTAGAAAATTCAGTCTTAAGGCAGCAGGCTGATCCTTCTCCAGCGGGGAGCATTTGTAAACTCAAGTGTCACTTTGATGCAGAAATCTGAGGTCCTGATGTGAGCTCTGGGCGAGTCTCTGCTCCGCTGACTGCTGTAACTTAGTACAATCTCTCATTCAGCATTTCTTTCATCTGTCTGTCAGGAAAATGGGTTTAAGAGCAAATGCAGTGGTCTGTTAATGCTCCACTTTATTAGGTTTGGTACAAATGTCTGACGTCTTTCTACTTCTGGATCAAAACCTGGACGTTCTGCTTTAACATTGGCTCTTGAGTGCTGTTGTTCATGAAAAATGTTCTCACAGCTAATATACAATGGAGACTCGACCAGCTGAACTGGACCACTGTAGAAATAATGAGAGAGCAATATTGATTTTGACACCATTGGAAAAATTTGTGCATAGAGGTCAAAGGTCATATTTGACCTTTCAGCTTGTCACGCAAGTGAGTGGCAGCGTAAATAAACAGGAAATGGCTCTTTTTACATTACAGTTTCCAAATAGTTAGATCAATCTACATGTCAATTAACCTGGTGTGCCAGATGGTGTGCTACACACAAGCCATCTGGGAAGGTTTTGTTTGGAAACTGTTTCAAAAAATCTTGTCAGATAATCATCCATCCATCGTCATCCATCTCACTATAAGTAATGACATTCTTTGGTAAATCCAACTCATGCCAAGGTCAGTCTGAGAAGAGTGGTTCTGAAAGGGTTTATTTGTGCATGTGTTTGTGTATTGATCTGTAATTAATCTGTAAACAAAATGGTTTGGTGGTTCATGATGTTGAAACTTCAATTTTTCCAACACAGTTCATATTTAGAATAAAAGAGGTTATTTATATTTAGCTTCATTTATAAGCTGAGTTTGGTTCAGTTGAATCCTGTGAACCATCCCTGACCCTGACATTACAGACCACACTCTGTTCTCTGTTTTGTATGTTGACCCCACACTTGTGATATCAGCTGCCAGCCACATTCTCAAATTGTTTCTCTCACACTTGGTTGCTGCTGATGACATTAGAGCTGAAAAGTGACCTATGCGTATGACCAGGATTTTTTTTTTTTACTCTGTCATGGCATGAAACATATCACACCATTAACTGTACTGTATTAAGTCACTCAGGGTGACAAACTGCAGCATTAACTGCGATAACCCACAGACACACACACACTCACTGAGGAGCTGCTCTGCTACAGTGCATGCTGGGACATAAATGTGCTTGACTGTTGACGATGCTCCACCAGACTTCCCAGCAGAGAAAAGCAGCTTCTCATGGCTCGTTAACTCAGACTTTACATGTCCTGACTTCACCCTGACTCTAACCCAAACACATATTAAAAAAATCTCTGAAAGCTAATGTTCCCACATTACAATGCCTTCATGTGTTATGGAGGTATAATATACAATGTGTATGTGTATGTGTGTGTTACTTCCCTGGCCAGGAGGCTCATGTTTGTCTGTCTCCTTGTTCCCTAAATGATGCTGACAGGACTATACTCTTTTGCTTCACCTCAGTGGCTTCACCAACCTCCTGCTCATCTCCAATCAAACCTGCTCTTTCTGTGGGTGTGTTTCATTGTCCATGTAGATGCTTCTCATTACAGCCAATCAAGTGAGATACATGTGTGCCTGTGACATGTATTGATATGTATTGTGTGAGACTGTAAATGTGCGTAGTCCATGTCCTTTGTCTTCTTTCTAAAGCCTTAGATGTGTTCTGTTGTTTTGTTTTCTCCGTGTCTTTGTGTTTCTCCTTTTCCTTTCTTCCTCTGTCAGCTTCTCTCACTTTAACATGGTCACACACACACATACACACACACACACACACTTGGATTTGTAATTTCACTCACTCATATCAAGTGTCATGATTCCTCACAAGGCTTGAAACATCGGCGGACACTCATGATTCTGTCATCACTCAGTGTGAAGGAACATGTCCCCGTCCCTGGTCTCTGAAATGTTCTATCCTAAATTAACTTCTATACATCACTGCTGCTTGTTCTGATTTACAATATTTCTGTAGTAGATTACTCAGACTGCTACTTCCTTAATACTGCCTATTGTTGTGAGCAGACTACATCTTTTAACACAGCTTTAGTTTTTGTGCCTCTTCTTGAAGTGGTTATTGGATCAGTGAACTGTTGCCTTTTCTTGTCTTTGAGTGTAGTGTGTCAATGGGCCACAAATTAACTAAATTTACAGCTACTGGATCTAGGAACAACTATATAGCAGCAGTACCTGAATATAAAGTCTGCATGCTAATGTTATAATATAGGGCAGCAAGGCTGGTAAGAATATCTTAAGATTAAGGCATATCTGTTCATAGTCTGTAAGTGTTGGACAGTTTTTTTAAAAGATATTTTTGGGTGTATATTGCCTTTATTTGATAGGACAGTGTGATGATGGTGCATTGAAAAGTCAGGGATCGCCACAGTTTGAATTCAACCTGTGAGAAGACAAAAAGTTTTCAAATTTTATGTTTTCATTCAAAACCACTTCCAGGACTTCTTCAGGGACACTGTTCTTTGTTGTCATGATGATGATGGGGGAGCATGCTTTGTTTTGTGAATGCCATAGAAAAAGATTCATTTTCTTTTTCATTCCCATCACACTATTCAACCTTGTTTCTTGAATCCATCTGAATTTATAATGTCATGCCTTTTATTTGTCACCTGTCTGTAGGGTTTATTAGGTTGCAAAAGAACACCTTTACTTTAAAGTGCTATGACCCAGAGGTCAAGTGCTCTGAAGTCATGTGATAATACTTGTGTGTCAGATTCCAGAAAATATTCTTTTGACAGCACAATGCAGATGCTTCTGTCAGCCTGGGCCTGATCTGGCTCTGTGTGTGTCCTCTAACAGAAATTTTACTTGATTATCAGCCAATTTAAATGTGTAATTGCACTGTAAAAGGAAGCTGGCCAAATGTAGGCTATGTTAAATGCCCAAATTTTTCACAGACAAGCATGTTGACTTTAGTTCCTGCTGGTCTTCGTAGATAAGGTTCAACAGTGGTCTTACAGCTCATCTTATTATATATGTTGTGTGCCTTCCTATCTCTGTTAATTGTATGCTATTACTGGATAGGGACTGTGAGGGCAGACCTCTGTCTGTGCTGAAAGCTCTGCCTGTTATAATGATTAGCTGCTGATGGATTAGATTCAACTTGACAGAGATAGATGTTGCAGACAGACACACATGCACGCGCACATGCACACACTCACATTGACCATCTGTTCAGTAATTGTCACAATGCACAGTGTGTTTGTGTGTAGGAGTGGAAAAAGGCAAATGTTGGTGTGTGTCTGTGTCGGGTGGGAAAGCTGTGTCTGTTTGTACCATGTAATACATGTGTGACATAGATGAGCCACAAACTGACCTCATTCATTATTCTATCAGGAGTGTGGAAACATGTTTCAGACCTCTGTGTGTGTGTGTGTGTGTGTGTGTGTGTGTGTGCATGATGCTTTTATCAAAGGGACAGAATGGAAATTGAACCCATACACTTGTCTAAACTATAAATTACAGAGCCTGCATGTGTAAAAGAAGAACTAATGAGGGTAGGCCATAAAAAATAAAATAAAAAATGAATTTCATTGCACAGCTGAGTGTTTCCAATCAAAATAAGTAATAGACATAAACCACACATGTCACAATTTCCCATAGAGAGGCTTGACTTGGTTGTTTAGCCTCTCAAACTACTTGAGGAGTTCATTTGGATAAACTGGCTGATTACATTGGCTATATCGTAATTTAAGAAAAAAGCAAGAGTGAGCACAGATTGGAGACACATTCAAGCCAAATGTTGAAGTAAGGACAAGGGTCTGTTTGTTGCATTCGGCTGAAATCACTTTAGTAATGTAATGATCCCTAATCAGTGCAGGGTGGGTGCTGGTGATAGAGTCTGAGAAGATAATCAAATAGTTGTGCATAGATAATCTTTACTGCTCAAGTGCAGAAGCTCTTCTTCTTCTCCTCCTCCTCTACCCTGTATTTTTTTCAGTTACCAAAAACGTTCATGTGCATGTACTATCTTTCTCTGAAGACTGATTTGCATGTACAGTGGAGGAAATACGTATTCAACACATCAACATGTTTTTAATTCAACATAATTCCATTGCATATATGCTATACATAACCAGACTTTGCCACAAACTCAAAAGAAGTGCACAACTAAAGAAACTGTAACTCTTAGATTCATAAAAAAGCAAAAAAAAAAAAAAGAAAAGAAAAGAAAAGAAAAAACTATTCTCACACTGTAGAGCATGTTTAGACATGTTGGTGGATAAATACTTCCACTATTTGAAAAAGGGTGAATGCAGGCGAACAAATCATTTCTCACCAAAAAACATCTAATCATGCATAGAAGCAAATACCTCCACCAACACCTTCACAAGACATTGGTGAGCAGCATACTAAAGGTTTTGGTTACTAATGGAAATGGTTGCTTCCTCCATCGGATCCAAGCTCCACTGTGAAGTTGGTGTGTCTGAGTTTAACCACCCTGGCCTTCATTTATTCATATAGTGACAGCACAAGAAATGTACTGATGAGTGGTGTTAATTAAAAAACGGCTCACACTGTCTCTATCCTATTTTTAATTTTCACACATGGGGCAATGCTCTTTGTCTATAATGATGGTATGATAATGAAGCTTCTCTCCTCTCTGTTTCACTGGAGACAGAGCAGACAAGAGATATAAACAGATACAGAGATAGGACTGAGCTGGCTCAGCTAACCAGCTCACTCTTAATGTTCTCTATAGCTCTGCTGCTGTTGTTTTAGAGGGATGTCCCACTCCACAGAGGCATCTGTCAAACCAATTACACTACACCAACCTCTCTTTCTCTCTCTCTGTCTGTCTTTCTCTCTCTCACTCGCTTGCACTCTCTTTCTACTTTTATTAAAGACCAAATCAATTATAAATGTTATTAAAGTGGTTTTACATTGGATAGCTAACCATCCCTCGGGCTAATCCTTGTGATAAAAATCTCATCTGCTTCCACAGGTCATGTTGATAAGAGACAAAACATGCAGTCATGCAGTCATTTATTATTGTGTGTTGTCCCCTGGTCTATTGTGGGACATTCAGTATTGTCTGATAAGTCTGGAAGGGCCTGTTATTTCCTGAAAGAGAGACAGAGCCAGATTTGAATCAGAACAAACATTAATTAACTCTTGCTGGTGGTAATCAACAGATTCTGTGATTATTTAGGATAACATACAAGTCCCATCTATTTTCTCTGCTTTCTCCCTTGTGTCACTTTATCTTAACCTTTTAAAAACATTTCTAACATTCAATTATTCATGCAAAGAAATTATATTTGCATTTTATTTATTATTCCAGCAGGAAATGCAGGGCAAACTCCTGTCTGCTCACAGCAGACAGAAGCAGACAGGAATTTGTAGGAGATTGTGTTCTATAATACCTTATGTCCCAACTGCACTGTTAGACTTAAATCCACAATAAAGCAATTACAAAGTTGCCCTGGAGGTTTTTTTTTCTCTCTGTGATCAAACCAAGATTCATAAAAGGACTGAACAGGTTACTCACGTACTCCTCTGTCTCATGTATGAGGAGATGGGTAGTGGATTTTATTGATATCAACAAATTGACATCTTCACATGCAGTGTGTCATCTTCACCATGATTATCTTTTTATATCACCCACACTCCCCGCTGCTGCCCATGTTGTCATCTGGGTATCATGGATGATACTCACTGTCTCTCTTTACATGCATATTTATAAGTCATAATATGTCTAAATTCTGGGTAATGAGTCTCTCTCTAACTTTAATGTTGTCGTTTTTTTCTGTGAAGCTGTGGTGTGACTCATGATGTGGTTGCATGCAGCATGAAAGTAACAATCCATAATTAGCAGTGGTGAGTTGTCTTTAAAGAATTTATGAAAAATCTACTTCCCTCTCACCACTTTAAAGGCGCTATATTTAGCATGTAGCAGTGGCTATGTAGCTACCGTTATCACTGGCATGAACAGCTGCTCACACACCAGGGTTGTTGTTCAGAGTTAAACATATTATGTCATTCTTTATTTACCGAACACTGTTACCAGTGGTGAGAAGCAACAGTAATATTGTGTTGCCTCTATTTCCATCACGTCTTCAAGTTAATGTGCTAACCACCTCATATAGTGGTTATAGTGCCCAGTCGCCCCTAATCCAGTTTTAGATTAAATGAACTGCAGCCAGTGAGTTAAACTTAGCACAAGGAACAACTCTTTTATAAACAGTGTAAAAAAGTGTAAAAACATTTGCCACTATTCTGATTTCATTTGTTTATTTATAAGACAACTCAAGTCACATTCCAGTCTCTCTGGTTTCACTTCTTGATGAGTAACCAGTTTAAGTGATTTGCTTTTAATACCATCACATGGCTCATCTCGCCAACTTACAAAGCATTGCATCAGTCAAAGCTTTCTTAAATGTCACAGCTGTGGGGAGACAAATTGCATTATGTAATGCACTGACTTAACGTTTCTTCTTTGTAATTTACACCTTGACATTGGAGCAGTGGACACGCAGACAGAGAAGTTACATCAGCAGGTAGCACATTACAAGGTGCAGGTTGTTTTACTAGCTATTTGCTGCCTGGTTTGCACATGGCAAGATACAGGTAAGATTAAGCAGATAAAATAACATGGCAGGACTCTGGAGGAAACAAAATCTGGCCACCTACTGTGGTTTTTCTTTTGAACTAGATCTTATTTTGATCTGAACTGTTGGTGACATGCAGAAGCAGCAGCAGCTGTCATATAAAAAATCACATCAGCATTGTACTTCTTCACCAGCTCTTCTTCCTCTGAACTCTGCTGATGTATTTTGTCTGTTGAATAATCACTTTTTATCCTCAAATGAGTTCCCCAGCAATCTAGGCCTATAGCAGCAATAATAAGGGGTGGATCCAGGCTCACCTGAGCCAGCCCTGACTAAAACTTTTTCAGCTAGTAAAGTTTGAAGCCTAATCTTAAATGCAGAGTCGATGTCTGCCTCCTGAACCCAGACTGGGATCTGGTTCCATGGGAATGCAGCCTGATAGCTGAAGGCTCTGCCTTGCATTGGAAACTCTAGGAACCTGCTCTGTTGGGATAATGAGCCCTTTACGACATGATGGAGCTTGGTCATTAAGAGCTTTGAAGATGAGGAGGAGGATTTTAAATTCTTTTCTAATGTATTGTATCTAACAGGGAGTCGATGCAGAGCAGTCTAGGTAATGTGTTTCTCAGTAGCAAACAGGTTGAGTTTTTATCTGTAACAGCCTGCAGTGTGCTTGGTGGTTGACTGGTCGAGATGTTACCCACTTTTGGACAAGGTGTCATTTAATGGTGTGTGTCAAAAACTAAAGTGATCCCATGTAAACTTTTGTGTTAATTACATTCACATAAATGTGGTCAAATGCTGTTATGGAGAAGAGAAGTTGACTGGATGTTACTCAAGGTCTCTGAGCAAATATTTTGCTTTGTTTTAAACCAGCCAAAAAAAAAAAAAAAAGTCAAGCGTACTTCACATTGTATATGTTTGACTGAATATCTGTGTACAAGTGTGTTGGCTGTGTAATTCCCTCAATAATAGAATAATAATAAAGCATTAGATGAGGGGCTGCTTTTTATCTTTGCCTCCACTTAAACTTGTTTGGCTGTACATTCCCTATGAAGTGATAGAGCATGATGTACTGTGGCAACATAGTTTGAACAGTATTGCAGTTTATTGCTTTAATTAAGTCTTTGTTGAAAGCTGCACACATAGAATCACATTGAATCATCCTGTGTGTGTTCCCCTCTATTCTCTCTCCCTGTGTGGAGTTCATGGATGAACTTCTGTTACAGGAAGTGTATCTCTGCCTTCAGTTGGGTTCTGGCCAACACTCCAGGTTCAGAGCAGTGATATGACCTGTGCCTTAAAGTGATTAGAGCACATCCTATGTTTTCATAGCCTGAAGTGATGAATGCCAATTCAACTCCCAACCAAGACAATCTTTATTTCATGTCATTCCCACAGTCCTCTTCCTGTCTCTCTTCACTGTCCTATATAATAAAGGCATAACATTCTCCAAAAATATCTGGGAAAAAAGTCCTGCAACCAGCAGTCATCTCACTTCCTGTCCAGAGGTATCAAATGCTCTAGTTTATTTGACGTCTTTTTGAGACAGGATGTTCCTAATGTTTGTAGCACTACAGGTGTAGAAAGGCTGATCATGTGTGTGAGCTGAAAGAACACCTCCACACTTACAGCTCAAACATGCAGCTTCAACCTGTAAAGGAGCAGAACTGAAGAACATTGTTGTTTGTAACATTGCCTCATTGTTGAGTGTCACGGATGGTTAGAACAAAACTGAACAGAAAACAGCAAACATGAAGCCAATGTCAAACCGAGCAATGAGGTAGTGACAAAAAGGCAAATTTGACCTCCCCAGGCTAAAACACAACATCATTAAAATCCCCAAATCAAAATCACTGCAAGACAAATTGTCTGATGAAACCACTTTGACTGCACAAGCTGATGCAGCCTCTTTGAGCAGCCTTGCTGTGAGTTGTTCTTTGTATCTGCTCTGGAGATGAGGCCAGCCAGGTAGCTCCAGGCTTTATTTAAATTCTGTGGCTTATTTGCTGCCTTTGAAGAGGCGATGACACATTGCACTGAAGCACGCTCTGGGCTTTAATAACAACACTAAGAGTACCTGTGGGCGAGAGAGGGGCTTGTTAAGCTTCATGGCTATCTCAGGTCGCTGTGTCATTGATAGAGCTTCGAGTAATGTGTGTGTGTGTGTGTGTGTGTGTTGTGGTGGGCAATAAAGCTGCGAGATTAAGGGGATAAATTGCTCATTTTGCGACGTGTTTTGAAGAAAATCATTCTCTACATCTCTCTATTTAATTATGTGAATACTTTCAGGGATGTTAGTCCCAAGTGAAGCGTGCCCACTGGGTCTCCAGCTGTCTGGTTAGGACACACGCAGACAGCAAAGGTGGAGGAAAGCATTCCTTTGTTTGCATGTGAGCGACAACATGAGAGGTGAAAGTGTAATAACATGTAATGACAGCAGGCCAGCAGCAGTGCATCAGACATGCACCTCTCACACAACAGAGAGGAAGAAGATGTCACTTTACTTGATTTTTTTTAGACTGGCGTTCAACTCTGACTAGGGCAGCCCTGTTTTTAGGTGTAGTTATCTTGTCTGTTCTATTTTATGTACTTCTGGAGGGCTTTAATACCCTGCAGCACTGTAGCACTTTCTAATTGGTTTTTATATGTATTGTCTATTTTATGTATTTGTTTTATGTTTTGTTTTATGGCTCTGTTGTGAAGCACTTTCGGTTATTGTAAAGGGCTATACAAATAAAAATTGATTGATTGATTGATTGATTTGTCTCCATCTGAGATTGACAGCTGATTTTCAGTGTATTAGCAGTTTGCTTTCATTTGTTGGGTAGGATGTGATAATCAGCTACATGCTCACAGCTGATCATTGTTGTGCATGTTAACGCAGCTGCCGTGTTTGCACTGTGTAAATATTTCAGGCCATTGAGTCTCTTTAAACACACATTGTGATGAAGTTGGCCTGGATATTAACACCAAGAAAGGACTACCAAGCAGGAAAGAAATGTAAAAGCCCAGGGGCACTGATGGAAAGTTAGATGAAAAGATTGATGCCAGTGCTTTATTAAGTCATAGCCAGCAGCCACTTAGCTTAGGTTTGCACAAAGACTGGAAAAAGGGAAACAAGTCGTGTGGCTCTGTCCAAAGGTAACTAAATCCATGTAGTGTCTCTCCTGCTGAAGGAGGAGGGACATAGTTCACAGTAGTATTAATCTTCATAGTTGACTGTTAACCAGAAAACAAACACGCACACATGCACACAAAAGAGTATTGATCTCTAAGAAGATCAATTTGTGTTTTTAAGAAGAAAACAAAAATTATTTCAATGTCCTTTAAAACCTCCTCTCTCTGGAGCTCCTGTAACAACACATTTATACAATATGAGACCTTTAAAATTTCCCCGAAAGGTCAATCTTGATTGTTTGTCTTAATATTTTTTAGATTTATATATCTAATAGATTCAATGGAAGTAACATATGAAAAATCTGGGGTAGGACAGTATCATTACACCATTGTGCTGACACCCGAGGAAATAATAAAGCTGGCTGGTGAAAACATATGAGGAACAGCAGCACATTTTCATCCTCCTTTCCTAGCGGGAAAATCCAGCCATGATTAATACATAACCTTTTAGCAGAAAGTTATACAGCTCAACCATCCCCACTTTTACATCATGTGGAAATATTCATGCAATGGAATCAAGTGTTTTACAAAGGACAAATGGGTAAAATTGTTGTGTTCTGTTGTTAGCTCACACTGCAGACAGCTGCAGAACATTTCAGCGAGAGGTGTTGGGCAAAAATATCTGTGCCTCTTGCATAAGTGAACATTGTTCAGAGGAACACGCCACAATACACATAGAAATTCAAAGGAACGTAACTCTGTGGGAGTTGTGATGAGGACGATGGGAAAAGAGAGAAGCAAGTGAAAACTGTGAGTGAGTAAAACAGCATTAGTACAGAGGAAAAGTGTTACAGGATCAACAGGAGTTGGGGCGGGTGGGGAGCATGGGGTCAGGGGCATATCTGACCTGATTCTCGGGCAGGATGGATGTTCACTTTCATTAAAAACTAGAACTAAAACAGGAAAGTGACTTTCAGTGTTTCCCATTCATTGACCATTTATTGAGAAGACATACTGTACTGTTACTGTTAAATGTCCTCAGGAGGAGAGACTGACTGCACAAAGTCCTTTTCTTTGTTGAACTTCAATGTTGGCCATAGTCAAAACATACTTTTATAAACCTAAAACACATTAGACAGTTGATTATTTCTTCATGGAGTTTGACTGATGTCTGTTTCACCAGCAAAGAGAAAGCTGCTGTCTCAGGCTAATTCAAATACAATCTGCACTTTACACATAGAATTTACTGATGACCTTTTGAGTGTGTAAAATGGAAATGTGCCCTGATTTTGTGCTTTCCAAATGAAAGACTATGATGGCAAAGTTAAATCATCAAAGTGCTGAAAGCATTCAGTCTGAGTTTTGTCAGCATGAGCATCAAATAGACCAAGTTACAACCGGAAGAGCTGAGCTGTGTGGGTTTTTTAAAATATGCAGCAAACCTGTGTAACTTTAAAGAATCTAAATTGAGCTGTCAGAGGTGGGCAGATTCACAGACCTCTCCTTTTCACTTTCTCCTCTATCGCTTCATAAATTAAGATAATTTATGAGAAAAAAGTGTTGAGAAGTCAACGAAGTGGGCGGATTGATGATAGATTGGGTGATAGGCTAGCAGTGGTCAAAAACAATTCACATCAAAGGCCAACGATGAAGATTTCCTTCTGTGTGAATCATCAGAGAGAGAGAGAGAGAGAGACAGAGAGAGAGAGAGAATAGCAGCAGAGAGTAGGATGCAGTTCATTTGCAAACATCAGATCTGGCAGCCTAATTAGTCTCAGCCTTTGACAGACAACATCTGCCTGCCTCTGTTGGCTGGGTGTCTGTTTCAAACTGGAAGAAGTCATAGGCTGTGATGTGTGAACAATTTCAAGAGACTTTATCACCCATGAGTCAACAGGCTGCCACTGCTCTGACACAAATCCAACTGTCTCTCAGCGAATCTCATGCCAGAACAGCTGCTTCACAGAGAGTTTATTATTAATGAGGCAGTTTAGTGGATCTTTGGAGCATTTAGCATTAGGTTTTCTAATCTCTCAGGTTTTTGACCATCGTCATTTCTGTTTGTTATACAGTGACGATGAGACAGAGTTTACACACAAAGTCACATAAAAGTCTGGATAAGCAGCTTTTATGGAGGGTTATTACATATGTAGAAATGTATCAAGTCTATTGTCGCCATGTGGAGTCTGATATACTGACTGAAAGTGTTGTCACTTGAGTCACCTGTCAGCTGCATCTGAAGACTGTAACTGTGAAAAGTATGAAACAGGAGGTGTGTGGTTACAAAGAGGTGAGTTTACCAGACCTCTGTAACCAGCACTGAATGGTGGAAAAGAATAACGAAAAACCTTGTTGGTGTTAAATCTATTCAAAGTCCCAACCTTCTTAACCAAGAGGCCCAGAGAATAAATCTTCACCTTGTGGCTGTAAAATCAACAGGTGCTAAAACTTTTAAATATTCTATTAGAATTACCAAATCACCACCCATAACTCAGAAATGTCTCCCTCCACAAGGGACCAGTGACATTTTCTCGTGAAAGAGAACATGTCTCTGGTGAGAGTATTGTCACAGTGTGTTGTTAGGAAACAGGATGGAGCTGGAAATGTAAGCCTTGGGAGTTGGAGGTGTTCAGGAGGAATAAGATGCCGTGTGCATTTTATCATCTGACACTCATCATATTTACTGCAGCTTTAGGTATATAGGCTTATCTCTTATAAATTGCAAATCACAGGGGGGTGAGGTCTGATGTGGAAGCCTCTGTATGACGATATGACATATTTAGCTACCACCTGTCTTATTAGACCTGTTTAAGATCTTTGGGTGGAGGCTCTGGGCATGATGACACTGTAGGGGAAATAATCAGGATTTAAATGAGATTTGCAGTAAAAGTGACAGGGTTGTCAACAGTTGATTTGACATGATGCAGAAAACATAGGAGAATGAAATTCAGCACCACATGGGGTGAAAATCTTCTTCCTTTGCAACTCTTTGCACTGTACTTGTTTTCTCAAATGCCCTCTGCAGAAGCCACAACAGAAACTTTTCCAAACGCCCCAATCTGCCTCATCAAGGCGTCATCAAACAGTGCGCTACAATGAGATTTTTTTTTCTTCCTCACTCTGCCAAACCCTGCCCTGCTTTGTCTTAGTATAGGAGTCTGCTCAGGAACATGTTAGAAACTCATGGGGAAAACAACTTCCGAAAGAACGGAACAAGACAGATACTGTAACATATCTGCTTATGTGTCATGGCCGTTGCTAGCTGTTTTGTAACATTTAGAATCTGGTTTGTACTTAAAATATTTCTTTTGCAAAAACATGCTGCGCCTAAATATCAAACTAGGCCCAGCTGTGTTTGTAGCTTTGCCCAGAACTACTGAAAGAAGAACATAACTTCAAAATAACACACATTGTATTAAGTCATCTTTTCACTCAGGACTTTTCTGATGGTGGTCCTGCCTGGCGTCTAAAATTCAAGAGTCAAATTCTTCTGTCAAGTTCCTGAAGCAGATTGAGCTGCGATGGAAAGTTTCACCGTCCTATTGAAACTTGTTCAGTAAAAATGTTAAAAGAGCGCTCTCATGGCGTCATTTGCATGTAGTAATTGAGAGCGAGAGTTTGAAAATTCAGAAAAAGAAAGCTTGAGTTGGAGAACTCCATCGAGTCAAAACATGCTGTGAAGTGTCATCCATTTCCCCTCCTCATCTATATTTAGACCTTCATTTCATCCGCCTTGAATCTCGTCATCTGCTGCATGCTTGCTGCACTCCCCTCAGTCGTCACTTTAAATACTCTTGTAGTAGTTGAATCTATCATTGATCTTTCATCTTTAACCTATTTGCTTTCATTCCACACTAATTCCCTGTGAAGGAGCTTGAGCTTGTCTCATATTGTGTGTTCACATCAGAACATTGCAGTGTGTTTTTTGTCATGGTTCCAGATATGATTGATATCTTACAGCAGATTAACAGCTGTCAAACAACACTTAATACATGTGTATGGATGTACATGTTCCTAAAGGATGAATATGCAAATCTAGGTTTTGAGGCATTCAAGAGAGCAATGTGCTAAAGGTTTTTCGTAGTGGGTCTGAGCCACAGCTGTGTACACAAAGTGAAGTCTCTGGGCTCACTGCAGGACAGTTAAGGGCCTTGAAGGCTAAATCAGCATATCACACAGTGAGCAGACTGATGGGCACAGCAGCTTTATGAAAGTGGAGAGTGTTAGGTTTGTGGAGCTGTCTGTCAGTGGGTGATCTCATTGAAATGACTTCATAGAGAGATGCTCATTAGATCTCTGAACTCAGCACTTTGATGTATTCAGATTTTAATGGCTTTTGTAAACTAGTTTACTCCTGTCATTGTGGCTATACTATTATGTATACTTTATTGTTACTTTTATGGTAGCCTAGGATTATAATTATTACTATGGCATCTTTTGGTTTAGGCCAGAGGTGGGCAACTCATTCCACAAAGGGCCACTGTGGCTGCAGGTTTTTGTTCCAACCAACCAAGAGCACAGAGTTTGACCAATCAACTGTCTGACGACTGAGATCAGTTGATTAACTGAGTCAAGTCTGGTGTGCTGCTGCTTTGTTGGAACAAAAACCTGCAGCCACACAGCCCTTTGTGGAATGAATTGCTCACCCGTGGTTTAGGCCTATGTCAGGAATCACACCAGTCCACTTTAGTGTACTCCTGGTCACTCCCTCCAAGAAATAGATAACACCACAAATGACTGTAACTGGTGGATTGATTTCTCTCCAGTACCATCAATGACATGTTTAACCTCTGCAGCACCTTGCATTCACCTGGAGTTCACTACTTCATAACCCAGAGCACCAGCTCATTCTCAACACATCAGCTCTAAAGCTACAAAGACAGGCTTAATCAAAGATATGGTGACTGCCTCTTTCATCTATCTGACATTTATCTGTCAGCATAAACTAATGAAAGGATTGCAAATAGGGAAATTCTTCCGATAATGAGCTGCTAATACACAGCTCCTGTTGTCTTACTGCAGGGTTCTTTTATTTACATTCCATATTTATATTCTCTCTCTGAGTTTAGTTTCATAACATCCTATAAATAGGCTGATAGTCCAATTCCATCAAACATGCGCACACGCAGCCCCCTGAAGCTGCAGGGTGGGCTTGTACACAAGGAGCAGTGCATTCTGGGAGAGGCCCCACAGAGAGGCAAGAGCAGGCAGCATGTGCGAGGTTGAAGGTCACCCATTATCTACTTCCAAGAATAAGTATGCATTGACTGCATGCACGCAGTCTCAGTGGGCTTTAAAGAAATGCACATCATGTTTCAAACCCAGCAAGGACAAAGTCCCCAGAAAAAAGCTTATGGACAAAAATGGAAGAAGCTGTGAGACACAGTTCAGAGAGAGAAGCTTCTTGGAAAATGTATTGAAATGAAAATAAGTGGCACTGCCTCCCTAACCTCTGCTTCCTCTGTCAGTATGATGGAGGAGTAGGCAGTGGGTCGCAGCACAGACAGAGCAACACTTCAGCACTCTGACACCATGTGCATCCCGAGCCACTTTCAGATGAAATTCAGGTAAAAATTGGCCTTGTCGCATCATTTCTCATTTCAGGGTTAGGGTTCCATATCGATGCACAGTTGCAGGAGGAAATGGGAAAACGTTCAGCTGGTCATGCTCTCTCCTCCACATTCACCATGTGCTGCTTCACAGGGGTGACATGTGATGGCATCGAGACGAGACGATTCATGAGGAGAAGAAGAACATTTTCTGTTTAGGATGTTGAATTCTTATGGAAGGAATGATTAGGGAGACAGGTGTTTTCCTCTCAAATGTGTGTTTTTTTTTTTGTTTGTTTTTCCATTTGATCAGATGAAAGTTTCCTCACAACCAGGAGCCACAGTCATCTTCTGTTACTTGGTAAATGTATTTTGAAGACAACCTTATGATAAGCCTTTGCTGCTTTCCTAACCCAGTGCTGTAGCTGTGCCTTTCTTTAAATAACTGTGATAAGTGGCAAAGTAAAATAAACTACTTACAGCAACACAACTTCTCATTTAGTAAAAAGAGCTTCCTCTCTGCTAATCCTGCAGGATGTTGATCTATGAACATGTATAACATGTCAATGTGAAAAAAATAAAAAGTTTAAAGAAAATCACAATCAGCCACTATCATTGATACATTAATCAGTGTTTTCAACATTATGCAATTCCTCACATCCTTCAGGCTTTCTGACAAACCAACTGTCATTAGCACGGTTCAATTAGGCCTCTCACGTGGAACAGATCTATAATGTGAATGTGAATATATGACCACAGGCGTCTGCAGCCACCAGGGATTTGGGTTATTTTTCACTCTTCTGTGTGTTCTCTCTCTTTCTTTGTAAGAACGTGACTGTTCTGAGCATTATTTTTGCTCCACTGGATAAATCTAATTCAATCAGGACAGACTACTAAGAACGGAATAAGACAGGTTGTGAGGCAGAAAGACATTTATTGTGTACAAATAACTTTGGCGCTTAGACCCTGGGGAGTAGATCAGCTTAGAAGACGTATTGATGGATGTAAAGCTTCTACCTGAAGAGGACTTCCCCGGGCCCAGACACTGGTGGTGGTAGAGATGACGCCTCCTGACATGGAAGCCTCTGGATGAAGATGGAGATGGCCTGGATCTTGAGGAGGTGAAGGGGGGCAGGTGGGTCGAGAGATTTTGTGTGCTGGATGACAGCTGGATTAGAGTAGAGAGAGAGCACTTTTAAACATGACAGCTGAAAGCTGATTGGAGAAAAAGAAAAGGTGGTGGACTGGGATTGGATGAGGACAGTGATGAGGGGTGGATCAAGAGGGAAGCGGGAGAGATGAAATAAGACTCAGTGAGCATGCTTGAAGAGATAGTCTTTCTGACTGAACTTTCGTGACGCTTCATTAAAACATAAGTTTTACTTTGGTTTGCTCAAGTTGAGTTTGTGTTGTTATGAATGGCTGAGTGGTCATCAGTGCTGGGGTGGACAATGTGATATACTGAGGACTGGAGGTTAGGTTACTACTTTATGAAGTATATGTATGCACTTAATGTGAATTTCAGAGAAACCAGCCTGCGGCAGAAGAAAAAAAGTCATGTGTGCATTGATGTGATGATGACATTGATGTGATGATGTGGTCAGCTAAACTTCAAAAGTTAAACAAAAACTATGTACTAACCAGTTGCTTTCACCAGTGAAAATAGTAAAATACATAGAACATGTGTTTTTAACTGTGATTATTAAACGGTGATTATTTCATCAAACACTTCCAGTGCCTTGATTATTGACTATTGACTATTATTATTTACAAAAAAAACAAAACAAGAAGAAGACAGGCAAAGCAAGAACACAAAGAAAGGCTGGGATCTTGTGCCAGGGAGTTGAGACAGCGAGGGTGGAGGAAGGAGCCACATATAGAGACCCAGCCCACAGCTTCATGCAGGTGCCTTCAATCCCTCCTCAGTGAACTGCACCTTGAACACAGGAACATGCAGAAGAGCAGACACACATCAAAAACAATAACATAACACAGTGACATGCGACATACGTTATTGTTAATGTTAAAAGACCAGTTGTTTCAACCTGTCCTTGATACACCAAACCTTCTGAAAACATGGTTTATGTGCCATGACCATAGTCTTTAGATTGGATGATTTGATGTGGGGTTGTGAGTAACTTATCTATAGTCAGTGTCTTACCTGCAGTAGATTTGGATCAGTGCACTGTGAGGAGTCCCAGCACAGAAGCTGAGTGACGTTGTTCAGGCACACTGAGAAACAGAAACAGCCAGATTCAGTTGAACCGTACACTTTGTTCTCTGCTTTATCTGTAACCATCAAACAGCTGTCTCCTCCGGTGCTGCAGTCTGTTAACTTTATTCCTATGCATAAGCACACAATGGTTTCACACTGTAAAACACTGACTACATACACCTACCTCACACAGCTCCATATGAAATAACCCAAACTATATGTCTCCTATACCTCTGCCCTGCATAGACTGGTTGGTTTATGATTTCCTGTGGCAATGCTGATAGTGACCACTGTCATTAGCAGTAGCACTGGCTACAAGGCGGCTGCCTGAACTGTACCAAATCTTTACCAAAGGGGTGGCAGATTATTGAAGCCACTGAAAAACAAGAATGACCCGCCAAGAGAGCTGCCAACACCATCAAACGCTCCACTGGGTCACTGTGGAAAGTGATGTTTTGTTTGTTTTGTTGTATAGTTCAGAAGATTCTGTTTTACAAAAGAGGCTGCAGACATGACAAAACTTTCATTTGCTGGAAATATGTAACCTCTCTCTCTCTGTCTCTCTCTCTTTCTGTCCCTGGTTTCTGCTCCTTCCTATACATCAGTGTCCCATTGATCTTGATCTCAGTCTTTGATCGGAGTCGTGCAGATGTGTTGATGGTTTTTTATGTCATCCTCTCTCCTCACAGCAGGAGAAAAATGCAATGTAAACAAGATATCTGCTTATCATTTTAATGCTCCACTTTATATTTTTATCCTCACACATCTTCAAAATGACACTGACTGGATGGTCCCGCACATCTCTGTTTCCATCATCCTCCCTTTGCTCTGCACCACAGCATACAACATAGGCACAGGCCTTTGTGAGGTGGGAGGACGCTGGCAAAGAAGGGATGAATAGAGATGAATAGAGATGCATATAGATGTCGACAGATTCTCTGAGACAAGAGAAAGGAGAGGTAGCAGGTATACAGTAAAACAAGAGAGCAAGAGGAGGCCTGTGGGAATATGAGAAGACAAAACTAATAAAAGGTGGGGGAAAGTGTTGACAATGGATGCTGCAGGGAAACAGAATGAGGAGGATTAGGAAGACTGTGTAAGAGGATGATGAAGGCGTAGGGACACATGTCAAGTGTGATGAGTAGATCACTGGGATATCTGTGTCTCAGTAACAAATCATTGGTCATTAATTTCAGTGAAAACATGTTAGAATGAAGTGGCCTTAGTTCAAGCAGAATCTTCATATCACTGCAACATGTCGTGGCAGGTAAGTGAGGGAGGTCCTAAAACCCTGCTTCACTTTTCACCACCAGATTCCAGGGAACAAAAACGTTTATCAGACTTTCCTGCAGTAAGACAAAAGATTTACTCCAATTAAGCTGTTGTCATGGAGACACAAAATCCAAAACCTGAGTAGTTTTGTTTGTGACTCTTTGACTGATTGAGACTTGAGTTGTGGTTGAAGAACAGGAACCTTTATTATTGCACATACATGACTTTTGAGCTTGAGCTGAAAAACGGTGGTGTCAGGTGAAAAACTAAGCTGCTGACTCCAAGATCACCATTTTTGGAAACACACTTATTTGTTTTCTTGCTTTTGAAGACCTACACTCAGCCAGGAGACGTGGCTCCTGGCTGTGGCTTAGCTTTGCTCAGCAAAAAAGACTGCAAACAGCAGGGAATAGCCAGCCTTACTCTGTCCCAATGGGGTGGGAAAGCATTCATTAGTGGAGTTTAAACTAATGGTCAGTGACTTTTTTTGAAACACTGGATAGAGTCAAGCTAAATATTTTATCCGCAGTAATTGATGAACATGATTATCACTTGAACGCTGTCATTTCATCTCCATCAGGCTTCAAAGTATCATTTTATCTTATCCTCTGTTTGCCAGATCAGACATTTTCTTTTTATGATTTTATTATTTTACTTCTCTCCAAAGCAGCTTACCAGTTAGAGACACCGCTGAAGCCTCAGTGCTGCCGTAGACCGTAAAGTCAAATTAAATCTGTTCAATAAAGTAAAGTACAAGGAGATCTGTTGTCAGCACACACAGTCCCAGAGTAAAAAGTCCAAACCATCATTTTTTAACATCTAAAGCACTCTCCTGTGCAGTGTGTGTGTGTGTGTGTGTGTGTGTGTGTTTGATTGTGGGAATGCTATAGCATAGTAGCAATAAGAGACCAGGCCATCAGAGGAGGGGATGGTGGTGAGTCAGAACAGTCTTTATTATCAGATGCTTTTATGTGAGACAGTACTAAAATGAGATTAACTGCAGTATTTATTTTCACACTACACAAAATATGCAAACACTTCCTTGCCACACAGCACTGACTTACAATCTGACCCCCCCGTGCCCAGGACTTGTATGTGCCAGTTTATTTATTGACTGATTTATTTTTCTGCTCAGTGCACTTCTGTTGTTGTTCTGTACCGATTTCTTTGCCATGTTTGAACTAATATTACCAATTCATAATTTATAGACTTGAAGGATCTCTAATATTGTTCTGTCCTCCCCCTGTTTGTCTCAGCGTCACAGTGTCTGTCAGCAATGGGATGTAGCCCCCACTACGAATATGCCATTGAAGAATTCTGTCTGGCCAAATTCAGACTGGACATGCAAGAGCTGGATCAGAGACACTGGTGTAGCTGGGAGGACACAGTCGAGTGAGTAGAACACACACACCCAAAGAAAGAGGGGAGTCCATCCAGAGGCATCCAAACACAAATGCCAACAGATTTATTTTCACATAAATCAGCTTCATGTTCTAAATTTGCATGGAGCAATTCCATCCTCTTAGTTTTAATGCCATAACGACACTGATCACCTACAATGAGATTGTAATTTGTTTCCTAAATGTGCCAAAGGACATGACAAAAATATTCAAGTATCTTTTGTATTTGATCTGTTGTAGATTTTTTAGGTCTGCCTGTTGGGAATCAAAACAACAAGACAAATAAGACAGCATGCACAAAGATTGAATTCTCTCTAGAGAGGGACAAAACACAGAGCCACACGACAGTCTGGTAGCTCAGGGTTGTGCCTCTGGCAATCACCTCAGAATCACAGGACAGGATACATACACATGGTTATCAGATCATAGTTTCTCAGCAGTTTAACACTAGTATTCTAACAAATTAAAAATAATAAGGACCAATTACAAAAATGACCGTAGTGGTCTGCTTCAATCAGGAGTTTACCCAGTTGAATTGGTAGTAGGGCATCTTTTGTTAGTTGTGCATGTCTCTGTGGTATATTTTGTGTCTTTGCAGTAGTATTGTGACTCTTTGTAGCTATTTCAATATTAACAATTACTTCAAACCGAGGCTCTGACTTGAGCCCTTTTAGTAATCCATCCATGGCCTGAGCCAACTACGTCACAATAGGTTTGGAAAAACCTAATTCACGTAAAAGAACATAGTTTCTTAATGTGCGTCAGGCCTTTGAACTAAGTAGTCTCAATATAAATTGTATTATTACTCTCAAGTGGATGAAATCATACCTACTGACACTGTCTGCTCTGGTATAAATAATGAAGTCATCAGCAGAGGCCTGAACCATATGGGTATTAACAGGCCTTTTCAGGCCTCTATTTTCCAGCCTACCTCTTCTACAGTATCTGTGTGTAAATGTTGCTGGAGTACTCAGTGATATATTATTAGTAAGGAAGAAATAAATCTGACCTGTATTTAAATTCTACAGCAAGTTCAGAGAATGATATAATACTGGTATTAGATATGCTACAAGATATCAGCAATTAACTGTTGATGGCCAGACTTTAATTTTTAAGAGTCTCTAAAACCTGGTTAGACAGTAAAAACATAGCTGTCATTATGATATACATGTTTGGGTTTGACAGCTTCATTACTTTCATCAGCGTTCTCATATGTGTTTCAAATATCTAACTAACAACTGCTCCCTCAGAGCTCTGTTGTTCTGCTCTCAGCCAGTGTACCGGGCTTAAAGGTCAACTTCCAGAGGATTTCTGCTCTTTTATTCCACACTGTTAAATAATTCAATATTGATAATCTGAAAACACTAAAGACAGATTTAAATGTATGTGTCGAATATAGACAGTAATGATAGTTTTAATTCATCATCACATGTACTTTTACTAATGTAATGTGTGATGTGATGTTCAGTGGTTAGGTTTACCTATTTTTTTGTCTCCTATCTAATTACTGACAACAGAAAAAGCAGGAAAAGAGCAACAGCAGAAAAGGCCGAGTGAATGAACGATTGAAATGTCAAAAATGGTTCAGATGAGTAGAAAAGGTCAAGTATCAGGACAGTTGCAGCTGCATTCTGGCCAAGATGCCACAAGGGATTTCTAAATCAGCTGAAATGACTTTTAGTGTCTGTATACGTGTCTCTATGAGTGTGTGTCTCAGTGACTGCGTGTGTCTCTGTGAGTGTGTGTCTGTCACCAACCTCCTCCGCTCTCTGGTCTTTCCTCTGTCCTGAGCTGTCACTCATCACTGTGTCACATCAGCCTGAATTGATCTGTCAGTCTCTCTCTCTGAATAGAAACATCAATATCATGAAGTAGAATGTTACGAACGTTCCTTTGATCACATTCCTCATGCACACTTAAATTTTAATGAACATATGGTTACTAAAATACACATCCCTTCTACTTTGTGTCAGCTATGCTGAAATGTCGCTTACTGTCACTGCAGTGAGTATATACATTATTAAATGCTCTGATATATTTTCCTCAGATGCCAGAATATAGTGTACCTATTCTCATTTTACTTTCAAAGAAAAGGCTCAAGTGCCAAAGTGACTGTGAATGACTGCCTTTATTCTGCAGTAAAACATATTTGAATGAAATACAGTTTGTCAAGAAAATGGGACAAGTTTCTTGTCAAAAACGGTGCCACCGTGTGCTTTGTCTCCTCTTTTTTACAGCAACTATAGTCACAATTTGTCTCATCTCCTCCTAAATCCCCCCCTACTGTATACTTACATGTGTTTTAATCTATTTGTGCTCCTCTCATTTTGTTGTTTATACATCCAAATGTCTCTTGTGCGTATGTTAAGATATTGCCTTTGAGATCCGTAAAACATCTGTACTCACCAAACCCTACTAGCAGTTATTGCTAGTACACAATATGACGTACACTATTTGTTCTGCAGTCAATATGTTCTTGTGTCCACATCCAATCCCAGAACACAATTTGAAAAGGGCAGCAACCTGCATTACCGCAGCATTACAGCAAATGACATTTCAAGCAATTTCACGGCCACTTATGGATTTCAAACTGGAGACTTTTGACAGAGTTGTGCTTGTCCTCATCTTTTGAGATCAGGTGATCGTCTGAGCTTTTTTTAGGCAGTCATTTTTTAATATACGATGTTCCAATAAAAATTATTAGTCTTTATTTTGGATTCCTGCAGTGATGCTCAGACACACTGAAGCCCGTCAACAACTCCAGCACTAAAGAGGAAGCACAAAATAAAAACAAAGGCTAAATGGTCATTTTAAGGGTAGCTCATGACAATTAAAGTAAAGTCATAAACTGAAACTTAGAATTAAAACACTACTATTACTATTATTATTAACATTGTTAATAATAATAATAGATTTGGAATCTAAAGAAGCAAACAAGTCTAGAAAATAGTTTCTTTCTGTCAGGAGCAATATGGGCCATAATCTCTAATGTATCTAGTCAAAATCTGCAAATCCTCAATCATTAGAATATTTTAGATGTGAGCAAGTGTCAAAGTCTTCATCTGAACACTGAGCACAGGGCTGTCTCTCAGAGTCAGTAGTGATGGGAATCTAACAGACTGACACAATCTGCAGATGGATAACATCTCTAACCTGCAGGTGACAGAGCTAATCACTGAGTCAGCGTAAAGCTCATCAGCAGAAAAGCACTGCAGTCAGTACCATAGTATATTTCCTAAGCCAGCACCTGGGTAAACCAGTAAGCAAACAGCCTGCCTTTCTTGAAGAAGGCTTTTTTCCACAGCAGTCATTTTGAATTGTCATAATAAGACAGTTACAAGTGGCACTAAAAGATTAACATTGACTCTGTTCTATTCAACAGTTCCAGTAAGTCAAGTCACAATACCGGGAGCCTGAATGTGTAGCAGCTAAAAGAGAGAGAGTGCAGCCATCATTCACCTGCATTCATATATATTTCACTGAGAGAGAATGGAGAAAAACTGTGTGACTTCCCGGAGAGAGCGTTTGTTGTTTACAATGTGTGAAATGATGTGATGTCTGCCATCATCGCCAAAGAAATCATTAAACTGTAGAGATGAGCTCTAAGATCCTTCAGTTTATTACATGCCATATATAACTGTCTAAATCAATTTGGTAATGTGCCTCCCTGTGCTGCTGGTACACAGACCCTTAAAGTGCCACCTTCAGTTTTTCTCTCCACAACTACAAATAATGACTTTGACTACACATCTTTAATGACTACACATTTTTAATGAATTCCTCTTCCGGTGCATCTTTGTCTCTCCATCTATTTCTGAAAAGTAGCATAATCAGCGTACAGGCTTTTGATAGATTATCCATTTGTGTCGATCGATCACAGTGAACATCAAAGTCTTACGTTAGAGCTTCATGCTAGTGCGGTTTAAGGGCTGACTGAAAAATCTGCACTCCAATTGTATCTGTAGACT
This sequence comes from Caranx ignobilis, assembly GCA_021432705.1. Taxonomy (NCBI): domain Eukaryota; kingdom Metazoa; phylum Chordata; class Actinopteri; order Carangiformes; family Carangidae; genus Caranx; species Caranx ignobilis. Next base: position 18,160,979 of record MU269983.1, read on the forward strand.
TGTTGCCCAGGAGGCTGGAAAAATACATTAAAAGTACTAAATAGACTAAAGCATGCAACATTATTGATATGCATTATTTAAGGTGTAGAACGTACTAATGAGTTTATGTGTTTAGCTCCAGCTGTGGTGAACCTTAGCAGAAATTGTATACATGCAATCATAATCTCCAGTATGCATAGCTATACAGTCATGTTTAAATGTGCAGCTCAGTGAATCAGTGTCACCTGTACTGTCAGGCTTCTCTAATTACCTCCAGCCACAATGCCCAGGGTGGTGGCACAGCAGCACTAATGACACGGTGTCACCTCAGAACCGTTGAGAGGCTTTTAGAAAATCATTTGTAGCCACTTCACACTGAACCCAGTGGACAGATATAATTATTAAAGCAATCTCTGAAAGAAAAACTGACAACTGCAGTTCCTTGTAGACAGTGATAGTTATGTATACATACATGAAACCTCAGCTTGGAAGAGACTAATATATTTCTCATTACTGTGTGGATGTAAGAGCATGTAGGGCACAGTCAAGAAGGTCTAATGACACGGATCTGTTTCAAATTGAGACTAATCAAGTACTGTGGTTCGGACTCTGCTGTGAGAAATGTGAGCTTTGTTAATAAAACCTTTGAGGGCACACGTCTGATCTGTGCTCATGACCAATGCTTATTTAGTGATGTGACAACTCAGGAGACTGTCAAAATGAATCCTTCCCTTTGCTAGCACTCAGGTACAGACAAGACACTCAGCAGATGGAAAATCTGACAAGTTAATGCAGATGAAAGGCAGAGAGAGAGAGATGTGGACGACCAGTTGGAGATTGGAACGGTAACATGTCACCATCCCATTCTGCAGGAACATTTTCCAGCATGTTGCTGCCACTGCTTTAAAAAATAAAGCGCTCATTTAAACACTTGCTTGCGGGAACACAGAAACATAAATTAAATAAGTTTTGTCTGTAAATAAACTGACACATCATTTTTTATGATTGATCAGGGTATGAACAAACCGCTCGTGTGAGATTATTCAAGAGGAGTGAGAACGAGCTGAGCTGTGGTGAGGAAGCAGTTATCAAGCTGTCAGTTCACCAACATATCACCATTTAAAGCCAGCATAGCGCACACACACCATGTCTGACGGCACAGAGCCACTGGCCAGCTCTTCGCCACAGTCTTCTTTGTTTCACTCCTCGTCTTTTTCTTCCATGGTGATGATTTCTCATTCACCCGTTAAAGCACTCACTAAAGTTTTTATAGCTTCAGGGGCCTTGGAGCTGCTACACAAGGTCAGGAAGTCACACACTCCTCAATAATACACATATCACCCAGGTCACTGGCTGTACTGAGAGGAGGAGCAGAGAGTGAGTCTGCACCTGGAAGGATGATAGTGTGTAGCCAAAGAAAGCTGCTGTGTTGTAGGTATTTCATGTTCGGCAAACAAACCATGTTGTGAAAGGGAATCAGAAAGAGTTGTTTACCATAAGTGACACTAGTGGGGCAATTATAACAGTGCTGGAGTGGAGAATAGAGAATGATAAAGGATTTTAGTATTCAGCTTTTACGTCCAATTACTTGGTGCCAGTGACATCTCTGAACAAAGTGACACTTTAATTCCTTCAAGCCAGTGGGCACATCTCCTATTATTAACAGTCTGAGACTCTGCAGTGACGGTTTCTGCAGATGTTGTAACATGAAATACCTTCGGGCAAAAAAAAGAAAAATAAAAAAAACAAAACAAAACTGGGGCAACAGTTTGAGCTCTTAGTCAAGTGACCGATGTAAAATACAACTCGATCATAGCAGACAATAGCAGATTTTTAACGTCCAGCTGGAGTCATGATCACTCACCTCCTCTTTGCAGATCATAACCATGTCTGCACATTGAATAAATATGGAGATAAAGTAGAAATGTTACATTATCCCTCGAGAGAGTGGAAGGCCACGTGTTTGATGGACAGGTGAACGAGAAGGAAAATAAGTGAGTGTGGCTGTTGTTACCCTAGGCTGCAGGTTGATTCAGTCTCTGAGGAGAAACAGTGGATTTGTGAAGGGCAGGACGCAGCATTATTGAACTGAACAAATGTCTTTTTCCACAGTACATGAGATTCGTGAGTGGATCTGTATTCTCTAAACATATAAATCAATATCACTTGGACTTATTATTTTGATATCTCACGTCAAAGAGGTGTGACAGATTTCTTGTACTTACTGCCTATGAGCAGTGACGAGCCTGCAGTCTGAGGAGCCAGGCTGATTTACAGATGTGCCCCAAAAACCTCATACAGACACGCCAATTTACAGATGTTCCCTCATGGCCTGAGATGCATGCAACTGTTAGAAGCTCATGATGGTACAAATCATCTCAGTGACACTGTGTAGTGTCTTTGTGGGTGGTTTGAGAGTTTTTGTTTGTCAGTCTACACTGTGCTCATGGGGCGGCTATTTAGAGTCAGAGTGAGATGAAGTTAAAGAAAAGGAGAGCTCATAACATTAACATTTAACATCAACAACTTGAGATAATCTGCTGCCTATAAATATGTATAGAGTCTATTAATGATGCTTTTGCCATAGTCAATCCATCTGCCAGCCCCAGCAGCAGAAAGAAGAGGCCGCAGGCTGTATCAGCTCATCCATCCGCTCTGTCTGCTGGTTAGCTGGCTAATTGTGGCACATTATTACATTACTGCGTTTGGCTTAGATTAGTGTAGCCTCTAAAACACACACACATACTACTGGCAAACACTTGAAAAACAACTTCAGTGCTCTTTCATTTTTATTTTCATTTGCTGCATAAATAATCACGCACAGATTCTCAAGGGGGAAAATATTTTCTGGCATGAAATATATTTTCCTCCTGTTCATTAGTCGCTGTCGCCTGGATACACGTCTTTAGACTCATTACAAGTCTTCAGAAGCTCATTTTTACAGTACAAGATGTACACTTCACATTTACTGTGTTTCTGTATGAGTCATATGTTGATTTGGGGGGTGGTATTGCTAAGGTAACCACATTTCATGTGAACTGTAATTCCTCAAAATCAGCTTGTTGTCAGCATCCAGCTAGGGAGGTTTAAACACAGGATCAGAGCTCAGTGCAGTGGATTTTCCAATAAGTAGAAAACACTAATATTATGTTTCTGATTAATCCTAATTAAGGTTTAATTCTCTGTTGCCCTTGTTGCTGTTGTTCATATGGTGGACTTCCAGTTTAAAAATAGCCCTGTTTCTTGGTTTTACGAGAGCCTTTTTTCCTGTATGGTTGTTGGAGGATATTTTGGTCAGTCAGTCATGCATGCCTGTCAGCCATCTGTAATAATTTAAAAACCCTTTTGCGGGTGAGCTCACACTGGGTTATGTGCGAACCCAGGCCAGAAAAATCCACTGAGCTCAGTAGTGTGGAAACCTAGCTGAAGTTTTCTCGCTGTGGATCTCTGATTAAATGGCTGATTAGTCTGTGATTAGAAAAGGACTGACGTGTGTTTATCCAGCTCCAGTGACTGGATGAAATCCAACAGAGACTGGATTGTCCCTCAGCTACAGTTGAGGGAAGCGAGAAGAAACATGAGGACAGTTATTTGAATATTTGTTTTTTCGTGCGTGTTATCCTGATATGTCATGGCTGGACAGAGAGCAGCCTGTCACTGCCTCACTCAGTTGGAGATATATGATGTACTATCATTTGGTTGGATCTGAACTCTTCTGCATATAGAAATAAAACTTGCACTAAAAATCTGTGTTGTCTATTGTGCCTGCTTTTTATCATATGCACTTGTAGGTACTTGTTTGGTCCTTTTGACAGGCACTTTAGACCACAGGCCACATTCACGCATTCACACACATTCATACTCTGCTCCTGTGATGCACACACTGGTGCACAGCCAACTGAGTGGAACGACCCTCCGTCTGATTGGTAAACAATCAGTGGCCCAATTCTGTCCCTATAAATTACATTTATTTATAACTAATTGGCTGCAGCAAATATATGTTGAAGGAAATGTAATTGCAATCTGACTTTTTTCTATTAGTGTTGCTTAATGAGGTTTGGATCTTCATTTACATATTTGGCAAGTCATCATACTCTGGTAGTGCTGAGCATTTCAGTAAAATGTCTTTTTTGCCAAGATATCTACAGCACATCCATTTATACTGATCGCAGCATTAGTTCACTTTTTTTGTTGTTTTTGAAAAACTTTTTTTAAAGGTGCACTCTTTTAATATAGAATAATATTAACCAGAACCATCATCTTTACCAAACTGTAACCAAAGACTTGGCTGATCACACAACAGACAGGAGTGTGGATGTAAACTTTGGTCTGTGTGTGTGACACCCTCCGTCCACCCAAACCACCTCCTGGAGGTGACACTGCTTCTATTAGTAATTACAGGACTTCATCCATTCACTCCAGAGACAAAACAAAATCAATGTTGGCTGTGAACACGATCAAGGCAGCGATCACCTTCATCTTATTAGAGTATGAATAGATATGGCTCAGACTGTAAAACTCATCTTCTGTTAGAGAGAAGTAAAAACAGATTGATGTCTTATTCCTTTCCTCCTCCTGTATTATCAGCTTTTTGTATTTTAGGTTTTACACACAGTCATCTCTGCCTACCTCCGTCTGATTGATTTGAACATACATGTACCGGAGCCCTCAGAGGAAAACAACAAGAGGTGTTTCCCTGCTCTAATTGAGCCGTCTCCTTGTTCTGAGCCTTCACATCAATACTGCAAACATTCACTTTGTGGACTCATTGGTCCCACTGGGTTACAGCTCAGGCAGAAAAGGAATCTGGAATGAGCCCGAGAATATTTTCTTCCTTTTACTCTGCACCACTGCCTCTCTCTTCCTCTCTCTGTCTCCTCCAGGCATCAAATATCTCAGAGATGCAGTGACCATCTGACTGCAGTGGCCTCACCTCTCCTTCTCCTTCCAAGATTTGGAGACATTTATATAAATTTCTCTAAAAGCGACTTAACCTCATTATAAGGCAGGAACGATAACAAAGATTTAGTAATACATTAAAATTATAAAAACGGAGTGACGCATTAAATCAACTTTACAATAGATTAATATTCCAAGCAAAGATATTTTATTTATTTTATTCTTATGTAACAAGGACATTATATACAACATTTCCACAAATAATATGGAAAATATGATGTATGGAAGACGTCTAACTCCAGCTATAAATATGCCTGGATGTTTAAAGTGGAGCAGTGCTTGTGCAGGTGGAGCCCTCATTTGTCTCTATCTGGCACAATGACACATGCCTGAGCACACAGCACCACAATACATTTTCCTGCTGCCGCTAAATTATGTAGGCTGTGACTGATGTCAGTGTCTATAAAGCACCAAGAATCACAGCATTTTTTTTTATTATTATTTTATTTTTTGTTATCAGATTATTCTGCTGGTCCATGCATGCGGCAGCTTTTATCAAAAGCTAGCCAGTCTATAAAAGTGTCCTCTTGAGAAACAAACCTTGTGTAAACCTGCTCCATCAGTGTCATGACGATGTGTGTGTGTTTTTCACCCAGAGTCTTCAGCTGCATCGTTGAGCCACTGCGATTACAGGTTTGTGTTCGTTCAAGCTGTATCGACTTAATGGTGTAAAACTGTATATGGTAGTAGGTTTATCTGTCTAAGTCCAACAGTGATACTTCAGCAGAAAGCCAGAACAAACATTTACTCACACACAAAATGTCAAAAGCAAATATTTACCTCAGTGCACGTGCATATCTGATATTAACAGATTTTAAACAGATGCAGAGAATGAGTGTGGACAGAGACACCGTGTGTGTATGTGTGTGTGTGTGTGTTCCAAGGCCGTGTAAAAAAAAAAAAAAAAAAAAAAAGATTTGAAAAGATAAATGTCCCAGCGTTAGCCCAATTTAGGACACAAACACTCACTGCACATCTTCATGTCGCCATGCAGCGAGAGCTGGATGTGTGAGGTTAGAGGAATTAGTTCGTGGAAGTAAAAGAAAACAGAAAAAACTGATGTGTGTGATTTGTTCAGTCGTGACAGTTTGGCCCATTTTTTTTTTCTCTTCCTTCATGGGTTTGGGATGGAGGAATCTCTCCTATGGGCTGTCTGAGTTTTTTTTTTTTTTTTTGTCTGAGTGATAAAAACTAAATTCGTACATTACAATTAATCAGTAAATCCAGTTTAAGGTGACCGTGCTTGGTTCATCAGAAGAGACCAGAGGAGCTGATTGATGACCTGCTCATGTTTAGTATGTGAGAGCTGAGGACATCAGCATCTGCAATTTCCCTGTAAGTCTTCCTGACCTATTTTCCGTAAGCAATCTTTTTCTTATCTTATCAGATGTCCCCCCAGTAATAATGAACAAAAGTCTAATGTCACTATCAATGCTGATCAAAACTTGCCCCAGAAAGCTGCTTTTGTTTGATCTCCAGTGACAGTTACAGTGTCTTTGTTGCTCACTCTGCAAAGTGTGTTGTCAGAGACAGAGGAAGACAATCCTTGGCTGAACATGAACAATTAGAATCTTAGTGTAAAAGGCCGATCTCATGTTTGTTGTTTGAGAAGCAGCACCAGCAGATCAAAGTTGCAGATTGTAGTCATCAACAGTGACAGAAATCCATTTTTGTTTTGGACAGGATATTGAAATCAGGGAAATTAGACCTGATATATCACACAGTAGTGAGTGAGAGTTTCACCTTCTCTGCTCCATCCCTGTATCACCCAGATCCTTCAGTCTGAAGGCTTATCAGATGGCCAAAGACAGTGGCCCTGACAGCTCTCAGACAAGAATTACCAAATTGTTGTCATTTAGTTCAACCATATGCACAGAATTTCTACGTGCAGCAGGGGGCCGGAGGGGGTCTGGTTCGGGAGCCACTGGATTTCATCTCTTTTTGCGGATGATGTTGTCCTGTTGGCTCCTTCGAGCCAGGACCTTCAGCATGTACTGGGGCGGTTTGCAGCTGAGTGTGGAGTGGCTCGAATGAGAATGAGCACCCCCAAGTCCAAGGCCATGGTTCTCGACGGGAAAAAGGTGGCTTTCCCACTCCAGGATGGAGCGTGAGATTAACAGGCAGATTGGTGCAGCGGCCACAGTAATTCGGTCGTTGTACCAGTCTGTCATGGTGAAGAAGGAGCTGAGCCGAAAGGCAAAGCTCTCGATTTATCGGTCAGTCTACGTTCCTACCCTCACCTATGGTCATGAACTTTGGGTCATGACTGAAAGAGCAAGATCTTGGATACAAACGGCCGAAATGAGTGTGGCAGGGTGCTCCCTTAGAGATAAGGTGAGGAGCTCTGTCACCAGGGAGGAGCTTGGAGTAGAGCCGCTGCTCCTCCACATTGAGAGGAGCCAACTGAGGTGGCTCAGGCATCTGTATCGGATGTCCTACCAGGGGGAGGCCCAGGACACGCTGGAGTGGTTATGTCACTCGGCTGGCCTGGGAACGCCTTGGGATCCTCCCGGAAGAGCTGGAGGAGGTGTTCGGGGAGAGGGAAGTCTGGGTGTCCCTGCTCAGACTGCTGCCCCCGCGACCCGGCCCCAGATAAGCGGAAGATAATGGATGGATGGATAGCTTGGCCAACGAGCCAGGCTGCACAGAACATGCTCACAATCTGTACTTCTTAAGCTGTAGCACTGAAAAATGGTCTGAAGTGTTTCTGCAGAATCTTACGATGCCACTGTGAAGTTGATCTCAGGTATAAAATGTCGTGAATAATTTTATCTGTACAAAAATTTGAGGTTAATTCTGTCATGTTTAGTGCAACATGTTTTGTGAGTTCACAGTTACCTTTGACCTTTGACCTTTGACCAGCTAAATGTAATGAGTTACTGTTTAAGTCCAAGTAAACATTTGTGTCAAACTTGAAAAATCTCTGCTGAAGTGGTTGTGAGGTATCACGTTAGGGAGACCAAACTTTTTTTAAATTTGCTTGTGTTTTTCTTTTCTTTTCTTTTCCTTTCTTTTTTTTCTTCTCTTCTCTTTTCTTTTCTTTGTTGAAGTCATGGTGCACTGGGTGGTCATGACCACCGTACCAAGCACCACAGTGTTTTATAACACTCTGAATGTCTACTTCAGTTACTTGGTCTTTGGTTAAACAGTATAAATACACAATGTGATGTATCTGATTGCTCAGTACAGAACATTTCCTGCTGCTCTGGCGCAGAAGTCCTGCCTGGTTCAACACCCTGCAGTGCAGCTGCACACGCCTCAAACTAATGAATGGGAGAGCTGTGTTTTTGTTTCATGAAGTCGGTCTGAACGCCTCAATCTCTGCCTCACAGCGCCGCATGAACCCAAGATGTTCAACTCTCTTATGGTAATTTCAAAGAGAGCTTTAACTTTATTCAATCATTTCCAAAGTACGACATGACACAGAGGTTTTCAGGAGAGAAGAATCACACAAGGTAAAGAGAAAATAAAACATTCCCTTTGCTTTACTTCAAATGCTTTTCCCCCGATGACGGTTTATTTTTTTTTAGACTTTTAGAAAACTGATATATTTAAAGTCAGCAGAAAATAGAAGGTGACAGCACGATATTAATGCATTTACATAACACTGATATTTCAAAGTGTGTGAGAGGTCTTTTTTTTTATTTAGAAAGTATCACTGCTCTACTTTAGCTCTGGCTTGTCAGAGGTTGAAAGGAGAAGTCATTCAGTAATGTGTACATTTGAATTCTGTTATTTTGAACAGAGAAAAATGTGCAAAAACCTCTGAAACTGCATCAGAACCTGTCCCCATCCTAACTTCCCACTACCGTGAGTTCCCTCCTTGGCAGAGGGTCAATGTTCCAGGTAGTGTGAATTCTTACATATTTTTGTAACACCCACTCCATGAATAACACCATCCATCTACAATACCTCCATGCCCGTCTACAATCATCACTCGGTTGTATGAGTTAAGCAGAGCGAAGGAGCCTGAGTCACTCCTCAAGTCACTGGAGCAGCTTTGCTCTGTGTCACTTTTATTTATTCATTATCCAAGTTTATTTATTCAAACTGTGCTCAACAGATCAAAATACTTAAACCAGAATGTCCCTGCCTAATTCAGCTGCCCCTGTCCTAGTTTTATATAGTCAGTGAGGCAATGAATCTGTTTGCATCTCTTTATTTTCTGTTTGTGGATTTATAACAGAGGTGTCATTCAACAAGTTAGAAGTTTGAGCTAAACGTCACCACATTGCACAATTCATCTCCCACACACACAATTTAAAAAACTAAAATAGAAAACAAAGCCCTGGAGGTGAGAGTGGGCACAGTCACACACACACACACACACACTTGACCAAGTGTACTCTAACAGAATCCTGAACAACAGGAACTGCAGCTTAAACTGAGTGAACCCGCAAAAATAAGCAGACAACAGTGAGGCACTCAAACAGACGGCTGTATCAGTTCATGATTAGTTCTCGGCTTCTTGATAGTGTTAATCACTGTATTAACATACTCTACTTTTATGTGTCTGTGTATTGATTCTTCCCCTTGGCACAAGCAGAGCTCCAGTGTTTTTGGCCTTGTCTGTTAAAACATGGTGAAAGAGGAAACACCTTCTCACCAATAAACAAGTCAGAATCTGTTGAATGTGTACCTGTGTTTTTCACAAGTTCTCCTTATTATGCTGCGCTACCAAGTATTTTGAACTTCAAGGAATGCTTCAACTAAGAAATGTCCTCTGTCTACATGTGATTCTCAGGAGATCTAAAGTGACTGTAAATATTTGGGAGAAAAACCCCTCAGCTGTTCAGAATAGCAAACCTCATGCGAAACTGTCCCAAAAACTGTGTAAATAAGACAGAGCCGCTCTGTAAACCGTCTCTCATCTGCCCCGGGGTTAAACGACCCATCTGAAGTAGCCACATCAGGTTTTGGCGGACATGCTCAGAAAATAATATCTGAGGAAGCACCCAACATTCACTTGTCCTAACATGAGCACCCAGACTGCATTTGGATGAGGGTGTCTGGCCTTTGTTAAGCCCAGCGATGTAATCAAAAGGCTTTAGCCTCAAAAATGCTGCTGAACTTTGTCTAACAGAGGAGCACTGAACATTAAACACGTCCAAACAGTTTTTGACCCAAACTTCAGATGTAATCATTTATATAAATTCCTGTAATATCTAATATCTCAAGAAGGAAGTGCAGCAGTGATGAGTCTGACTACCTGGAGATTAGCTGCATTTTAGCACCTCCGGTTCCATCAGCCTGGATGTGTCAGTTTCTTCAGTGTGATTTTGGATGGGTACCTGAAATAACTTTGTTCTACATCAGGGAATAGCACAGTGGTGTTCACTAACTATTACTAACCCTTCCAAGAAGAAAGTCTCCGTCAGGGAGGTAAATGCTAACTCTTGCTGCAAGGAATAGAAGTTTGGTGGTGATAAGGTTGAGGTTACACAACTACTGTATTATTTATTGTCTAACATAAGCTTTTTGGGCTCATTTTTATTTTATCTTGTATAATTAGAGCAATTTTCTTTCTTTTTAAACCCATGGAGAAATCCCACCCGCTTTTTGGCAAAGAAACCAGAGTGATGGCAACGTCCATGTTGGCCTCACTGCAGTCCATTCACCTCAAGCTGCTGACAGTGGCCCTGCTACCACTCTGACTTATGGAGAGACTCCATCAATGAGCTCAGTGAAACCTGTTTCATTTTAGCTTTGTGTTACTCTGTAATTAAAGAGGTGCAAAATAGGCTATTGATCCAATGTGTCACAGTTCCCCTGCGAACATCTTTAACCCTCATGTCGTACCTTTTCAGCATAAACAAAGCTGATTATATGTGGATGGAGAAGAGGTCTGAACATCAGCAACATGAAAGGAAAAGACACCGGTGTCAAAAGTGAACCAATTAATGCATGGGTTTTTCTTGTTAACCCATTTTAATGTGACACCCTCTTCCTAACAGCCTCATTTGTTCTTACCATGCTTGCTACCTCATTTTTCTTTTTACTAATTGGGAAAAACTACACATACATTATGGTAAATACATCCATAATGCATACAGCTACGATCCTCCCTCCTCATACATATTCACAGACGTTCGCCCTGTGGCCTCAGACTGAGTTGGTTAATGTAATAATTTACTAGACATCAGCACAGAACTGAATGTCACGGTCGAAGAAGCAGGTTGGTGTATAAATGCTAAATAAAAGCTGATTCACTCTCACTGTAGGGAAATAGATGCTAAATAAATAAATAAATCACAGTGTAAATTCTGCAGCTCGCTGAATTGTACATGCACACCCACATGCACACACACAGTTGCACACTGTCTGCTTTGATTTGACAATAACCAGCCGCATGAAGTGAGCTAGTAACCAACTCCTCTCCTCTTCCTGTTCCACCACCCGAGCTTCGACTCTGCAGCGACTCTTTCAGCCAGTGACTCATAAACGTCCTCAGAAACCTCAGCGCTCATTAGACCAGCAGGAGCACAACTCTTTTTGTCTCTTTCACAACTGATTTGTAAAAACTTCAAGGAAACAGCAGAGGAAGGAAGTACACATCCAGAGAGAGTGAACCTGCCACCTGAAACAACCACAATGTTCTACAGCGCTGGTCCCATGCCAAGCAGCCCTGAGCTGTTTACATCCACAGAACCTCCACAGAGGAGGATGCAACATCCAAGGCTGTTAGAATATTAAACAAACATATTAAATGTGAGCAGTGCTGACTACAGAGAACAAACACAACAACTATTCTTCAGGTTTGGATATTAAAGCTGCGCTAACTGTTCCATGAACATCACCAGTGGGTCAGTTGCAGCTTGAATGGAGCGACTGTGATAAACCCACAGAGAGTTAAAAGCCAGATCTGCAGGTCTCTTCATGTTTACAGAACATTTTTGCATCGCCCTGGTTTCACTGTCTTATTCAGTCTCTTGGCTCTCATTAACTAAATTTCCAGAAGCAGCAAACAGCTGTTTGAAAAAAAAAAAAAAAAAAAAAAAAGTCTGATAAATCAACTGTACACTGCTGCACTGCACCAAATGGCAGGCGATAAAAGTTAGCAAGTGGCTGCTGAACATAGTGGAGCATTTAAGCTGATAAATATGTCTCCCTCAGGAGCCGGTGGAGCAAACACTGAGCTAAAAGAAGAGTGACTATTGGATTTAAATTAGCCTGGGGGGCAGGAACATGACCCAAATAAATGCTAATGTTGCTCTGTATCTGGTATGTGTAAATTAGCAGCTGTTTTCTTGCTGCATTAGGCAAAACAGTTGTGTGGGGTGAAAAAATTTCATGGTGTCTGTTTTGTTGTTTTTTCTGGCCTCTCCTTTCCGTGACTGCAATAATAAGAAAATCAATAGGGAAATATCCCAATGAAGAATTATAACTGAGAGCTCATTGTTTACTTAGTTTACTTGCATAATCATCAGCTTGTTTGTGCTCAAAAATATCTTCTTTTTTTTTTTTTTTGACAAAATCCATGAAACAATGAGCCTTAGATATAAACAGCCAAACAGACACAGGGAAAGGTGTGTGTGTTTGTGTTTGGGGGGAGGGGTCGGGGGGTGTAGCGGTAGCATGATCATTTGGTCGTGGTCAACTTCAATCAATCGAATGTCAGAGTGCAAGTCTGTGTTGGTGTGTGTGGTTAGTGTGTGATGCCAGAACCTTATGTTGGCCACTATATGAGTTAGAATGTATCTAATCCATGTTACTGCAGACTCTGTTGTGCTCTCAGCTGTGATCATGGGTGATTACCCCATTTACCATGGAGGAACAACACGCACACGCACACACACACACACACACACGCACACACACTAAATGCAATATTCATTTTTTGGTGAGGCTTTCTAACAGTGAGAAACAAGTGCTTTGGCTTTGAGCCCATACAAGTCTTGTCTTAGACCAAAGCAACATCCAGTCCTCACCAACATAGCAGATGACTCTGGGCCCAGTTTTCTTCCAAACTGGATGAGTAAAAAGGACATGACGAGTCCACAGTCACGTCCTTTTTACTGCCCCACCCCAAACCAAGTCAACTTGGACCTTACAGTCACTCAGCAGCCATTACCAACTTAGCGGCATTGTCGCTAAATTTAGTAACTTTTCACATTAGTGTCTTGTTTCCAAACTTAGGACTGACTTTTTTTTCCAAGGACAATACTTGTCAGTCAGTGTCACTTTAAATATATCAGTGTTTATTTTTCTCAACTGTTGTTTATGTTTAGCTATTGTAACAACAATAATACACACGGTGTTTAAGGTAAAAAGCAGCTTGAAATGAAGTTTCACTGTCTAACCTTGTACCTTTTTCTTTTGTCGAAAACAAGCAGAATCTATGGTGACCTGACAAACTGCACGTATCTGGTAGCGCTGAAGATGGAGTGCTTCTGGCCGAACCGGCTGGTGGACGAGTTCTTCATACGAGTCCACAAGCAGTACTTCCACGACTGCTCACTATCTGGACGGCTTCTCAGGGACCCACCCAACCGCATCCTGGGTCCCTTCATCGTGGTCCCCATCCTGGTCACCCTTCTCATGACGGCCCTGGTGGTGTGGAGGAGCAAACGCAGCGAGGGGATCATGTAGTGACGGAGAGAAGGGGGGGGTCAGGGTCACAAGATTTAAGACATGAGGTACTTACTGGTGGTGGTTACTGAGGTGATGCTGTCAGTGAAACGGTTTTAATCGGCCCAGAATTGCTACATTACCTGGCTGAGATAAATTTAATCCTACTTCAAAGCTTCAACGCAGCTACGCCAATATGACGTCTTTTCAGCTCAGTCTACGGTGGATTGAAAGCATTTCTTCTTTATAGAGCAAACAGGAGATGAACTGCTCACCTGAAGCTAATCTGGATCAGAACAGTGACTGGTGGAAAGAGACTGTAAATACAGAGAAACTGCTTCAAATCGTTTTGGATGTGAAGATGATATTACTACACATACAAGAGTTTTAAAGCTATTTTTGGAGAGCATGAAACCACCACAGATTCTAGCAGCTACAGCACCACAGGGACAAACTGCATAACCAATACAAATGGACAGTTCCTCTGACCTCTTTTAAGGAACCCAGGGATATTAGATTGTGTATATAAATCATCTGTAAATAGACACAGTATGTACAATATGTGTTTTCTCTGTCAGTGGATTGTCAGAATGTCTTTGTAACACATAAAGACAAAACTGTAGTACACTAATTTAATTTCTTTCAGATGCAAATTTCATGTTCGTGTGTGATGCAAAGATTCCTGTCTTTAACAGATGTGTACTATATTTGGATCGTACTCGCTGGTCATTTCGAGCTATAGTCGGTGTAGAATTAGTTTTCACTCCCTCTGCTTATACCAGACACCCTGGCCTCACCACCTGACATGTCTGCAGCTCAGTCTCTCTTGATCAATGTGGAGGGGCCAGGGCCCTGGTGTGGAGGCAGTGGTGACTTCTTCTGCAACTTCCACCTCTATCACCATGGAAACTAAAATGAGAAAAAAATGGGAAAAGTTGAAGCAGGTTGAGAAGAAGGCTAAGAAACGCAGCTAAACATTCGGGGACTACAGATGTTCAACCAAAAATGACCACCTTCTTTGTAAATGTTCACCCTAAGACTCCTTTGTTATCCATGTTGTATAACTGTATAGAAAAACACTGTCGGCAGTTGTCGTGTTGATTTGGATCTGGTTGAGACAGGTATGATACCATCATGAAAGAATGAAACAGGGAACAAAGAGTAAGAAACTCACAGTGGAAAAACCACAAGTCTAACAAAAGAGAGAGAGAACATAGAGCACTGGCTAAAGTCAGCCAACGCACATTGCTGCTGAATGTTGCCATAGCCTAAAGCACAGCTCGTGTATCATAGACCCTAGGTTTCTATTGATTTTGATCTCCTTGTGTGGTAAAGTGTGTCATGTGAACTCTTTCCTCATTGATATTTTTGAATGCTCTCTTTCCTTTATAGATTCATTGACCTTCAACCTGCCTGTCAGCAAAACACACTTTAAAACACACCCACACTTCCCCAATGTGATCTGACTTTGTACTTTGTGCCAAAAGTGCTTGGAAAATAGAGGGCAACTTTAAATTTCAAGAAGAAAAGTTCAATAAAACGTCTGATTAATGTGTCTGATAATGTTTTGTTGCCATTTGTGTTAACTATGGGATGGAAATGGTAGAAAATTCTTTTGGAGATGCTATGTGTTAAATATAAATGATGAATCCTGCAGTAGTCTATGTGTGGCTGAGTCATAATAGATTCAGTGGTTCAAGCCCCACAGTTGTTAGTTTATGTGTGAAAAATAGAGGGAAAACTACATATAGAGTATATATATATATATATATATATATATATATATATATATATATATATGTATATATATATATATATATATATATATATATATATATATACTGTATAGGAAAGTGTAAATAATCATCTCAAAAGCTCGTGGTCAGATGCCTCTGTTTCAATCAGCCACCACATCTGATTAACCTGCACGTGAAGTAATCAGTTAATATACAGTAAATGCTGACAAGGTACATGAAACCATGCACAGACACACACAGACTTGACAACAGCCCTTGATTATCACATCAAGAGCTAATGCTAAAAATGATGCTCCAAACATTACACACATTTAAAACTGTGTATTTTAAATTGTATGGGTCTTGCTGGCAGCTTTCACCTTTTCCACCTACTCTTACTCACCTTATTAAAGCATAGATTCTCTCAGGTGAATCATTTATGAAGGAGAATACCAGCCTGAGGTGATTCAGACAGTGAAGTCACTTGGGACTTGAAGGGCAGCAGTTAGTGTGGCAGTAGCAATGATACACTAATAATTATATAATAACCAAGGACAGTGAGTGGGTTGATGTCACAGAGGTCATGATCAAAGACGCAAAGAAATAACTGCCCTGGTATTTTGTTTGTTTGCAGTTCAGATGAAATTATGAAATGGCCCTGGAACATTTCAGTGTAATGTAAAAGTTGCAGATGCAAAAATGAAAGGAGGCATCACTGACACTTACGTCCTTAACACCACAGAGATTTCAGTATTTTCAGGACAAACAGTTGTTTTGCACCACATTCAGCATTTATAATGGGCTTACAAGTTGTAACAAATTTATTTATTTACATCATTTGCTACTGAACAGGTTGTGGATTTATGGATTATGTAAAAACCCTCCCTCAGTATTTGATTGTCATTTGAGTGAGCTCTGTAACTGTTTAGGGAAACCCCTAATCTTATCTCCTGGAACAGCTGCAGAACATCTGGACCAAAATCCATTTACAGTATAAACTGCTTATTACGTTGCTGGCGCAGGAATTTTCACAACCTGGCAACCCAGAACATGTTCTTTTTATTGGCATGTAGCTTATTTATAATCATTATTATGTAATTATGGAGAATTATTGATTATTGTATAAATAGTGCCCCATCAGAAAGTGGTATCACCTGACAAAACAGGAATGAATACAAAAACATTCAAGCCAAAAAAGCAAATCTGTATGAATGAAAAATCAAACTTTTATCAGAGCAAAATTTAGAAAATAGAGGGGTGAGTAATCTGTTTATTCATTTTGTACAGTGTCTGACCATCATCATCTGTTCTCTGTGTTCTCTGTTAATACTTCATTCAGTTTCAGCACCACACTCATTGCAGTGAAAAAATGAATCAAAGGTGGTAATATATGGTAATCCTTATCAGGGAAAGGCGAGTAATCCCTGCACTCTATTATTGGATTATTCAGAGTTTATTAACATGATAATTTCCAAATCATTTCTGTGGGCGAACTGCAGATGTGAAACTGGAGCTTTTCCAGTTAAATGATCAGTTGTCGGCTCTTACCTGTCAAATATACATTTGCATCCAAATGATTTTTGAAAAGAAGTTTAGATTTAGCCAAGTCTCAAAAAAGCATCTCAAAGCATACATAATCTCCACAGTCGACCCATACAAAGCTTTGCAGTCAGTGTGTGTCAGTCACTAGATTTCAACACCATGTAGTTGTTCTCAGCATTGCAGCCATCACTCTACAGCAACAATTACATGATATGATACAATACAATTACTTTATTAATCCTCAAAGAGAAATTCATCTGTCTGAAAAGTGCTGTTATGTGTTAATGAGCAGATTAAAAGTCAAATGTACAGAAACATTTTCAAGACAGCCCTATAAGAAGTGCTGTTACAAGATGCCGACCATCATATATGATAAACCTTGCAGCACAGTGGTTCTTGCTGAGGACTGAAGGGAGACATCATTATCTAGTCACACTGTCAATGCATATATGCCATGGTTATTTCAACACTGCTTAATACTTAATTATGAGATTTAATATGATGTTATATGTTTTAGTCACAAACCCTCAGAACGTGCACAAAAGTGGAAATTTCTGACCTGTTTCAAGCTGCTTCTGCTTTGTTTTATTTGATTATAACACTTATGTTTGCTGCTGTCAGTATCTTTCTCTTTCCAGCACCTCCACAGCACAGGGGAATTGTGTCCCTCTGGAGACAACAGCTACTGCCTCAGAGCACAATGCTGACCTGGTCAAGGTGTTAACTGTGGCTTGGCTGATAAGATGGCACGGCCTGATAGAAAGTGTGGCGTCTCCCACCGAGATGCCACACTGAGGGTTATAAGTCATTGCGTCCTCATCTGGATTGATTGTGTCTTGTGTTTGATGGATAATCCGCAGGTCTCCAGGCTTCCCACCTCAGCTGATTCCCCCTCTCACAATCACTGTATTCCTGTTACACAGTTTCAGTCCACAACAGCTGATTTGTTTGTATCAAGACAGAGACCTTCATCTTTTCCATTTCAAATATCATCTGCTCTGCAACATCCAAAAAACACACTCCTGACTTGAATCTGGTGGGTAATGTAGTTGGATGTTGTTTTTAATGTGCATTTGTATATATCATCACTACCTATGTTGCACTTATTACACTGATAAATGGCATCATTTAAACACTGTCTGGTTTTCTACGTAACAGTGTAAATTCATTGTGTGTTACGCTGTTGTGAATGTGTGGTGAATGCGTGGCAGTGGTACAAAGCCAGGATGTCCGTGCAGCCTCTCAACCTCCACATATGTTCTCTGCACTAAGTGAACACCTGCATTTCCTGCATTCCTACATAAACTGCTCATAGAGGAAACAACAGAAATTATTTACACCCTGCCCCCAGTGACTTCACCACCCTGTTTAATTTCCCCTCTAATGCATTGTCTCAGCTGATTGCAGTATCCTCAACAAGGTTCAAGAGTGCAGGGGGAGGAGAGGGGGAGACTGCTCTGCCTTTTGAAACTAATTAACAAACAAATTCTGCCTGAGAGCTCAGGAATTGAAACCAGATTTCATATAGCAGCAGCACAGAGGGAGTCATTTGTCACTTGAGGAAATCTGAGCTTAGATTGTGTGATGAATGCAGGTGAATCACAATGTTGGTACATAAATAGATGAAAACTATCTGAGATCAGCGATGTGTCACCAGCCTTTATTAACCATCTGCACTGCTCCTATGTTGCAAATTGCAACAAAACAATAAAAGAGAAGGGTTCGGCTGTGTACAGCTGACACTCACATCCTCACAAAGTCATTTTGTTGTTGTTGTTTCATCTCTACTATTTCACTTTTTGTATGCTCATATGTTTTTCCTTTTTTTGAAATGATGCCAGAGTGTTCAGCACGACCCTGCAGGTTCCCTCAACAAAAGGTCAAGAGAAGTTTTACAGTAGCTTTTGGAATAATGCACAAAATGAGCTCTGCAATACACAAGTATATCATACTTCTTGTCAATTGAGACAATCTTCATGGACATGACAAGCTATTTTTAGTACACCACAGTCACATGACTTTAAGGTCACTTGTCTTTCAACTGGTGGCTAGATTTAGATCTGACATCTTCTGGAAAAGCCTTTCCTCTTATAGAGTTAGCAGTATGCTAAAGTGTAAACTTATAGAGTACAAGTGTGAACACAATGAGGTCACTGAAGTGGACTGGTGAGTAGACTGGTTTTCATGTCCAGCGTGATAATGTTATCTTCCCCAACAACCTCTGTAATGTCATTTAGCCACTTGTTAGCAACTGGCCTTAAGACACTTTGAAATCCTGACTGGTCCATTCACTGGTATATATTATGAGTATTTTATGTCATAGAATAAAACTGAAAATGTTTTCTTGAGCTTGTGGAGATACAGACCACAGAGATTTAGGACTCAATCCACTGCTTTGTATGAAATATAGTTTCTGCCATTACATGACTGCAATGTCCAAAGCTTTTCTGGTCTCTTTGCTCTTTAAGTGGTCATATGTGACTAAGCATCAGGTTCTTATAGTTGTGTGTTTTTATTGTATTATATTGGCTTGTTTTCACTGCACTGTCAGGACCATTAAGTATGTGTGTTAGTGTGAAGCAGCAGGAGAATTCCTCCAAGACAAACATCTAAATGTGGACTGTGTTTGATTAAAAAGGTTCCTGCAGCTACAGTTCATCCTGTCACCAGCTGTGAGCAGGAAAATGACCAGAATGTAGGAGGAAGTAAAGGACAGCCATCAGACTGTGATGTCAGACACTGATGTCCCCACAGGTTAAGAGCAGACGCTATAATGTAAATCACAGATGTCTTAACATGTTATTTTCAGTGGTCTGTATGTGTCACAATTCAGTTCCTCCCGTTCCCCAGTGGCTCTGGTGTATTTCTGTCTTGTTCACAATTTCCCAACAGAACCTCAAGCAACCTTTCAATCTGCTGAGAGCCGGCCTGGGAGACAAGGCCCCAACAGGCTCTGCCCAAAAAAGTAGATGGACTCAGATTTGTGGTGGCTCAGTAAAGAAAGAAAAAAATCCCCAGCTTGTGATTGATACTGTAGTTTCAAATCTGATGGTTAATTTGTTCCATAATAGTCACACCCAGAAATCATTTCGATCACAGCATCATCTATAATGTAAAAAGAATTACCATGTAGCTACACTGTAGTGTATGTGAGTCAGCTGCAATTTATCTGCTCAGTCACTTTAAGTAGTTTCATCAGACCAGTCTCACGCTCTGCACTCAGAGGCCTCACTGTGGCCGTCTCCAGAGACAGAGAAGGGGGGTTCATTCATTTTCATCTGCGATCTGTTTACTGTCAACATACAGTGTCAAGACGTTCATGTGGCCACCAGAGAGACACAACTGTGAAATGTTCCTCTTTGCAGAAAAAAAAAATCAGCATTCAAAATGATGAACATTAGCTGAGATATCATTGGATAGTGTTTGAGCTTTCAGTATGAATTTTAGTTCCTGGACTTTGACATAACATCATGGAGCAATGCTTTTAACAGTGGCTGTCCAAAAACATTTGAAAATTTATTCATTCATTTATTTTATCCTTCAGGTGAAATATGCTTTTGATTTTGATTTTGCTTTTTGAGAGTTATTTTTAAGTGTTTTTGTATCCAATGATTTTTCTCTCTTTTTTTTTTTAAGTATATTTTTTGGGCATTTTTGCCTTTATTGGATAGCACAGTGTAGAGAGACAGGAAACGGGGAGGCAGAGAGAGGGGGAATGACATGCAGCAAATGGCGCCTGATGCGGGATTCGAACCAGGGCCGACTGCAGCGAGGACTATTGCCTCTGCATATGGGGCGCCCGCTTAACCCACTGTGCCACTTTTTTCTTTTTTCTATTTTGTAACTGAGTTAAAGTCACTTCACAATGAATAAGAAATCTGGGCCTATGTATGAAAAAGAAATAACAATACCACTGTTGAAGAGATAATTGCAGTATCCTCAGCAGGGTCCTCTAATGCAGACTGATCTGCCTTTTCAAATTAATTAACAAGTAAACTACGCTTGATGCCTCAGAAATGACTCATGAGGTCATTGGTGCATCTGTCAGATTTCACTGTGCAGTATTTTTTTTTCTTTCTTTTCCATCAAATTGAGTTTGGATATAAAACTTGTCCACAGTTTCAAACATTGCTTCCTTCCCTGGCTGTAGCCTGTGGCCCTGCACTGCTGAATCAGTGATATGCTGTAGACTTGTTTTATCTTGTAGCAGCGTGTTCTCCTGTGGGACAACATGACAACAACATTTTACTGTGGACACCTGCATCAACATTCATAGAAATCTTTTTAAGATCTGACGGCTGTGGAGTCAAGCCTTTACATTCATGTTCTTTGATGTGAAGTGCTCGCTGCGAAAAAAAACAACGACAACGGTCCTGACAACTCTCTGCATTTTGTTTCAGAGTAAAATCCAACACACTGGCCTCCAAAATGAGTTTCTGTGCATTTGCACTGAGTTATGACATGTATTAAGTAAAACTACTTTTAAGATATTTACATCATACTAAACATGTAAAACCAAGTTTCATTGAAGCTCATGTGGAAGACAAAGTGATGGTGATGCTGGATGTGTGCAGTGCTGTTTGGCAGAGCTCCTCCATGTGTACTCACTGGTGTTGTGGTCGAGCATCATCCTATGTTTAATATGCCTGATGCTCTACATGAAGAAGAACTGAGAGCTGCAGTGGGTGGGTTTCCTTCCTTCTCTCTGTAGAAGTACTTATCTTTTTGATGTTTTAATCTCCTTGCTCCATATAAAGCAGTGACAACGTGCCACACAACTGAACTCATGTAATTTGTCAAAGTCAGTGTTTTGACAGTGAAATGATCATTTCGATCTGAACGTTGATCTGACATTACCTCTGCTCTGATTCAACAAAGTAATAACATTGGAGATGGAGCTTTATTTAATTATAGTGATGTGGTCATTGTTTCTGCTTCTGTTTAAGTTGGCATGACTAAATGTATTAGTGTTTGCAGCCTGCCAAGCTAATCTCACAGCACAATGAAAAGCCTCCCACGGCTGTAACGAGTGTGTGGGCAGCTTTTGAAGCGGAACAAAGGAAAGAGAGAGGCACTTACTCTTCGACACACAAACACACGCAGACTGTGGGGTTCACATGGACACATGAATCTATCACACAGTTCACACACACCTTAGCCTATACACAAGCAAATACGTGCAAGAGACTAAAGTCAACACAAATGAAGACGTTTTACTGCTTTAACTGAAATAAGAGCCTAAGCATGTTTGCTTAAAAAAGTGTTCAGCATCTGGCATTAAAATTTAAAGATATTTTACATTTTAAAAGTTAGCTACATTAACTTACCTTTTCCAATGTAGTCAGCTGAAGACTGTAGATGAATTCAGTCCATGGATCCATTTCTTCACAAAAGTGTTAGTGTCACATGACTACTGTGAAGACAAAAATCTTATTAGATGTTTCTACAGGTCAAGCAACTAATTTTGAACAAGACACATGTGGTAGAGGACTGATTTGCTAACTGTGAGGTAGGCTACTGTGAATGACTCCACATCTATATAAGCAATGTTAGCATCAACTGCTTTTTACTTCCTAGTCTGAAAGTCTTCAGTAAAATGTATGTATTTATTGTACAGTACGTCTTATCGTCCCCTGAATTTAGCATGCTAACCAACAAGCTGTACCTGTTGTCATAACGACTCACTGTAACATTCAGTCTTACCTGGACAGGTGATGCTCACCACCATGTGTTCTCATACACTCAACAGCAGAGCGAAATTAAAAACAGCCTCTTAAAAAACATACCAGCTTGAGGTCAAAGGTCACATTTCATTTAGTTTTAGTCTTTCTCTCTCACTTGACTGCATAGATTGAAATACAGCAGCAAAAAAGAGTAGTGTGTAAGTTTTCTTTTCACTTCACCTTCACCGATTGTTGCGCTCCTCTGTCTGCAACCACTCTGCCTCCATACTCGAGAAACCTCCCATCTTCGTTAGCTACTGGATCGTTTCTACACAAGCAGCCATATTGAAAGCATTCACTCACATTTAACCTGACTGCTCTGCCGCGACGCCTTTATTACCCAGAGCTCACAGCGATAGGCCAAGCCTTGCCTCTGAGATTGCACACAGATTACCTCCAGCCTTAGATTCACAAACAGGCTGAGAGGAAGATCAGCAGACACCAGACTGCTCCAGGCTGGCACATAGTGACTGACGCCTCAGCTCTTGGTTTTGGCTTTATAATATTTTGTCTCACAGTTGGCACCTTTAGTGAGAGTAAGTGTATGTGGAGTCTGTAATTTCAAATAAGTGTGTGGTTCTCGAAAAAGTGGGCATGCTTCTTTTTCTGAGAATGAAATGGTGGAAGAAAAAAAAAGTGGCATAATTTGACGTCACTGATCATCATACAGGTATCATACTGTATTTTCCAAAGCAATATTAAGGTGACTTCTCCCTGTAGTAATTAACCTACAGGACCTCAATCCCAAACACATTATGCACCTGCTGTCAGGCACTTCAACATGTCAACCCCGTGATGGAAGCTTCAATTTCTGACCTGGACCCACTTCCCCCCATAAATGTTCTGCCTGGGTTATTTGCCAGTTTGTACTTCCACAGTCAAATTCTAGTCCGAAGCAGTAAGTGTGTAAAAAGCTGCAGAAATTAGGTGCAGCTTGGAGATGGCTGTAATCAGCCAATGTGGGGGATGAGATGATGTGTACACAGCTGAGAGATGGGAAAGGAAAGACAGAGAGGCATCCAGCACCGCACCCCTACCAGGTCCATACAACAAACACACAGACACGCAGAGTGAGAAAACACACACACATGCACACAATCACACACACAGGCACATCAAGTGAATAAAAGATCAAAGATTAACCTTAGACATCAGATCTATTTCTTACTGTGCAGCCTCGGGGCTGCCTGACACTACAAATAATCTGAGTTCCCCTCTTCCTCTATCTTTTCACTTAAGACCAGATAGCTACTCTCCAAAGGAGCTGAGGTGGTTAGGCATCTGATTGGGATGTGTCCCCAGTGCCTTAACTTGCAGGTTTTAGAGGCATGTTAAACCAGGAGGGGACCTCGAGTAGACCCAGAACACATTAGTCAGAGGTAACCTTTCAACAGTCACCCTCCAACAGCACGTGCACACATGCACACACGCGCGCACATGCACACAGTTTAACCAGACCGGTCATAAGAAGGACAGAGGATGACAAAGGAAAGTAAATATTTGTTTTCCTGCTGGACTTAATTATATGTCATAAAATTGACTTTTTCAGTTCTTCAAAGCCAGTTTAACCCTCATTGGAAGCAGCTGTCATAGCAATGAGTCATTAAAATCTTCAATATTGCAACCGATCCATAGCTGAATATGACAACATAACACACAGACACTTCAAATATGGACAAATTAAAATAAATTTAAATCATTTGGTTTTAATGTTTTAATGTAAAACATTTACATTTGACAGCTGAATTGTATAATACACAGATTCTTGCATCATGAGCATGAACTGTTTTAACTTCAGTTAAAAGAATCCAGTTCAGAAATCACAGATTACTGAAGTGTTTGACTGTGAAGTCAAGGATTTCCATTCACAGCTATGTGTGCAGCTCCCCTCACTCTCCATATAAATATTGCATGTATATTAATGTACACTCAGCCAGACAAGTCAGATAAGTGCTGGTCGTGGTGTTTTATGTTGGCTTCAGTTTGATGATCATCTGATATCAGTGCTTCGAGGTTCAGGTGTGTTTTCCCTCAGTGTACACCAGGTGCAGCCTCTTCATGAGGGATTTTGAGTTCTGAGTATTGCAAACCTCTCAGCCCACTAAAATGATACCCTGGTTATCAAGTGGAAATAAAATATTATATTCATCATAATGATTCTACACAGGTATTTTTAAAGTAAGAAAAGCGATGTGTTGTTCACAGAATATCAGAGAAAGAGCTCTTTTCATGTGTGAGCATATATGGTTATTTCCTGGAGCCACTACATACTAATCAAAACTTAACTCATATCAATATTTCCCATTTATTTAATCGAAGAATAATAAATCTTTAGTCTTTGATCTGTGGTTTGCTGAATGAGAATGAACAGGGTCATTTAGTAAGATAATGGTGTTAACTGGGATGACGAAAGTCTGGGGTTCTTAGTGATTACATACCTTATGATGTTATATGATGCAAAATCTAAAATTAGTTCACTCATTTTTATGTGCTTTTTATTTCAAAGTTATTTTAAGGGCATCTTCTCTTTATACCAGTGGTGATAATGAGAGAGAGAGAGAGAGACACAGGATCATCAGGGGAGAGAAAGAGGGGGGAACACATCCAGCACAGGGCCACAGATCTGACTTCAGTTGGAGCCACTGTGTCTTCATGGTACACACTCTGCCAGCTGAGTCTCTATCTGCTGCCCTTTTCAAGTAAGGGACAGTGGGGGTGTTTAATATATATTTATATATATATATATATATACACATTAAACACACACACACATATATGTATATATACATATATATATATATAGAAGAGAGTTGATTGAGGAATATCTACCCATAAGGTATTTATGTTTTTATATATATCCTAAAATGTTTCCTTCATCCTTAATAAACCACATAGAATATAATTTCCCAACACTGATGGACTGCCTCCATTTGGTAGTGACTGAGGGGATGAGTCATACAGATAGAGTGGTGGAGAAGGCTTCAGTCTGTGGCTGCATCCTTTTTTTTCTTTTTCTCTAAACAGACACACACTCCTGTGCAGAGGACTGAGGCTGTCTCAGTGACTTCTGTCTCCTCAGGTAATCCCACACACCAACTCGATGATAGTAAGATCTTGGCCCTGTGGAGGTCAGACCATCTGTAGCAGGACTTCTACTTCTCTCGTTGCTGAAATGATTTTTGACTTTGGCTTCATGTGTGGGCTGCTGCACAATGAGTGTGGGACCTCCTCACTGGTATTATGTGATGGATAAGAATTTAGATAAGAATTTGAAGAAGATTCTGCTTTTGAAAATTACATCCTTCTTTAGTCTCTGGTTCAAATTGTAACTTTTTAGATTTTCAGTTGTACTTTGTTAGGTCAGATGTGTCTCTCCAGCATCAGGAAACAGATTTTCAATCTCAACTCTGAAATGGGCAAGTTGTCATCAGGTGGTGCTTCCCCCAGTCAGTCTTGACTTAAAATGACTGATTTCTGGAATGATCTGTGCATTTATCCAGTTGACTGACAGAAAATGTATATACTTGGATAATTATTTAATTAGTCTTATGCACAAATAAACATCTTCTCATTTTGTTTCTCACATTTGAGAATTGTTTTTTTTTTTTTTTAATATTTTGAAGTATTAAATCTTAGGGGTTTAACATTCAATAACCACATTCATAAATCAGTGGAAATTGCAGTGCTCCTATTGTATTTAACAGATGCCTGTAACAGAGAGCAGAATATAAAACACAAATAATCTTCAAATAATAGCAGAAACAAGACCCTGCTGCTATGACTGTAATTAGGCAAAGCACTGCTCTGAGCTAAATGTTAATCTCAGCATGATCACATGCTCATACTAAGTAGGCAGTGAGCTCACTGAATGCTGTGTCTGCCAGGTGGTCTTCATCAATAAAGGAATCCACACACGGTTGACATCCCACATCCCCACAATCCCTGGAGGAGGAAATCATCAGAGTTTGGACTGTTACTGACGCAACAGTCTCAGTTTGGGCTTTGGGAACTTAGAACTGATATTTTTAAGGCATGGTGGAGAAAATAATTAGCAATAAAAATAATCATTGGTCGCATTCATAAAATGATCATCCCATACTGAGGATTTGTTAAGTTGCTTAATACACAGAGTTAGCCACACATAATAGAGAAAAAAGAAGGCAGGCAGTTTTAATTATATTCTCTTTAATATATCTTAAAAAATGGATATACAATCTGAGAAAGAAAAAAGTTGAGGATTTGAAGAACACGTTGTTAATCTTCTCCCCTGGCCCAAAGATGGCATTAGCCCAAGCAGAGACATCCTGGGAAAATAAGAACACTGCTGACTGCCAAACTAAAGGACTTACAACAGGGTGTCCAATGGGAAGCTAAAGTCAGTGTATTAGTAAGGCTAAGATAAAGTACAGAGTGTTGGGCTGCCATATCCTGGAGGCAATTTACTGTCACTGCAGCCACACAGGATGGCTTCAGATTAACAGGCAGTAGCGTTAGCCTTCACCGTGCAGGAAAACACCAAAGAACTCCCACATTCACAGATGCTTTCAACAGTCCTTTCATTTTCTCAGGTCCTTTACTTTGACAGTGTCTGTTGTTCTGTTTAGGAAAACAAAAATTAGAGCTGTTGTACGCTTGGCCAGAATAACAAAAGAGAAAAAAAAGGGGCGAGAGGAAACCAGAGCATGCTAACAAGTCACGTCGTTTCAAGACCTCATACCTACACATACACTGGTGCACACTCTCTCTCTCAGACACACATACACACACATTCACACTCACACTCCACAAGCACAAAAGTTCTGTCCGTACACACACCTCCAACATAAGAGTTCACTTCTCAACAATTACATATCTGACATCCTCAGTAAAATGCACCCTGGCAGATTACACAGACTTCGCCTCATGCAGACGTGTGAAGACTATGCTGAATGGAGTGACAACAGTCCATAATGAAATGCGACTCAAACTGGAGGCACAATGCTAGCCAGGGCCAAGCAGAACACACACACACACACACATCCTCACTGGCTAACTGGGTGGCACAGTTTTTCTCCCCCTGTGACTCTGACACACGCACACACACACACACATACACACATAATGAACATATGAACATGCACTGTATGGCCGGGCTCATATCCACAGTTTGACATTTTCAGTTTGGTCATTTGGCCAACCATCATCCAGCACTGGAACAGTGGCACAGGTAAGTTTACTGACTAGCTAATGAGCTGAGGGCTAAGCTAACAAGCATTGTGAGTGAAAACCACTCACACATTTGCTAGACAGTAAAGTCACTTGTAAGCTTGAGCAGTAGCTAGCCTCGCTGCTAGTTATTTAGCCTGCTGTCTCTTTCTGAAGTTATGCTGTTCACATTTTCCAACTACATCCAGACAGTGGAAACATACAGTCTACACACAAACAGAGCTGAAGAGTATTGTCTTATACTCTCCATCTTCAGAATGAAAAGGTACATACAGTGCAGTCTTGGGAAAAGTACTATTATTATTTTTATTCTGTCCATTGAGACTGAAATGAAACAATATCTATGAGGTTCAAGTAGTGACTTTCACTTAAATGGGTGCTTTTGCATCCATATTGACTTAACACTGAGGAGTCATTAGGGCTCTAATAATTAAACCAAAATTCTGGGACAATGATCAGTGACAGCTCAGTCCCCTCTCATCAATCCAGCTGAGTGCTTACTTCACTTGAGTTGGAAGTCATATAGATATTAAACTCAACTTACATCAGTACTTTAAACTCATAGTCATTGTTTTATTTTAAACCCAATGTGCTCAAGTACAGAGCTATCATACCAAAACTGTATCACTGCATGGTGAGGTTGATGAAACCTCTGTATCCCCAAAGGGGAGAAGGTACTCATGGTTGTGTGTCTGTGTGGGTGAGTGTGTGTAACAGAGAGACAGATGGAGGAAGACAAAAACAGTTCAGTGAGGATGTGAAGTTGAAAACAGTACAATACATTTGGCTGTAGTCATAGTGGTAGTACTTTACCCCACTAGGGCTGAAAACACACAAGGTCTCAATATGCGTGTGTGTTCACATACAGGGAAAATGACAAAACAGGACAGTGTGGTCATTCACATGCTGTCTAGTGGGGCTGGGGGCTTTCCAAGTTCAGTATGTGCGTGTGTGTTCCTGGCATGTGTACAGAAATGTGTGTACAGGTGTTCACCTCTTACCACAGGAGAATGTGATAATGTGTGATTGTTTGTGAACTCACATGCATTTACTCTTTAGCAACACAAACATGGCAGGCACTGGAACAGAGAACTGATAGTAACAGATATTCTTTCTCTTGATTTATCAAATTTTAAAACAGCTAAATGTGACTTTTTTTTTTTTTTTTAATGCCGGTGAATCATCACATCAAATCCCTCGCCGTTCGTTGCCATGGCTTGTTTTACAACTGGCTCAGGGACACCTCAGCAAGGTGATGGCATTCAGTTATACTGCCACAATGAACAGACATTGTGGTCATTGTAACACTCAGCTGTTTAGGATAATTAAAGCATATTTTTCTTTCTTTCTTGTATGCAAGTCCTTTCTTTAAAGTACCACTATTTCTTTTTCTTTTTTGTTAATTTCATTCCTGCAAATGAAGTTTATTGCAATCGGGTGAACAGAGGAGAGCATAGGCGGGGTTATGGTGTCAAGAGGAGAGGAGTGGTAAGAGTCAACTGTTGAGTCACGCACATCAGGGAGTCGGCCATGATAAGCAGAGGCAAGGTAGAGCAGTTTGGTTGATTGGTGCAGGGTGATGTAAGTGCTTCTATCATCTGGCATAGTGCTTGATGTAATCTTGAACCTTATTCCGAAAATCCTCCTGGATGGAAGAGAGGGAAAAGTAAAAAGAGAGAAGAAGAGTTAGATGGAAAAGCCAGGAATTTTACAATCACAGCAGTTGAAAAGCTAAAAAATAACAAAGTACATAAACACCTGATCAAATATTAAGTATTATGTACAGTATATATTTGAAACTTGGGACAACTGCCCTATAATTATTTTACATATTGTTTTCCATAATTTGTAACTCCAACAATTGAACAAAACTGGACATATCAAGTGGTAATCTATAGTTGGAAACATGCCACTTCATTCCCATTCACACATTCCCACTTCACATTTTACCATGTTGATCCTAAAGATATTTGGAATCTAATGATCCAAGTGTGAACACAAACTATGCTCAGCTTCGTGGAGGTGATGTGACACATCAGTTCCTGGCTGGACAATACAGGTTTTACTGATAAAAATGAATTTCATCTAGGGATGCACTGCTGTCTCCTGTTTTCAAAGTGAAACCAGGCACCTGCCAATAAAAACTGAAAACAGGGTTAGATCTGATCAACTTGCTGGTTTCATCTTGATCAGCTGAAGAACATCCAGAGTAAAGACTGAGGCTCCTTCTCATCCCGATGATGTAACAACATGTGTTCAAGTTGACTTTCCTAGTTCATACCTCCTCTGGTCACACATGCCCTCTCCTCCCACGGCCATTTTTTCCCTCGTCTTGATCATGCCCTTCTGGATGTGCTTGGCTTCTTTCCACTCCCTTCCACTATCCATCCATCCGGTAACCTCCCCTCAGTGACTTTCTTGACCCATCCCTTTGGGTTACATCTGGCCTGAGTCAGCTCTGTGTGTGACCTCACTCTCCTCTGACTGTGTTGTGCCCGGCATTTCTGCCTTCTGTCTGCTGTTGATCTTGGTTTGCCTGTGTCTACATCCTCTTCATATTTCAAACGACTTGTTGGTAAATCAGACAGAACGCATCACAAAACAAACACAATATTATGGATTTTGATGAAAGGCTGTAGAGCAGAAGCGGCTATTAATTTGAGCTGCATCAGCTTTCCTCTTTTGTCAAAAGATTTCCTTTATTCACTCTACACAAGAAAGTGCATTGCCAAGCAAAACTGTACTGTGGCAAGCCACACTGTAAATCATAGAAACTGCTCTAACTGGGACCACTGATTGTACACAGTTATAGTAAGGAGGGCAGTCTTTTCTGGAGGTAGTGATCACACAGGAAAACTGCTTCAGCAGCAAATATCACAGAGGTCACTCATAGACACACTGTAGCTGGAGCTTCAACTCAAAAGTAGCAGAAACGTGGTCTGCCTCGGAGTCACAGACCATAATACCATATTTATCCATTTGTCTGAGGTCGTGCTCTTTAAATTTGACATCACTTGTAAATATGGAATAACGGTCCATCTGTCACTCCTGATCCACCTGCCTGTCATCCTGCCATCTCTTGTCAAACCAGCTGTCTTGTACAAGCTTCTGAAACAGGCCGACATATATACAGACAGACCACATAGTGGACAAAACACAGGAGGAGAAGGTTTGCAGTGAACAGAGACAGAGCACAGAGGAGGTGAAGAGAAACACAACATGTGAAGCTCCAGCTTGTCTTAATCAAGCCACGTCACATTAGCTTGAAGGACAGAGTGAACACACTGACACAGAACATAGTTTAAGACTGTTTAAACCAGCCCAGATTAAGATGT
This sequence comes from Caranx ignobilis, assembly GCA_021432705.1. Lineage (NCBI taxonomy): Eukaryota > Metazoa > Chordata > Actinopteri > Carangiformes > Carangidae > Caranx > Caranx ignobilis. The sequence continues at coordinate 18,192,026 of MU269983.1, forward strand.
CCTACTGAGATTTGACTTACAGACCAATAAGAGTCATTTCATGAGGAGCAAAATAAAAAAAAAAAAGTCTTTGAGAAATAGTGCCCAGTTAAGATGTCTCATATAAAGTACCTGCAGTAGAAACTGTCATAGCTGTGACTTAACTGCTGAAGTCTTTCCAATAGCTCTAATGGCTTTGACTCAAAACAGCAGCTTCAGATGTTACAAAGAAGCTTCACTGGATATGGATTTCACATGAATGGAACTTGACGCACGGGCACACACACACGCGCGCGCACACACACACTTGTTTAACTGAATGTCACATCTCGATATTTGATACACTAGAAGTACACACAAATATGTAACATGGTTATGTGTGCACTCTAGAGGGATGTCGTATTCCCTCAGTCCCACAGCTCCCTTCAGTTCTGGTACCGTATGTGACTTTTACCCCTGACACTGACCCGTCGTCATAGGAGTATAGGCCACTACACGCCACCATGCCCACGGGTCCCGCCGTTGAACATATGAATTTCACGTACGAGTGTCCCAGACTGACATCAGCACAGCTCCAGTGGTCAGTTAGTCACATGGGCCCCTGCTCAGACTTGTGTGTGGCCACAGGGGTATCAGCAAGAAATGGAGAACGTGAGTAAAAACACGAGTCCGAGGAAGGAGAAAGACGAGGAGAGACAGGAAGGAAAAAGAGAGATGGTGTGTGTGCGCGTGTGTGTGTGTGTGTGTGTAAACAGGGATGACAGATAGGAATACTGAAAACTTGCCAGTGACAAAAAACTTCAGCAGTGATGACAGCAGCCTGAGTATCTGTCCACAGAGGGATGATGGATCAGCCCTATTGCTGCTGACGGATCTCTTTCTATAGGCCTTCTTCTGACGATGCAGGAGTCTATAACAAGTGCAAAGTGGAGTGCTCTGTGTGCACCGACTGTGTATGCAAGTGTACCTGCTATTCATGGAGGGTGGTGATTAATCATCATTAACTCAGACCGGCAGTATTTGACTTCCAGCTCTGATACAGCTGAGCCAAGCACAGCATGAGCACAGTGACACTGGTGTTTAAGAAATAAAGAGAGACCTTCTTCAGGAAATAACCAAGCGCTGTCTCTTTAAATCAGACCAATATTCTACCTCCGGGAACTCAGAGACACTCTCTGCTTCTTCTCTTCTGATCATCCGATTTGATGCAGTTTACAAAAAGCGGTTCAATTAATTCAATAATGTTTTTAAACTCTGAGCTCAGAGGCAAGCTGTGTAATCGAAGCAGTGAGCAATGTGCAATACTGTGAGGTAAAATTCAAGCATGCTTCAGAGCTCTGACAACAATGAAGGAAGCACTGGGCTGAAGTTGGAAGAAATGTCGTGTGCCCTGATGCACAGTCAGCTGGAGAGCTCAAATCAAACAGCAAATCCAAAAACCATTAGACCTGTCACAGTGGCACCATGCACACACACTGTAGGAGTGTGCAGATATGCTAGCAGCTACATGTGGGTACAGTGGTGCTTTGTACAACATGCTAATGTCAGTATGCTAAGAGTCTCACGATGACAATGCTAACATGCAGAGGGTAGGTTTACTATGTTGTCTGTTAGCGTGCTAACACTTGTTGATAAACTCATGATGACAAGTCCTTAGGTCATTAGGGGTATAGCCTGTGGGCACTTTGAATGTCTCCACTATTAGTAATTGAGATCCTTTAACCAAGATGGAAGTGGTGGACTGACTAACAGACCATTCTGCTGATGAGGCTCAAGAAGCACACACAACAGCTAATTAAACACTTTCCCCAAAAGAGGTGATTAGCCCAAGCTGAGAAATTCAGCCAGGCTATCAGGTATGGAAAACTGCTTTTCAGTCTTTTGGTAGTAATCATATTTTTCCACTTTTCCATTTGGAAAAAGGAGACATGATCTGCCTCAGTGTTAGACCATCTGTGTGTCTCAGGTTGTTCTCTTTAAATATGACATCACTTGTTGTAAACAAGGAACAATGGTCCTTCTGTCACTCCTTAACCACCTGCCTGTCATCCTGCCATCTCTTGTCAAACCTGCTGTTTTTTTTTTTTACAAGGATCTCTAAACCTTTGTGACTTAAACAGGCCCACATACATACAGACCACTTACATACAGAAGAAGGTTTGCTGTGAGCAGAGAGAGTACAGAGGAAGTGAGGATAAACACAACACGTGAAACTGCAGCTTGTCTCAATTAAGATGTGTCATATAAACCTGAAGGACAGAGTGAACACACTGACACAGAATATAGTTTAAAACTGTTTAAAGCAGACCCAGTGGCTGGTCAGTTAAGAGGTGTCACTTAAATCTGAAGCATCAGCTTCCTTCTCCCACACAGAAGGGGCAAATTTACACGCAAATGTCCTTTACTTTCTTCTTACTTTATCCCTCCTTTCCACTTTTATAGCAAAAAAAATGTCTGACAGTGCAAACTTTGATCTGCACTAGTTTGAACAATCCAAGTTAACTGTGCAGTTGATTAAAAACTTTGTTAGACTACAGCTTACACTTTTTTTGGCCCTGTTTTACCTGCAGAAGGCAATTAAGTCTCCTCTCCACCAGTGATCTGAACAGTTACTCAAAATATGCACCACCATCAGAGGGAAGGGATGCAAATTAAACCCTGTGGGTACAGACCATTTATTTTCAATTTTGCTAAAAGCTGAAAACTGAGCAAAGGAAAGCCCCATGGTGTCTGTGTAAACAGACTGGAAGAGGAGAAACGAATGGGAGAGGAGAGGTGTGAGCGGTGAACAAAGAGAAAGGGATAGAGGAGAGAGATGACAGGAAATGCAGAGGAGTGGAGGCCACAAGAACACACAACAGTCGAACGCTTGGCTGACCGAGGAATCTTTGGAGAGTTGTGTACATTCAGTAGAAACACCCTGGCACATCTCTGCACACTGAAAGTTGAATCATATGATTGGCTGAGCAGGTCAGACCATCTCTGTCTTTTAATTACATCCAGTCCCACTCATTAAGAAAGAGAAGTAAACTGCTGAGATCATCCAAATCAAAAGCCTATAGGAGCCAAGTTTGACTGACTGATCCTGTCCTATGTCATACAGCACTGACAGACTGTTACGTCTAGGTGACCCGTGTGCGTTGTGTTAAGCTACACATTTACCCACAGTGCACCCTGTTCTCTACACTGTTGTAATGCCTGCATCTTTCCCACTGATTATTCCCATTAATTACACAGATTAAACAGACAATTACAATGATATGTGAAGCCAAAACAAATACATGTGCTTCATTGACTCTTTATTCCTGTCTAACTATCTCGCCTGCACCAAATCATGACTTGAGATTTAATAAGGCAAAAATGCTTGAGTTCCCACTTTGGAGTTATGTCGTGTTCATTTTGTTTGCATTGTCCTTGCACATACATGGACAAACTAATTAAAATAGTTTTATCTATATCCTGATGATGTGGGCTGTCAAATTCAATTCATACAGTAGGCGTCATTCTCACCTGGCAGTAAGCTCCAGCTGAGCTGATCACTAATGGACAGCCACACTATTTTTGCAGCATGAATACAAATAGTTTACAGTATAACATAAGTTAGAACTGCCTGCCTGCAGTCACTGCATCACTGAAGACAGACATTAATGCCAAACTGTTGACTTCTGTCAGTACTCATTTGTTGGTCAAACTGTATCATTATGAATTTTGGATAAGTCTGAAAGATGAAAGGCTGGCACATATATATTTCTATGTATATTTCCTGCACACAACAGCACTGCTGCAAAAAGTCCTTGGGGAAACACTGTGCACATCCCTGTACAACAAGTGTGTGTTTTTAGCCCTGACCAGTCACTTAAAATGTGATGTAAAACCAGTGGTGTAAAACAGCAGCAGAGCTGATTCAATGCAGACAAACTCTGTCTCTTGAGATGTTTAATGACAGAAGCTGTTGCAAGTTTATCCTATAACGACAAGATAAGAAGGAGTGCAGCACTATCAGATAATAGCACTTCTCTGATGCTGTCACAGAAGGAACAGGGTAATTACTGGGACACTGATAGGGTTTCAAATTCTTTCAGTCATTCTTTTTGGCTGCTTGCTTAACCTGAGTCTTGACTGTCTCCCCCAGCTTGAGAAAAGTCTGTCAGCTTGTTACACAACATTGCTGCATTGACTTAGAAATACAGCAGTGAGCTGGGGAGAGAATGCAAGGAGGCAACTGTGACAAGGTGGTGATATGCGCCTCTCCAATTTTGGTGTAAGTTGGATTTTGATTCGTTAACTTCTTGAAGCAACTGGCCAATTTATCAGGCAACAACAAGTGATGACAAAGAGGTGTCCTCTGTGTACCGCTGTCTTGATCACAGCATAAATGCAGCACTACAGAGTAAGTGGACACTGTAATGAGGTGACCCGATCTGTACTGACCTCAATAGATGTGAGATTAATGATGGATTATTTCATCTTTTTTTGTTATCATCTGTCCATGTGTGTCTATGTGTGTGTACATTAGACATGACTGCCTATCGACTGCAGAGGCTAAACTGTTTGATACCCGACAAGGAGGCAGTGGACAGTGAAGCTGTGTGAGACAGAAAGGTCTCTCTCAAATTGATGAGTAGAAATCAATGGAGATTTAGTATGCAGAGGTGGACTATGGAATACGTGATCTCTCGAGCTAGTCACAAATCCTCAGAGGTCCTATTCTGTCTGAGCGCTTCCAGAGCTGGACAGGTAGTCAATATCACATTATCGTAAATGGCAGAAATCTCTTGCAATATGCCTCATGTACACTGGCACCAGTGTTTTATTTTGTGTACAACCACTCAGGTGCATGTACTGTGTGGTGGTAACCTCTGAATGTGTCTGCTTTCTGGCAATATAACCTTCTGCCATTTTATTGGCATCTGACTAAATAATGCTGCTGGGTAGTGTGTTTGAGGGCAGCATGCAGGTCATCCTGTTCAAACTATCTGACTCCATGCTTGACAGTATATGACAAATAAATTAAAAAAAACACAACTTGACCATGACAGAAAACACACCACCTGGCCCTGAGGCCACATCAACCTGCTGTGGAAGGTGACACAGCTCAGAGTCACCACTTCATTATCACAAGAAATCAGCAAATCAGCACCTTTTCACAGTAGAATGGCAACATGTAAACATCAAGAAAAACACCACTAACTGAAAGAAAATAGCTTTACAAAAGAACTGATGCTTATTTTCCAATGCCTCCCTGAAGCTGCCCTACAAAGGGCTGCAGCTGTTTGCTCTGGTACAAATGAGGTGATGTTAGGTGCTTCAAACAGCCCTCATCCCTTCCTCCGTTCCTTTCTGGTGTGCACAAAATCAGGAAATTGGGTGACACCTCTCCTCTTTAAACATAACGTGTATTTAAAGATAAAACCTGTATCCTGGTGGTTTTAAACTGTAACAGGACGTGAGCACTACAAAGACCAGCATTCAGAAGCAGTGCTCAGGGACAGGAATCAGACAGGAATGATTCCTGGGCATTAGTTGTCAGATGATGAAGTCTGACTTCCACCAGGACTCTGGGTTCTGCCACTAACATCCAAAATCTATTCACTTCTAATTCACAAGCCCCCCATTTGATGTGATTCAATACCATTTCCTTTTGACACATCCCAGTTACAAGAGCCCTCGGGCCTGGATATAAATGAGATTCTCAGAGAACTAATCCTGTAAATTGCAAATCTACCATGGTGCAGTTGTTAAAAATGGTAATGTAACGCACTAATGTAAAATATCAAGAATGGCCCAAGAGCCACATCTGCCATGATGCTGTCTTCTCATGTGACCAGATCCTGCTGTACCAGACACATGGTCATACAAAACTAAAGGGGTTACAGCATAAAGGCATACTAGGAGTGAAATGTTATTGAATTATTCAAATGAAAATATCAATTTGCCATGCAGCCCAAACGTTATCTTGCAATGTCAGCATCTTTATACAACTTTAATTCCTTGTGAAGTGAATTAGATTTGAAGGTTACAATAAAAAGTAAATGACATCTAAAGTTTACAATTAGAATATTTCAGCCTTACAAAATATTCATGCACATGTAAACACAGCTCATCATCCTTTACTCTTTCAAGCAGATCAGCCTATTTTGGTATTTTAGTGTCATGTTTTGTTTTGTTATACAGATGTATATAGACACACAAAAACCCACAATTACCTAAGAGTAGCATAATACCACACACACACACACACACACACACACACACACACTTAATTACCAATGAGGACCTTTCCTTTCAGCCACTTTATTCAGTAAATGCGTTTAGAGAGCAGCCACAGGAAGAGGTCCACTTCAAAACCCTCAACACACAAATGCACACATCCACATACATAAGCATGCATGTGTGCTGACACACCAGCTCCACCCACACACTCCTGAAGTTGATTACAGCAGGCTGTGACTCAGGAGGGGGTCATGGTTGGATGACCGATTTTGGTTGTTGTGACTCCAGAAAGCAACGACAGCACAGTGAAGCAGAACCGAAACTTTAAAAAAAAAAAAAAAAAAACTACTTCTGTGCAGTACACTAAGAATAAAAATGTTCATCTTTAATTCATTAAAATATATTTTAACTCAAACCTGCCACAACTGGTGAGTTCATACTCAAGATTAATCCTTCACTATCTAACATCCTGCTCCAACAGTCTGAATAATGAAAAGTCTTCCATATGCTCCCATAGATCTCTACATTCACTCTGCTGCTACTATCTGCAGTGAAATCCTGAATAAATGCCAAACATGCCTGAGCTGCAAAAGAACCACCACCATGTTTGACGGATGAGGTGGAGGCTTCATGTAATGAGCTGCTGCATTCTACCTCCACACTCCTCTTTCCATCATTTTGTGTGACCAGTGATTCACCAGCATGTTTTATCCTCTGAGGTGATGTGAGATGTACAGGCCATTTAAGTCAACGGACCTGGGACCTGAATAGACCTGGGGCCTGTACTACGAAGCAGGATTTTCAGGAACTTCTGTGTTAACTCTGGGCTTTCCATATGATGATGGTGGTTAACTTCTTACCGGGATACATAGCCATGGCAACTTATGCTGAACGGCTAACCTGGTCCAGAGCAGGTTATGATCCAGCTTGAGCTCACCGGGTATACTGTAAAAGCTCCTCCTCATGACCAATCAGTTCTCTTGGAAAATGGCATTGCTGCTGTTAGGTGTGTAAATATTTTTCATAAACAAGGAAAAAACAAAAAAATGAACAAACTTGGGAGGGCGGATCATGACAGGATCCGTCAAAAGCCATTTTTTTCACTCTTTTCTGCTCTTTGCTGCGATGACTGTGTTTCTTTTTGCCTGGATTTGATCTTTCAGCTCTTCATATTGCTGGAAAATTATTGCCTGCTCCTCCTTAGTGAAATATGCTGCTCTGTTGCTGCAGCCACTGCAGCAACTGCCAGATGTGTCCATGTTTGTGATTGGTCAGATACTGTAAACTCCGCCACTTTCATGTGAACGCATTGATAGACTGGGAAACCCTGGGTTGACGTACCAAGTTGATTGTGAATGAAGCCGGGTAACCTGGAAGACACCCTGGGTATGTTGAACTTGCTTTGTAGTACAGGCCCCTGGTCTCATCAGGTGAAGGTGCACAAACAAACGCTCTCTCACCTATTCATTATATGGGCTGGAAATGGTTGCATGTAGGAAATGTCACAATGTAGTGACAAAATCAATGTTTTGTGATGGCTCGAAAACAACCAAACTGTATCATGTTAATTGTTATGCTTGTTTTGCTCTGTGCATGACAATGTATTTCAGTTTAGTATTTCACTCTAATTTCATATCTGTGGTGCTTTGTGGTTTCATGACAATAAAAACTGACTACTTCAGTAGATGTAAAGCTCAACTAGGGACAAGAGTTGATGATTAACAGTATCTATTCACACTGTGCAGCACATCAGTTTCACAGTCTGTTAAATTGCATCATCTCTATTAAATAAACACATCAACTAAAACATGCAAATTCCAACTAGTGTGTGTTTACATCTCTGTCATATTTTCCTGTGTAAAAGTACACTAAATCAAGTCCATTCTAGTTGTTTACCCCAAATACACTTTTCCTTATGGGCTCACACACATTTCTGAGGTTTTGGCTCCCTAATAATATTTTTTCTGACACAAAATGAGAGCTCTTTGTACTTGGTATATGGACAGCTGGGACAAATGACTCATTTAAACAATCATAACCTCTGCCACAGATCCGGCAATCTTTTATTGCATGCTCGCCCTCACTCTTACCCTCAGACACCAACACAAGCAACGCCAAACTCTTTCACATCTAATGGGGTCACATGGCAGCCATTATCATGCACTGCTGGATACACCCCAATGCATCATGGGAAAGGGTGCCAAAGGTCAAATATTGTACTTTAATGCTTTCAGCTCGCAACACAGCTAATGGTGATTTCTTTAGCCAGCCAGCTCCCAGCGGAGTTACATCAGTTCGGCTGGCAATCCAAGAAAGCAATTACTGTGTGCAAACAGAACGTCGGCCTCTGAACATTTTGACGCTGCCTGATGTACTGATAAACCTCTGGATGGGAGAGACCCAATGCATAAGACGGGAATGAATGGAAGAGATCAAATGAGGAGAGATGGAGGGAATAAGTTTCAAACCAATTAGCCAGAGTGCCTAATCTGTTAGGAGACACCTTGAACATTCAGCCACTCCCACAGCAACACATTGTATGTCAAAAGACCTAATCAGCAAATACTAGATAAACCCCAGCTGTAGTTTGGAAAAATATAATACTCTCACACAACCAGCAGGGAGAGAGTCATGGGGGATGTGGGAATTGAGAGACCTTAGGATGCTGACTTGACTTACAAATTGTAGAGCATGCTGTCCACTGTAGAGGTACTGAATTAAACAGCTGTACATGAACAAAGCACCTTTTTTGGAAAAACATCTGTGCTACGTATTCAGGTCTTGAATATAACGTCATAACCACTCTCTGCTCACAAAAGCTTCTAGCCCTCTGATTAGGCTAAAACACTTTCAAATGATTATCACGCGAGGCAATAGACACAGAGAGGAAGCCTTACATTTGTCAAAATAAATGATCTGTGTGGGTTGTCAACAAAAGCTGAGGTATGAATATTGTTATGGAAACTGTAAGCACATCTGAGATGGTACGGGGAGAATTAATAAGTGAATCATCTGCATGCCAATGACTCAAGTCAGCGTTCGTTCTGAATTGACAATATGTCTGATGATAACACAGAATCGAAAATAGAGTAAGCCTGCATATGCCTAACCTTGTCCCTCAGGTGATGTTCTGCAGCATCAATGTTCAGCGGGTCATCGAAGTTCAACAGGTCCTGTAGAAGACACACAGAGGAGGCGTGAGGAGACAGGTAACAACAACTGAGCTCAGGAAATGAGTCACAAAACAAGACTGACTGAAGAATATGAATACAAAAGGTTTGGTCATTGGTCATTTTATTGCCCGATTCAGCAGTATCTACTGCAGTGTCACTCTGGATTCTCTACAACAGAGCAAACAGCTTAATTGTGCTGTTGCCTTAGAGACACTGTGGACAATAAGTGAGGCAAGACTGTTATGAGAGATAAAAAGGAGGATGCCCTGCGGGGATGCTCCCTGATTAAAAGGTAAGATTTAGGGCCTTTCTGTGCGTCCATGCAGATTACCATCACCATTATCACTGTGGACACAGTGCTGACCTCAGGGTAAGTGTGGATGTGACGGCAGTGTGTTGTAACCAATGACAGATCTAATGATAGATCTATGCAAGCTTGCATCAAGTTAAATCTAAATATTTTGGACTAAACTACACTTTGTGGTTACTTTCAGCTGCACACTTAATGCTTATTTTGGCATCTGTTAGTTAAGCTTTTAAGAACTTGTGTTATTAGTCTCCTTAATTTTTAATATGCCTCTGAAAAGTTCAACATTTTTTCCAGATACAACCTCAGTTATACTAATTTATCATATTATGAAGCATTTACAAATATTTTTTTAAACTCAAGGGAAATCCAGTTGATTGTACATTTCTATAAACACCACCTGAAATGACATATTCTTGTTTTGATTTCCCTAGCTCAGTGTTTATAATGAGAAAGATAATTTCCCCAGGGCCAAAAATGATGGCGTAGTTACAGCTGTAAACAGAGATACAACTGGCCAGGTTAATCTGATTTGTGTTTGGACTAATGTTATTTGTGTAATATACATACAGTGGGCAAATAAAAGGCCAGTGGTGTTCATTAATTTCTTATACCAATGGTGGACTCATATTCAAAACCATGGTTTAACTCATAGTTGTTAATAAAGGCAGTGCTCTCAGTGGAACTTATTTATTTATTTTTACTTAAAGGTGGGATTGGAGATCCTGGAAAAATGGTTTGAGCAGGCCACATTTTGAATAAACACAATTCAGAAGTCTAAGCCTCTTTCCTCAGACTTCTCTCCTAAGCCACACCTCCAAAGCGCAGGAACGCACAGCGCTTGTTCAACGTTTGGGTCACGTCGCAGTGAAGCCCCATTACACATGACAGTATTGCGGAAAGCCGCATCACTCACATTAGAACTACAGTGGGTCGCTCTGTGAAGGTATCGCCCTCACTGCGCAGCATCCCTAACTTTCCACCAGCTTGTTCTCATGGCCCATTCATGTGAAAGAAAACACCTAACAAATAATAAACCATCCAGAATCCAGCTTAGAGGTACACTGCCACTTACTGGAGTACAGTGTGGCACACTGGATTACTGCCGTTGTGTTTTCCGCGGCGTAAGTCATTAAAGACTCTGAGCAGTACGCGCAGAGGAGGGAGGGACAGAGTTGGCAGTTTGATTGACACATCACGATCCAATTGACTTCAAAATTATTGGATGGTGTTTTTACAGGATGGCTGTTCCACAGGTGACTGATGTTTTCCATTTTTGTGAAAAAGCATTTAATTAATTGGTTGCAGTCTGGGTGTGAAGAGGATTTCAATCAAGTCAGTAAAAAATGCTCCAGAAATAGATCTCCAGCCCTGCCTTTAAGGGAAAACTGTTCTGAATCCAAGTTAAACAGGACAAATAGAAGTAAGTTTAAGAATTGGCTAACTTGTTTCTGATTTTTTTTCAAAAGCTAATCAACAATCTAAAACTCAAAGATACTCAGCATCTTTGTTCAAAAAACTAGTTCATTTAATGTCGACTGACTCATCAACCCACTAATACTTGCAACTTTCAACTCGTTATTTTCCTAATATTGGCATGTCCTTTTTTTATGTGCTGGTCACTGACCAGGGTTATAGTTTTAGATTGATAGCACAGTCATAAAGTACAAGACAAAAAAGCAGAACTTACAGTAAACAAGGAGTTCAATCCCCAGACCACGTCCTAGAAAAAACAAATGAAAAACAATTCATGATCAAACTGAGTCATAATCAAAACTAAAATGAAACATGCTCTCTTGTCACAGGGGTAAGTACAACTCAATAAAAAGTTAAAACAATGTGTTAAAGTGATTAAGTCGAAACATCTGCTGGAATCCATTACATTTACCCCACCATCTTCTGGTCTTAATTCACCGGCAGCTAATTTAGAGGAAGATGATCAAAGTTTTTGCATCATAGGGAACAGCAGGAAATTAGTTCTGAGGTCATAGTCTGGAGTGAGAGTGGAGGCACATGACAATAATCTATTGTTCATTGGCTAAATTCACTGTAGTTTTATCACAAGCATAACAACATCTATTATTTTCACAAACAGTTGCCTATAATTACTACTGGCACATCATGACTGAACATGAACATCACAGTGGAGGTTCTCCTGTCGACCCAGGGTACAGGCACAGTTCTTGTTGTAAGCCCACTATAATACTCAAAATCCACTTAATTGCAGTGGCAGGCGTGTCAGGAGATCTCTGTCTTCAGCTTGACAAGAGCTGCTGCATTTCTACAATATTTCCCATGACACAAAGCAACAGTGCAGCAGAACAACAAAAGAAATAACTTCCAAGAGTTTACTCTCAGCAGGGGCTCTGGGACTCCACTCTTTCATACAGATGATGACACTGTGGGACGTCTGGCAGCGGCTACAGATTGTACAAGGGAAAAACAAAGGAAGCATCAGAACAACCTTATATCCCTGCATCTTACAACATTCATCATCCACCAGTGCCTGCTTACAGGAACATTCCAGTGAAATCCAATGAGGAGCAGCAGCATCGTGGTGACATACAGAGGGCTGAAAGATGTCACAGAGGACCATCTAAAAAGGCGAGCTTTACTCCACTGAACTTTGATGTAAACAACTGTCAACTGGTCCACTGACTGACAATTTCTAGTTTATGCTTCTAAGGCATCTAGTGAGTTAACAGTCACACACATGTAATAACACAAACTAATGTAATTGCTATTTTTGGGAGCAATCATCGTTTCCCTGACAAACAAGTCCTCCTGTCACTGCCACTGAGAAGCACTCTGAGCTTTCATAGCACTCACATCTGGATCAAAGGACTGTGCAGCAGATGCAGGTATTATCAGCTCTGGCTCTGATTGATTCCAGTGGGCACTGATATGAACACAACATCCAGGTGGACCTACTGATTTAACGTCTTCTGGAGCACAGACACACTGGTCAGACCTGTCACCTGTTGAGCACAGTGCTGTTAACTTGTAACCTGAAATGCCTCAGCTACACTTGTGTGCAGGGAGAGAGAGCACGGCTTAAAAATATGTGTGAAAACATAATCACAGATTGAAGTGTCTCACACGAAGGCTCTGACACTGGGGGTGAGATTCGATGGTTCCGCTTTGGCAGACTGCAAGACGGATCGCAGCTCTCTCACACTCCTTTGTGTGTGTGTGTGTGTGCATGAGATGACATCACTCCTTTCTGCTTTGTGTGTCCTCAGTCTATACAGAAACTATGCAAACACAACTGGCAGAGGAAAAGACGTCAGTTGCTCTTTACTTCCATTGAAAAAGTTGCTTTTACCTGCTGACTCTGTTAGAAAATAGTGTCTTAGACGTACGGGCTTGTGTAAACTGGTATGTGTCATTTTCTAAACTGCCCAGTCATCTCAGGTTGCCACAGATGGACTCCATTCATGACACAATTATCAAGAATAACTAAAGCAAACAGGATGAATATTTGGAGGAGTGGCACAGAATATTGTGTATCCATATATAAAAAAAAAAACATCAATCTGCAACATAGTAACATGCAAAGAGGGAATAGCCTGAATATTTCTACAGACCACTGTATATTTATGAGATTCAGCTTTGAACTTTAAAAATTTAGACAACCAACAGCTAGAAGAAGGTCAGTTTTGTGTACATGTGATAAAAACAAACGAAAATAATCTTGAAGTCACTCCATCCTCCACACACTGACATACACTCGGAATAACATCAAAGAAAACAAGGAAATGATAGCATGTCATGATACATGTGGGTTTGCTGAAGTAAAACAAAACCAGGACCAGCTTTTCAAGGTTCTTTCATTATTATAGGCTCCTATTGTATTTGACTATAATAACACAGGGGTGTAAACTATTTAGCACTGGTTCAGGTCTGTCTATAAAACAAGATAGGAGATTAGATGATACATCACTATAGATCCCCTGTCCATCATTATTGTGCAACAGTGGAAAGGGGATAATAACGGGAAGCTATCCATCTGACTGAAATGGTGAACCACGCATCTCTGATTCTGCAAACAAGCAGAGCAACAAAGTGGTGAATTTGACACAATTATATTTTTGCTACATGTAAACTGTGCTGAAATTTCAATGTGAGTAGTTAGTGTAAAGGTATTTTATGTGAGACTGTGTGTGTGTGTGTGTGTGTGTGTGTGGGCTGAAATAGAGAAGACTGGTGACCAGTGAACAGGGACAACATCACCCACTCAAACCTGACACAATCCTTTCTGACTCACAGCTTTTGCACTTACTTTTTCTCACATATTTTCGTACACTCAGTGACACTTGCATGAGCCCGGTCCCAACCACCTCTCACACTTATGACCACATCCACACCTACAGTTCAGAAAACAATGACAGTCTGGATTCCAGCATGACTCAGCAGCGCAAAATAAAAACATCCACCAACTGTCAGACACATGCTGGGGAGGAAATGGGCTGGTTAGGAAAAAGTAGAACATCCAAACTGACTTGTCTGTGAAGTCACTGTTGGATTCATTACGATATCTGAATTATTAGTTTGAATTTCTGTCTCTGTCTACGTCTGTATTAACATACGAAAAGAATTTTGCCACCGCCGCCATGAAATACCTGCAGGTTTCACAGCATAACAACGTCTATTCAAGGTGCAGAAGTGTATGATTGCAGCAGAAAATTTCAAACATACCCATCATTTTGTGTCGTTACAGTTGGCAGCTGCCGGTAACAATCAACCAAAAATTTGACTGGTCAAACTAAGAAACCTGTTGATTAGAATGGATATAAAACCACATATGACAGTGGGTCATGGAAGCTCCAGACAGTCCTACAGTACTTCCTTAGATTGCTGTGCAACATTAACGCCTATTTCTGCTTTTGCACGGGGCAGATAAAGTGTTTTTAATCTGTGCATATGTGCAGTGAAGTGCTGCACAAATGCCAGAGAGTGTTTTTTAAGCCTGAATATGTACTCACTGGTTATTATTGCTATATTGAACACAAACACACGCCAAGATAAGCACACACAATGTATGCAAAGCTGCTTTCCTCTCTTTTCCTTCTTGAAGTCAAGGCCAGGGAAATGAGGCATTCAAAACAACAAGAGCACACAATTGAGACTGAGACATTGTAAAACAGAGAGCATTTCAGAGCGGTGTATTATTTGAAAAATACAAAACAATTCATCACCATGACATATATCACCATACATTTCCTAACAATTTCCTAGTCTATCTCTGCTGTATTGAGGTAGTGGAGACGTATGCCATAGAGGTTCCTGTGGTGAATGTGAGAAAGCTAAACCATCACCAGCAAAGGACAAATAAAGTGTTGACAACTTGACACTCAGTACAGTTTAGCATCTGGAGATGTCTGATCTATTTCTGGTGTAAAACAGTCGTCCATGAGATAAACCCAGGAGGTAAATCAGATTTTAGGTTCCGTGGGGATTTCTGCTGTACACTCCACTCCAAATCTCACTATACAAACTGATCATAATCACAGCCTGGTTACAGACAGTGAAATGCTGATTAGAAACCATCAATCCACCCCCATATTAACTGCAAAAGGTGCATAAATGACACGAGGAAAAAAGATATTTAGCTGTAAACACAAGGTAATGTTGTGGAATGAAAAAAGAGCTGCTATATAAGAGATTAAACAAATAATGCCCACATTGGATGTGCTCTCACCACTTGACCACCGGAGCATCCCTGCCAACACACAGTGAAAGCTATTTTGGTCCGTCAGCTCTCTCAGGTGAGTACTGTACAGATGGCTTGATACTGCTCAATGACACAAATGGGCATATCACTGCACTGTTGAACTCTAAGAGAGCATCGAGAAAACTTTCAAAACTGACAAAAAATTAGACCACAGAGTCAAACCCTCATGTTTTAAGACTTGGTTCAGGACTTTTACCTTCAGATGTCTTAAAACCACTGACCAAAATAGTCACATTCACAGTCATTTCAGTGTTTCTAATGGATTGAATTACAGTAAACAGAATGATATTATTCCCCATTTTGCCGAGGAGGCCCCTCAACCACCCCTTTGAGAAACAACATCTAATGATTAGATTTTCCTCCTCAGACAGATCCTCTGATCACAGCATGTTCATTCTAATGAAGTCATTTTACTATGAAATTCTGAAAACTGGGTGGGATCATGTGATAATCCACAAATCCACTGTTTTAATTATTACTGCAGTGTCATTGTCGCGTAAAGTCAAACAGTCTTGTATTACGATACTTTGCCAGAATTTCTGAATTAATGGCAGATTACTTTGCAACATGTTAACCACATCATTGCACACACCGATTACTACGTGACTACAGAAACCAATTTAAAATTCTCTCAATAACACTTACTGAAGTATTTAAATTGAAAACACTTCCAGCATGTCTGTTTTCATCAGCCCATTTCTGTCTGCTGTACTGGTTGGTTGGGAACATATTGGATCTAGCCACAGACAAAATGCAATCATGTAGGTACCTGACAAACTATTTGTGCTTGTGTATCATGTGACTGACATCATGCAGAGCGAAAAATAATATATGCTCTGTGATATGGAAGCACCGAGCTGTCAATATGACATCAACATAAAACAAAATTAATCCGGCTTGAAAATTTCCTATTGTGTGGAACATGTTCTCGATTGTGTACAAGAGTAGTATAAATGGTTTCTTATGTGTTCTGAAAACAGTAGAGGTAGGGGAGGAGTCTGGATTGACACAAAACATATGAAACATAAACAGAATGGGACCGCCTGATGATAAAACAAATCAACAATAACTTCCAAGAGGAGCACTGACAGGAAAAGCTGCCCCTCTTTTAAGGCCAATAGCTACATTTGCATATTTTCATAATCACAAGCGCATTGCAGGGCAGGGATTGAGAGGAATGTCGATGCACCAATTAAATGCTCAAGTCAAAACTTAATATGGAGGCCAGCACTCCATTGTACAACCACATAGTTTCCACCATATTCGCTATCAAATATAATTTCAGTCCAATCCTGAATGGGGACAGCGGAGCGTGTCCTTGCTTTAAACTTCAGTAACTGTTTCTAAACAGCTCACACAAGGCTCTCAGATGAGTGAACGGTACAACTTCAGTTCTCAAAGCTCTCTTAGTTGGAAATCCTTTCATTGTGGAATTTACCTTGCATAACTCCACAAATGATTTGTCATTGTCCACAGAGAACGGCGCAATATTTCCAACAGCCTTCAGCCACATTTTCTGCACCCACACTTTGTCAACTTTGTCAGCATGTGAGAGAAACAGAGATGGTCTAACGTCAAGAAGCACCACGCACATCATTTATGCTCCAAATGACACATTGTGAAGAGAACACTGTTTTACGATATCCATCCACTAGATATCAATTCCTCCAGAGCTTGCAGACCCTACAGAGACTGTGGATTATCCAGAGACATGAAAATCCTTTCAAGTATTTTGAACTTTCTAGCTTCACAAACTCTAACTATGAACATTTTTTATTACCTCTTAACTTCGTTAAGTCTCTGACACCAACCCTAAAATAAAAGGAACTGACTGAATGGGAGTCTTGAAATATCTAGCTACCCATATAAACCAGGGTGTTGGAAAAACACATGAGACAGATACCACCAATACATCAAAATAAAATACATTATCTCCACTGGCCCACATGCTTGTATAAAATAAGAATTCATTTCAACTACACATGGCACTGAAAATAGAGTCAGAGCACTGGAATGCAGTGTTTGATATTCTCTCCTTCATTGTACTTCAATTGTCATTTTTCACGTTTGCTTGGTTATATGGTTTTTCCGGCTTGTTGCATGTGGGTGGTTGTTGGAGGAATTATGTGCTTCTGCATTCCCCATGTTATGTTTGGATGTGGATTTGAAAGACAATACAAAGTAAAATGGTACAGTAAAGGAGTGTGTACTGATGTCGGTGTCTTTGTATTTTATATATACATATATATATAAAAAAAAAAAAAACATCAAGATTATAGGTGCAACTGAAACATAGATGGCTATTACATGTGTTGTGTTGTAAATAGGGCATTATGTAATTACCTTTAATGTTCTGGTGGGGGCCCAGCCTGTGCCGTCAATAGAGTGTTCACGCAATAAGCTGCAGGAAAGAAAAAACACACTCATTTGAAACATTTTTGTGTTATCCAAGACAATTTTTGTTGGCTTGTAATCACCCTGTGTTTCTGGGTATGTGCTGTGAACTCATCACATTGCCCCGAAGGCGAGTGAGACAGACAGGACTAATGATCTGATCTAAGGTGTCATCTCAATTTTCTCTGTTGTGTTCATGACTTAAGAAAAGGTCTTTTTTTCTCCTTCTGTGAAAACGAAAAAAAATATCTTTTTTTTGTTCCCTTTTCTTTCTTTCTTTTTTTTTCCAGGATAATGATTCTAAGCTACTTTGTTTTTCATCTCAGGGGAAAAGAATGTTTTGAATATTTTGTTTCTTGGTTGTAATTCTCATTTCAGTGATGTAGTGTAGCTCACTGCCCAAGTACACATCAAGGTAAGACTAAAGTTAACTGACTTGTTTTGTTTGTCAGACTTTCTTTCTATAGCATAAAATTTATCTTAAATGGCATTACAAACTTTGACAGCAACATGTCATGTCTGTCTATGAAGTGCAGTGCAAGTACATGAACATGTGTGTTATTAAAAAAAAAAAAAAAGTTAAGGAATATTAGAAAATTATTACTGACAAAAAATGTTTGAACACCATTACCTCAAACAGATTTCCCCATTTTCTGTAATGTTAGGATGCCATATTCTGGTCAGACATCTCACTTTAGGAGGCTGGAGAAGAGAGAGAGAGAGAGAGAAAAGAAACAAAGTCAAGAAAGGAAAAAGCTATTGACATCTTTTCAATTCAATTTTTCAATAATGAAAAAAAAAAGTCTTCACTGTGTCAAAGCCAAATCACTCTTTAGCTTTTTCTGCTGTTGAGAGATACTTGCTATACTTGCTTTTTATGTACTCCATATCATGATTCTAGGAGAGGAGTGAATGGGAGATTTTTAAACAAAGTAAAGCATGTATCTGCACATATAGCATAAAATGTACATCTTGTCTTACTTTTGGTCTAATTGAGGACTGAAATCTGGCAAGTAAGCCCAGCATGAAATGTTCATAATGTTATTTAATGTTAATAAACTGCTGTAACTGTTAACTTTAGCCTCACATACCATGACGGACAAATTGTATTTTCACCATGCAGCTTTTTATCATGCATTTCTAGGCCTATGGGCATACTGCAACGGAGAGAGAGATGCGGCTGTCATTTCTTTTTCTCCATCTCCGCCACAGCTTCCATGAAACAAAGAGAACTGAATACTTTCATCCTTCATGACCGTAGTCATGTGTTTTGCAGTCTTACAGTAAGGAAGAAGTAAGTAACAAAGGAATAGGTGAAGTGAGAGGATGAGGCTGACCCATGCTGTTCAATCTGAGCTGAATTCTGCAGTGCCCCCTGAAGACACCAGGCACTTGCTTCTGGTCTCAAGAAGGAGGTCAACTGCCTCATTTTGTGCTAAGTAGCTCCTCAATCCTCTCTTGACATGGACAACACTCTGGCTCTCCATATTGAAGGTGGTCCCAAAGCTCTTATTTTTAGTCAGAGTCAGAGGGAGCGAGGAGGAAATATTAATGAGACCACCCTTCTGTGAGAGGGGCTCCACTAACATCATTCTTATTAATCATGGTAAATGACAATATTATGAGCAAAACCAGCCTTTTATTCACTATAATAAATGTGCTGCAGCCGTGAACAGTCAGTCTGAGTTGACAACATGATGGAATATGCAGATCCTCACAGTTTTGCCATCTGCCCTGCTCTGCATTTATACTGTGCATACAGCACATTAACAGTAGGGTGTGATGGGTATCATTTGATTGGCTATTGGGCATGATGCTGCCCAAGCCCAAGACATAACACTGACTGATGACAAATGCTAGATTACATCAGTCAGAGGGGATAATTCAAATATTATTAGCTCAAAATACTTAATAATAACAAGGTTCAAGCCTTCAGGTGCACAAGGAGCAAAGGCTGGAGACTGGAGAAAAAGAGAGGAGGAAAGGAAAACCAAATGTGGAGGCATGTCATCTCATGTTAACATTAAAATGCTGTTTTGTTTGTTAAATTACAAGTGAAGGTCCTACAGAAAAATCCCCACTAAAATAAAAGTACACGTGTTATTCAAGATAAATCATGGGTTTGGGTCCTCTGTTTGATACATTGCCAAACTGAGAGGGGCCTTGGTGAGAAAGGCAGCCTCATGGCCTCATGGCTGAGCTTTAGAAATCCTGTGTAAAGACTGGAGAAACTTCCAGTGATCTGGGTTTTATGGCAGAGTGATCGGACTGGAGCTTGTCAACGTTTCAAACAAAAAAAGCTTAAAGGACAGCGACTGTGAGAAACAAGATCTTCTAGTCTAATGAATCTACAGTTTAACTATTTGGCTGGAATCAGACATGACACCTAGATTTTGTCTGAAGTTTTCTCCCCTCTCCACTCAGGGCCTAGAGCTCTGCCAAAGTGACCATCAGCTTCTTGCTCACTTGTACCACGAATGCTCAGCTTAAGCCCTGTGTTTTTTGGTAGCCCTCCCCAGATCAGTATGTAGACACAGTCTGTCTCTGAGCTCTCCAGACTGTCCTTTTGTTATGGTATGCATGGTCCATTGTGACATCTACAGGTGTGTTGAATCAATTAACCTGAGGTGGAGTCCGATCAAGGTATAGAAACACCTGGGCTAAATTTCAAGTGTGTGTATCTCTAAATAGTATTGTAGCTGTTGGATGTTTGCAGATGTAAAAACAGTTCTGATATACAACACAAATGAAGCCATGAAACATCACTAGACCACTCACCACCATGTTATAGGCTTCGGGAACGTCTATTTCAAACTGAAACCTTCCACTTTGGTAGTAACCCTCATCTGGAGGAAAGCAGAAAAAAGACAGATCAGAGGTCTTCAGTAATGTTCATACAAGAATGGCTTTGATGATGAGAATGAGTTAAAAACTTTCTGTGAAAAGAGAGCATTGAATCATCATCATCATCATCATCATCATCATCATCATCATCATCATCATCATCATTCTATATAGTATAGAAATTAGACATAAAGATTTCTCTCCAAGTCCATCCTCTTTAACATTAAAAACCAATTTCCAAATGAATTTAATGTTCCCACACATTCACAAACATTGCAGGTAGTAGTACAATGTAGTCTTGCAATGGGGACAATTTATAAAAACACAATATAAGTTAGGTATCGGACTTTCTTCTGAAAACATAGTGAATAAATTCATAAATAACACACACACCAGACCTCAAACCATCATATTGCCCAGCCCCTAAGTGTGGGTTAGATTCAAGTTCAGTGAAACACAAGTCAAGCTTCATCGCCAAGCTGAATTGAGATCAATTAATATGTAACAGGGGAGTGAATGTGAGGACTGACTGGGTCAACTGAATCTCATTCTAAGAGATGCCTCAGGGAATAAAGTACATGTGTGACCTTTCAGGGTGACTATGTTCTGTAGGTCAACACAAATAAACACACAGACAGAGTAAGCAGATAAAAGTTGTAGCAACATCTAAGCTCAGTCACACTCATGTCACAAATCAGATATTCACAGTGACACTGTTTGGTCCATTTGTGTGTCTGTCTTGTCATGTCTTCCTATGTAAACAGATACACAATCACATACACAGTCCCTCTCTCTGTGTCTTTCTCCTCGCATACAGCATTGAAAGCCAATTAAAGCCCGGTTCACATCAAAATCTTGTTAAAGGGGGCCCTTAATTAGCTGGGTGACATTTACATTTCTGCTCTGATCATATGGGCCCAGCTGGTTAGAGAAGAACAGGTATGAAACAGCATCAGAGGATGAGAGGCCGGAGAAAAGAGACAAGACAGCCTGGACAGCTTATTAGAGCTCACGTGGGTGCACTAAATGTCTTACTGGACTCAAGAACCCAAGACAGTGGCTATGTTTACAAGGACACAAATATTCAGAATGAAGGGCTGAAAAGAATAAAAATGCATCATGTAAACGCGTCAATTGGAAGATTCTGATCTGATTCGACTCAATAGGAAAGAAATTGTGTTCCGATCGAGAGGGAGGGTTTATGCCGATATGTATGTCAATATGACACATTTCCACCTTTAGTGGCAAGACGTGAACATGGCAAGGTCGAAGCACAACTGGTCTGTTGCCGAAATGACTTTCTTACTGGAAACTTTAAGAGAGCTCGGAATAGTTGAACGACTTGATGGTCGAAAGCGTTTGTTGGTTTGTTTACAGCACTGGCGGAAGCGCAACTTCTTCTGTGGTCATTTTAGGGAAATTAGACAACTCTGCGCATGTCAAAATGCGGCTATTCTGAATAAAGCTTGGTGCATGTATACGCAGGTCATGATCGGATTATTTGATTTTGCGCCCATATGCACAGTGGATTCAGATTTTCCAATCCCTCAAATCTTTAATCTGATTAAGGAATTTTGTGCATGTAAACATAGCTAGTGACTGGGTAGAAGGGAGAGCACTTGATAATTGGCCATATAATGATTGAATTAGGTGTGTGCGCATTTGTAGACTGTGCTGTACTGACTAAAAAGGCAGAATACAGATTTACACTGTATAGGAGTCATACAGCACAAGGACCACATACCGAAATGTAACGTAGATATAGGATGATCCCGACGGTAAGAAAACACCCTTCACCTTCGCTTGACACCCTACACTCCCCTCATCTCTCTCTGAGGTTCATTTCAAGACACCTTGTTTACATGGATGGAGAATCTCAAACGTTATTATCTGATTATTCCTAACACTGTTCTGATACTGCATCAAGAAAACCTAAAAACTGACGTTTCACAGGAGAGGGTTTTTTATTCAATCACACATCTGTGTCTCTCTCTTTGTGCACTAACACTGAAATCTGCAAGACAGGACCTTTGTATAAGAGCTATCTAAACTTCACCAGATTCTAAATCATTGAAACAAAGACAGGTGCATTTAATTCGAGCAAACAAACACTCTCTCCTGTATTATAAATGAGCAGAGACAGAGGGAGAGAATGTGTGTGAGGAAGAGATACGGCTTGTCAAGTGTCAAGCAGACATGAGGAGGAAAGAAAGAAACAGTTTCACACCATCAAAAGCAAAGGATAGTCGATTGCAGAAGAGTGAGATGAACAAAATGAAACAAATTAAAAGAGGGAGAGAAAATGGAAGACAGAGAGATCGACTGACTAACAGCCGCAGTCAGAGGTCATAAATAATTCATGGCTGTCTTCACTACAGCGGAACAATCAGTCTTTACTGTCACAATACACACACACACACACACACTATAACTAAACTGCAAACATGTTGAGTGTGTTAGAGCATATTTATTAAAGACAGACAGACTTCAAATAAATGAAGTTGTTTAGTTTGTTTGGAAGATGAAACCAGCAAAAGCAAACACAGGACATGATCCTTCTCACTTTCCTCTTGTTCTCCACTGGTGTTAAACTCTATGTAGGTGATAAATGGCTACTGAGTGAATGAAGAACCAGTAAAACACACTGGGGGACAGCACAACACACCACTTATCACTCTAGCAGTCATTTACAGGGTTAGGGTTAGGGTCATTTAGAAATGATTGGGGTCATGTCGGCCCTTTGATGGCCCTTTACAAAGTGCCCACATGTGCAATCAGGATAACCTAGCAAGTAGTATCCATGGAAACAACAACTGACAGGGGTAACGGTGCGTTCACACCGGACACAAAGCGAATTTTGGCCTCGCTTTACTCGCGCAAGTTTGAAAGCGGGAGAATTTGTGTTTACTCGCGTTAGTCATGTGAATACACGAGTACAACAAGTCACACTGTCATGTCTGGGTTAATAATATCATCTGAGGTGCACACAGCTCAGTGAATTTCACCAACTTCTCCATGACCTGCGTCCAGATGATGGCCGCTTCCAGCACTCACTAGGGCCCAGCTTATTACCTGTAGGATCGGTCTCTCAGCAGGACACCAACTACAGGCACTCCATTTCCGCTGCAGAGCGCCTGTCCATCTGCCCCCGGTGAATGGCAGGTTTTGGTGTGTGAAAATCAATAAATATTTACTGTATCTAGCAAGTCACTGACGTCCTAGCGTCCTGCCTGGGGAAAATCTCAACGCTGATAGGCTGTCTCAACAAAGTGTCACACGAATATTTCGCTGAAGTTGAATTTTTTTAACTTGCGCGAATACGTGCGTCATTCGCGCCGCACCAAGCCCGTCATTCGCACCACCGGCACAAATTTGCGTGTACTGGCATCTTTGCATTGACTTTGTGTGTAGTCTCGTCACGTGAAAAATTTGCTTCACGTCCGGTGTGAACGCACCATAACACAATCTCGATGCTTGAGCTAACGCTAACTGTGGCAGGCGCGGGGCGAGTTCAGTTACTACTTTTTGGACTTTTTCAGGTTGGGATAAAAACGCTGCCTGAGGCTTTAATCCAGACTGTCAGGCATGTCTGCTGAAAAAGGTCTCTACAGTCTTTGTTCTGGTAGGGGATATAAATAACTGTCAAACTCATTATTTTGTTAACAAGAGGTAATTGTGTGCTGAAAGAAAGAAAAAACTTAATTAAAAGTGTCATTTTAGTGTACTTTGTTCAACACAAAGTCTGACCTCTTGTTGGCCCAACAACTTGGGCTCTCTTAAATAAATAGATCCGTCTGTACCCTCTGTGTATGCACTGCAGCAATGTGCACAACAATACACAAATTATCCATGTTAATCAAGCGGAGAATTTCTATTAATACAAACTATGCCGGAGCATGAATTCACCCCAAGCTGTTGCTGTTGTCCCCATTCCTCAGATACGAGGCTGTGAGTTGACAGTGGGGTCACAGCACAGAGCTGTTACATGGGAAACAGGAAATAAACAAGGAATTCCAACAAATCAACAAATTCAAACTTGACAGACAAATGAATTTTTGCATTTTTTTATGTTGCTATATACAGTGGGGTTCAAAGGTCTAGGATCACTTCCCCATTGGGAATCATTGTGTAATTTGTATGGAGTGCAGGTTAACATTGAACATTTTTCATATTTAACAGGAAACTAATTATACAATATGAATTAATCTGCCTTAGACCACTAAACATGTTTTGATTAGGTCTGAGCAAACAATCTGAGAAAAGATAGTGTGTGAGAGAGCTCTTCATTTGGTTTGGTTTTGTGCCTGGCTGTGTTTGGCTGATGTGAACGAGATGATTTGAGTCAGGCTTTGGTTAAATTATAAAAAACCACATGCCTCAAATAAGGCAAACTAATAACCTTGAGTGTCACAACAGCATTATGTTAATACTGAATGTGTGACTAGAAAATATAGTATATTTGATACTTTGAACGATAATTGTAATGCTGTTTGTCTACATTAGCGTTGCCCTATGAAACATTAGTGTGTCTGTGTGTACAAAATGTTTAAGGTAGAGCTGGAGATCCTGGAAAAACAGTTCTAGCAGGCCACATTTTGAAAATACACAAGTCAAAAGTCCCAGCCCCTTTCCTCAGACTTCTCTCTGAAGCCACGCCTCCACGTTCTCGTGGACGTAAGTGAAGACACCCAACGCGCATTGCCAGAGCTTCACTGCCACCCACCAGACTGGAGTGTGGCTTTTCTGTGGACACTGATCGTGCACGCCAGAGGAGGGAGAGAGAGAGAGAGACAGCAGCTTGATGGGCATAGGCAGAGCTAGACATGAAGGCATCTGATTGGCTTTTGCTTTTCGGAGTGTAAAGCATGGATTGGTCAGAGTTCTGTCAGTCCTGCAGCTGCCACAGAGGCCTGATTATTTTCCTTCCTTTTTATGAATACATAATGTATTGACTACTCTCAGGATAGAAGGACCATTTCACCCAGTATAATAGAAAGTGTTTCTGAACATGATTACCAACCATAACTTTAATGAGCACAGAGCTAATTGAACCCACTGAAGATGAATTAAGGATATCACCACAGTTTGAGAAACAAAAGGGATTGAGCTTTATTTTCAAATTTTTGGGCACTAGTGTGCCATGTTTTTTTTCTGATTTCAACACACAATGTCAATCAGTGTGTTTTGTCACTGGATTTTAGGTTTCTGGAGAAACAGCTGTGAGTAAACCACATGAATCCGTTACCTGTAGCATGATTAATATTCATCTAGTGTAAATACTGCCACTGTCAACCATTCCAGTTAGAAACTTAAAAGTTAACAGGAGGTGAAGACAACAGAAAAGAAATGAGGAAAGGAATGAAGCACTTCAATAAGCCCTGAGCTAAAGTCTCAATTACAAGTCAAGATTATTTTGCTGCAAGCAGGCTTGGGTGTAAGGGATATTGGAAAAAACTGCATCCTGAGACGAATTCCCATTGCATTTTTCATTTTCCTGACTTGACCACAGCTGCTTTCCCTGTGGATACACAGAAGCATCTGTGTAGATAGTATCTATGTGATACACTGCAATTCTCAGAGGAAATTTGACAGCACTGCATTAGGAGAATAGGGGCATGGCACAACACTCATTATTTTTTTTCTGAAAACCAGTAATTACATTTCCTAAGTTGTATTTTTACACAAAAATCAGTACCAGCTGAGAGAGAGCAGGAAAAAGAGGACGGGTCCCCAGACTAGCAGAATGATAAAAGACACTCACAGAACCCCCATGTGTATGCACCATGGAGATCACACACAGGGTTCACAAGCTTATCAATACGCCGATTAGCATTTTGGATGTGACACAAGTCGGCAACAAGAGGAGAAGAAACAGTAAACAAGTAAACAAGGGACGGAAAGAGAAACAGCAGGAAAGTGAAAAGGAGAGCTGGGCGTGTGTATGTGGGGAGGGAAGAGAGCGAGGACAGACAAAGCTTCTGAATAATTGAGCTCGTCTTTCTCTCAGAACCTAAGCTCCTGTGGAAGAACATGACGCCAAAGCTTTTCTCTAATTGCTGATCT
The DNA here is from genome assembly GCA_021432705.1 of Caranx ignobilis. Taxonomy (NCBI): domain Eukaryota; kingdom Metazoa; phylum Chordata; class Actinopteri; order Carangiformes; family Carangidae; genus Caranx; species Caranx ignobilis. The sequence goes on from MU269983.1 coordinate 18,218,733, forward strand.
TTGCTTTTCTCTGCAGATTTTGCCAACAAAGGCCTTTGTGAAAGTGAAGCTGAATCCAGGTGGCAGGGAGATAATGCAGATATAATAATAATACAGGTAATATAGATAACACCCTTGTTGTAATGGAGCTGGTACGCACCTCTGAGAGACTTGATTACCCTACAATTCTGCACAATTTTCTAAACACGTCCGGTGTCATCTAGGTTTTTTTCTAAAATATTCTACACATGTATCGACTCCATCCAATTACCAGTCTCTGCCTTTTCCCCTTCCTCTATTCTGCTCTCATACACAGGCACGGAGCTGCGTTTCAACTTTGTGTCAGACTTTTCTAAAGTTGTCCTTGAAGTGCATCTTCAAACAGGAGATGAAGACAAATTGCCACATTATACAAATGAGGTATATGAGACAGTGACATTGGACTTGCAGAGAGAGAGAGAGTGTGTGACAGATAAAGACGGGGGGTGAGGGGTAAGAGAGCCTCCAGGGAGTTGGGTAATTCGACACCGGTGTGTTCAATTTTTACAATATTCGACAGGTAGCTCACTTAGCTTGGAACACTGCTGAGCCAGCACACTGGACTTAGGGAATAATGACAGTGCAGCAGAAATGTTGAAATGCAGAGAAGACTGGAGGGCCATGTAAAAGGAAATAGTTTTGGGATACAGCAAAGGTTTAGGAACACCATGTTAACACTGAACTTGCAGTCTACTGCAGTCCCTACTGTGTTTTATAAGTAAGGTTGCACAAGGTGAGAAATCAGTGGATTAGGTTAAATGTGCTCACTGCAGGCTACAGAAAAGAGCTTCACATGGAGCTAATAATTAATCTCACTTGTTTTTCACATTAAAAAGGAAATGATGTAAATTATGAAGCCATTTTTCAAATTATACATACATGCAGACTTATGAGCTTCCAATTAATTTCTATCTTACGATTCAAAGTTCTGATTTTGGGTTATTGCTACTTTCTTATATATACAATAGTCTCTGACTCTTAGGCTTAAATAAGGGTTTAATATGGGCCTTAATAAATCTGTTTACCAGTGAATTAAATTTTATTAGATTAGATCAATTTATTTCTGCATCTCTTGTGTAAGAGAGAAATTATTCAGTTATTGAAGCTGTTGTTGAAGTTAGGACAGAATGATGGACAAAGATAGTTCCTGTTGTTCTCTTACCAGGGGACACTGCCAGCTGGAAATGATGCAGCTTGTCTTCATCTGGGAAACTGGCTTTGCATGTACCTGAACATCAACACAGAGGGAGGGGGAGGGTGGAGGTGGAGAGAAAGACAATTAACAGTTATTAGAGTTAAAAGTGACAAAAGTGAAAGCAGCTGTGTAAAAGGTCTAGAATTACATCTATAGCTGGCTTTGTGCCCACTAATGGTACTGAAGTTAATACTGTACTTTATTACATCCATCCTCAGTTATACAGTGTTCATTCAGTCGACACACTGCAGGGCTTACTGTTTGTCTGTATAAAACAGGCCTGTGGGAATCCCTGTAGCACCACATTCCCCCCTGGTGTCCATGGCCATTTACTGCACTTAAGACATCACGGGGGACAGAGGGAGCACTCTGTAACCATGCTCATGTGCAAAAAAATGGTTTATTCTACTAAACATCACAGCAGCTCTCTTCAGCGAATAACCATTCAATACAGCTGTACAATGCCTCCCTCTGATTAATTCATATGCACTCTCCTCCAGGAAGTTGCAGCATGCACTAACTCTTCAACCTGTTACATGACCTTTTTACCCACATATTTGTGTTTTTATACAGTATGTGCTTTAAATGTATTTCTGATTTTTTTGTGTCTTTGTGTTTTGGTAATTATGTTTTTTGTCGTTGTGCCATGTATTTCTCTCAGCTGCTGCTATGGCATTTTAAATTTCCCCCCTAGGATTAAATAAAGTAATCAATCAATCAATCAATCAATCAATCAATCAATCAATCAATCAATCAATCAGTCAGACAGTCAGTCAGTCAGTCCTTTTTGTCCTGCATAGAAAAGACACATATTTTTAGAGTTGTAAATTATGTTGTGGATGTAAAGTGAACAGTGAATCACAAGTAACATACAGGTGCTTGTTATTCAGAATAAGCAGCTAATCTACTGTGGGCGGCATGTAAAATAAATACAGCTCTACAAATAACTGATGATCTCCGTATCACATCTGAAACTTCATTTGTATTAAAAGTTTCTCCAGCAAGCTCATAGATCATTTATGCCAGAACTGTGAAGGGAAATGTCTGAGGTATTCAATGAGCAAATACCCACATACAATCAGACTGAAGCACCACAACCAACAATCATCAGATATGTGAAGAAACATTGTTATTAAAGAGTAAGAAGTATTTTTATTTGTCATTGTCTTTGGATGGGAATGTTTGGAGGACAAACCCCCTTTTGTTTTCGGCTCATGTGTCTTCCTGTAACTCAGGAAAAAAAAAACAGTTTTACCAGTAGCTTTCACAAAATGACCCACCACCTTTGATGTGTCCTCAAAGCTACGTCCCTAAACGGTTCCTTGTGAGCATCATTGCCTTCAGTTTGTGTCTTATTTTCCTATCCACTCTTTCTAGCTTCACTATGTCCCTGCTTTTGAGATACTATGTAGCTACACTGCAAGTCAGACATGTTCTCAGGATGTTCTCAGCTTTGTTTCAGAAGTTGGAAACTAATGTCTCATTATCTGTTCTCAGGGGTTTGAACAAAGAGAGTTTGTCATCAAATCTGAATGAGAGCTGAAATATTTAGAAGAAAGGGTCAATATGATTTGTTATACACTGTGCAAGACTACATATGAACAGATCCCATCCTTCTCCCTCAGTTCTCCTCTCCTGTACATTCTGTCCAATCCATAACATCACACGGCAATTTCAAAAGTCTCACAGCACTGGTGCCTGATGAAAATCAAAATCAATCTTTACAAAGGGCCAGATTTCATCATCGTTGTTGGGAATGGAGCTCAGGCCATATCAGCCTTGTTGGGTGGGTTCTCTTAGAGGGGAAGGTCCTTACACCACAAACCAGATTGCCTTTTGGTTTAAGCTGTGTCTCTTGTCAAACACATCTTTAGTGTCATTTACAGCTCTTCTTACAATATTCTTTCATTTGAATGCTTTTATGAGTGTTTGATTGCTGCTGTCTTGTCTTTTGTTTCCCATTATAGACACAATCTATATTTCTGTGTCACGAACTTTTGTTTTATGAGGTGCTTATGTTTCTCCTGTTTTTGATTGCAGTTTTTAATTTAGTCTTTCTGTAAAACACTTTGTAACTTTGTTAAGAAAAGACCTTCATAAATTAAATATATTAGTTTTTTCATTATCATCATCATCATCATCATCATCATCATCATCATCATCATCATTATTAAAAAAGAAAAATATTTTCAAGTAAATCACTTCTTACTTTGTGACCAACAGTCATTGCTGCATACACTTGTGAATCTCGTGGTCCTCAGTTGCAAAGGCAAAACTCATCAGACCACAAACAAAAACAAGCACACGGAGTCCAGCCAAAGCAGTGATGATGAGGCCTGCACTCATGCATGACAATGACCGTCCAAATGACTAATGAATATCTGATGTACTGTAGTGGAGATTCTCTAGTAAAACCCAGTTACTGACATAATAGTTCAGGGGACAGTGTGTCCGAACACAGGACAGTGACACAGGAGCACTGGACAGAAATATATTGTAATTAAGACTACAGCTCATTTACAGCTTAGCATAGTTAATACTCATCCAGTTGAACTGGGTTAGGGCTTAAAAATCAATCAGTCAGTATTTGGCTGCCAAGTGACCAGTCTTTAATGAATAACTTGATGTAAACATTACTATTCGATCAATGTTTGACACATTTACTGTGAAAAAATTATCTGGATTCTGGCTGAATCACTTTATAGCAATACAGTTTGTGCTGTACCAAATGACGTACACCAGGTCATTATAAAAACCTATGGTGGCATTTATTCAGCCAACACACTTTCTAATGCACTGACTGGAAAATAATAGATAGAATAAAGTGCAGAAGAATGGGTCTTCTTCATTACTGCCATGTACAGAGGTGTTGGGTGTACTTACTAGGAAGATTGGCTTCAAGTTCTGCAACTTCTGTTGAGAGAAAAATAATAACAATAATGAGAGAGGAGCAGAGATGATGATAAAGACAGATTGGCAGAGGCACACACTTATCCTGCTTGCTCTAGATAACAGTCATATCATGTACAACGAGTCTAAAAACAGCAGAAAAAGCAGAGCTATTTAGCTGCTGCTGCCACTGGGCAAAGTTTCACTTTTCACTTTTGATTTGTGTGAACTGGTTCAACACCTCTGATCTCCTCATCCGCCTGAAACAACAGCAGGAAAAAAAATGAGAAGGAAAAACATACAATGGCACAAACTGCACCAAATAGGCTATTCATCATGTGCATTGTTGCTCTGGTCTGACTTCCTAAAAACTGTGGACCTTCATTCATACAAACGTATTCTCAGAGATGTTGGTTGCTTTCATGATACTCGTAAGATTATTTCCCACTTATCTTCTTCCACATGGAGGTCAGAGCATAGTGTCAGCTAATTAACAGCTCCCTGCGAGTGAGAAGGCAGTTGCAGTTTTGCTTAATGAGACCAACAACTGGCTTAAATCAGAGCAAGTGCTCTTCTCCATGACCAGCTTGTGCAAAATGTCAGCTCCCTCCCTTTTCTTGTTTTGATGAATTCTACCAAAAGATTTACTGCTGAGGCTCTCACAGCTGTGTGTAATGGTCCAAATACAAAGATAGATTCCTCCTTTGTAGCTGCAGCTTCGCCTCTTTGCCCAAGTGGTACATAGTATATTCAACAAACACTGCATTACTTTTTCACATTTTGCAACTCTATATTGGGTATTTAAGTTCCCAGATAGCTAATGATTGGAAAGATTTTATTTATGAAAAAGAAAGTGATAATAAAACAACCAAGCTCCCTTGGCAAGAGCAGGAAAGACAAGCAATGAGATTTCATCAGGGAGCAGGAACAAAAATAAAGCCTGCCATCCTCTGTTTGAGTGATATAAAGTGCTGTTCTCAAGCCAACTCACTTGACTTTGTAATTATCACCCTTGTGGGCACCAAACCAAACAGACCGAGCAAATCTATTTCAGAGCCTTGTGGAAAAAGGATTCACCGAGGATGTGCAAGTTGGAGAAAAGAAAGTCACTCAGATGATATGATGGCGGGCACACTGACAGGTGCTTGTAAGATTTTATCCACTGCTAAACGATAGCAAACCAGTGGTGGAAAAACCATGTCTGTACTAGAATAATGTTTACAGTCTGCACACTGTATTTGATCAGGCACATTTCCTACAGTATGAACTCTATCCAAATAATGGTCAAACAGTATAATTTGTAGTATTTTCATCTTAATTCCACAGGTTATAGTAATTAGGTAAAACAAAACTATGAAAATAACATGCAAAATGGTGACAGGCAGAAGGAGACAATGCAAACTGATGATGAAAAAAAAGGAGAAGGATTTAAAGGAGGGGACAGAGGAGTCAGGTGCGTGGAAGTAACATCTCAAGGCGATAAGAGGAACCTATAAATAAAAAGCCACAGAGCCAGAGGCAAGAACACAGATGGATGAAGCAGGGATGAAGAGGGACAAATAGAAAGACAAGTCCAAACATTCATAGAGGAAGGGGAACATAAAGAATTCATCCACATCTCTCAGAGTTTCTGAGTGTCTTTGTCCAAATAAAACACATTTTAAAAAAAACAACTCAGTCATAAAAACAGTTTTGGTTTCCACTGTCCGCCCTCAAATATTTAGCCACCTACGCTTTGCTAACTTTAAGTTGCCTGCATTGCTTTGTGTGGTGTCTGTCTGCTGCTTTAAACTCCAAGTAAAGATGTTGTTTAAGACACATTATGTATTCACCTGCATTTTTAAATTAAAAACAGCACATACCAGTGACAACTTGACATACAGGTGATTGTGAAGTGGCATAGACATGTACTCAGCAACGTCAGTGAAGCAATTAGCAAAGTGAGCATGAATGAGTGTGACTGTAACATTAAGAAAAGGAATCTTTTGGCAACAGTGGCCATGTTTGATCAGACTCAATGTCGCCTCTAGTCTCCAAAATCAGGAATCCCACTGGTCTGGACAAAGTATCTATATTGAGAGCAGGAAACTAACTGCAGCCTTGCTGAAACAGTCCCAGATTGTTTTGCTTCAATAAGAGACTGAGCTGGACACTAGAAACGGATGACAAGAGGACAGTAGCCCATACCTTTGGTTAGGAGGCGGTCCCTAATGGAGACCCTGTGGGTGGAGTCAGAGGCTCCGGAGGCACGGCCCGTCTTTCCTCCATCTTCCCGCTTCAGTTTTCTGGCCAATGTAAGCATGGCTATGCCGCTGTGATTTGCCTTGCTCTGCCCCACGCCGCTCTGTACTGCACTGCTGCTCAAAAGCCTGTCAATCACACAGATCACAAAGAGCTCATTAGTCAGTTTTTACATACAGCAGAACAGAGGGAGGAAAAAAGCAACATGAAAATGGGGACATCGGTCAACGCAAAGAGGTGCACACAAAAAATTATTCTTTCACTTATGCCAATACATTTGTATAATTACTAAATGGACATATTTATAAGGGGTGTGTTTTTGCAGGAAAAAAACATTATTAATTTGTTATTTCTTTATTTCAATTACTTTGAAAGATGGTGCTTCCATCCACAGGCTAAAGATGCATATACAAGGTGAACTAGTATGTGTAAAGTGTTTGCAGGTGTGAATGTGAATTGTTGGGCATGTCTGTGTCTCAGCCATGTGACACTGGCAGGACACCCAGGCCAGACCAGGTTGCCTGTATCACTTAAGTCTGCTGGCACAGGCTGCAGCCTCCTGCAACACTGATACAATTAAACAGATATAGAAAAGATGGGGAAAAAATAACAGAGAAGAGCCATTTGAAACAAACTGTATCTCAGGACAAAGCTCAGCTCTGGTCAGAAAAGATGAATCTATGGAGCACACTCGTACAACTGCATCAAGTGTAATACAACAAAAATTGATTGTCAGTCTGTACATACGCCTGCTCTCTTGCTCTACTCCAAAAAGAGTAAAAGGACAGACATGGCAAGTGTTTAATAGGTGGGACACACAGAGATGATGAGGTTCAAGTTGACACTTTACTGCAGGTCATTTCCTGAAGTAATAAACTGGCTACTATGACACCACTTAATTATGAAGGAATAATAAAGTGCTTGACATTGATTACAATTGACTCCCTGCTGAGGAAAGACGTGTGGGGTTAAAAGCTGTTAAAGTGTTGAGTTTTTGTCTTGTTAATGAGATTACCTGCAGCAAATTAGTAGTTAGTGATCATCTGACTTTAACATTCATGACGAACACAAGCTGGAGCTCAGAATACTTTATGTTCCTGAAATATCTATTGGGAGCGTCGCCTTGACATCAAGATAGAGAAACCACACATTTCAATAGTAGCTATTCACTTATGTGGTGTTATATGGAAGTTCATTCAAAAGGTTAAAAACAAAGAGATTTTTAAAAATAGCATCCAATTGAAAACACTCTTAATTATATGAATGCCACAGAGAGAAGCATCATGTCCACTGACGGTATGAACATAATATTCAACAGACTCACTACAACAGCAAGGTAGTGGGAAAACAAAAGAGTACTCCAGCATCATGCTCCTGCCAACTTTCCTTTTAATGCTGCTGCAGCAGGAAGCTATTATCCATGACATGACAGTGTTAAATTCAGAGGTGAAAACCTCCAGCCTTTGTAAACATGACTTCTAGTAAAGATCGATGCCATACAACTGTGAACTGTCTGTGGGGATCTGTGTCTTTTCTTGTGTACAGTTGGGAGTGTTTCATGTGAATATTTCTCACAATTATTGATAATCATATCCATGAGAAATCCATCAGCTACCTCCATGCAGGGTTGCATGAGGGTTGGAGCCAATCCCAGCCAAAATTGGGTGAAGACTGGTGACATCCTGGACTGTGACCGGTCTATCCCAAGGCTGATGTACGAGACAAACAGCCTATTTATATTATATATTGTATGTTTTTGACTTTATTTTCCAAGGACAGCCCCTTGAGATGTACCATCTCATTTTCGAGGGGGTCCTTAAATAATACAAACAATAAATGCAGTCATCAATAATACAGAATTACACTCAAGAGTATATACAAAACATGACACCAAACTTTTAGACACAGAGACACCCATCCACAGACACACACTCACACACACATTCCACAAAGCTCCTCAAAACCTAGCAACCCACCCTCCACCAGCCAGTATTACATATTCAGAAGACCCTCTACAATAATATACCGTACATGCAAACATATGCACACAAATACCCACCTATATACATATACATACTTATACATGCACATACATATGCATGCATGTGTGTATTCAGAATACTACCCGTTCTAACAGAAATATATCTAGTCTCCAGTCACTCCTCTGGGTAGCTGGGAAAACTGATGTGAACTTCAAAAACAAACAAATTGCAGCATTCTTAAGTTGAAAATTAGTACTATTACTATGGTAATGGAATTTCAGTTGTTCAAAGCCATATTCACCACCAGACCAGCTTGGTTTTATCCACCAGTTCAGCCTACATCTAACATACACACACAACATGAATCACTCAGTTAATGAGATTAAATCCAGTGTGGTATCACAGTAATGATCCCTTCTGCTATTTTGAAAATGTTCCACTTCACCTAGTAATCTGATCAAAGCCCTGTCTGTGTCACTGTTTTACTGCTGTACAATTTCTAATAGCAATGGCCATAGCAGTGAGTAAACTCGATGTGCTTCATGTTAAATATAAAATATAAAAAGAAAATTCTCCAACACCTCAACAAAACCAGGACTCTTTTTTAACTGGCCTCCAGATTATCCTGTCTGTCCTGCACTGTGTGCGCTCGTTTGGGGAGCAGCAGTGTTGAAGGTATCAGGTATCAGTGAAATGTGTCTCACTGAGTCTGACTCAACGCCCACCTGCCTCGGCTGTCACTCACTGTGGCCTGCCGCTGGTCACTGACACAGATTACCTGGATGTTAGTCAAGTAGCTGCAGGGGCAGGGCCGTGCAGCACAGACACAAAACAGAGCCGGCAGAGAAAACACTCAGCAAACACACAGCATGATATAAACCTCTTACACACCGATGTGGCAGTGCAGTAAGACAAAAAAGGTTCAATATCATGGGCATTAATCTTATAAAAACCATAACATACGGAATAAGTTCAGCCTTGTTTACTTACGGTTGATACCAGCTAACTTACACCAACACAGTCAAGTACGTGGCCTACACGCCAGTACTTCAAATGGTAGTGACAGTGATTTATACAGGTGTAGGTCTAATAGTAATGTACATACTTTTATGAGTTAGAACCTCGTCACTGCACTGTTGTGCTCGTGAACTCGCCGTGATAACAAACCGCTAACACCGCTATCACAGCTAGCTAGTCACAGCGCCCAGGCTTAAAACCAGTCTCGGCTCCGTCGTTATTCCTCACAAATGTGGGTAAGACCGTCAAGACATGTCCGTTATTTTAAAGGTTGAACCGACGTCTTTAAGTTGTTTACAAAGTGCCAGTGCTAGCCTATGTTAACCTGACTGTTATCTGAGCGTTGTGTTTTACCTGCTGTCTTAGAGCTAGCGCTCCGTGCTACACCATAATCAACCTGCCCTCCTCTGGTCAAGTCGTCGTCTGCCACCGGAGCCGGAGACTGTAGCAGGCTCCTCCGACTGTGGGCCACTTCAAACACACAGAGTTCGGGGCTCAGGGCGGGTTTGGACTGCCTGGAGAATCAGCTGTCAGAACTTCGCTCCGGCGTCATGGGCAACGGAAGTGCAGCGACTTCCGTTCGTTATTGTTGCCCGTGTAGACATGGCAGCCGATAAACAGTTCCGCATAGCAGCCCCGAGGTGGTTCCAGTCAGTTCTAGCATGTTCGTATTTGAACTCAACAGCGCACAACTGGTGTTCATGAGTGGACATGTTTAGTTGTTTTCTAGCTTCTATTGATATAACTATTCATGATGTTCAGTTCTCTTTCAAAAAGTGAAAGAAAAAAAATAAAGCTCAAGAACATGTGTCCACACACACAGTGTGTCATTTGCAAAACAGAAACCAAAGGCTCGGTCGCTTTCTTGGAGCCAAACCCAATTCATCGTAAAGTATTTGGACTAAACTGTGATTCACTCAGCCAGCTGCTATGGACCATGAAGGTTTTTTGTGTGTTTGTTTTTTAAGACACTATTAATCATCAGTTTAGACAGGTGTTGGCCATCAGACTTTCTGTGATGGTCATAGGCCAAAGGATGTGCACCCCATGACAGTGTAAATTTTTTTTTGTCCCCTTCACATGGTGTGCTTCACACATTTCTTTTGTTATTCAGTGCAAGTCAAGTCAGGACAAAGTGTACATTTGTATTTATTTGAGTAGAGTTGTAACAAAACAGAACAGAAGAATGAACTCTTTAATTAAAACTTGATCAGCTGAAGATCGAAACATATTATGTAGATTAAAATCAGAACAACAAAAAGAAAAACATCCACAGGATGTTCAAGGGAAGAGATAAAAACACCAACGTCATAAATCCAGTGGGAGGACAATTTTGTGAACACAATGAAGATATATGAAACTTTCCAACTTCAACTGAAAAGGCTCATGAAAGAGAACATCCAGCTCTGAATATTGAAACATTGACTTTGAAATAAATTTTTTCTGTCACTTCTGGGTCCTCAGGCTCAATAACAGTGTCGAGGGAAGGGATTTATAAATAAATAAATAAATAAATAAAAAGTTTGTCATGCTTGTTTATACCCAAAAGGGACAGTCAGGACTTGCACCTCAAGGAATCTCAGGCTTCTGTTTATCTTTGCAGAAACCTTAAGAAAAAGAAATGTTTAATTAGTTGCTGTGAACTTAAGTCTACAAGCATCGGCCATCTGCATGCACATACAAAAATATGAGGACGTGTCTCCTGCTGCAGTGTTGTGCACAATCCAGGGTCTGGGTTGTCTTGAAGGTTTTTGAACCTGCTACTCACTGTCATGTTCATCACCTGTCCACAGCTGTGACTCCACTCTGCTCATGTCACTGGAGGAAGAGCTCATCTGTTCTTTTATTCTCTTTTTGTCCAGCTAGTGACTTTTCAGAGGTATTTCAAGCTATCTGTGTATACTTCTCACTGTGCACATACTATCTAGTGCAATCGCTTGATTTAATTCATGATAAATTGCATTTTAAGCCATCCATTGTTCCATTGTTTTAAATAGATGACATTTATATTGATTTATACTAATACTGATCACATTATATGCAACTGCAAACCAAAGAATATAAATTGCCACATTGTTTTGAAAAACCAGTCATTATGTATGAGTGTTTTCCCTCCATTTTTCCTTTTTCCTAAAATCTAAGATAGACATGCAATTCACTTAGAAAGTCCATAATGATGATTCTGCTGGTTGTTTAAAGGGTTTTTTGAAATGCTGTATAGTATATGCCCTCTGAGCAACACTTTGTCTTCAGGGCAAATTGGATGCTACAGTCAGCTGCTATGAGAAGCTGGTGAGACAGGGCCAGGTGATGAATGCAGTGACCTCAGGGAGGGAAAAAATGTGATTGAGACAGACTGATGCTGAACACACAACATTTCTTCCACTCCACTGACATAGTGTTAACAAAACTTACAAATAGCTCCCATTATCAACAGTATAAGTCTGAAGCCAGCAGCTCTCTTTGTGCGTCAAAAAGAACAAAAATTCAGGGTAGGGGGTAAATGCATAGACCACAGTCAACCCTGACAGAACAGGTCTGAACAAATAATGACTCAGATAAAGATCGTGTTGAGCAAAAGGAGATGATTTAACCTGTGCCTGTTTGTGGGAGACATCGTCCCCAGACCAAGGACAGTGTCTCTACCCAATCTGGCTGATCACGCCTGAGATGAGGCACAGGAAAATCAGCAGCCTCACAACTCAGTGCCAGGGTTGTTTACAACCAGCTCATGGCTCAGTCTGTAACCTCTCCTCCCTTCTCTTTCTCCTCCCTCTCTGCCACAGCCTGTCTGGGATTCACTGATAAAATAAAAGCCCCGGTTAACACTGTGAATAACAAATCTATGGAAGCCCTGAAAGGCAAGTGATTTTTTTTCATATGTGAAAACAATGTCTTGGAAGCAAAGTGAAATATTGAAAGACAAATAAAACAAACAAAAAAACAACTCTGTGGGGGAAAAAAGGATTTTGTTCACAGAGGTTGTTGTCAAAAGTTTTTAAGTTTTTTTCACTTGTCTGTCAGAGCACAGTTTTTAAAGACAAACTTATAAATGATTTTGAAAAAAAAAAAAACACACTTGCCTTTCAGGGCTTCTATACAGACAGGCACCTTATGGATTTTTTCATCTTTACTTATTTCTCTGATTTCAATAAGTTGCTCTTCACTTGAATTCCACATATTGGCCTAGATAACCTTTCTGTCAGTGATCTTGAGGCGAAATCCAGTTTAAAAGGTCTTCAGTGCCTTTTGTATAAATGTAGTCTCTGGTTGAAGGAGAGGGAGGAATTCAGGAAATAAAAATTCAGTTCCACCTCACTGTCCTTGTATCCTGTTCAAGTAACATGACCCAGATTGACCCCACTAGACATGTGTCCATGGAGGAAAGAGCGCCAAGTATAAGACAAGGTGAAAGTATCAGTCCTCATTATTAATAAATATCAGTTTTTACTATAACACATTCTGACACATGGTGGAAACCAGAGAGTGCACCAAATCACTGTGTGGAGGTGCCATTTACTTAAAAACAGATAAAACAGAGATGATTGTCTTTGGAACTAAAGAGGAACAATCAAGTCAGTGCTGCCCTCTGATTCCTCTTGTTAGGACGACAATCCAAACCAGAAATCTGGTCAGGACCTGCTTTTGTGTGTGTTTCAGTAATCACTAAATATTTCAGGGCCAAAGTACATTTCTGATCTTTTGTTGCAGTGTGAACTGTCCACACCTCTCAGATCGTTTTATGGGGAGGTGTCCTCACTGTCCTCTCGAACAGCATTCAGTTTTAATGCACCACATATCCTCTGAAGCTCTTCTATAACTATCATTCTATTTAAATCATGGATTAAATCATGGTTAACGTTACCATTCCCTGACTGTGTTTAACAAAAAGCTGTACTACATGTACACTGGAGTCACATGTAACTGTCAGTTCAGATCAGACGGTGCTGCAGCAGCGACAGCAGCCTCAGTGGCTCTAATCTCAAACATGTAGACACTAAATCTTACACCGGCGGCTTTGTTCTCTCTACTCAACCACATGACCTAGATGTGAGTCTGGTGTCTACTCGGTTTAAGAGAAAAACTTCTCCGGAGAATGTGACTAATGCACATGTCATAATAATACGAATCCTGTTTTAAAATGCATGTTTGCTTTACTTCTGCTGTGCTGTTGCTATAAGCGATGAGGCTGTTAAAGAGGAGCTGTGGTCCATTTGGTGTGATGAGGCTCAGATGTCCTTTTGCAAGATGTGGACAAAGAAGCGATGCTGGCTACAGCGTTTGTCATGCAGACCTCAGGCATGTGGGAAGTTGTGGTGTGATGATGTTTGCAGTAGCAGGAGTCACGCGCTCATCAGAAGCTTATATCACCAGATGACTCAAGCGTCGACTCATGGGAGTAATGTGCCCCCTTCCTTTCAACCTGTTATCGACTACATTCAAAAAATATATTGTAAATTGAATACAAATTATGTTTTCTGTTAATGCTGTACATAGGGATCTAACACTCTCGTAGCATATTCTTTCATCAAAATGCGGGTTATTATAAATGTCCTTCAGATGTCAAGAGGGGATTTTACCTTTAGCTGAGGTACTGAGTGATGTTATACACTCCACTGTCACTGAGGAGGTGACACCAGATAACAGCTGTTTGACACAACAGTGAGAAGTGTGTGTTACTACTGAGCTTGTCATCGCTGGTGTAGAAGTTGTCGTTCAGTTTCTTCTGTGACAAAGCCCAAATGCCCCCAGACAAAAATGTCTCACCAACATATCCTCTTCTTGCTTCCCCTGTTAAACATTGAACTCCTCCCTCATTTGAATATGGAGGGAGGGGAACAATGTTTCTCATGACTGAAACAAATGAGTCCTAGTCAAATGGCTGCATTCAAATAAGTGCTGTAAAGTCGTTTGTTTGATGATCCTTTGAGATGGGTTGTATGTGAATTTTTCATATTTTCCATATTGATTTTCAGAATAATTGTTTCTGCATGTCTGCAACAGTCTATAAAGATGAAGAGATTAGAGACACTGATAGGGAGGATCCCTCTGTGACCAGGCATATTTCAAAAACACATCAATAGAAATAAATCACCTGAAGCTGAGTGTTTACTGAGTTTAGAGAACATTTTTAAGAGAGATATGGTGTCACAAGATGGAAAGCCAATATTTTCCATCAATAATTTTTCCAGACGATAGCACCATGTTTGTGAGAGATGTGACCTGAAGTTAAAGAGAGAAAGGCTCAGGGGGTGGCACTTTTTCAAGTGAAAACTTGAAACTGCGTTTGTGTGAGTCATACAGTAGATTGAGTTTCCTTCACTATGTAAATGGATTTCCACTGCAACATGGACAATGAAGGCCATTTTTATTTTTTCTGTCTGTGGCTGCTTTTTTAAAGTGAAGCAAACTATCGATTTTGGCAAAACGTCTATATTTGATATCTCTCACATTTATTTATTTATGAGCCTCATTGTTATGCATGGTCCCATAGTTCCCTCTGTACAATTAAAGCCTGTACAGTGTAGTATCCACTTTTCAGTTACAGAAGAGATGAGGAGCCTGGAGAACAAGTGATGTGTGACTGTCTACATGCTTATGGTCTGCAGAGAAAACTCACTCAACAGCTGTGTTTCACACTGCAACATTTCACAAAACAGTTGGTGACCAACATGGATTTTCTTTCTGTTCAGTACAAACAGGGCTCATCTTGACAAGTGATGCCTTGTTTCACCTTTACATGATGTCATTTTATACACTGCTATGATGCTTTTGAGTATAGATGCTAAAATGATCTATTTCTGCTCAGAGTGCACTGTATATATATATATATATATATATATATATATACATGAAATGTGAAATTGCCTCATTAAAAAGATCTCAGCAAGTAAAACATGTTGTGATATACCTTCCATCACAGATTCTCAGTGATACACATTTAGGCATTAAAAAAATACATATATAGCCTTGGTTTCATTAACACCCTCTGGTAAAAGTGATTGAATCCAGTTCTTTGCTCTCTCATGTGGTGCACATATACATGTGCTGGAACCAGGAAAAAAGCAAGTGGTATCAGATATTTTCAGATCCTTATTTCAGATTTGCGGCAGCGTCATGGGTTGCAATAAATCTGATAGAAGGCATGAGTCATCAGGTGTAAATTTCCTCTACGTACAGAGATCAGTGGAGGTCACTGAAAGTTATTTGGAGGGAGTGCATGTTTTCCGTTCTGTGGTGTCTTCCAGCAAACAGAGTGGGGGTTAGTGGTACTGATCCCCTGCCAGGTTTACAGGCAGCTGACTCTTCAGCTCATCCCAACCTGAGCCTGTAAGTCACTGATGATGCTGATTGGTCTGTGCTCATGGATTTGACTAATGATCACTGTTTGTTCACTCTTGCAAGACAGCAAATGTGAAGTAAATGGTACACTTTCAAAAAAGATGTAAACAGGAGATTAAGTGTGGACACAGACAAACACTGTGACCTCTGGTGTAAATGTTGCCTTAAAAGTGCCTGTCAGGTGTGTGAGGATGACGAAGATCAGAGGAATCAGAAGGACAACCAGTGGAAAGAAAATCTGAGACTGACTGTCAAACAAGTCAAACCTGAAGAGAAAGTCTGGAGCTATCTGAGGAGGATGATGACGAGTCACATTCTCTGGCGGACTTGTCTCTGGATCAGAGAGAATAAAGACCTGTCTCAGCTCTGACACCATCACAAAGACTGTGCTGCTCCTCAAAGACTTTGCAGCATAATTGAACAAAGACTGAGTCTTATAAAGAAAAGAACATATTATATATAGAATATGATATAAATTCAGCACAGAGTCATTATCCATATCACTTTTCTTTGCATACAGTAATTATTATATTGAATGTGTCAGTGAATATGATCCATGTGGGTCACACGCAAAATGTATGCACACACTGACTGTTGATCAAATGCTTCCCTCTGCTGGTATTTTCTAAAACATTCTTTCCAGCTCACACACTTGTTGGCTTTGTTCACAAGTGTATGAACTGGAAGGATTGTTTTAGAAAATACACTGATTACACAGTACGGTGGCCCTGAGAGCTCATTGCATTGCAATGTAAGAAAATATGTGTAAGTGCAATAAAACATGGCAAATTCAGAAAATATCTGAGAAGTGCATAAAGGCAAATCCTGGATTTAAGTCCAACCAGTGGCCCTTTGTTCTAAATCCTCATCTCTTTCATGCTCTATATTGAAAATAAGGTGAAATGTTACTTTACAAAAAGAGAAGATGTGATGAACCTACTGAGATGCACTCTTTATTCAATGTTTTTAAGTTCAAAAGTCACAATTTAACATTGAACAACAAGTCCTAGGTTCTTAGTGCCCCTGAAAACACCTCTGTCTTGTGTCTTGTCAAGTTTCTCAAGCTACATCAATTGTGTTGACCTCACATAGGAGATCATTTACAAAATTAAAGTTTAATGCTGAATTCACCTAAAATCCTTATGTGCTTTAGCAGATCACTGGTACAATGTATGCAAATATAGTGTAAATCAGCAAAGTGTCAGAGGGATGAAGGGTGTATCTTTACATGTTCCTGTTACACATTGTCCTTTATGTACAACTCTTCAGCACTAACTATTTATATCATGGAATTTGTAGGCCAATCACAGAGCACAGATCTGTGTGAGTGCCAGCAGGGGTCAGGCTTCTGCTGGTTTGCGGGCCAGCAGGTAGAAATACTTGACAGCCACCACCACCTCTGTCTCTGCGGAGGTCACCTTCATCGTGGACATCAACCTGCAGAGAGGAGCGAGGCACTGTCTGTGACATTATACTCTGTGTCTGTGTTAAGGATTCACTGATTCATATAACATAATTTTAATATGTTGATTAATGTCCTTTATTTGATGATACAAATGATCAAAGTGGTCTGCTCAACAATGTTTACATGTGTTATTCATATATGTTGTACACTCTGCTGAATAGAGTACATTAGGTATTTACCTTTGACAGATGTCCTGGGAGAGGCTGGAGGCCTTCTGTGGGTCGTCTCTCAGCAGAGCCTGATAACTGGAGAAAGACTCCACTAACCCCATGTAGCTGGACAGAGGCATGGGCCTCCTCACCCACACACACTCCTGCCTGTGTAAGCAGTAAGCACAAAATCAAACACATATGTCACTGAGGTTGTTTTTTTTTTCTTTTCTTTTCCATACTGTGCACAAAACAGAAAAAATCAGTGTTTTCAAGATTGAGTTCAGTTATGTGGCAAAATCCAGAGGGATTTTAAAAAGTTCTGAAATAATTTCACATTAGAAAATTATTCGAAAAATACATTTGTGTATCAGATATTTAGAAAAAGTTGACTAAAACATGTCGTCACTCACCACTCCTTGTCAGGGTAAGGAAGAGATTCATAAGCCTCCCGGTATAAGTCAATGGAGCTGTGACCAAGATGAGGACTGCGGTACGATTGTAAGGCTGCATAAAACTGATCAAACCATGAGAAGAGGTGTCAGTGGGTCGTTCCTTCCATTGTAGGCACAGTTCAAAACATAAACCATATGTGTTTAACTCAGTGATGTATTCGCTTCCTTCAGATTCATTTAAAGGTGTATTAACACAAAGCTGCATTGGTACAGTCTACTCAGAGCTGTATTCATTAAAACTTGAATACACCTTCATTCACAAAAAACTGTACATGCACCTTAAGTGCAGTGTTGTGTGCCCTCAATTTGAAGCATCTATTAAATATATACACTAGATGGTGCTGTTGTTCATTTAGTTGCAAGGTCATAGCTTCAACTTCCACTAGAGTTGATCATGATGATGATGATGATGCTGCTGCTGATGATGATGATGATGGTGGTGGTGGTGGTGATGATGATGATGATGATGATGAGGAGGGCTATAAATGCTCCCTACACCTGTTTCCTTTATGTTTTCAGTTTTGATTTCTAGTTCACTGCCATTGTCTTCAGTGTGAAAAAGATAAAGACATTATGTGAATTATATGTCACAGTAGGGAATGTATGCTGCTGGTTTAATCTTAAACTTGAATGAGAGCTGGCCTACAGTATATGCAGCTCTCACATTTACTTGGAGTAGGTCTCTGATATTATAGTATATTCAACCATGTGACTATGTTATGACAAAAAAACATAGTTGTTAATGGTGTGCTCAGCAACTGACAGTGAGCTGACAGTGTCGCCTCTGTTAACTGTATCAGTGACATAGTACAGTATTTGTCTCAGATGTGGAGGACTGCAGATGTGCACATTCACAGTAACGGCACTCAGGTGAAGGTTCTGTGAGTACCTCTTTGCAGATTTGGTTCAGTGTGTGCGAGCAGCAGTCAGGGAAGCTCAGCTCCATGTCAATGGTGTAGTTGAGCAGAGCTAAGCAGCCACGGGGCTTCAGGACTCTGTGGGCCTCTTGCAGAAAGCGTGGCCTGTCAAACCAGTGGAATGCAGACATGGCTGTCATCAGGTCCACTGAGCTGTCAGCGAACGGCAGCTCCTCAGCCACACACTCTCTAAAGAGGAAACAAATCAAACTTCTGACACCATCAGCGGGAAAGACATTTGGACCATCACCACCACCTCACTGTATGCTTCTGTTTGAGTGGTGGCAATGCAGAAGGTGCTGACAGTGCACTCTTAGTTTTTGTAACCTCCAGGTTACACAGGTCATTGATTTGAACTTTGCCTGATGCTTGCCACCTTTGTTCACAACTGATCAGTGGTTTTGCTCCATTTATATTCATCTCATTTTTATATGATATAGCTGATCTTGTTGACATTTTGTTCAGTAGCTTGGGCCTCACAACACAACTGACTTACTTACCAAACAAGGGCCCCACTGTTCCCTCTTTGACCAAGCTTTAACAAATCAGCTTACCAGATTCTTAGAGCTTTGACTGTATATGTAATGTTTATTTGTTTTAATATCCCATCATGCATTTTTGAAGTTTGCATGATTTCACTCTCCACATACAACAACAACAAAAAAACTTTCTTACTTATATGTGATATTTGGCCTTGTTGCGAACTGCAGAGCCACTTCCAGCTGGGCAGGACTCACATCTGTTCCCACCACTGAGGTGAAGTGTTCAGCCAGCAGCAAAGTGCCCTGTCCTGAGCCACAGCCCACATCCACTGCCAGCTCAAAGGGACAACCTTTCTGACAATACATTGATGATATGAAGTTAGTCATGACATCATCTACTGAAATCAGACCCAGAACACCATTTCAATGAGACTGATAGGACAATAGATCCATCAATAATTCTTCCTACCTGTTTTTCCAGGAAGTCCAGCACCTGTTGTATCAGATGATCTGATGGAGAGATCCTGTACTTCCAGTAGGAAGCTGCATGCTCCCTACCTTCAAACAGACGGTGAGCCATCGCTTGCTGATACCTCTTCAAATATGACAGTTCTATAAAGAGATTACAGAAATCTATCCTCCTCTGTGTTTACTGGATAAGAGGTCCTCACATCCACATGGAAAGAACTGAATCCCTTTCGGTCAACAGTCACTCAGATACACACACACCCACATACTCACAAAAGAGGGGAACAGTGGGGTGCCTGGGAACTGGAAGGTCCCATTACTTCCACTGGTACGTGGTGCGTTTGACAACAAAGGTGTTTAAAGGGACAGACACAGAACTCATTCCCTATATGATGTGTCTGGTCTGTTTTCACCTTTTTTCTGTGCAACCCTCTTTTATATACAAACTTGCTATGGAACTGAATGCTCTCTGAGATAATTACAATGACTAGAAATCCAGGTCAAGCTCAAAGGTCTTGAGTACGGGTCAGTTTATGGGTCATGTGATGGTATGTGTTTCTGTCAGAACCAATGAAACCCCCTGGAGATGATGTGGGTGAGGCAGCAGTGTTATGTGTACAAGTGGAGGACTACAACTCCCTTTTGTCTGAATCTGTTGGCTTCTTTCTCACATTTCAGAATCTAATGTTTCTTTAACTGAGGGCTGTTTGTTACTCATTGTCACTGTTGTAGAAATGAGACACTTGGTGAATTTAGTCTATTCTCTGGAAAAGGAGAGAGCGTCACACTAAAAATGAGTAAAACTATAATCAGCTAAATACATAGTAAATATATTCTTTTTGAAACCAAAAGTGGTCTCTACCAATCACACATATTATATATATTTACACTTCTTCCTTTACTTTTCATTTGTCTGTGAACATAGAGACTCAATTTTATAAAGTCAATTTGTTTCTTTTTTGAAAGAAAGAAAGAAAGAAAGAATGGAAAGAATGAAAGAAAGAAAGAAAGAAAGAAAGAAAGAAAGAAAAGAAAGAAAAGAAAGAAAAGAAAAGAAAAGAAACATACCATATAATAACAATCCACCACAAGCATTAAGTCCTTCAGCTTTACTGATTTTGGGTGAGTACAAACAGCCCAAGCTGAGTGCTGAGAGATAAGCACAGAACAAAAAAAGCACTCTGAAGCAGTTATAATAAATAAATGGGCCACCAGCTATGCTGTGTTTTAAGAGCTTGACTAAAAAAACTTGGACCTCTCATTTCAACTAAAATATCTACGCACCCTGTATATGCAACAATAGAGCCGTTCTATTCAAGGCATGTTTCTGAGTTAAGTAAACTCTTAGTGACTGTGCATTTAAGTCTGAGAGGGATCAGCTGTTGGATTGGAAACCGCTTTGAAAAGCAGTTTCAATGTAAATTGAAACATACTTGTTAAAATTGTGTAAAATACAGTATGGACAGGATATAAAGTCATCAGTAGATATATCAATAGATATCTAATCATACAGATAGATCCACTGTACACTGGTCTAAAAATGATTTCCTGTAACAAAAGGCAGCATGTTAGGGATCGGGTTACAAGCTTTTTATTGCACAAGGAAATGATAGCAACACTTCTACTAAGAGAAAAATTCACATGTCCAAATTCAACAAGCACATTTAATGTTTTGCAACTGGAAGGTGGAATACCTCTACACACACACACACACACACACACACACACACAATGTAATTCTGCCTTTCTAAACATGTATCCTATGCTGTGGTGTTGATCATTGTGGTTTTGATGCCAGGACACAAAAATACTCCAGCTCCTGCTCTATTTCAGTGTCAGGAGAACTGACTCCCATCTCCTTCAGAAACCTGTGAAGCAGTGCACACACTGATTATTCAGCTCACCACTCAGCATCACAGGAAAACACTCAGACTGTTCACATTCTCAAAGTGGATCAGTGAAATGGAAATATTTTATAATAATTCTAATCAGCACATCTCTTTCTGAATGTGTGTGTGTGTGTGTGTTACCTTTTCTGGGTGTTGAGCAGCAGCTCATGAGAATTTTGAGGGTCCGCCTTCCTGTACGTTTGGAACATGGACCAGGACTCAACAAATCCCACCACATTCCTCACTGAGATAAAGGACTTCACTGGGATAGACTCAATCCTGTTGTATCAGTTCAGTATACCAACATAATTACAAAGAAACACAATGAATGGATAAATTAGTGACACTGGTGTTTGAGATAATAAAGTCAATGTGTAATGACTTAGTTTTAATTGAGCTAATAGCAGGGTGTGTAACACAGTGAAGGTCTTTGTAGAGTCAGTGTCTGTGAAGTAATCACCTCTCTTTCTCTGGGAATGGGATGGCAGAGTACAGCTCCTCCAGTTTACCATCAGCCACAGCTACTGGGCTGCTGGTGAATGGACTAAGCAGCTGCTTCACCTGGAGGTGAATACAAATGTTTAAGTGGTACTGTATCACTGTGTGTACTGAGATTGTTTTGTTTACTGTGCATGTAATGCAAGTGATGCATGTAAGCATTACAAAGGCTGTGTTCAGAGCAGCTGCAGCTGCCTAAGTTCATGTGTATGTTGTATATTAATGATGGTGCTGATGAAAGTCAACATCATTACTTTCATGAATATCTTTTCCATTTTGGAAGTTGTGGTATTTACCAAACACACGTATTCTGTCAGTGTCTCACACCAGGCTAATATGTGCTTCAGTGGAAGTGTGTGAGGTCTCAGACTCAGGTCCGATTTTTTAACATGATTTTTTTTTCTGAGCTCTCAGTGTGATGGAAAATGAAGCATTGTGGATTAACCGATTAACTGATTGCTAAATTAAGAGATACTAACCATATTGTGACTCAAACTAGATGTTCAGAATGGATGTAAATATGTGTATGTCACAAAGAAAATGTGCAATCACTGCTACTCCTTCAAGCCCTGATTAATAGTGTTATATTTATGTGGCCCCTTCTTTTCAGTCTGTTTTTAGCATAGCTCGAACAGCTCCACTCCCACCTCTTCATAGATGTGGCTCAGGCGCTCTCCACAGTTCTGGTAGTGAAATCTGGTGCCACGATCACTGTAGCCCAGCAGAGCTATGCAGCCCCGAGGTTTCAGGACCCGACTTGCCTCAGCCAGGAACCTGGGTGGATCAAACCAGTGAGCTGCTGATGCTGCTGTCAGCAGGTCTACAGAGCCATCTGCAAAGGGAAGCTCCTCTGCTGTCCCCTCCCTGCAGGTGCAACAGAAAGATCAACCCTGTAAGTCCAGGTAATAGACCAGGCATGTCCAAACTATCCCACAAAGGGGTGTGTGGCTGCAGGTTTTTGTTCCAACTAATCAAGAGCACACAGTTCGGCCAATCAACTGTCTGAAGACTGAGATCAGTTGATTAAATGAATCAAGTCTAATGTGCTGCTGCTTCGTTGGAAAGAAAACCTACAGCCACTCGGCCCTTTGTGGAGTTGTTTGGACATGCCTGCACTAGACAGAGCAGCTAAAGACACTTTACTCAGTGTACCAGTACCAGTGGATAATGGAGGGTCTGACCAACTGTTGACCAAGTATTCCTCTTTTAGGGGTGAGCATCATGAGAAATCACTGCAGTTTGCTTCTTATCAGTCCTCACTGATATACTGAAACATGGAAAACTCTTAATGCTTTTACTTTTGCTTTATCACACAATGCAAACACAAAGTGGCTTGAGTGGCCAGTTAAATGTTGTTAGGGAAGAATTTCACTTCTCTGTATAGTTTGTGTAGTTAAAGGTCAATCCCTCTTTGTTTATAGGTGAAAGTTGAGAATTAGATGTTTTCTTTTAGATATATTGCTA
The DNA here is from genome assembly GCA_021432705.1 of Caranx ignobilis. NCBI lineage: Eukaryota > Metazoa > Chordata > Actinopteri > Carangiformes > Carangidae > Caranx > Caranx ignobilis. The sequence continues at coordinate 18,242,204 of MU269983.1, forward strand.
GAGACAGTTTTTCTGACCTGTACTCTCTCCTAGGGACATGCCAAGGCCATGTTCATTCCCCTGGCGCCTTTGCCGTATAACACTGAGTGAGAGAGAGACCATTGTTGTTCTTGCGGCACCTAGATGGTGTGAGTCTTTATCTTAATGTTTATGCCCAGTAGCCAATGGAATGTTAGCACATCTCCTTTTGTGGGCTCAGTCCACCTTCCTAGTATATGAATCTGAACTTTGCGGCTTGGCCCTCAGAATTGGCATCACGCACTCATGTTGTGTCGATGACTCTTCTGTTCTCCTTGATCGATCAAGTCTATTAAACTTCTTCAGTATAAGACATCCAAGACTCCGGTGCTTCTTCTTCCTGCATCACCACAGAATTTCTCCCTAACAAATGTATGTTTATTAGGCTTTGGAAAATGCCCAAAGGAGCTTTGACATAAATGTAATGATACTTATCTTGCAGAGTTCTTAAAGTTTTTGACATGTGTGATTGATATCACACATGTGCTAACTATCGGGCTACAGCCAGCTGACTGAGAGCTTACCTTAGCGTAAAGATGGGTAACAGCCACCCTCTTCAAAGAGCAATAAAATCAGCCTACCAACACCTCTTCAGCTCACCAATTCTAGTTTTTTTTATCCAAGCAAAGCTTAAACGCAAAAACAATCTTTGGTGGAGTTATGTGCAGTACTATTTCTTGGTTTGAAGTATTGACTTCATAGAAGTGTTGGCAAACATCTAACTCTTGGCAACAACTTGAAGCTTTACTTTCAAAGTCTTATATGTAACATTTTCAAAGAGAAACTCACACACTCCTGGTCACCTGTATGTGATGTTGGAGTAACCTGGCACAGCTCTGGCCTCCTCCAGCTGACTGGGACTGACGTCAATGCCCACCACCTCACTGAAGTGTGGTGCCAGAAGCCGAGAGTTCTGGCCTGTTCCACAGCCCAGGTCCACTGCCAGCACATGTGGCTGTCCCTTCTTTGGATGACAATTATTATACAGCAGTTGTTATCAATGTGATCAGTCCAGTTTTCCCCAACTCTGTCACTATTTTTGGTCTCTGTGTGTCCTATGAGTGTGTGTTGAGACTAGGCCCTGGCTTACCTTTTTATCTAGGTATTGAAGAATGATATTCTTGAGCTCATCTGGAGGTGTAAAGCGATACCTTTGGTAGATGGAGGCATGATCCTTCCCCTCAAACAGCCGGAATGTCATGGTGGAATGTGTTTACTCTGCTCACTTCTCCAGCCTCTGTTAGTGCCGTGTCCTTTGTCCTATTTTTCTTCTCTCTCTTGTCTGCCTTTGTTTTGTCCCCTTGTTTTTATCCTCTTGTAGCTTCTGTATTTCCTTACTTGCTTTTACTTATCTACTCGCTCCATCCTTTGTTGAAGCTTTTTTTTCCCGTCTGGATGCTCACACACTCTGCACTCTTGCCAAGATTTAACTCTTCACCCACTTCCTGCACTGTTGGTCAGTTTAATACCTAACAGACAGGGAAATGATCGCTGAGTTAGACAGAGTTAAGTTACACAGACAGAGAAGGCACATATGTATGTTAGTGAGTAGAAAAATACTTACAATTTGCAGGTTGTGTTTAACTCCAGGAAGCTCGTTAACCAAACTGCAGATATGTTGAACAACGCATCACAGAAACTTTCAGAGGTGTTGGTGAATTGTCCTCTCATTTCCCACGCAGCCACTCCCACCCATCATAGATCCGTGCAAGTGGAATCACCTGACCTGCTGCTCTTCCTCACTCACCTGTGACCTGGACCTGTAGCCTGTCCTCATCTGTTTGCACATGTGCTCTGACAGATTGTCTTGGTGTCCTCTACCTCTGCTTTCCACTGTCCTGCTCTCTGTCTGTTTGGATTCTAATCCTGGACTTTACCCTTTAGATTCTCTTTGCCTGCTTAGACTGTTTTCCCCAGAGTTTAATGTTTAACCTCTGCGTGGCCAAAGAACTCTTGCAGATGGTATTTTACTAACATAAGAATGAATCAAAGTTCACTTTTCTACAGCAGTAAGTAATTGCACACATAAGTATATGTTCGGTGTTAAGGCCGAGCCATCAAATACATTAGAAGACTGTGCTAGTACTTTTCAGCATAGTTATGATTGTTGGTTTATTCATACACAAATTCACGTGGCCTATACTGTGCTTTCCTCAACATATGTCAGTGTCCGTGGCATTTTCATTTTGTCATTAAAGATAAGTCATGTGACCACACTGCCAACATCTCCACCCCTCCACCTGTAATAAACTTTACCAAAACCCACTACTTTAGTCAAAGAATGTCAGTGTAACTCATATAAAGGGCGAACTGTAGGAAACGATTCAAGTGGAAACGGTTCAATGGTTTCATTGAAAATGACTCATTTCATGTGAATCTGCTGTGATTACTTCATACATCACTTCCTTATTCCTTATTATCACAAATTGATTCATCTGATTAGAGTAGAGACCTTGGGTAGGGCAGTTCTTTGAAAGAGGTCTATATCACACATGTATTGACGGTGTGGAGGAAGAGAGAAGTAGCACAGGCCTGTGCACAAATAGCAGGAAAAAGCAGCCAAGATATCCAGGAACTGTTTGAAAACGCTGGAGGGAGGTGTAGGAGGTGATGAGGAAGAGCTGAATGTTGTTGGCTGAGGAAGCTGTGGATGTATCAAGACAGAGGCAGAAGACAAGTAGGTTAGATGGTATTTCATCCAACATCACCATCATCATCATGGATCATGCATCATATTAATCAATTAATGAACCCAACTAATGATTTGGGAGGATGGTATCCATTTTTGATGGTTTGTTTGTTTGTTTTTGTTTTTTACCATAAAATTGTAGTTTTCAGACTACATCATGTGTGGAGTGAGGGTCAGCCCACAGACCTTGTTAATGGACACAAACTTGGCCTCTTTAGCCACAGCCACATTTAGAAATACATGTACAGTGTCTTCTTCACTATAAGTACATTTGTGACCAAGCTATGGAAATAAAGCTCTGTCACAAGTCTTACATTTCTGCATCTATTTTTAGTAACTCTTGCATGTGTAATAAACTTTGTTGTTCAAATTTGCTTGACTAGAAAACATCTTTGTTTGGTGTTTGGTTACCAGGGATGGACCTCCAGGGTAGCACAGTGGGTTTAATTGCTCTCGCGGGATGACAGAGATAATGACCTGTTGACCATTTCCAACTTAACTGTTACCTATATTCATGACTTCTGAAAACCAAAGATACTGTCTTCTGTCCCATGGGCTCTCATTAAAGCTATTTAAGAATTGACATGTGCATAAATTACATTGGTGGAGCTGAGCTAAATCTATATATGTATATATTTTTTAATGCACATATTTCATACATATTTGTCTGTCTCACTTAAACTTCATCCAGGCTACTGCTGATTCCGTAGGTTGTGTATTGCATCACCTGCTGATGATTCACCAGGGACGTCATTGGCAGTACTGGGCATTAAGGGCAGCTGTGGGACTAATAAAAGTCACTATAATAACATCATTTGTGGTGTATTGGTCTGTGGGCAGTTGTTTTCAAAACTGTACTGTGGTCTAAAAGATGAGCAAAATATTACATCACATGTTTCACTGTTCCTGTTTGATTTCCCTGAGTAACTCACATTGGTACACAAGAGAGTACAGAGGTCACTGTTATTGTTATTGTTGTATTACTATTGTTATTATTGTAATCATTTTTCATGATTATAAGACATTTTAAATGTCAAGCTTCAGAAAAAGAATCTAATTTTCCTGATGATATTTTAAGTAATCTAATCAAATAATTGTAAAGATAGATAGATAGATAGATAGATAGATAGATAGATAGATAGATAGATAGATAGATAGATAGATAGATAGATAGATAGATAGATTCAGACTCAGTCTGGATGTATATGGCAGACCTGCTGACCGGAGCAGATCTTTAATGGCTGATGTCAGTATGAAAATGCAAAGTAAAGTCCACTCAAGCTTTTTTCATGTCTGTGGGTGGCTTCACCAGTCACTAATAGTGAAACTGATTGACTGATCTTGAAGGGACTTTTCAATAATTTTGTTGAAACCATGACACGAGGAACTGAGACTTTTTTGACATCACAGGCCTTCACCCGTATGGTGTTACTAATAAAGTTCTCTGTGAGTGTGTGTGTCGGCGGTTCTTAGTCTCAGTGTTTGGGTTTTTAAGGATAGTGTGCTGCTGACAATATATTTCTTGACCAAACTCATTGTCTGAGGCTAAAAGTGAACAGACTTCTCTTTGTACATCAACTTGTCATTGTCAGGAGAGTTTGTTGAAAATGCAACAAAGCAGATATTAAAACTGTGTGATAGTGTGCAAACTGAAATTCTACAGTCGAGAGTCCCCAGGAAGTGATGACAGCGGTGATGTAATTACAGCGTGTATGACAAGTTAAAGAGCTTCTGTGAAACTACAGTGGTGAGCTGCCGGGCCACAGACCACACACAGGCAGCATGAGAAGGGAGCAGTGAGACCTACAACCACTGTGTTAGTACAGGAAATACAACTAGGACTCTGATTCTGATTCTGAACTGACTGTTTTACTTAAGATTGATATTAGGAATTATTTCAAACACGTCTGACTCCTGCACCATTTGTGACTTTAGGAATCCCCTGGCTTTTGTTCGTTTCAGTGCTCTTCAACAGAGTTAATGACAGAACTGATCAATGACTAAGCAGGTAACTGAGACAGCAGCTGTATCAAACCACTTACGCATTCTGTCTATGGGGTAAATGGAAAACAACACTCATCCCCCTTATTTTAACTTAACCATGTTTGTGAACATTGGCAACTACCGTTACCCAACCTTTGTCCTGTGTTTGCTGTTGTTTGCTTTTATCATCTCAGCTAATCTTGTCATTATACTGGTGATATCATGGGAGAAGTCTTTACATGAGCCGATGTATGTTTTTATTATGTGCCTTTCTCTTAACTCTCTGTACGGCTCGGCCGGCTTCTTCTTCAGGTTTCTCAGAGACCTTTTGTCTGACACTCATTTGATCTCACGGTCAATGTGTTTAACTCAGATCTATGTCATTTACACCTATGCATCCTATGAGCTCACTATTTTAGGCATTATGGCCTATGATCGTTTTGTTGCAGTGTGCCAGCCTTTACATTACCACAACAAAATAACCTCCAAGTTGGTCTCTATGTTGGTTGCTTTAGCATGGATCTATCCAGCCTTCTCTGTTGCAGTCTGTGTTTACTTGGCATCCAGGCTTCCCTTGTGTGGCAATAAGATACCAAAGGTGTACTGTGCAAATTGGCCTGTTGTAAAACTGTCATGTGTCAGCACTGTGCTCAATAATCTTGTTGGCATGTTTGTCTCAACAACTACCGTCTTTCTGCCCCTGGCTTTTGTCCTCTATACATATGCACGTATTTTCCTGGTTTGTAGAAAACGCTCCTCAGAGTTCAAGAGCCGAGTCATACAGAGCTGTCTGCCACACATTGTTACATTTGTCAACTATTCCATCACTGTGTTTTGTGATGTCGCCCTTAGCAGAATTAATCTTGAGAAGCTGAATCCATTTCTCGGTGTAATTCTGTCACTTGAGTTTGTTGTGATTCCTCCCATTCTGAATCCTCTTGTTTACGGCCTGAAGCTCCCAGAGATTAGAAGACTCATATTCAAAATGTTATCATGCACCAGACCTGACAAACAAACCAAACCTTGCAAATAAGACAACATCATATCTGATCTGATGTAGGCTGAGTTCTTATATCATTACCTTCCAAACATGTTACAGAAATTCATAAAGTACATTTGTTGTATTTGCTTTGTTTTTAATCTGACTGGCTTCATGTGTTTCTTGTTGAACAATGACAAAATCCTTCCAGTGTGCTCAGTTAGTAAACTAATAAAATGTAAGAAAAACTCAGAGGGTTTGAATATTCTTCATCCACTCTCTCCATCTTAGCTGACAAACAGATAAGTGACATCATTATTGTAAGAAATAAAGAGCATTTGTCTAATTTACATTTTGGAAATAGAAGCTGCTTTAACTAGAAAAGGTAACCTTCAATAAACCTATTATGTACATCATGTAAACAGGTATGAATATGTCTTTTTTAAAACTTGATCATTTGTACTTGTGTTTTGGAATATATAATTACATCATCATTGAAAGTGTTCATGTGATCGTTTCTTTCATGTGTAGGTAGTTTTTGAACAGTCCATATTTTTTGCTCAAGTAGATTTTGAATATAATAAATTTAAAGGGATGAGTCTAAACTGAGCAGATGTACAGTACCAGTCAAAAGTTTTGGAAACACCTTCTCATGTAATGGTTCTTCTTTATTTTTTTTTTATTACTTTCTAGATTGTAGATTCATACTGAAGACGTCAAAACTATGAAGGAACACATATGGATTTATTTAGGAAACAAAAAAGTGTTAATTAAAACAGGTGTCATCTGTCACCAGGTGACGACCTCATGAAGCTGATGACAGAAGGTCAAGCGAGTGCAAAGCTATCATCAAAACAAAAAGTGGCTGCTTGGAAAAATCTTGAATATAAAACACATTCTGCTTTGTTTAACACTTTCTTTTGTTTACTACATAACTCCATATGTGTTCCGTCATAGTTTTGATGTCTTCAGTTTGAATGCACAAAATTAGTGTATGAGAAGGTGTGTCCAAACTTTTGACTGCTACTGTGAATAAGATGTAAACAGAGGAAATTGTAACTTGTGGAAGATGTTTAACATAATTGAATTATTTGCAAATGAAGTGCTATTTCTGCTGAATCACTGTATCACATATCCGTTATGTATAAAATGTTTGACAGTTTCACTCTATTATGTAGTAAAAAACGACTAACTTGGATCATTGGTACTGATCTGAATGATATATACTATATCTATCAAGTGAAAGCCACTCAGAGGGAAAGCTCACTGCTGGGATTGAGGTGACTTAGTGAAACACCTTCTCACCACGGCTTTTCTCAGCATCCGCCCTGTGTCAGAAAGACATCTAGTGATCACAGCATGTGATCATGTCATGGTATGTTGCCTGCCATCACGGCTCATGCTCAGGTGGTGCTAGATGAAGGCTCAGAGGCCTGCTGTTGTATCAGTCTCTGGCCAGGTGGAGGAAGTAGGTCACCACAGCCTGTCTCACTGCAACAGCAGCATGTGGGGAAGAGGTGGCAGTATTTTCAGATACTTCTGGTTGCTGGTCATTGGGGGGTCTCTATAAGGCCTGGAAATGTCCTGCCTGTTTTGAAATGAGCGGAATGCTCAACCTGCTACTTTCAGACAGACAAGTCACTGGTGATAGATAGATAGATAGATAGATAGATAGATAGATAGATAGATAGATAGATAGATAGATAGATAGATAGATAGATAGATAGATAGATAGATAGATAGATAGATAGATAGATAGATAGAGATAGATAGATAGATAGATAGATAGATTCAGACTCAGTCTGACTTCTCTTTGTACATCAACTTGTCATTGTCAGGAGAGTTTGTTGAAAATGCAACAAAGCAGATATTAAAACTGTGTAATAGTGTGCAAACTGAAATTCTACAATCGAGAGTCCCCAGGAAGTGATGACAGTGGTGATGTAATTACAGCGTGTATGACAAGTTAAAGAGCTTCTGTGAAACCACAGTGGTGAGCTGCCGGGCCACAGACCACACACAGGCAGCATGAGAAGGGAGCAGTGAGACCTACAACCACTGTGTTAGTACAGGAAATACAACTAGGACTCTGATTCTGATTCTGAACTGACTGTTTTACTTAAGATTGATATTAGGAATTATTTCAAACACGTCTGACTCCTGCTCCATTTGTGACTTTAGGAATCCCCTGGCTTTTGTTCGTTTCAGTGCTCTTCAACAGAGTTAATGACAGAACTGATCAATGACTAAGCAGGTAACTGAGACAGCAGCTGTATCAAACCACTTACGCATTCTGTCTATGGGGTAAATGGAAAACAACACTCATCCCCCTTATTTTAACTTAACCATGTTTGTGAACATTGGCAACTACCGTTACCCAACCTTTGTCCTGTGTTTGCTGTTGTTTGCTTTTATCATCTCAGCTAATCTTGTCATTATACTGGTGATATCATGGGAGAAGTCTTTACATGAGCCGATGTATGTTTTTATTATGTGCCTTTCTCTTAACTCTCTGTACGGCTCGGCCGGCTTCTTCTTCAGGTTTCTCAGAGACCTTTTGTCTGACACTCATTTGATCTCACGGTCAATGTGTTTAACTCAGATCTATGTCATTTACACCTATGCATCCTATGAGCTCACTATTTTAGGCATTATGGCCTATGATCGTTTTGTTGCAGTGTGCCAGCCTTTACATTACCACAACAAAATAACCTCCAAGTTGGTCTCTATGTTGGTTGCCTTTGCATGGATCTATCCGGTCTTCTCTGTTGCAGTCTGTGTTTACTTGGCCTCCAGGCTTCCTTTATGTGGCAATAAGATACCAAAGGTGTACTGTGCAAATTGGCCTGTTGTAAAACTGTCATGTGTCAGCACTGTGCTCAATAATCTTGTTGGCATGCTTGCTTCAACAACTACTGTCTTTCTGCCCCTGGCTTTTGTCCTCTATACATATGCACGTATTTTCCTGGTTTGTAGAAAACGCTCCTCAGAGTTCAAGAGCCGAGTCATACAGAGCTGTCTGCCACACATTGTTACATTTGTCAACTATTCCATCACTGTGTTTTGTGATATCACCCTTAGCAGAATTAATCTTGAGAAGCTGAATCCATTTCTCGGTGTAATTCTGTCACTCGAGTTTGTTGTGATTCCTCCCATTCTGAATCCTCTTGTTTACGGCCTGAAGCTCCCAGAGATTAGAAGACTCATATTCAAAATGTTATCATGCACCAGACCTGACAAACAAACCAAACCTTGCAAATGAGACAACATCATATCTGATCTGATGTAGGCTGAGTTCTTATATCATTACCTTCCAAACATGTTACAGAAATTCATAAAGTACATTTGTTGTATTTGCTTTGTTTTTAATCTGACTGGCTTCATGTGTTTCTTGTTGAACAATGACAAAATCCTTCCAGTGTGCTCAGTTAGTAAACTAATAAAATGTAAGAAAAACTCAGAGGGTTTGAATATTCTTCATCCACTCTCTCCATCTTAGCTGACAAACAGATAAGTGACATCATTATTGTAAGAAATAAAGAGCATTTGTCTAATTTACATTTTGGAAATAGAAGCTGCTTTAACTAGAAAAGGTAACCTTCAGTAAACCTATTATGTACATCATGTAAACAGGTATGAATATGTCTTTTTTAAAACTTGGTCATTTATACTCGTGTTTTGGAATATATAATTACATCATCATTGAAAGTGTTCATGTGATCATTTCTTTCATGTGTAGGTAGTTTTTGAACAGTCCATATTTTTTGCTCAAGTAGATTTTGAATATAATAAATTTAAAGGGATGAGTCTAAACTGAGCAGATGTACAGTACCAGTCAAAAGTTTTGGAAACACCTTCCCATTTAATGGTTTTTCTTAATTTTTTTATTACTTTCTAGATTGAAGATTCATACTGAAGACGTCAAAACTATAAAGGAACACATATGGAATTATATAGTAAACAAAAAAGTGTTAATTAAAACAAGTGTCATCTGTCACCTGACCTAAACCCAACTAGGATAAGCTGGACTGAAGGCAAAACAGCCAACAAGTTCTGAGCTCCTCTGAAAACTCCTTCAAGACTGTTGGAAAACTGTTCCAGGTGATGACCTCATGAAGCTGATGACAGAAGGTCATGCGACATCATCAAAAATCTAGTATATAAAACACATTCTGCTTTGTTTAACACTTTTGTTTATTATGTGACAGGGTCAGTTTTAGTGTTGCATGTTTTGTTATTTTGTTTATTTTGCTGTGATTTAATTATGTTAATGGAATATTGTATGTGTTGTTGCTTTGTGTTATTTTGCTGTGGTTGTGTTGTTTTGTTACTTTTACAGGGTTTGATTACTTCATGGGGATTTATGTTGAGTTGCATGTAGTGTTTCTTTTTCCAAACTGGGGATCCTCCCCCAAAAACATTGAATGGGAAGGTGTGTCCAAACTTTTGACTGCTACTGTAAATAAGATGTAAACAGAGGAAATCGTAAGATGTTTGACATAATTGAATTTGTTGCGATTGAAGTTCTATTTCTGCCGAATCACTGTATCACATATCCTTTATGTATAAAATGTTCATTTATTTATTTCTTTGATTATTGAACAGGGACAGTGCACAATGATCAACATGTCAGTATCAGCATCTATGTAAATATGCCAGAGTTAGTCATAATGGCTAATTTTTGTCTGTTGTCCCTAGCGCAGGTTGGTGAAAGTTAATGTTCTATGAAAATACTACTACAATAATTGATACAATAAAATGCAGTTCGACTACAGAAATGACAAAAATATAAAAACCGTGTGTATGTGTGTGCGTGTGTTGCAGCGCGTTTCTGTGAAAAAAACATGCAGTCTTATTTATATTCAACTGTAAACAAGAGTTGCTCAGCCAGTCAGATACGTGGGCCAACCCGGCTGCTAATTTCTTTGCAGCTTGTTGTTTATCTTTATCATGTACGTAAAGGACCATGTCATCAGCATATATTCGTATGTTGACAGATGGACATATCAGCGGTAGATCATTAATATACAAGCTTGTTTGACAGTTTCACTCTATTATGTAGTAAAAAACGACTTAGTTGGATCGTTGGTACTGATCTGAATGATATATACTATATCTATCAAGTGAAAGCCACTCAGAGGGAAAGCTCACTGCTGGGATTCCAGTGACTTGGAGAAACACCTTCTCACCACGGCTTTTCTCAGCATCCGCCCTGTGTCAGAAAGACATCTAGTGATCACAGCATGCGATCATGTTATGGTGTGTTGACTGCCATCAGGGCTCATGCTCAGGTGGTGCTAGATGAAGGCTCAGAGGGCTGCTAGATAGATAGATAGATAGAGAGAAAGAAAGACAGAGAGAGAGAGAGAGAGAGAGAGAGAGCATCCAGAGAGAGAGAGACTGAGGGAATGACATGCAGTACAGATCAGCACAGTCTGGAACTGATCCAGCCAACACTGCATTGGGCATTACCAACATGGGACATGCTCTTACCCACTCGACCACCGAGCACCCCACCCAGTACTGGCTACTTAATAATTCACCAGTGTCGATAAGACGGTAACACACATATTAAACAGTCCAGATATGCTGCTACAGCTAAATAAACTAACTTTTATTGTCTCAGTTTGTTGATAAGCAGAGACTTGGGGAAATGTGATAGAGTGAGGCAGGAAGAGAAGACCTCAGAAATGGCACTGTGGGCGTGTCAAATATATGATTCTTCTTTTGGTGCGCAGTGGGTTAAGCAGGCACCCCCTATGCAGAGGCTAGTCCTCACTGCAGTCGGCCCTCGTTCAAATCCCGCATTGGGCTTTGCTGCATGTCATTCCCCTTTCTCTGCCTCCCCATTTCCTGTCTCTCGACACTGTGCTATCCAGGCAAAAATGCCCCCCCCCCAAAAAAAAATTTATGAATAAAAATCTATGTATGAATATGGGAAAAATATAGTCATTTTTACATAATGTTTTACAATAGTTAAAACACCTCACCAAGTGGGGAAGGTGGGACAACCTCTTAATCAGAGGAGTCATACCTCACCCATAATTCAAACCCTGTTGTATTGTTGTTGTTCTTGGGCCCACAGCTTTGACATCACTGATTGGACAGGTCAAATCGCAAAGGCCAAGAGGTGTTCCCAGAGAAAGGATTTACTGGCAGGAAAAGTTCCTGATCGTATCACACAGAGCAGCTCTTCACTCCAGCGCAGTGGTGCTCAGATGTCATGGACAGCTTTATGAGGTGAAACAGGCAGAGCTTTTGTTTCAAAAACAAATGATGGAAAATGTGTCAGTCGTCACACTTTTTACTCTGTCAGGTTTAGATTTTACATTGGAACAAAGAATTACCCTCTTCCAGCTGACACTGTTGTGGTACTTGATGATTCTGTTGGGAAATGTTGGCATTATAGTTGCCATCTGTGTGGATAGAAATCTTCATGAGCCAATGTATATCTTCTTGTGTAATCTCTGCATCAATGCCTTGTATGGATCTGCTGGTTTTTACCCCAAATTTCTTCTGGATCTTCTAACAACTCATACCATTTCTTACAGTGGATGCATGCTGCAGGGTTATATCATACACTCATCTGTCTGCTGTGATTTTTCAATCCTAGCCCTAATGGCTTATGATAGGTATGTGGCTATTTGTCAACCTCTAGTTTACCATTCATTTATGACAAAACAGAGAACCTATATCTTTGTGATTTTCTCCTGGTTCTTCCCTCTTTGTTGTATGTTTATGAACACAGCAACATTACTGGGATTAAGGTTATGTGGCTCCCACATACACAGAGTCTATTGTGTCAACTGGATGGTGTCTATTCTTGCTTGTTCACCACCCAAAGCAAATGTTGTGGTGGGATATTTTAACTTTTGTTTGTTTTTTGTCATCTTTTTGCTTATTCTTTGGTCTTACATGCATCTGGTAAAAACAGCTGTATCATCCAAAGAAAGGCGAGGGAAATTTATGCAGACATGTGTACCTCATTTAATCTCTCTTATCACCTTTGCTGTATCTGTCATTTTAGACTTGATGTACATGAGGTTTGGGTCGCCTGATTTATCACAGGATCTCAGTAATTTTATGGCTATTGAATTTCTGCTTATTCCCCCAGCTGTGAATCCATTTGTGTATGGTTTTAAACTGACCAAAATCCGCAAGAAATTAGTGAATGCACTTTATTATAACAAGAAAGATGGGTTAGGGTTGAATGGATGAATTTTCACATTAAAAGAAGAAGCTCAAAATAAGACTGGAAAGGAATTCAGTGCATTATGTATGTCTGAAATGAAGACAAATGTGATGAAAAGATAATTATAAGTTACTGCTGGCTGAAGCCAAGGGAAATTATTGTTAATGTGGTATATTTACATGTAGTAAACTGTGCATATTAAATCTACAACAATAAACATGTGTCCTATTATTCTGTTCATTGATGATGGAATGATGCATTTAACATGTTTAACCCAAACAGATTTGTAAGTGAAAGCATATGATGAAGTAAAATGAAGGCATGCCTTAGTTAAATAGTGTATAGCATGTGATGTACATTATTCATTTAGTTTGAAGCATTAAGATAATTTATTCACTTCCTATATGCCCCTGTTATTCTATTTGCCATAGTCACTGTATTGGTCTAAATACTGTACCACATGCTTGTCTCCTGCTGTCAAGATCTGTCTCATTGAGGACATTCTTGCCTTGTGATCATTTTATTTGTCTCTGTTGTTCATCAAAAAATCTGATTTTCACACTAAACCTATGGCTCTTGTAAAGATCTGGAAGTTTCTTGTTTAAACAACTGAGGGATAATCATTATTGATTTCTTTATTAGGTGGAACTACAGTAAAATATTGTAATATCTGTATCTATTTATCTATATAAGTAGATAAATAGATATCTATTTCTATCTATAGATAGATAGATAGATAGATATCCAGTCTTATCAGTATGTATGCACGTGTGTGTGTGTGTCTGCGTGTGATTATTGTATTATAATAATATATAATACTATAATTATGGTGGATAAAATAAAATGCAACATTTACACTCAGATCGAGACTGGATAATATTTTTTTTCCTCATTTCCTTCACTTCACTTCACTGTAATATTTAATTGCTCTGATGTTGCTGTGATCTATGATTTATTGCTGGGGCTTGAGTGTTTCTGTCTATAAGCTACTGCTGGTATATTAAAAAACAGTCACTCACATCTGTAAGACATTGATGAACATTTTCAGCTGACTAGTTTGAAAATGTGCAGCTCAGAAACCAGAGGGAAGAAACTCCACTTTGTAAAAATCTGCTTCATAATAGAAGGCCTTGGCAACAGTTTTAAAGTCAAAGCTGGATAAAGGACAGCGTGAAGATTACTATAATAATAATAATAATAATTGTTATAAATTTCATTTGTAAGCACTTTTGCAAATGCTGAAAGACACTTTACAAGTGTGAGTGTGAAGGTGTTTTCCTCTATATGTCGGGCCTGGGTGTGTCCCATCCTCGCTGGGATGTCAGGAGGATCCTCACTCGCATGTCAGCTGGGATTCCCCCCCCCTGCCCAACACACACACACAGACACACATGACCCTGCACTGATGAGTGGTGTAATGGAAAAGTCTGATGAGTTAAGGTCAAAATATCACATATTGTTGAAAAAATGGTTTTCAAGTATTTCAGTGAACAAATACTTATTGATCACTTCTATATGTTATCTGTGTTGGTGACAGAGTTGATGTTGTTGTGTTGTTGTTGTTTAATGCAATCCATGGTACTGTGTCATACTACAAAGGCCCAGGCTTTAGCATAAATATAGGCTGTTCTAAGATGCTGAAGTGTCGCATGCTGGTACAGCCACTTAACCTATGGTTTATCATGGATTAGAAGTTAGTTGATTAGAAGAATCTTATTCACTTAAGAATGTTGGTTTATTGTTATTAATAGATTAGTTATTTTTTGTTTGAAAGTCTATAGATTGACATAAAATAACTCTAAAAGCCTCACAGTCTCTGTCTCAGACTGGATTTAAGAGTCAGATTCTGCTGCAGGTTCATTTGGGTCAGACTGAAAAGCCACTGCTTTGGTGGAGACTTCAGTCCCTTCATACATATCTCTGTTGTTCATGTTGCTCACAGATTGAGGCCTAATACTGAAAATTGTTGCCAGACTTCTGATTGGTTGGTTTGAATCCCTGTGTTGTTAGTTCTGGTCTCGAGACAAGATATTAATAAGAGCTGATCATGGCAGTACAATGTAAAATATAAAGTAAACGTTGACATTGTCCATGATGGACAATGTGTCTGTAATAACAATGTTTTTTCTCACAGGTTTACCTGAGACAAAGAGCCACAGGTTTGTTCTCTTCACTCTCACCTTCCTGTGTTATTGTTTAATTCTGATGGTAAACATTTGTCTCATTTTGACCATCATCTTGGATAAAAACCTCCATGAACCAATGTATATTCTGTTGTGCATGTTCTGTATGAATGCACTTTATGGGACAACAGGTTTCTACCCCAAATTTCTCTGGGATCTGCTCTCTCCTGTTCATGTCATCTCTTACTCTGGATGCCTTGTTCAGGCTCTGGTAATGTACTCGTTTGCCAGCAGTGATCTGTCTATTCTTGCAGTGATGGCTTATGACAGATATGTGGCTATTTGTCACCCACTGGAGTACCACTCCATCATGTCAAAGCAAAGACTCTTCAAATTAGTGTGTTTCTCTTGGATCACACCGTTCTGCATTATAGCCACAAATATTTTTCTAACATCTAGATTAAAGTTGTGCAGCCCATATATTGCCCGACTTATATGTGTGAATTGGGTTATTGTGAGACTTGCTTGTTCTCCAACTCAAACTATTGTTAATAATATAGCTGCATATATAACAATCATCCTTTATGTATTTGTTGGCTTTTTTATAGTTTGGTCCTACATGTATCTCATTAAAACATGTGTCAATTCTATAGAAAACAGGGCAAAGTTCATGCAAACATGTGTTCCACATTTAGTCTCCTTACTCACTTTTGTTCTTTTATTACTATTTGATGTAATGAGCATGAGATTTGGTTCAAAAGATTTACCGCAAAAGCTTCAAAACTTTATTGCCATAGAATTTCTTGTTATCCCTCCTATCATGAATCCTCTCATTTATGGTTTCAAATTGACCAAAATACGCAACAGGATTCTGAATGTTATAGTTTTTAAAACTGCATAACTTTTGTGTGTTTGTAACTTTTGCTGTAGGCTGTTACTTTGAGACTAAAGGATGGAGGTTTGGAAAATGCTGCAAATTTGGCAGCTGAGGAATGTATTTGAAATGAAAGTTGCATTTTATTGAGCTGGAATTTACATGATCATGTGCTCTCTCTATCCTCAAGATTTAATGTCAGTGATATGTTTTCTACTGAGCATAAAGGGAAAGAAAAATTGAAAATCAATCAATTTACATACATTTTTGTGCTTTCAAATTACATGTAATAATTCTGCAAATCCACTGGAAAATGAATAACAACAATGTGCAATGTAAGGCAGAAATGATGAGGCTGGTCTCTTTAGTCTTTCTCTCAGTCAGTCCTCTGCACTTTGTTCTCTGTCATGTATAGTATAGACACATGAATCCCAGGTCTGTGGCTCATTTGACATGGCCTGGATCAAATGCTGGCACACCTGTCATTCCCTGCTCATGCACAGAAGTGTGGGCCACTGTACAATCATGAAGTGCTGCAGATGGTTTGAAGCAGCTGGTGCAGAGAGAAAGGTGACATCTGCTGGCCACTGTGCTTTTTATTGCTTCTGTTTAAAAATGGTAGAGATGAGATGTTATGAAGTAGTGATAGAGTATAAAGAAACTCGCTGTCAACAGTTTAGACAATGTTATTGTAATTGCTAGTTATGAGATTTATATTAGAATAAAAGAATAGATCTGTCAGCTGTATCTAAAGTATAGCTAATCTGTGAGACAGCTCTCTGGCTTTCCCAATAATTTAAGGGGTCTCCTCCCTCGGGGAGGAAGGGCAAGCATTTTGAAACATGTATTTTTGTCGCTCGCAAATGTCTGTGTCGTACGTTCAGTGGAGGTACTAATACATTAAGTGAACATACTATATTGTGTTGCTTGTGAATATTTTCACTGAAAGTATTACATGAGCCTGAGGGCTGAGCCATGAACTGAATCATGAATCGTTTGGCTGTGTATCAGTTCAGCAAGTCAGACTATGCACCGTGCAGTCAGGGCTCCTGCCAAGCACTGAACGATTCTGTGAACAAATTCTTTGAACAAATCTTTTGAATGAACTGATTCTAGTGATTCAGTACTCTTTAAAGAACTGCTTTTCCCAACACAACTCTGATACAAAACAGATGATCGGGTCTTTGATAGGAGATCTGGAAGTCATATTCAAGTTACTCATGGTTAATATTAAACCTAGCACTGTTAGTGTGAATTAATGAATTTAAAAATTTTGACGGGCTCGACATTGACTTCCTGTTTACATCGTACCTGCCAATAGCGTCCAGTCCTAATAGCATCCTTGTCATGCTCAGGCTCTGTGAGCTAGACAAAGAGGGAGACTACACACAGGCCCATGTAGGTAAAATTGAAATTTATTGAAATAATCCAACCAAACATAACCAAGCCAAAACAATCTGTAGTCTGTAAATCAATGGTGAAAGCTGTGTTGATTGTGAGTGGATGATGTGATGGAAAACCACAGAAAAGAACGAAACCCAAACCACCAAAGAGTGAGGGGCAGGCTTATATAACCTGGGCTGACCCTGCCCAGGTGAACCACTTCCTGGTTTCCTGCTCCAGTCCCCCCCCCCCCCCCCCCCCAGTATTATCAAATAGGCCTGCATTACAGAGAGGGAGAGAAACAGAGAATGTACAGGGACATCACACCTTCAGAGCCCCGGCAAATGGTACGTTATCTGTCCCAGCAGCAGAGTGACCGGAGAAGAGCAAAAACTAGAGTCAATATCGGTGAAGCATGCTGGATGGACTCATGTAAAGGACTTACATGGCATCAAAACGCACGCAGAAACGGCTACTTTTCTCCTTGATCAGTAAGCTAACTTGCTTGCTGACTTAGCTAACGTTTCCTGTCGGTCAAACTCCCCTGCAATACAAACTGATCGCTTGACACACTCAGCAGAGTCGACAACGAACCTGGCAACCCGACTGCTGGATTACTTTTTTGTTGTTGCAACTACAATCTTGAGACTCTAGATGTCGGTATTCTGCACATATTCCATATTCAACCTTTAACTACTTTAGACAGATCTTTTAGACATTAAAAACATAACATTTAAAAGCAAAGTATCATTTGAAATGTTTGATGAAAACATTGTCCATATGGGAAAAAGTAGAAATCCTTCACTTAGTCTGACTCATAATCTAAAGAATGGAAACTGTTTATCAAATGTCTTTTGACTTAGAAATGCTGTTAAATATTTGAGCGCTCCAGAGGTTGCTTAAACTGGTTAAGGGTGTCCTGTATTGTGAAGGACTGTTCAGTAGAGGCAGTCTGATGAAGTTGGAGCAAAGTTAACAAGGATACAGTAGTTTTATTTACAACAGTTTATAATACGTGTATGCTACTACCACACACGTGTATGCTACTACCACACATTTCAAAACTGTAGGCTACACCAGTACAATGATAGTGTGATAGTGATTATGGCCATATAACAATTGAAGTTGATGATACAAGATGTACTGTAGGTCTTTTTCTACACAGGTGAGGTTTTTGAGGTCAATTCCATGGTGTAATATGTACCCATATCTCAACATATTCTTATTCGAATTTATACAATTAAGTAGGCTACAAGACAAAAACATGACTATCACAACTGCAAAGAGCAAAATCATTTCTTTATATTGCACAGTAGCCTACTTTCTTCAATATAGCTACTTGAAATGATTCTGAAGGGACACCTTAAGTTCTGCGAATTACATGGTAAGTGGCTGTGAGTTATGCTGTAAGACCCGAGAAGGTAGGTGGGAAATGACCAGGAGATACACTGAAGTTATACTGTAAGACACAGGAAAATACATGCAGGACAGGACCGGGAGTAAGTCTTCTGTGGAAGTTGGGGTAAAGTAGGTGGTAAGTGAACGGGAGGTAGGCCTACACACTAAAAGGGCCGTGTTATAAAGTGTTACCTATATTTCAAAACCATATGACCCCAGGGTTCATATTATTATAATAGTACTCAGCTGTGACTGTAAAGACACGACATGATTAACTGTCCTGAATCATGTTGTTCAAGTGATGAAAATTATGTATTGGGACATTACAACAAGCCCAGAAAATGTTCTGTTCAGTGAAAAATGTCACGTTCCAAGTGACTTCAGGTTATGTTGTTTATTTTATTTTGGTCAGACAGTAAAGTGCAGTGCACTGGAAAAAAAGGTAAACTTTTTCACAGTGTTGATTGGCTCGTTTGCTCATGTGTGGCAGGGATATAAAGTGAGAGAGGTCTGATGTCTTAAGGACCAGGGGATGTCCTCTACAGGAGAAAAACAATGGACAATGTGTCTGTAATAACAATGTTTTTTCTCACAGGTTTACCTGAGACAAAGAGCCACAGGTTTATTCTCTTCACTCTCACCTTCCTGTGTTATTGTTTAATTCTGATGGTAAACATTTGTCTCATTTTGACCATCATCTTGGATAAAAACCTCCATGAACCAATGTATATTCTGTTGTGCATGTTCTGTATGAATGCACTTTATGGGACAACAGGTTTCTACCCCAAATTTCTCTGGGATCTGCTCTCTCCTGTTCATGTCATCTCTTACTCTGGATGCCTTGTTCAGGCTCTGGTAATGTACTTGTTTGCCTGCAGTGATCTGTCTATTCTTGCAGTGATGGCTTATGACAGATATGTGGCTATTTGTCACCCACTGGAGTACCACTCCATCATGTCAAAGCCAAGACTCCTCAAATTAGTGTGTTTCTCTTGGATCACACCGTTCTGCATTATAGCCACAAATATTTTTCTAACATCTAGATTAAAGTTGTGCAGCCCATATATTGACAGACTTATATGTGTGAATTTGCTTATTGTGAGACTTGCTTGTTTTCCAACTCAAACTATTATTAATAATATAGCTGCATATATAACAATCATCCTTTATTTTTTTCATGGCTTTTTTATAGTTTGGTCCTACATGTATCTCATTAAAACATGTGTCAATTCTATAGAAAACAGGGCAAAGTTCATGCAAACATGTGTTCCACATTTAGTCTCCTTACTCACTTTTGTTCTTATATTACTGTTTAATGTGATGAGTATCAGATTTGGTTCAAAAGATTTACCGCAAAACCTTCAAAACTTTATTGTCATAGAATTTCTTGTTATCCCTCCTATCATGAATCCTCTCATTTATGGTTTCAAATTGACCAAAATACGCAACAGGATTCTGACTGTTATCGTTTTTAAAACCACATAACTTTTGTGTGTATTGAGGAAATGTAAAGGCCTATCTTTTACTGTAGTTTCTGATGATGCACTGTTCCACCGGCTGTTGGCTGTTACTTTGAGACTAAAGGATGGAGATTTGGAAAATTCTGTTCATTTTATTGAGCTGAAATTTACATGATCATGTGCTCTCTCTATCCTCAAGATTTAATGTCAGTGATATGTTTTCTACTGAGCATAAAGGGAAAGAAAAATTGAAAATCAATCAATTTACATACATTTTTGTGCTTTCAAATTACATGTAATAATTTTGTAAAACCACTGGAAAATGAATAACAACAATGTACAATGTAAGGCAGAAATGCTGAGGCTGGTCTCTTTAGTCTTTCTCTCAGTCAGTCCTCTGCACTTTGTTCTGTCATGTATAGTATAGACACATGAATCCCAGGTCTGTGGCTCATTTGACATGGCCTGGATCAAACGCTGGCACACCTGTCATTCCCTGTTCATGCACAGAAGTGTGGGCCACTGTACAATCATGAAGTGCTGCAGATAGTTTGAAGCAGCTGGTGCAGAGAGAAAGGTGACATTTGCTGGCCACTGCTTCTTACTGCTTCTGTTTGAAACTGGTAGAGATGAGATATTATGAAGTAGTGATAGAGTATACAGAAACTCTCTGCTGTCAACAGTTTAGACAATGTTGTTACAATTGTTAGGTATGAGATTTATATTAGAATAAAAGAATAGATCTGTCAGCTGTATCTAAAGTATAGCTAATCTGTGAGACAGCTCTCTGACTTTCCCAGTAATATAAGGGGTCTCCTCCTTCAGGGAGGAAGGGCAAGCATTTTGAAACATGTATTTTTGTCGCTCACAAATGTCTGTGTTGTACTGGGTACTAATACATTAAGTGAACATACTATATTGTGTTGCTTGTGAATATTTTCACTGAAAGTATTATGTGAGCGTGAGGGCTGAGCCATGAACTGAATCATGAATCGTTTGGCTGTGTATCAGTTCAGCGAGTCAGACTATGCACCGTGCAGTCAGGGCTCCTGCCAAGCACTGAACGATTCTGTGAGCAAACTTTTTGAACAAATCTTTTGAATGAACTGATTCTAGTGATTCAGTACTCTTTAAAGAATTGCTTTTCCCAACACGACTCTGATACAAAACAGATGATCGGGTCTTTGATAGGAGATCTGGAAGTCATATTCAAGTTACTCATGGTTAATATCAAACCTAGCACTGTTAGTGTGAATTAATGAATTTAAAAATTTTGACGGGCTCGCCATTGACTTCCTGTTTACATCGTACCTGCCAATAGCGTCCAGTCCTAATAGCATCCTTGTCATGCTCAGGCTCTGCGAGCTAGACAAAGAGGGAGACTACACACAGGCCCATGTAGGTAAAATTGAAATTTATTGAAATAATCCAACCAAACATAACCAAGCCAAAACAATCTGTAGTCTGTAAGTCAATGGTGAAAGCTGTGTTGATTGTGAGTGGATGATGTGATGGAAAAACCACAGAAAGGAACGAAACCCAAACCACCAAAGAGTGAGGGGCAGGCTTATATAACCTGGGCCGGACCACAAATTTGTGCCAATATCAAACCTAGGCTGGGTCTCCCAAACCTACTTGAATACTCCCTCAACTTCCCATCCTGAATCAGTTGCATTTTCGATCATTCCAACTCCAACTTGGCTTGTTCTGTTTTAAATTTCATTCTTTCAAGTTCCAGCTGTATTTCAAGTTCTTTCTGCTGTTTAAGTTTATCATGCTCCAATTTCACCATCAGCAGTTCTTTTTGTTGCTCAAAACTTAATCCGATACTTACAGCATTGTCTTGATTAATCTCTTCCTTTTTTAAGATTCCTAACTCCAGCGAGTTTGCTGTCAAAATGGCTTTAACATTTTCCTTCAGCCTCTTGTCCCCAGTCACTATATCATAGTGCTCCGCTATTTTCAAGACCTGCTCTTCAGTGCACTGAGAAAGAAGGTGATCAGGAGGAGAATGAAAAAACTCCTCCACCACAGCAGCCATTATCAACCCCTTCAGGCCCCAAACTACAGCAAACACTAATACTTAACAAAACTTAACAAAATTCCCAATGTACCATGTGCACACTGAGGTGCAGGAAAGCCAAAACCCCAGGAATCCTCCCCAGCCCTACTCTTACCTTATAAAAGCTTACCTAACCACACTCCTCCCTAGTCTTCTGGCAGTCACATGTGGGGGGTACTTATGCACTCGAAAACCAATGGCATGAGGAGAACTACTATTTAACTAGCAGTTCCCCCCACCACGGAGGTGCTCCTAAGCTGTGCTCTACCCACGTTCACCACCGGCCTACAAATTATTCAGATGAAACCCCTAAACAGGCTCCACCATTTTGCCTACAAGACGACGACTCCTGAAAACAAAGGCCCTCCCACCTCAGCCACACACAGAACAGCTAATAAGGAAACCAAAACCAATAAATCAATTCATGAAGAACATGTCTGTGTGAACCTCCCCAACCACAATCGCACCAGTGACAAATCTGGAGGAGGCCACTACCTGCTACCTCCCATCAAGAAAACCAACGCTAAATACCCCACTGGCACAAAACAGCTAGGCTTCCCTCTGCCCTATGCAATGCAAACCAAGTCTACAAAAAACCCAGCTGTACGAGCCCCCATTTTGTCATGTTCAGGCTCTGCAAGCTAGAAAAAGAGGGAGACTACACACAGGCCCATGTATGTAAAATTGAAATTTATTGAAATAATCCAACCAAACATAACCAAGCCAAAACAATCTGTAGTCTGTAAATCAATGGT
Source organism: Caranx ignobilis (assembly GCA_021432705.1). Taxonomy (NCBI): domain Eukaryota; kingdom Metazoa; phylum Chordata; class Actinopteri; order Carangiformes; family Carangidae; genus Caranx; species Caranx ignobilis. Next base: position 18,265,120 of record MU269983.1, read on the forward strand.
GAAAGCTGTGTTGATTGTGAGTGGATGATGTGATGGAAAAACAACAGAAAAGAACGAAACCCAAACCACCGCTGCTGGAGGAGAGAGAGAAAAAGAGTGAGGGGCAGGCTTATATAACCTGGGCTGACCCTGCCCAGGTGAACCACTTCCTGGTTTCCTGCTCAAGCCCCCCCCCCCCCACCAGTATTATCAAATAGGCCTGCATTACAGAGAGGGAGAGAAACAGAGAATGTACAGGGACATCACACCTTCAGAGCCCCGGCAAATGGTACGTTATCTGTCCCAGCAGCAGAGTGACCGGAGAAGAGCAAAAACTAGAGTCAATATCGGTGAAGCATGCTGGATGGACTCATGTAAAGGACTTACATGGCATCAAAACGCACGCAGAAACGGCTACTTTTCTCCTTGATCAGTAAGCTAACTTGCTTGCTGACTTAGCTAACGTTTCCTGTCGGTCAAACTCCCCTGCAATACAAACTGATCGCTTGACACACTCGGCAGAGTCGACAACGAACCTGGCAACCCGACTGCTGGATTACTTTTTTGTTGTTGCAACTACAATCTTGAGACTCTAGATGTCGGTATTCTGCACATATTCCATATTCAACCTTTAACTACTTTAGACAGATCTTTTAGACATTAAAAACATAACATTTAAAGACAAAGTATCATTTGAAATGTTTGATGAAAACATTGTCCATGTGGGAAAAAGTAGAAATCCTTCACTTAGTCTGACTCATAATCTAAAGAATGGAAACTGTTTATCAAATGTCTTTTGACTTAGAAATGCTGTTAAATATTTGAGCGCTCCAGAGGTTGCTTAAACTGGTTAAGGGTGTCCTGTATTGTGAAGGACTGTTCAGTAGAGGCAGTCTGATGAAGTTGGAGCAAAGTTAACAAGGATACAGTAGTTTTATTTACAACAGTTTATAATACGTGTATGCTACTACCACACACATGTATGCTACTACCACACATTTCAAAACTGTAGGCTACACCAGTACAATGATAGTGTGATAGTGATTATGGCCATATAACAATTGAAGCTGATGATACAAGATGGTAATACTGTAGCTCTGTTTCTACACAGGTGAGGTTTTTGAGGTCCCATGGAAAATTACATATGGGTTTGAGATTCTACCTGAGGAGGTGTGTACCCCTCGTTTACTTACCACTATTTTACCCCAACTTCCACAGAAGTACAGTGTATCTCCCGGTCACGCCGCTTCCTTTGTATATCAGCTGGCCTGTTATGAGCCAATTCCATGGTGTAATATGTACCCATATCTCAACATATTCTTATGCGAATTTATACAATTAAGTAGGCTACAAGACAAAAACATGACTATCACAACTGCAAAGAGCAAAATCATTTCTTTATATTGCACAGTAGCCTACTTTCTTCAATATAGCTACTTGAAATGATTCTGAAGGGACACCTTAAGTTCTGCGAATTACATGGTAAGTGGCTGTGAGTTATGCTATGAAAGTAGGTGGGAAATGACCAGGAGTTACACTGAAGTTATACTGTAAGACACGGGAAAATACATGCAGGACAGGACCGGGAGTAAGTCTTCTGTGGAAGTTGGGGTAAAGTAGGTGGTAAGTGAACAGGAGGTAGGCCTACACACTAAAAGGGCCGTGTTATAAAGTGTTACCTATATTTCAAAACCATATGACCCCAGGGTTCATATTATTATAATAGTACTCAGCTGTGACTGTAAAGACACAACATGATTAACTGTCCTGAATCATGTTGTTCAAGTGATGAAAATTATGTATTGGGACATTACAACAAGCCCAGAAAATGTTCTGTTCAGTGAAAAATGTCACGTTCCAAGTGACTTCAGGTTATGTTGTTTATTTTATTTTGGTCAGACAGTAAAGTGCAGTGCACTGGAAAAAAAGGTAAACTTTTTCACAGTGTTGATTGGATTGTTTGCTCATGTGTGGCAGGGATATAAAGTGAGAGAGGTCCAACGTCTTAAGGGCCAGGGGATGTCCTCTACAGGAGAAAAACAATGGACAATGTGTCTGTAATAACAATGTTTTTTCTCACAGGTTTACCTGAGACAAAGAGCCACAGGTTTGTTCTCTTCACTCTCACCTTCCTGTGTTATTGTTTAATTCTGATGGTAAACATTTGTCTCATTTTGACCATCATCTTGGATAAAAACCTCCATGAACCAATGTATATTCTGTTGTGCACGTTCTGTATGAATGCACTTTATGGAGCAACAGGTTTCTACCCCAAATTTCTCTGGGATCTGCTCTCTCCTGTTCATGTCATCTCTTACTCTGGATGCCTTGTTCAGGCTCTGGTAATGTACTCGTTTGCCTGCAGTGATCTGTCTATTCTTGCAGTGATGGCTTATGACAGATATGTGGCTATTTGTCACCCACTGGAGTACCACTCCATCATGTCAAAGCAAAGACTCTTCAAATTAGTGTGTTTCTCTTGGATCACACCGTTCTGCATTATAGCCACAAATATTTTTCTAACATCTAGATTAAAGTTGTGCAGCCCATATATTGCTCGACTTATATGTGTGAATTGGATTATTGTGAGACTTGCTTGTTTTCCAACTCAAACTATTGTTAATAATATAGCTGCATATATAACAATCATCATTTATGTATGTCATGGCTTTTTTATAGTTTGGTCCTACATGTATCTCATTAAAACATGTGTCAATTCTATAGAAAACAGGGCAAAGTTCATGCAAACATGTGTTCCACATTTAGTCTCCTTACTCACTTTTGTTCTTATATTACTGTTTGATTTAATGAGCATGAGATTTGGTTCAAAAGATTTACCGCAAAAACTTCAAAACTTTATTGCCATAGAATTTCTTGTTATCCCTCCTATCATGAATCCTCTCATTTATGGTTTCAAATTGACCAAAATACGCAACAGGATTCTGAATGTTATAGTTTTTAAAACCACATAACTTTTGTGTGTATTGAGGAAATTTAAAAGCCTATCTTTTACTGCAGTTTCTGATGATGCACTGTTCCACCAGCTGTTGGCTGTTACTTTGAGACTAAAGGATGGAGATTTGGAAAATTCTGCAAATTCATTTGGCAGCTGAGGAATGTATTTGAAATGAAAGCTGCATTTTATTGATCTGAAATTTACATGATCATGTGCTCTCTCTATCCTCAAGATTTAATGTCAGTGATATGTTTTCTACTGAGCATAAAGGGAAAGAAAACTTTAAAAATCAATCAATTTACATACATTTTGTGCTTTCAAATTACATGTAATAATTATTTAAGACCATTGGAATGAATAATGTTGAATGAATAACAACAATGTACAATGTAAGGCAGAAATGATAATGAGGCTGGTCTCTTTAGTCTTTCTCTCAGTCAGTCCTCTGCACTTTGTTCTGTCATTTATAGTATGGACACATGAATCCCAGGTCTGTGGCTCATTTGACATAGCCTGGATTGTCATGGGATTCATCTGCCTCTCTGATCTAGTGTTGTATCATGTGAATGTTTGGTTCAAAAGAAAGAATTGTCTAAGTGAACGAACTGAATGGAATAACTTTCTGACCTGATTCGTTCTTTTCTCAGTTCAGTTGAGCTCAGCAGCGAGCGTACAGGTCAGCAGTGGAACTGCCACGTGGTCCTTGAAACACTGAATCACCTGTGAATCTGGTGCCGGAGACTCTCATTGCGAGGGAACAGTGCATGTTCAGTGATGCATTCACTGAGCGTACTGTCACTCAGGGCTCAGGGTTCACTGAAAGTTCCACTCAATGTAGTGTTGTGTCATTTGCGAATGACTGTGTAGCACATTCAGTAACCGTGCTGTTCACCAGTACGTTCAGAGAACGTACTACATACAGTGAATGCACTGTCACTCAGGGCGGAGGGCTAATGTTCACTGAATGACAAATCTGAACAAATCTTTTGAATGAACTGATTCTAGTGATTCAGTACTCTTTAAAGAACTGCTTTTCCAAACACTACTCTGATACAAAACAGATGATCGGGTCTTTAAAGAATAGCTAAACCCCCTAACCACTTTTTCCTGCTGAAAACGAATGTATTTGGGTAATAAGTAGTGATGTTGATTGAATCTGGTCCAAATCTGACAGTGTAGTGAAAGTATTTCAATTTGGCATATTTTGTTGTTAAAATGCATTAGCGACTACCCTCTATGGGTTGAAACCCGGCTATTGCAAGTGAATTGTCCTACTGGCTGAGATGGAGGCCGATGACATTTAAATCCAGCACCTGTCGACTTGGTGAGCCATGTCGGTCCAAGTGAAAACATTGCCTGAATTGAGAGGTAGAGAGAGAGTGAACATTGAGTAGGTTGTACTGATAGCAGATTATTTGGTGGAAGTTTTATTGTTAGTAGTAGTGCTTGTATAGTATTTAGTAGATTAGTTAGCAGTTTCATATAGTTGGGTTGCTCGAGTTTTTGTATTTTAGTAGTTACTATTTTAGCGGTAGTAGGCTAGCTTGTAGCCTACTAGCTTGTAGCTCTCTCGCTCTCTCTTTAGTATTTGTTAGCTAGTGGCCAGAATGAGTTGGCAGTGAATTTTTCCCGGCTACTGAAACATCTCCAGACTGCATCGGTTCCCATCTGACCGAGAAATTAGGCGCCAGCAACTGGACCCTGATTTCCCGCCGAGAGCCGGAGTTTCCCAGATTGGTTTCCCAATGGAGGTGAATATGGGTTATGTCCAAAAAATATCCAGTGCCCAACGGTGCTCTCCTGGTGCCGACAGCAGGACCAACACCTGCAGCTCCGCTGCATACTCAGGTGAGTGTAAAATAATGTTTGTGATAATAACTATTGTAATGCTAGTGATATGACTGAAGCTAACATGTCTAATAACTGTCTAAAGTCTAAATAACTCGCTAAATCCATATGTGACCGCAACGCCTAACGTTATTTAAGGTCAGGCGACAGGTGTGTACAGTGATGTATATTGCAATAATTAGGCTGTGGAACCAGCTGTGAATAAGGTGTGTGACTGATCTGTAACTGTTAGCTTAGCTGTGTGTCCCAAACACCGATCTTCCCTTGTCTCCTGTTAGCCCAAGACGTTTTATATGATCAATCTGCAGTTCTACAACCAGTGGCAAACACGAGACAAGTTTTATGACCAAATCCAGGAGACGAAGCTCCGACTAACATTATGTTATCAGTGCTACATGCTCTGGATTGTTGACAAAATATCTGACTGGGAGGTCTGGCAGATTAGCTTCAGTCATGCCATTCTGCATAATAATTAGCCATCTTTTTTTTCACGTCATTTATCTTTCACATTTTTTCTCTTTTACTTAGTAATTCTGATGAATTGCCACCTGCATGCAGTGATCAAGTATCATCCATGAAGACAAGACGATGGAGCTGTTCTAAAGATGTCCAGTGTGCACCTGGAGCCGTGTGATCACCAAACATGTCAGGATATCACATGTGGTTCTTACTTTTACCACCTGAACATCATAAGAATATGGCTGCTATATTTCCCAGTCCAATCTGCATTGTATTGCATTCTGTTATGTGATGATAAAATCATCCTGCACTAAAAAGAACATGTGAAATTGGAAGCTGTGGACACTATACAGTGAATACATCATATAAAGTTGGTGATTTGTGAGACATTGACACTGACTACTTGCAGATTCGATTGATATTAAATGTTAATATCAATAAAAACAATGTAATAAATACAATTCCCTGTATGAACTGACTTTGATTTTCTGAAACTGTTGGTGTGACAGACTGCAGCACATATGGGTTGAGGGCAACAGATTCAAAACTGCATGCACAGGTTCACAGGCTGCACCTATCTGCTTGCACCTATTCATCACCTACATGTAATAACAGTATATTTTATTTGTGGTGGTGTCATGCATGGATAAATATATTATAACTACAAAAGTCCAGATGGGTAAATTAGTCCTAGAAATGTTTGAGCCAATATGCAGTATAATAATAGTTTTTGTCATTGAAGTGCTCAAGTGTGTGTTCAACACGTGAGGTAATACTGCAATGTAGGTTATGTAATGTAATTCTTGGCACCTGTTGCAAATACAAATGTAATCTGAGTGGTGTGGCATTAAAATTTGTCCATGGTAGTGAAAAAGTGAAAAAACTAGCTTTTTTTTTTTTTTTTTTTTTTTAATAGTGCTATGGCAGGCAGATGTAACATTTAAAAGCTAAGTTTGACTGTCCAAAATTAACACTGTAGATATCAACAGTGTCTTTCTGAGTAGTCGTAATTACATTTTGAATAGGTGGATTGAAAATTAACAAGGATACAATAGATTTATTTTACATTTCAAAACCATATGACCCCAGGGCTCATATTATTATGAAGGTCAAGGTCATATTTATTTATATAGCACCTTATAGACAGCCTACGCTGACCAAGGTGCTTTACATAAAATTAGACAGCAAAAAAATGCAGGATACATTTCAAAGAAATAGAATTTCAACAATACAAATATTTTCAGCACAGAAATCAATTTTGTCTCACACAGGTCTGAAAGTCCAGGAGAAAAAGTGAGTTTTAAGAGAAGATTTAAAAATCTCTAGACTCTCTGATGACTGGATATGCAGTGATAAGCTGTTCCACAGCTTAGGGGCAACCACTGCAAATGCTTGATCGCCTCTGGTTTTTAGCCTGCATTTTGGCACATCCAGGTTTAGTTCATCTGCAGACCTCAGAACTCTTGTTGGTCTGTGAACATCTATGAGTTCAGCTAAGTACACGGGGGCCATACCATTCAAAATTTTGAAAACAAACATCAGGATCTTAAAATCAATTCTGAACCAGAATTATAATAGTACTCAGCTGTGACTGTAAGACGGTAAAGACACAACATGCTTAACTGTCCTGAATCATGTTGTTCAAGTGATGAAAATTATGTATTGGGACATTACAACAAACCCAGAAAATGTTCTGTTCAGTGAAAAATGTCACGTTCCAAGTGACTTCAGGTTATGTTGTTTATTTTATTTTGGTCAGACAGTAAAGTGCAGTGCACTGGAAAAAAAGGTAAACTTTTCCACAGCGTTGATTGGCTCATTTGCTCACGTGTGGCAGGGATATAAAGTGAGAGAAGTCTGATGTCTTAAGGACCAGGGGATGTCCTCTACAGGAGAAAAACAATGGACAATGTGTCTGTAATAACAATGTTTTTTCTCACAGGTTTACCTGAGACAAAGAGCCACAGGTTTGTTCTCTTCACTCTCACCTTCCTGTGTTATTGTTTAATTCTGATGGTAAACATTTGTCTCATTTTGATCATCATCTTGGATAAAAACCTCCATGAACCAATGTATATTCTGTTGTGCACGTTCTGTATGAATGGACTTTATGGAGCAACAGGTTTCTACCCCAAATTTCTCTGGGATCTGCTCTCTCCTGTTCATGTCATCTCTTACTCTGGATGCCTTGTTCAGACTCTGGTAATGTACTCGTTTGCCTGCAGTGATCTGTCTATTCTTGCAGTGATGGCTTATGACAGATATGTGGCTATTTGTCACCCACTGGAGTACCACTCCATCATGTCAAAGCAAAGACTCCTCAAATTAGTGTGTTTCTCTTGGATCACACCGTTCTGCATTATAGCCACAAATATTTTTCTAACATCTAGATTAAAGTTGTGCAGCCCATATATTGACAGACTGTTATGTGCAAATTGGATTATTGTGACACTTGCTTGTTCTCCAACTCAAACTATTGCTAATAATATTGTTGCATATATAACAATCATCATTTATGTATGTCATGGCTTTTTTATAGTTTGGTCCTACATGTATCTCATTAAAACATGTGTCAATTCTATAGAAAACAGGGCAAAGTTCATGCAAACATGTGTTCCACATTTAGTCTCCTTACTCACTTTTCTATTCACAATACTGTTTGATTTAATGAGCCTGAGATTTGGTTCAAAAGATTTACCGCAAAACCTAAAAAACTTTATTGCCATAGAATTTCTTGTTATCCCTCCTATGATGAATCCTCTCATTTATGGTTTCAAATTGACCAAAATACGAAACAGGATTCTGAATGTTATCACTTTTAAAACCACATAACTTTTATCTTTAATGAGGAAATTTACAGGCATATCTTCTACTGTAGTTTCTGCTTCATCAGCTGTTGGTTGTTAGAAACTATTACTTACGTATCCTCAGTCTGGAGGATTTGAATATTCAGCAAATTCATGTGGTATGTTATAAACAGTGCATTTAAATTGAAAGTTGCATTTTTTTTAGCGGAGTGCTCTGCATCTTCAAGATTTAGAATATTCTTTACTTTTCTCTACTCTAACATGATGACCATGATATCATATCACTGTAAAATAATTTGTAGTTTTACTTTAGCATGTCTACACAATTACAATATATCTGATGGTCTAACTGACCAGTGATGTTAAAGATTTGTATGCACATCTCAGAACAATCAGCTAGACAAAGACTTTCTATTGTATCATATTAATGTATGGACATGTATTTCAGGCTGTCATTTAAAATGTTACATTATTTACTGCACAATCTAATGTCAATGTCAGTGTTTTCTACTGAGCATAAAGGGACAGAATAATTTAAAAACTACTCACTTTACATTGTATACATCTTGTGTTGTTAAATTACATGTAATTTAATTCTGTAAAACCACTGGAAAATGAATAACAACAATGTACAATGTAAGGCAGAAATGCTGAGGCTGGTCTCTTTAGTCTTTCTCTCAGTCAGTCCTCTGCACTTTGTTCTGTCATGTATAGTATAGACACATGAATCCCAGGTCTGTGGCTCATTTGACATGGCCTGGATCAAACGCTGGCACACCTGTCATTCCTCATTGCTCATGGCCACTGTACAATCATGAAGTGCTGCAGATGGTTTGAAGCAGCTGTTGCACAGAGAATGGTGACCTCTGCTGGCCACTGTGCTTTTTACTGCTTCTGTTTGAAACTGGTAGAGACAAGATATTATGAAGTAGTGATACAGTATAAAGAAACTCTCTGCTGTCAACAGTTTAGTTATATCTAGTTATATGCTTTACATGAAAATAAAGTAATATATATTACAACTGTATTTAAAATGTTATTTAGTTAATCTGTGAGACAGCTTTCTGGCTTTTCCAGTATTTAAAGGGGTCTCCTCTTTTGAGGAAGAAGGGTAAGATGGCCAGCTGCCTCCAATCTCAGGTGAGGCCATTTGGCCGTCACAGTTGCCATAGGACTTATCTGCAGCTCTTATCTAACACAGATGATCAGGTCTTTATTAGAAGATCTGCAAGTTGAATTAAAGATACTCGTGGTTATATTCAACACTTATGTCCCATTACAAAATAGCAAATATTGTGCAACCACATGCACTGCATTAGGAACATTTTTAGACTACAAAAAATAAAATTAGATTAAGGTATCATGGGTAACATTTGATGAAAGACATGAATGTGGGGAAAAATAAAAATCCTTTGCTTATTCCGACTTACAATCTAAAGAATAAAACCGTATATCGAATTTATAGACTTAACCATACTGTTAAATACTTGAGAGCTAGCTGCAAGTTAAATTCAAGTATGTATTGTGCTTTTTATAATTTGTCTCTCCTGTCACTGTGCAATGTTTCCTAAACACTTTCAACGACATAGACTCACAAGAGCACGTGACTCCACCTGAAATGTTGAATCTGAGATGTATTTATTACATAACTGATGTCAGTGTGTTCATGCTTGCTATCTGCTATTCTAATGGTGTCATTGTGAGAGGTACAAAGGTCTAAGTGTTTAAAACACTAAAAGTTAACAAACATACATTTCTTAAAACCCTACATAGAACTTTCATTGTATAGCCTCATCAAATGTGCCGTTGTCTCCTCTGGTCTGAGTGCCATACATCGTTTCGTCCAGTGGACCGACCTGTCCACTGCCTCCCGAAGGTAAAGAGTTAGACTATTTAGAAATAGCTTATCTTCCCACCTATGGCCTCATTTGCTGTTGGGGGTCACACAAAGACATCAGCAGAAACGAGAGACTTTTGCATATCCAGTTAAAAGTTCTTTGTAGGGGCTTTAATCTTGATTGAAATCCCTGGTCTAGAGGGGTCCTTCTACTACTTCTGTCATTGTCATGTGAAATACCCCCTGATGATCAAAAGTCACACAAAACCTTAAACTCAAGTGTGTATCAATATAGGCATAGTATTTTTACTGGCTATAGTGTATTCACTTCTTGGACATTAGTATAAATTGACATGTTAACCATTAATTTGCAGTATTGCTTTGCTGATACTTTTATTCCACTAATAAGGGGTCTGCTGCCAGAAACCTATCAGGTCCATAGTAAGTTTCACTGGGTACCATTCACATCCTTAACCTCTGAGTTGAACACCAGGGTTGTTTTTCATGTTAAGGAGATCACTGAGTAGTTTAAGTCTAGATCTGCCATCCCCAAACTAAAAGGGGGATGTTACAAATGGGTCCTGTGGACCTAGTTTTATGGTATGTTCCACTGGGTGCTATCCATACTATACAACAGAAAAGATGGAGTATCATGATCTAGTAATGGCCTGTATGTACTGGACTTTAATGAACATGTAAAAGTTATGCCCTACAGATCATAAATCAATCATGTTATAACTACTGTATGAATTTGTGAGTTATGGCCAAAACCTTATTTTGTGAGGACACAGTGACCTTTGACAACCAAATTCTAATCAGTTCATCAAGGAGTCCATGTGAATATTTGAGCCAAATCTGAAAAGATTTCCTCAAGGTATCACTGAAACATCTTGTTCATAAGAATGGGGCAGATGTGTGGACAGATGGCCAGACAACCCGAAAACATAATTCTGTCTCCGGCAAAGGCCTTCACTGGCATAGAGACAGAAAAAATACATTTATGGTAAAAATCCATGAACATCTCCAAGGACTTGGTGCATTACAAAACAGAGTAATGTAACAATAAACGTCTGTGAAACACTGCTAAACACGAATGTTTCTACCACAAAATTAAGGAACCTTAATTTTAAATGCCTAATTCAAATTCATGCTAATGGAATAATGATTGTCAGATTTACTTTGACAGAATCTGGGGCAGTAAACTCCACACATCTGTGCCTATTCATTAAGTGTAAGCAGTAGAACCTGCACTCAAAATTAAGACTGCACTACCGACCATTCTAAAACAACTCTGTGAAAATAACCCCAGGGCTCATATTATTATAATAGTACTCAGCTGTGACTGTGAAACTGTAAATACACAGTGTGATTAACTGTCCTGAATCATGTTGTTCAAGTGATGAAAATTATATATTGGGACATTACAACAAGCCCAGAAAATGTTCTGTTCAGTGAAAAATGTCACACTGTAAAAAAAAAAAGGTAAACCCTTTCACAGTGTTGATTGGCTCGTTTGCTCATGTGTGGCAAGGATATAAAGTGAGAGAGGTCTGACGTCTTAAGGACCAGGGGATGTCCTCTACAGGAGAAAAACAATGGACAATGTGTCTGTAATAACAATGTTTTTTCTCACAGGTTTACCTGAGACAAAGAGCCACAGGTTTATTCTCTTCACTCTCACCTTCCTGTGTTATTGTTTAATTCTGATGGTAAACATTTGTCTCATTTTGACCATCATCTTGGATAAAAACCTCCATGAACCAATGTATATTCTGTTGTGCACGTTCTGTATGAATGGACTTTATGGGACAACAGGTTTCTACCCCAAATTTCTCTGGGATATGCTCTCTCCTGTTCATGTCATCTCTTACTCTGGATGCCTTGTTCAGGCTCTGGTAATGTACTCGTTTGCCTGCAGTGATCTGTCTATTCTTGCAGTGATGGCTTATGACAGATATGTGGCTATTTGTCACCCACTGGAGTACCACTCCATCATGTCAAAGCAAAGACTCCTCAAATTAGTGTGTTTCTCTTGGATCACACCGTTTTGCATTATGGCTCTGAATATTTTTCTAACATCTAGATTAAAGTTGTGCAGCCCATATATTGACAGACTGTTATGTGCAAATTGGATTATTGTGACACTTGCTTGTTCTCCAACTCAAACTATTGCTAATAATATCGTTGCATATATAACAATCATCATTTATGTATGTCATGGCTTTTTTATAGTTTGGTCCTACATGTATCTCATTAAAACATGTGTCAATTCTATAGAAAACAGGGCAAAGTTCATGCAAACATGTGTTCCACATTTAGTCTCCTTAATCACTTTTCTACTCACAATACTGTTTGATGTGATGAGCATGAGATTTGGTTCAAAAGATTTACCTCAAAACCTTCAAAACTTTATTGCAATAGAATTTCTTGTTATCCCTCCTATGATGAATCCTCTCATTTATGGTTTCAAATTGACCAAAATACGAAACAGGATTCTGAATGTTATCGTTTTTAAAACCACATAACTTTTATCTTTAATGAGGAAATTTACAGGCATATCATCTACTGTAGTTTCTGATGATGCACTGTTCCACCAGCTGTTGGCTGTTAGAAACTGGTTAGTTACATGTCCTCAGACTCTGTTCTCCTGGTAAAAAATCCAGCAGAAAACTTACATTATGCTATAGTCAAATCTGCATTTTTTTGTAATTGTAATCGATACGGTTCAAAGCATTGACCCAAATCCCCATTTGAGTCACTTAATTATTTATATTTGCATATCCCTGACAAACTAAAATGTTTGCACTTACACAGCACAAAATATTTTTTAACTGTGAACCTTGAACTTAACGCATTTGGGAAGATCACTTAGTTAAATTAAATGAATGTAAATATTTAAGGCTTGTCCCCACCTTAAGCTGGTGGTTACAGTTAATCAATTCAATTAATCAAACTCATATGCAAATGAAGTAAATTTCATATTCATACACTGAATTTATGTATGTCTGAACTGAATTTAAATACAAAACATATGGAAAATTTGACTTGTTGAATGTATTGCAAAATAAAAATGTTGATAGAATAACATTTGTCTATTAATACAAATATACATATGTATGGATGTATGCTTATAGAAATATGTAAATATAGACACCCATCTTGTAGCATGTAAATACATGTACAGCAGGGTCAAAAGGAGACCTATGAGAAATATATCAGAAAAAATACAAATTTTACTCTGTCTTTCCTAAATGTTGTGAGCTTATCTGTACATTATATATATACAATTATCAATATATAACTATACATTGTTGTATATATATGTATATAGATAGATAGATAGATAGATAGATAGATAGATATGTATCATCATTCTGGAAAAAGGGACATTCACAGCATGTGATTATCAGAACACTATCATGCTTTACAAACTTATTAATATATTTTCGAAAAGCAACTATATGGTTTGGTTTAGTGAGAACTGGTTCCAGTGGCACACAACCCTGCTGATCTCGAGGATGGAAGTGTTGTTAGATACAATATGCCAAAACCATAGCAATTCACCAACAGTCACCAACTAAAGTAAAAATGGTTTTATATTTTGCCCTGTCTTCATGACACCTTACACATAAAATATAATATTTTCCAACACTTGACATCTCCCAAACCTGCAATAATTAACTTTTTGATCAGAAGACACAGTTAGCAAACAGCAATGACACTGACTTTATCTTAATGGAAAAACAGATGTTAAATGACATCATTTTCCTCTCAGGACATAATAATAGACTATAAAAACAGATAAATCACAATGAATTACAATATGTTATTGCAATACTCAGAATATCAAGAAATGTTTAAAATTGCAAGAGTAATAATGGTTTAAGAAATGTGATATATTAGCATCACAAGGCCTTTGGTGATTCACGACTGCAATAAGCATGTTTCATTCCCACATGTAGAAAAACCTCTTCTGATGCCCTAAATGCTACAGGAAATAGATGGTGTTGATTGTAATCCACAAATGTTGCAAATTTTTTTACAATCTTACAATTTTCAAGACAATGAACTTCTCCTAAAGATCTGATCATGTCAACCTTAAACTCTGTCATTATAATCTAAAGTCTTTTTGTGATGTTATCAAAATATTTTCATAGTTGGTTTTCATCGAAGGCACGGTGAAATTCAATCCCTCACCATGAACATTCAACTCACCCTCACGACAACACATATTGTCCAAACTACCTCAAAAAGATTCCTGGCCTCAATATATCCACATATATTTGGTTATAGACATAGCCTCACCTGAAGTGAATACACTGTTTTACAGTTTGATGTAGACACTCTGGTTCAAGACTATGATGATGCTTCATTGTGTGAACAGGGAGTTTTCATTTTGGAGCATGGCTGTGGCAGTGAAGGTAACTTCCAACAGGAAGTAGCTGTTATTCTACTATACATTGATAAATCTGAACCAAACTTGACCTGTCTGATGACAGGCAGTCCCACCCTGAAGACATCTATATATACAACAATGAATGGAAGTTTAGGGTTTTTAGTGTGTGGTCCACGCTTGACGCCCATCGCCCATATTCTGTTTTATCATCGCTGTCTCCTGGGCTTTTCGTTTTTATTTTGAAAATCCTAAACGGAGGTTGACATCATCATTGACGTAGACTTGACGGTCGCTGAACGGGACGCGCGAGGCCGACGGCGGGAGACCAGTCCTGAATTGACCGAGCTGTGCGGACTCCGCACCACACGGCGGCGGTGGAGCACCGCTCCGGCTACCGAGCAGGACGAGCCGCCGTGAAGAAGAAGGGCCGACAGCAGACTGCTGTGAACACTGCAGTACATGCGACCGAACAACCGCTTCGAGTCTGTGCTCATTTTCTCCAACAGCAGCGACGACGCGGAGGAAAACAGACGTCTGTGTTTTCAAGTGAAGTGGCGGAGAAGACCTCACCGCGTCCGCACTCTGCCACTCTCCGGTGCCGCACCGACGGTGAGTCGCCTCTCTGCGTGTTATTTTGGGACTGCGGAGGATGAAATAAACGGGGTTGCTAATATGATTTGGGTTCCGGTTGTGTTTATGTAATATCAGGTTGGTAATCCTCTAGAAGAGGCAGACGTGGGGACTCACCGGTCAAAACATCTTCCGTCACACCGGCGGGTCAAAGCAGATATTTAGTCATGAGCGCAGTGACATTACCTTGTGTGGGGTTTATGGCTGTCATCTTACCCCAGCTTCCCTCTGTCAGTGCAGCCTGTCGAGGTGTACCCGGGGACCGCATCATGTACACTTCACACAGATACAGTAATATTAACGCCATGCTAGCTGCTGCAGCACGCTCCAGTGTTATGCAGGTACACCTCGCACTGTCCTAATCTGCTGTCGACCGTGGACGCACACGGTTTCACCGTAGTATAAGGAGGAGAGAGGCTAAAAGGAAAACAAACGGATCATTCACAAGTCGGTTGCAGTGTGAAGCCCTTGTTCCTGAATTCAAAGGGAAGCAAAAAGTGAAATCCAGAGTGAATCATGTAATTGTGCACACAGACATTAAAAATTCACTCATTCCACCTTAAAGCCCGGCTGCACTGGCAGCACTGCATGTCTGTCTCATGTGAGGCAAGTGGCCAGAGTTACTTTTCAGTGCAGTTCATGTGCACCTATCTCTCAGGTAAATGTTTCTTGTAATCGCCTCACTCCCCCTCCAAGGCACATGGAGCCACCAGTTTGTGTCAAGGTGAAGTTATGATAATTTATTTAGCATGCGTTTATAGGTTTTATGAGGTTATAATGAACATACAAAAGTAGTTTAAGCCACTGCCAAAGTTTTGTGCCACTGAAAAAAAAAAAAAAAAAAAAAAAAAAAATAGAAATCAGTAGTTCAGTGTTTTAGATTCCGCTTCTAGATCTCTCTGGAGGTTTTTTTTTCTGATGCAGCATTTGGATAAAATACTTCACAACCACCATCTGTCAGCAAAGCTATCCACGGGCAGAAGAAGGCATTAATCCATCGGTCATTCAGCTACTGTTAGAGTGAACAACATCTTTTCTCTATCTGCTCACATGACATGATGCAGCGACCAGACAGTTGAGGTTTGGTGACAGCTCAGTCAGAACTGTATCCCAGCTGTTAGACTGATATCAGAGTTGGACTGGACACCTTTAATTCTGATGATAACATGTTTGATATATTAGTCTTTTTTTTTAACAGATGCATTTAACCCTTTTCAGAAATGCTTTCATTTTTTTCCAGCATATTGTTGGCTTTTGTGTGCTGGAATGCTGTGTTAGTCATTGGCTTAATGACACCAACACTGATAAATATTTTAAATCTATAATCAGACATCAGCTGATGTGTCGGCCCAGCACTGGGTAAAACAAAATCTGCAACATTCAAAAAAAAAAAAAAAAAAAAAAAAAAAAAATTCGCTTCCCATGAAGCTTTTGTTTTTAACAAGATTTGGTTTTGTCTTGAATTTTGATCCTGAAAAAGTCCCAGATGAGTTTCTTAAAAAGAGAAAAAAAATCTTTGACTTAATTATTAACAAGTTTAACTTATTAAAGTTAAACACAATAAATAAATGAACGGCAGTAGACTGTATCCACTAACTTTGAAGTAAACCACACACGCTCACATATTCGAACTATTTCCTGTGCGTACACACTGACGGCGCTAACAAGGCTGAAAGTGTTTGCCTCGAGGGGACAGATGCCTGTTAGCCACAGCTTAAATGGGCTTTCACATTTTACAACTGACCAAGTGTTTATTTTTTATGTTTATGCTGGTGGTTTGTACCATTCAGTTTTAACATCCTCATTTGTGTCGGGTTGTGCTGAGAGCTGAGGTGGATTTTGGATTTGAAAGAAGAAGATCCATGGAAGTTGAAGGGTTGAAAAGCTCAGGGTGGACTGCAAGTGCTTCTTGTCAAGCACCTTAGGACTTGCACTTATTATGCAATTATTAGGTACACCCAGCTAAATCTAACCTGAGTCCAACCTTCATCACGGTTGTTGAGTGGAGGTGATTCAACTGCGTGGTCACCTCGGAGGCTGCAGTTTGTGCTGCTGTCGAAGCGTGTTGCATTGTACAGGCAGGCGTTTATGTTATTTGATCCACCCCATTAATGTCGGTGAGGGTGGTCTAAATAACAGAAACACCTCCGTGTGTGTAATTGTGAAAGCTGTCCCAATTTGTGATCATATCAGCATTTACCCCTGAGTCGAGCTGGTGGTTTCTCTTTGATGGTAGCCCGCTCCTAAAGCTAAGTGTGTGCTGGGCTGAGAGACTTGGCTCAGACATGTAACACAGACTCACATTTTCCCTCAAACAGTACAGCATAGTTGGACCATTTTGAGGAACAACAATGCAGGAGAAACATTTTGCTGACAAACACTTGTTTTCGTTTAAAGAAATTATGCAGAATGATTGAATCTATTTGCAGCTGCGTGGGGTGAAGCAGTTTTCGCTGATTTGCTGAGTTAAAGGGAGTAATTGAGGTTTTGCAAAATCCGGTTGCAGCAGTCAGCTAAAACAAAACGCAGTCGGGGGCAAACTTAGCAGATACTGATCAAAGCTAATACGAGGGGCCTGCCGAGGTGGACCTTACTCTACGTTCCTCATATCTGCAGCAGCAGCACTGGTCCACTGGCTGAGGTGACAAGTTTAAAGAGGGGAACATACCTTAAAACAGGCACCTAGGGTACTGTGTGTGTTAGCCTATAGCATTAGGGTATATGAGGGATGTTCCCTCGGCATTGCTGCATCGTTCCCACTCAGTAAAGCTGCTAAGATGCTGCACTGGTTCTGTGTTGGTGGGTCCATGCAGCAGAGGGTTTGACTGCTTCTGCTCATGCTAATAAACAGTTGTTAGCTCTCAGAGGACAGGGAATCCCACTCTCCTTCAATGCTCTTGTAATGCATAACTGGAGGCAGAAAAAAAACCCTTCTCACAGCCCCATGTGGACATAACAGCTTCTGTTATAGATCTGTATGTTCCTTGCCCTGAGGACGTTGTTGTTTGAGGCCTGATGCATACGCCGCTGCCACATCATGGGGATAAAACACTATGAAAAGACAATGAATTTCCTCAGGATTCGCTGGCTGATGAGGATACGCATTTGTACAAACCCACGAGGGCTCAGCGTCAGTCATCAGTGTAATAAGCTGCTGGATAAACATCCGATTACTCTGTTACCCTGCAACTCTTGTGGCTCACCTTCAGTGGATGTAAGCACATGAACGTGTCTCTAAGCTGTATTACCGTTTTAATGTTTGTCAAGGAATTGTGGTGTTTGCAGACCAAAACACCTGCCAAGCAGCAAATTTGGGCAACTTATTCTGTTGGCGGTAGGAGCACCTGCTAGACTGTCCAGTGCTTGTTTGCAACCAAAATATTTGACTGCATAGGCTGGATGAAACCAAATGGCCCTGGCAGTTCACTCTGGATGTTTTCCTGAATATGTTTGCGTTTCTCAGCAGGACAGTGTCAAAGCTGAAAAAACAGATGTCAGTCTTGTCTTCTTAACAGGCCGGTAGGACCAAGTGTAGTTAATTTGACTTCCTGGAGTTTAAGAGGTATTATACAATGTGTCACGAACAATACCGCACACAGGAATGTGGATGAAAACAGGCTGTTGTTCTGCAGGGGATACATGGTTCTACAATTAACAGTGTTCTCATTACAAGCAGGAACTTTCTTTCACATACTGTCCGTCTAAAAGCACTTTGCAGCCGTTTGGACGGACACATCTTGCATTTAAGGGACCGTCCCATGTCTTCCCTGTTTTCCTTATCAGGGGCCGCTTCCCGGCCATTTTTTCCGAACTACCATTCATCCTTTGTCCTATATACTTTTCCTGAAAACACAGCAGGCATCCTGTTTTCTTCCCTCTCACTTGGTTATCAATGTAAGTAAACATCAGCTAGTATTTCGTGGTGTTGCATCAACTCGTCATTCCTGTGTGACACTTAGCCCTCTACCCACCTTCCTGTCTAGTCTTTTTCCAGTTACCCAACAGCAACGTTCTTCTTATCTTGTTATTGGACTCAGTATTAAGAGGAAATGATATGTGGGCTCACCACAAACATTTTGTGAACAAAAAGCACAAGGGTTGTCATGATGTGTAATCAGATTAGAGATTAAAATGCCCTTATCTCTAATATCTGTCCCAGCCCCGAAGAGAAGATCCGTGGAGTGGCGGACATGCACATGGTGAAGTGTAGCCACAGCTGTACATCCAGTTATAATGGAGCACACAGTGTGATCGCTCTGACAAATGGAAAGGTTTTTGAGCAAATCCCTAGATCTGAACCAGTTTTTGAAGCTGAAAGTGTAATTGGTTCAAGTTAAACCAGGCTGAAACACACATTTACAGGTCATAGTTTGGGAGATAACGTTAACTGTGACCTTGTTTGTTTTCTGCATTTTAGCATCACAGCACCTGGTTTAAAGACCCTCTGAGCACAAAGTCATAAAATAATGATTCCCCAAGTTAACTTTCCACCTTCTGCACCAACAACAATCATGATAATCATCATTAGCCAGTTGGGCTGTTGACAGTGGACAGTGCCTCAGTCATTTAAAATCTGTCAATCAAGTTCCAATAAACTCTCAGAGCATAAATCTTATAAATTACTACTTTTGATCAAAGAAAAAATCTAAACGAACAATGCCTGAGTGATACACAGCATGCTCAGTATGATGATCGCTGTTTGTGTTTTGTGATGGAATAAGAAGCAACAATTTTTGTTCATCTTTGAAAACTAATTTATAGCCTGTTGAAATCCCCTGACAGCCTGACACTTCAATTGCCTCTCTGAAGAGAAAAAAGAGGAAAAAAAAACGGCTGTCTGTCTGAACAGACAAAAGAAAACAGTGAGAATGACGACTGTTGAGGTCACAGCGACTGTGACGTGCCACACGGCCAGAGCTTAGCAATTGTTAATGCACTCACGAGTATTTGGTGTTATAGAGAAATGTGTGCAGTGGGTGTAAACTGTGTTGTTGTGCACGTTCAGAGTCCTGTGGCGAAGTAGGACAGAAAAAAAAAAACCTAAGGACCATCTTATGACGACATCACAGCAGCCCTGATGCCTGTCAGCGTGTAGATGTTCAGCAGTCATTACAGCATCATTACAGGAGGACTCAGTACTCATACTGAGCCAGATACACACCAGCAAAGTGTCATGATCGCGTGTCTGTCATTGTTGTGATGCCGTCATGTTGACACAATCTGTTCACAACTCCTCAAGTATTCGAAACCGCAAAACTGTAGTGTTTAGAGCCACGGCGTCCTCTGGACCACACACACACACACACGGTGAAAAGAGACACACTTTGGTGGTGGTAGCCATCATTGTTCTCTGATCACACTTTGATTTGTTTTTGTTGCTTTTCTGAAGTGACAATGATAACTGTGTGGGTGAATGAGTGACTTTGTGAAGCTTTTGTCCCACTCGGCATGAAAGCCACAGTATGAAAACAGTTTGTGTGCCATGTGTTGTATTTTTTTTGCCACAACACACAGAGTCCACAGATGACCTTGGTCCTGCACGTTTCACTGGGACTGTCAGTAATCATCCTCCAACGCTGTTCGTCCCACTTATTGCAATTGATTTTTGACTTAATTTTGCATGAGTGGCCAGTTTGAATCAATTAATCAGTCCTTGTAGAACAAACTTTAATAGATAACATTTGCTCATGGCTACAGTCACTAACTATGAGCTGATGCTAAATGTGAAAGAGACTCATGGAGAGGCAGGAATGAGGTGATATTCAACATCTGTCTATGCATGTTAGCATTAAAGTCATGTACTTACATGTGCGTTTTTACATTATTGTTAGTCTGTGAGGCAGCTGCGTTACTGCTGTTGTGCTGAACCACTGGAAAGTAAAGGGTCAAGGGTATAAATTTATCTATGGTTTATTGCACAGATATAATGATGGTTTGAGCAGGGCTTCTCCAAGGCTTGGTGCTTCCTTCCTGCCGGAGAATCTGTAGCTTTAGCTTCACTTTTTATGAAGACTGGATGTTGTTTGACATTTTTTCAAACCATTCTTTTTAAATGTGAAAGGATAGATTTGGTGTAAATACTCAAGCACTTAGTTGCACTTCTTTGCTGCGTTTCTATTTACGACAGTTTTTGCATATTTATTGTTCTGTAGAATTTCACACCAGATATATTTAACAAGTTCCTGTAAAACAAAAAACAAAAAACAAAAAACCCACCAACATTTGAACAAGGCGGGGTTTTATTTTAATCCACCACCCTTATCAAGTTAAAGTTCATCCAGAGGAGAGGGGCATGTCAGCTGATAACCTGCGGAGAACATTTTGCATTTTGTAGCGAGACTCCTTTTCTGTCTGTCGTGCCATTTGCCAGTACAGGATGTACCAAAGTGACTCAAAGTTTCTCTTGACCTGCGAGGCATGCCCTGTTAAGTGCACTTTGCATTTCAGAAAAAAGAAAACAAAGATCAAGAAAACACTTTATTTTTTGTTGTATTTACTCATTCCACCTTCCAGTCTCAAGCACTTTCATGCAGTCATTTGTTCATCTCGTGGGCCATCACTTTTCTGTCCTCATGCCATACTCTTCTGTGGGGTTACAGCTAATTGCTAAACTAGATAGAGGAGAGACGTGCAGTCTGCTAAATAAGATACAGAATTAGAAGCCTGAATACACGACTGGCCTCCTCACAGATTGTTTGGCCCGGCGATGAGCATCCCTCAGTGCAGCATATCTGGCTGTAAATTTGGAGAACGGTGTGATGGCAGTGCTGTTTAGTAGCTTGTGCTAATACAGCAGCATGACTCCAGCTTGCGTGACTGAGACATTCTGCACTTCCCTCATGGGTGGAGGAGGGGGGGCACGTCAACGCAGCCCTGTCATCCCTGTCACCAAATTCTGGTGAGCTGGAAGCCATAGTTTGCGTCCATTAATTCATCCTGTATGTACAGTATAAAGACAGGGACATACATAGGTGTAAATGCAGTGATGTCCACTGTTGTGAGAGTGTAAAGACTGAGGTGAATGTAAGGTCAGTGTGCACGCAGAGACAGATGAACAGAACGTGAGGGCGGTTTGAAGAATTTTGTCATCTCTTTTCACGTTCGCTGGAGAGGAGTTCTCAGTGAAAACAGAAGAAAAGGGCTAATGCATATGCCAGACAGGGTTAGCATCAGAGCGTGAATGTGACATTACAGTCAATGCTGCACACACACACACACACACACAACTCCATGCAACCAGCATGCATACACTTGGCCATAGCTGAGTGGACCACTCACTGGCAAAAACACCATGCAGGCTAGCCTACGGGTTATTGTGTGGTTTCAGATGGGCTAGTCCGGTGTTTCTCTCTTACCGATGCATTGTGAGTGTTTATAGTAGGGCTGTCAAAATTAATGCATTAACACATGCAATTAATCTTGAAACAATAACATGTTTATGCACAATTAATCACGCACCTGAAATACGCCTGAAATGTGTCCATGTGGCATGGATAGTGATATGTGTGTGGTGATCAGTCATTTGTTTAATCCACTAATCAAAATATGATGTGTATCCTTTAATTCTACATGAAAGAACAGAAGAAAACACGACTAATAGTACTATATATAATATGTAGTATCTAATCTAGATGAATCTAGTTAACTTTTTAAATCATTTGACAGGCCTAGTTTGTAGTCAATAGTGTAAATAGTTGAGAACAGTCTCCTTCTCTGCTGATCTTCATATTTTATTTGCTGCACTCATTTGTAACTGCAGGCTTTGTACTCCAACCATAACTCTGTAGCCACATAGCCGCCCCACAAGAGTAGCTTGGGTTTAAATGCAGTGGTCTCATTGGTGCATTGTTAGATAGGAAAGCAGCGGTAGTAATCAGGGGAATGGTCGATATTGTCAGTCTTACAAAGCGTAAGTGTTGAGAGGACTAAAAACAAAATTAGTGGTTATTAGTTGAAGCCATTAGAGACACAGAAAACTTATGAAAACACAGATAGTCCTACAGAGATCCCTGATTATTGTTGCTCTGTTTTCCCCAGTTAATCTGTTTTCACCTCCACATTCTCTCTCCTTCATTTTGTGGATGGTTCAGCATAAAACTTTCCAAGATGAGCCTAATGAGAAATTAGTAACTTTAAAATAACTGAACCTAAAGACTCTGGTCTTCTGAAATAGATATATGGAAATTCGAAATAATAGCTTATAATCAAAATGAGTGAAACTTTGCTTAGTGTGAAATCCAATAGTTTATCCTCATGTTGAAAATAACAGTGTATATATGCTTTATTTTGACCTCACAGAGTAACAGTGTTTCTTGGCACATGATCCATTCACTAAAGTTGAAGTACAGTGTTTAGAAGCATGCAGGGTGGATGCCCCTGCTATTTTCTGTCATGCACATACCTGTACTTGAAATGGATGTGTGTGTAACTGTCAGTGCCTTCACCTGAGCTCACCATTCATCTCAGACATACAGGAGAAAAAGCCACATTGCTGCGGGCCACGACTGTAGTTGACTGCCATGTCTGTCAGTTTAGGCTTTGAGAGCATATGCACAAGAACAAACATCCGCACAAAGGTTCACGTCACGGTCGTTCACTGTGTGTGTATCACCTCCAAAAACATGGATTGTGTCATGATGTGGCCGTACATGTATTCACAGTGGATTAGGCTAAGCCCATCAATAATGCGGGCCACATGGAGTAGCTCTGAAAACGCTCCTTCCTTGTTTTATAGAGCCTGCGTTACTCCTTGGCCTTGTGCTTTTACAGAAGATACAGTGAGACAATAAGCGCTCTGCCCTTGAACAACAAATAGTTCCTAAAACTTTTGAATAAGTGAGGAGAGTTTGTCCCAGAACAAATGAACAAACCAAGATGCTGTCCCCTCCGCTCACTTGTCTTTTTTCATATTCATCAGCCGTCTCTGTTTCCGTCTTGTCCTCCATATTCTATGGAGCTCTGCACAGAGCCCTTGGTGATATGGCTATATATAGAATGAAAAGGAGGAGCAAGATTAAGAAAAATAGAGTGGGGCCTTTCAGTGTGTTGTCCTGAGGAGCCTGCTTCAGGGCTCCTGTTTGAAAGGGTTAATGACACTCAGGTTTAGCCAGCAGTCAGGCTTTGTCTGTGCCGGACTGACTCAGGGTGAAGAGGTCGAGCCTCTGCAGTCTGAAATATACTTCCTCAATTAGCCACAATACCTTCTGGCCAAATGCCCTTTGTGAAAGAACAACCTTTCCAGCACCAAGCATCATTATGCTATCATGGATATGAAGTTTCAGAATTCAGCACAGACTATTTTCTTACACAGCCGAGTATAGATCCTGATGAGTATCCAAATGTGGCCAGTAGAGGACTCCCTCAAGACCCCTTTGAAGTCCTTGAACACCACCTGTCAGTACCTGTACAGTATGCCTGTCATCAGCTACATTCAGATAACATTTGGGCCAAACCCAATCTCTTCAAGCAGTGTCAGCTACTAGCAGGCTCATCTAATGGCCACCATGTCACTGGCTCCACATTGAACATATACAGCAATGGCCAGCCACTCTCAGAGGTGTAGTAGTTTACAATACCACCAGCAGATTGACTACTGAAAACATTCAGCAATTCTGAAAACCACTGATTTCTTGATGCCAGAGAGCTGTAAGTTCTAGCCAGTTGGCATCAATCCTGCTGCCTGACAACTGTCTGTGGTACATTTTATCAATAGAAGCTAGCTAGCTAATTTTGTTAATGTTAGCTGATTGGTGATTTTCCATCTCCAGCTGTATTTGTTGTAATATCTCCACACGTACACCAGTACATTATGCCACGAGCCTGCAATCATAGATCTGAAAGAAAAATGTAAAATCAAACCATTATGTACTTGTAACATAACTCCACTTGTCCATGTAGCTTACATACTTGTACACTGGCTGGAGTTGCAGGAGTGTGAAATACACAGTGGGGCACAGCTGCTGAAGCCAACGATGGTTTAGACTCTAACATCATCCGGGGCAGACCTACACACCGTGGGGTGGAGGGAGTTAGTTTCTCTCTTTGGTCAGGTGTTTTTTCAGCTGATAGAGATGCTACACTGGGACTAAACATGGTTCAGATAAATTTGAGGGGGGGGGGTTTATATTTGCTGGGAGCAGAACATAGCAGGTGCTGCCAGCCCATGGGGGCATATTTGTGTACTCTGCTCACTCAGTAGGAACATTTTAATTTGATCCCTTTGTTTCTATAAAACAGGTCAGGATTTGTTCTACCCCTGGGCAATTTGTGTCAGCGCTGTAGTGATGCAGGAGAGGTGCAGCTCCATATGTTTGCAGAAACAGTCGTCAAAACATGTGCGCAGTTTTTGGAGCGTCTATATAAAACGCTCTGTCTAATTGGATAGGTTCGGCCTGCGAGGAGGGGTTCAAGTTTTCGTTAAGGCTCTACACATTCGATCACGCACAATCAATCAACAGTCAAGAGTGAGATCAGCCTCACGGTGGCACAAAAAAAATAACAGCATGTGAGAAATATTGCTGGGTTGGTTTTCAGTTTTAAACTAATCTGCATTTATTCACTCTGAAAATAATGAAGAAATGCGTTTCACTTACTGAAATGTTTTCGGCATGCTGCCTGCATTTGCCACAGATAATGACTGTATTGTTTGTTTTCAGCATTGGAAAATCCTGGGACGTCACAGAGGAATGTTCTCTGTTTTCTGTCACTGCGAGCCTGAAGTTGCAGGTCATTTTCTCTGTAAAAGCAAAACATCATAACAAAATGTGAGGCTTTATTTCTCAGGATCTATGAATGTACTCATTACCAGGAAAAAAGGTTTGTATTTCAGTAATTGCAGGTAATATGGAGTTAATAGGAATATTACATTTTTTTAAAAAATAATAGCCCAGTGTGATATTCAGTAACTGTAACTGACACTGATGACTGGTTTTAATGTTTTTACTGTCAGCTGATCATTTGCCAGTTACTGATTAGTTCATTTTATAAGAATCCTCACAGAACAACTAGGGGGCGCTCTATGAAGCCCCCACTCTTTACACGTTTTCAGTAAAGTTCCTGTCACATATAATGACTAGATTCCTCACAGTGATTCATTGTGTCTCGTTATATATTGCACTGTTCAGAGTCTGTTTTGTTACTTTCAATCTCTTGAATAGATGTTCCCTGCAGAAGTTAAGGTTGGGGGGTTAGTTGAGTTCACCTCCTTTGACCACACTGAGATGTCACTTACAATTAAGATGTAATATTAAATTAAAACTCAGCTCCACTCAAACAAGACAGAAAACCTACTCGAACAAAGTTTCTTATCCCTAATCTCTTATGTGCCCTGACTTTCTTTTCACATGTCGTGCGTACAGGCTGCAGATTGTGCGGATGTGTCCGTGTGAAGCGTCTTTGCTTTTCCAGGTTGTGACAGTTTTGGTGCAGGTCTGCTGTGCTGTAGGACCACTGTTGTGTCTTGTTTGCGTTTGTTCATTGTGCTGTAAATGTTGCAAAAGCAGCACTCTCAGTCCCACAGCCACGAATAAACAGAATACTGAAATGCCCCCCCCACACAATATATTTTTTTTAGCCAGTTCTGTAGATAAGGGTTTGACACCTCACGGATAACAAGTTATATCTTTTTATGTCTGTGCAGCTTTCTGCTGTGGGCTCTACATGTATGGCAGCTTTAGAATCACATAATTGCAGGTGGTCGAATTCTGTGTGATGCTTTTGAAATCACATCCATTTATGATAAAAGAAGAATCTTCATAAAGATGTAATTACAGTGTGAGACTCCAGGGTGGCTGTGGTGTTGAGCGGTTTCGGGCAAGCCCCTGTGATGTTGTCAGTTCAGCTCTGTCTCTCGGCCTTTTACCGCTCATCTGACAAATGTGTCTGTAGTAGGATCACATCAGAGTTCGTCTTGTGCAGTCAAATGAGACTGCCTCACACTGATAGTCCTCTTTATCTCCAGTTGTTGGTGCTTCTTGACTTTTGCAGATAGTGTTGGTTTTATATTTGTGAATCACATGTCTCATCAGTGTTTTATTTCTTTGTCAGGAGACTCCCCTAGTGTCACCTTGGCTTTTTCTTTCTGTCAGTTTTGGTATGCCTACGAGACATCTCTCCACGGACATACCCACACACTCACTCAGACACACATGCTCCTTGTTATTCCCAGGGTTGAGAGTTTTCCTCTGCAGGCAACACGCTCTCTCACTCAGACCAAGTGGTGATGAAAGATGTTCCTAAATTAGGATGTTCTGTTGCACCAGAGGCAGGTGTGAGTTTTTAGCACCTCTCCCAAATCTTACACTTTTCAAATATTCACACAGCCTTGAACTTTTCATTTGCATTTTTTTTTTTTTTTAAGAGGCTTACATTTCCATCAACAGCTTGAATTGCGGAATGTGATTAATCCTGCAGGTACCTTTGTGTACGTTTGCACGTAGCTTTGTTTTTTCTTAAGTGATTTTCCTGGAGAGTATTAGTGAATATCAAATTACACTTTCATCCCACAGGACAGAAGCACAGAGGCGGTGGGCTAGTTTTTTGTAGAAAGGCAGACTAGTGGCAAGAAGAAAAAAAAGGACTTTCAACGTTCAGCCTGAATCCAACAAGTACATGAACACTTCACAATTTCAGCTTTGATGTAGGTAAAGGAATCTCTTTTGAAAATGGAAAAAGGGACTCTAGAGAGACAAGCCTGGGCAAAAGAGAAAACAAGCTCTGTAGACTCTCAAATTCCCATTCATGTCAGTGTTTCCCTCCATGTTAACCTGTTGTCTTGATAAATTAAGCACTATGTCCATTTCCACAGCAGTAACTCTATTAGGACAGCAACAGAAAGGCATTTTCAGCAAAGTGAGTATGGTCTGAGCCACTGCTGTTGGCCACCTGCCTTTATTTGTTGGCGCTTGCCAAGTTTATGGCATTTTACCACTCATGACATCTATTATACCATGTTCAAACCACCTTTTGAAATGAAGAAAACAAAGAGAAGGCCTGTAGGTACTGTACGCAGGAAGTGATATGGTCAAGACTTACATCAATAGCAGACACTGAATATATTGTGCGATGACCACTGTGCCAAAAATAGTACCCGCAGCAGACACAATGCATTTACCAGGCTGATTGTCTTTCAATTAGGTGGAGCGATTGAGCTGTGCCGTAACCCAACCTGATGACCTAAATAGACACAGTGCAGTGGGAGTCGTTTGAGACAGACAGGATCTAAACAATGACCACACACACACGCGCACAGGAGGTGTTGTGCTGCCTTTAAATGGCAGTGTAACAGCAAGGGGCATTTGAAAGTCTGGGAACAACACATTTACTCTCACTGTTTAGAAGTCACAGGGGCAGATGGCTGCTTCACTGTACCCTACCATTTAAAATACATTTTTGGCAGTTTGCTAAACCACATGTCTGAGGAGATTTAGAATGAGTACACTATTAAAATAAACAACCATTACTTAAGTGGGCAGGGGTCAAATATTCCTCTGGTGCTTAAAGAGTTTGGTGGAAAGAGTACAGGGAAATGTGATGGAAAAGATTTAGAGCTATGGACTGAAACTGTGCAGGCACACTTCAGTGAGAAGTGCTTATTCTTAGTGAAGGAATGCGTGCCACTTGCTTTTTGGGCGTTTTTGTTTTTTGTGGTGCACTGTGAGTAGCTTTTTGTTGCAACTTCCTCTGGTGAACACAAAGCTCTTTGTTTGGATATGATGGCGGGCCACTGTACACTTCCCAACCTCAGCCATGTGACGCTGTCACCTCTCGTGGACCAAGGGTCAGTTTAATCTCAGTCTGAGCTATTTTTCATACTCGAACTCTTTTACAGATTGTAGGAGCAGACAAGGCCACACTATTTGCTAGACCTCAGTGTGAAGTTTGATTCACAGCAACAATCAGTCAAATAATTGATTAGCTCACCAAAAGAAAGTTAAGATTCCCCTATTTTGATTGATTATTTTTGATAAATAAGTTTGGCTTGTTGGTTAAAAGGCTAGGTAAAATAATCATGTATTCAGATTTTCAGGTGGGGTGATTTAGTGCTTATAGATGAATGGATGTGGGATTCTTAATGAAAACAAACAGATTTAACCCACTGGGAAGTCACTACTCACTATTTTCCATTAACTTATGAGCAAAAATGAATCAATACTAAGAATAAACAGGCTGAAAAAAAATTCACTCTCTCCCATTCTCTCAAAATGTTTCTTCTAAGTGAAGTAAACATCTTTGGGTTTTAAACAGATGGAGATTATGGCAGACATTTCTCACCTTCGGTTTTCACTCAGTCTTTAAACAAAAACAATAAAGTCACGATTCACCCTCATCAAAATAAGTGTTATTGTCTTCCTGATGTCAATCAAGAGGACTTCTAAACTGGCTCAGGTATTTGTGGAGAAACCTGCCTCAGACTGATGAAACGCCACGCTCTTACTTTTTATTCAGCATCTCATTAGAATTTCAACTTCCACCTCCTGCTCCATCACTTTCCAACTTCATTGGCTGCCAAATTAGTCACAATATGATGTTGTACTTTGGGAATATTCTCTGAGTGCTACCTCATCTACAGTAAGTGGTGCAGCCACATTCTGAGCAGTAAACCTCACAATGTTCATTAGAGGCGTGTCACATTAAGGCTGGCTCCTACATTCAGCAGCCTATATGAAGGAGCCGTTTGTATCCCACAGAGGGGAGCGTTTGCAGAGTGTGTTGCAGACTCTGGTGGAATGCGTCAGCAGGCAGCAGTAGTGGTTTTTGGAAAGGAGGATGTAGCAGTCCCATTACTCACCTCTGTAGCATGGATAGTGCTGTGTTGTGCCTCCCAGGGGTTCTGTTCAATCATCGGCACACACTTTATTACCTTGTTCTGTGGAGGTGTGTGTGTGTGTGTGTGTGTGAAGTCACTGCAGAGCCCTTTGCTCTTAACTTATGTTTTGCAAAGCGAGTTGTTTTCTGTATGTACAGTGCAATTTGTGTTGTGTGATGTGCATTTTGGTCTCTAGCCACTTCTAAAAATGCTCTTCTGTGCCTTAAATGAATAGCTGTGTTCGCCTCTGGTCCTATATGCATGTCAGGCTTCATCCTTCTCCTCTCCTCCTTCGACACCAGTGCCGTGGTGATGATGGTGGTGATGATAATGATGATGCAGCCGCTGCGGCTTTCTTGCTGCATTTGCCACAGATGTTATGACCCCAGTGGACAAAACAGGTTTTCCCCTAATTATTCTGACAACATCTGGACAAGGCAGAGAAGAGGCGGAGGAGTACGTTCGTCCTGGAGGGTGGTCGGCCATAATCGAACCGTAAATAAGACATGGCTCAGGGGATGTGGGATGCTTGTGCAAGCAAGCGAGGGTTTGTGTGTGGGAGAGAGGCCATTTCAATAGAGTGCGCAGCAGGGCAGGGGGAGGGGAAGAGGTGGAATCTGCCATATGGATGAGAGAGAAAGACAAAGGCAGAAATGGAAGGGAGGAGAGAAGGAAGGCAAAAAGGGGGAGACTCAGTGGCCCATGTCAACTCACTTAATGCTCCCTGCTGGCCCCGGGGATGCTGACAGCACAGTTTTGTTGATTCATTCTCCCTCTCCAGCTAGTTCCCCCGTCTTTTGCAGTCAGTCTCTATTCCCGTTGCCCTTGTGCTGCTCTTTTTTTTTATGCTCCCCCGATCTGGGTCCTCGTCCTCTAGCATGACCTTGCGATTCTGGAGTCTTCCCTCTCATACCGTCAGGTCTGCTGATGCATATGTCTAATGCCACAGACTGTCAGAGTTAAAACCCTGGGTATTATGTAATCTCCCACATAGAGTAAGAGGTGAAGGGTAAAGCCAGAGCGCCACAGGGATGGGTTACAAAAACCTGACGGATGGACGTGTTCGCTCTTAGTAAGAAGTGTCCTTTTCAAGCTGACTGTGCTCCCTCATTTAACACTGGAGCTGCCTGACACATCAGCACATGGAAACACTGCTGTGAAATTTGGAGAAATGCACATAAGAACAAGGAGTCATAGACGAGATCCAAGCATGTGGTTCCTGATTGTTGGTTACATGTAAGTACGTATTGCATAGTGTCTGTTTGTGGGTTATTAAATATTTACAGACAGGAGCAGATTTGATCAGTGTAGAGATTTACATGTCACATCATTACATATAGAGATTTACATCCCTGAACTGAAACAGACTGTACCATGAAAAGCAGGTTTAACATAAACACGAGTTGTTATGAAATATTTAGACCTGACACCTGCTGGTGCACACGTTGTGACGCTCATGTGGGTGGGTGAGACTTGCAATCATATTACATAAAAAATAAGTTAACATCATTCAAATTACAAAAACATTACAACAGCCTGAGTGACCTAACAATGTATACGCCTCTGTGCTTTGACTGACTCCAGTTCAAACTGGTTTCAGATAACATGACTTCTTTAGAATGGACTCAAATGTGCGCCCAAATGCATTTCCATGTTTTATTAATTCCTGGTAGAAGCCGCCTGAAGCTGAGCGTGCTGGGCAGTAACTGTAATTTTGTAAGGCAGTCAGATGAGGTTGTGCACTTTATGTTACTCTGCTTGTCTGTGGGGCCTCCAGTGCTTCACTTAAGTGACAAGCTAGCAGGCGAGACTACAGATGTGTTTTCGTTTAGTCAACAAGCACAGTTATCTTTAGTTTCTTGTGTCCCATCTTTATAACGTCAGTTAGTCTCACACACTACTTCCACTCATGTCACGATCATCTGGATCGTCAGGAGCGCCTTCCGCCTTCCAACTTGGTAACTGGGTCTCCAGTCCAGTTTATAGATGAAGATATGTGTGGCAACAAGAGGCAGCTTGAGTCAGAGACACTGCACTCTGAAGGAACTTCATTAATGTACACATTCATATTGTAAACTATAGTAATGTAGTTGTTACATTTGTGGAGGTCTATGGCCTGTAAATAAAAATAACGTACCATATAGGACCAAGACTACATAAAACGATTTAGCACTTTGTTGGGGATTGATCTTAACCCTCTTTGTCTTGAAGCAATGTAATGCCTATAAATGATCATGTGCAGACACGGTCATCTTTGCTTTGACAATTTGTCCCTTAATATATATATATATATATATATATATATATATATATTTAACCCTGATTGTAATTTAAAACAAGTCATCCACAGATTACATGTGCTACTTGAAAACAGGCTTTCAAGGGTGACTTCACTGACGCTTTCTCGAGCGGAACAGAGTATGCATGCATAAACCAAAGCACAGACCAATTAACGGCCAGGCACTTATAGAGCTTATATCACAGGAGGTATAAAGTCAAGGTGACACTGTGACAAGGTGCTTTATTACTGGGTCATCCAACAAATTTCCGCTCTGGGTCAGCTAATCTGGAGGTCAGATGCCCGCTATAAAAATGTTCCTTTGAAGCCTTTGTTGAACATAAATACTGTCCGACAGTGGGTGCAAGGGAAAAACGGATTCACATCACTGGATGACACATAAAAGATGCTGATTATTTGCAGTGCAAAGAATTGTTATAACAGATCGTGTATGCTTTAGATCTGTGTGCCCAGTACAGAATCCATGCCTTTAGCTCTTGGCTTGTATGTAAATGTTGTAATGTTGGATGTAAATTTAACTTGATGTTTTTTACTCACTGATAAATCTGAAAGTCAGACATTATTAAGCATGTTTTATTTGTTGTAACTCAGAGGATTCTGATGACTAAACCCACATAAAACCACTGATTTTAATTCAGCTGTGCATGTGGGCACCACTCTTTCAGTGATTGAAGGCCACTTGCCTTTTGGGAAAAAAAGTAAGAATTTCTGAGGACTTGCTTTGTGCCACCAAGTACCAAGTGTTGTCATTGCAACAGCATCTTTCGGGCTTTATAAGAAGTGTAAATTGCAGCTCTGGCTGCAAGTAAATCAGAGCTGGCTTTCATGTGTAGAGACTGCATGAAGCAAAGGAGCACTCGAAATGTTTCTAAACACAGTGGTTTGAATTAGCTCCTTCTCACTGATTGGAGAGATCAACTTTGAAGACAGTGTAGCCGGCTCCTCCATCTGTCCATCCAGAGCTTTCATTGTTGTAGTTCTTTGCTGAAAGTGTTACAAAGATCTTTGTTTGTAATTGTTGGATTCCTTTTTATTCTCATTGTCACAAAACTATCAATAAAGCAAAGGCCATTTATGGATTGTTCTGTTCTATTCAGAGCGACCACATGCATGAATTATAGCAGTAATGTGTGACAAAAAACAGATAGGCAGTGTAGCCAAAATTGTTGAAGGGGAGAAACGTTGCATATTTCAGAGGAGATGTGTGACCTGTTTTTCGGTACATTTTGATGGGCTTGCATTCCTGATGCTCCTGCTGGTTTGTACCTTGCTGTTTGTGAACTGTCAGAATTAGAATGCTGATCTGCAGAGGAAGCAGAGGATATAGTCCTACTCAGTGCCGGCAGTTCCTTGCATGCTTGAACGTCCTGAGTTGACTGGGCTGATGCCAGGTAATCCCTCCTGAATTTTGCAACTAATCTGAAGCTGATATTCAGCTCATCCACTGTGTTTAGACTGTAGAGAGTCTCCTTGGCTGCTAGAAATGATGGTATGTATAGTATAGAATGTAATGCTGTATTGTTTGGACTGGAAAAAAAATGGGAGATGAGACATGAAGAGTCAACAAATCATAGAGTGAGTGGATTGGATAACCATTTCATTTCATTTGTATTGATTTGGTGTGTCATCACGTTAGCTGATTTCTGTCATGGAGGAGTTCCTATTTTACCCTCACCAATCACCTTCATCATATTTTTGACCATCTCAGCACAAAATTGCACTATGAATTATGAAAGATGCAAGTGCCATCCATGTTTGTGTAGGTACAAAAAAATGCTCCAGATGGTATTTTTGCTGGATAGTCAGTAGGTGTATGACCAAATTTATTTCCTCAGTTATGACGTATAGTCTTATTCCTGACTAAACCAAACAACCTGTGTAAGATCTTCTTCTAGTCTTAATGTTTTTGTTCACTTTCACTTTCATTTCATTCTCCACCAGTTGCTAGAATCAAACGACACTTGTCTTGGTCTATGATTGCTTTTTTCTTCTTTCTTTTCTGTTTTTACGATTTGCCATTGTCATGGTTTGGTAGCTAGGTGTACTGGAAGCCCACAGCCAACAAAACTAATTGCCTGAGATTTGTAACCAGGCCACAACTACTTAAACCAGAAAATGGTTTTGTGAAAGAGAGAGTAGAGCAGGTCCTTTCAATCACAGTCAAGTCAAATCTACCTTCCTTTGTCCATAGTAGGGCTGCGTATTGCCTACAACCTCACGATACGATATGTATCCCGATACAGACGATACGATACGTATCATGATACATGTTGATTTTGAATATTGACCATGTCGAGCACCGAATTAACTAGCATATTGCATGACTCATGTCACAACTCCCGACTTCCTGGTGTTTGCAATAATCTAAAATGCTTCCATATCTTTTCCTCCAGTTGTGTCGGTGGCGGATACAGTTTTGTTTGTTTTGTGCACTACACCATAGGTGAGGTTTCTTTTTCAAAACGGAGCATTTTATGTCGTATCGATTACAGTAGCATCTGCATCGATACATGTATCAGCAAAGAAGATGTCATGATATACTGCCATATCGATTTTTGGAGCACAGCCTTAGTCCAGAGGTAAGATTAAATTAAAAGGAGCTAACCATTTTATCATCTTCTACCACCTGCATCTTTATGCATACTGTGCAGTCTTTGTCCCTGTAAAATAGGTCAAATAAAAACAAGACCTCAGATACAGGACAAGCTGTACCAAAAGAAAACTAATGCTGAAGTTTCAAGTTCAAAGCAAGTTAAAACAGACATGCTTACCAAAGCTACTGAAGAGTAAATAAGGGAGTTTTTCCTCTGAACTTAACTACCAAGTAGTGACCATTTGGCAATAATAGTATTTACTTTCTACTTGCATAGTCAAGTGGTAATATAATAAACTTTTATCAGTGTTCTGGTGTGTTTGTTATGGATATACCAGTTGTTATTGTTTGCATGTAAAGAACACAGATAATGCACTTGAACTTCACTTGGAAAATTGTTTTGATAATGTCACAGAGTTCATAGATTCCCAAAGTAGTCAGTTTCAGTCAGTCAGTTGCCTAAAAATTATGTTTTTGTATTTCTAATCAGTAATTAACAAAATAAATAACACACAACATTTAGTGTGATTATGTGTTTGGGGTGGACTACACCAAGTGCTTACATTTTGGATATCGACCAAGCTAACAAATGACCTGAAAAGATGAAGATAAACAACAGAAATCCAGAGAAACAAAAATCAAAATGACCTTTTGGAGAATTACATACAGCGCATGTGAGGCTTCAGCCTTTCTGTTGCCAATCTCATGTGCATTAGCCACAATACACTTTAAAATAGAGTTATATAGCAACAGCTTTGCCAATAATTTGTCATTCTTGTCTGTATTATATATTTACTCTAAACTGTACTTATCTTTTTTTTTTCCTAAGTGGAAACACTAGTTTTGGCTGGCAAGACCAAGCCAACCAGCCCCCTCCCACTAAATTAGACATAATTGTAGTTCTCCTTGCAATTCATCAAATATGGTGTTGAGTCTTAATACTTTACAATTATAAGTACATTAATCACCATTTAGGGCTTTTCTGTGTCTGTCAGAGCAGCATGCTGTAATTCAAATATTTATATCTAGAAATCAGTTCATCTGAAATTTTAGCTACAGCTGAACTGAAGCCGTTGGCTATTGGTTTGACCCTGTCTTCTTTGCTGATCTTGAACCATAGGAGTAGAACCATATGAATCATCGAAGACCTTTCTACATGGAGGATGACTCCTAATATAGATGACAAGGGCATAGCGTTCTATCTTAACCTTCGCCTCCGGCAGGCCTTAATCATCTTGTTCTTCTCATCTCCTCCATGTGTCACTGCTTCAGCAGTTCAACATCATGACTTCATGCTGCTCTGGAAGACAGACCTTACTGCTTAGTACCATGCCCACACATTCATAATTATTTCTATCAGATAATGATGAGTTAGTCCCAGACATGAAGGAAAAATTTGCTCTTGGATGTATTGTCATGCACATTTAGTCAATTTTGGTTTGGTAGGTTTGGCCAAAAAAACAAACAAACAAACAACACATTTCAGGTTCAGATGAAAGCTGCTGCATCTAATTCCAGAAGACGGATCATCAAGTACATTGCACTATGGAGGTATATCCTGAACCGTTCCCACGCAGTTATATTAACAGAATTACATCTTGAAAGAATGTATTTATTAGCATGGTAAGATGTGTCAACTCAGCTCAAAGCTTCACTGGTTGTCATTTTTCTTTAAATTTGTCAAAACAAGAGGATAAAACAGATTGACTGATGAAATGTGCAGTCCACTGCTTAGTCTATACTCTTGAACAGGGTTTCCACCAGGGAATTTGGGCCCACTCAGTTGAAAATAATGGTTGGAAAGCTCACCAGCGACAACTGTTGGTTAAAACACCTGGTCGACCCCCTCCTAGCCTCAGGTTAAGCAAAGCACAGCTGGAAAGAACCGTGTTCTTTGTAGCACCATCAGACCAAGAACAGCCACGTTCAGAGAGTTC
Source organism: Caranx ignobilis (assembly GCA_021432705.1). NCBI lineage: Eukaryota > Metazoa > Chordata > Actinopteri > Carangiformes > Carangidae > Caranx > Caranx ignobilis. Next base: position 18,301,667 of record MU269983.1, read on the forward strand.
ATTGTCTTTTACTGGCCCTCTCTGTGTGTCTGTCAGAGACTGTGCCATGTGCATGCGTTGTTCTAGGACTGGACTCTCCGACCTGAGCAAAAAAAAAAAAAAAAAAAACTGACTCATGCATATAGCGCATGGAGGGATGACAACACTCAGGTCACGGAGATACCCCTGGAGAAGCTGGAGAAAGTTTCAAGGGAAAAGTTCACATTGGCTGCTCCGCTTTTTCGTGACCCTGTCAAAGATGAATTACTGCAGAAACAGTTTTAAATGACTCATTTTTACACCATAATCCTAAAAAGAGTCTAGGAAAACATGAAGGCTGGTGAATGGATTATGAATGAACCACGCCGAGCACGATAATTACTGTTATTATCTAATACTAATTATCAATCCAGGCTAATTTCCCTTTGTGTTGCATTCTATAAAATGTTAGAAGTTACAGATCAATAAACATGATTTTTTTTTCCCCTTCCACAAAGTCAATACAGAGAGTTCTATATTCACACTTTAGACCTTTGGCTAGTTCATAGATTTTCCAGAGCTCTGACACATGTCTGAATGGAGTAAAGCTCTGCTGTATTGGTGCAAAGACCACAGAGTATGAAATATTTATCTCAGTGACACTGGCTAAGGTCTGACTCGCGTCCATAGCTCAATGACTCTTATAATATTAATTTTCCCTCCACTCGTTTGTAGTCTGTGGGCAGCTAACAGCGGCACAGACAATGATAACGGCTTGTATGATTTATGAGGCCAGTGTTTGATCGCTTTGTGGCAGAGATGAATTGGATTGTGGTCAACCAGGCAAAGAACTCTGCGTGTGTTGTGGGTACATGCATCTCCGTACAAATGCAACCCCACCCCCACCACCCCTGCAATCGCACATGACCCTTTCAGTGTAGACATCATAAACTCCAAGACAAAAGCTTTTGATTGATTGTTCAGTGACAGTTTTATGTCCTCTGTCATCAGTGAGCATGTTTATACTGACTTAGACAGGTGTGGCTGAGCAGCTCTAGGCACGATGCTGGCATTACTTTTGTGTTCCTGAGGCATTTTTTCATAGAAATATGACACTGTTACCACTGCTATTAGAATGAAGAAGAAAATAGCATGCCATTTATCATGTGCGTCACCAGAAACCAGCCCGTGCCATACAATGCTGGGAAACTTGTTGCGTTTTCCCTTTGTTCAGTCTAAATGTCTTCTGTACGACACGCCTGGAGGTCCTTTTATGTCTCCTTCAGCAAGGTACTGGCTATTACTGACATTAGCATTCGGACTTTCAGTAAATATTTATCATGTAGCATGAAATAAATTTGTCTTTGTCCTGACCTCTCTCATACAGTTGCCATAGCCTGGGGGCTTTGGGGTATATAAACAGGAAGAATAATGTTGCTGTTGAGTAAGTTTAGCCAAGATAATAGTCAAGAAGCTATTAGTGTATAGTATACTCCTGGATGTACAGACAGTTATGACTGGGCTGCCTTGATACTGAGGGAATCTAAAAAAAAATGGACTTTTGGGGTCAGAGGGAACATCTTTGCTCTAATTTATAGATGTTTATTAATGTTAATTTACATTACTGAGATGATGATCCTTTAAAATAAGCCAGTCACATAGGATTTAAAAATATGTTGTGTATTTAGATGTTGTGAGAGTGCAGATTTTGACGCAGACTGTGACGATGGTGCTAACGGTTGTTAAGGACCTTGCTTTGTTCCATAAGCTGCGTGTCACAGCAGCTGCTGATACAGGGAAACGGGCCGAAGACTTGTGCACCTTTTCCTGTGAAGAAGAGCGCTCGTCAGGCATGCATGAAGTCACAAGTCAGGCTGATACATCACAGTTGCGTTATTTTATGCCAACATGTTTGCCGCAGCTCAGAGTGGTATTTACTATCCGAGGACTGAATATGGAAATAGCTCCAGTTCAGTTCCAGTTCAGTTAATTTGCATTCAGTGCTGCTAATTAAGGCCTAATATAGGACTGTTTTAAATGTGTCCCCAAAAGGAAGTGTGCTTTCTGCTCCTGGGCTTGAAATATTAGTTGGAAGAAAAACCCAATAAATATATCTGAATGCTGCAGTCAGTTGGTACGGAGGACCAGCGCTGGTTTTAGCTGCAGTATGTTCAAACAACACAAGTGGGATGCAGCTGAGCAACAGAAATGAGATCATGTGGAAAGAAAAACGTTAATGTTTGACATGTTTTCTGACGCCGCAGTCCCGAACAGAGAAGTGGAGTTCCTTTGCATTTTGCGTCCAAAGAAAAAGAGGAGAAAAAAAAGAGGGAAAGGGAAAGGCAGTCTTCCACAGAGTGGCAGTGTTCACACCTGCTTCTTCCAGATCACAGATGCCGTGTCTTTTGCTGCAGCAGTCAGGCAGTAATTATAGATCAGGCTCAGTGTTCATTTGTTCACCTAACCACAATAGATACAGGTTTAATGCAAGTTTTTTTTGCAATTTACTGCTTTGTACTTTCTCTTGTTTTTGTAAAAACAGGAAAATGGCGTGTGCTAGGAAGGTACAGTAAAAATGTAACAAAACTAGCCTGTATCGTACTATAACAACGTTTAATTCAACCAAATGACTTGAGTTTCTGCTGTCGGCATCCGTCCAGGAGCTCAATTTGGAATTCAGTTTCACACTACCTTGTTAACGGGGCTCGCCACTTGTAATGGCACAGCAAGAAACAATAGACAGTCAAGTGCGGCTTCATTTGAATCGTCCTCTGAGAGAATCTCATTCATCCAGACGTGGCCTATAGAGTTGGCTCATGAATCCCTGCAGCCCAATCCAAATAGCTTTGGCGTATTGATACCATTCACAGGCATGTCATACATGTTCTTTTAATGGGGCTGAGAGCAGCAATGTTGCTTTGAGGAACAAATTGAAGCTCTGTACGTGATTGGCTCCTGGCAGAGGCTGTACAGAGCAGTTCACTAACTGATATTAATTGATTTAATTATTATGTATGTGTTTACACTCAAGGCACTACTACACGTTGTTGGATTGTAATACGATTGAACGGTTGTCCCTGTGTCACAACCTCACAGCTGGGGAACATGCCTTGATTATGGTTGCCAGACATAAATGACAAATAGCGCTTGGCACAGTGGTGTGTTTTTCCTCCGAGGGCTTGGTCACTTGCCGTTTCATTTGTAGGCTAGGCTAGTTTCTCATCGCATCTTTTTTATTTTTTTTTTCTATTGGAAAATCTCTCATGATTTTTTAAAGTCTGAATTAGATTGTCCTCCTTTGCTGTCATTTTTTCTCTGTAGGACATGTTATCTTATTGATCATGTTTTAATTAAACCTGCGGGGATTGGTAGCTGTTTTATTATTTTTTTTTTACCACTCTGTCCTGGCATTTTCACAATTACACCAACTGGCCCAAGGGTGTTCTCCACTGTTTGTCCATGTGTCACAAGTGATATCTCAGACACGGCTGACTGGACTCTGAAAGCACTTGGAGGAACAATGCATTTTATCATCGCATGTTGGGATTTATAAAAGCCTGTGGCCATAATAGGAGAAGGGTTTGAGACATTCTCATACCATGTGCATGCTCTTTCTCAGCAGCTCCCTTCAAACTGTTATGTACTTTTTCTCCATAGAGCCACTTAATAGAGGATTTATTTTTCTTAGATTCAGATGCCCCTCTGTTGCAGTTAATGTAAAGTGTTCAATTCAGGGGCACCAGAGCATTGCTGATTGACCTTTCTGATCTGGAGGTTGCCTGCTAGTCCTGAACTTTAACCATTGGTTACATGACTGCTTTGTTTTGACATGGAGTGACATTACTTCTAGAGCCAGAATTACCCGACTCAGCAGTGTCAGGTCACCAGCAGTTCATACCTTTGCCCTAGCATCATAAATAGACCAAAACCAGGCAAATGAAACCCTGTCCCAATCCAGATGATTGAATAATTCCTGTTTTGCAAAGGTTTATTTAGTTTCACAAACAGCCACCAATTTTCATCTGCTTTTAGCTACACTTTATGGCAGAGGATGAAAATGAGTGCACATATGGTACATCAATCACAACAGTGACAACAAACAAAAATGTGGCGGCGAGGGAATGACTAAATGCTCAGGACTCAGGCAGAAGGGGCTCCGATTCACAGATTTCCGAGTTCAGACGCTAAAGGATGCAAAATTTGGGGTAAACAATCTAAAAATAAAAGCTTCCATGGCGATGGCAGGAGATGCCTGTTTTTCTCTGCGGAGGCTGAATAACGGGGAAATACTTGCAAAACAGAGTATTAGTAGAGCTGGGTGAGATGCAGGAGTTATTTTTTTCCTTTGGCAAAAACTGGAACTCAATAATTATTTAGCTCTAAGGTCTCAGTTTGCTTTCATATTTCCAACTGATCTTGTGCTGCACTGAGGAGCAGCATCCAAGAAGTCGTGACTTCAGCCAGGCCAGGCAGTTCCTAGAGGGGCTGAAGGAGACACGTTTTCATATGAAAAATGGGCGATGTTCTCCTTTAAGCTACTGAATCATCAACACTCGGCGCACTCTGCTGAATCCCTGAGTTCCTATTCATGGGCAGCAAAAATCTAGCTGAGTAGTCTACTGTACTCAGTTACAGAATCGTTAATTCAGTACCACAATGGATTGGATGTAGAAAATCTTCCCTCTGCAGCTGGTGACTCTGATATCATGCAGCAAATTATGCTGTTAAAATGCACGCACAGGCGCGCACACACACACACACACAGACAGGCAAACACTTAAGCACACTGAACAAGGAAAGCTTTTTCTGCTGTGTGAATGAGTAGCTCCGGCTGAATGGTTGAGTGTGTCCTCTGTCTCTGTGAGGTCGACAGCCCAGGGAAGATTAGGAGAAGCACATCAAATGAATGAGAAAGAAAGAAAGAATAAAAAAAAAAAAAAGCTGATGGCTCAGGAAAACCCACTGCATTACACTTGCTTTAAGGGAATTATCCCTGCAGGGTCAGAGTGTGGACATGAACACACAGAAAATATCTCCAGTCCCAAATCTCTTATTAAGTCCACATCAATCTGGTCAGATCCACTCATTTACTGTTGTTGCTGCTGGTTCCTGTTTATGCTTCTCATCCGCTAACCGTCTGTACCTTCACTCCCACAGTCAATGTTCATTATCAGGGGTGGATTTGCCTGCACAGGTTGTAATCTCACCTGAATGAATACTCAGCCTTTTTCTCCTTTGTGTCCCGTGGAGTCACCTCAGAGCTGTTAGGAGTGACAAAGGGTCTGTTGTTGACTGGGAGCTGGACCCTACTCAAGGACGCCTGTGTCGCTAACTGGTGGCCACATTGTGGTTGGCAAGTAAAGCAGGGTGGGGTTGAGTTGTAAAGGGAAGCTGTTAAGGGGACTGAAAATAGTCAGTCTCCCAGACATGCGTCACTGCAGCGAGGCCACAACATAGCTCCCTGCTCTTTCTCTCTTACTGGTTTCCATATGTTCAGCTGGCACCATGTGTAACACTATTACAGCACACAGCTCCCCGCTTTGTGTGTAAATGATTAAGTTTCCCTCTCAAGGCCTCGAATATCTGAACAAATACATAATCAGAATAATCAGTCATTTGATTTGCCACAGTCGTTTTCACAATCACACATGCAGTTCTGTATCTGATAAAGTTTTTTATAGTATAGACCTGAAAACAGCTGTAATCTACATGTTTACAACCACAGTGGGAAATTAAAACCTGTCTCTGCAGCTCTATGGAGCATTTCAGTGTCTTTAAACTAACTTCAGTGTTCTCACAATACATGTATTACAGTAATAAAGTGTCAGTGTTGCATTCAAAGCTTTAAGCTGATCAAAAAATGAAATCTGATACCAGTTAGACTGTATTAAACTACAACAAATGAGTATACAAGTTAAGCTTTCCAGTCAAGAAATGTTAATTCCCTAATAGTTTTAGGGTCTTTAGACAGATTTGTTGTTATATAATGGACCATCCATCAACCCGTTTTTCATCTCTTCACTCCATCTTGTGAAGCATGCAAACCTTAATCTTGATATTCTTGCGTGCTTCAGCGTACACTTGTTTGCTTATTATTTCCAGGAAGGCCCGTCCCCCGGTTTCAGAACCACTAATCTACACCAACTGTCTAGTCAGAGAGCATGCCCTGCTATTGTTGGTGAGGATGATGCAGTTTGGTGTAGGACTGATATGATGATAATGATAGGACTGGTATGTGGTCTGTGGTTGTGTAATTTAAAAGGATGTGGTTGCTTTAGATTTCCTTCATTCCCCTGCAAAAATGACAATTTCTGTGTCTGCATCTGCTTCAAGGGATAACTTTCATGATGGAAAGTAAAGATACAAGTTTGTTTGTTTTTCCGACTTTTCTATTGTCAGACTGTCCCTGTCGGGGGGAAACACAGAGCTCTAAACTCTGCCCTCTACTCTGACATTTGTGCTGACCTATAACTTTAGTAAACAGTTCAATCCACACTGATGCTCCTGGCATTTGGCAGCCACACAAAGTTAAGCATTTAAATAGCTACTGACAATAAAGCTATTGTGGATTTGCAATATACCACAATAAAGGCAAATCCTACTTCAGGTAAGTATATGTAGATGGGAGAAAGGTGAGGTTACAACTCCTAGGTGACAAAATTAGATGTTTGTAATGTTTGAGCCCACATCCGAATGCAGATCCTTAACCATATTAAGGTGGAATCGTGTACAATACACAACATGGACACGCTAAAAGGGAGAGAAGGTAAAGGAAGAGAAAAGTGCCCTCTAATTAGCTTTTCAGCCTGAATGCATTACACTAGTATTATTTGTCACAGTCTGCTGCACAGGACTCTGTACCCTCGGTGCTGCCTCTGCTCCTCGATCTTTTCTGCCTCCTTCTCTCAGATTAACTCACCTGTTCAGCACCAACTACACTCAGCAAATATCCAGCTTGAGATACTCAGTCCACTGCTGTCGCTGAGCATTATTAATACAGTTTGACGGGTTGTCATAGCGATGTGAGTAATGTACACTCCAGAGGGTTGTGTCATCTGGAAAAAGTGATGACTCTGAATGAAATGTGCCTGAATAAAAGCCATTGTAAAGTGAACTCAGCCCCTGAGTGTTTGATGTGTTCGCGAAAAAGCACTGAATAACAAGATTTTAAATGATCGAGTCATGGACGTGGATGGAAAGATTCAAACTGCTCACTGTTCCCTTGCTCGAAGCGCATCGTCTTCACGCTGATTATTTTGTTCACTCTTAAGGTGAACGTTTACTCAGACACGCTAATAAATGAAGCCCAGGTTTGAACCTCATTGGTCTGTTTTCTTTGAATTTAAGTCAGGACCTCATTTGTCGGTGTTTACACATGGTACTGGTACAGGAAGAGCCAGTGCTAAACCCTCAAGGCCACGGAGGATGTTAACTAACTAAATCCGTCTGTTTAATTTGCCAAGCAGACTTCTCTTTGAGTCAAAACCAATTTCACAGTCAAAGTACAAGTTTTAAACAGACAAGTAGTGGAAGTCCTCATTGCTCAGATTTTGACCTGTCGTGCCAGCTGCATAGCTCCAGGGATGTAAATACTGAGCCCCAATTCCACTGGTCAGAAATCCTGTTAAGAGCCACTAACTCCAGTCATCAATGAGAAAGGGCACCATCAGCATCCACGTCTGGGTCAAATTACAGTAGGTGCAGGTATTAATCAGCTGCGGCTGCAGTCGGCAGTGATGTAAACAACACCTGAGTGAGCACGCTCATTTTCACCACTACTCTGTGTTGTGTCTTTCAGAATGAATGCACACTGTCAACATACTTGTCACCTGCCCAGCACAGCGCCTGCACTGTGTTCATGGATTCAAGAGTGAACACAGCCCCTAAATAGGTTTGAAAAACACACAATCAGTGATCAAAAATGTTTCACACGGAGGCTCCAACACTTACAGGAGAATCAACAGTGAGATCTTTTTACCAGCATGCATGATGGCCAGCTGCTCACTCTGAGTCCTCTGCATCCGTGTGTGTGCTCTGTGCATGTGATGACATGGCTCCCTGCAGTTGTGTTTCTGTGTCTTTAGTCTGAACGTAGCTTTTCATCATGTCAGTTTGTTCTTTGGTTTATAACCAAATCCCTGCAAATACTGGCCTCCACAACAGCCTGAGCTGAAGCATGTCTTTAGAATGATATGGTGAATACAGTTCAGTTAATGATATTAAAGCTTGTCGTCTTCCTTCATTTAAGAGTGCTGCTATTGCAGTCACCTCTCAACCAGACTGACCAAAAATCAAACAAACAAACAAAAACAATAGAAGCAAATCTATCACATAAAATCATGACAGAATTTCAAACTGTGACCACAGTGGTTGCATATGCAATTATTTTTTGTGTGTGTCACTTTAAATTATGCACGATTGCATTGATTCAAGTGCAAGATCATATTCATTAGGCCATTTGGTGCCCTGCATGTACTGCATTGTAGTAGAAAGCAGATATTTTCCTTCGCTGGCTCAGTCGGTCTGAGTACCTGCACTTTGATCAGCACTTTTCACGCGGTTGCAGGAACACACACAGACACTGAGCTAACTCAGAACCCGTTGCGTGGTACCTATTTCTAGATGAGTAGTGCAAATAACACAGATTGACTGTGGTGAGTTTCAGCTTGCTTTGTAACTTTCTCATGATTCAAGGTTTGTATATTAGTGTGCTTTTACAAAAATGAACGATGAATGAAAGGCAACAGTAGAGGAAGGTTTGATTCCTAAGCCTGGGGCTTTTCTGTTTGGACTTGCCTGCTCTCCCTGTATGTGCGTGTGTTCTCTCCAGGCCTCTTCCCACTGTCCAAAGACACAGTGGGTTAAGTGGTGACCCTACTTTGCCAGCAGATGTGAATGTGTGAATAGCATTGTTCATATCTATATATTGGCCCTGTCACAGCCTGTCCTGTCCAGGGTGTATCCTGACCTTGGACAGTGTCAACAGGGATTGGTTCCAACCCCCCACCCGCAGCTACAAGGATGTTATTGTGGCTTATTACTGAAATCTAGTGATCATTTTTAAGTTGGCCATATTACACAGTGATAAAGAGCAGATCCCTGTTAGTTTTTTAATTGTAATTGAGTTATGTGTGTGTTTTTACGCCTCACCAAGAACTCACTGTTGCCTGGAGCGCTCAGTCACTGTTGAGGCAGCAGTGAAGCTGCTGAGCCCACAGACTCTGCAGTGAACAAAGAGGTGGTAAAACTACAGTTCAGGCATGACTGCTGATATTTAGATGTTATCAGAAAAGTTTATGTTCCAGGCTGAAAGCAAAAAAGAAAGCAGGTTTGGTCGGTACCATGTGGTTAAAGACACGTACAGACCACACAGATACACATGCAGTTTCACCCACAGTAACACCATGGGGTCACAGTGCATGTGATGGAGTCAGTTAAACAAGGGTGACCTCTTTTAATGCAGCCGCTCTGTTTAGTTCCCTTCTAATGAGTGGTTGTGACTCATAATCTATACTGTGTACTAAAGCCTGAGGGTTAATCAGGCTGATGGCGTGTCTGTGCGTTTGTGTGTCTACAGTATGTGTAGCCCGTGTCAGACCGAGTTATGCAAAGTGGCTCTCAGACATAATTCCTCTTTATAAGAGTGACAATTATTTATTAAGTCTCTGTGTTTCCCTCCAGCGACCAACATTTGGCCTTTTATAGAGATGTCAAGAGCTGCTCTTAAATATCGATGTATGCCACTGTAGGTGGAGTGAGCTGCTGTGTTTTAAAGCAGCTGTAGTGTTATTATTGTAGTGACTTGTGAAAATACATCAGTAGTCTGTTGATATCAGTGGCTGTTATGCCAAAGATCGTCAAGTGGAAGGTGGTTGTTGGGTCTGGACAGTTACTGTTGCTGTCCTCTGTAAACGGAGCCACTGTTTTTGGTCTCATTTCTTTTTTCTTTAATTTATGTTTCCCACTCATTTTAAAACTCATATTAAGTTTGAACTTTTGCTGAACAAGTGGCAATTACAGGATGTTAAAATTCCAATGTCACAAGGATACAAGTGCAGAAGATTCATGAAGTGGGCAGATGAACACAGTATTGTCAATTATACAGCTAATAAACAGTACAATTTCAATAGGGCCTTCGCCAGACGACTTGCCAGTCGTCGCTCGGGCCCTAATAAGACAAAAACACTTTCTAACATTAGCTTACATTAACTTCACAGATAAATGCATAGGGGATAGTCATGTTTGAATTAAAGAATCATGTTGCTTTCTTCTTTCTGAGTCACATAGTCAAATGCAACAGTGCATATGACATGCTTGTTTACATTTGTTTTGTATGCCTAATTCAACAGTCTACTCAGAGTGGCTGTAATTGGTCGTTCTCAGTGAAGGCAGAGCGTATGATCAAAACCAGTGTACCAAAATAATTACATTAGAATGAATTATGCATAATTATGTTGAGATTAGTCATGAAAAGACATTTTCATCTCCTCATCAAATAATAACGTTATTTCTGCAGTAATCCAGGGTTGGCAGTGGTAATAAGTAAATGATAAGTAAAATTTTCAGGCTTCATACTTTTGACCATTGGCCCTAAATATTGTTTATGTCTTCTTCTGGCATTTAGTCAAGTATCAGCTGCAGCTGAACCCTCTGCAGCTCCTTGTGGGTGTTGGGCTGAAATGATTCCTTTGTTGCCTTGTGCACTGGCGAGATGCACAAAGCTGTCAACAGAGGTGTCAGAGGAGAAAAAAAAAGTTTTTTTTGAGCAAGCAAGAAAAAGAGATGGGTCGGCGAAAAGAAGTGATGTGGGTAGACGGTCAGAAAGGAGAGAGAAACAGGATAGGCAGTGGAAAATTAACTAGGTTGGCTACCAATATACACAAAACGTGCATCAGTTAATGATCTGCGGTTTACTCCAGCCACGGCATCCTTCTTAAACTATTTCATTATAACTCTAACTTGGCACATCAAATTTCAAGCCAGTGTTGCATCAGTGTTGCACTCATGGCACTTTTTGACATTAACGGGGCAGCTTTGATCACCTATAATTCAAAGGATGGAGGTATCGTATCACGCAACATTTCTCACAAAAACTTAATTAGCCAGGGAAGGTACGTCCGACTTCACTTTCAACACAGCTGTTCTGTTGTCGGCCGTTGAGCAGCTCCATCGCACTGACTAGATATTAATTCCTCAGCGATACCTTTGCAGCAGCGTTTGGAGTGAGCGAGAGTGAGTCATTCCCTCCTCCCTTCACAAACTTTCCCAGTATGTGACTTCCATCCTAATCCCTGACTTCAGTTTTCAAAAGTGACGGCTCTTTGGCAGCCACTAGGCTCAAAAAGCCATCAGCTGTCATGCCATCTGCATAATGATGTGGAAACGCGCTGAGGTTTGTTGCAGTCGTCTGTCATCGTCACAGCATCATTTGGCCTGTCACTTCCACCTGTGATAGTATGCAAAGAGAATTTTAAAGCAAGGCCAGTCACATAGATAGTAAAACTTGGGATGTAGTTTATCAATTGATTGAAGAAGCAGATGGTTAAGTTAGCAGCTTATTTCAGGGAGCTGGGGGAAACAGAGTTGATAAGAATCAGATACTGCTTAACAGTGAATAATAACACTGTCGTTCATTATAATTAACTGAAAGCTGACACTTGGACTTTGATTCATTTTCGGCATTTCTAAAGGTCCTGTAGTTTACATCTTCCTTTTATTTGAAGTGTTGATCAACACGAAGATACATTTATGGTTTTAAGAATTAAAAACCATCCCAGTGTAGTTTTACATCTCCTGTCAGGCTTCTCTCTGGAGCTACAGTTGCATCAAGTCAGTGAGCCGATTGGAGGAGAGGAGGCTCTGAGCCTCTATTCTGACTGGCTGATTGTTTTCTGAGTGATCCGATGAAAAGAGCGGATTTCAAGTAAAACACTTCAACAAACCAAGTTTGCAAATGTGGATTGTAGGTGTGGTTTGGGGCATGGCTGATAGCAGTGACTGTTTTGTTGTCATCATTTGTTATTTGTTGTGACATCACAAGTCCTTACAGCTAGTTTTAAGGCTCTGTTTCTGAATAGAGGCCATGTGCGTTTCTCTGTGGACTGAGGCTTTGATACATTCACAGTGTTAATATAGAATCTTGACCTGCTATGTGATCGAAGAGGATATCAAACAACATCTCTCACCTCGTAGAATATGGGACCTTTAAGATCAAGTTACAGAAGGTCACAGAGGTGTCAGGTGACGGCTGGTGTAGTCAGGGTGTAATCAGAGCAACAGAAGAGAAGAAATTGATTAATAAAACCAATACTGATCAATTAGAAATATCTTGAATGGCCTTGCGAAAATATTTACTGCGAGGTTTTCTTTCAGAAGGAAAATGGAAACTGTAACCTTGACTAGAACATGTGAATGAGATAAAGAGAATACTTGAGGGGTGACAGAGATTCTTCCTTCACTGAAATGTTCTGTCACAAAGACATTTGGGAGAGAGGAGTGTAACACCAACGGCATTTTTATCAGCTGGGACTGCCAGTGTTTTTGACAGAACGCCATGTTGAATAATCCGTTTCCATGAGGTTTTTTTTTTTTTTCTTGTTATATTAACTGAACCCTACAGAAAAAGTGGATGAGAGGGATTTAACCATAGTCTGAAGTGAGGGTGCAGATGTATCACGCAGCTTTTGATTCACTAATTTTGCATTCCCCTTTTCATAAGAGCTGAATCACCTCACCCCCACCAACTGAAAGGAAGAGGCACAGATGGCTGAACACTGTTTTGGGTTTCAGACTGATGTCAGAAACGCTGGGGAACTTCCTTTCACTTTGCACTTGCGTTGAAAGTTTGGATTAGCTCAGGACAGACACTGTTTACCAGCTGATGGCGCTGTGTCGTATCCGGGTCCCCCAAATTTCTGTAAGAAGCTACACAAGGTGCAAGAGCTCAGATCAGCTGCTTGAGCATATTATGGCTGATTCATCAGTTGTCTGTAATTTTTCACAATTGACATCTGTCACTGTGTTTGGCTGCTCGTGTGGAACTGCAACATTTGTCAGCAGGAAAACAGCCTGTGCAAAAACAGCGACAACAAAAAAAGCAAACACTGAATCAGAGGCGTTTGCAACAAGATTTGCAGCTGCTGTGAATTTTATAACAGACTTAGCATCACAGTGAAAATGACTGTCAGGATGAACCACATAATACAGATTTGTTACTACTGCTGAAGCAAGGGTCATTTCAGGGATACAAATGATCTTCTACACATCAGTAGAGGAGCGCCTCTCGATGCGGCGTTGTAATGAGATTTCACTTCGTGTGGCTTGTGTTTTACTACACATCCTCACAGATAAAGCAGAGGCGACCTCCAACCTCCGCTATCACCATTAGCCCTTGCACCCCCCCCCGCTTTAGATAGTTAGTTGAGGAGGCAGAAAACAGAATCCCCAGAGCAGATGGTAGTGGTGGTTGAATGTTCTTAAAGTCCAATTGATGCATTTGCTTCTGCTAAATTAGCAGCAGCGTACACTTGAGCCCTTAGAGACGAGGCAGCTTAAGTACTAGTGTGGTCTGTCCTCCTCCACTTCTGTTGCATTTACTTGGTCACAAAACACGAGAGTGAGAAAACACAAGGTGAGTCATAGCAACTCCCGGCAGACTTATGTAACAAATCTTACACGATATTAACCAAAAAAGCAGCCAGAGCTCATGCACAGTCAGTACGCAGATGCTCCACTTTCATCGCTGGCTTCTTTTTTATTACCGTCACTGCATGTCGTATCAAAGCAGGTACATGCTGTGTGAGGTTAGTAAACACTATTCCTTTATTGATGTTTTGGGTTTACCAGAGGTCATTGATGTAAAAAAAAAAAAAAAAGGGTTTAATCTTCATAACTTTAGTGCTGAGTCAGATATATGGCTGTAAACATAAGCAACATAGGCTTGTATTCAACAGGCATAGCATGAAACTTGCAGGTGTTGTGTTAGAATTTCTGATTTGTATGAATGTGTATAACCTCGATACAAGTCTTTGCTTTTGGTCATTGTTCTGAACTTCTCTGCCACAGATGCATAGTAACATACATATGTAACATGTAAAACTATGTAAATTGAGGCGAACTCTGAGGAAGGTGACTCCTGTGCAAGGGATCTTCGTGGCAGCTCAGAGAGTTGTAGAGCACCTTGGTGGATGTCTTGAATACAGATGATGGAGACAAACACACAAACACACACACACACGACCACAGGATGCTGGAGGGTGTGAAATATGGAGAGTGTCACTCTGTCCAGCTAAGTTGACCATATGCCCAAGCTGGATGCCATGTGATCTGCAGCGCTCACCAAAGAATCTAAATAATGGATTTAAAGAATCCAATTAGCTTGAGAAGTTTCACAAAGCTTTCCATTGTGTCCTGAGGTCTCAGGTTGTATTTGATGGTACAGGTACATAATTGCTTGTGTATGTAATCAGCATTATTGGTGTTAAATGTGCAGCTGGACCTGCATGGTTTTCTCTTTTCTCCTTCTGTCATTGTTGAAGGGCAGGTCACATGGGCAACGTGAGACAAGTTACTTGATCTTAATTTATTTAGAAGCCTGCCACTCAGGTTCAGTTCAGACTAAACCTTGCCACTGTCACCTCTGTTTTCTGTTTTCAAGCGATCCCTCTGTCCTTGTGCCTGTAACAATGGGATCACAGTCGCTAATGTGATTGGACGACGGGGTAGCATCTGTTCTCCGTTTCCACGCCTCCGTGGATGTCCTCGGCCGTTTTGCTGCCACTCTTTTTTAAGAGGCGTCGTGTTGTGGTATTGATGTGGAGGGTGCTGGCTGGAGTCGAGCTGCCTGGGGCAGGGTCAGGGGGGGCGTTGGCCAGCGGTTTCTTCTTCTGCTGTGGTGACGTCCTTCTGACTGCCTGCAGAGCATTTCTAACACTGGTCAAGCCTTATTTTAGCACTGTGGTGAAAAGCAAAGAGTCCAAACTGACTTGGTGTTGAGAATATTCTGCAGGATCACTCTGAACTAGATTCCCCTTAATCAAGTAAATATGTATTGTATATTTGAAAGAAAGAATACAATCAACTCAAATATTTAGACTCAATTAGTTATTATATCAGATTCATTTGTAAGATAATATCATAGTGACCTTATACTGATGTAATCCACACAACCTCATGTACTGAGCCTCATCACAGTTTATGATTTATGTTCTGTTTTTTCCTGCAGGAGCTGTGTATGGCATTTGAGGACTGCAGGGGATCAGCACATTAAACCCCTTTGATTACTCAGTGGAACGGTGAGTTCAGAACTGTGACATTTAGCTGGCACTCATACACAATCTGACTTATTTCTGGGGAGTATGACCAAGCAAGGAGCAAGCACCAAGACAGGATGAGACTCACACACATGCTAAAGGTGCTTTAAGGTGACAGTGTGGCAGCAGCAGCAGCCTTTCCCAGTTTTCCCTCTGTGATCAACAGAGTCGTGTCACAAATCCAGCGCTGGACTTAATTTTTGAGCCTGCTGCCCACATCACTGTTTCAACCCTGGAGTTTCTCCAGCGACAAATGAGGGCTAACATTACCAGGCATTCAGACATGAGCAGGGCTCGTGTTCATTGTGAGACAGAGTTCATAAACAGATGCTAACTTGCAGCATATCCCCAGTGTTCAGCCTCACAGTGGAGTGGATGTATGTGTGGATATATGCAGTTTTTGCTCTCTGTTTCTCCCTTTGCTCACTGAGGTCTTTCAGGAGTACATCTCATATCTCAGCTCCAAGTGGCTATTTTTAGAATAGCTCAAATATCAGGGGATCCTCGACTCTTCCTCCATCCCTTTTTGTCTCTCTCTGCCTGTCTCCTCCATTTACCCCCAGTCCTGTTGAATCTCAAAACCCATGCTCCGTTGTTTTTGAATGTTCAATTATAGCCCATTTGAAATACATTTATTTACAGTCGATGCAGTATTTTACCATGTCCCCTTTCACTCACTGACATAAGATTACAATTGGTTTACGCATCACTGTGGGTGTTAGGCAGCCTGTACAAACAGAGCCTGTGGCTCTAGAGAAAAAGATAATCAGGATCATCTCAGCATAGAGTTGTGATACGATTTGAAAAGAAAATAAGTGTTTGAAACAAAATAAGTTTTAAAGATGTGGGTGTTGACCAGGTGGGGAGGGAGTATTAAAATCACTCTCAACTCTCAGTATGGCAAATGTCAGATCCACTGTTTTTGGAGAAAGACTTAGATTACAGATTAAAAATCAGGATGCAGTTGTATTCTTTCTTTCTTTCTTTCTTTCTTTCAGACCCACTGTCAAATAATCCTAATAGATGACTCTACTGTGTTTTTTTTTCTTTTTTGTGAAGCTTTTTAAGTAGCGTGGAACAGATATTCTCAGCCTGGAGAGTTAGGGAAAGCTCAAACACAGGTGGTGTTATTGACAAGAGTAGACATTTACTGCCCTCGTTGCACTCCTCTTAAATAGTCTCCATTTTCCTGCTGGGTGCTGAGGGGAAGAAGTGTCAGGTAGAGGAGGAGGGCCGCCTTGAGAAGATTCTGATCGCCACAGGTGGGGGGGCGTGCCTAGTGGCACTTGGGTAATGGCGCCACACTGCCTTCATGAGGTCTTTTTTATTTTCTACCAGGGTAAAGGTGGAGAAGATGCACAGAAAGGCACAGTGTTGTCAGCTCAACCATAGCGACACCCTCATCCTCCACTCCTGTGAAGAGCAGACACTCTTATCCCACAGACAGCGTGGCCGGCATTAGCCTCTGTATCAGCCCCAAACACACACAACACTTACTCTGCACTTGGCAATGCGAGAGCATATTTGTTTGCTTATATTGTCAAACAGCCCTACATGTGGGCCAAGCCGGCTGTTTATTTCCATTATTGGTAATGCAAAAATTTTAGCCAGTGTCCCATTCTGTGTGTGTGCGTGCTGTCACTGGCGAGTGTTGATGGCAGCAGCATCTCTGTAGCACTGTGTGGTCAGAAAACACAGCCTGTGGCATGCTGCCCTCCCGCTTCCATCTCACCTCCATTATTGTAATGAATATTTAGTGCAGCGTTGGCAAGGCAGCCGACACTCGTCCAGCTGAGTGTGATGTGCTGCTGCAGGGCAGCAGAGTGAGACGGCATCTGACAAGTTTGTGGCACTGCTGTTTCTTGTTTTGGTGCAATTCAGTGAGTTGCTTATGCTCAAAGGATTTTTTATTTATTTATTTTTTGTCGAGAGACAACATAAAAAAAAAAACAAGAACAGTTTCTGGACCAGCAAGAAAAATCAGGTGAGAAAAAAACAGAAATTGTCTTCTACTCCCTCAGCAGTTTATGCATTTTGAAACAAACAATTTTTCACTGTCAAACATCCTGAGTACGTTTTGACATGGTGGCCTTGTTGTAGATATATCAATGGCATACAAGACACATTACATGATGCAGTGCCAGGTCTTCAATAAGTGATAGGAGATGAGAGCTGCGGGCAACAATAACACACTGTATTTAATCACTTCCTTGTTGTTGCTACAAAGGTGGCTGCCTCCAGTGATTTAATCTCCATATCACCAGGAAATATGCCAGCCATATTTCATCTGTGTCATGGGCTAATACTTTTTTTTTTTTTGTGCATCCAAGCAGTGCACCAATAAAATGGAAAATGCTGGAAACGTAACCTTTGGTCCCACAACCGGGACTTATAATATAATATAATTTGGCAGTGTGCGTTGTGGTGACACGGTGTCACAAACAGTAATGTGAAGTAGAAAACAGAGTGTATGCTTTGAGGCTGCGGAGGATCAGAATCATGACTTGAGCTTATTCCTTCTATTTCCCCACACATTGACACAAGCTCACACACAGACACTTCAGAATGAAGCATTTGAAAATATTGCACCAACACTTCTTATATATTTTATCTCTTGCTAACGCTCTGGTCTGCAGTATGGAGGCTTTGTTGAAATTTTGATTGAACTTGCTGGGTTCGATCTACACAAGGAAAGACCATCAACACTCCCCCCTCATTGCTGAAGTGTTTATGGAGTTCCAGCCTCATGAAAAGATTAAAGGAATAATATTATTTTCATTAACCTATAATCAGTCACTCTCTGCTTCTTCTTCTTTTTTTAATATTTGCCAGCTAATGAAAACCTGTTATTTATCATATACACTAGAGGGTTTTTAAAGTTGGACCCTTGAGGCTCCTTTCCGACCAAATGGAGACAACATGCAGTCCTAATTAGCTGTGGGATACATCTTGACCCCTGCTTTCCTCACATTTTGGCAATTTGGAGCCATTAAAAAAAACACTGAGTTTAATAATTAGCAGTTACTCTATACGCATAGGTACTAGCTTTCACTGGATAAGTGTGGTCGTGAAGAAAACAGACAGGTTTTTTCAGTTTTTAGCATGTTTTTCTTCGACAGTTGTGCTTACTGTGTTTATTGACAGTGGAAAGTGTGTGTCGAGCCGACTCCAAAAAGGTGTGTCACGTCTGTGTGTTCAGTCTGGACTGATGTATTACTCTGAGAAAGAGTGCAATTATTTACAAATTGCAGCGATAAGGGTTTTCAAAGAACCTCGGTGCAAATAAACACCAGCATTGTGTGTTGAAGCTGCAGCCACAGCTCCGGCTGCAGACTGTTGATTATTGGACCAAATCGACAGTGCACCGGCCTGCACCTGTCTCTCTCACAGGACACCGTGTGTTGGCCTCACGTTTCTCCTCGTCTCACACCTCACAGTTTGAAAAACCCCTCTCCACTGCCGACACCAGTCCAGGGTGGGTGGGTGGGTGGGCTCTGACCCATCTGGCCGTGTAACAGATGGCCGTGCGACTCTAGGCTCCTACATTACAAGCAGAAATCAAGTGTGGTCTCTGTTGTCCAGGTAGCACATAAAATCGATCACCTCTGGAGCTTTTCCCTCAGGACTCCGAATGGGAGATGGGAGATGTTTGCACCTTTGGACTGATGCCCTCACTCAGAGGGGAGTTTGCGAGGAGTTCACTGGCTGTTGAAGCTGATGTGATCATCAAACAACCCATGTGAATGAAAGGAACAGGCTGACAGTAGAACAAGAGATTAAAAGACGGTAGTTTTATTGGCTTGAAAGAGATAGGAATGCCTTCATTTGGCTTTTGCTTTAAGATGAATGTTTTATAATATTTCTTCTCTTCTCATATTTAATCCTCATAAATCATTTGGCTTTTAAGTTTCTTTTGGAAAGCTCCTTTCTGGGTGCAGTGATTTGGTCTAATGGGAAAATCAACATCAGCATACTGAAATATCTTAAAACAAACTTTACAGTATGTTGTAACAGAATAATGTTACTGCATTTGGCTTCTCTTCCCTCAGATGCTATAACAACATATGTTCTGTATGATCCAGCGGTCAGCGCAGTTCACAACACAGCATCACACTGATTAGCATCAATTTACATGTGAGGAATCCATCTGCTATGTACCTGCACTCTTTTACACTCAACACCCACACTGTTGATCAGTTTCTCACTTTCTCTCACACAGTTATATGTGTATATTTTGTCTGCTAGCCGCCATAGAAAAGTATATCACAGTACATTCGCACTGTTTTCCCTCCATCTGTGCCTGGGACCAGTCAGGAGACGGGACAGATCTGGTATCAAAGCCCACATTTGTTTTGGAACCTGAAAGTGGGAACAGCGACCAGATGCAAAAACAATGTAGTCATTGAGGGAAGCTGCAACGGCAACTGCTATCACTGATAGTGCAGACTCGACCCAGCAGAGTCAGTCTGCTCACTGTCTCAGTGACATCTGCTTTACACTGTACAAACTGCAGATGGGACTTCTGTGCATCTGGAACAGTGATTAAACTTCATATTAGTGCAATGACAGGGTTATGTTTACGTATCTGCGCTGTAAAATCATCTCTGTGTACTTTTGGAATAAGTGATGATCCGAGTTGTTATTACTCACCGCTGACATGTTATGTACTTGGTCAGTGTGGGTATGATTATACACTTGTGGCATTTTGATTATGCATGAAGCAGAGTGTCCAATAGAGCCTGACTGATGCTGCATTTCTGTGGCCCGTACTGGTGCCACCTAAGTGGCCGTTTTTCATTTCTTTGATTATAAATGCTGAATGCATTTGACATTTTCCAGTAGTATCGCTTCAGTTCAATTATTGAGGAAATGTCCAGTCGTAGCTGAAAAGCAGTTTCAGCTGTGACTGGACTTGTTCAGCCCTGTTAAGTTTGGACTTGTCCACATGCTGAAGTGATGTGCATGGGGTTTTAGTCAGAAAGACACTGGTTACATAAAGGGATTTGAGGGTGGTGCCTTTTTGTGTCTTTCCAAAACCACAAGTGCAGTAAAAACATTTGGAGAACTTGCAAAAGTGCAAGCAATTAATTGAACTGTGAGTTTACTTCATACTCTAATGTAAGCTGCAGTGGTAATGCTAAAATAGTACTTGCAGGACCAAACAGTAACTACTTCGCCTTATTTTGTGAGATTAATGGAGAAACAGGTAACATCCATTATATTCCTCCATTCCAGCATGTGAGCCAGAGGCTGCTTGGTGCATATAAGAGTTCAGGATATCATGACCGCCCGTCCTGCGTTGGCCGTTGGTAAGTTTACCCCAGGCAAACTTATTACCCAAAATATTTTCAAATTGCAACCCCAGCCACTGAAGCCTTTGTCCCTGTTTGAAAATAGATACAGTCAAGAACAAGCTTGTGTCTGGGGCATGTCGCATCACCTTCTGTCTTATGCAATGATATCATGTAGGCAGCCAAGAAATGTCATATGTCCCCACTTTTTTTTTTTTTTTTTTTTTTTTTTTTTTTACATTGTTTTTGTTTTAAACCAGCTCAGCCAAAGACAGTGTTTCCTAGCTGCAGCCAAAGCAAACTGTCAGCATCTGTTGTTATTTCAGTCGGCAGAATAAACAGTCACTGGCTGCAGATCACAGGCTGCTTTTCCAACCTCTGTCTGAAATCAAATACCTACTGAGTGGCATATGTCACATTTGAAAACTGTAATTTACCTTTGCTCTCTAGACAAACTACATAATAGAGACATTCATGCACATTACTGTACTCTACATGTCTTTAGTGTTAATAGATAACATTGTATTCTTATCCATGTCAGTATATTGAACAAGCTAATTACAGACTGATGTATGTTCCACCACAGGCATGTTATTGTTTTGTGTGTTTAAGTGTATCGTCATTTTAATATAATAATTCAATCTACTCTATAATTATTTTTCATCAGTGTTGGCCACAATAACACCAAAATAGCACAAGTAGATGTTTTCTGTACAGTAGGTGTGTTGCATCTTCAGATTTTATATATGAGGGTTAATGCCAACTAACACCAGCTTGGCCTGATGGTCTGCTTCAGATCAGCTCATCTGATCTGACATCTGATTCACACAATGAACACAGACCAACAGATGAACCGGCACAGTGCTTTTTATGCAAGCACCTCACAGTCATAAAAAACCCCATCATGCACATCTGCATTGGTAATCAAAGGTCGTGAGCGTTAATTTTGAAGTCTCTCCTCAGTCAGCTACACACAGAGCACAAGCAGCTGCCCTGAATGAAAATAGGATCACTGCACAACAGCAAAGAGCTTCTCGGCAACACGGACCACAACAGATTGAGAAATATCCTGTTACCTCAGCACATATAACACAGAGCATGGTGGTCAGCTGTCTGCCAGCCTCATTTACCGTCACAAGTAGAGTTTGCAACAAAATTAATAAGGATGTAACCTTTGGACTTTGCTTGAACTTGACGCTGCACTGAATCCAGCTTAAAACCTTCACACCATGTGAAGAAGAAACAGACAAGCTGACAGAAAGAACATGCATCCTTTGTTCTGCAGTGGACATCATCAGTCTGTACAGGGTTCAGGGCTTTTTTTCCTTTTTTGTTTTTCACATCAACCACTGGGCTAAGTGCTAACAAGTAGTTAATTATTATTTTGAGGGGACTCCAACAAACTGAAATGCAGCCGATTTATGTATGAAACACTGGGAACCCCTGGTTGTTGAAGCAGAAAAACACTCAGGACATGATGAATCCAAAAATACTCAGAACATTCATTCACACAAAGCCCAGCCAAACGCTTGGTAAATGACGACACTGCTGTTCTGTAGGCATCCAACTGTTTCTCATAGTTTAATTTCTATTCTAAAAATATACTTGTCATTGAATTAATAAAAACAATTTAGCAGCCACTGTGGCTTGCAGACAACAGATAGCTTTATTTACACATGTGCTTGATTTGCTCTATTAATCAGCCACCACACTGAGTCAAATCAGATTGTTTTGGTCTAAACCAATTTTCTTTACAATGTCTCTGCTGTCACCACCATTACTGAAACCCCCTTAAAGTCTTGCAGGAGAGAAAGACTGTGATTTGATCTTCCTCACCTTGATCAGATTACACACTTGAATTACTATAATTACAGCTGTTTGCTGATTAATGGGTAAGCTATAATTAGCTCTTGGGATATGGGGAGGCTGGGAGGGTGAGTGTATGATGAAGGAGGAATAGTGGGCATTTGTTGAGGTGCGTGTGTGTGTGTGTGTGTGTGTGTGTGTGACTGACTCTGAATTTCACATCCCCATGTTTATGTGCATGTGTGTGTGTAAGTGATGGTATTTAAGGGCAATAGAATAGAACAAGCTGAATTGGTTTTAAAGTGGAACTGGTTCAGGCCTGAAAAAATGATAACACTCATCTCATTATCACTAAAATCCTCAGAGAGAGAGAGCGAAAGAGAGAGAGAGAGAGAGTGTGTGTGTGTGTGTGTGTCAAACAGCCGTGAACATCAGAAGAAACGGAGTGGTGTAAACACCAAAGCAAAGGGGGCTGGAAAACCCAACTTCATAGCTCCGCAGTTTAATTTTTTCATCACTCCACTCAGATGATGCACAGAGGAGTGGAACTGACACAGACATTTTGGCCCAAGCTTTCATCAGTGTCCAGTAACTTCATTGTTGATGTTATGTTTCAGGCCAATTCAGCGCCCACCTCTTTACATCTGAGCTATAAGAGGGACAGCGGCTTTATTCATGGAGCACATTTATCACCCAGATGCAATTTATAATCTACATTTAAACATTCAGTCAGTTTTTTCTGAACTGGCTTTAAAGGTAGTGAGATATTTGGAAATGTTCAGAAGCTGTTGGATGCAGAGACACTAAATACAGCTTCTCTATGTTCTTTTCAGCAGAGAGTGCAGTCATTATTCATTATTTATTCATTTTTTCAATTCCCATCAAGTTTGGACATGACTGTCCTGAGTGTTGATATATTTGAGCCACCCTGACCATTGCTGACAGGATCTATCAGGCTATATTTTAGCAAGTGAGAAAGCTAATTAAATGACACACACACAGTGTGTCATCTCCATAATTACAACTGCTGATTTTAAAGTCACTCTTGACCAAAGATTCTTCATTTATACTATAATATTACTATAATATACTATACAATTGCTATATTACTTTTTTTTTAACCTTCATGATTAAAAACCTACCTTTTCTTGATGTAATACACAATCAGATCATGAACAGAGCATTTACTGATGCACATGATTGGCATATAGCTCAGTACAGGGTTTTACACATGTGGTTTAATGTGTCACTGTGTAAGTACAGATTTTCCACACACACATCTCGCTGTGCATCTGTTTCCTTCAGCGTCTGCGTTCGGTCGCTGGATGGGCTGCAGCTTATTGGTCGACTCTGACAACATGCTCATCCGTGTGAGAGGGGAACGAGTCAATCCGTCGCTGCATGCCTCTGTCTCCATGCAAATGTTACACACAGCACCATCCAGATTTGCTGCTTGTAACTACTGATCTGCAACAAACCTGCTTTGGTGCTTGAACGGCAGCGGTTTCGCTCTCTGAGAAACCACCTTGTTTGAATCTTTTTATCCGTCTCTAATCTAAGGAGGAGCGAGTCATGTGATGGCGTGGAAATGACAGTTTTCCACCTGGTGACCCTCCAAACCGTGTCATCATTACAAAGCCGTGTGGCTAATATTGTACCACCCACCAACCCCTGGAATATAAATGCTGTCCAAATCGGACTTTAGAAAGCATTTTGCAACCATGGACGATGACAGAGGTTTTAACTTTACACTTCAGTGAATCACCGAGTGCCCCCTGCCTCACTGAGGGAGCAGTCAATACAAACAAGATGGATTGTATGGAGCCGCTCTCAGAGCAGCAGAGGGAGGGGAGAGAGGGAGTGATAAGAGATTGAGCTGCAGGATTTCAAATATTAATAGAGATGGAGCGTATATCAGACATCGTGCATGCATGAGCTGTTTGTGTGCACTCCAGGTTTTCAATAAGCTAAGCACCCCCAACCACCACACAGCCAACCTTTCAGCTGGGGAGCAGGGGCAGCCAGGCAGAATGGAGAAGCAGGTAAATGAACAGGACGGCAAAGATAGATTACACAGGTGCTACAGCTGTCTTGGTGGCAACCCCAGCCTTATTTCATCTTCTCCATCACAGCCATCACATTACTTTAAGACAATTAAGACAAATTCCAATCATTCTTAGTTATAATTATTAAACTTGAGGGCTTGTAGTGGTGTGCAGTGTACTCACGCATGTTAAAATAGATTAATGTGTTTTCTCCACTTTCACAGAATCAGATAAACAGATACAATTAAGCAACTTAGTTTTGAGGTTCAACTAAAGGTCTAAATGCATTTGTCTAATAACAGGATGAAACAAGCAGTTTTAAGTGTAGTTAGTTAAAATTGCTTTGTTTTTAATTCTTTAATGACCCATCATGACAGGATGGAAAGATATTTTTAGAAACTTGTGCAGATTCAATAGAAATCAAAAAGTCTTGTATTTGTAAAAGAATACACAACCTTAATTCAAGGCTTTGTTGAAGCCCACCCCCCAAAGGCAGTTGGAGCTCTGGGTCTTCTTGGGTAAGTCTCTACAAGCTTTCTCACTTGGATTTGGACAGTGTATCACATTCTTCATGGTAGAGTTGATCCTCTCAAACCCAGTCATGTTGGACAGGAAGCATCCAACATGAGACTTCTGTGGAGTCAATACAACAGATGTTCTGTGGAGTTTAAGTCTGGACTTTGGCTGGACCCCTCGAGGGCTGTCAGAGCCTTGTGCTGATGACACTCCAGCATCATGTTGGCTGTGTGCTTGATCTCAGCCATTGCCCCAGTCTTGGGTTGTGTGCAGGTTGTCTGCATTCATCCCCACTCCTGTCTCCCTGCCACTGAGGAGCCCCCATGGCAGGGTGCCTCCTCCACTATGCTTCTCTGCAGGGTTGGTAATGGCCAGGTGATGAGCAGTGCCCAGTATTCAAAACACAGTGTGTTTGGAGTTCTGCCCAGTCCAGGTTTTGTCGCCTCAGACCAGATGCTCATTTTCCTCGTGTTCTGAGTGTCCTTCAAATGCCGCCTTCCCTTTTCCTCCAGTGGCGTCTGTACAGCTGCTCTGCCATGAAGGCTTGAGTGATGCAGCACTGCAGAGCTGGTTTCAGATCCTTCCAGCAGGTTCTCCCATCATTGCAGAGGATTTCTAAGACTCTGATAGAGTTACCATTTGTCTGAATAGTTTCTGGAGCCACTCCTCCTCCTAATAGTGATTCATTAATCTGTTTTCTGGAAACGGCCAATATCTGTGAAGCAAAAAAGGTTTAGTTGATTTATAGTCAGAAAGTGTGTAAACTGTGCTTGCGAAGAGTTACCCACAAACCAGAGACACAAGACACCTCACAGTAACTATAAGGAAAGGTTTCAGTGACCTCACCACAGTGTGCATCTGGTGCATCAATAGATATTTTATGACTGTAAGTCAAACTATGTGTCTCTTGCACTCTGACCACAGGTAACAATGACAGGATAAAAATAGATTGTCTAAGTCTAGACAACAGGCACACAATCATTATGTAAGTCATTATGTGACTTCATTAATGTCAGTTATGTTGCTAAATCTCTTTAAAGTTTAGTAACAGTAGTCACCTGATCAGAGCTGTTGGACCTCTGAGTCTATGTTATTACATAGGAATATATATATATTGTTTTACTTAGCTTTTCAGGAGGTGATTTGAAGCTGGTAAAATGTAAAATCAAACCAAATCAAATGAAAACACTGTATTTGTATTTGTGTCCTTAGGTTTATGTTGGCAGAGAAAGCCGCTGCCTAACACCGTGGCAGATTGCTCTCCATAGGTGATGTTGAAACACGCAGAGCCTCATAACATGTGATTCGCTGTCCCCCACTGTCCCTCTCTCGCTGTCTCTCTATCGCACACACAAACCTACCTCAGCAATGCCAGTGTGTGGAAAACTGCTTTCCAATGCAATAAATCAGGGTGGTTGATATATAATTTAGTTAATTAGGCAGCTTCGACGTCAGGTTTTGGCATAAGTGAAGCTGATGTGTCAGTTACCTATAGTACCGTGAAATCTCCTTCTAAAACAGAGCAGTAGGTGTTCAATTTGTTGAAGTGGTCCCTGGAAAACACTAAGGGACATTCAGCTTTGTTGTTTCACTGTAAATGACAGTCAATGACATTACGTCTGTCAGTTAAAGTAGCTGGTTGAAATGATGACCCTGGTGCAAAGTGTGGAAACATGCCCTGTTTTTTTTTCCTCTGCCTCTGTAAACTACAGTAATCAGTCAGAGTGAGCCACAGTCCGAGCGAATGCTTTGGGTAAAACCAAGCACAGATATATAACAAGTCAGAGAACCTTTTAAAAGTGCTAGGGATCCATCTGCAGTTGTTTTTAAAGATTCATTTGTTGTTCGGCAGCCTGTGTTTGGACTGCTACAAGTGTGAGCTTGTGTGTGTATTTAATTGGCTCCGCTGAGTGAATAACATTTGTGGATGTGTAGCAATGTTGTTTTCTCCCTGCGGCATTGGGCCCTTTCAACATCACTGCGTCATGGCATGAGTTTGCGGTCACATTTTTCTGGAATGATCTCTATTATATAAGAACTGAAATAAGTGGAATAGCTATGCCAAATCGACATACTGGTATGTGCACACACACACACGCACTTCCACTCACACACTGCACTTCCAAATGCTCCAGCTGGTCGGCTGGCACCGCAGTGGGAGCCATACTGCTTGGACACGATAGTTACCAATGTGTCAAGTTTTTAATTGCAAAGTTCATTATTTTAGGATTAATGTGGATGGGAGGAGGAGTCGGTGAGTTCAGTGGTAATGGAAACCTCAGCACTCATTCTCTGTCATAATTTCAAGCCTGGCACTCTTAGATTAGGATTGGCATGTCCCTTCAGTGATTGCTGTTGCAGCAATAGACTGAATGGATGTATGGAAGTACTGTATCCCATGTGCACAGATATATCAGGGACAGAATTATGTATGTTGCTTTAAAGGGTGTGGATGTGGCGGTGCACACGCGACACACACGGCAGGTCTTTGACAGTGTGACGCCGCTGGTGTTAAGCTCCACGCTGCTCTTCTGTTCTGCTGTAGCGAGGTTTCTTCAAACCTGTGAAGTTTGCTGATAAAATTAGCACAGTAAATTAGCACTGATGAGTCACTCATTATCAGCTTTGTGTACGTTGGCAGGAGGTGGGTTGTTGTGGGCTCCTCTGCTCGATCAGGTCCTCTATTTACAGCAACATAAAGGCTGTAAACACATATAAAATATGTGTGTGTGAATATTCATTTTGTTTTCGTGATGAACAGAAGGTCTGTGGTCAAGATTGTTTTTCACTGCTCTTGATATCAAATCATGAAACAACGTGTTTGCTGGATTTATTAAATAACAAAATCGAAGACACTGTGAAAAACCTTCTGACTTTAACTGAAAATATGAATCTTTTCGATGTTTTTTTTTTCTTTACACATTTTTAGTTTAACCCTGACCTAAGAAACTATTAATTTCATGTCCTGTTGTGTTACAAGAGAGTAATGCTGCATGGAGGTTTCCCTTCATGTGAACAAAAGCACTGGAGTTCAGATGCAGTTTTCAGCCAACAGCAGCATTTAACCTGACAGTTCAGGTTAGTTTATGACGGGCTGTGTGAGGTAATAACACTGTACATTCGTAGTCTGTGTATTATCAGCAGTAGATCCAGAACAATGCATTCTCAGTTTGTGAAAGACAGGCAGGTTCACTGACACTGCAGCTGATAAATGTGCTGCTGTGAATACGGTCGTTGGACGGTTGAGAAGCCGTAAAACTTTCAAAATAAAGTGCACAGTCAAACTGATATTGGGCTAAGGCATGTTATTGCAGCTGACCCTGTCTGTGCTGCTACATCTGACTGCTTCTCTAAACTGCGAGCGTGAGTGCACCAATCTGGATCTGCAGCGGCGGATACATAGGCTACATATGAGTACCTCAAATAACCCCAGCTGTCTCTTAAAGAAGCATTCTCGTGTCCCTGAACTGGTGGTAGATGCAGCAGAGCAGCTAGTTTGTTCCTGAGAGCAGCTCTGCTCACTTTGCTGGCTGAGGGGAGCATTAATTGAAACTGCCTCCTGCAGTTTATTTGTTCATGTTGCTCTGCACAAGCAGTGCTGCACATTAGAGAAATGCTCAGGGGTTTGTATCAGAGCACTATGGGGGAGATTTGACAGCCATTTTACCCAGGGCTTAATGGGTCACTATAAACAAAAGCTCAAAATGATCCAGGCTTTATGTGGCTGTTACAGCTCAATAAAAAGCCTGCGTCAAGTCTGATGTTGATTTGGAGATTGGCTCAAGACATCCAAATGAAGTATTACCTCTGCATCAAGAAATGCTGTTGGAAGATGAGGGGTAATCGTCCAAGAGGACACCTGAAGTGTTTCATTTTGTACATTTCTTTTTCTGCCAGAGATGCCCAGCACAGCATACGCTCTACTTTGCCCCCACAGTTTTTTTGGCTCACTTCAAAACATATGTACTGTACTTTGCTACATGTCGTGATGCAGTTGAACGCCAGCCCATTTGTGACTGCTCGGTCAATATATGAAATATTGATGTGATAGAACGACAAATGGCTTCTTCTTGAATGTTGCATGCAGAAAATGACAGACATTTGCTGGCATGTTTTAGTGCACTTCTAAGCAGTCAGATGACATTATGCACTCTTGGTTGGTTGTTGACATAAATATGATTACAGTACATATATAAGGATGGAGCTGATCCTCACTGGGAAGTTTTTTTTTTTAAGGAAAGTGGACAGTTGTGTCAGTGGAGGGATCACTCCTGTGCCTCCTCCTAACACTGCGGATGACTGCATCTTCTCTCTCTCTCGCTCACTCCCTCCCGCCCCCATTTTCTGTCTCCCCCGGCTCAGAGCTGGTGTGTTTCTTTTTTGCGTGCGCATTGCTCTATATTGTTTGGAGTAAACATCATCACTTTAGTTTCTGCTTAAGTGGTAGAGAGAAGTTGAAAAGGCAGGCGCAGTAGGGATCAGATGAGCACTACCTAACATGCCGGGGTAAGCCGTTATCAATAAGGCTAAAGCTATGCTACGGTTGGGTGCCGTCGAAGGCCCTGGGTGAGCAGTAACAAGAACCACAACAACAAAAAACTGCCTTGGCAGCTCATGACCTCATTGTCTGTTCATGTCAAAAATGCTGCTGCCAACAGTGTGTTTGCCTCAGCTTGTCTCTGCCACTTCCCACCTTTTTTAGATGTTAGTTTGTCCCATTATGTCATTTCATTTCAGCTCCACTAAGGCCTCTCCTCTCTCACGCTCCATTGTAATTACAAGCACCATTTATGTATGCTGATATCAACATTGTATCGTGACCCTTCTCTCTCCTGGCCTGTGGAGTCAGTACCCAAGCATCTCAACTTCTCTGCTGTCTCTTTCTCCACTGTCATCATCACAGCTGAGTGTGACCCATCATGTTTGGAAACTAGTTATATAAACATAGCCCTGAGCCTTTTACCACACTAATGCCAGCCTGTGACACAGTGTACAGTATGTACATGCAGGGCAAACCTCTACGTCAGTTTTCATTCACAATTTGGGATGTAGAGTGTAAGTAAATGAGCGCGCGCCAAAGCAGTGAACCTCGCTTCGCACGGCAGCCCTGCTGCTTGTGTAAGTGACTTTTCAAAATAAAGCCTCAGAGTATTTTATTCATGGTCCTGCATCTGGAACAAAGCTTTGTTTTCCGCCTCCGTAAAGGTGAG
This sequence comes from Caranx ignobilis, assembly GCA_021432705.1. Lineage (NCBI taxonomy): Eukaryota > Metazoa > Chordata > Actinopteri > Carangiformes > Carangidae > Caranx > Caranx ignobilis. The sequence continues at coordinate 18,331,804 of MU269983.1, forward strand.
TGAGTGTGGACATTGCCCAAAAATGCGAAGCAGAAGGTCAAGGCCAGCTAAAAAAGAAGTGTGTTTGTGTGTGTATGTGTGTGTTTGTGTACGTGTGTCAGGAGAGAACAGAACATTGTGTCATTGAAGTCCACTCAAGTTCACTGACAGCAAATCTACCCATAATGCTTTGTAACACATCAGAGAGCATCTCACGGGGCTCCAAATTACCTCTCACATCTGCTGCTGCTCTGTGCCGCAAATACCCCCCAAACCACACACACACACACACATAGACACAAGTAGACTGTCACACATGCACACGAGTGCCAAAAGCCAAGCGTGGGCCTGTTAGAATTGATTAGAGTGTCATAAGTGAAGTGATGATGTGCTTAAATGGAAATTATGGAGAAGTTTGGCTAATTGATTGTTCTGTCAAACCAGTGGATCTGACTGACATTCAGATGATTATTTCACAATCAGTGCGCTGGCATGTGCACAGTGAGAAGATGCATAGGTCCAGTGCAAACTGTGAGATGACGAGAGAGAAGACAAATGGCGATTACACAGTATCATTTCAGTGAGAGTGTTCAAATGTAAACATCAAATGAGACACCAGGCCGGATCGCTTTGCACCAAAGAGACGTGCAGGAAGGAAAGCACTGAGGGTAGGTGAGTCCAGCAGCAGCTCCCCTCAGGAGGTGTGCATTTTCCTCTGAAGTTCTACTGTGTTGTTTCCCCTCTGTAGTGGAGCGTCCATGCCTGACAAAAAGGGTTTTGGAGCAAATGGGGCGAATCTCCAGAGACAACGACGAGCTTCTCCATCGCAAGTCTGATGTAGCTTTTAAGGCGCAATTTCCAAATTTCAAAACATTCACAGGCTGTTCACACTGAAGGACCCCCACCACCACAACCACAACCACCACAACCAAAGAAAATCATATCTCTCCTGAAATCATCTCAAAGAACATGAGTGAAATGTGAAGCATTATGGCAGCCCTACAGTATTTTTACACAGGCAGTCAAGTCCTGAGCTGAATCTGTCTCCTGCAGGTTTCTTTTTTTGCAGACAGAAATCCTGTAACTAACACACACAGATAAACACACACTCACAGCCTTCACTGCCACGTCCTACATAGAATAGCTGTATAATATTGTCTGAAAATAATACTTAAAAAAAAAAAAGTTCTATTAAAATCTCTGAAGCTCCCGCCACATTTCAGTGTTTGTCTTAAATAGCAGTTCACAACCACAATGAAAAATGTTCCTGCCCAGGCTCCTTGCAGAGTTTTCTGCTGTATGCTACGCCTCAGTAAAGGCCTACCCACTCACATCAAGAAATTATTAAATTTTTATGAAACATTGACCTTCTGCAGGCACTGTATCACACAGATGAGTCACCATCTGTCTGTTTCAGCTCACTGGTTGACAGTGATTAATTGACTTATCGCAATCTACGTTTGCGTTATAAAGTCACGCAGGAAAAACAAGAACTGTTTTCAGGCTGATGATGTTAGTTTGATAACCAGCAGCTAAACACACACTTTGCCTAAAGGAGTCTTAGTTGAGCTTCATGATGTTTTCCTTGTTTGGTTGGTCCAGTCTGGGTTCATCATCTTCTATCACACACCAAACATAGCCTTCACAATAAAAGCACATATTTTTAATTTTTTTTTTTTTTTTTTTTTACCATTTATAGCACTATGAAACAGTGTTTTCATAAGTGGGCTCCTATTTTGTTTGTTTGTATAATCGTGTGACGGACACACTGCTACTGCCAGCTTTGTGATTCTGCTGATTAACAGTTGCTGGTGGCGCCATGCCAGGAACTGTAGTAACTGTGACAACAAAGTCATGAAGAAAAACTGCAGCATACATGGATGTAAACAATGCACAATATGAATATATATATATATATATATATGTGTGTGTGTGTGTGTGTGTGTGTGTGTGTGTGTGTGTATTAAATGCTAATGCACCATGAAAAAAGATCCAACACATTCGTCAAGCCTGAAGATAACAAACAATACAATTAGGTGGGAAAAAAACAAACTATGAATATAAACATAATTGTGTTTGCTTACAAGAATAGTCCACAGGGCATCTTTATGCCTCTGCAGTGCCCTCCCCTCCCCTCCATAGATTAGGAGTCACTGGTACTGAGCACCACTGTCCTCTTAACAACTTCATCCTCCTCATTGTGTGTGTCTTTATATCAATGACCACTTTGTCTGGTAGTTTTCTGACTGTAGGAGATGGTGCAGGTGTTCAGTGATAATGAGCCACTGCTTTCAAGTCCCCACTCTTTCATTGTGCACAAACAAGCAAAGAACTCAAAAGGCATAAATGGCAGTGAATTGTTTTTTAGTTGGTTCACCTTTTCCCTCTCTCCGCATCCAGAAAGCACTCAATTTCACATTTACATTTGCTCCCAGTGCCATTTCCACTCTATCATAAGCTCTCTGCCTTCCCCATCGTCTCTGCTGTTTATCTGCCCCCTCATTCTGTCTATTTCTGTCTCCCTTTTACCTCCAAACGGCCAAATGACATTGAAACCCTCCTGAGTCAGCATGTTAGTACCACATTGAATCATTAGTCCTTCAGCCCTCTGAGCAGCTCCACATAAAACCAGATGACAGTGTCTCATGCTTATTAATTAAAATGCAAGGCAGTTTCCTTCTGTCAGAACAACAGCGTGCGCAATAAATTGGGCAGTAAAATAAAAATTAACAATATTGTTATTAAAAAAATTCATGGAGTAAAACAGCTGGGACACAAATCCATTAAAATGGAGGGAATATTTGGACAATAAAACTTGAATATTTTCTCTGCAGATATTTTTTTCAAGTGTACTTTTAAAGTGGCTATTAGGGATGCAGTACTGCCTGAAATCTAAAATAGTAACCCTTATATAACCATGGCCTTTGCCTGGTGAAAGGAGATGTCAAATGCAGTGCTGCAGTATAATGGCTTTAAATCTTTCTCAGAGCGCAACGATGAAACAAACGGAGAGCAGAAAATTAGGGCAAAAGGATTTTTTTTTTCTTTTTTTGACGTTACGTATTTATTTTGATGGCAGTGGTCTTCTTTTTCTTTTTCTCTTTCTTTTTCTTTTCTTTTCTTTTCTTTTCTTTTTCTTTTTGTTTCTTTTTCTTTTTTCTACGTGAGGAAAAACTAAGGATGAAATATTGAAGTGGTGTTACAGTAGTTTTTATTCCAAGCACTAATTTCTAGTTTGTGTAATTTGGATAGTTAGATGAGGATTAAGGCGCAGCACTGAAATCATATAGTTTTGTGTGTGTGTTGTTTTTTTCAAAGTTCTGACTGTGATTCATTAGACTGATTCTGCTCATGTCCTTGTTTGCAGTCCTGGTATTACCTCTGAAAGAAACCCCTGCAGACTCTCGTGTTTTCAGAAAATGCAGCTGTCAACATCACCGTTTTTGAAATTACCAAGGCAACAGGCAATCACACACACAGCAAAGAGAAATTTCCATGTACATGTAGACAGATAAAAAGCAGCCAGTGAGCAAATCAGACCAGCTTTGTTCACTGGTCCATATTAGAGTGGGCCCGAGGCAGCCGTGGCCAGATGGCAATCCCAGAAAGATGTTCCACCATCCTATCTTATTGATACTGACTCACTGCCTACAGCTTGTGTGTGTTTTAGGGCAGCTTTATACTTCATCTTCTTTACAGATAGTCCTGTCTTTCTTCTAATGCACATTTATCAGAGGGGGATTCACCTCGTGTACACACGCTCACACCTGAGAAGTGACTGGTGCAACTGTAATCTTCCGCTGTCGACCACTGGGAGCAAATATTCAATCATTTAAAACTTTACACACACACACAGCAGTAAAAGGAAACAAGCATGTTTGTGTTGGCGTGTGTCAGGCAGAGAGGAGAGGACTTTGAGAAAGAGCGGAAAAAAACAAAGAGTGGAAAGCGAGGGGGTGGAGGGGTGTGGGGGGTGGGTCAGGGTGGGGGTGGGGTGGGGGTGCTGGCAGGGGGATTGAGGCTCGGGCGCCACAGGCACATCTGCCCATGCCTCACTTCCCGCTCTGTGGTCTCTGGTCTGGCACACTGACACCAACAACAGCACATCAGGAAGCTGTCACTTTGTTTTATTTACAGTACTAGTACTGTTGCTTTCCTAGGATCATGTGTGATGGTTAATTGCGTCTCATGCAAAAAGAATAAACTGCAGCTTGATTTCCTCAATTTTTTTAAGTTTGTGTTGTTGCTCTGTTTCACATTAACACGAGGGAGCTTTGAGCAGACACACTGGAGTGTGCAGTGAGGGGTTAAGCAGGCCTCTCTCTGTGACGTCTCAGTGGTAGTAATCAAGGAGGGAGACGTTACAGTCAGTTGTTGTTGAATTGACCACATAACTCATAACTGTGGTAAATTTGCTACATCGCCACAAATTGTACATCATTATTATATAAGACTGTAGAACATAAACCTGTTGTGAAGGGGGGGAGCAGTCTCGTTCCAGCGGATGGTCAGATACAGCACCTGTGAAAAAAGATCTATTTTCTCTGGACTCCAGCTTCCAGTTCTTTGGAGTCTCTGTAAATTTCCCTGAGGCCATTTATCAGGATTACCTCATCATCTGTGATTGTAAAAAGAGATTATCTTGTACGTTTCTGAAAACATTTTTCCATTTATGTCCACCTCAGTTCCTGTACCTGGCTTTTCCAGGCACTTCCTCCAGTTTCACATGGAACTGCTGCACTTGTCCCTTTTTTTTTCTAAAGACAAACTAACATATGACACATCACAAGGTGAAACCCAAAAGGCAAAAATAAGTCTTTAAGGCACAGCATGCGACACCGCAACTAGGGCTCCATCAATCAAAACCATGACAAAAGACAGTGCTGGGTGACATTGTGAAGCAGTGAGGGATCGGGACGTCTTGGAGACGCTTTTTTTTGAAGATGGCCTGGAACATTGGGATCATTTATACACATCTCAAAATGTTATATGTGGATATTATAACTTAAAGACCATTCATTGCTTTTGGAAATTTAATGGAGCACTTGTTCCTACATGTGCGTTGGTGTGTACACAAGCCTTGGCTGGTCATACAGGTCGTATCGATAAAGGCCTGCTCCCACGAATGGCTGTCATGTCAGCTGGTGTAAGTTTCGGCCTACTTTATGGGTTTTATGTTTTGTCATCTCATATGCTCTCAGAGTCAGACACACACAAATGTGAGCACAACATGCCGTGGCCTACTTCTCCAGCACCTCTGTTGTAATTCTATCTGTAACCACTGAATAGAAATGTGTGTGGGAAAGCCTGAACCACCATTGTGCAGAACAGAAAGGCTGGAAGAAAAAGAAGGATGGAGAGGCTGGATTTAGTCTCCATCTTGAAAGTGGTTAATTAGCTTTAAGTCCACATTCCTATCCAGTGAGAATGTCAGAGGAACATGGCTGCGTATGCAAACATAACCATACAAACATACACACACATTTACACATTCCACCATAATTACAGTCAGACTGATTCTCAAGCATTTTGCGTCCCTACGCAGACGAGCTCTCACACAAACTCTTCTCTCTCACTTGACGACTTCCAACTTAATGAGAACTCAGGTGGCAGTGCAAGATGCTCGCTCTGGGCGGTGGCAGCAATGCAGATGTTACCTGGTGGCTCTATGCTTTCCTGTGTGTGTGTGTGTGTTGGGGGGAGGGAGGGGGGTGTTTGTGATTGCAAGCCAGCTGTGATGGCCAGCTGCCCACTTTACCAAGGCCTTGGCAGCTCCCCAGATGGTTGACCCAGATAGAGGAGAGGAACGCGCACTTGCACTCTCTTTGATACACACACACAGTGAGATGTACACCTGCATGGGGACCCTGCACACAGAGCTCCCTGCGTAGTCCCACAGGAGCAGGTGAGGCAGAGGGAGAGCTTTTATGGCTTATTTTCGGCATGACCTCAAACTTTTCCTGGTGCAGTAAAGTTTTATGACAGTGTGGCCCTTTGTTGCTGGATGGTGCACCAGGCAGTAGTAAGTGGGAATTAAGAGTTTAACTGAGGGACTACCAAGTTTAGACAGTAGTTTAATATGATGTCACTGTTTGAGGGGAAAAAAAGGTGAAAAGCCTGTTTGTCTCCAACAAACTGGCAGCATCCCTTAGAGTGAGAGGTTTGATGCAAGTATATGCATCAAAATGTACCTTAGCACCTCTGAAAGCTGTTCAAGTAAATCCTTTGTAATAACTATCCAGTGTGAGCTCAGAAAAGCCGGCATCAGTCTTAAGTACTGAAATATCAACAATGGAAAGAAGTGTAAGTGTAATGTGAGAGTGATCATCCATAGCACAGGCACTCAATTGAAATTCACCAGGGTCCAGTTAATCTCCAGCATCCTCTCATCATGTGTGTACATCTCACTGACTGACTCAAGTAGCAGTGACTGGCTGGGCAGTGTCACATGACCAGCCATAAAGACTAGAGAAGACGTGCCCGTTAAAATAGAATCGCTCTGTCAAACTTTAATCACACTCAATAATTTATAGGTTATATGTCAGGATCCGGAGAGGATGGTGTCTGGGTCCAGGTCCAGACTGCAGGTCTGTGATAAAGCCACAGGAAATTACCTGAGCTTGCAGTTTGTTTCAGCTCCAGGGAGCTCATTTAGCATCTTTAGCAGACTATGTCTTTAGCCTGCACTTCCACTTTGATCAGCCATGTTGTTTTAAGCAAAAATGTCCATCTGCTCCTACTCAGCAGACTGGAGCATTTAGCTATTTAAGAGCTGGGAAGGTGGTGGAGACCAAAAGAGAGCTACAAGGACTTAGAATATTAGATTCACAAAAACTACACAGATGACTTATGTTGGAAAATGCCATGTTTTTTTTCTTGTTTGTTTGTTTTTGTTTTTCAGTGTCGAACCTGTTTTGCCTTTTTGTCAGATGAGTCATTGTAATTAACTGTGATGAAACAGTGTCATAGCCATAATCATGCTGAGGGTTAGCCAGGCACAGACTGCTGCAGTCTCTAACCCTCACCTGTCACGATGTCTCCATGGCCCCTCCATGTAGTTCAATAACAAATCACCTCTAAAACATTTACTGTTCTTCTGCCTTTAAGGCGCCAACGGCCGTCTTTGCAGAGTCGCACTGACATCTATGTAAAAGCAAGAGCCGGTATGGCGGGACAGATGTTGACGCAGTTGTGTTCCAACATTAGACCTTCCGGTTCGATGCCAGCTTTGTTTGGCTCAGTGTAAACAAGCAAGGTGGGCATTTCGAAGTGTTCTTTTTCACGGCAGTACTGTGGGGTCTCAGTTTTAAGGTGGGGGTTTTCTGCATTCAGAGGTGATATTCTGCAGTCACATATGTATGTGTGTGTGCAGATGGGTGTGCGTGTGTGAGTGCAGTCATTATCCTCAATGTCACACCGCATTGCAGTGCAGTAAAAGCTTGTAGTAACTGTGAGTGTTGTAGTGTGTGTGTTATATATTGGATCCAACAGTTTCAGGGCAGGCTTCCCCAGGCTCATGCTTCACTATCTGATACTGGGACCAAAATTCAAACTGAGTTGATTATTCACTTAAAATATTTTTGTGTTTCCATTCCCACTTTTTTGTTTTTTCTTTCTTTTTTCTGCCCTCTCTCTCTGTCTGTTTCTCTCTCCACCCCACTCCTCTTCATTACATCTGCCCTTGCTCTGATAATTAAATACCCCCCCTCTTTTTTGTCCCTTTCCCCTCTGTGGCCAGATTCATTTCTTTCCCTGTGACCTCAAGTTTCCCCCTCTTCTCTCTAACACAGGAAATGGAGGTTTGCGCCGTCAACAGGGGCACACAGCGGAGCAGAAAGATAAATTGGTTGAGAGAAGAGGCTCATTCGTCACAGGGGGAAATGCTGACGTCTATGTTGTAACATATAATAAGGCAGGAAGAACTATTAAAAGTGAGGAGAGTAGTACAGTGGCTCAGCATGACGGGTGGCAGGATAGAAATTCTCTTTAGATTATGAGCAACTAACTTGTTGTACACACATACAGTAAGTACACACAAGTTATCATCACGTCAGTTTACCATTAACATATCTTCAAGCCCTAAAAACACTTCTGATCATTGATTACTGCATATTACAGTGTCAGGTAATCACATGGGACTGTTCTGATTATTTTTTTCTGGCCCAGCTTTGTGTTGAGTTTGCACTTTAACTGAGAGGATCAGTTATCTTTATCATGTTCCAAAATAACATCCAGTGCCATGCAGCCTTCCTGCCATTGGAAACAGAGCACCCAAGTTGGATTTTGTCCGTGTTGCCATGACAACATGCAAATCTTTTATTTTATTTATTTATTTTTTAAGGATTTCCCTGAGATTGTTGTCAAAATGTTGCTTGCAGCAGCTCAGCTGAGCCACACTCGACAGCACAAGGAGGAACATGCAAACTGTGGAACATAATCAAAATAGTTCGGCACGGTTGGTCTTCAGTAAACCACCTCAGGTTGTTGGTCAGATCTCCAAGGGGAACCTGAGAATGTGATGCCGTGTGTCACGCCGCTCTCGTCGTCCGTGTCAGGCTGTTGATTGACACCAGTGTGACATTTTGGCTTAAATAAAGTATGGCAGCTCATAAACAGTCTGCTGCCCTGCACCCAGCCTTCCTCCCTCACAGCTTGTTGGCTTTGCCCTTCAGGTATACATGTTGCCAGAGGAGCTAACACAGAGCCACCTATTGTTCTGCTTATGCCCATATTGAGGCCGGTCCAGCTCCAGCCCAAAAAAAAAACCTCAAACCACAAGCTGTGGAGTGGATGTGTCGCAGACGCAGAGCTGGAGGTTCGGGAGGGGACCACACCCAGCTGTGGGATCTGATGGTAGGCTTGGGAACCAGAGGAAACTCCCATAGGAAGAATCAAGTCATTCCTATTTACAGGCCACATATTTAGAAGAACTGAGGCAGGCTCCTGTTTAGAGCTACAAACAGTAAAATATAGCAACAGATAGATGATGGGGTTTCTGAAATAAAGTGGATTATTGGATTTTAGGAAGCTACTTGAAGTGACTAGATTATTTTAGCAGTCTGGTTTATTTATAGAGAGTTCTATGTGCTCATGTGTGAGTGTTAGCTCACATATAGAATCTGTATGCACATAATAGTCATTGCTAACAGAGTCAAGTCTTAGCTTGTTCATTTTGTGGTGTTTTCCATTAGTTTCGTCCTGATTTCAGTCTGGCCGTTTCACATGCAGTGCAGTTTTTGTTGCTGCTGACTCTCACTGTTGGTGAGGGTGTCCTGGCCAGGTGGTGCCTCTGATACATGTGGAGCCACCAGCTGCTTCTTCACCTGCCACAGTGGAGCTTCATCAGGAGGCCCTAACAAACGTGAAAGTTCACACTGGCCCCTGCACATTCAGCCAACCAATAAGAGACAGTAGTGCGGTCTCAAGGACAATCCTTCACTGGCTTCCTGCACCTGTCACTTGTGTTTGATGGAGTGCTCAGCCAAGCTGATGGCGTCTCTGTCAGGGACTGAACACTGAAATACATCATATTTTGCATTAATGAGGTAACACAGCCACTGGAGAGCATGACGCTCGCTGCACCTTATCCAACCAATGTAGTACTGCCCTGCACAATAGCAAATGGGACTCAAAATGTTTAGCTTGTGAAGCACTTGCATTGTGAATTCTACCCAGGACCTGGAAGATGCAGTTTTACACTGACTACCAAGCTCTCTCCCATTCACCATCACGGAGTCTTTCCCTTTAAATGTCAGAAATACAGAATGTGAATCTGACTACAGAATAGCAGTGGTGGGAACCCACAAAGCCATGCTGGAAATACAGACAAATGCCTTTTGAAACCCCCCAAATAAATATCACATTTAATTAAAATTCTTGCTGAAACCTGTTATGAAACTTTTTTTTTTTTTTTTTTTTAGTCTAACAGCTCAAACTCAGAGAAAATATGTGAACAAGTTCATTTCATTAGGGGTTGTGGGATGGTTGCTTTTGAAAGTGAAAACTGTCACAACAGTGCGACACGTCTTAGTGCACTGGCAGCTGTTCAAAAAGACCCTGACTTCATGTTTGTGTGTACAATTGAACCGTCTAATGTGTTTATATAGGCGGCACCTACGACTCAGGCTTGTGTCTATTAAACTCACGGTGTGTTCTTATTTTTACACTTCACTCGTTGACTCCCTGGAGCTGGACAGTACAATACAAACAACCAAATAACCACAGCTGTCAATATAAGAGAGGCAGAGCACACAGCATCCATTGTAGGGAGATGACCTTCCCATATGTTCAAGGATAGAGCTGCATTACATATGTGTTCAGAAACAGCGGTACACTGGGAGTCTGATTTGAATATGCAAACAAATGGAAACATCCTGTATGTGTGTTCACTGCACAGTGTCCTGCACGGTACCCTGTAGCATCACTGCCCTCTGCTGGACAAGTGTCAGTAAAACAAAAACATTGCCATGATGGAGAAAAACAGTACATGGTGATCCAGCCTCTGTCACCCATAAATTTTTATTATAGACACATACACGCACACGATCAGTCACAATATAATCACACACATTTAATGAAGTCATGTATTAATTAAAACTGAGTCCCCATGTGTGTGTGTGTATGTGTGTGTGAGGAAAAGCTAGGTCAGAGGGAGGGGTAGCGTTTAATGGCTTATCAGGACCCTGGCTAGCCTGTGTTTGTGTGTGAGTGTGTGTGTGTGTGTGTGTGTGTGTGGCCAGTTGTTGCAAGCCATTGGCCTAATTTTTGGCTGAGGACTGAGAGTCGAGGTTTGTAGTCACGCACTTCTCTTATCACGCGCAGTTGAATAGCTTTCTGTCTCTCTTTCATAATCCTTCTCTTTCATAATCAACCTCTGACTGTGTGTGTGTGTGTGTGTTTTTAGCCTGGTCTCAAATGACTGTTTACTTATCTGCTGTCCTTTTCTAATCACCCCTGTCAAGTTAATCAAAACTCCTGTATGGTTATCCATCCACCCGCTGCCCTCCGCCCCACTCCTAAGAGAGCTAATAAGAGGTTCTCACCTATTAGACCTCTAACACAACCACAATTGAGACATACACACACACACTACCCCTCAGCTCTAAAAGCCCTCAAACACTCTCCCTCCTGTCTCTACTAATCTCTCACACACAATCTCTCCCTCTCCCTCTCACACTCTTGCCAAACTCTGTGCACAAGATGAGGTTCAGTGAGTGTTGCTTTAGGAACGTGACTTCCTCACAAGGCAATGAAACTCCACTCCTGCCTGGACATTTTTCATCTGTCTTCATATTCAGGTATTCAGGCGCCACAGGACACGCGTTTACCTACACGTCAGGGATTTTACTTGGGTCTCTCCAGCCACTTGGGATAACTGCTTCAGCATGCATCTGAAAGAGCACTGGTCCATTTTTGTCTTTTAAGGAGGAAAGAATGTCTTTTATCAGCTGCTAAGAGAACACATCAAGGTTTGTTTTTTATTTTCCTCTCCACATGTTCGTTGCTTGTTAATTTGTTTTTTTTTTTCTTTGCTTCAGACCAGCTTGTTAGCTTGATGGCATTTCGTGTGTAGCCGCCGATTTTTAATGAGGAAAGCTTATAAATCCTAATGAGCATGCAGCATTTGGTGAATCTGAAGGTTCTCTGTGTAAATGTAAGAATATCAACATCTCTCTTTAATGATGCTGCAGTATTTGACCCGTCTCCCCTTTGTATATCACAGTTTATCAAGATGTTCTTCACAGTTTAGAAAGTGAAAGCTCCAGGAATGAACCAGGATTTAATCGAAGTCCATCAGCTATTGTAACGCCGAGCTCTTAAAATTTCTGCATCTCGTAAACTGGCTCTTAAATTCAGGGATGTCGGCTTTAGAAAAGGCTAAAAAAAAAAAAAAAATAAAAATGAAAAAAATGTTCTCAGTGAGTCTATTTTTAGAGCTTTGTGCTTTTAAGTTCACTGTGAGTACATGTATGAAGTAACAGATGGGCTCGCCACAGTAGCCTGGATCGCTTCCCTGTGAAGCTGTTAAGGAGGTTGTTTTTGTCAATGGTTGTGTTTCTCTGTCAAACCGCTGCAAAGGCCACCAGGAGTTTAGTTGTTATTTGAGACTGGAATGCCTTTAAATTCAGTCTGGATAACCACAGAGTATTGGCTGCATAACCACAGCCTCTTTCCTCCCGGTCCATTCAGTGTGTGTTGAAAATGCCAGGAGAGAGAGAGAGAGTGGTGGGTGAAATCCCTGCCAGTGGAACAACATGTGCCTCTGTGGAGCGTTGCACCGGCTCTGTTCTCCCATGTCTGCAGCCTTCGCTCAGTCGCTATAAATTAGAATTCGAAGGGAAGTGGAGTGGCTGGTCTCCTTTCATAAAACAAAGCAAAATAAAAAAACAGTGGCCCGGCCAAGGCAGTTGTGGTGAGCCTTGTCCTGCCACAGTTATGGTTGGCTGAAAAACAGAAGCATGAATGAATTTGCATCTGGAGTATATTTGAGCTCACCATCGCCCCTCTCCTGCTGACTCCTGTGTCTAACCCCGAATTCGTATGTCGAGTCTGATGTCGAGTATTTTTGTTTTTTCCGTCTCAGCAGCCGCCTTTTTTTCTTCAGACTCTCTCTCTGTTGGAGCTTTTCTCTGTTGCTGTCTCACGTTCTTTCTCCCTCTCTCTTTCTGCTCAGTTTAACTTCATGTGCTTAATTGGCAAGCCTCCACCCCAAAAACCTCTAATTTGGCTTTTGAGAACATTTTATATGGAGCAGTGGGAGTGTGGGCCGTGGGGGAGTTGGGCAGCGGTGAAGACAGCCTCACTGACCTTAAATGACCGCGCAAGGTTTGAGATCCTGCTTCAGGAACATTTTCCTTCACCTGACATTACCTTTTCCTCACATCATCCAACCTCATCTCCCTCTCTTCATTTCCACGTCTCTGTCCTCTCTCGCCTCGTTTCTTTATCTTATGGTTCCCACTCCAGGATTTTTCTCTATATCCTCCCCTCTTATTTCCTTTACTCTTCTCAAGCTTTTATGTCTCTATTTCTTCTCCCCCTCCTTGTCTCTTATTCCATTACTATCATCTCTATCCCCAGCTGCTCTATCTACCACAGAGGCTATGGAGCTTCAAGGCATTTTTTTCTCTCACTTGCCTGTAGATTTACTATTATTTTTAGCTGGTATTCTGTGGACTTCCAGTAATATTGCCCAAGCTGCAGCTTGCATTTTGGGATGCTTCACTCACCAGAATTAGGATCTATATTGCAACATGTCTAAATGTAATAGATGTAAAAAGACCATCTTTGTGACATTGCTATAGGAGGGAATGTGTCTCATGGGCATGCACGCAGTAGTAACATACAGGCACATGTGGAACAGCAGATTGAGACTGTGAGACAGCTACATTTCTTGGTTTAATCTGTCTCTACACAGAGTATTTGTGCAAGGTCACCAGTGCCTCTGAAAACAGTTGAATTGTTAGTATTGGGTAAAGAACATGCAAACGGACCAATCCTGGCTCTGCTGCAGTACCGTCACCCAGGTCAGTTGTTTAAAAATGGCTGAACTTCAGTGAATTCTTGGCCTTTTTAATAATGCACAAACATTTTCAGTGTTTGCAGTAGCTGGGACTCTTAAGTGGTGACTGATTTGTCTTGTCAAGAACAACAAAAACAGTGGGTGGTCCATTAGTAACTCTGTGGGTTCACTGTGCTTGTTTAGAGTCGCTCTGATTGACTCAAGTCCTAGAATGTTAATCCAATACCGACGCAGACATCCCAGCTCAAACTCTTTGTTCACTTCAACTACTGTCTACTGAAGTGTAAAACAAGCAGAACATGTCAACGTCAAAATACTATGTGATTGCTCCTTGTGACTGGAATGTGCAAGATTTACTGTAGACTTCACAGCACACTACATAGTTTCCATCACCATCATTTGTTATCACTCCCTGTTCCAATGTACGTCCATGTTGCGCACCGCAGACTGCAGTTCCATTAATCTAACCTTAATGTAAATATTTATCTACTCTAAAATTCTGGTTGGCCAGTGAAATGGGGAAAGTCTGTTGGACTTGGTTAGTGGGAAAAATAACCAAGTTTTCTGCTCCGTAGCCTGGAGCACTGGTTGTTAAGGCAGGTTAATGATCTGTGTGGTTGTTATGGCTTTGTCAGCAGTTTTATACTGTGTCTAAAACCTTTGTTAACCTTTAGCTTATTTATGCTCATGGAACATATTTTTATATGTTTATTCTTTCGCTGTTTATTCTTTGGACGTCACGTCACTGAGATTATGATCAGTGTTCTCTGCAACAACTTGCCACATACGTACAACACCACAACACACATTTCCAAGGAAGAGCCCGTGTCTGCCAATTGCCATACTGAGAGGAAAGCCTTTAAATATCACGTGGGTTATATTGCAGAGACTCCATAGGAACACCAGCTTTTGTAAGAATTCACTTGAGTGTGTAGCGGGGAAAGACCAGCAGATGTGGAAAACGTAGCTGAGTAACAACTTTTAATGCATCTCACACCCGGTGCCAGTACCTTTATTTGCCCGCTGTAAGAACCACGAATAATGTGGATGAACCACTCACTGCGTCCTTTTAAACATTTCCTCTAACTGTCAGTGTTTGACAGTAGCTCTGCACTCTGCCAAAAGCGTTTTACTCACTTGGAACATTTTGTCTTTTTTCTCTCCATCAGGTTTTTCCGATCACAGGCATCACACCGGAGCCAAAAAGGTGACTGTTTTTTCCTTTACTTTTTCCACTTCTGTTCTCTGTCATCCTGGCCCACATAAAAATACCTTGATAAAAGACCTTTTGTATAGTATCTGTCAAAATAACTGACATATGTGGAGTATAATCATAATTAATAAATTCACAAAGCGAGCATCATTTCAAGCATTAGTGCCTTGAAATCAGCTTCTGGGAGGATGTGGTTTAAAAAGATCACAGGTATCATTACAGAAGATGACCACTAGAGGGAGGCAGAGTATTTCCTCTCACTCTGGTGAGCCTTGCACTTCCAGGGGAAAATCACTAAAGCAGAGTAAATATGAATCGTCATCATACAAAAATAACTGGAAGGTGTAAATTGTCATCGACATTTCGGGGATAAAACTTAATTCAGGGTTTAAGATGCATCTGTAAATGTTTGGTACATAGTGTATGTGACAGTGTGTGTGAGTGAAAGCTTTTTGGAGCTGTGTTAAAAGTGCACACATGTTTTCTTCACTGCAAAGGTATCTTCACCACAGTTGGAGGAATGTGTGTTTAACTGAAAGCAGACAGTGGAAGTAGTGGGGGTGGAGTTGTTTTTGCTTGTGGAGATGTCAGGCACTTTGAGTCAGGATCGGGCAGGTGAAGACTCTTATTCTGTTCTTGGCTGAAAACACGAGTCTCTCTCCTCTGCTAGTCCCCTCCTTCTTTTCTCACTCCAACGCATCCCCTCCCTGACTACCGATAGGGCAGACATGGAGGCAACAGAGGAGGGAGACAGCGAGAGGAGGAGGAGGAGGAGGAGGAGAGAGAGAGGGAGGGAAAGAGAGTTTGGATATGAGGGAAGGGCTAAAGAAGAAACAAAGAAACGCTGCAGGTGTGTGGAGTTGGCCATTCACACTGGACAAGTGAGAGAGAGGTTAGGGACAGGTAGACCATGTGCTCTCAGTGAGATCCCAGCGGCTGAAGTAGTTTTCCGGTCTAGGTTAGTTTAGAGCTGCCACAGAGACGTTTAGTTCATTCTACAACAACGCAAGTGCTGATCAAAGCATGGCCCTACTTACCAACGGTGCACAGAATCTGGGCTCCTATTACTGCCTGATCCGACGCAGGTTCAAGAGGAGGCGCAAGAAACGCTCTGAACGCAAAGGTAACTCCTGACAGCAGCACTTATACACACACAGAGTGATGCTGAGCTGGCTTCTTAATATTTAGCAGCAGGTGCACTTAGTGCAAGAAACCATTTGTTTCACTTGTCAGGTCAAGTTTCACGTTGTTAATGCCATCAGCAGACTGCTGTGAAATCTCTTCATGTTTCTCTGTGTTTGCTTTTTTGTCGACTTCCAGAAATTTCACTGATGAATTTTCTCCTCTTTCACATCACCAGTCAATGTTTTCACTTGGCTCTGTTTCCCTTGTTATCTGCATTTTTTGCATATAATTATATGCAGTATCTCGCCATAGAAATATAAGATCTTAAAGTATGGCTTAGTTACTTTATGGTTTTGATTATTAGCTTGTATGAGTTTGTTTTCAGACATATATATAATTTAGAAAATGTACCTAGAGATTTAGCATTGGTTTTCATCTCCTCTTCTAGTCCTTCATTTACAAACTAACATTTCCGATATAAACAAGCCAAAACCAACACAAATCATGTGTGTAGATGTTTTTCACTGTCAGCTGCTAGAGATAAACAGGAATCGTATAGATAGAGATGTAAATAACATATAACACCAGAATTAATTATTATATTGCAAGACTGCATGTGTATCTAAACCAGCAGGGCACACTGACATGCTGCTTGAAGACATTAATAACTGTTTCTGATGAATGGGGTTTCCTCCTGTTTATATGTCAGCCATGTATCTTTATTGTGCAGTCAGTGTTCAGTGGAAAACAAAGTGCTGAAAAAAGTACAAATCTCAAGGCCAAGACGTACCCAGTGCTGTGATGGAACGTGTCTGTGAGTCTGTGTGTCTTGTTTACCTTTACCCTGCTCCAAGATGTGACACTTAAATTAATTAATCTGAATTATTAATCTTTAGAGTAGAGTCTCTCATAACGTGGTTTTCCAATACGAGCCTCTCTCATCCTTCGCTCTCTCTCTCTCTCTCTCTGAGTGAGACAGGTCTCTCTGTAATGGAAGTGGAGTGATGGGAGCCCTACAGAGGCTCTAAGCTTTTCTCTTCTGAGTTTGCTGCTCTGCTCTGGGGATTAGCCTAACAGCAAAGGTAGTAATTACTTAGGTGGCCACAGCTCACTGGCAGTATTAGCCATGTCTCAGCCACTTGCTTTGACACCCAACACCCACCAAACTCCCCCCACCCACCTCGTCGAGCCGGGTCCATTCATCCAAGTAAATCCAACCACTGCTGATGCAGCGTTTCTAGCCCCCGATTCGCACTCTCCAGCCATGCTCAGTCACAGACTGACTACGTCCATCAGCATTACACAGGTCTGTTTCCCGCCTTTTCACTCTCCCTTATCACCATGGGAATGAAAGTGGCACTTTTTCACCACACTGAGAGAAGCGATGACTAAGCAGGAGCAGCGTTGCTCTGCCTGTGCTCTCAGTCGGCTTTAATGCCTTGCACTGGAAGCTCCCTGATAAGTTGCTTAGTAGTTTAGCTCCTCACAGTGCCTAGTGGGTTAGCGGCTAATGCTAGCTGAGATGATGAGGTCACATACTTTCTTAACACAATCATCAGTAGAATAATGTGACACCGACTCAAGGAAATGTCTTCGCTCCGCTCCCTTGAGGGCAGAGTCAGTGCCGCACCACTGGACTGGACAGTCCATTAAGTGTAGATTAGTGTCTTCCACAAGGACACTCAACGTGTCGATGTACGGTTGACCGGGGTCACCTGTTTGAAGAGCCCTCTGCCCACCAGTGCGGCACGAAAGAGAATTTATATTAATCTAAAGTTTCAACCTGGTTTTATTGCATCAAAGCGAGTTTCAAGTAAACGTCATATCAAAAGCAGCTTCTTTGGAGAATGAGAGGATTTTGCCCTCAAGCTGTGAGATCAATGTGGATCATATTGCAAGCCATACACCGAATGGCCACATGCACCCAGACCTTGCCAACAGTTCAACTATAAATATGTTGGTAGAACTTTCCCTCATAAGTCTTTTTCAAAGCAAACAAATTTTAATGAGCATTGTTCATAATTAGCTGCTCAAGAGTTTTGGCTGATTGATATTGAGTTAAATTGTTGAAATGTCCTGCAACATCAGCTCTGTGTTAGTGCATATTCACTGCCTCACAAAGACTAACTCCACAGCATGTTGTTATTTCTGAATGAAAAACTTTCAGTGATGAGAAGAAAAAAACTACTGATAGTAATGGCGTACTTTTTTATAATACATTTGTATCAATATTTTACATGTATGAACTCAAAAATGAGTGTAAATGTAGCAAAATGTGTTTTAAAATAGTATGTGGTAAAGTAATAAAGTCTTCTACTCTGGAAATTAAACTGAAGTGGCAAAATAACTAGACAATATTTGGAATAGAGGTATTTAATATTGTACCTTAATACATACGTGTATCTTAAAGTCCCTACAAAGAACTTTCATTTTGTGTTGATTTTGGTGACCCCTGTGGACAAAAGTGGTAGGTTTCTCTTTGTGGATCCCGTCCCAATATCAGCCATTACAAAAATATAATAATAATATATAAACTGAACTCAGTTTTTACTCACTAGCATAGCAACAACTCAATGCTAATTTATAGCCTCCTCAAATGTGCTGTCGTCTCCTTGGTCAGAGTGCCGTACATTGTTTCGTCCGTTGGACCGACCCATCCACTGGCTCCCGAAGGTAAAGACTTACACTATTTAGAAACAGTTTATCTTCCCACCAATGGCTTCATTTGCTGTTGTAGGTCACATAGAGACATCAGCAGAAACGAGAGAGTTTTGCACATCCAGTTAAAAGTTCTTTGTAGGTGCTTTAAAATTAGTCTCAATTAAAGGTACTTAGTAAGATTCCTTCACTTTTAATGTTAACTGTAGACTTGAATAATGTAAATTAATTTTTAATTCTCTTTCATTGCTTTTTTTTTTTAAATGTGCATTATCGTCACTTAAGCAAAATCTGCAATTCTGTGTTGCACACGCTCAGTGGTGGCGTAACCAGCGACCATTGTAGGAGATTTACCATTGCTGTGTAAGTGAATTACCACACACTGACTTTCAGAATGCTTAACTTAAGCATATCTTCCAAGTGATAAGTTCTACAATGCATCTCTCATAAATGTGCCAAGCCATGACACTCGCAGACGACGCTTTCCAATGGGCCGTATATGAAATATGGAAAATGGGGAACAGAGGCTCTTTCTGCCATGCCAGCAAAATCTCCAAAATGAGCTTTTGCAACTTGAACAGGGGGGTAGAGAGAGAAAGGGGGCGTCGACGATGCCTACAATCCATCGCAGTGGAAGCGACTTTGACTACAGTGAGACTCTGTTTTCACATTTTCTCTTACGTCCTTCCTCCCATCATATTTCCTCCCTCTCCTCCTTCCTACTTTTTTCCTGCCCCTCCTTCATATTCGTCCTTGACTAATTACTTATTATCATATTAACACGTGTGCCATCCTGTAATGATTTGGTAGTGATCTTTAACGTCTGAAAATATCCATAGCATAATACTTAATATAGTTCCTTAGTGGCTATGCTGTTTTCTTTCCCTTTAGAATATTCTCAGCTCCTGCATGTACGCACAAGAAGACACAGATTTCCAGCCTGTGAAAAAGCCTCAGACAAACTGATTACCATTTGACAGCAGTAACAATGGAAATCAAATAGAAAACACAGTCACCATAATTTACCTAACAACAAAAAACTGTTAATTATGAGCTGTGCCTCATTTAGTGGCACAACATTTTCAGGCACCACAAACACAGCACCACTCTGTCATGATAAGAAATGAGTTGTGTCTGCCTGTCTCAATGTAATTAGCTGTGATTAGCATGCTGCTAATGACTGTAACAGACTGACAGAGGGGGGAGAAAAGAAAACCACTGTAGCGAGACTACACAAACCACTGAGGTGTGTTTAGCTGGCAGAGAGATGTATGCAGGGATTCGTGTCGGCTCCCTTCATCACCGCAGAGATGAACTTCATTAGTGCAGATTTGGTGTCAGTGTAGATTCAAATGGATATGGAAATGTTTTGCACTTGCAGCTGGTTATTGCGCTGCTTTCATGTCATACGTGGAGAGGAATTTCTTTCCAGGTAATGCAACAGGACATAGTGATGAAAATTAGATTTTCTCAAACAAACGCGTTAGGTGGAAACCTGGACTGGCCACACAGATGAAAGCTTGATTTGAACTTTGTTTTTTTTTTTTTTACCACAGAAAGAGCTCAGCTCTGCTCACAGCTCATATTGCTGCGTTGTCATGCAGTGCAGCACCCGGACTGTACATCTGTCCTCCCCCACCTCTTTCCTCCCACCCCTGACATTAGTCCTCTCTGGGCGTATGAAGACTTTCTCCTTCCTTGTGTCAGCTGTCATGACCTTCTTCATCTTCTGGGAGGTTGCTCCTCCTGTCCTGTCCCCTGCTGCCCATCAGCACTGCCTCTCTGCCTGACAATAGCCAAGGCACAAGGTGTGAAATTCAACTCCCAGATGACACTGTCACAGGCACTGGCACACACAAATCTGCATGGATGCATTCATGTCCTTGCACCAGCATTTATTTCCAGCCCCCCACCCTGCCGAGACTGCATATACAGTATACGCAAACACATTAGAGCATATGCACACATCACTCTCCCTGGGGAGCAGGATGATTGTGTCTAACCTGGCCTTGAATGTGACAAACGGTGGTCGCTGTGAGCATCTAGGCAAGGAGAGCAGGAGGGCAGAGGAGAGGACTGTGTGACTGACAAATTTCAAAAGGAAAAAAAACGGCAAAGAAAATAGACGATGTGCACACGCTCACACCAGAAGGGATTAGTTTGTTCCTTAGATGGTTGTAAATAAAACAACACTGTTTAACCATTTAGAAACCTGTCGACAAACTAGGAAAATGGGGTTAAAATGGGGTTCTGGGCTCTGTCAAGTAAATCATACATTTTTAACACTATGTGAGATGTAATGTTTTTAAACTGGCTTGGCGTGATTGTGTGATTCTTACTTTGCTCTGTCTATTAATGCTACCTGTGTTGACATGGGTGCAGCTGCAGGTGTACAGTATGTGCACATCTGAGTTTCCTACCTGTGTGCCCTGCCTGCCCTGTTAGGTGCTTGTGCATTGAGCACAGCAGCGGTGGTCCTCTCTCTCACACACACACACACACACAGGCGTGCACACATACACATCCAAACACACTCAAACATACACTCTTTTCCCCACAGGCGCTCGGTGCCTATGCTGTGTCATAAATCAGAGCTGTCAAATAGATTTTACAGCTCCTAGTGAAAAGAGGAGAGGCAGCCACCCAACAACCTTGAAAAGATGGAAGAAAGCAAAAGTAGAGGAGGTTTATTGTTATTAAAACTGATACCTGGACCTAAGGAATCTATGAAGAATGATGGGATAGTTTTCACTGCAGAGTACAGGAGTGTACATGGGAGACTGAAAGTTAGCAAGTTTCTTGGTGGGGTCAGTAGGATGTGTGCTGTGACTGCACTGAGCACTCTGTCTCTGTCTCTACAACCCCCCTGACACAAATCCAAGGCTCATTTATTTTTTACATTATTAGATCATTTATTCATCATTTTAACACCTAAATCCAACAGCCTTCCTGAAAATGTTATCTAGAATCTAGGTTCAAAACAGCCTGGTGTAGATGCCAGCTTTTTCTATGTCCAGTAAGGCTGTAACTGCACTTTTGGCAGCTGCCAATTCATTGGCAACCAGATGTAGCACGAGTTTCCAGTTGCCCTGAAGTGCCATGCATCCTCTCTGGGTGACATGACAACTTGGATCCACCCAGCGACTCAGACTCAGTTTACAGGTTAATTTGATTCTGCACTCCTGTGCCAATTTGTGCATTTTATAATGGAGTCTTCATAATGTGATACAGTGGCAGGACGGAGTGTGCAGATTAACCTTTACACATCAGAAAACAGATACAGGAGATTTTGCTACATCGATCAGAAACACACACAAAAAAATTGATTTGGGTGTCAGAGCCTGATTTTTTGTGAGCTCTCTCTCTCTGCACTCCTGTGCCTGCATCCTGTGGGCATGTGTGTGTCTGTGCCTGTATGTCTGTGTGTGTGCCCATCTATTGCTGGCTCAGTGTAGTCCATATTCACCTGCTCTCAGCCCTCTACAAAGTTCCCACACTGAAACCTGTGTTGGACCACCATTTGCATGAAGCCTTTCCATAACATTATAACTCTTGAAGAAGTCCAGTAGAATCGAAGCCCATGCTTGACACTACCACATACACAGACTAATCCACATAAGATGAGGAGAGTTCATGTTTGCAGCCAGTGCTACTCTCAGCTCGCTCAGGCTTCTGTCAATTCAGAGCAAAACAGTCACTGAAGCCACTCACTGTTGCACTTGAATGGTCGACTGCATACTGTGTGATTGAAAAGACTAAATTCAGAGGGATGATACTGACAGAGGTAAATAATAACTAGACAGAAGAATCCAGTATTTCACTGCTCACTGTGACTGTGACGGGGGCTTCACTCTCTGGGGTATTGAACGATTGAATTATTGATATAGAAATTGAGGAAATAATTGATTTATTGCAGTTGCATTTTATAATTTAAAAAATTATTAAAACCTTATTGCAACCAAATCATATTGTATTGAACTGACGTTGTATAAGAGCATATTGCTCCACTGCATTGAATTTATGCGTAGACTCTGCATCAGACCGAGGGGAATATTGGTGTTTGTGACAGTTTTGAGGGTTGTTATTCTGTCACCAAGCCACTGGGCAATAGTAAACATTATAGAGGAGTCTAAATGGGAGGTTTTTAGCTCAATCTGACACAGTAGACCCATATTTTTACTGTCTAGCACCAAGCAAATGTATGTATGTGTTTGCTTCATCAGTAGTCTCAGACATTTTCTGACTGGTGACCATTTTCTTTTGTTTTTACCGTGAGGCCAGAGCAAATTTTACTTTATAATAACAGACATATGTGCATGTAGGTGCATTTGTGTTCTGTCAGTGATAGCAAACAGCTTCACAACCTATTAAGTACATGATTGTTATCTTAAAGTGAAGGGGGATATTTGTCCCAGGCAGAACCTGAACACAATTCTAAAACTTGGAACATGTATCCCATTTGTATCAAGCGCTGATTGTCTCAAATGGCTCCCCAGTCCAAGCTCATCTAGCTAAGTTCCCTGATTGGAGGAAGCTCATTGGATGTCAGTGCCGGAACGGCTGCCTCTTAATATGCAGAGTGGAGAAAAGCATGTATGTCCAGCAGTAGGGCTCAGAACGCAAATCGCTTCTGGCAGCCTAATTCACTGGTCATTAGAAGGGCCAAATTAAATAATGGACTCTTAGGTGAGTGTGTGTGTGTGTGTGTGTGTGTGTGTGCGTGCGTGCGTGCGTGCGTACATGCATGTGTGTGAGAGAGAGTGTGTGTGTCATGAGTGCTATGTTGGGTGGCCGTACTCCTACCTTGGCCCATCAGTTTCAATCAGGCAACACGACAGGCACTCCCATCGCTGCCACGACCTCTCTCCATTAGGACACCAGTGCCCACACGTGTTCTCCATTACACTGCATTACCTGGTCAGTGCCTGGAGACATCACCTGAGGGAGAGAGAGAGAGAAATGGGAGAAAGTTCTGGCTTTATAAAAAAGAATGAGATCCCATTTCTATTAAGATTCTTCCTCTTCCTCACTTTCTTGAGGTAATCACTGGGCTGCCAAGCCTTTATTGGCGAAAGTAATGGGATTGTGGGGTGGTGACAGTGGCACTCACTTATCTAACCACATACATGGACATCTAACAAAGATCCTCACATTCCTCCTTGTAGCCCTCTCTGTCTTTATTTTCTGTTCCTCTTATGCCTGATGTACTTTAAACTGTATTTTCTGCTTGTGTGATATTCACTCATCTATTCATTGTTCTTAAGGACATGAACCTTTGGAGCTTTTACCATTCTGTGATAGATCACATTGTAGTTAACAGCTGTTATCTGGTCTGGAGCTTCTTGTCACATGCAGGAGCATCCAATGAGGCAGTGGAAGCATTTGAATTGTAATCGCTGCAACACTTTGCTGATTTCTCCCAGCCAGTACAAACAGCTTCCTGGTTAGAAAGGATAACCTGAGGAATGATCCTAAATGGTGAGTGGAGTCCACAGAGTCAAGGCAAACTGAAGGAGGAAATAGAAACAAAGGCCGAAACAGTACAAAGGAATCATTTTTCCCAGTTCTCACCTTGCTGAGGTCCACGAATCAAAAGAAGCAAAAGTGAAAACCTCTTGGTTATTTGCCAGGCAAAGCATGGTTCTGCTCTCACACTGCTGACAATCAAACAGTTTAAGTTTTTCCCTCAACTTTCCTTTAGAATCACAGGGAGCAACAATATGAAGCACTGAGCTAAGAATAAGCAGCAGATTTCTGGTGGCAGTGAGTTTACATAGCTCAAATACACCTTCCTGCAGGTAGGCTTGATGTGGCTTGAAATGTGATATTTTCTTTAGAATGAGGAGAAAACCAGACAGGACTGGAATGGATTGGAGTGGCCCAGCTGCTGGTGGGCCTATCAGTCTGTGTTAGGGCTGCTGAGAGGCCTGTCTCATAGGCGGGCTCTCCTGCACCGGCCATTTCCCATGGCCATTTGTCTCTGTCCACTTTCTTTCCCTTTTCTTGCCCCCTCTTCTTTCCCTTTCATCTCCTCCCCCCCCTCATCTTCGATTCCTCATTTTGGACTCTCAGTCTTGTTCGATCTGTTTCTTCTCTCTTAACTCATGCCTCTCTGTTTTTGCCACCACCACCACAACTACGGTTTTTCCTCTTTCTCAACTTTTCTTCTGGGGAAATGAGTTGTTTTTCCTCTGGCAATGAAAGGTAGTAACATTAGCTTTATAAAAGGCACTCAGTTGTGATTGTTCAGTCAGAGATTTCTGTCATTTGTTATTTCTGAGTGAGGGGCCTTCCAACAGTTGTCACTCATCTTGTCGCTCCACAGGCTCATTGTTTTTGCTCTAGCTGCTTTTTCTCTTGATAAGTTGGTGACCAGGTTGATTTAATGTTAAACTCTCTTTTCAACAAATACACCTGCTTCTATTTATTATCAGCTTGAATCTTTACTTATCGATAATAAATGTTGAGTTATGCTCCGGTGAAGGCTCCTTATATTGGTGCCATGTGTGGCTGGTAGAGACACATTCCACATTTTTGTGGGGAAGTCTGTTTCATTGTATTAATCTGATTATCAGACTGAAAGACTCTGAGGAGTTGTTTCCCCTCATTAATTCAGCCTGACATCAGGTTCATGTTTGCTCATTTCTTTGTTTTGTCTTGATCGATGAGTGGTGGTGATGGATCCATCCAGTGAGCAGCTGGCAATGTTTCTTTCAGGGAGCAGTTAGCTGCAAGCCAAAGAAACATCCTTATTACTTCAGTCAGTTTACACAAAAATGTACAGTTGTGTTAATGTTGCCACCACTGTCGCCATTTAGCTAACTATTAAGTACGTGCTTCTTTAACAATGTGAAGTCACAGTGAATTCTTTTTTTTTTCGTCAAAGTTTGGCCTACATTACCCACAATGCAACTTGACAGGTCCATGAGTGATTTCATTCAAATCACAATAGTAATCATCTGCTCCGTATCAGAAAAAAACTCTTAATAAGACCAAAGCATCATTGAATAATCAAAAAGATGAACAGCAGTTTAATTTATTTAAAATTATGTGCTTTATTATTTTCATCTGTTTTGTTTTCTTACCTTTTATATCCATCACTTGGGGCCTGATGTATAAACAATACACAGAGGTATCTCTCTAGTCAGTACAGGAATAGGCTACATCAAACAGCGAGCTGAGCTCAGCCAGTCATCGTCCTTACATAATGCTGATCAATCAGCCGGGCTTTATACTCTGTGCTGCCTTCAGTCTGACCTCAGTATCAGAAGATCACTGTGGTTTGAATGCGAGACAGTGTTTGAGCAATAAGACAGAATGGCAATGGTTGTTATTATGATTTATCCGTCCAGCTTGTGAAATATCCTCATGTCAGCTATCATCTCTCTGGGATTTGTTTTACCATGTGTGAAAAGTTGCATCATTTGCAACTGCACAGCTTCAAACAGACCTCTGTGGTCCTCTGCAGACATATGGTCTTTAATGAGATTAGACATAGAGCAGCATGCATTGTATAAGGTAGTGAAGTCAAAAACATACAGGTTTAATAATGTATGGATGTGTGTCATGGGCAGAAGTTGTGGAAAGGACAAGTAGATTAAGTACACGAATAAATAGAGACATAATGAGGCAAAAACTACATTTGATGGCAGTTGAGTTGAAATGATCAAATATTGACAAAGATGTGAATAATGATCAGCATGTAGCCAGTAAACAGTTGGTTTAGCTGGTCGACATTCACCACAGATGCCACACTACATTCCATCAACTTGAGTTTAAATCCGGAGGTAAAAATATGAAGAGCAATTTAGTGTTTTGTCTTTTTGCATTACATGCTACGCTATCTCTGCATTTCTGTGTTTGTTTTTGTGGTTTGTTGGGAGTGTGTATGTGCGTCCAATGGTCTCTGTGTGCTCGGTGTGGGCCGTCTGCCATGTGCTGGCCCAGAGGCTGAGCAGTGGCTTGTTGTGGCCTTGATGGACACAGGAAGTGAGAGGAGCCGTTTAGCTGCAGCCTCCTCTCTGGCCCACCAGCCCTCCCTCTCTCCCCCTGGCTCTGCTGCTGCTGGAGGGAATCATAGCCACTCACTCTGATGATTTATGACCACACCTGAAGCCAGCCTAAGATGTTTTTGTGCATGTGTGTGTGTGTGTGCATTTCTGTGAAATTGTTGGAAGATGAAAAAAGGAAAAGACAAATAGGAAAGAGTCTGTACAGTAAAAATAGAGAGAAACAGAAGTGATAGTGAAAAAGTTTTAAAAACATATGGAACACAAATCATGAAAGTAAGGCAGCATGTTTTAACCCTTAGCTTTTTGCACATATGGGATACTTACTGTTTCCAACAGAAGCATCACTGTGCGTTGTTCTCATGCAGCGACACAGTCATCTCTCGCCTTTATGACTTGGCCTCTCACTCCCTCCCCTCTCTCTCTCTACCATGAACCTTGACTCTGCCAGCCTTCTGAAATGCAATCTCCCATAAAACCCATCAAATAAAAAATTCATATTGATACTCTCTCCCTCTGCTTTCCCCACCTTCCCCTTCTCTCACCATCAGTGGTCCATGATGATAAACAACCGGCTGTCAGATATTAAAGGCTGGAACACAATAAAAGACAGATTTTCTCTTCTTTCCTCACTGCACCACATCTGCAGTTCCTTTTGACAAATTTGGGGAAAAATATAAGTCCATTAACACTGCATTCAGTGAGCTTCTTATTCATGGTCAGGTGAAAAAGAAAAAAGAAAATGCAGAATAACCTTGTAAGCCTAACATCCTTCATGTTAAGTGTCCATTCTGCAATCCTCAGTTAGACTTGAAACAGTTTGGGTTTTTAACTGGTTGGTCCGACAGAAGATTAATCAGCAGCTGTTTTCTTCAGCCATCAGAAAGGTCATTTTTCAAGCCGCTGGAGTCTCAACAGTATCTAAAAGTGAAGAATAATAAAAGATGATGATTCTCCATATAAACCCTGGGAGGCCTCAGAAGACCCTGCAGAAACCCTGGGACCTTTGACCACACATCAAACCACACAGTAACAATAACAATTTTTCTTTGCATGGTAAGAGGCTTGCGCAATTATACTTCTCACAGAGAGCGAATATCTCTAAGATCAGAAATATTCAATCTTTTGATTGTCCTGAAAGAAAAACAAAAAAAACAATTCATGACATTTGTGTCCTCACACCAGAGCATTATAACTTTTTCGCCTGCAGCTGTAGCTCTTGTGGTGCAGATGCTGCGGCCGAGCTTGTTACTGAGACAGAGTGCAGGTAGCACATTACACTGGTGTCGGCCTCTCTAGGATTAAATATAAAATTGTACTAATTACCTATCAGGCTCCACATGGTGAAACCACCTGGGTAACGTCTGAGCTGCTGTTTAGCCTCAGCTCAGCTAATTAGTGTTCTAAAGACGTCCAACTTAAAATGAAGGCCTCCAAACTTCCCAGCACTTCACTTTTCTATCAGACCATGCAGCACAGGTGTCGGTTTTAAGAAACCTTTCAGAACCACTTCCACTCCCTCACTCTTCTTTTCAGCTGTTGGTGCATTTTTTTTATTGTTTTGTTTGTTTTTATTTGATGTCATTTTTGGGGGGGATGAAAAATATCTTGAGACTTAAAGTACTTAGTAAAGTTTGTTTTGAAAGGTGCTGTGAATAAATCTTTACTGATGTTTACTTACTCTTGTGTTTTCATCATTAGGCATTCTCTCTTCTATAAGTCAGACCAAAGCTGAATTGGAGGACCTGTAAATTAGCCGTGCTGTAGTCTCCTGTGACAGTGGGTGTGTGGGGACTGGGCCCATTTTTCCCTCTTCCTCTCCCAGCAGAGCTTCTGTATTGGTCCATTACCCAGCAAGTCTGGCGTTGTACTGCATACCACGCCACCAGCCCCGAGAGCCCCTCAGACCACGGCGGTGGGTTAAACAGACTGTTGGCCATGCAAGCCGTCTGCTCCAAGTGACTGAGGATGATTTGATCATGTGGATGTGATGATAACTTAAACTAGGCACGTTCTAATGAAGCCTTCACTTAATATTATTGACAGATTAAAGTATTAACAGAATAACAACATCAAAAGCTGCTTTTTGCAAATGCAATAAGTTTTCAAGCTTTTGAATAGTCGTAGTTTCAAACATAAATCTGTCCACTTTGAACACCATGGGTGGGTTAGTCAGTGCGGCAACTGTAGTTAATTGGCTTTCAGCTGTAACCATAAGTCATATAGTACTGCACAAGTAAAACCATACTAGCTCACACACTCACAGGTCCCTGTTCAGTAGACATCTATGTCACACGTGAATTTAATTATGTAGTTGTTTTCAACTAAAGGAATTTTTTTAACAATGTGCAATATTTGTGTGCAGTCACAGTTACCTATGTGTTTCCTATGAGTCTTACTCACAACAGTAGTGTGTCATAAACCATTTACTAAAGGTGCATGTGTATGCACATCTTAAAGTGTGTGGTGATAAAGTTGAGCATTATCATAGGAATAAATATAACAGAAAAAAACAGACAGATGAACAGTTTATAGTAAAACCTAAACAACAACAGTGGTGTAACACATGCTGCAAAACCAAAAAGCTGCCCATTCAGATACAGTTAAGTCCTTTGTTGCATTTTTCTCCACCAGTTTCCTGTTTTCCACTCAATTATGTAATCTAAAATCATGGCAAAATATATAAAAGATAAATAAATAAAGCCTGAAGTAACTGCCAGTAAATTCGAACTATGATGTTACTGGCTCTACTTAAGGGTACTTCAGTGTCTCTGGGTGTTTTTACTCTGAAAATCAATGTCAGCTGTGAGACCTTGTACAGATAGGTGTGCGCCTTTCCACATCATGTCCGATCAATGGAACTGACCACAGGTTGACTCCAGTCGAGGTGTAGAAACATCACAGAGACGATCAAAGAGAATCTGGAGGAACCTGAGCTAAATTTTAAGTGTCACAGCAAAGAATCTTCAAACTTGCAGCAGAGTAAAATTTCAGTGTTTCTCTTTTAATCAGTGAGCAAAAACTTCTGTTTTTACTTTGAATTTTGAGTAAAGATTAATTTGACACAAAATAAAATTGAAACTATTTTAGCATACGGTAAGGTTGCAAAATAACAAGATGTGAAAGAAATGAAAGCCTTATGATTTGAAGTTATTTCCTGTTGTAATAATAGTCATTCAAGTCTGGTTTGTAAAGGCCAGTGCCATGTGAGATTTAGCTGTCCTGATGACTACATATTTTAATCATGCCTAACATGATTTCTTTCATTGAAATCTTCATTAGTCATTCTACAACAAAAAACATGTAATCATTATTTTTAATTGGATTTTTTCAAAAGTTAGGTCAGAACCAGAAGGACCAGATAACATGCTGAGTTTTAAAAGATACAAACACGGTTTTCAAATGTGTTTTTCTCAGGTTTGACAAATTTCAACAAAAAAAAAAAAATGAATGCACTAATGTTTTGTCTTTTTGTAAGTAATAGTACCATAACAGATGTGATAATGAACGTGATAAAAACTTGCATGAGCAACACATTTATCTTTCTCAGAGTAAACAATTTAGACTTGGACACATCAATTACTGTGCATTCAGGCGATGCAACATTCAGCCATATCTCACTGAAGTAAGGAGGAGATGTTCCGTTTAAAAACATATTCCAGCACACATGCTTCAAATAACTGTGAGCTACTGAAAAGCAACGGTTAGAAATAGCAGTACAATCGGTAAGAAAAGCATTCAGGTTAAGAATTATTTGAGGTAGAGCTTGATTGTTGGGATCAATGGGAATCTTTTCATGTTGGCTTCCTTCAGCAGCAATGTTTCTATCACAGAGATCCTATGTGTGTACATGGTTGTGTCTGCGCAGTGATGCATGTTTTTCTGCTGTCGGCTGGTGACAGCAGGTGAGCGGCGACAGTTTTTAGCGCCTGTCTTGGTCCTGTCAACGCAACAGCATGTCAGGGTGCTGAAGTTCCCAAGAGGGGAGGGGAGTGGGGCTTTTGTCTATTAATATGCCGTTAATGTTGCCTGTATGACAGTTGAAGATTTCTCTCACTGGGCCCAAGCATTAGATAATATACCACTGACACTTTCTGCTGACAGCGCAAACTGAAACATTTTGGGAGTCTTTTAATGGCTGTCACATAGTGTGTTTATAGTGTCTTCTGAAAACTAGTTTGTTCTCAATGACAGAAGGACCTTCACAGCAGGAGTGAAAGGTTAAAGACTGAGGCAAAAGGGAGATGAGAGCTCTCGAAGGCAAAGTGCCATCGGATGAGTCTGTGTAATGGCATGAAAGAGCATGTTAGACTTAGAGGGGGCAGTTTAAATTCCATCAGTGGTCCAGTCTCCTTGCTGATACTGATATGAATTACACAGCACCACAAAGTGATCATAGTTTTTGACTTTGTGGTTGATGTGATTTAAGTTTGAACCTGGAATTTTCCTTTTCAGTATGGAAAAATCAACAGTCACAGGGGTAGATCTGCTGCTTAGTCAAAGATTTTTGTCTGAGCCAAAAGCGAGGTGGAGATGATATTCACACCCATGCAGAGAAAATAATACAATACTGGGAATCAGGTGTAGGGCTCAGTGATGCCCTTCTCTTGATGCGTCAGCTGGATACACAAGAAATTAAACCAGGCTTGTCAAAGGTAATTGCTTGAAATGGCAGGCGATGCAACACTAAAGGAAAACGAAGGGATAAATAAGAGGTGGATACATTATAAGCTGAAGTCTCAGCAGAAGCAAATGTATAAACCACACAACGGATGTAATGTCATTTTAAAGACTGTGTGTCACAACTGTGGGAAACAATCAGAGGCTGCTCACAAAAACAAGTGGACAAAGCCACAGTCAAGAAAAAATAGTAACACTAAGCATGTTAGTCAAGGGCATGAGCCAGAGGAAGGGACACTGTGTCTGAACAGACAGCAGAACACGCAGAACAAGCAATCACTATGGGTAATAAGTTATTTACATGGAGATGGATACACAGAGGACAATCACTCCAGAAAAAAACTGTCACACACCATTTAGAAACAAATCATTTATGACAACATGTCAGGGGAAACATTAAAAAATACAAATAGGTAAAGAAAAGTAATGAACCAGCTTCTCATGGACGGGACCGGCCTCGCAAATTCAGGTTGACTGGCCCCCAAATCAAAAGAATAAGTGCACAGACCATCACCTAGAATTTCAAGCAATCCATGGGATTTAGGAGAGACAGTCAGTTATCCAGAGTTAAGGCACGCTCTCTAAATGCTCCCCTCCTGGTAAAAGCAGATCCACGTCCCAAACATTTTAAGAGCTGTCTCTTACTATTTGCCGTGAAAGGTCAGGAAGATACAGCACAACAGAGACAAGGAAAAGAAGGTTTTACTACAAGAAGAAAGCACAGTGAGCAAATAATCTCATTATGCCACAGGAACACTGAGATTATATAATGTTTGGCTGAGTGAACAGGTTGCAAGGTAACATGAAATGATCTCCTACCAGAGACCACCCAGCACCACCTCATATAGCTCATGGTATCAGAAACAAGTTGCCAGTTGACATCAGTGCAGTACAGCCCTTTATGCTGATTCCAGAAATTCACCCGAATTTTTATGGAAGAACTGATAAAAGATCTTCACTTTGTTGTTTACATGAACCATTTGCAGGAGACGGACTGAATGTAGCGGGAGCACTTAGAAAAGATGCAGTTCAAAGGAAAATGCTGGCCAGTATGCTAATGCATTTTTTCGTCTTTGTACCAATGAACCTTTCAACTCAGTGTGTTTTTACTTTGTGCACCATTACCATGACAGGTTACCTTTAAAGTTTGCTTAGAGCTTGTACCCTTTCCGGTTGCAGAGGGTGCTACTAATGCAGTGCGTGCCCAAATAGATTTTTTCAACTTTTTCTTTCTTTTTTTATTTATTTATTTATTTATTTTGAATTATTAAAGGTTAGCCCTTCATGCAAGCAAAATTATTTATTTAATCATTTATAGCTCTGGTTTTAATGCTTGCAGGTGGTCTGAAATAATACTGATGACAAATCTGAGTTCCTACCTGAGCCTGGATAGGCAGTTTGTTTTGGACAGTCTGAACCCCACAGCCTGCCAAGGGCAGTCCTCTCCATCGCCTTCTGTTTTAGACGAGATAATGATTCTCTTTTACTTGGAATAGGATTGCATTTTCTATCTCCCTTGTCCTCTATTCTTCCCTCACCTTTACCTTTCCATCCCTCGCTCCACCCCACCCAACCCACCTCCTCTCGTCAGTCAGCCACTGCTGGTGCTCCCTCCACGGTGGCGATGCTCTATCGCTCCGTCACAGCGCAAGCGAGGGATGAGAGACAAATCAAAACCACCTTATTTCCCCTCAGTCCCTCTCACCATGCCAGATTGAATTTGAGGTTTTTCATCTTATTTCTCATCTTTCTCTTTTCCCTGCCTCCCTTGGCGTCCACTCAAAATTACCTGGAACCAAGCCGTCTCACAACTTGATGACGCAGTATCGTTTATGCATGTGGAGGGAGATAGTCGCAGCCTTCAGTGTTTGTTCTTTTGACTCACTTGAAATCCTCTGCATCAGTTATGTGTGCGCCGAAATGGTCAATACCAAAATCTATCGAGCATCCTGCCTCCCCTTCACTAGTGTTTTTCATGCATGCAAATGGCCAAGTTAGTTTGAGAGGCTTTAATATCCAAAAATGTCTGATCTTAAAGGAAATGCTGGAGCACTGTCAGAAAACACCTCTGATTTCTTGGGTAATTTTATTGGGTCGTGTTGTGAATGTCTTATATATTCCCTTAGCACTCAGTATATAGATCATGAGATGTTCATGGTGCAATATATTCTCAGCTAACACATCATCAATAGTAAACCTCAGGTTGCTGTTGTTTGTATTCAGATTGTGTAGCTACCATCTGTTAACCACCACACAAACAGTCTCCTGGAGAGGCTGAAGTGAAGGGTGTCACTACATCTTGTGTAATGACAGAAGTACTGTTGTGCCAAAAACTGAATCTGAACGTCATGAGTCAGTCACACTTTGCCTCTGAAGTCATTTATCATTTTAACAAAATAGCTTGTAATAATACCTAAGGGCCAACCAGAGACATATTAAAGACAATTTTGTTGCCTTTGATGTTCATTGGGTTTTTCTTTAGACAAAATGTGATCCACTCTGTTCTTATTACCTCTCAGACAACTTCATATGTTTCCTTCAGTGTTTGGTTGAATTTGATCTAGACTGACCTTGAGCTGGTTCACAGTCTAGATCAATGAACATTTTATGTATTAGATTGTGTCTTTTTGGCGATGCAGGACCACCCAGGCACCACATGGGCATTCTTGATTTCACCAAACACAGACACACAAATGCTCACTTTATTATTTCTTCCTGGCGCTGTCCCTGTGGATTTCACCTGATTTCAGGAATAGTCACAGATTTATGATCCAACTGGGCTCATCTGAAAATAAAAACAGATTTGCACTGGACGCTGATTAAACTAGAGATCAGTATGTGCTGAAGAACAAAAGTATGGAGTAAAACCACACAGCCATGTTGATTTGGTATCATGTGGTCTTATATTCATATATATTGATTTTAATTCAGGTGTCCACAATTAGGTTTCCCAGTTTGGAAATGTAATCTCATCCTGCATTATGTGCTGCAGAAGTGGCAGCTTGAAAGTAACTAGTGTCGTGAGTGGATGTTGAGTTGCTGGATGAGTGTGTGGGGGCTGGGGGCACCTGGCTCGAGCCACCTGAGAAAAATTACTCTCATCTTCCACTCTGTTGGACCTACTCCCACCCATCCTCCCCTCACCCCACCTTTTCATTTTCAATTATGGGTTGGAATATGAATCTTTAATAGGGTGATAATTGTGCTAGCATATTTGCTGTCACCCACCATTAGCCCAGATTAATTAGCCCATTTAGTTTAGCTTAAGAAAGTGTCTGGCTGAGGAATGGGGGCACTGATGGAAGGCGGGCAGAGAGAGAGAGAGAAGAATCAGCACAATCTGTTCTATATCATAATGCCATCTTTCTCCCGCTCCTCTCTCTTTGTGTCGTCTGCCTCTCTGCCTTTTCTCTTTCTGCTGCTGTAACTTTCTTTCTCTCCTCTAACTCACTCTGTTAGTCTGTTTCATCGCTATTCATTCATGTGCGCTGCTCTTAGCAATATTTTTTTGTCACGCTACGACTTCTCAAGTGGTTGGTGGGGAGTCATGCAGATGAAACTTTCTTAGAACTATTAATTCTGTAGTTAGCAGTACGCTATGAAGACAGTGGTGTAACTTTTTCCTAGTGCACCCATTTCTCAAAGGATACTGTATGTGTGAGAAAAGTTGTACAAAGGCTCTTGTGGCTCCAGAAGGAGCAGCACAGTGATCAGTTGCCCTCTCGACATAATCAGACTCAGTGTCAGTTCAGTCTGAAAATAAAACTTCAAAATACTGACAAAGACCTCAGGGTGTATGGAGTTAGAGAGAAGTGAGGTAACCAGACATCTGTAGCCCACTCCTCCTCATCTCTACTCAACCACAGATTCAGTTTAAGGCTACATTAGCTGCTAATGGACTAACAGACCAGAACCTCAACCTGAACAGTTGATGGTCGAGTTTGTTAGCGGTAAAGTACCACTTTTTGTGGTTGTTGTTGTGTAAACTTTCAGATTCCAATCCAACTGGAGTGCAGTCCTAAATGGGTGAAGCTTTCTTCTAAGCAGACATTAAGCAGGAGTTATTCAAAGACAGTGTGTGTGACTCCTTGATGACATTTTATCGATTGTAGTTTTGTCCATTAGTGTAAGATCAAATTAAGGCTGGTTCTGTCTCACTGCCACCATGACCCATGTTTTCAACTGCAGTGGACAACTCACACTTAATTGAGCAGCAGCTAATTGTGAAACACCAACGAGGAGAAACACAAAATAATCAGCCAGTTTCGTTGTCAGAAAGGAGAATGTAGCTGCCAGATATTTCCCTCAGGTAGGAGACCAAATACAGCTGTAAAGGAGAAGGATTATCGGACTAAAGTCCCTGAAGTTACACAAGTACAAATGTAAGCAACTGCTCTTCCACAGAGCTCTCCTAGCTCTAGTCTTATCAACCAATTTCTACTCTACAAGCCACATTCACTTCACTTTTTTCTGCACCTGAATCGCTTTTCCACCATATCCAGACGTTTTGTGTCTGACCCAAAGAGCCAACTGCTGACCGTTTGATTAGTGGACGACACGCTCTTAACTCCTGATCCACAGCCACCTCAAGCTGCTCTACATCTGCTGTTTGTGGAAAGTAGTTCTGCAACTTTAAAAGTCAATACTTTAAATTCAGTCCTCACATGCTTTTGACCTCCTTGCGTTGTATGAGTGCGATGACCAAGTCTACACATTGTTGACTTAAGGACCTTACCACTGACCAAAGTTCCGATAAGGATGGAAAAAAAAACCCTCCTGGTTGTTTGGCTTGGTTAATGAACCGCTCATTTCCTGCTTTGGATTCAACCATAGAAAAACAGAGCCAGTGGGAGGTTACAGAACACTAGAAAACATAACATGAGGGCCAGTTATTCATGGGTACTGTAATTGGTAGCATCGGCCAACATTTCAGATTGCAGGAAATGATTTCATTCAATGTTAGCGTGAGAAATATTGCTTAATGGAGCTTTAATCGCACTCTCCACCTTGGGATAAGTCGTGTGTGCAGCAGTGGAGTGACTTGGCCATGTCACTAGCTGTATATCTCTCAGTAGGCAGTGGGAAATGAGGTCTAATCGCAGGGATATTAAAGTCACAATAGACTGCTCCTGCTATTAAGGCCTGTCATCCCAGGCCTCCTCTCTCACCTTGATATCTCTCAGTCTCTGAATATTTATATGCCTACATCACAGGCTGCTCACACAGTGCAATGTGTGCATGTTTCTTTGTGTGAATGCGTGGTGGGGCATCAAGCCTCAGTTTATCAACACTGTAGCCACTTATGGTCCTGGAACGTGTTTATGTGCATGTGTCTTGCTTAGTCATCAGTGTGTCCTCCGATCCCCAGGTGCAGTAGGGGCCAGGCTGCTCTCAGGTCAGAGCAAACCCGTCACCATGGATGTGGATGAGGAGGAGAACATGAGTGAGTCGACACCGATTTTTCTCACATGTCTGTCTGTCCTCCTGTTTGCGCACTGATCTGATCTCTACTCATAAATGTCTGCCTGTTTTGTTTTTGTGTTTTGTTTCCCTCATTTTTGTCTGCCTGCACGTCTTTCCTCGTTTGTCCAGTCCTTCTCTGATGTGTAATCAGTGTGAACACATTTTGCCCACTTCAACTATGGAAGCCCACAGTTTATAAAATAATGATCAAACGGAATCCAAATCGAACTATACACATGAAATAGAAAATGGAAAATGTTTGTTTATAATTGTCATTTTGTTAATTGCATTTTCATATGGTAGCTCCTCTCTGCATATAATGAAACCTATCATTTGTCCTCAGCTGACCCAAGACACAGTACACACACACACACACACAAATACACACCGCTCATATTACCAAAAGTTTTTAGGGAAGAACTAATCATTACATCTGAGAGGCTTCAGGTCATATTACAGATCCCTTCTATCTCCATTGCTCTCCTTAGAAAATCCTCTCCACTCCAGCATATTGAACTTTAATTAGACATTTTGGTTTGAACTCAGTATGTGAGTCTCCGAAGGCACGGAAAGACATAATTGAATGTGTTTCTCTTCACCTTAACAATTTTGAACTCGCATTCAAAGGAAGCTGTCATCCCAGCTGCGCCCTAACCTGCGATCCAAATGAACACTTCTCATTGTAGTGTCACAGTCTGTGTTTTCACTCTGAGAAGAGGCATGTTGTTATGTGTTAAGTCAAATAACCAGAGTTGCAAAGGACTCTTTGTTGTGTTTCACAGACGGCCTTTTCCTCACATTTTTACTGGCAGTCAAAAGATATATTTGAAGATAAAACACAGTCCAAGCTCACACAAGCCTGTTTCTTTAATACCAAGGGAACGCCAGAGGAAAACATTAAAGAATTTTGAACTTTTATGTGACAACCTTAGCAGCTCTTGAAACTCTTTAATCACATGAATCATCTCAAATCAAAAGCCCAACAAACAAGTTACATTTAAAATAAAGTTGTTGTTTCTTTTCAGTACTATTTTGATTCATGCAACCCCCACAGGGAATTTGAAAGATTCAAACATATGGATTTTTTTTCTTTCTTTGCGTTACTAATGGATGCTGATTACACAAGTGCTGCCATGATAATGACCACAACTGCATGTGTTTGCCATAATTCAGTGCATGGTGTCATGGCTGTGACTCTAGGAGTTTGTCCTCAGATCTGGTCTTAGGCTCTGGAGTATTATTGGATATCAGTCATCCTGAAAAACGTCAATCATGAGACATTTTGGAACGGAGAAAGGGAGCTCCAGTTTTTTCTCTGTGTGCCATTACACTTACTGTATTTGCCTGTGCAGCATGAGTTTTCATTATGTGTTTACATTTTTTCTTCTTTTTGATTGGCTAATTGGTCACTTTATATGACAAATATAAAGGTTTAAGGAAAAGTAAAGCAGCTATAACTTCTATGCATTATATTCTTTGCAGAGAAACATGCCAGCTACAGTACTTTATGCTGTATATTTTGAAATAACTGTTTGACATTGAGAATCCTGTTTTAACTTTTGACCAAGACTTTACAGTATCTCTGTATAGGAGATTGTTCTTCTTGGCTACTGTTGTGCACAGTACACACACTGCCACCCTTTCCCTTGTCATTATATTCATTTGCAAAACTCCACAACAATTTACAGAGTGCATGCACAGACCAAAGACACGCATGTTTTCTGAGCTCATAAACTCAAAATAATGCATTGTGTGTTCTTTATTGTAGGAAGAAGTGTATTAGTTTTGTTTTGTCTTGAGACATGTCAGTTGTAGTATGCAGATGGTAACAGCATGCCAGTACATATTGCAACTTAAAACACTGTGTTCTCTGACAAGCTCCATGGGGGAATCTCAGAGGCACAGGGTCTTACGAACGGCACCTCATTAGAAACAGTTCTTGAATTCCAATTTTCATCATTTTAATTATGACAGTCATTCTTTCCAAAAATGGCCAAACAGCATTTTAACCTCCCACCGTGTCACCAGTCGAGCCTTTAGGATCCTGCTGTAGGTGGAGTCTTCTCCTCCTGCCTCTTTGATGTGTTCTCCTGTTTGCCTGGTCCTCAGCTCCTCCCCCTGCACTCCTCCCCTGCACTCCCTCAACCCAACCTACAATCCCACTCATGCACACTGCGGCCTCTCTTTCTCCTGAGTACCGCAAGGAGTAACCTATCAAGCCTTTGCTGAAGGATGTTATAAATGAAAATTTTTGCCAATATTCCATCCACTTTGCTAACTGGATTCAGTGATATGTGTTCCCCCTGTACAGTATATTTCAGAACCTGCAGTTTAAAGCTGAATACTTGCAATGTACCTAATTTCTCTGTAGGCACTCAAGAGATTAAAAATTGATAGAGTGGATGAGGAAAAGCTCTGTGAGCGTGTGTTTGTGTGTCTTTGTTGAGTGTTGATATGTGGGCTCGTATTTGTGTGCATTTGTGTTTGAGACCCATAATACTGTGTGACCTGAAGTGTACAGTAGTTGTTTTACATGAGAATATATCTCTCCCACTATTTCCAGACCAGTAGAACAATAGGCCCAAGTAATTATTACAACTTGGATTATGAAGATATGTGAGGAGCTTGATTTGAAATTAGAAACCATCATACCAAAAATGTCTCAATGTACAGTTGTCAGAGCGCACAATCTCTTTAACAACCGTAGATGTATTGATGATACTATTTGCAGTGATATCAGCAGACTGTAAGTCAATATGTTCAATGAAATTAAAAGCCAATTTCTCTTGCTGTGATAAAGGAACACAAATCATTGGTTCAGTTCCAAAGAGTGATAAAGGAATCTATAAATTTTGCATTTACAAGATCCTGCAACGAAGGCGTTGTAAGTTACTCTTTCTGGGCACCGCAGGTTCGAGCAGCACCGACGTTAAGGAAAACCGAAACCTGGACAACGTGTCCTGCAAAGACGGGATGGGAGTGGCTGAACAGCTCCCCAATGGAAGCGGCCTGGGCAGTCGAAAGCGCCCCCTAGAGGAGGGAAACAATGGTCATGCACACTCCAAGTTTCGGGCCAAAAAGCGCAAGAAAACCCCAGGGCCAGTCCTGCCCAAGAACGCTCTGATGCAGCTGAATGAAATCAAACCGGGTCTACAGTACAAACTGCTGTCTCAGACAGGACCAGTCCATGCACCGGTTTTTGTCATGACTGTGGAGGTCAATGGACAGATGTTTGAGGGCATGGGCCCAACAAAGAAGAAGGCTAAACTGAACGCAGCTGAGAAAGCTCTGCGTTCCTTCGTCCAATTCCCCAATGCCTCTGAGGCACACCTGGCCATGGGTCGAACACTGACAGTGAACACGGACTTCACGTCAGACCAAGCTGACTTTCCTGATATGCTCTTCAATGGCTTCGAGACACCGGCCGCACCTGAAGAATCCTTCTATCTCGGCTCCAATGGTAGCAGCTCCTTAAACTCTCTAGGGGAGTACCCACTGCCCACGCCACCTGGCAGCAACCTTGTTCAGGCCCCTTTGCCCCCTCCATCGGCATTCAACTCGCCCTCCAGTGGCAAAAACCCAGTCATGATCCTCAATGAGCTCAGGCCAGGCCTCAAATATGACTTTGTCTCAGAGAGCGGGGAGAGTCATGCCAAGAATTTTGTGATGTCAGTAACGGTGGATGCACAGACGTTTGAAGGCTCAGGGCGCAACAAGAAGCTGGCTAAAGCCCGGGCAGCGCAAGCTGCCCTCTCAGCTCTCTTCAACATGCAGCTAGACCAGACGCCATCCCGGCAACCCATACCAAGAGAGGGATTACAGCTTCATCTACCCCAGGTAAGATACTACCACTCAAACACTCAATGGCCATGGCATACACTCATTGGTCTCTTGAATGACGTCTAAGTAAGACCCACAGTTAGGATATACAAAGCACTATTTCATTGAGTCTTTTAGATAGCCCCAGTTTCTGGCCACTTGAGTGTCTGTCACTAAAAGTCACCATTGTACTTTTGAGTCAAATGCAGAGACATTTCAAACACTTCACTGCCAGTTATCAATTCTGTCCTCACAAAAGCTGCCAGTGGAACATTTATTCAGCCTTGTCAATCATCACCAGACTTGAAACACTAATCAAAATTTAAGACAGTTCAGAGTGACAGCAGATGCAATCGCGAAGATTAACAAAGGTTGTGCAAGCGGGTGAAACATTAAAGCTCTTAAAGATTTTTTATGACACTACACAATGGATCCAGACATTCATGATGATCACTACTACTCCCAATTTCATCATTCTTCCTGGTAGGGCCCTAATGTCAGATGAGTTACAACCTTTACCCTTATGAATAACACTTCCACAGTGAACGACTGTCTATGTCATGCATCTGATTGTAGGAAATGGAAATGGAAACAGAACTTGTCTTTTGAGGGGTAGAGAGGTCCACTCCAAACTCCTCCACCTGTCAGACTGTTATCATCCACATCTCATTTAAATCAGCTTTGCAGGGACTAAAGGCTGGTGGTCACTTTAGATGCTGCTGTGGTGGTGACTGTCAGAGCGGTGGCAGTGTGTGAAGAGAGATAACATGGTCAACAAAAGCTAATCGGCTCGACACACTGTCCTCAGTCCCCTCTCAAAGCCTTTTTTCTTCTTTTTGTACTCACTCCACTTGTCAACTGATTTATTCAGCAAGCATCCTATTTTAATGACAGCGACCCCACTAATTGCTGTATTAATTCTATGTCGCCTGGTGTTTAATTTCTAGAGCCTGTTTCCACCTGGAATGGCACTAATGGGGAAAAATAGTTGGATTCAAGTGCTGTTGCAAAAAATAATGTTAAAAATAATACATCCACTAAAAACTGTGTGAAGCGTCAGAAATACCTGGGCATGTAAACTTTTATTGATTTATTACATTTTTCAGACATGTTCTACTGTTACTTTTGAGCCCCGTGAGAGATTAACATTTATTTCTACACTGAAGACGACCTTGGTATCGAAAGTCAAATGATCAAGCTATGAGTGGGTGACTCAGAAGTAGCAGGGAAGTAATATCGGGCTAATTTCTTTAATTAGTGGTCACCCAGCCGTCATCTCTCTGCCTCCGTCTGTCTTCATTTTCCATCACATTAGCAATGGATAAAGAGCCAGCGAGAAGAGCTGGCTGTTCAAGACGGAGAGAGACGTTCAGTGGAGGTTCTGCAAGAGTTTTGTGTGATTTGAATTGCGGAAGAGGTCGACAAACACTTTGTTCACATCTGTTACCGTGGTTTACTTGTTTGGTTTTTGCTTTTTGTGATTCACTGTCAGGAGGGACATGGTAAATTATAACTGTCATGCCCAACTCAAACAGCCTTGCTTGAGAGACTGTTAGGTATACCTCAGGGGGTCAACCCACTTTCACTTGTTGCCGTTTTTCAACGCTCTGACTCTTGTTTGAAGCTGAGTGTGAACGCCGTGACAGGTACATGGTGCTCTAAGGGAGGATAACATCAGACGTGCTTTGTAAGCTGACATATCTGACACAGGCTCCTGTTTGTGTGGCTGCGTGTGTGTGTGTTTCCAGGTTCTGGCTGATGCCGTCTCTCGCCTGGTGGTGGATAAGTTCAGTGAGCTGACAGACAACTTCACCTCCCCCCATGCACGGCGGAAAGTCCTAGCAGGGGTCGTCATGACAACAGGTAGATTTTAAAGGAAAGAGATGACTTGTGTTTTCATGCCACAGCACTGCCAGTCAATTTTTTAAGTGTTCCAGGTATTGAGCAGAGCCAGTGCTTTCACTTGAATACTCTTTCCTCAGTAGTCTTCACTTATGCATAAATACATATGTTTGCACCGTTTCCGTTAACACCTTGA
This sequence comes from Caranx ignobilis, assembly GCA_021432705.1. NCBI lineage: Eukaryota > Metazoa > Chordata > Actinopteri > Carangiformes > Carangidae > Caranx > Caranx ignobilis. The sequence continues at coordinate 18,374,310 of MU269983.1, forward strand.
ACTCTTCTGATCTTTCAGCACAGTTACTCAAATGTTGTATTTACTGTAGCTGTAAATTTGAGATGCTGTATTCTTAAATCTTCTACTCCAATCAATTCCAAAACATCTGCAAAACACAGATTATCTTAACATCACAATAGTCACTCCCTGTAGTTAACAGAAGGATGATTAACCTGATACAGGAACACAACCTGCCAGCAAATATAGTAAGTAGACTTAGCTTCATCTGAACAAACCAGATGTTAAAATGACATTAATGCAACATAATTTTTTACAGAATGACGCTTCTGCTTTGCTACTTTTTAATTAAAGTGGCAGTATTGGATATCTTAATAATAGAAATGTATCAGCTGACAGTGTGTCTAAACTGGGTCATTCATAGTGGTGAACCTACAGAGAAGTATCACCTGAATCTGAAGCTACCTCAGGTTTTACAGCTTTGAGAACATGAGTTTCAGCTCATTGTTTCACTGTTCACAGCTGCTCTGTTTTGGTTTCTCTCACTGCTCCTGCCTTGTTATCAGCTGGAGTAGGCAGCAGTTTTTTTGTGTTAAAAACTCTCAGAACCCACAGTACACTCCCTTCCCAGCTCGGGACATTAGACAGACAAAGTTATAGCCACTAGCTGAGTCAGGTATTTCGACCCTTTTGTTAAGTTTAAGGTCGTTATGTTTTTGCTACACTAACACTAACTTTCCATCCAAATGACCTGTCAAGGTGTAAAATCTCATTTTAAGCCACATGTACAGCGTGTACTTTGAGGGTTTGCATCTATTGACTAATATGTCTTTGTTCTCTCTCCCCCCAACAGGGACAGATGTTAAGGAAGCACAGGTCATTTGTGTCTCCACGGGAACCAAATGCATCAACGGTGAGTACATGAGTGACCGTGGCCTGGCGCTCAATGACTGCCACGCTGAGATAATCGCCCGACGCTCGCTCATCAGGTACCTCTACACTCAGCTGGAGTTCTTCCTCAGGTCAGTGGACTGTGTAAAATTGATTTTCCATACGCAGTACAGTGTTTAGCCTGTGGTCTTGTGCTTGTGCTGATGATTTAATTAATTTTAGGCCCAGTTAAATTAGGTACAGTGGAAAAAAAATAATTTAAATAAACACTGAGTGTTGTTTGTCAGCCACGTATTGATGTTGCCATCTCTCTGTTGTCATAGCAACATCAAGGAGGACCACCAGAAGTCGATATTCATGCACTGTGACAAGGGGGGCTACAGGTTAAAGGACAACGTGCAGTTCCACCTGTACATCAGCACCTCGCCCTGCGGAGACGCCAGGATCTTCTCCCCACACGAGGCCGGAGTGGAAGGTTGGCAGAGCACCACACTCCTCATCCCTCCTCCTCTGCTCAGCCGACATGTTATTCACTTCACTCTCAGTTCAGGATTCAGCTTAAGCAACTTTATTTTATTTAATTAAATTTGTAGTTTTTCCTCTTCTGCTTGGTTTCATTTAATTAGAATTGTATTCCAGTGTCCAAATGCACATAACAGATACATTTAAACAAGGCTCTAGTAATTAGAGCTTTTTTTTTTTTTCATTCTCTGTCTGTCTCTATCAGTCTTTCTCCCACCCAGCCCACCCACACCGTCTGTCTGATTAACCTCCCTCTTACTCTTGTCAGAGTGTTTTCCCTTACACATGGCAGACTGAATAGAAAACAGCCACATTCAATTAGTCACTGAATAGATGGAGCTGCTGCTGGTGAAACGGGAGAAAACATTGACAACATAATAAAAATAATAAGACTTGATTGTGTGGAAGCTGTTTTTTTGTTTTCTTCTCTTGGAATCTGTTTTCTTATGTTGAGGATATATAGGTTATATAGATATTTACATAGTGATAGGGAGGTGAGAGAGGTGTCAAACTGTTTTATAAAACAACACCTAGTCTGACATGTTCGTCTAAACACAGGTAGCTGGTCCGGTAGCAGGTAGCCTCAGGAGTTAATGTTTTGCATCTCATTCTTATGTCTCTGTCCCCATGTTGGTGCGCTCAGACCAAGGAGACAGACATCCTAACCGAAAAGCACGGGGCAGCTAAGGACCAAAATTGAGTCGGGGGAGGGCACCATCCCAGTGAGATCCAGTAACACCATCCAGACATGGGACGGCGTCCTGCAAGGAGAGAGGTTACTCACTATGTCCTGCAGTGACAAGATAGCAAGGTAATGTGGTTCCTGCCTTTATTTGTGTTATTGTTTACGTCATAGTTAATATGCACTTCTAACCAGCAGCTGTACAAGAACATATAAAAAGACTATAACATTTTCGAATATACAGATGGTTTGTGGCTAAACTTGAACTATTTTGTCAACAACTAAATGTGTTCTCCTCCTGGTATTTGAAGGTCTGGAAACACCTTAAGAACCAATGAAAGGCCAGTTTAGTCAACTCAGTCAAATGTTTGAATTATTTTTCCTCTCCTGATGTTCACAGAAACATTAGTCCTCACTTTACAGGTTGTCTGGAGTTGTTACTCATGTATGAACTACTACAACAGTGGACTGAACTCTCTGGAGTTTGTCAAATCAGTTTTCTAGTTGGTGTCAGACATCCAGCAAACACTGTTGCTGCTGTGCTGTAACTAGCCTGGTGTGTCAGCAACACCTTAAAATGAAATCACTGTTCCTTGTTTTATCAGTCATTGTTCTGCTGCTTATCTGGCTCCAGGTCACATCAGTTGATAATTTATATACTTATAAACTGTTATATGCAGCATGTATGTCGTGATATGTGCTGACAACAGTGTATCTGAATTCTATTATGTATGTATTTATTTCTCCTTCTCTTGTCTCCTTTTATTCCTTTTATTTGTATTATTTACCTGAATCTGTCCTAGCTCTATTTATTCTCTTTTACACTCACACAGACTCGAGTTTTTCCCCATAAGTGATCACCGTTAAGATAGCGTTTCCTGAGTTCAGTACAGAGTCTGCTTTTAAATATTCCATGTCTACTTTTATGCTGTATGTGGGTGTTGGGGGGTATGGGGGGTGGGAGGGATAGGGTGTTTTTAAGTATGGAAAGCACTTTTTTGTTGCAATTTAATTGTATGAAAAGTGCTATAGAAATAAAGTTTGACTGATTGATTGATATTAATTATATCGACACCTAACCCTAACCCTCGTTAAGATCTTAAAGGTCATGAATATATTTTTTAGAAATCAAGAAAACATGATTAGCCATGTTTTATGATTTCATGTCTTCTATTTACTCTAACTGCAGTCAATGGGCTTGTTTCCCTGCTTTGTCATCTCAAGTGTATTTCCTTCAGGGAGCGTCAGGGACAGCTGACTTGATGGATCCTCTGTCCCTGGGGCCATTTTTGCAGGCAGATCATAGCATCTTTAGTCTCTGTCCATGTTCAAGGCAACACCGCACCTCCGTCATGATGAACGACAAAACTTCTCCATAACTCTTCACATGAGCCCTTCTCTTTCTCCTTCTTTTTCTACTTCTCCTCTTCCTCCTCCATCGCAGCTGAACACTCAGAGTGATTGAATGCTGAGTGTGTATTTAACGAGGCAGATGTCTGCTGCTGCAGTGGCTGCTGTTTGCACCGTGAGAGAGGTTTTGCACTTTCAGCGTGTTGGTGTTGCTTCTAGTGATTCAAATTTTGTGTGGTTGTCCAAAGCAGAAGGATCCAAGTCAGTAGAGGGCAAAATAGGTTGGAGACTGTACATATGTTATTTTTTCTGGCCAGGCTTTACCAAACATGAAGCTCAAACATGAAATAATTTAAAGTTGACACCTTTTAGAGTCCAGAGTTGACACAGTGTGTCACAGAATTAACCCTTAACAGTTCACTTCCTTTTGGCTTGCCATGTGATCATATGACCGAGCTTTCAGCCTGCTTAGAAATCTGAGTGATTGTAGGCTGCTGTCTGATACAGCTGACCAGGACACTTTGACCACACCCTTACACTTGTTGTTTTCTCTCCGCTCATTTTTCTTCACATTTTTCACACTTAGCAGCTCATCTTCAGCAGGAACAAGCCGTCGCCCGCTTCATGTCTGTCATTCTCAGCTGTTTGAATGAGCAAACAGACACAACTCTTCTGGGTTATTTCTCTCAGTTTGTCGCGTTTTCTCCTCTTGTTGCTTTAACAGGTGATCACATGGGATTTAAATTTTTGACCTTATCCTCCTCTGTGTGTGTGTGTGCATATACTATGTAAGTGTGTAGATGCACAGAGCATGATGTTGAATAAAATAGCGAAGAAATACAGAGACATTTGACGGGAATGAAATTGAATGCCTCTGAAAACATAACTCAGAATGTGAGTGCCCGCTTGTCTCTGTTTGTGCGTCCTTCAGTCTTTTCAGATATATATGTGTAGCCCGGATGAAAACATGTGCAGGTGTGTGCGTGTGTGTTACTGTGGTTTTGTGCGTAGCCCAAAATATAATGTAGCTGTTTGACTGTGCTCAGTGTGTGCTTTACTGCTCGCAGCTATGAATTCAGATTTCAGCTTGACACACAATATCACGCACTCGCTCACACGCAGACACACCAAGAGTATTGCATATGGAAACGGGACCCTCTGTGTCGCCCCGGGGACTTATATCATGCTCGCATATTCCTCATTGTTCTGGGTACATTTTAGTAATTTCACACACTCCTTCAAACAGCCTGAAGTGAAAGGGAGAGTGAGAGGAGCTCATCATCACACCACTAGTGTCTTGTCTGTGTCAATTCGTTCCCTTCCCTTGGTAAGGATAAAGGTCAGCGGTGATCAATATTTTTCAATATCAACAAATCCAACAAAAAGACAAAATCCAGCAATGAACTGCTCCTCATAACTATGAGTCCAGGGAGGCATGCCTCACATATTTATTTCTGTATGCCACTGCTCAATTGTTGTCCAAACACTTATTAAAAAAACACATCAGTGACTCACAGCATACAGTAACACTTCTCACCACAGCAACACAAATATGTGCCTGTTCACAGCAGAGAATTGTCCCCAGCACACATATTATTTCCTCCAGTTTGAACAGTGTTTGCTAAAAAATGATATTGTCCCTTGTTTGGCCTTGGCAGAGTACATACTCTACTGAGTGTCACTGAAGTTCAAAATGAAACTTTATATTCATGAACCGTTGTTGTGTGTAGGATTTAGCTGAATACACCTTCCCTCTGTAGAGCCTGTGTTTGGTTTGTCCATTCTGGGCCACTGTAGGAACACGGTGGCCTCTGTAGAGGAGGACCTGCTCCCTATGGAGATATGGAGGGTTCGCTCCAACCTACTGATGAAAGCACAGTGATTCTCAGTTTCAGATGATTATACACTAATGAAGACTTTATATCAGAGGTCTTCAACCGGGGGTCCGCAACCCCTAGAGGGTCTGCGGCGGTAGTGCGGGGGGGTGTTGCAAAAGTTTTGGTTGATTAGATAATTTTTTATAAATAACAGAAAATCAAACCGTCTATTTGAATAGCTTGTATACATGATTATCATACAGTTGACAGGCATGTTTGAAATAAAACCATGAACATAATGAACCTGTGTATTATTTGGATAGTTTACTATTGAATGCACAATAACAAGGTACATGATACATGACACTGGCCCAGTATAAAACACAATTTTATACATTATATATAGTAGGGGGTCCCTGCTCTGCCTCTCCATCAGTTTGAGGGTCCTTGGCCTGAAAAACATTGAAGACCCCCACCTTTATGCCATTATGTTCTGCCCCCTCCTGTTCCTGTTGTTTTAGTCTTCTAAGATAACCCCAGCCTCGTCCTTTCAGCCATTCATCTCTCTTTAACTTTTGCTTTTGCTCAATGTCTTTACTCACTCTTTCTCCAGTCTGCAACCTCGCCCCCTCCCTACCTCCCCCCTCCCCCTGTCTCCCCTCCTCCCTCCCCCACAGAGGTGGGCAGGCAACGCTTCACAGAGCATGTCAATGGGAAAATGACTTGGGAAAGATGGCTAATGACACAGCATAGAAATACAGAGGAGTGTGTAGGAAATGAAACTAGATCCTTTGGAGTGTACACAACTGTAGGTCTGTGTGTGGCAGATGGCAGTAGCAGATCATACATGTTGCTTGTGCTGTTGTGTGTACGTGAGTGTGGGTGTGTGCCTACTACATCCGGTACACACATAATACATGATCATATTTCTTTGTGTATTCAACCTCCAAAATGTTCAGTTCTGAGGAAACTTCCTCTTCTTTTCTTCTTTATCCCACACATCAGTCTTTACCCAGAAATGTACACGTCATCTGTGGATAGTCGCCTGCATGTTGTTGTGATTAATAATAAAAAGGATTCATAGCTTCTAAAGAAAACTTAAATGAAACTGAAGCGTTTCACTGATGCAGGCAGAAGTGTGTTGTGAGGTGAACCAGTGTATTTGGTTTGATCTCATGTTACTATTTGATTGTCCTCTGAACATCTGAGTGTCCATGTTGAGTCTGTCCAACCAATCGGCTCCACCTCCAGTTGATGTGATGTGTGTTTTCCGTTGGCAGGTGGAATGTGGTGGGAATCCAGGGTTCTTTGATGAGCTACTTCACAGAGCCAATCTACTTCTCCAGCATCATCCTGGGCAGCCTGTACCACGCCGACCACCTCTCCCGGGCCATGTACCAGCGCATCGCAGACATCGAGGACCTGCCCCAACAGTTCACTCTCAACAGGCCTTTACTCAGTGGTAAGAGTCCTTTTGATCTGCAGCGGACGGGCGAAACGAGAAAGGAAATCAGATAAGAATCCTATTATAATATGCTGAACTTCTAACTTAACAAGCATGATTGTGTTCTCATATTCAAGCTTTGAAACTCTAATCAAACCACAGATATCCTAATAGCAAAGAGGAGGACGGTAATCCGAGCAGTGAACATGTTTGTCCTGCTCGCTGGTCAGTCCACAGCTGGAACACAGTCGCTGCTTTTCTCATGTTTGATGTGAACTGACATTTACCTTGATTCTGGGGAATTTGAATAGCTTTGTATAAATTTTCAGCATCGGCTTGACCTTTGAAAAAGGCCGTATAGATCAGGACCATGGCTTTTTTTTCTGACTTTCCATTTTTAGCCACAGGATTCAGTCTTTGTCTTCTGCTTGTTCAGAATTCCCTCACAAACACATGTGAGCTTGGCCACATGTTTTTACAGCAGCCACAGCTACGTTACATCTTTATCTCTGTAGCCCTAGAGCATCTTAGACTTCTCTCTTTAGTCTTATTGGAAGAAAACAAATTGATACAGATATTGACAACAGCAGACAAGAGGCTGATTGACCACAGATCAACCGATCTGAAAACCTCAGTAGTTTTGTTTTAGTCATTTCAAATCAATGGGTCTTTAAACAAAGCAGAGCTCCCATTTGTAGCCAGTGACTGTCAGTAACTTACCTCACTATAACAAGATACCCAACATTTGCTGCATGTACACTAGCATTTATTGAAAATGCCATTACACTTTGGCTATTTAATGTTTCCAGCTGATTTGTTTCAAAAAAAGAATCTTGTTTAAGTTACTAAAATACAATTAAGAGCAGGACAGAGAGCCAAATGTTAGCCTAAACTCTGATAACCTCCAGTTTAGCTCCTAGGGGGTGACATGAGGTGTCCTATCACAGAGGCTGAATCTATATACAATAGGAGCAGCTCCTCCTGTGTGGCTGCTCTCAAAACGACGGGGTAATAGCCGGGGGTTATTAACCTTTTCCGCTTTAGAAAGTTTTTAGCTGTGAAGGGCTGTGGTGTTAGAGCGCTGAGGATTTCATCCCCTTTAAATCATCTTCTGCCACAAGTGCTGTCAAATGGAACCAAGGAGCTTAATAGGCACACACACATACACACACACACAGAGCAAGACACTGGGATTTATGGCATCCATATATCTCCCATTTATGCTTGAGATACAGTAGAGGCCAAAGTCCCATAATGTGCTGGAGGAGAGCAAGCTGGGTCCTCGTGGGTGGATGGTGTTGTGTGTCTCCACTGAGTTACACAAAATAAATGGCAAAAAGAAACAAAGTGCTGTTTCAAGACAGTGGCGCAGAGGGAGTAGCTGTCATGCAAGGAATAGGCTTCCATGTTTGGATACCTCAGCCACTGTTTAATACATCCATGCAGCAGGGGAGCAGCAGTTTTAGTTGTCGTGGGTCTCAAAGTAACTTTGGAAAAGAGGATAATCATCTCATTGCATAACAGTCCTTTTTACTGGACTCTCAGTGACTCAGATTCTTGACATAATGTTGGGAACAGGTTGGGAACAGTGTCAGCCGTGATGATAAAGGAAAACATTGTTTGTTTTTGTTTTTTTGCTGCTCACGCTGTGACCCCATGTGGCTCTGATTTCAGGTATAAGTAACGCAGAGGCCAGGCAGCCAGGCAAGGCACCAAACTTCAGTGTGAACTGGACGGTGGGCGACCAGGCCCTAGAGGTCATCAATGCAACCACAGGAAAGGACGACATGGGCCGTGCGTCACGACTCTGCAAGCACGCCCTCTACAGCCGCTGGGTGCGCCTACACTCCAAGGTAAATGCGCTGTGCTTTTCAGTGCAAACCATGAAGTAACTTGATATCCACCTTTATTTACTCACAGTGTGGGCTGCTTTCTGTCCCTGCTGCTTTGGCCACATTTGGCTTCTTCACCATCCAGTCATGTTTTGTTGAATCAATCATGTGCTTGGAAAACAATTTAAGAATTTGCTATTTGCTACTGTGTGATCCAGCAGCAACACATCAATCTTCCCTGACTGAGATAATCACAGATATGATTCATGTCACATTAAGCAGCTGGACACAAACCTGGAGTTTAGAATCTGGTTCCTGTGAGAAGCTGCAGTAGTTTGAGACTTTGGCGGTCAGGCATTATACTCAATTCCAGTAGCATGATTGATTCCCAGACCGCCTGCAGAGACCTGACTGGTCAAACAGGAACAGACATATCCAGTGTTGACACTGTGGGTATAAGTTGGCCTTTAGATTAGAGAGAGGACAATCTGTGTGGCTGATTGAATTAATGCTGACTCTACAGAGCTGCACTGCCCTGTATATTTACTGTATGTTTGCTTTTAGAACTCATTCAGAACTTTTATCTTGAAATGATGACTCATTGATTTTTGTGATGACATTGCTCCCTTTGTGTCTCTTTCCATTTCAGCTGTCATCCATTTTGCGGATCAAGGTGCTGAAGCCCAGTTCTTACCATGAAGCCAAGCAGGCAGCCACAGAGTACCACTCTGCTAAGCAGGCGCTCATCAAGGCCTTCCACAAGGCCGGCCTGGGGGCATGGGTCAAAAAGCCCATTGAGCAAGACCAGTTCACCCTCAGCTCCTGAGGGAGTCATGGGACCAAGGCATTCCTATACCCCCCACTCCTTCCCCCCTTGACCCAGGCCTGAAAGCAAGAGAGCCCCTGATTAACAGCCCGCCCACACAGACACTTACCTCCGTCCCATGTGTCGGCACGCACGTGCACTTTGTACTTGTGGAAAATAAACGTGCGTAGTTTTACAAACCATCCATAGCTCGTCATTCTCATTCCTCAGAGGACCTCCGCCTCACCGTGTCTCCTCCTTATTTTCATTTTTAATGGATGGTGTTTTTCATCTTCTTGTTTTTTGTTTTAAAACTGGAATCCATGGTTTTTACACCACTCAGTCGTTTCTGTTTCCCAGAGAAATCATGTTTTACATGTGGAAGTTGAACTTATACAGTTTCTGTCTATTTTCTTGATCAGTGATTGTAGCCAGTTTAGGGTGAAATGTAGCCTAGAAACACAGGATCTTTGTTAAGTAAATCCAATGTGTATGGACCTAAACAAAATATATATATAAATATAAATATATATATATATATATATATATATATATATACACACACTTGCTAAAATTAACGACTATGACGAATTTTAATTTAAAGATGCATAAATCTTCAGGATGTAAATCTAGTGCTGAAAAGAAAGAACAATAACTAGTTATAACGATTAATGTGTGTTATTTGGTCCGTTGCTTAGATGAGAGTACATGTTGTTAGCCCCTGTATTAAAGATGAAAATGTTACACAATATTGTCGCCCTGTTTGATTCACTGACTGGAAAGAATATGCAGTACAGGACAGGTGACGCTGCAGTTTAGTAAACCTTTTTTTTTTATTATCATTTTTTTATGTCTGACTCATCCATACATATGTTCTGTAAGTTATTTCACACCACTCTCATTTCATACTTGAACACTGGGGGGTCATGTTGACTCCTTCCCTTGCCTGGGTCTTGGGACAAGCTTTGGGAGGTGCTGCACGTTGTATTTTTTTCTTGATCTAAGCCATGGCTTTGCATGGGAACTGAACTGGGAGGCCTGCAGAGCAGAAAACATGTGGTGGAGCCCCGTGCATCCATCAGTGAATGATTTTGAATGAATGCCAGCATCTTCCTCCACAGGCAGCTTTGAATCTGTGTCTCTGTTTTCTAGATTTCTTGTGACTTCTTGTTTGTTTGTTTTGGGGGGAGGGACAGGGACACTTTCTTTTTTTTTCTTCTAAAAACTGGGCATTTGAGGATGGGGGGGATAATACTGCAGTGAAAATAGTGATAGTATCAACAGACCTCTCAGATCTTGTAACTATGTCACTTTGTGGAAGGGATCCATGATAGCCGTCAGTTGAACTATCCATAGGAGGCATGGTCCGTGTACTGTAGTGCCACGTACAGTACTGTTTATGAAGTTACACTCACTAGATACCACATTATGCCAGTCTGTAGTGATTGTCTAAGATGCAAACATGTTGTAATCCCTCCACGTAGCTCTCTCTCTGGAAACAGCTGGAGGAGCAGAGCAGCACCATGCAGTCCCTGTGTGAACAGACTCAAATCGTGCGCTAACACAGCACCTGATCAACTCTGCCACTAGGTTACAACCAAATGTCTCACAGCGTGATGTCATTTTTGTCTCCTCTACTTCAGAAACACGTCAGTTGCGTAGCTCGACGAGACCTTTTGTGATTTGGTCGTTTGACACCTGTGCACCCTGAGTGTGTAACTGTCCTCATGTCTCCAATGTATAAATGAGGACAAGTTTCCATGTCAACCGCAGTCTACTCCTATCCGAGCTGTAGGAAATGTATGTGTGTACGTGTATGTGTGTGTGTGTGTGTGTGTGTGTGTGTGTGTGTGTGTGTGCTCAGGCGTCTTTAAACATACTCTGTGGAATCTTCACCAAAGATGATGATGTCCATGTGTGTTTCTGTCCCAGTGTTTTTTTTATATCTTACACTTTTGTTTTTCCTTCAGAATCCACATTGATTTGTTTTTTGTGGATCCGCTGACCAATGTACTTCTTCGATTTGTACAGAAACAGTGTGTTCAATCCAACATTAGGGGGGGGAATTGAATTGTCAGGCTTCTTTAGTGCATCTATTGCTGTTGGTGGCCATGTGTATGTTGTGTGACCTGCGACCATTACTGCTGCAATATAGTAGTTGTGTGTGTATATAAGGAACAACACGAGTGACAAATTGTGTTCCTGAACAATCAATTCATCCCAGTCTCTGGAGAACTGTCTGTACATCTCTCCCCACTGTTGGGATGGTGATGATGATCATCCAAAGTATTAGTGGTTCTGTGTGACTCACTGGGCACCATAAAGCATGGCACCAACACTGCCGGGTTTTTACAGGCTTCATCCCTATTGTAGCCACCCGTGTTTCAAAGAAAAAAAAAAAAAGATATGCATTGTAAGGTGCCTGAGCTCAAAGTGGCATCCACTAGCTGGCACGTGTGATGTCTTCTATGTACCTTTTTCACTTGTATTTGGTTGTTTTATGAGTCAGTATTAGAGAAGAAGAAAAGAGGGCATCTCCTAGTTGGTAACAACCTTGTAAACAGTGGGATCCAGTGCCCCCTGACAAATAGACCCAGACCAAAGTCACAAGCAATATTCCTGATGTCTCCTTTAACGTCCGCCCATCACAAACAGGAGTCTGATGACGTCTCCCTCCCCCTTTGCCCCTCCAGTCTTTGCTCGTCTCCTTTTATCTTCTCTCCCCACAAAGCTGTCTGAGGTTTTTATATAGATATATATAGATATGTATAGAGATATATATGTATATATATAGATATACATATTTCTCCCCTAAAGACTGCCTGCTTCTCAAGTTTTGTTTTTCTTTTGACTGCACTAAAGATGTCAACTGATGATGTCATGATGAAAACCGTCCCCGTTTATGGATCGGATGGCAACTATCACAGCAAGAACTGAACTGCTTCTGCTTTACCCTTTGTGAATCCTCAATGATGGTCAGTGCCCCCCTCCTCCTCCTTCCTCCCTCCCTCCTCCTCCCTCCTCCTGCAGCTGCGTCTGTAGTGGGTTTTTTTTTTTTTTTATTTGTTGTTTTGTTTGGTGACTCTGGTGGCGCTCAGTGCTCGTCGTCCACTCTGGGTCCACTGCCCCCCCCCCGCCCCACCCCAGTTCTCCTTCTCTCCAGTTGTCCGATGTGTGAAAACCTACACCAACAAAAACCACAACCTTGCATGTACTTCGAACACTGAAGCTGCACCTAGCATGATGACAAACTTTTAAAGGACTCGTGTAGAAAAAAAAATAAACCAGATAAAGATAGATATATAAAATGAACAAAAAATAATAAAAGAGTTCTTAGTTTACTTTTGTACATGGCTGCAGTTCTTTCTTATCTGGGTCTGAATGTCTCTGTCTCTGTCTCAAATGTAAGGAATGGATGTGGAGGGACACGCTGTTGTTCACATGTCTTGTGTGTGCACAGAATGAAGAAGACAGTGGATGTGCGGTCATTTGCTTACCTCAGGACAAAATGCTTCATTTTCTCTCCAGCCCACTCTAAAGGCAGAGGCAAATGAACTGCATCATTGTCTTGATGCTTTCAGTCGCCATCATAATTTATGAGAATCATCAGGACATCTTCCTCCAGCTGTTACTATGACGACAAGGAGGACAATGATGTCAGCAGTGTCAGATGTCCTCAGCAGAGGGAAAACTATAGATGTTAACTCAAGTCAAAGCACTGATGGAATATTTCAAAGCAAAAGCCCTAGTTCTCCCTCTGTGAGTCTGATCCACTGTAATTATTACTGATTATTTCTCATTTCTAGACCTAAGTGTGGTACAAACATCCACTTGGACTCAAGAATTAATTCATTAGATTTTGGTGGTCAGAGGTCAAAGGTCAGCTTGACTCATAACATTATAATGTTCTGTAGATTGTGACCATATTCAGACCAACAACCATACTGGTAGCTCTAGTTTTTATACAAAGTCTTGAGTGTGGCTGTCAAAGGAACATAGTGCAGTGCAAATGATGCAACAGTCAACAACATGGCCATGAAGATAACAGAGCTGATGTTGTTATAACTTTATTTATACATGCTATGTTGGGTTGTTCAGCCTGGTTCTGATGGAAGTTGAAGGTTTCTTGTGGCAAAGTGCAAAGAGTTTGATAGAGAAACTGTCTGCAGTCAGATGCACCTTTTGCACTTCATCATCTTTAGAGGCACTTCAGGACTGAGCCTCTTTGAGTCAAACAATTTTTTTTAAAATTCATTTAACAAGTTATCTTCCTGAAATAGTTTGAAATATATATTATGGATATATTTGTAGTTGTCATCTCCATGTAAAGTGGAGCTGCTTTCTGAGAGGGAAATTTTCAACAGGCACAAATTGCCGGCGTGTTTGGTGTCAATCAGACTCAAGGTGAGGCTGGATTACTCAGACAGGAAGCCTCTCATGCATTTTACTGCCGGTTTTAATCTTGAGCTCACACTGGCAGAAAAGTCACGGCACCAAGTTTCCAGTGTGTGTGTGTGTGTGTGTGTTTACAGTACCTGTAAGGATCACTTTAAGTTGTGTTTGTGCCAACCTTTATGTTCAGTTAAGGAGGAAAAACTCTGACAGTTTCATACCACAGTCATCTTTAACTGTTTAATAACCAGAGAGGAAAATTAGCTTATATCTGACCTCATGTTGTGATCGTGTCATTTTTACCACAGCAAGGCGAACTGAGCTTGACCCTTTGAAAAAATCAGTCAGAAAATGAAGTTGAGCGAAAGGAAAGGCGTGGAGTTTCAAAGAGGAGATATAGAAACCATGGAGGGCTTCCACTCAATGGAGGATATTTTCTGTATGCAGAGAAAGTGTGTGTGTGTGTGTGTGTGTGTGTGTGTAGTATCCCGGCAGATCCTGTCATCAGATCAATAATAAATCACACATCAAGCTTTGCTTTAAACACTAAGCCCCTGTGCTCACAGCTCCATTGACATGATGAAAGCTCATGAAAAAGCAGATTCAAACTGTCATGACAGGCCAACGCAGCAACACAACCAAAACATGCTGGAAACTCTCTGCTCCTCAATAATTCAGAGCCCATCTGCTGAGTGTTAACAGCCAAACATGTTTACATAAACATTAATATTATCACATCTTTAGAATACAAGCAGTACACTTCAGTCCTGAAGACGGCCTTCACCACTGCCAGCTGACACACACTGTGTGTGTATCACACACATTGGTGTAAGATCTCTCAGCTGCTTGTTTCAGTCAGCCAGAGTTTGTCAGTGAACTCGGCTTAAAAGGAAAAATATTCAAAAGTCTTCAGTGCGAATGAAGAGAAATGTTCTTCCCTTAAAGAGCAGTGAGGCTCAAGTATCACACTGACCAGCTGACGTCCTACAGACACACTGGTCTGTGCTTACATGTTGATCTGTCAGTCAAACTCTACAGGGAAGTCAGGTTTTGGCACCATCGCTACACTACAGAGTCAGTTTGAGTCTATATAGAACTGCTGAAGAACCTAAATGAAAGAAAAAGAAAAAGGAGAGCAGGCTTTGCTCTAATCAGATGGAATAAACCTCAGCAGGAACTGAAGTTAAATCACCTGATTTCTGTTTCATTCAGGTTTTAAAGGTCACCATTCTGCTTCTTGCAAAGTAAAGTGAAGCATAAACTTCTATCTACCTTCCATCTTTAAGGTTAACTTGCCTTTATGTCATAGTTTTGTTTTTATATAATGTTGGTTTGATGCCCTTTTTACATTTTCAGCGGCTGTCCTTATCTTTAACCTTAAGTTTAACCCCAGTGGCTCTGTACAGACATCCTGAAACACAAGTGAGGTATTTTGTTGTTTTCGCCAGGATCACTTGATTAAATTTTTTCATCTGTGAAAGCAGGATATTTTAGTCTGTCCAGACTCCTCATTTCTCTGTTTAGTTTTTTTTTGTTTGTTTGTTTTTGTTTTTTCATCTTTGCAAATAAATGAGGAAACATATGATGTGCAACACCACTCAAGTCTGGATGAGACTCAGACCACTAATGATTCCATCAAGGTCATTTTTAATTTCTCCACGTTCTCCAAACACAAGGTACAAAGTGGTAAATGTGCGTTGGAGGGTTGTGTAATGCTTCTGTTGTGTTCCATCTTTTGCAGAGAAATGTATTTTAATCAGCGAAGAGTCTCTGCCAGAGGCACTTCAGCTGAGACAGTATAAAGAGCAACAAAGTCTGAGACTGAAGACTGGATCACAGGAAGTGATCTAATGTCAAACATAAATATCTTTTTTTACCAAGACATTTATGAAATATAAAGCAGAATTCAGTCCATTCCTCTGACACACTTCATGAAAATGGTGAAACCTGTTTAATGAGCCTATTAAATGAAGACATGATGATGAATATAAGTGGAAGACAGTACAACAATAGAAAACCAGAGCATCACTCTAAACAACATATCTTGCATGAGTCTGAGTTAAACATGAAACAACATAGAGCACAGATCCGGATGTGCTATAGGAATGTGTAAGTGTTCGGAGGAAGGGGATGAGGAGGATGAAGCTGCAGAGTCCTCCAGTGCAGAGCGAGTGTGAGAGCGAGGGCAGCAGCTTGTGCCCCTGAGAGAAATGACAAATCATTAGCTTTGGTCCAGGGGTAAATGGGAGCCACACTCTTTCAAGGCCCACATTTCCATTTCAATTTTCTGCTCAACAGAGTTGATGTATGTGGCGAATCACATGGCAAGACCAGTCTCCACCTCGGACGGCTGCAGCCCCCTGTTAGTCACTGGCTACAGTACCTCACTGACCTTGTGTGTCTGTGTGTGTGTGTGTGTGTGTTTCATAAATCCCATTATGAGGGGAGTCTTAAGGCAGCAACATGGACAAGGAGAACATAAGCGTTCCCTAAATGACGGACTAGTCAGTGTGTACAGTGCAGCTGGGAGAAGATGTACCTATCCTCATGTAGTGAACCGTTTTTTTACACAGATAGAGGTCCCGCAGTGGCAGAGCTGCTCTCTCTCTCTCTCTCTCTCTCACACACACACACACACACACACACCTCTGACAGGTACAGTAATGGAAAACTTTACAGAAAGTTGTAGCCAGCAGCTCTGCAATTGTGAGTTCTC
Source organism: Caranx ignobilis (assembly GCA_021432705.1). Classification (NCBI taxonomy): domain Eukaryota; kingdom Metazoa; phylum Chordata; class Actinopteri; order Carangiformes; family Carangidae; genus Caranx; species Caranx ignobilis. The sequence continues at coordinate 18,390,719 of MU269983.1, forward strand.
GTCTGAAAGTGGGGCAATAAAAAATGTTTCTGTTGAATAAAGTAGGAAAATGGATGGAAAATGAATAGCACATAATGTAGCCTGTCACAGAGTGAGGAGAGACACACGCATAATGAGCTGCAGTGGGACAGACTGGAACACACTCAGGCCTCAGGGCCCTGCAATCATATCAACATAAAACAGTATTGTTCTGCAATGGTTTTATTCATTCAGTACTGAAGCAGCTGAAATATAATCAGCTGTGATTTTAAAACTATTAAACCCAGACATAAAATAAATGTGTGGAAAACTTAAATATGAAATTTGCATAGCATGTTGCAAAGATTAATATTTAATTGAAGATGCCAGTCATTTTTACTCTGTTTTTGTTTTTCATTCAATTTTAATTAAGTTTTTCTCCACAGATGTGCTTAAGTGCACTTGTGGCCGTTGGTAGTTTCTGACTTCTGTACCATCACAGCTAACAATACTGGACTTTAATCTCGTATTGTGTGAGTTTTTCTTTTTTTAAAATCAGCTAACAAGATGACACTCCACAGTGAAAATTAATTGACTCAACATTTCACAGTCAACTGGTAATTGCCAAAGCTTCTCTTTGGCACCAGGGTCGTCAGCAGGGATACATTGTAATTTACTTTGAGGTAATGCTAAGTGTCGCTATGTGTGTGAGAGGAGTGTAGATAGGTTAAGTATGGAGCAGGAAGTGTCAAGAGGAGACGCTGATGGAGCTTATCTGTGAGCTCAGGCCTCCCTTTGTCAGGACAGCTCCTTTCTGATGACGACTCTTTGATCATGACAGAATAATTAAAAAGGAAGGAGGAAAAGCTGACATTTGCATTTTGACCTTTTTGATTTACGTGGCTAAAATTGCTCTCACTTCCTTCCAGTGCACATTATAATATTCATTCTGCCCTTGTGTGTGAGGGCTGTGTGTGTGTGTGTGTGTGATTGTGGTTAAGTACGTGCTCCTGCGTAGGTGTACACAATGGTTCTGTATGCATATGGGCAGTGTGTATTTATGAGTGTGTGGGACAGAATAAAAGAATAGATTTATGGCACATTACTGAGCCATCTCTTCATTAAGGGGCTGTTTCCCAGTCAGCGGGCCCTATTTGAATAGCTAAATTGTCCAAGCAGTGTGCAAACGAGGACTAATAGCCCAGTGCCCTTGTCACCGACGGCCGCGCTGCCAAAGTCAAACTGAAGATCTCTGAACCTGAGTGTGTGTGTCTGAGAGCAGGTTCACCAACAGTTTCTTGTACAACACTTGGTTTGCTTTGGTTTTCAGTGTGTTGTCCATTAGTTAAAGGACTAATTTTTTATTTATTTATTTTAAGTTAGAGCTGTAGCGCTATCTACATTCATCATAGCCCCTTGATATGGTGCCCCAACCAAAGTCTGTGTCTCGTTATATTTACCATATCAAAATTTAAACCAATCATGACTACTGACTGAATAGTATCTCTAAAACAATATTAATGGCTTATGTGAGTTTTACTATTGTGTATGTGAACATTAATGATCCAGATAAGCACTCAGCAGCCAGTTTAAAAGGTTTCGTAGGTTTAATAATTGAGATTTAGTCATAATTTAACATTTTTGCCAGTTGTCAGTTTTAACGGTAGGTCTGATGTTTTTGTTTCGATGTGGACTGTGCCTCCATGTTTCTAAAGTTTCATCATGCCACCAGTGTTGCAACAAAACACATTCACCTTGACTCCACAAACAAAATGATTCTGGTTTCACAGAGTTTCTCTTAGAATAACATACTGGTAATCTCTGCAGAGTACACCTCTATGCAGACGACACTGGCTCTGGCTCTTCTGATCATTTGGCCATTGCAAATCTACACTGAGCTTCTGATGCTTTCAGGTCTCTTTCATCAAACACAAGCTTATTTTAAATTCTGGTAGAAATAAATGCATCTAATCTTTAGGTCACCTTAGAGCACCCAACACACTGCCCATGTTCGAGCCCTTCAAAGTCGTGAAAATGACATGGTTTAATGTTATAATACTAAGAACTCTGGTTTGTTATCAGTCTCACTTGGAACAGATGTCAGGGAAGGTGAAGGTAAAGTAGAAAGAACTTGTGTTCCTTCTCTCATCTTTGAAGCACCATTGTACAATATTTTATCTGACATATTATACATGTTACCCCCTCCACCTGAAAACCACACACTGTACTTCATCACAGGTGATGCAAACATAAGTAAGAGTTTGCCCTTAAGTGTCTGATTATGCTTTGTTGTGTTGATGCTGGCGTGCAGCCGTTCCTTCAATGGTGGCTCATTCACAATAACACCTCATCAAACAATCATATACTACCCTCTATTAATCTATCTATTAATCTAGCTGTTTACATAGTGTGTACTTTTTTAACTGTTTCTTGTACTGTTAATGGCATGTAACTGAAAGACATTCATTTTTGTCCCATATTTAAAATCTCAAGACTATGCGTGTGTGAGTGGCAGGGGAACAGCATTGTGTGTTATTTATTTATAAGGTTCCACTGCAGAAACTGCCCAGTTACCTCTGCTCCCTGGTTACATTTAGAGCACTTTCAATGTCAGGTCCCAGGACAATTTAATCTTAGCTGTACCTGTTCACACTGTACTGGAAATAAAAGCACGATTTCAGAGTCAATGCTGACTGTGAAACTGTAATAATAATAATCATCATCATCATCATCATCATATGAAATTTTCATTTTCTCAGAGGAAAAGCCTGCATGTGAATGCCCATTGTGATTTATTCACATCAAGATGAAACTGTGGGGATTAAATTTTACTGTGGGGTTTAAATGGCCACACTTTGGTCACTATCACCTCTCTTTCACTGAGCTTCTGACACAGCCTAAACTTGTACAGCGTTGTGAGACCTTGTGAGACAGTATTTCCTCCTGTCACACTGTCCTTGTGCGTCGCAGAAGAAACGCTCTTTGAAATTTGATGCTGTCATCCCCAAGTCATTTCTCCGAAGTGAGGAGCAACCTTGTATTTGAGAGGTAACCTAGAGAAAGTTTTGGCATGGGTAGAAAAAAATATTTATGGGTTTGTGAAATATAATACATTGTGTGTGGAGTGTGAATGTGTTTATGCCCATGTACTCACGGAAGCATCCAGTTGCATCACTGCAAAGCCTCTCTTCTTCAGGAAAGCTACTGAGGAGGTATCTACCTGCAAAGACATTTTCATCCAGTTTCTCCACCAATGTTAAATAATTTGTAATGTCATGTAATGCCAGAGATATTTTATATTCCTAAACCCATATGACAGTGTTTTCGGAGCCATGAAATGTGGAAAGGATTTTGGAAGCAGAATTTCTGTCACAGAGCATTGAAACAGCACCACAATGAGCCAGATAGGGAATTGTCAGCCCCAGAATATAGGAAATTCTGAGTAGAAGACACATTTGTTATAAACCCCTGAGTGCAGGCCTATGAAACCCGCTTCTAGGAGAAAAAAAGTGTGTGTGTGTGTGTGTGTGTGTGTGTTGGGGGGGGGGGGGGGGGGGGGGGTAGTTGGAATAGTTGAAAACTCTCAGGAGTTTCTAGAGAATCATCTTGGGTCCATCTGACAGACGGATAACTAAAAAACATGAGAGAAAAGCAGACACACAATTGCTTCAGATGTCAGCGCTGGCTGTATGAGAGGAGGAAAAATGCATCCAAAGTGTGAATAATTTAATCATTTCTCAGTGATCAGCTCCTTCAGTAGATGTTAAGGAAAATGAGGAATGAAACTTACCGACCCATTTAAAGTGTTGCTCTTGTTTCCTGATTTTCTCTGAATTCACAGAAATGCCAAATAAATGGGTTTCCAGGATGCATCACAGGATTTTGAGTTAATGTCGACAATGGTGCAAGGTTGCAAAACACTGACTTGTACTGATGTATGTTTGTGTCTCTCCACAGACTTTCTCTTTTAAAAGGGGGACAGCACAAGTGAAGCACAGCGAAGCCATAACAATTAAAAACAAGCTTATTAATCCATAGCTCTGACAGCTGAAAACTGCATTTGTGGTGATGCAGCGCAGTTCCCTCCTGTCTCAGCTTGAGATGTTTACAAAAACTGTGTTTCTGCAGTGAGGACCACTGTACAAGGGGAACAGAGATGCTGCTGATCCTGTTTGATGAACCCACAGTGGAATATACAGTAAGTGGCCAAATAATACTGAAGAGATTACAGCATGGAGTGCATGTGTAGGGGAAGAAAGAGCATTGTGTACATTATCTGTGCTGATGCTCTGAGCATGATGGAGGTCTTATAATTGCTAAACTTAAACACAAACAATCTCCCAATTAATATCTACAATACTTAGTATAAACAGGATTATAGTGAAAAAAAAACAAGTCACAGAGCACATTAGACTCTATAGGCATCTATATTCCACTGCCACCTAGTGGGCTAAACATCCCACTCTCTGTATGCTGGTATACGTTGGATTTTCCAGTTACTTTCCAATAAGATTGAATCATTTCCCTTCCTGTCTTTATCATGTGGAAAAAAAAAACTTTCCAGCATTTTTATGAAGGCCATAAATTCTTGTGGAAACCTGCAGCCAGAGTGTCTTCTGCCACTCAGTGGGATCAATGTGTACTTGATGTAAAATTCTTTTTCAAATAGAAGTTTTTATGAAGTGAACCCTATCTATTAGAATGTAAAATTACATTATAATCATAAAAACAAACAATTTAACGCATTGATACGTAAAGAAAATTTAATATAATGTTTGCTTTTCATGGTTTTAGATGATAAAGTAAAACTGAAGTTCAACTAAAAAATCCAAATGTTGTGCAACCTTCAACACCCACAGGACTGTTTTTTTTTTTTCTTTCTTTCTTTTTTGATTCTGTTTTTATTGATCTCTGGACAGTGTGTAAACATTTGAGTGCTGACACTGAGCGGGCAGCACATCCCAACTGGAGCATGCAGAGACATCAGCCGTCAGAGGGGTGTTATAGTTCACTGTGCAGCAAGACTTTGGCTTTCTCCATGTTTTCAGCCACTGTTGAAAAAGAAAGGACAAATGCTCATGATGGTCCTGTTCCCCTAAGAATAGCCCAGCAAAGGCTTTGCAAGCTGCATGAATCAGATTTAGACATAATGGTCATAATTTTATAATGTTGTTACCATACTATACTAATACATCTCTGATGGACAACTGCACTTTTTCTGAATCCCACAGGATCTATGGACTGGACTATGAAGACTGCTCACATTCTCAACATACTTCAGATATAAAACATAACAACAACTAAAGAGATAATGTTCCCTGACCCCGTTAAAGGTTTGTTTGTACTGACTGACTGACTGACTGATCGTATAGGGATAAAAAAAAAAGTCAGATTTTCAGTCAGATACAGATTTTTTATCTACAGGTCAAAGATATTGCAGAAATAACCTTTATGTATTTACTGTTCCAATCCATTTTGCCAGATCAGTGTTTTAAGATGTTGTGACAATTTTGTTAATTAATATCATCTCTACCTTTCACTTCCTTTTGTGTAACTTAAACTAAACTTTGCAGATTGGACACATGGATATGTTGAACATTTCTGCAAGAGAGCAAACCCACCTCTGTTCTCTCTGTTATACCCAGCTACAAAATGTGTCATTTCTGTTACAATAATGAGAATAGTTTGTGTTTAGTCTGTCTTCACACTGGTGTGAACTGGTGCAGCACCCCCACCCCTCCTCCCCTCAGCTGTCATGAAGGTGGATGGTCACTTACACTGGGCCATGTCAACAGGCATGTAAGTGTAGCGGTAGTTGCTGTACTTTCCTGTGATGTCTACACGCACAACCTTGCTGGGATCTGTGGAGAGACATGTCACACACACACACACACACACAGAGGCTGCTGAGGAGAGTAGTTATTTGACAATCTGAGCTGTTTTGCTGCTGGTGCTGCCCATTTAGTCAACAGCTCCTGTTTATTGTACTGTCTTTAAAAACAACTGGCAGTGAAAATCTCGAAACTGACAGAGTGGTGGAGCAAGCAGTGGAAGAAAGAAGGTGTAAAGGAAAGGGAAACAAACACACGACAGGTGTCAGTTACAATGAAAGACCATGTGGTGACGTCTTACTGCTGAGAGAGTGGCTACTCACAACTGACTTTAAAGAGAATATCCAGTCCTACTTTCCCCAACACTTCCCACTCCATCATTAAGAATACATAACTGCAGAGCCTGTTCATCTTTATTCCTTTCCCTCTCATCAGCACTATGTCTATGCCATTGATTACACTTGAATCCCCAGTCTGCTAAAAAACACATAAAACTACTGAGAGATACTTGAGTCTCCCAAAGAAAGCTGCAGATAGGATGAGATACTGATGCCGGAAAAGAAGAGGATAGAGCAGGGAGTGAGTTATAGGGGAAATACATGTATTCAGTTGTGCAAATTATGATTTTTTGTGCAAATATTTACCAACAAAGATGATTCTGGGAACATAGTAGCCGTCAGGTGCCTGATGCTCATCTGTAGTCTCTTCCTGGACAAAACACAACATAATAAAAACAGCAGCAGTTTGTCCATAAGTGGAGCACTGATAAGATTCCACTCACTCACGCTGACCCTTTATATTATTCACTCAGGCAGGTTTTTGATATTCTGTCCTTGAGAGTTTCTTCATATGTAACAAATCTTTAATTACCACCAGGTTGAGCATGATGAAATCCTCTTTGGCCATTTTCTGGATGGACTTTTCAGCAACAAACGCCTTCTTCAGTGCTGCCGAGATAATTAGGTGTTGTTTCATTATAACACTTTGTATTAGACAGAAAAAGCAGCACAAGTGGTATTTTCAGTTGTCTTTGAACAGAGGGTGTCAGGAGAGTAAGGGACAAGTTTAACTAAGCAGGATCTGATAGAATGTCTGGTTTTCTTGTCGTTCATTACACAACATAATGAGCCAAATGATTCTCTCAGATAAGTTTGGCCGAGTTGAGAACCAAACTGACTGATGATCAATGTGTTAAGCTTCAAAATGCAGAGGGTAAAATATTCTGCTTTTTCACTCAAAGCTGGCAAGAGTAAAAAGTGCCAGACTTTGACCTGTAGGTGGTCTTCATTGTTGATGTGTGAAGAAATCCTGGGTGGAGACCGCCACTGAGCTTACTTCCAGGAAGCCAGCGGAGTGATTTATGAATATACTTTATTTCATATCTCACTTGGCAGGTATTATGGAATGTATCTGTTTTGTTCCCTGTGAAACCAAACCCATGTGTGGGTCACAGGGCTGTGCAGGGTGTGCAAGCTTATATTTTTACATAAAAGAAAAAAATATGTAATGAAGCAGCGTCACTGCGGCGGCACCTTGACTGTATGGGCAGTCTTCTCGATGATGGATGACCATCAAAGGCTTCTTGCTGTGAGAACAATGCCACAGAGAGACAGTCACATTCCTCAGCACAATGTTGGGTGTGAATGTACATAACAATCCCTGTAGAGTGAAACCGCCAAACCAGATTTTAGATGAGTAATGATTAAAAAAAAAACAATAGCAATTTGCTTTTGTGACAGAAATTGAGGTTTTTCCTACGAAATGAGCACTCTGTACATGAAACACGTGGAGTTCTGCATTATGCTAAATTCCAACCCCAGCTTGAACCCAAGAGCCATGTAAACACCCTTGTGATTTATAAGCAGGATAATGAGGGTGAAAATCTATCTCAGCCAGTCATCTCAGTACATAAAATGCAAATATACTATGCTATTTATATAAAAAAAAGTGTCTCATCAAAGTTGCATAGAAATCGGGGTTTTCAGTAGCTGTAAGTTGTACTTGTTGCTCCCTGCAGGGTAATAGTAATTCAAATGCATGCTCTCTGTCAGTATCCAGCCTTGAAGATACAGCTGTAGCAAAGAATTAAGAGGGCATGAACTTCTGTTTCCCATTTAAATTCTGTTCTCACAGCCAAACACTCACATCCAGGCAGAATAAAGAAACATTCAGGTTTCATCAAGGTGCAGTCTTACCCTTTGACCATCTTTGACAGGCCCTCTTCATAACTGTGGACCCAACTAATACTATTCCCCCATCCTGCAGAAACAAACAGTGAAGTCAGCAATATTATGTGGTTTCAAGTCCTCTCTTCACAATACACATTTAGGACTTTATTGTTTGTCCTGTGACAGAAAATCAAACTAACATTTATGAATAATTTGATTTGCTAATGACTCTTGAGAAGGAAGCCACAGTTGTGTATGCATAAAATGAAAGAGCATCACCCACCTCTTGCCAGGGTCTGGGGCTTCTCTTTCTTTTTGTTCTGCTCTTTGGCACTTGCACAGATACCAAAAAACAAAGCAAGCAAGACCCAGCGAAGCATCACTTCCTGTCTTTCAGGAGAACTGCAGTGACTGTCGGCAGGTAGATTAGAAGGAACTGAAATTCACTCAGGTGTTTATTTGGATATTTGATAACAGCACACTGCACAGATATCTTCCTCCATGTGACTGACCAGCCAAGTTTGACAAGGCTGGGATTCAAATGACAGAAACTTCACATAAAATCTGCATTATGTATAAAATGCATCATTCCAAATGCTGTTCATCAGACATTTTTAGTATGAAAATAAAAAGGCAAAGCTCTTACTTCACAGGTAAAATCTGTAGAAACTCCTTATGTATTTAATTTAAAGCACAGAGTAGATGTCTTACCTTCAGTGAGAGGTAACATGTATCTGCACTCACCCTTTTCTTTGCCTCCTCTTTTGTAAGCGTTTCACTCAGGTGAACTTGCTAAACAGGAATCAAAGCTGCGTGTGCTATAAATAAAGAGGGCAGTACTCACTCAAACACACACAGACACAGTGACACAAACTCATGGTTGTAAAAAGTTGACTGGTATCATCACTAACATTTTACAATGGGCCATTCAGAACAGTCTGCAGCACTGTGTAGAGGTTGTAGGCACTGCAAGGAAAGTGGGAACAGTTTTAATAATAATACCAACATTATTTTCTGTCTATCTATCTATCTATCTATCTATCTGTCTGTCTGTCTGTCTGTCTGTCTATCTATCTATCTATCTTTTGGCTTTACTACAGCTTTGGTGTAGATCAGTAAAGATTGTTACCTGTTGCTATGGTCACGTCCAGCGCTTAGCAACCGTAAGCCCTCGGCGCAGGCGCAGTAATGATGCACTGTGGGATTGCAGTGTATTGACATGGCAACCAGACCACAGAGCCAACTTAGTTTTTTCACTCCGCATTAGTTTTTCTGTTGTTTTCGCGTTTTATTTAACAAGATTTACCCACGCCCGCTGTCATGAATGCAGCAGTGGTAAAAAAGACCCAGGACACGTTGGGCAAAGTGATTAAGAAACCGCCTCTAACGGAGAAACTGCTAAGCAAGCCTCCGTTTCGATACCTCCACGACATCTTCAGTGAGGTGAGACCTATCTGCTAATGTTTCGTTAGGACAGCAAGCTGGCGTTTGTTTAACAAACACCGGGAGTCTATTTGCCTTTATACTCGATTAAAAAGCCGACTCCATTGGGATTTGTGTTATTTAAACCCAGATTAGCAAGTCAGATGGCTAGCTAGTTTACCAGGGTTAGCATGAACTCAGCTAACAAGAGAGTTTAGTAACAGTAACTGCGCTGAAATATTACTGCCTCCATCAAGTTATCAAGTTGTATCTGGTAGCATGAATGAGGCTGGCCAAGCAGTTAAACCACGAAGGTCTATCACCAACCAAACAAAAACCTGTTAGCATTCACTAACAAAATGATGTTAGCTTGTCTGTTAAATTAATAATGTGGCTTAGCTAGTTAGCTAGCTATGTCAACGGCGTCGTTTAGTTGCTAGGCAAGACATGAGCCCACACAGGAATCAACAAACCAGTTTTTGTCCTTGCAGTTAGTGAATAACGATGAGATTGTTGTGATTGTTAAGTCAAGTTAAAATAGCCTGCTTCGAATCCGTCATGTCGAAATCACGGGTGTTGGGCTGTTTGATAAGAGAGGAATAATAAGGATTGGCTACCCAGTGAGAATGCAGAAAACATTTTCACTGTTCTCAGTTTTGACTCTGTTGTTCAAAGCTACTTGCAAAATAGGATAAGGCACCTACATGGATGATTAAGTTACAGATACACATGGCCTCTGTCCGGGATTTTGGAATGGGCTGAGAAGCTTAGTGATGAACTCTGATTCCCAGTATGTTGGGATCAGTTTAGCATCTGCCTACAGATACAAAATACTAATTACACGCACTTGTTCTTATCTTTTTAGTGTACATGAGATAGGTCAGAATATTCAAAATGTACTGTATACCCTTCATTAATTCCTAAATACAGATGCAGTTTGTACAGATTGCATGGTCACGGGAATCTATAGTGCTGCACATTAGAATATGCTCTCGAATATTTAATATGAATATCACCACATGCAACGTTTTGGGCCCAAGTCCTTCATCAGACCCGAAGCTGCTGCAGAGATACACCTGCTTAAATCAGTTCGAGGGATCACCTAACAGGTCGTGCGATGGCATCCTCCTCATGACTGATGACTTCTCATTGTGGTCCACCACCTAATTTTAATTGTTTGTAGGATGTGCATGTTTTGTCTCACAATCTCTAGCCAACTGCCACAAATGATACAGATAGAAACTTTTGATGGTGTAACATTATCATCTGGTCACAGTTGAAATCAAGTTTCGATGGTTTCTCATAAACTGGTATCTATAATCTGATAGCATCATACTGTGTAAGCTGCAGAAAAGTTTTACTATGTCAGGTGACTGGTAAAATTTTCCTTACCTTCAAGTGCAACATGAAATGGCACAAGAGCCACTGCATCACACACTGCGTTTTCTCAACTTTTATTTCACAGAATTCTTTTAGATGTCAAGCAGATTAAAATCTGTTTCACTTTTCTAAGCATAGGTGAGATCTCATTTGCACGCTCCATCAAGTGGGCAGTCTCATATTTCACCCTAGGTTCATGTATATTTGATAAAGGAAAGTGTGTCGACATATGTGACTCCTTTCCTCTGATTAGCAATGTGTTTGACTTCAGGATTGAGTTGTCCCATACCTTCACTGCAGATATAGTGGAATATTACAGACCTGTACTATACTAAGACCAGAATGTTGTTTTTGAGCATCTATGAATTAATATAATGGACATGTTTTTTTTCTGGTTTTCTTCAATAGTGTTTCCAGATTTACATTAATTTGCATGTGGTTTATTTGAGGCCATTGGAAAAGCACCAGTGCTGTGTAATTGGAAATCATATTAACAGATTGGGGAACTGAGGACATTAGCTATTTTAAAGCTGATGCTGTTGTATAATTGTAGATTGGTTGTCGACGGTGTGTATTTGTAAGTGTTAGGTATACAAAATGGTGAAAACAATACAATAATTAAGCATGGGAATTTTATTTCTTACCACTTGCAGGTCATCAGGACCACTGGCTTTATGAAAGGTCTGTATGGAGAAAATGAAATGAAGTCTGATAATGTTAAGGTAAGTCATCTACACTCTGTTTGCCTCAAACTGTTTATCTATTGTCTTCTCTTCAGTCTGCCTATCAGCCTTGTGCACAATTAAGGTATTAATGTCCTAAGCAGCAGCCTCACTTGTATGGGAGATCACCTGTGCATTGCATGGGACAGTCTGAGGGTGTCTGAGTGTGTGGAGGTAACATTAAACGCTGCCTGTGTAACACTCTCTGAGTGAGAGGATCTGGCAGGACATCACTGAGAGGTGTCAGAACTCAAGTCTGCTGTTTGAGATCTGACCCCATATTGGCTAGGAGGAGAAAAGGTGTCGAAATCAGTAGCCTTATGCCCTATAGGGCAATTAATTGTAATTAAATGAAGGTAATTTGTCATTGTTCTCTATATAATTTTTTAGTTTTTAAGCACTGTTACGAAAGCTATTCATATACTGTGCATTGAGTAGAGAGAGACAGCTCCAAAGGCTGTGTGAATCTGATATATTAAATTATCTCTTAAACACAGTGATTGTTCTTACATGAAAATGGAATTTTGTTCTGTAAGTGACTTTCTTAGTGAAACTACTGCCGTGAACACTTGCATGTGTAAAAAAACATCCATGCAAGCTTTTATGGTACCTTGTCATGACATTTCCAATACATTATTCTCAGTTGCAGATGTAGTTATAGATAAAGATAGATAATCTTGTAGATAGTAAATATGTGCTGAAAGACAGATTTAACTTTCTTAATACAGTCTACCTAATCTTCTTTCACATCCTTGGGCACATTGCTTCAGTGGCTTGGAGCACAAAAGCTATAAGATGCCTCACCAAATTTCTCGCCACACGCTTTCAAGAACATTTTAAGTACCATGGTGCAAGATCAAGCAGTATTTATGAACAAGGAAAGATTTTTCCTGTACTATAATTGACAATCAGATAAATTATTTTTGGGTAGATGTGAGAGGAATGTCACAATAATCAAACCTGTGGGGATAGAAGCAAGGCAAGGCAAGGCAAGACAATTTTATAGCCCGTTTTTACAAACAGTTTGTCTCAAAGGGCTTTACACAGCATTATGACAACATCCTCTGCCCTTAGACCCTCACATCGACTGAGGAAAAACTCCCAAGAAAACCCTTTTGACAGGGAAAAATGGAGAAACCTCAGGGTGAGCTACAGAGGAGGGATCCCTCACCCAGGACAGGCAGACGTACAATAGATGCTGTATAAAGACAAGAAAACAGAGACTGTACCATTTCATAAAGGGCAGATTTGGTGAACTATCCCACGTGTGGCCTCAGATTTCAGTCTGAATCAGATCCCTAGTAATTTAAGTCAGTTGTGTATTGTATGAATTGCCTTGAAAGGCCCTGTGCATGAGCATGTTACTGAATAGAAATGCCATGAATGGAACATTGCAAAGGCTTGGTAATTATCAGATGCTACAGACCAAGTGGTTACACCAGCTACAAGTCCTTATGTTACATAGTTGGCCAGCTTCTCAGATGCAGCAGGCTGATAGACTAGAAGCACTGCTTAGCTGGGTCATTTGTCTGGAATAATGTCAGTTCCATTACATGCCTACTAGAATTTTAATTTTAATATCAATGGTAGGAAATGTATTGTTCATAATGTTGGAGTTTATCTTAAGCTTCACTACATAGTTGGAAAGCAGTACAAACATGGTAGATAACAAGACAAATAAAGCTTGCACATCTTGAATACAAAACACCTACATATTACTCACTGGAGCTCTGTGAGTCAGGATGTTTTACCTTGAAATGTTACATGTCAGCTGGACTGAGTACTGAGTAGCAACTGGCACAACTATGCATGATATGTTGAACTGTAACACAGGAGGGGTACCTTCTGTTGAGCTCTGAAAGAATATGTGTGTCTCAAAGGTTAAATCATTTTGTATTGGAAAATAAGTCCCACTGGAGTCCCTTTCATATCCTATCTTGTGCCTCTCCTGTGCACTTACCTGTGTATCACAGTGTCTTTTATCTTTGCAGGATAAGGACTCTAAGATAGTCTTCCTCCAGAAAGCTATAGATGTTGTGATGCTTGTCAGTGGGGAGCCCCTGGCTGCAAAGCCAGCACGCATCGTGGCTGGCCATGAGCCCGAGAAAACCAATGAGCTGCTGCAGGCCATCGCCAAGTGCTGCCTCAACAAGGTCTGTCTTTTTGGAAGATTAAATACACACACACACACACACACACACAAACACACACACACTCACACGCACGCTGAAAAGCTGACTGTGAAATTTACAAAACTCACATTCCATTTCTCCAATTTCTCAAATTCATTGACATTGTTGTTTCTGTTACTCTAGAGACAAAATATATGGCAATACAGAGAAACAGATATTTTGTGTGTATTATTTTTCACATTAAAATATGATACTCTTGGCAAAACTGTCCAACCACCTCTGGGAGAACTCTGAAATATTTTAATTGCACCCTGGAGATGAAGTGTAAACAGATGAGCTGCTGGCAGGGGGAAAGCTGTCTTTTGATATCACATCATGCAGACAGTTCTCAGCGATTTGAATGTATTCCTCACAGATTTTGTGGATCATTGGTTTTTCATTAGCTGTTTTGAAGCCAGTTATTACATGAATGATAAAGACAGTATTTCTGTTATTTTTATTAGTTTTTTTTTTTTTTTTTGTTTTTTTAATTAATCAGTTATTTTTTATTATTATTATTATTTTATGAAACCTCTGGTAACATATTACCAGTGTTGCGGTGTCCATGCCCATTGTACGCACCATGATCAACGTGGTCGGGAGTCGAACTGGCAATCTCCTGCATAAGGGGTTTAGCATATATGGGAGTGCCCTATAACCACTACATGAATTAAAACTAAATGTTTCCTATTAATGTAATTCATTTTAGTGTGTTTTCCTCTAATAAATTAGATGTCCAGCGATGATGCAGTGAAGCGAGTACTTGCAGGAGAAAAGGTGGACACGAAGACCAAGGCTAGCACCTCCAGGTCCCAGGACAAGGAGAACAGGGAAGGACGTGAACGTCACCTGGACAGAGAAGTAAGAGGCCCAAGCCCATCTCCGAATGGATTTCTAATGTTACATGCTACTCAACTCTATATATGGTGTGAAATGTATTTTCTGTGTCAGCCTTTATGCTTACAGGTTAAAAAACATTGATATGTTCAAATTATGATTTTCCCTGCATGTAGCTGTGGCTGTCTTGTGACTGTTTTGATATGAACTACTCCAGGACAAGAAAAGGATTACAGAGCGCAGTGGTAGCCGGGACCAGAAGGACCCAGACCAGCCCAAAGAGCAGGGGAGTCGACGGAGAGATGGAGAGAAAGAGCACCACCGGGACAGGGAACGTTCTGACAAGCACCGCCGCAGTGAACAGGACCACGGCAAAGAGCGTGACAAAGACAAGAGCCGAGACCGGGAGCGAGACAAAGGACGAGTTAAAGACAGAGACAAGGCGAAAGACAAAGAGAGGGATCGAGAAAGGGAAAAAGACAGGGACAGGGATAAAGAGCGAGAGAAGACAAGAGAGAGGGATTCCCAGAGAAACGGGGAAGGAGACAGGGAAAAACGACGAGACAGAGATAAAGAGCGGGAAAAGGACAAAGACCGACATAAAGAGGGGGAAGAAAGGAACAGAAGTGTGGAGAATGGCAATAGCAAGGTATGCTACTTAGACTTACACAAATCATACTTGTACATTTTGGCAACAAAGGCCAATGTTTACATTGAATGTGTATGTTTGTGCTTAGTCCAGAGTATCTGAGGAATCTGAGCAAAAGGTCAGCCCTGAAGAGCCCAGCAAAACAGCCAAACCTGTGCCACCTGTAAGTTCTATCTTCGATGTTTTCTGCACCTACAGTGGCGTAGTGTCCTGTACAATAACTCAGAAACATAGTTAATCACTGACTTTATTTGTTCACATAAAAAATTAAATTTGACATTCTATACCATTAATAAAAATATCAAATGTATTTTCCAATGTTGTGCCTCTTACTCTACCAAGGAACCAAGTCCAACTGAAGAGGTATTCAACCCTGCAGCAGCAATCAGTAGAATATTAGACCTGTATACTGCAGACATTATAGCGTTAGAATGCATTTGGGTGGTTGGCTGCTTAGTGCTAATATGGACTGTAGTGTACAAGGCAAGTGGGGTCTCGCTTTGCACCTGTTAACTGTATAATTGATAAATATCATACGGCATAATACGGTGTTCTTTGCTGTGTACAGCCTGCAGAAGCAGTTGAAAATCAGGTAAGAACTTACTGTAGTCTGTTTTCATAGCAAGATGATGCATTGAGTGTCTGTCAGTGTAATTACAATCCAGTATTTATCCATAATGAATGTTTTTGAAGCTGTCGCCATTCATGTGCTGCTTGCATGCTTCTGGCATAATTCTGTGAAGTGACATGCACTTTGCATTAAAATTTTTCCCTGGGAAATCCCAGTGTGCAATGCAGCATTTTTACTCTGGATTACTTTTGTAAAGCTAAACCTAAATCTAGTCAGTTTGCTATCAGACTTATCAAAGACATGGGGCATAATGTATTTTTAGCTCAATTATTGGATAGCCATTTCAAAGATGAAATGTTTGGCATTGTTAGCAATGCTTGAGTGTTCACTTAGGTATAAAACTGCCCTGTTTTATCCATGGAAAGGACATGGTTACAATTATGGTACAGCATAGCTCCATTCCAGCTTCATTTTGTTGCTGTTTTGAGGGGGGTTATTATTATTCCATCATCCTACAATATTTTGTTCTGGCACAAAATATTAATAATATAACTCTCGTTCAACCCAGTTGCTATATATGTTTTGCATGATGCTTCTGGTAGTTGAAATTATATTGTATGTTTACTGATATCCAACCCAGTGTGATTAACTGGTGTGAGGGTTAAACAAAACTTGATGGTCAAGCTATAACATTTCCTACTCCATTCTTTGCACTATACACTTCTTTATTTCAGCTTTCATAATTTGCATGTCTGTGTGAATGTCCGTTCATGCTTAATAGCATTATACCTGATTGTATTGAACTTAAACAAATGAATGGTTGCATATCGTAATCACATAATAGAGAGCCAAACATAAAATGGCTTCTCCAAACTATTATAATTATTAGTGAGTTGTGTCGCCTTTCAGAGCTTATCATCTAAAAGTTTGTCTTTTTTTCCTGCTTGTCTTTCCTCCTCTCGCAGTCGGACAGTCCAGCAAGAATACCACGGCCTTCATCTGCCAAAGGGCAGAGGCGCAGACCCAAAATTGGAGGTCAAGGTAACCCCCTCAACTCTCTCTCCCTATTGTAATCATCTTTACCAATGAGGCACATCTCACATAGCTAATACAGATGTCTCATATCATGTTACTGACCACTGAAGTCATTGACAGATGGGCGCTTTAGTAGGTCCAACCTGATTTTACAGTTGACTGCTTTCTGTTTGATCTCCACATGTCTAATAAAATCACTGACTACTTCCCTTGTGGGAGGTAGGAGTGATTCACTACATCTGGCATTCAAGACATTAAAAGCATCATAGAAGCAGCTCTGATAAAAAGTTCTCATAAAACACATTTTCTTAAAAATATTACATCTAATCAAGACATCGGTTTTCCACTTTCTAGACTTAGCATGGCTCATGAAAACAATACAGGGCACTTTAATTTTAAGTAGTTGTATTAGAAAATACACCAACCATGCCTTGTGTTTTTGACTCTCAACAGATGAATCTGACAGTGAAGGAGGTAAGTGTCCTTTCTCTCTTATGCAGCTTCACAGAAAGAAGAACATATAAAAGTTTTGTCTTTTTGTGTGTGTGGAAATGGGGTCAACGTGAAACACGTGCATTTCATCAAAGCTTCATTTTGAGCATTGCAATGGTAAGCTGCTATGTCAAAGGTGTTTACTGACTCTGTTCACCTGAATAAATAAAGCCAATAACCCATGCATTTGCTCCTGACTTTTGGCTTTTAGCTTAATGCAGGATGTTTCCTGCCTATGAACTGAAAACAAAAAAGCATAAAATTGATTAGTCTTCTCCTCTTAGCCAGAATAAAGCAGTAAAGAAATGTGTTCCCCAAAATGTCAGGAAGTCAGCACAGTCACTCAGTGGGTGTGTGAACAAGTGACTCACTCACTGATTAAGGGCAATGATATTCTGAGCAAGTCAGGCAATTTTATTTGTAAATCCCAATATCAGATAGTGTTACAGTGTGCTTAACAGGCCTTCAGTTGCAACAGTTACTGACCTAACCCAAACTCTGCCGGATGTGCAATAGGATATGAGCTGTGTGTGGGAAAAAGGCATTTGCAGAAACAAACAGAAAGTTAGAATGTTTTACAGAAATTCCAGAAAAGTTCAATGTTAAGTCTAAAAGTATACTTTATATATAGGCCCAGTTGTCAGTTTTTTACATCATTGTATATACCGTACTGGAGGAAGGAGAGTAAAGTTTGTCCACTTGACAAAAACAAGAAGATCCAGTGCAAAGCACACAACAGAAAATATGGGCAGACAACAGTTACATTAATGTGCTTAAATAACAGAGAGCTATTCCATTAAACTCTCTTGTTAAAAGCTTCAAACCTATTTTAATTGTGGTGTGTTAGTTGATTTGCTTTGTTGAACCTGTTACCACACCCAGCAGTTATTCTGCAGCTGTTATCACTGAAGTTAAAATACTGAAGATCAGCAGAGGCAAGTCTTTCAGTGGGTTTGAAGTTAATGCATATGAAGGCTTTTTGGGGAAAACATTCAAAGTCATCATGAGTTGAAGGTCAATGTAAAGAGGTAAAGGCTACAGTTATATGGTTGAAGGGGTCCAGTGTTAGTAGCTGGAGCTTTTCAGCATGGTAGCATTTTAGTCAGAGAAAAGAAAGGTAGCGTATACTTATTAGCCCTAATCTTTGTTATATTATGCTGAATTAACTTACAAGTCATTGTTGTCCTTTCACAGATGGAGATGCTCAGTCAGCCCAGAGACCAACCCCTCAGGAAAATGGAAACGCTGCAGGCTCCTCAGTGCCATCCGACATAGCTTCCAGGTCTGTGTAGTCAATAAATGTACTCACTAGAAAATTCTCATGAGTTTGTTGCAGTCGGGGTATAGAGTAGATGCAGGGATGGGCCAAATACATTCTCAAAATCAGTATAAAGTGATTTTATTAGAACATAAGGTAGTAACCAAAGCTTGCAGACAGTCTCAGGCTCAAACGACAGTTAAGACATCAGGAGCACACAACAGGTAACAGAATAGTGGGGCAGTAGTCTATGAAGAACATGACTGGGCAGAATGG
This sequence comes from Caranx ignobilis, assembly GCA_021432705.1. Lineage (NCBI taxonomy): Eukaryota > Metazoa > Chordata > Actinopteri > Carangiformes > Carangidae > Caranx > Caranx ignobilis. The sequence continues at coordinate 18,409,489 of MU269983.1, forward strand.
CTGGTGCATGGAGCGGATAGGGACAGGTGTGTTAGTGGTAGTGAAAAGGAGACAACAGGGAGGACATCTGGTGGCTGGATGAAGGAGTAACAGGAGACGGGATGTAGCTGAAATGCCCTTTTCTTGCTTAAGAAGGTTCCAAACTGAAATGACCTGGAGGTACCTCAGTGGCAGCCATGATAGGAGCTGGTAAATTCACTATATCCTAAGAAAAGGAGCCGCAGTGCTTCCTTTATTATCTCCTTTAGCATTAGACACACTGGGTGACTGAAAAAAGGAAAGGAAATAATTTCACCTCATGAATGTAGAAACAACTCCACATAACGCATGAATGCACAGTTGTCATACAATACATATTACATTGATGAATTGACTAATTATGGTAATAAAGTGATATTAGAGGATCTAATTAGGTTGTTGGTACGTTTCATTTTTTGTAATTGCAGTAGTTTTGTTTTTGAAACCAATCCAGGATCAATTCCAGTAGATTACACAGTTGAAAAATTGCCTTTATTTGGGTAATTGAGACTATTCTGTTATTTAACTGACTAATTGGCTAAAATTGGTAAGACAGCTGTGTTGAAGCAGTTTTATTAATTCTGTGAAAGTTTATTGTTCTAAGCAACGGTTCTTATCCCAAAATCTGAATGACTCAGCGTAGCTGTCGCTAAGTAGACGTTTGGAAAATCCCACAGAGCTGAAAGAATTAGTCCTATTAGAGAAATAACACAGCTTTTTAAACTAAACAGAACTGATCTGTACAAATGTGAACATATTTAGTTTTAAAATAGTGAGGTTAAGAGCTTTTTTCAGTAATATGTCCAATCCTTTAATCCCACAGCAGACGAACAGCACGGCCCAGCAGCGCTCGGCCAGCACCTCCTCGAGTCAAGAGACAGGAGAGTTACACTGATGTGAACTCAGCTGAGAGGTGACTTCATCACTTACATTCACTAATATCATAATTTATGGCGGCTGGGACAAGTGCCTCCTCCTCATTTGTGAATGCATTCTTCATTGTGTACCTTCCCGTGGGACAGATTGATCTGTCATATTATTGAACCAGTGTTTAATTGTATAAGAATAGGATTAGTGAGCAAGTCTAACCAGAAAGACAGCAGTTACATGTGATAACAGTGCCCACAAAATGGCATGTCTCCCACACAGTACAAACCATATAACCCAAGGCTTTTTGTCTTTCTTCCAGACTGTCAAGTGCCAAGGCCTCAGCACCCATCATCTTGGATGGGAAAAAGCTATCTGAAGATGAGGAAGATGAGCAGTTCCTCGTGGAGGAGGCTGTCCCTCAATCCCTAGATGTTCCTGAAATGGAACTGGTGAGTGACTTGAACAGTGAGTTGATTAAATGTCGTGGAAAAACATAAGCTTTGAATAATTTTCAGCCATTTTTTTCCTTCACAGGATTGTCGACAAGAGCTAGATGGTGAAGAGAAACACGGTACATAGTCATATTTCATTTTAGTTTCCTTTCCTCTGAAAGGCATAATAATTGCATTCTGATTTCTATCCCTCTTCTACCTGGTGGTTTGGAAAAAAAAAATATCTTTCATGTCTCTGTTTCTTTCCCCTTAGGTGGCCTTGTGAAAAAGATCCTTGAGACCAAGAAAGACTATGAATTATCTCCATCCTCCCCTAAATCTAAAGAGCAGGTATGTGCTTTTTTTGTAGGAGTAATTCTTTTCTATCTCCACTAGAGGGCACTGTTAGTCTAACTCTCTGTAGCTCAGTGACTGAAGAGTCCTTGTTTAACTTCCCCATCAGTTCTACCAGCGATAGTTTCTGGAGGTTTAGTTTAGCTTCCCAGGGTAAGCATTTTGAACATGCCCAGTGCAACGCTGGTTATTATCAAAAGAGAGATATACACAAATGGATTGGAGAGGTGTAATTGCACTGCCTTGAAACCACAGAAATGTTCCCCTTCAATGAAGCCGAATGGCTGATAACCAGACAAGCAGAGTATGGTCTCTAACAGACCACACACATCTGATATACACATCAAGATGTCTGGAGCAAAATGAGCTTGTTTTCTGGGGTTGCTCAATGTTTTAGGCATGCTTGAAGTTTTTATTTCAGACCTCTCTGTGCCGTGTACAGTTTCAGATTATCTGACATCTTGGGGACTTTAAGAGGGATCTTGTAGCCTGTTCCCACTCCTTCCCTATTTGTAGAAATAATTACAGAAAAGAGTCACCGCTCAACCACTTTTAAGTCATTCAGGTTTTAGTCTTGCTGTTTTTTGAATCAATAAACCTTTTTGCACATGGGCTCACATGTTCTAGTAAGAAGTTCCTTCTCACCTCCTCTTTGAGAGAGACTTCATATTAGACCAGCTTTGTCAAAGTGACGCATTACTGCCATTGCTCATTCCCTTCTGTCAGCTTATTTTTTAGCTAAAGAGAGCAGTACTCTTTCATCGTTATTTGCAGTGTGAATCAGTGTGAAGCTTACAGTTTTGTCTGTACTCTATGGTGTGAGGTAGTGTACACTGTCTGCTTTGGGTGGTCCTCCCCACTGAAGCATACTCTCCCTGCATCCCTTCTTAGCTGACCACCCTGACTCTAATAGATGTACTGTTTTGGAGTGTCACTCATGCACACAGGCCCCTCATCTCTTCCCTCCCTAACTGCGGTCTCAGACATCATCCCTCATAACTCACACCTGACATTGCAGCTTCACCATCAGTAAAGTGAAATAGCTTGACAGGAATTTAAAGGCCTGGCTTTTATCCACCTTTTACATGTGCATGTTAAAAATAGTTCACATTACTCTATCTTCCTCAGTACTTCTCTTAAATATAATTCAGTTCAAAAGATACTGCAAGTCCAATTATGAATGCACACAGGCACACACGGGCAAAACATCCTGGACGGCAGAGCTCTTTGTGAAACATGAGCATAGCCTCAGAGAGTTTTTCCTAATTTTCTTAATGCAGCCTCCTCAGTTTTCAGGGGTTCCAAACCCTCATTTTAGGGGAATCCTGCATGGTCTGCAGGGGCAGCTTAGAGCAACTGTGTTTGCACATAGCACGAGTTCAGCCCACCCCTCCATCATTATTGGCCTTGCCTCGTCAGCTGTATAAAGAACTATAATGACTTCCTTCCTGACATGAAAGGGTGGAGAGGTCAGCTTAATGGAGTCGGGGTTTTTTTTCTTGTAATCATGGTAAAACACGCAGGGACAAAAATGTAAATATTGAGCTTCCTCATTTTATGTGGTATGACAGGTTTAAAATTTCAGCTGCTGCAATTCACTTTTCAAAATGCTGATGTTGATTGAAACACAGTTTCTGGATAAGTCTCACTCTCCTTTACATTAAGATTTAACATTATGTTCATCAAGTACGTTTTCTAGAAATCTAACTTTGATGTATTTTCCATAGTCATTTCTCTGCTTTGTCCTAAATTAGTTTTGCTTGTCAATGCAACTGCTCCATTTCTGTACTGATGTAAATAAGAGGATTACTCAAACAACCACATGATTGTGTTTTGCCATGGCCTGCCACTGTGTGTGTGTGTGTGTGTGTGACCAAAGCCTTTGCTGTATATTTATGGGGATGACCTTCCTTGTGACCCCTTGGCAGCATTGTATATTATTCCAAGATACTTCTCTTTTTATTTAGACAGAATCTGGCCCTCGCAGCAGCTGCGTTTTCATAAGAATTTTTGTGTACTCTTTTCCCCGTTTTCTTTACCCCATCAAATTAGCCTTGATGAACGTTTGTAATGTATAAATAAACCCTGTGGCGTACAAATGGATGGCTGTTGAGTGAGAGGCACGGAGGAGAAGGGCCAGAATTCTCTCTGCAGAATTGTCAAGAAAATAAATACTGCTCTCTGCAGACCTCTGTGTCTTCATAAACATCCAGAGTTTTTTGTGGAAACACAAGGAAATGACCCTGTGGCATTCCATTAGTCATATTACTTTTGTAGAGGTCATATTGAGTCGTTAGGAATTTGGTCAGGTTTATGAAGAGTACCTACCTGAAGCTGCCACAAAACGTTATCAGTCTAGACCTCAGTGTAAACAACATATTTTAATTATGATCAGAAGCCTTTAAAAAACTTTGTCCCCTTTTCCCTCGCTGTTGTTTTAATGGCAAGCTGCCTTATTTTGATCTAGCTTTCGATTGTCAGTTACTATAGCCAGTGGTCCCTCAGGAAGTTTCCTCTCAGTTCACCCTATAGCCAGGACGGTGATCTCAGTTGTCTCCCCAAGGAGCTACAGTGACCTTGCAACAACATCCTGTAACCTCATTGGCTGTAAGCTTTTCTCCTCACCTCACTGACTCCAAGCTATTTTTATGATCTAGCTAGACTTTTAAATGGCCTTCTATGAAAAATGGCTAGGAAGCCCATAAACAACATCCAGAGCCAATTCACATCCTAAGCTTCACTCCCTGGCTCACCTCTCAGATCTGTCGGAGGAACACACTGTAAAAACCATCACAGTGTGTGTCAGTGTCCAAATGGGCATCAGCAGCCAAGAGAGTTGTTCCCTGCTCTGCTGCAGTTGTTATATATGGGCTTCACAGATCTATAACATACTTTGACAAAACCCAAGTTTTTCACACTTGAGTTGGTGATCTCAGTCACTCACAACTGAGTCACCACAACTTTAAAGAGAACCTATGCAAGTCCAGCTGCTTTTCTGCTGTTTTGCTAACCCTCCTCCGGGCCATGTGCATTTGTTTTTGACGAAGCCGGTGAGAAAGCACTCCATGGAGCGGTGGATAAGGTTATATAACAAAAACGATGTTATGACGTGTATATTTGTGTAGTCTTATCTGTCATAAACAAAACATTACAGGTTACAGAGCGGGTTCTTGTTGTGGTGCGCAGACACGAGAGCGAGGGCAACGGGTCGACGGCCAAGTGCTGCACTGATGTTGTAAGGTTGGTTTTCAGCGGAGAGACGCTAGGTGGAAGACAGAGAGCCTTCATTCTCCCTGTAACAAGTTACAATTCATGTATGTAACCATCACAATTTACTCCAAAGCTGTTTAATGAAGGTAAAAATGCAGCATAGCTACAGAAGAAAACCTGCATAGTTCCTCTTTAACATAACTAACAAATCTTAAATCGATTCATCGTGGTTCTAGAAGAATACTGTAAAATAATAACATATGATGAGTGAGCAGCACTGAGTGAGGCTTGCTGCCTTCTAAAAACAAAAAGCTGATTTCTCATTATCAGCTGTAAAACTAGTGTGTGCATTTTTGTTTTCCTAGTTAATGATGCCCTAGAGGTTCCTCCACCACTGACAGGTCCTGTGCGTGTAAGCTATTTTTCATGTCAGAGGATACTTTGAAGAATGTTTTTCTCTTCCCTGAGAAAATCCCCATTAGCAGTCCATAAAACACATTTTTGCACGTATGTCCTAATTAAGCTAATTAGGCATGTGATGATTGGGTGAATTTCACAGTGCAGTCTGCCTTGCAGTCTGATAGTATGTCCACAAGAATTTCATTCTTTTGTCCCCCCTTTGAAGGACTCCCACACACTGAGTTTGTAGTTGGAGTAAAAGTCAAGATTTTGTCCTTCAGCAACAAACTAAATGCTGAGAAAAACACAATATTTATTCCTCTGCTTTCACAAGATAGAGATAATTCAATCTGTGAGACCAAGCTGTGGGTATGAAACTCCAGACCTAGCTACCCTGTTAGTCCACCTGCCCTTTCTAGCATTAGCCAGAGCCTCTGTTATTGCCTGGAGCTTCCATTATGTCTGAGATAATGGGAAAACCTGCCCCCCCTTTCTCCCCGCTCACCTCCTGCTCCTCTGTGGTCACCACGTCTAAATATTGTTCTGTGATCTGGGTGAGAAAAAGGAAAACTAGGAGCACATAGGTCTTGTAGACCCCGACAGAGACCTCCATAAAGCAGTGATTTATATCCACCCGGACAGAGTGCACACGAACCAGGGGTCATGTTTTCACGCCAAGTTTTTTATTTTCCTACAGCGAAGGGGAGGGGGGCTAAGGTAGCAGGAGGACGGCAAACAGAACGAAGCCATGGGTCCTGTCTGGGCCATGTAGAGCAAACCGCAGCCAGGCAGGCCGAATGAGCCATAGAGTGTTTGTCTAGCTGCAGGGTTCACGGCACCCAGTGGAAAGCCACCCACCTTGTGGGGGACCGCTGAGCCAAGGCATTTCATCCCTCACACTCATGAGCCACCACGGACGGGTAACAAAGAGTGAGGTTGTCAAAAATTTGTACTTATTTCCTGAAAAGACACGATGGCAAACAATGGTGTTTGATGTCATTTCTGCGGTGTGGTCCGGTCCGGTCAAGCTGTCGTTTCAACTTGTAATTACGGAGTGGCTTGGTTTATTTTAAGAGATGGCTTGATAAGGAAAATGCTACATCCACCTACCTGAGCTGGCATGTGTGACGGACTGTGTGTTTTGAAGAGGAAGCTGTCATTTGGTTTACACACTGTCGCAATTATGATTTCTGCTGCCTCATGAGGACAGGTGCTCCCATCTGTGGGGCCAAATGGCAAAAACTGGGCCAAGACTTGAACTTGAAAGGATGAATAAGTGTAGTAGTTGTTACTCAATACTGTAGTAAAATAACCCCACTGCCACAGCCTGTTACTAAAATAAACAAGGCTTTAAGACCAGGAGTGCGGGTGGGGGCTGTGTGTGTCCACTGTATGCTTCGCCTGATCCTCTGCTTGGTGTTTTTGTGTGTGGCTTTGGGGTTTCAGTACTGAGTGCTTTTGCATTACACTCACACGCACGCACGCACACATACTCAGAGGCCTTGCGAGGCCCAGCTGAGCAAACATCCTTGGGTTTGCTCCCTGCCAAGGGAGGTCTTTCCCTGATACCTTCCCTCCTTTTCTCCATCAAGGGACTGAGTGTAATTGGGATACAGCAAACCCCTCCTCAACCACACATCATACACTGGAAGCCTTCACCAGCCAGTCAGTCATTCCCCCCTCTCTTTGGCCGACACAATTCAGCCACACGTTTGATCTTTATATATACAACTAGGTTGGTAGAATTCCTGCCTAACATTTTTAGCCTTGAAATCCTAAACCACTAAATGCAGCCTTGCTCCACTTGCTGGCAAAGGTAGAATTCCTAAAGAGGGTTTATTATGTTTGCTCTAGGGACACGAGTGATTCTGTGTGTATTCTTACAGCTGTTTGATACAGCGCTGAGTGATAAATCAAACAGAGTATATGAAAACATTTAGCTTCTTTCATTTCCCACTAGACTGATCTTTGTTGCACTACACCACATACATGAACTTAATGAGGAGCTCAGCACTCTGAATTACATTTGGTTTGTTTAGATCCTTTGTGAGTCGACGGCACCATTGTTTCTGTTCTTGACAACTCACCCATCAAACCACCTTCACTTCCAGAACTTGGTCTCTGAAGCGGCACGAAAGAAAGAGCAGGACATGGTGATGAGGGAGATTGAGCGGCTGCGCTCATCCATCCAGACAGTGTGCCGCAGCTCCTTGCCTCTGGGCAAGATCATGGACTACATCCAGGAAGACATGGACGCCATGCAGGCTGAACTACACACCTGGAGACGGGAAAACAAGGAGCACGCACAGGCCTTGCTGCAGGAGCAGAGGTGGGTGTTGGGCTTTGATGTAGATGATTTTATTTTCAGAGCTGGTTCTTGGACTCAGATATGAGGGCCTGTTATTATTATTGATTCCAGTCTTGCTGTGGTGAAATCAAGTCTGTGTTTCATTGTCATTTTGCATATCGTGTGATGTGATGGCAGAATTAAACTGAAAGTGATGAGCAACTCTGATGTGGCTGCTTGACAAAGAAGTCCCATCAACAACAACTGAGTGTTCCATGATTGTATATGCTGGTCACTGTAGGCAGTTTTTCAACTCGTTTTTCAGTTAATCCACTCATTGTGTGGATGTGTGCATGCTTGTATGTGCTGCAGAGCGACAGACCGGGCAGTGGAGCCTCTTAAAGCAGAACTGGCTGAGCTGGACCAGCTGATCAAGGACCAGCAGGACAAGATTTGTGCTGTGAGGTCCAACATACTGAAGAATGAAGAGAAAATCCAGAAGATGGTGACAGGAATCAACTTCTCTTCCAGAACCTGAAGTGAGAAATAAAGTCCATAAAGGATCACTTCTTAAAATGCACTGAAGACTTAGGTATGAACGGTTTCTCCTTCAGAACAATGGCAGAACCATTTTTCTTGGAGACAGCGTGAGATGGGTCCAAACCCTGCACTTTTCGGTTTTCCTGTCAGAACAGGAGATGGACCCAGATCTAGTCCCACACAACCAGGGCGACAAATAAGCATCAGGTGTTATAAATAAATAAATAGAAACACCACGTGATGGCTTAGAGGTTTGGCTCTATTCCAACTTAAGTGGGTGATAACATAGAAAAAGTGGGTGGAGATGTTGGAGATGTACCAGCTGCTACAACTGACAGATGAAAAATACTAATAATAATAAATAATAAATGAATAAAACTGATCTTCCTCCTCTGCACACTAACGTAACCCTATCCTTTACCCCTGTTCAGAAATAGTGCCTTTGTGGAATGAGCCAGTGCACAGCTCGTGAAAGTCACTCTAGATAGTTGTCTTTAATGCTTGGTTTCAACTTGTCATTAGAGCAAGTTTAAAATGTATTTCCTCATTCCTTTCATTTAGTTATTAGAGAGTGTGATACACCAAACCTGATTTTTCCCAGTTTTGGACAAAGGACAAGCAATTTGCATTGAGTAGTAAGTTGGCTTTCATGCTGGTTCATTTGCTCTTTTCTCTAATGATTATTGCCTCTGCTGTAGTAGTATTAGACTGGCTACACAACAACAGCTTAATATAATTGTTGCACATTCAGCTGGTTGAGAACAGGAGGAAAGGTGAAACACATTTCAGTGTCTTGCCAGCCTTTCAAGCTGCTTCCCTCCACTTACCTTCCCCAAACAAAGGAGGATTTGGTTTTCAGAAACCTTTTTCCTTCTTACAACACTCTAATCACATGTTGTAAAGACCAGTGCTAAACAGTCGTCCTATGTTATTTCATTCACTCTTCCATTTCTGAAGCACTGTGGCACTTTGATGAGATTAGAGAATTCAGGCTTTTTTGGAAAAACCTTCTTGGCAGCAGAGCAGTGATGGGCTTATTTCTCTTCTACCTACCTTATAGAACATAGCATAGGCACACTAATTGAATGTACTGAATAAGAAAGCGTAACTCCATTCTCTGTGCAGGATAGCCACCATCATGGAGCTCCCTTCTCTGTACTGGTAATGTAGAATTTGCCAAACACATCCTTTTTAGGATAAACACAATTTTTGGTAGGATGGCAACTTTTGTGTGAATTTTCATCTTTGGAAATTGAAAAAATATTATTTTACTAGTTCAGTGTGTGGCTTAAGGAAAATGTGCTTTAAAATACATGTAACTAGTGTAAAATATGAAGCAATACTAGGCTGATAATTGTGGTGGTAGACATGTGAGAATGAAAGCAACCGCTGTCCCAGTTTTCCTCCACACTCCCAAAATGCAAACATCTTGGTGTGTTCCATGCTTGAGTGAAGGAGCGAAACGCAAATACAAATGTTTCCTTCCATTGTGGCTTATATCACCCTGAATGAGAATGCAGTTACCATATTTATATCATTGTATAAATGTCATTTTACATTGTTGTTAATGCAGTTGCTACCTCTGTTAGCTCTACTGCAGAATTGCCTCCCAGAGGATCTAGACTGCCAGTGTTTACATATAAACACACTTGTGACATTCTGGTTCGATTGATGAATGTAATCAACTATTTTCTTTCCAATAATGACTAGTGATTGCAGTTGTCAAAACTACACTTGTTTGGATGATTTCAAGACCTCATCAGATCAATGGATCTCCAATAGAATTGATAACACAACATCTGTGAGGCAATATTTGTAAATGGATCATACAAACTCTACTTCTTCTTGACCGCAGTGAAAAGACACAGCTAGGAATGGTACATAGAACAACCACTGGTATATTGTAGCCCATTTATGTTAGTACACGAAAAGAAGAAAAAAAACACTAATATCACACTAATATCTTTACTAAGGGACAGTCTGATGCTTCAAAGGGAAATCTGTTTATTCATGCTTTTCATTCATTTCATTCTACAGTTAAAATATGCTTTAATTTAGCCTGACTTTACTTAATTTTCATATCAGTATTATATTTAGCCTATCAATGAGTGAGATCAATAACCTGGTGAAATATTAAAAAAAAAAAAAATCTTATAAGCAAAACTCCTGGAAAGATCCTACCTGTTCTTATGTTACAAAGACTATTTTCACTGCACACTACTTGTATCATATCCTCACTTTCTCTTTACATTGTAAACTGTACATTATGTATATGTGGAAACTGTATCATAGTCCAAATAATGATATAATTTTGTAGTGGAGTGAAATACATGGTTACATTGCAATACTGTTAATACTTTGCTTTTCTTATTTAAAGGTTTTGTTGAAAGTAGCAAGTGTTGCTGGGACCAGTTAAAGGAGAGTTACGGTCTCAAAGTCAAGGCAGCCTCCTAATGGGAACTTAATGAGAGGTCTGGATTGCTTGAGTCACATTATGAGCAAAATGATAAATCACCCCGGTTTGTGATTTTGACAACTTCATGTAATATCCTTGTGGCGTCTGGTGCAGCCAAGTCACACTCTCAAAGAGACTTGTTTCTTTTGAAGCCTGGTCCGACATGACAGAAGTAAAACATTAAACTTTCTTCTTTAAGGCCCTTAAGTAACACTAGCAGCAACGTTTCCCTGGCAAGCCACAAAACAGCTGCGACACACACAAAACGTATTAGGAGTCCCCTTTAAACAGCTATTAAGACAGATTTGCTCAGGACATTTGTGATGCAAGTTGGAGATTTAGCTTGAAGGCCCCTCGCAGAAGTGTATGGACACCTGCTTTCAGCAAAGACGCTGGCCCCAGTCTCAACAGGTGGATTAAAAAAGGGACTTCAGCAGCACAGTCCTCCATTATTCATCTGTATTTACCTTTTAACTGCGAGGTTCCACAAAGAAGAAGTGACTTAGCTCCTGACTGCCTCTTCACTGTTATTAAGGCTCTGTTGGTTTTGGCCTTTGCATTTCACAGTAGTCCATGCAGCTAATGAGTCGACTACACCTTCGACTTTCACCTTTGTGGTCTGCAGTTGACCACTAATCCTCACACTTGGCCACACTGAAAGGTTCAATCATGAAGTGTGACTTGAATCCTGAAAATGATCCGTTGTGTGAATAAAACACATGGCCAGTTAGGAGTGACCTCTTCAATCTGACTTGAATGAAATCATTATTAAAGAGCACTGCAATCACCAAGCTAAGCTGCATATTATACTCTGAGGGTTTAAGGAGGAGTGGGTTTTTAATCTGCAGTTTTAAAATGAGGACCAATTTTCTCTCTGACGTGCAAATCACTGCTCACTAAGCTGGAGTCTCTTCTATCACATCACTGAAGAACCTGTGCATTTCCTCCTCCGCCATGTGTTTATCAAGCTGCTCTGTAGGCGACCTGTCCACATGGGGACACATGGCATTGTTGACCTGTCCATTTATTTTTAGAGCACCAGCAGGGCCCTGGTGTCTATGGTTCATCTGTCATCCGGCAGCACAGAGCCACGGCTGCATGCCTCTCTGGTGTATGTTACCTACCCAAAAGTGACTCACCACGCATCAACAGCCAAGAGACCTTCATTATAGAACCACACTCTGCAGACACTCACGGTGCCTGCAAATGAATGGACGGCTTGATTTAAAAACACACATTTATCACATTGTCCCACAGACCTACAATACACACTGTGAGTGCAAACCTTTCTACATAATGTGATACTCTGACTTTTCTGCCTGTGCTTATAGTGGCCTACAGCTTCTTACAGTGTGTTGCTATCAGGGTTAGCATGAGGATATTGAGACAGATAGTCTGTGCTGTCGCTTTAATTAATTTATATATTGATTTCCTATGAAGTCAAGGGCTGAGGAAACCGATCTTGATTTTGTATATGACTTGACATTTGCCAACAAAATTAATCTTTATATCTTTTTCCCCATTTGCAGTCACGTGGGAAAGACTGTGGAACACATAAACAGATCATTGATAATAATAATAATGAACATAGTGTGATTTGAATTTAAACCCATCTAGTGTGTTACGGTCAGTGATCCTGTAGCTGTGAGTGCTTCACGCTCCTAAAGCAGCGTTTCCCCTTTAAATCCGTCCAGCTGGTCGCAGGCAGGAAGTAGCAGCGGACGGAGCAGACGCGTCACGTTTGTTTATTTTGATTCATCCTGTCCGATCTTGGTTGCTGACTTCAGCGAATTCGAGGAAAACGGTTTCGGGTCACGAGCCGAGGACCAGGTTCAGGTAGACGGTGTGAAATCAGAGGAGCATGGCCGAGGGTCCGGAGGCTCAGGCTGATGGTGACGACCCGCCCAGTATCAACTTCCCCCCGCTCATCACCGTGTCTGATCTGCCCAGTGCGACGGCCGCAGGTAACCGTGTGTGTGTGTACGTGTGTGAACCGTCAGCGGCCATGAGTCATCAGTGCTCACAGGCTGCACTGCGTGAGAGACCGCAGATAGAAAGCCCCCGCGTGAGCAGTGTTAGTGCAGGTAGTCCTGTGTAATAAGGTGCGGCCTGTAGACATGTACTGTAGCTCAGGCTCCAGGGCTTTGACATGGTCACAGTCTTTAGCATGTGTAAGTGCACTGCTGTATTGATGGATCTGACCAATAAGGGGACCACATGCAGCAGACAATGCAGCTTTACATCAAGCTGATTGGTCACTGTGTACAGCTCCTGTCTATTTGTGTGGCCCAGTAGGAGCCAAACAGGTCCAGGGGCTCTGCTTGATCACAAGGAATGAATTTACTCCAGAATTAAAACATCTTCCCACATTCAGTAGACACACACACACACAGTTATATAACAAAATGATATGCAGCGAGAATAGTCCTCAATAGCAGGAGCCGATCCTCCACCAGCTTCCTGGCCTAATGTGATTTTGTTAGAGGCTTTGTAACTTGAAAACACTTAGGGGATGTCTGCCGAGGCTGCTGCAATATCAATTTGGAGGCCTCGAGTGGAAGTCATTAATAATGTAGCACACATCATCTTCTTTAAGGAGAAGGCATTGTTTCTGCACAAGAACATTTATGGATCTTTGTGCTTTCAAAAAACCACAGCTGTTCCTACAAACACTAAAACTGACAGTTATTAAAATCTGTGCTGTCACCAGGCCGTAACCTGAAGGAATGGCTTCAGGAGCAGTTCTGCGACAAACCTCTGGAGCAGGATGACATGCGGCTCCACAATGCAGCCTATGTGGGAGATTTGGACACCCTGAGGAACCTGCTGCAGGAAGACAGCTTCAGACGGTGAGGCAGAGTAGCACAGTGGCACAGTGTCCAACAAAGGAATGGGGCTGAGAGAGACCTGGACCCGAGGGTAGTTGTTGCTGGCTGTGTGGTCCAGGTTACTGCAGAGGTGGAAGCTTTTCATCTATGTGTCACTTTAATTCTGTTCATTGGCTGAGTGACAGCTTGGGAGACACACATGTACAGGGTCTGTATACACACCTACAGCACAACAGTCTTATTATACATGCATAACACAGGCCAGATCGTATCACCATCTTACTCCACATCGAGACACTGGAGACACTGGTTTACCCTGCCATGCACACCCACGGCTGCAGGAGGTCATTCTAGTAAATATTCTATTCGTGCTGATTTGATATTTTTCAGTTTATTTCTGTCTGTGTTTTTTTACTCTGTGTTGAACCAATGCAATTTTATGTGTAAATGTGACAAATCCACTACACTGGATCAAGAGCCATAACAAATCATCCCTCCACTCTCTCCCTTGGTGCCAGGCGAATAAATGAGAAGTCTGTGTGGTGCTGCGGCTGTCTGCCCTGCACCCCTCTGAGGATTGCAGCCACGGCAGGACACGCCGCCTGCGTGGCCTATCTGATCGCCCAGGGTGCCGAGGTGGATCTAGTTGATGTCAAAGGCCAGACGGCCCTCTACGTAGCGGTGGTCAACGGTCACCTGGAATGCGTTCGTATCCTCCTCGAGGCCGGGGCGGATCCCAACGGAAGCCGCCACCACCGCAGCACCCCGCTGTACCACGCTGCACGGGTGGGACGGATGGACATACTGCAGGAGCTCATCAGGTGAGGCTGGACCAGGCTGTGATCTGAGAAAGTGTTAAACAAGCTCATACAAATGGAATCTTCTTCTCACTGCTCAGAACTGGGTTGAATGAGTAGCTTCACACAGTGACTGAATAAAAAGTGATTTCTATCAGTCAGATTCTTCAGTCCTGTGGTGACGTATGTATATATTTATATTATTCATGCAGTGGTCACTGTTTGATCTGCTGCTGCTAGCTGATCTACTGCTAGCTGTGTGATGCAGCTTTTCCACTGCTCCAGGCACAAGTTAGGTCATTTCCTGACTGAAAAATGTTTTTCTCATGTTTCCCAGAATGCACAATAACAAATCTTTTCAGTCACAGGTCCCATTAGTCAACATAAGCAGCCCACAGAGGGCAGTAATCAGACTGATGTTGACTGTCTGACAAGGAGAGACATGTATTGTCAACTGCCCCCCCCCCTCCCTTTTTTTTTATCTAGTTACATAACTTGTTTGTACAATATATTGGTCTATAAATATGCAGTGAAGAACGTCCTCTCAAGAATTATTATTTGAAGACCATTGTCTCTTCTTTTCCTCAGGAGATATGAAGGTTGTAAAAGAGGTTGTGAAACTGCTTTCATGGTTCTTTCTCTGTGCAGGTTCAATGCTGATGTAGACATGGATCACCAGCTGGGTCCCCGGCTCCTCTTAAGCGCCCGCACCCTCAACACGTTGGTGGTGTGTCCTCTGTACATCAGCGCTGCCTACCACCACCTCCACTGTTTCCAGCTGCTGCTCCAGGCCGGTGCGCAGCCTGACTTCAACTACACCGGGCCTGTCTGCCATGAGGCTCTGACCCGCGGGCTGGCTTCCTGCCTGCTGGATGCGGTTCTGCGTCATGGATGTGAGGAGGCCTTCATCCACCTGCTGCTCGACCATGGGGCCAATCCATCTCTTGTTCCCTGGGATGAGTCAGAGCTAGAGGCCCCTAACCGAAGGAAGGTGGATCCCCAGGCGCTCAGGGTCTTCCTGGAGGCGAGGAGTGAGTACTGATAATGTACAGGGAAAAATCTGGGAATTTGCAAAAACCAAGTAGAAGTGATGCAGTCAGTTTCTAAAGATTGAGTTGTATACAGAACCATTAGATAGGAAATATACAGCCAGTTTATAAATACATTAAGTTGATAATCTGAGCGTGGGGGTTTTGACTGCCAATGCAACAGGTTGGTCCTTCTCACCCTCCATCTATCTTCACACATCAGGGGGCCACTCTAACTCCCGGGGTGATATTAAGTCTCACTGTGCCAGGGCACAGAGGAAATAATCTGTGTGAGTGATGCCCTACTTCACATTCACACCTAGAGACTGTCCATCTGCAGCCTCCTAGCTGCTAAATCATAAATAATGAAATGAATGGTGGCTGAGTTCCATTTAGCTGCTTCAGTTTCAGCGTCCTTGGCTGCATCCAAACTCAATCCCCATTTACTACACAGTGCACCATTGTGCACAGTGTTAACTGTCAGTCATTATATTTTAGTGCCTCTGTGTTAATTTATGTCTAGTCAAATTACATTAGTAATTTCTACTAATATTGTGACAGAGAAGAGACCCACAAATGTTTTCATTAAATAACACAGTAAACTTTGTGAATGAATGAAGGAGGGAAAAACTTTACACACAAAGCTGTGATTGTGAATGTTGTGACTGTCACACTGCTGTGACCTACTACACAGGTGACTCGAAGTAACATGAAACTTAAAGTGACTCAGTTATTTATGCTACATTATTATTTCTCTCTTTGTTGTTATAACAGCCACTGACACCATTAATAAAATGGCTGACAGCCAGTCAGATGAACAATCACCTGCCCCACACTTTATCTGAACCTGTAGTGTGCCTCCACTGTTGCATTTGCTCAGCTAATCCCTTCTCTTTTGCCTCTGTTGTCAGGATGCCCTCGCAGGCTGACGCACTTGTGTCGCATCAAGATCCGCAGAGCGATGGGCAAAAGTCGTCTAAACCACATACCCTCGTTACCTCTCCCAGAGCCCATCAAGAACTTCCTGCTTCACCAAAACTGACAGCCATCCACCTCCTCGTCTTCTGCAGAGCTCATCCAAAACGTCTCAGTCAGTCTCACTCACGCGACCCACAACAGAGCACTTTGAGAACACAACTCTGTAATTGTTTATTATTCTCTAATAGTAAACAGTTATTAAGCATTTTAAAGTCAGTGTTTATGTAAGACTTCTCTTCTTCCTCTTAACTGTAACCATTTATTGAAAAGCTTCTTAACTTATGAGAGAAGCCTTAATGTGTCTTGACCTGTGGAAACTACATGTATATCCTAAATGATGACTCCCCAGATCACCAGGATAACACGTCCTGGTCCTACATCAAGTATCACAAACAGTCACAGTGAAAATGTCGTTTGGTTTGCTATTAAAGCTCACTGTATGTAACCTTTGTCACTCAGAGGCTCATACAGAGGCACATTATTCAGATCCAGCTCCTTGGATTTATCTGTTTTATGTAAACATGGATGTAAAGCCTTTTACCAACTCTCAGCCAGAGTGGATGTCAAAATGTGCAGCCCAGAATCCTAAAGTTTATCCTGCATTTGTATTTCATTTCTGCTTCTTTTGACTCATTGATCTCACAGATGAGGCTGGCAATGTAAGGGCTGGACTCTGTGTTTACATTGAATCCTGGGTGGCGACAGATTACTCTTCCGCCACATGCCTTAATATTGAGTTTTAGAAACATGGCTTCAAGATTGATCAAACCAGAACTCCTGATGATAAACCTGAATGATAAAAAGTGAAATTCTGCACTTACTTATAAAACCATGAAGGAGCTATTCCAAATTGGGGTGTCCATTCATTTTATTGAAACACCATTTAGCATTTATTGTGATTCAAGAGGTCTGAGGGCAAACTAGATGTTTGCAACTCCTCTTGGCTTAGGTTCAAATCTTTAAAAAATCCACCTTGTAACAGGTCTTTTCAGACAGAGAGTGAGTTCCTGTTAGTTCTTCTACATAGCAAACGTTTGTTATATCCCTTCAGAAGGATATGTGTCAATATTGTTGAAGCATTTTAGAGATGAGGAAACTTCTCCAGGTGACGGACTGTTAATGTTATTTTCCCGTGATGTTGTAATTGGTTGTGAAGGTAGATTGAACATGAAAACCGCTGATGAGTGGTTATGTCAAATGTTGCTAATAGTTTAGCCTTCTGCTAATTGCAGCTAAAGGCTCAGGGCCTCCGCTGTGTTGCGTGCACATATGAAGTCCATACATAATAGAGGGTGGCTGTATTTAAAGGTCATGGACCTGACTAAGACAAAAGCTGAAGTTTACATTTTAGGTCTAACTGTTGGTGTACAGCACATGTTACCATCAAAAACAACAAGAGACCGTAGAAAACTGACATAGTTAAACCTAATTTAAGTTTCTCTAATACTGACAATCTGTTGAAAAGTGAATTAAATTTATTTATGAATAGACCAAGTTTGTATTTATTAGTCAGAGAGCTGCCCCCTCCGTGAGTCTGTTGCACCCACTGTCTATTGTGCAAACTGATGCACAGCTTTTTTTCTTATATATTTTTACTGTTCACTGTGTTGAAATGTCCTTAAATGCTTAAAATAAATGTAAATACTTCCACATTTTCTCCTGCTTGTTTTTTTTTTTTTTTTGATCAATTGAAAGCTTCTACACAACCACAAAGCAGAGAGATGATTCAACAACAAGGTCACTTTCCATGCTTCCTGTTCTGTTGCTGTCTCCTGGAGTGAGCATGAGCACATTATTCTTCCTCCCTTCCTCACAGCCTCTTCCAGATCTGCTAAAGTCCTAAATGTCCCAGGCAATGTCATTGACAGAATCTCTGGAGTTTCGGTTTGGTTAAGTCCAGGGAGACAACTTCCTCTTTGTCAATATTAGGGCAACATAACCTGCACATGGCTCTTGATCCAACAGAGCTTCAGAAAACTATTAGTTTATCAGCTCTTGGGGGGAAAATCTCCTCAGATATAGGTCTCTCTTTACAGGTTCATACCCAGGGATAGACAAGTGATTAATGTGCCCTGCTGCTGGATCCATACATCAGCTGCCAGTTGGACAGAGGATTGAATCCCACCTGAGCTTTCATTTCGGTTTCCAAAAATGTGTTTCTCCTCTCTCAGCATCTAAATAAAACAGGCACAGTAAAGGCAAGCAGAGGGACCATTCTTATAAATAATATGTAGGATCTCAAGAGCAAGGTTCAGGACCCTTCTGTAGAGAGCACACAGTAGACAGCTGCTTTTTCCCGGTGATACTTCATCATTTATCCTATGTTCTGCAACCTGACTCTGATCCTCCATCCTGAGCAAGTAACACAGTATCCTAAGAGACATGTTGATAAAGTTAATGTATATGACAGCATTCACATCACAACAAATCAAGATAGTTGTATCCACATTCAAAGAGTTGTCTCCAAAGCCACATCCCTTAGTTTTGATACTGAAAAGAGGAACAACCAGTCTGGTATCTGGTACAGATACCCATCAGCCTCGGCTGTACTTTGTATTCAGTGCTAATTAGCAAATGTTATCAAGCTATCACATTAAACAAATCACACATTGACATTAACATCTGCAGATAAACATTGTGCTCAGATTTACAGACTCTAGCTATAGACTTCTCTGGCTGATACGATCTCATGCTAACCACTCACTAATGTTTTTTTTTCTTGCTAATTTAATAACTCAATTAATTAATATAGTAAAATATCTAATTCCTCTTATATGCCTACTGCCTCACCATTGTCGAACTCTCTTTATTGACCCAGAGCATGTGACAGCCTCCAGAGGAAATAATACATTTAAAATAGAATGAGGACATTTATT
Source organism: Caranx ignobilis (assembly GCA_021432705.1). NCBI lineage: Eukaryota > Metazoa > Chordata > Actinopteri > Carangiformes > Carangidae > Caranx > Caranx ignobilis. The sequence continues at coordinate 18,428,560 of MU269983.1, forward strand.
ATTGCTATGAAGCTGATAAATGAGCCAAGATGTCATGATGGTTGAGAAAACCACATTTTGGTGAAAACCCAACTGGCCCCGTGGAAAATGCAGAGCCTGGGAACCCCAAGCACAAGCAGCAGGGGGCACGTCAGGGGGAGATGAGGGCTCTCACTCCAACAAAGTTCTGGCACAGACCAGACATGATGCATTGGGATGATTTCTCAAAAAGCCTTGGTGGAATTAAGGATTTTCTGTGACCATGTTTAAAAATAATTATTTTTCTTTTCAAAGAGGAAAAGCTTCTGAAAAAGTAGTTAGGCTGCAATTTGACAGTTGAAATCTCTGTTAAAATCTACAACCCACCTCCACTTAAATAGTGAATAAATAAAAACATTAAAGTAAAATATATGTCCACCCTGTCAGAGATGGATGACACTCTGAGCCAATGTGTGTGAAAGTTATGTGCTTGTGTGCAGTAATTGAGCATTGAAATGCACAACTGTCACATGAGGGCTCTAGGTGGCACTGTCTTCCTTTCAAGCATGGCAGACATCTCAATGTCTTCCACTATCTCTCCTTCCCTCACTCTGTCTTTTATTTCTCTCTTCTTTTCCCCTTTGTCCATCTTTCTTTGTTGGTCCCCTTCTTTTCTTTCATTTCATCCATCTCTCTCCCCCCATCAGTTTGTTGCAGAGAATCCAGCTGTGGACCTCAGCCTGTGTCCTCAAGAGCCTCATCCCTTCAGATCTCATTAAAGCAACTCTTTCATTAACAGAACACACAGAGCAATGCAGAGTGAAGTCCTTTGCATCAGTGCAGAGTGAAGCACGGATTGGACAGTTTGGTAAACCACTATCTTCCTGTGGGGAGTTTCCATTGCAAGAGGCCCCTCTTTCAAGTCCGACTTATTTTATGTCACAGTTTATTTAGAGAGACACCCCGCTGTGTTTGTTGTGTATAGATTTATTATGAAGTTATTACTATTTCACAGAAAGTTTTATTCCAAAGAGAAATGTCAGCGTAGAAGATAAATCAGCGCTGACCAAAACTGATCACACAGCAAGATCAAGACACCTTTCCCTTTTTTTTAAGCAAATGAAATTCACTTTCATGGACTTAATGCTCTCGAAGGCTAAATGCAAAACATCAGGACATGATATGATGTTGGTTAATGCTTTAGACTTGAAAACTTCAAAACCAAGATGAGCGTTAACAGTATTAAACACCAAAGCAATTTCCTTTGGTCTTGCATTTGCAACAAAAGAGAAACAGAGATGGTAAATGGTTTACTTCCTCAGAGGAGCCTGGAAAAGCTGAATGGTGTTGTTCATTCCTGAGTTTATTTGTACCACAAACTGCAATCAAAGTCTCAACAACCTCTGCTAATATCACCACAGTGTTCCGCCTCAACTAGGGACCAGCATGCAATGGGATGTTAAATGCTGCGCAGCTCGATTCATGATGTGACCACAGATTTTTAGACATGGATTAAAGTTGTTTCTATGGACCTGGTGTTTTCACATAAACTTCTCTTGGTGTACGTGTGTCTATGTGAGTGTGTGCATAGTATCATGAATGAGTCAGTGGTGTTTGTTTAACATAAATGAACTGCGTTTTTGTAAAACCGAGGGTAAACTTTGTGTTTGTTTGGATGAAGACTCACCTGTAAGTTGTTAAGTAGTTCCACCACAATCACTTTGTGTCTGCCTCTTTATCAGGCTGCTGCTTGCCTGCACTTGCACTGGCGAGTAGCCTGTTCGGTAATTGCCACGCGCTTTAATTTGAATGATCTCATTCCTGAGGCTTTCCGGATCTCTTAGTTTCCTCCAATGACTACATCACTGTGTGTTTACCACTGCCACACACAAACACACTCACGCAGACACAAAATCGCAGGTACTCCAGCTCTGACCTGGAGTAATTGGAACTAGATCAGGTTCAAGCCCTCATTGTTGCCACACATTGAGCATAGAATTAGTTCAAACATGAAGCTGTTTAACGTGACTCACAGAGATGACATGAAAGTGAGTTTGTCATTCAGGTCCAAGAAAAGCAGCCTTTTCCGTCTGAGCTCATGACAGATCAGTTGAACAGGAAAGCTTGGGTGTGGATGACTGAGCCTGCAAATATTGATCATTTTTCATTTTTGTGTCATACTTGAAACCAAACACATGTGGACTACAACTGCAGGTCCGGAAGCACTTTTCCTCTATTAAGGCCGTCTTAGTCTATAAACTACTCAATCAGTGCACAGGCCCAACATTAACAGGGAATACCTTCAGCTTTATTGATATAATTAAGGAAATATTGAACGAATCTTTACTTATAAAAGTGTGTTTTAATTAAAAACCTCAGAGGGGTTTAGTGAGTCTTAATTTGACTGTTTTCCAAAGGAGCCGGTAGTCATGAAATGTGGCGAGGGCAGGAAGGATGTAAAGTGATTGCTTCTGTAATTGCTGTCACAGTCTGTAACTTGGCTCTTATACTTAATTAGTTCCCTCTCATTTGAGTGAGGTTTAGTTATGTGTGTACTACAGCTTGTTCTGTATGGTTTGCCTTTCAGGAACAATGTGGCAACTGAAGGCAGGCTCTGCAGTCAGTGTGAAGTTTAAGGGACAAATATTATCCATATTCACTCATTAGCTGTGATGATCGGAAATGAGCAGTGGACTGTGGACCTGGTGTGGAAAACAGACCCATCATGAATGGCTGGTTCTGTTCTTGCTTCTGTCTGTTATAGTACTTAACCCCAGGTACTGTTAATTAGGCTTTTTGAAGCATCATCAGCTCATTATGAGCATAATGTTCATTGGAATGAGGGCATGATGAAAAATGTGCTAGTTCAACACTTAATCAAGCAGCTGCTACATGACACTGAGATATTTCATTTTGGAAAAAAGTTAATTTATGCTTCTAAAGTGTAGTATTCGCCATGACAGTGGCAAGGTTCTATAGCCTATGGTAATTCTGTTAACAGTCAGTGGACCACAAACCACAAACTAGTCTAGATTGAATTTTATCTGCGCCATAAACCAAACCAAAAATGGGCAAAGAGGTGTAGAGTGCTGAGACTTGAGTGCTAGTTCAGTAACTCTGGCAAGGATACCCTTCCATTATCACATTTAGCACATAGCCTAAAAGGCTAACCCATGTCATTTTTTGCTAATTCATTTGTTAGCTAAAAAGTCAATTAACTGGCTAGGCTAACAAGGCAGGTTGGTGACTAGCCTGCTGCTAAAATAAAATAATAGCATTGCGGTCACTTCAAAATACAGGAGCATAAACTTTTTCTCGTTCTGTTGGTCACTCAGCCAAACTGTCCAAAATTTATGTGGAAAATTTCTCCAAACGGCACCTCATCATAAACACATCCAGTGACTGGAGTTTGTTGAGATGATGGCTAACAGACAGCTAGCAGCTAGTGGCTACACCAAGCAGCTAGCCAGCTGAATGATCTCATGATTATGCATTAAAATACTTATGAAATTTAAACAAGTGACCACCTGTACAATTTTTATGACGGTGTGGAAGCTTAACCGATCGACACAGATTGCTGTGTGGCTATAAACATTTTACTGTACATGCTTTAAAGTTGGGCATTTTGACATTTGGAGTAATAAGCTGTTAACACTTTTGTCTTGGCCTTTTCATCCCCTCAGGTTGGTGCTTGCTTTGGTAGTCAACACGACTGATGAACCTGCTTACTGTCTAAACGCGGTCTTCACATGTTGTACTGGAAGAAACATGAAAAATCAAAAGACTGTTGCACTGTGACACACCAAAGCAGAAAGTAAGTCTTCTTTTTTCTCTTTCTTTTTTTTTGCTTGTACCATACTGAAATTACACAGTGTATCTGAGCTGGAGAGCCTGGGGATCAGTTAATGGCAACATGACAATGTCCATTACACCAAACTACCCATGTTTAATTGCTTCCGTAGAGCTGGACCGCTCATGGGAAGGATTTTCCGCCACTGAGAAGATCCCGCGGTTAGTAGTGGGAGGGGGTGTCTTGGATGGGGAACAAAGCTGTGGAGCTGTCGTGGATGGTAGAGTTTGAGAGACTATGGGTGGGGGTGGGATTTTGGTGGGTTGGGGGTCTCCTCCCCCTCAATCTTCCCTCTCTTTCTTGCCCCACTCTCAAAATGAACCAGCACCAATGGGCACCTTCCCAAACCGCTGTCTGACAACAACATGGGCGAGAAGAAACCCCAGTTAAACAGAAGAGAGGAGAAGAGGAAGAGAGTCATTCGGTGGCCACCACTGTGGGAATGTTGGAAACTGTGCTTTCCTGAGGCCTTGGGAATCCCACACCAGAGCTGGAACCTGTGGGCATGGAAAATGGGGCCTGCCTCCCCTGAGAGAGGAGATGTCAGATGGAGAACAACATCACTTGATCACTTGGTGTGGGGGAGCTGGCAGTGACGCACTTTCTCTGCTGTGTATCGGGTGTGTGGGGGGGGGGGGGGGGGGGGGGTTTGACAGAACATCTAAATAATATGAAACAAAGGACAGAAGGTTTTAAGTGTGAGGTACACAGGTGCTCTGTCCTAAAGACCAGGTGTGATTTAGATGTTTTGGTTGAATGCTCTACAACAGAGTATCAGTGGAAATGATTAGCCTCAATCAAGGTCCAGGTGATCTTTATTATCCCTGTAGGGCAGTTTGATACACTGCCAGCAGCAAACACAGCCATAAATAAACACAGAACAAACAATAGACAATACAATCATGAGGGACACTCATGTAGAAAACTAATGGCAGCAGAAACAAATGGATTGTCCTGCAGTTTGGTAGACTTTACCTGTGGCCCAGTGGAAGCCTGATCCCGAGGCCCTGTCTTGTGGAGAATGAGGGACTCTCCATCAAAATCTAGTTACTATGATGCAGACAGGGTAGGCTCGGGGAAATCTGCAATCTTCTGTGTGTGCTTTACCTCCATCTACAAGGCAACAGGATCCAGAGTCAATGTAGAGTGAGTGGGAGGAGCTTTGCCCTTAGGTCTCCAGCAGGTTGATCCAGACCTCCAGGTGCAGGACTAGTTCACTTGGCCATTGAGGCACAAAGCAAAGTCTTAGTGCCAAGTTCTTAATGGTCACATTTGTTGGCAGGGCAAATCTTGTGGTGCTGCAGTGTCCCATAAAACTGAGTTGTCCACATTGTTTTGGAGTGAGTAAGTTTTTTTTTCCCTCTCAGCTTTATATTTAGAAATAAATGTTGCTCTGTTCTGTGTCTTCTGCCTGATTTAATACTTCACTGGCTTTGTAGAACAAAATCCGTTCAGTTTCTGGCACCATTATAACAGAGGGTGTCTTTTGTCACCGCAGCCAACCATGTATGTCCAACCATGTGCATGATGGCATGATGTCAGAACTTTCAGTAGTTTTTTGTTTGATCGTCAACTTTCATCGTTTGAAAACCCCACATTTTGAGGGGAGCTGTATTTCTAAATGAGGTCAATTGCTGGATCAATTTGTTGTCACTGGTGTCATTTGTGTTTGTGGAAATTTACAAAAACTGCTGGACATAATTCTGTCAGAAAGTTGGTTTGATGTTTAATGTTAGAAGATCTGACCAACTCTTAGTTTGAAACATACTGCTGCCTTTACTCTGCTGGCTTCCGAATCTAACCCTCTCTCCTCTCTCTCGGGATCACACTCAACTCAACTGTTTCTCTGTCCTCGATCCTCTCACTCTCTCACCCCTGTCCCTGGCTCTTTTTTTCTGAGGTTTTTCCCACAATATTATAATTGATACAATTAAGTAGCTGATAAGAGGAAGACAGATACCACAGACAGACCACAATTATCTGTAATTTGGCAGTAATTTTGTTTTAGTTTTCTGAATCTATTTTTCATAGTCTTGCACAAAACAAAATCATCAAGTAACCAATAACTAAAACAGGAACAAGCTCTTAATAAAATCCGTCTGTGACTAAAAGCCACTAGATTTTTTGTTGAGTGGAGACTAATTAAGATGTAAAAATTTAGACTGAAAATCAACCAAAACAAAACATTGAACACAGTAAAAAAAAAAAAAAAAATTAAAATGCTGACACTCAAACAGAAGCCTGCCAACAGTATGTCCATGCATGTTTGTCCCACTGTGCAGGTTCAGCTGCAAGGCCACAGTGGAACACCACATCAAATCAACCATTTCCTCCACTGATAAGCAGCTTCCCAGATATACTGGAAACAGCAAAAAGAGTTAAAAAGACATTTGGGGAAATGATTTTGACAACAGAAAAAAAAAACAGAGCTTTACACACTGAAACATAAAGTCTGGTTTTACTTAAATACGTGAAACCTTCTTCATATGGTCTGAGAGATTTTCACTTGTTTCCAGTGCATGTACCTTTGTTTCAGGAACCGTCTTTAAGCCTTGAAAGTAATGTGGCAGAAATAACTGCCGTGTGTGTGTGTGTGCGCGCTGTAATGTCTGAAACAATGAATTGGCCTTTCTCTTTGAACCGAGGCTCTCTGTATACCCAGGAGTAATCCAGTCAAACACATAACTACATTCAGAGCCTCAACTCTCTCTGAAAACAATCAACAACCTGTGGCTTTTCTTGCTCTCTTTTCCCCACAATCCTGTCATGATGCCCTGAATAGGAAATTCCTTCAGATGTATTATTTGATATGGTGGAAGAGAGTTGCATTAAACTTAGAGACAATGGCACTACTACATAGAGAATATGGAAAACAGAATAAGTGTTGTCTATCAGATTACGACTGTAGAGACACAGACATGGCTGCTGAGAGTACATCACTTTACCAACACTTATCATGTAGATTGAAATAACAAGATTTTGATCCATTCTGGCAGTATTCAGCTCTTGATACAGATACATGATGATATAATGTGAACTGGGAATAACGAGTGTAGGGATGAGTGCAGCATTGCGTGACCATGAAGCCAACATCCTGTCCTCAGTGAATTCCATGGAGGAGTGTGCGGCTCTTTTGGTTTCCGATGCTTTTTCTAGAGTCCCAGCTAGTGTGTGTGTGTGTGTGTGTGTGTGTGTGTGTTGATTTATGTTTCTAGAAGTCATCTTTTGTACTGTGACTTTCCACTGGGACTAAAGTACAAGGATATTTAAGTGTCTGGCATTAAGGAGAAGGCAGGGCAGTGTTTTCACTGATACACAGGAACTGATGTAATTATCTATGCTGCGATTAAACTAGGGTTTGTCTGCACTGATATTTGGACATTTCTACATAGGTGGGTGGGTAAGTGCATTACCAAGACAGCCGAGCCCATCACACAGATATTTGAGTCTGACTCAAAAACAGCTCCAAAAAGCTAAACTGTAAATTTCACTCACCTACACCCACTCAGGAAATATTTCTTTTGGACTCTAATGATGTTTGAAATGACTCCTTGAAAATGAATTCTGACAGTAAATAAGTGAATATGAAAACTCAGTACTGTCTGACAACTAAAGAATCATACTAGTCTTAAAATCAACAGGGAGTCTTATTGGATAATGCAGTTTGTCAGATTCATGCAGGACAAGTGGGTGCATGTTTGATAAGAAATGATTTAAGCAGATGTACTGTTGATACTATTCTGTGTCTGATTACAGGAGACTTTAAAGAGAGGAGGTTTGAACAGGAAGAATTCGTCCTGCTGCTCTCCTCGGTGGGTTGAGTTATCTGTGATGTGTCCTCTCCTGTGGTCTGAGAGCCAGGCAGCCATTAGCACAACCCCATCTCTTTAATCAGCCAAATGGAGGAGGTACCGAAGGACGTGCTGGTGACCGCACTACGCCTCCTCTCTTATTTTCTCACCCACCGGCACGCCCGCCCTGTGGAGGAGTCCTGAGGTTTGTTAAAGCTTCAGTGAGTCAGTGACAGGTGAACAGGTGGTGGCTCAAGAGCACAAGTGGCGGCCGAGGGGCCTCACAGCTGCCGTGCTGCTAAAAATATGAAGGGAGCCACCTCCAGTGTAAACAGAAACAGATAGCGAATGGAAATGTAAACATTTTCTGTGGTCATTTGATTCAACAACGCTCGTGTTTCTAACCTTTACATCACAATGGTTTTGCTTTGACATTTTCCATCATTTTTTTTTTCAGCCCTTGTGGGAAACGCTGGTTGTGAGTGCAGCCTATACATAAACTCTAAAGTGCTTTTCAAGCCAAATGCACGGCAACAAATTTGACTAAATGCCCGAGAGAAAAACTCACAAAATCAAAACCCACAAGAATGAAAAACACAATGTGCATAAGCAGGCACGGTCGACGTCAAATAAACATAAACCCATGGAGCTCTTAGCTCTAAAAAGAACAGAAAACACCACACAAATCTCATCAAAGAATAGCTCAGAAACACCAAGTTCATACAAACAAACCTTAAGTGAATGTCCCAAGTTGTTTCAAGTCACAGAGAAAGAGGATCACAGCCATGTCGACACATCAAGAAATGTGCAGTAATAAATCTGGAGGTTTGCTGCAGCTTCATTCTTTGGGCCTGTTCTTCTCCGACAGCCCTGCAGCCTCCAGTCAGAGCCAGACGTTACAATATTCACAGCAAATGTGCAGACGGGGGAACGAACAGGAGGAACAGCAATGCTGGCTGTCGCTCACAACTGATCAAGCACACTGAGGTCCTGATTCTTCTCCTTCTCCTTTGTGCTGCTTTATCTGTTTATTTGTCCCAAAATGCTGCATGTATTTAAAAGTAAGAAAAAAAGACATGACTCTGCTTCGACTACACATTGTGTCAGTACAGAACAAGCTTCTGGAGACTTGTCAGCAGTTTACTGGAGGGGTGGGGGGTGGGGGACCAATGACCAGATTTTCAGTAATGACAACAATATTTTTCTGTTTTGTTTAATTTTGATTTAATGTCAAGCTCTAGTCATAAATTCTCCAGAAGTGCAGCTGGTTTATAAACCCAAACACACACTCAACAAAGACGTCCCAAGTTTTGACGGAATTAGATTTTCACAGGAAACGTTTTTGTTCTCACAGTTTGCTCACAAGACAGATGATCCAGCCAGTGAACATCTAAACAATCTTACTTAAAAATATAATGTTGTCTGATACATTATTGAATACTTTTTTTATTTGTATCTTTTCCTATAAAATACAGACTTAACCAGGAGCCATTATTTTTGTGTTTACTGTGATGGATTATCGAATCTGCATCTGTGCACGATCTGTGGAGGACAGCTTTCACTTATTACACTGAACTGCAGCAAATGGCCTCAGTCAAGAACCAGCTCTGATCGCCACATCAGCAAATTTGTATTTTCGTACATTTCACTGAAATCCTGGATATATACAGCCTCCCCATAAAAGAGGAGAAAAAACAAAAAACTGAGTATTCAGCATGGCTCTGCTGCAGGTGTTCAGTGAGTGTATTTGTTGGAGTGATCATGCTGTAATCAGCCTTGAACAATATGGTTTGCCGCTGATTGTTTCTGTGTATTTAATTTGGTGTGTGTTGAAAGGAAGAGGGAGTTAGGAAACAGGCCTGCTCTGCTTTAGGTTTTTTCATAACACACCACATAAACATTTCAGATTCGGATCATGTTTTATTTATCACATCCACATACACATCCACATTCTATGGTAATGGCCGCCACATTTCTAGGATGAAAGGGTACAATGTACATGTGCCAGGAAGCTGTTGCTGGGGTGAACATGTCTGTATAAGAAGTGTGTGTGTTTGTGAGTGTATATGTATGGGTTTTTACAGTTTGTTTGTAATGAGCTTGAAGGTGCTGTTCGTGTTTTTGTGTGTGTGTCTCTCTCTTTGTGTGTGTGTGTGTGTGTGTGTGAGAGACTATTTGTGTGAGTGACTTGCAAGCAACACGATACACTCCTTTTTCACGACCACTGTGTTTGATGGACAGTAGTCCTCTTGAGCATGTGTATGCGTGTGTTTACTACATCTGTCACATGCAGATGCAGGTCTAGGCCCGTACACGCTTCCTCTCCTCTCCACTAATGTCTGCCAACACCACAAACAACTGTACAGTACTGCTGGCCCAGTGCATATGGCTTTTAGAAGTGACTGTGGTTGCAGATGAATGATCCTGTCCATACAGACATGATGAAATGTCACTCACATTATTCTTTACATATCTAAACTAAAATGAGTTTGAATAGAATGAATTTGTTGTGACAGCGATAGGCCAGAATATTTACATGTGTGTTATATTCAGTTGCACTGTTGTTAAGCTTTTACTTGAAAAAAATTGTGTTTGCTTACAAGTGAATGTGTCGCAGTGATAGATGCCTGTTTGAAGTGTTAACAAAAATAGTGTGTTTACAGATTTCTGTCTGCTTTTTGCTGTCTTTGTATTTTGTTCCTCTCACAGTTTTTTTCAGACTAAAAAGTGAAACTGATGAAGCTTCTGCAATCTCTCTGAGTATTTCTATTCCTGCTGGGATTAAACAAATACACACACACCACTAAATACAAAACATGCACTCCAGGACTTTAACAAAAATAAAAAAAAAAATAAAAAGAACAACAACAAAATTAAAACTAATTCTTCACAGCACTGGAGGCAGATTGCTGTAACTATTTGTTAAAAAGGTCTACGCCACATAGCATGGCAAAACACCATCATCACTCACCACGGCCGTAAAGCCTCATCTAGCTGTGGCTTTTTGTTTTATAAGTGCTGCCCTGTCTGTGCTCACCCCAGCTGATTCACCAGAGAGAGAATCAAGCAACCACCTCGTTTCTAAAAACATATTTGGGGTCTTTTTGACAATAAACTAATCTCCCAGGGGCCCCCATTGTACAGAGGCATTTTCTCAGAGTCAGGACCACCACCTCTCACATGTAGTGACTGACTGAGGCACTGAGAGCTTCACAGTGCACAGTTTATCACATGGATGCAAACATCACTTTGTTCAAATAAACCACAATCACGTGTCAAATCAAAGCTGGACAGTTAAAGCTGCCTGGTCATTGCTGTGAGTGAATGTCCTGATGTTGTGGGTTCCATCCATCCCATCCATCCATCCATCCATCCATCCATCCATCCATCCATCCATCCACCCATCCATCCGTCCATCATGTAAGGTGGTGGTGGGTTACAGCCAATCCCATCTGAAATAGGGTGAGGGTGGAATACGTACAGTTCTCCAGTCTATCACAGGACCACATATAGAGACAAACAACACACTCACATTCACACTTACAGGCAATTTAGAGCTGTCGGTGAACTGTGGGAGGAAGCTGGAGAACCCAAAGAGAACCCACGCAGACATGAGGAAAACATGCAAACTCCTCACTCCTCACAGAAAGGCCCCAGGCCCGGGAACCAAACCCAGAACCTTCCTGCTGAGAGGTGTGAGTGCTAACCTCCATGTCACTGTGCCACCTACACTGTTACATTTTATATCAATAGCCCAAATTCCATTCCCCCCCAGACATTTTCTGTTGTGGCCTGCAAAGCTCAGATTCAACAAGACAATTAGACCAACTCACAGAAACTCATTAAAAATGTAACAGGCCCTCAGGAGCAGAACTGCAGTGTCCTGTAATACACACAGGAAGAATAAAAAGTCCCCTCACGACCTCCAAGCACTCTGGGATAAATCAATCCAGTGTACACACATGAGGAGACCCTGCTGTGTGTCAGTAAACATGACTTACACACAGCAGGAACACAAACACGGGACTCTGAGAGACGTCAACAACGACATCAACACTGAAACAGGATCTCACAGAGACAGGAGCAGGTACAGACACACAACAAAGCCTCATCCCTCGTGGATTCCCACAGACTCATAGAAGGCATGAGTGACCACAGAGGAGGAGTTTACTTCACTGATTTAAACATTTCGGCTCAGACATCTTTGATCCAAACAGCACAATGACTAAGTCTCATCATCACAGCGCGTTATTTCCCTTTGCTCATCGACTGATGGGGATGGTAAATTAATCAGATTTGACATCAGTCCCACTCATCAGAGGGTTTTAAATCAGAAACCAAAAGAATATTACATTAGTGGATCGGTATGTTGTCACAATATATTATTACTTGATGGTTACAGTATGAAATTTGACAATGAGAAAGAAGAGGAGATGATTTCTGCTCCTGTATCTGACAGGCCATCTGAGGTCACTTGATGGACCTCCAGGACTCGACCTGAGCGTCCCTCACCCCCTCGCTCCTCTCCCCACCTCCTCCTCTCCTCTCGCATCCCGTCCTAATTCAAAGCATCTTGTGGGGCGACTGCCTTGAAGAGAAGGATGTGGCTGAGGCAAATAAAAGAATCATAACAACAGGATCAAAGCAGTGCTGCAAATCTATTCCTTCTGGACATGGCGGCTTTTGCATGAAACAAAGAAAGTCAAAGACAAGACAGACAGGGCGATGCACAGAAAGGGAAGGAAGGGATCAAAGAAAAGAAGAGGAGAAAGGAGGGGAAGAGGGGCTGAGCTCTGCATCTCATGGAGAGGGTCATCGTCAGCGTGTGCTGCTGCTTGATTGATGCCCTAACTCTGATATTCCAGCTTCTTTATGTGCGCCACTCACTCTTCAGAGTGTTGATCACCCTCTCTCATGCTCTGCATCAAACATCTGTGTCAAACTTATCCATAACTCTGACCAGTCACGCTGCCTTTTATATTCTTAACTTAATACTTCACATGTTAATTTACTGGTTCTCTTTTTGATGGAGGGCTGAGGAGAGAAAACAAAGAAAACCAGCTGGCCCCAGACATGCAAAATATGTTGCAACACCAAATCGTGAATGTTTAATGTTGGTGCCGTGCGTTTATTTTCATATTTGAATCATCGTAGATGTATGAATGCAGCTCCACTCATGACCGATGAGCTGTCACAATCTTACAAATGTGTGTTTCGGTCTGTTTTTTTTAAATAGCAGTAACAGTAAATTCAGATTCTAAAAATGGCTTGTGCTTTGTGGACGCATTCATGTGCCTGGAAGTTGACATGTACTGCGCCTGCAAGAAGTTGTATGATCATTACTGAAACATTTTCCTTCAACTCTCTGGAGTCTACATTCACTTTGGTCCAGTTTGACTTGATAACATTCATTGTTATTTTTGTTTTGAAACTGCACAAACATGACATCTGCTTCTTGATCCAACCTCATCTTTAAGTCTGACAAATTATTTTTAATCAATGCAATCAAAGATAAATCTGCCAGAAACCCAAAATACAAGCTGCCAAAAAGTATTGTTCCACTTCCTCACTTCAACACATTTTAAAGCTCAGTTATTAAAGATACACCAACGTTAATCATCACAACAGCTATTTTTTCTCAGCTTGTCTTCACGTGGTGTATAAATAAAGTTACGTCACTGAGACTAAATCACTCTCGGTGGATTCACTAACGTACAGACTCCAGGTGCCAGCTGAATTGGCTGACGCTCTTGGATCAGCCTGGAAAAATAAACATGAAACTGTTTGGATTCGCAGGAACCTGTGGTAACGTTTTGAGGCACCTGTTGTGTTGTAATCTGAGACAGGATTAAGCAAACTTGTGTTTGCAAATACGACTGTGGTGAGGAAGAATGTCTTGTTTAAAATCTATTGTTACATCTTTACAACATCATGTTCTAGTCTTTTCCATTTGTACCTCAGAAAGGTTTTGGCTCCACTGTAAAGTCAAATCAGGTCAGGTGATACTGACACTGAATGTAAGTAAAATTTAAGAAAATTTAAGACACACAGATTTTGTGCAGTGGGCACCATCTGCTCCAATAGCATAAAACTGAAATGTTATGGTAAATGGGCCAGTGCTGCTATTCGGTCCCTGAGCTCGCTCTGTTTCCTCTGCCTCAGGCTGGAACACTGATTTCTGCATTTTGACAAAAAAAAAAAGTCTGTGCTCCACACGAACTGCATATTTCTATCATGATGCACTGATCCTCATAATTCACTAGGTTCTGTCATTTTACACTCAATTTACAATATGTTACAGCTTGGGAATCCACAACACATTTTCTCTGACATAAAAAAAGCAGGAAAACTACGGACAGGAACGGGACAGAAAGCAGCGGGTGCTGTCGATCGCACTGGGTGCTCTGTTTTGAAAGACATAAAAGAAAATTAGGATTTTTGCATGACTCCCCCCCGCTCTGCCCCCCCGAACCTCACAATTCCCGAGAGGAAAGGAAAATGTGGAATTGCAGAAGTATTATACCAAAAAAATATACACACTATGAACAAGAGTGAGAAATACATGTTCCAGATCTCCACAAAAGCCTCATGTTTAGTTCCAGGCCTTTTTTGTTTGACTCTGCTGAGTTGCCAGGGGGTCCACAGGGACTGGCAGGTTTACAGTGTGGGGCTAAGTGGGGCTGTTGGAAGATCAGGGTGTTTGCTGTGTAAAGAGCCACCTCCTGGAAGTCTCTCTGAAACAAAGAAGTCGCTGTGTGACAGTTCAGATGAAGCTTCCCAGTCGCAGTATAGGCCTTTGTAATCACCACAAAAGAACATACCAGCAGAGTAAGTCCATAACTCATCCACACAAACAAACTCTGATGTCGGTAAATGAGGCCGAACTCCAACCCCTGAAGGGTGAGACTTGGCTTCTGCGGCGTGGCTTGATGAAGGCAAACAATGCAGCTGTATGTTGGAGAGAGGACGGGACGGGAGAGTGGAAAGTGGCAAAACGTTTCATTAAACGCCGCACGAGGCTGGTGTAAAACAGTCAATGCACCATAGATGGTAAATGTCGTGAGAAACTTTATTTAATAGTAAAAATTTACTGGTCATGTCCCATTTGTGCCGCTGGGTATTTGTGCACTCACTTTGGTGCATCGTGACGATGATGACAAACGTTTGGGATGAGTTATAGACTAAAAGCTGCTGGATGTTATTTCAGATCTCTTGGCTTCATCGTGGACTGTCCAGAGAAACAATCTGTTCACAATTATGATGTAAAATCTCTATTTAAAAAAGTCTTTCTGTCTTTAGGCAAAGGATTGTAACGTCTACATCAAATTAGGAAATCAACCTGACATTTTCTCACAGTTGCAGTAAATAGTTTTATCTGCATGTCTGTGTCATTAAGTGCTCAGTGCTCACACAATGAGAGCAGAGCTTGGGTGGCCGACATCAGGGCTCGGATGAATCTTTACACTTGTTGTGAAAAACTTCAGTGGTGAGACTTCTGTTTTCGGTCTGAACTTATCAGTGTACGGTGTGACGTGACCCCCGTAGACCTCACAGGCTGCTCATGTAATGACTGAGAAGCACAGAGGTCTGAGGAAAAAAATAAAAACCTTGGCCAAGGCCATCCATGACAGCTGGCATCCCACACGGCCTAAAACAATACACAATCTGTCCCTCCTGACAGCCATCAGTACACACTCGTACAGTCACGGCAGGGGAAGAACACACGCTCGCCCTGACATCTCCAGACAGCGAAAAATAAACGGACAGATGGAAAAAGAAGACACATAATGAATACCAGTGGCCTGGGTGAGAGGAAAGACGATCTTCTCCTTCTCCATCCTGCAGAACGATGTCTACACTCCGGGTGTCATTGTGTAATAAAGATCTTGTTTGCCCTGCTCAGTCAAGACTCCTCCACATGCATGCTCCCTAAGTGTCATTGGAGAGTTAGCGCCAGGCCCATGAAAGCACTGGCCTCGGATCATTAAAATACCTTTGAGTATATGGGATGCTTATCAAATAATATGAACCACATTGCTCCACTTTCCCCCTGTGTAAATGGGGAGTGGATATGGGGTTGGGGTAGATATCGCTACCTTTTCAAGTGCTCTTTGAAGTCTGGGCCTTGAAACACACGCCTGGGAATGTGGAAAACTTTATAAATCAGTACAGTAGAGTGCTGGCTTCTGGAAAGGTCATGACCTTTCACTGTTTTCCTTGTCTCCGTGTCTGAAAAAAGTCAGTGGACTGAATGGTGTTAATTTGACCAATTTAGGTAATGTATCTGTTCCTGTGTGACAGCAGCTGTGAATACATTTTGCTGCTAAACTTTCAGATCAAATCTTCTCTTCTTTCTGGTTTTTCTTTAGTTTTGTTTCACGCCATACATCCAGCTGAAATCACTGACCTCAGGGAACACCATCAGATGCCCTGTAAAAATACCAATCATCGTCTCCTCATAAAAAAAAAGGGATGGACTCTCAGAAGAAAGAGGATTTTCCATCATGGTCTTTTTTCCAAGCTTCAAGTGTCCGGCTGATTTAACAAGAGGAGAATACCGGAACAGCACGTCAGTGGAGACAAAGGAATCTGCCAAAGACACTTTGTCTAATTTTTGCCATTGTGGTGCTGCACAGAACTGTAAAATGGGTATTTTCCTTTTCTAACTTGAGTTCAAGAATTCTCTTTTACATCAAATTTTCTCATGCATGTAGTCTTCAAACCTCTCAGTGTTTATTATCTAACAATGGGAAAGGCTGAGATACACAGTTGGAAGCATGTCTTCTCTATTTGATATTGTCAGTGACAGTGTCAAAATGAATGTCAACTATGTACAATGTGCATAAACTTAACCCTCTAAAATGATAAAATTCAACATTCTGTCTTTATACAACATAGTACTGGTTTTGTGATGATTGTTTCTTTTATTGCTGTTGGAGTTCGTTCAGGTGATTCACTGACACTGTGCTCGATCAGCTGCATCATTCATATTCACTGACTCAGTCTCCAGATCCCCCACTTTCAGCTGACTAATAATGTCTCATCATTTTTATACAATTTACAGCTTGGACATTATAACCTGATACCTCTTTATGTGCCAATTACTGGCCATCACGGTGTGTGTTTGTGTGGAGATTGTGGCAGGAGCGACCACAGAGGCAGGTTTCATTACTTTGGCAGGTGTATGTATGTCTGATTCAACACAAGAACATCACAGCTGTGCAAGATGCAGTCATGACACTTGGACATGAAACTTCAGAATGTGTTGTCAGGTATTGATAACATCACTAGATGGTCTCTATCCACCCATTCATCCACTGTCTACAACACTCATCTTAGCAGAGTCACTGGGGCCACAGGGAGCTGACATAGAGAGAGGGTGGGGGTCAGATTTGTTTTAATTTCAAGAATACTTTTCTTATTGCTTGAACCTTTCTCTAACTGTATCTGTAACTGTGTGCTGGTGTCTTGAATAGCAGGCTGTTTTTTGACAGTATTAATACATTATCTTGTTCCCCATGAGTATAAATGAATCATACTGGTCAAAGAGGAAAATGTGTATTCTATCAATTAAAAATTAAGTTATTACATAATATATTCCACGAGGTGGTTTTGAAATACGATTGTCCCACTTGACATTTCTGCACGGCACATTAGTGACTTTCTGCCTGTTGTTTGACTCATGCTCCACTCTGGATGTTGAATTCCTTGGTAGTGCAGTTTAATCAGGTATTGAGTAAACAGGTCTGGGACACAGCAGCCTGACGCCGCTGTCTGTCTTTGACATTTCCCTCTGACGTTCTCAGTCACCCCGCCTTGGAATTCCTCCTGCATAGCTCACACTCCTTTACTTTGGGCCAAGTCGGATCCCCCGAGGCCCATCTTCAGGAGGAAATTATTTTTCATTGCCCCCAAAACACTGCAGTCCTTGCCAGTTTGGCCCGGTGCACCTCATGCTAAGACTTCAGGTTATAAGGCTGAGCTTCCTTCTGCCTATGAGGGGGCAGCTGTGGGGTCAGGCTTTTCAGTAAAGCAGATCACAACCTGAGCTTCCGACGTCCACCACCCTGTGGCTCCTGTGCCTTTGTTCCCTCCACAGACCCAAGACTGGGTTCTCTAAAACAGTAGGAGCATCCAGTCCATCATGTCTCAGTCCCTGCTTGAGCTCTTGTCAAGCTTCATGATGGTTTTGTTTCATTTAAAGCAGGAGACACGGTGGTTTTATTGTCAAACAAAGGTTTCATGTTTTATTATTAGACTTTGTGTTTTTGGTGGTTAGTTTTGTAACTGGGAAACCCTTACCAAACATATTTCACTTCAAATAATCTGAAGTGACTGAAAATACATTTTTTGTTGTTGTTGTGGCTTCACTTATGAGCCACAGTGGACATTTAAAAGGTTTGTTTTTGACCATTTTTGCTGTAGTAGACTTATATTCTGTTTGAAGTTAATTCAGTAATTTAGAGGTTTGGGTATCCGCTTTAATTCACTGTGTGACATGTCATGACTTTGGCCTGGAGAATGCAGTGACTCATCAAATTGGCTAGATGGCTCCAGCGATCCAGGTGACTCAGCAGGAAATCCACTGACACTATTGATTGCAGTGACTATATACTTAATGTTTTGCTCATTTCCATGACACACGAGAGACAAATGAAGCGAACAGAGACACAGAGGAAACAGAGCAGCTTCTGTCAAAACAGCATCAAAACATTGTCGTAATTCTACAGCTACTGTGTTAAATATAGAGTTATTGCATTTTGATGCACTGCTGAAGTGTCTGGACTGGAAACTGTGTCAAAGAGCTACCATGACTTTGTGTAGAGGTAACAAAAGCTGCCTACTAACACCTCCAAGGCTCACGAGTTTATCT
The DNA here is from genome assembly GCA_021432705.1 of Caranx ignobilis. Classification (NCBI taxonomy): domain Eukaryota; kingdom Metazoa; phylum Chordata; class Actinopteri; order Carangiformes; family Carangidae; genus Caranx; species Caranx ignobilis. The sequence continues at coordinate 18,447,032 of MU269983.1, forward strand.
TGTTTGCTTGATCTGCACAAAAATGGTACAAAATATAAATATGACAACTTTCACAACAACAATCAGAGAGTAGTGTATCTAAATCACTAATGTACATTGTTATTAAGAGGAAAATAAAATCCCATACTGTCAGTGTTGCCCTTAGAATATACTTTTTTGTCTTCTCTAGCAGCTCTGGAGAGTTGAGCCTCAGATTTTGGACTCTGGGCAGTGTCCATGTGTGTCCTGTATAAAGAGAGGGTGGTGGCTGAGGAGATGAAGGGAGAGAAAGTGGTTGAGCGCTGATGCTGTTGTTGTAAGTTAAAGAAGCCTCACGTTGTCCGATGTCTTTCCTAACCTACTCTTTCTTCCTTGTCTGTGTGGTTCTTTACTCTCTGTGTCTTCCTGCTCTGTCTCGGTCTTACTTAGCCCCCCTCCTCCTCCTTCCTTCTTCTTGTCCAACTGTGGCAGGCGAAATACAATGAATCATTGATACTCATTTTTCTCCCATGGATGCATTTTCCAGCTCCTGGGAATCTAATTTCCTGTTTCTGCTCCTGTCAACTGATTGGTGTTTATGTTAAGAAATCTGTTTCTTATAACCTTTTTGTTTTCCGGTCTTTATTCCTTCTCTCCTCCAACCGACCACGTTCTCTGTGTGCTTTTTTCTTTATTGCTCGCAATTGTCTATATGAAATGTTCCAAGATTAGGCCTACTCAAGGATGAGGGAGTTTTGCTCCTTGGCAGCAGTTAAACCAGTTACAAAATAGCAACACCTACAACATGAGCCATTCAATGCAATCCAAGCGTCTATACTGGGGAAGGGGTGTGTGTGTGTTGGAGGTGGGGTTGTCTGAAATGGAAAAAGCACATTACTCTTGAATGGAGAGAGTCCTTCTTCTTACACTGCTCACGCTGGAGATTGTGAGCTTTAAATGAAGTGTTGTTCATTTGGATGTCACAAAAATCCCTACACAGTGCCATTTATCCCCGTTTGACATTGGACTAATAGTGTGCTGGCATTAACGGAGAAATCTGGTAAGAATACTAGAGAAATCAATTTTAATGAGACATAAAACAGAACTGTCTTCAGCTCATAATGTCCTGGTTCCTCCCTTCGATCTTGTAGTGTAAAATTAGAGTGTCATGCCACAAGCACTATGAGGTTAGAGGTCAGTTGTGGTTGCACAGTCTCTATGGGAGACTTTCCTTTGTTCTGTTCACTGAGTGGAGGCTTTCTGTGGAAGAAAACTATCTGACCTCCGAGGAATCAGCTGAATCTGAACTATAATCCAGTTAAGCCTCAACAAGGGTAACATTTTCTTTATTACACTTTATTTAGCAGCAGGGGACTGACTACGCACATGTGCTCTTTATCAGTAATGACCAGCTTAAAAATGTGTACAGCAGGTATTCACACCTGGGAGCTTAACTGCTGACCATCTCCCTGTAGAGCACTGGAGCTGAGGTGCCTTGCTCAACAGACACTGGATGGCGGTTGTTTGAAATAGAAAGTGATGTAGCCTTGTAATGGTCATCTACCTTTGTCTTGGCCTTGAAGTGATGGGGGGGTGTCGTGTGTGTAGGGAAGGAAAAATGTTACCTGTTGTTCTTCTTTTATGGTGGTATGTAGGATGTTGTTTGTATTGTATAGTTTGTATGTAATGTATTACATTGCTGACAACTGGGGCTGAGGGGGTGTTAAAAAGGGAAGTGATGTGGGCAGACAGGAGGGGTCAGACAGTGACAGTCGGCGTTTGGGGGGATGGCGTGGAGGTTTTTATCAGACCTGCACTTTGGACATCCGGGATACGAGTCCATCCACAGGGATAAATTATCCCTGATGTGGATGGATTTGTTTCCAGTGGATTAAAAAAGGAACCCTGGATGAGGGTGAGAAATGGCGTGTGCACCTTACCTGCTGGGCTGCGGTGTCTCACCTGTGTAAAGTAGGACGCAAATGCTCTCTCTCACGCTCTTCAAAGACTGATCGGAATGGTTGGATTTATTGTTCGATGCAGGTCTAGACTTCTTTTGGCTGATCGATTGGGGAGGTGTGGGTTTTGTTCGTAGGTGACTACTTAATGTGTGAGTAGATGTTTCTGTCCAATGTGGACACAACCTTGTTGGTTTTAATATATCATCCATATTTTGAAAGTCAGTGGAGGTCTCTTTCTTTTTGTTTTGTTTGAATGAGTTGCATAAAGGGATGTTTTTTTATTTTTTATTTCTGTGACAGGTAATAGACTGCCGACACTTAAACACGGCCTAGGTTGGCCCGCATGGTGTTGTGCCAGTTCCCCTTAAAACTAATTCCTTAAGGCAAAGTACAGCTTATTTTATAAATATTATTTTAAGCTGGTCTTAAATATGAGCTCTAGAAACTTTCCAAACCTAACCACGCTAAAGGGATACTGAATGACACAAGACTTGAAAAGCAACACTGATGCTAACTCAATTAAGCTATGTAGTCACTTAACATGCTAGCCAGTTAACTCACAACCTGTCTGGTCACTTTCCAATAGCATCTGACTGCAGCCTCTAATGTTCCCTAACAACATAGTGCTTTATAACCTCCACCAACCACTACCTCTGAAACTCACTAATTAACCTTACATCTTGCTGTGTCCAGCCAAGAAAGTCTGGCACTGTGACGACTTGTCATATGTGGAGCTGGTATTTTATACTTTTGTTTTTATACAGATTAAACAAGCAAGAGGGGAGGTAGCCTAATTCACTAGCTTTAGAGATGCTGGTAGGCAAGTTCTGTAACCTTCATAAAAAGCCAAGTATTATTGGCGCTAAGCTACGCTAGCTGGCCACAGCTTCATATTCACTGCACAAAAAAGGGGTATCAGTCTTCACATCTAGCTTTTACAAGAAACAAACAAATAAAAGAATGGGCAATGTATTTCAAGACCAGGGAGAGCATTTAAATGAACTCCTGCTAGCTGTCGAAGCTAATTCTTTGGGTGCTGTTTTGAAACACCCACAGGGTCTTTGAGGTGGTGCAACCAGGGAGACTGTGAGCACTGTGTCTCTAATGTCTTGGATCTGAATATCTGCAGCGTTACTGCTCTTGTTTCCATGGCTGTTTGCTTTGAATTTGTGATTTAAAATCACTTGTGCTTCATTGCTAATGTGTGTTGTCTGGTGGTATGATTTGGTGCAGGCAGTGCCCCCCCCCCACGCCACACACACACCCCCTCCTGCAACTGTCAACTGGCAAATCAACCTCTCATGGAAACCAGACGTTTAATTGTTTTCAGATGCTGGAGCTTTTGGTGTTAGCCACGATGTGTGACTTTGCTCTGTTTTAAGGTTGGATTAATTTGCAGCCGCTGATTAGAAATGCTTGCGTGCCTCGCAGGCTTGAGGTCTGAGTGAAAGAGGGCTCATATCAGACTGAGGTCAAACGGTCACAGTAAAGATATGGAGGGATTATTTACAATCATTTGTTCCTTTGAGCAGTGAATAGATAAATTGACTTTACCTCACTTGCATATTACAGTGTTTGATAAGCTGTCAATCAAACAAAGGACATTCAAATATTTGTGTGGTTTTTATGAAGTAAATTTATATGCCAGAAACCATAAACACTGCTTGAAAATAACTGGAGCATATGCTCAGTTCAACATTGTGACGTATAGAGCTGGAGGTAAATACATAAAATCAACAACTTGAAAACACCTAATCTTCCATAATTTCCACAGTTCCAGCTGGTTAGAGTTTGTTATTAAATGTGTTGTTAACACTTTCACATTGGGTCCACAGCACAGAAAGACACTGAGCAATGCACAGATGATTCATGATTTCCACAGTGTTTTAAGAAAAGTTTCCACTCAGCATTTGTTTGATATAGTTGTGTAAAAAGTGCTCACTATGACCTCCGCCTCAAACTGGAGCAAGTTTTAGGCATACACTACTTACAAAAAGTTTGGGATATTTGACTTTCAGGTGAAATTTATGGAAAATGTAAAAAGTTCATACTACCATGATATTATATCTTGGACATAGGGAAGTAGAAGTGTGGGATGGTAATGTCTTCATCTCAAACAATTTATTGAAAAAAAAGCTAACACCACTTCTCTGTCTTTCTGTGACTCTTCCAGTCTCCCTGTGTCTCTGTTCAACCTGTTGATGGCACTCTGTGACACTAAGCTCAGTGGACACTTCCCTCTGAAGACATCATGTTTGAAGCCTCCACATGTCCAGGTGCTGTTGATGGACTGTTAGGTGTGGTCCTGGTCTCATGATGTCAGAATGTGAACAGCATGATGAAGAGGACTGTTTCAACACAAACTGTCATTGAACCACAACATTTAGTGGTGGGTTCATGGATCACACACTTGTGATGTTTGTGGTTAATCACCTTGTTAGAGAACAGCTTGTTATAAGTACTGAAACATTCAACAGTTGGACATGTGCATTCAAAAGTTCAGAGAAGGTCAAATTAAGTTCACCTGTGAAGGTTATAGTGCGTTTTAGGTGCATTCTGAAATTTCATACAAAGGCCCAATATCCCTAACTTTTTATGAGTAGTGTATAATAAGTCAACTGAAAATCAATCAGAAGGACTGCTCCTCAATCTCAGCTGTAATGAGGAAACTCTATCACCACTGCTGTATCTCTCCAGCATTTGGTGGATGATTCAAAAACATTCAATTCAATCATTCTGTGATTGTTCCCCAGTCACTATCTGGTTCTACCTGCAGCGCGTCACCACTCTGATCAAGCTGCTGTGGCCTTCTAAGGTTTCACACTGACCACTCGCTGACCAGCTCTGTTCTCCAGAGCACCTCACTGCAGTTGTGATTCCTTCCTGTTATGCAGGTCCTGCTCGATCATGCCAACAACTTGGGGGGAAAAATACTTGAGCCCTCATTATTCTTTCAGATGGGCCGTGTTTGAAAAAGCTCTCTATATGTTTAACAGCCTAGCCTTCCTCCGTTGTGCACCCACTCTCTTTCCTTTCTCTGTATCCTTGGCAAGAGCTGGAATTTCCTCCTGGTTGAGATGTTTTTGTCATATGCCAGTTGAACCGTAGATTATTTGCAACCCTCTGTCTCTGTGGCACCACATTCAACTTCCTGGGCTATTTGCCTTAAATGCTACAGTATATTGGTGTTTGTTTGCTTTATAAGGAAAAGAATATAAAAGGATAGTGTGATGTGATTTATGTTGGCATAGCATCAGAGTGGAAACTCAACAGCAGGGGTGAGTTGTATTGAAGGAAGCAGATGTGATCCATGATAAATGTGAAAAGCTTGATTTTATTTAAGTGCAATTACTTCTCACTCATGTTCATCAAGTGTTTAGACAATACATTAATTGATGCTGATTTTGCATTTGTATCATTTCCAACACTACTGAAGGGACTGGGATCTAGTGGGGCTGCAATACCAAGAACTTCATCAGTGTAACGTATGTATTTCCAATTTTAAATTCTTAAATAAAAAAATAAAAAAAATTCTTAAAACTTTAAAATTCAAACTCCTGATGTACAAAAAAATAAAAAAATAAAAAAACGTTTCCCTGCTTATGTTTCATTTAAAGTTACGATGTTATTGTTTAACTGTGGCTGCATGAATGACACACTTACAGCTAACAGCTGAAGAAATGACATTGTGGACACATCTTCAAAGAAATAATGATCTGAGATAAATGCAAACAGCCAGATCACTTAATATGCCCCCCATTCATATAGGGAAGGATCAGTCCCATCATCAGGCTGCAGCATCTGTCACCAAGCCATTCATCTGATCAGGAGAAAAGAGCTAACTGGATTATCAGATAATCACCCAGTTCACTATAGAGAGACATTAGAGATGTTCCCTGTTTGCATTCTTTGTTTCGTCTCTCTGGTCTCTGAGCATTCAACAGCTCGTTCACCGTCTGTGTTCAGTGTTCTCTAACATGGCTGTTTTCTTTCATGTCTGCATTGGACACCGTATCCTATCCACCACTCGACCTGTTAATATTGTCCCAGGATTGTCCCGAGCGTGAATGTCCTAAGTGATAGAGTTCCTTTTCGGATCTAAACCAAATCCACTCAAGTGCAGAGTAGAAAAGACTGAGCAGGAAAAAAAAAAACAAGTTTCTGTTTTCTCTTAATGAAGATGGGAAATTGTGCAACATGTTGCTGACCTGAACAACAGGGTGAGGACAAAGAGCGATGAAGACAACTGGTGTGAAGAACAAAGCCAGCAGCTGGTCTTTAGAGGCAGTGTGTCCACCGGCATGTCTCTGCAGTGACCTAAGACGCCCTCATGCCTGTTAAGACCATCTCCCAAGTATCATCCATGTGTGTGTGTGTATCTCAATGGTTCTGATAGTGCTTTGTGCCAAGGAAGTGGAGTCGCAATAGGAGCACATTCACATCTGGTTTCAGAGTGTCTCCATAAAAGATACCCTCAGACTCCACAACAAAATCACCACTGTGCATGCGAGTCCGGTCCTGTCAGAGCCACCTATTTAAATAAAATTTAAAAGGCAGAGCTTCACGAGTTGATAAATAACTCTCCAATAAACACCTGTTGAGAATACTGCCCGGAAACATGTAATAGAAGTTAAATATTATATTGTCTCCCAGTGACAGCAATGTAAATTACAGCTGTATTTACCTTGCTGTTTGGTTTCATCCTCCGTTCACTTATTTAAAGGGGCACTCCACTGATTTCACACACAAAGTTCAATTGTATTATTACTCAGCCTTAATGCATATTAGATATTAAGTGCATCACTGGCCACTGGAGTTTTCAGGCCCAGAGAAACAGAGACTGAGCCCAATTTAATTTGAAAACTTTTGGAAATGAGGACACTGTGCTCATGTTTGGTCCCCGATGGTGTATTATCAGTCACAACGTGGCTTCTGTGATTTAACACACTCCTGTCATGTGACTTGTTTGATGAAAGCAAACCATGTCAGTGACCTTTTGTGGGCATGTTATAGATGGAGTGGAGATGATGTCTGATACAGAGCCAAAACTCTCATCTGGATAGAGATGATTTTGTTTTAAAAGTACAATGATGTGACAAATGAAAAGAGGTGAGTGTGGATGTAAAAAGAATCTACCTTTGATCATGTTTTTCATGTATCAATTTTTGATTGATATATTATCATTGATTGCCAAGCTCCCAAAGACTTGGGTGAAATATTTTTTCCCTCCTAAAATAAAAACTCACTCCACAGAGGGTTTCACATTGCAGTGAACTCAAACAGTTGGAAAAGGCTTTTTGAACCTCTCCCCCTCTGTCTCTGCTACAGAGCAAACATGGCACTGCAGCTTTGGCCTTTTCACGTTCATTATTCTTATTTGAGCTGAATGTTTAAATTAGAGGTTGAGTGAGTTTCACTGTTGTAGAGATCTAAAAATCAGTTCATAATTTCAAATGAAGGAAATGAACATCCACAAAACTGACAAATCTCTATGTTATGGAGCCAGGTGATTTTTAGAGTTAAGGGTTAAGGGTCGTCTTATCATCTGGTCATCTGCAGGTGTCACCACTGACAGGCTGTGCAGCCTTTTACACATCCTCCAGGGACATACAGTATGCCTGAAGTCTCACATTAAGTACACAGGTTAGGATTAAAGAATATAATCTGCACACACACGCGTACACATAAAGTCACATTATCTAAACACCACCTGTTGTCATAGTATATATGCTCCGCTAAACAAATGCGTTTTTATCAAGCTGATGGCTGAGATCCAGCCTCAGGGTCGAACCAGTCCAGAGAGAGGGGTGGTACCCCGGAGGGGTGTTTGCTTGAGGCCCATTTTATGGCCATGATGCTTTTTCCAGACCAGACCTGGGCCTGAAAGGCAGACAGGAATGGGCATGGAGCCAGTAAGCTGCTTCTTAACTTTAAGAATTAGAGTCAGATTCATTTCTTTGGCTGATCCAGTAAAAGTTTGTCGTGATGGCACACTTCATACACATCTCACACATTAACCTACTTGAATCCAGGAGCACAGATAAGCATGGGTTGCAGATGCAGCAACAGTGAATGTAGAAAATGAATGTTGCCCCAAATCCACACTTTTTTTTCACATGCAAAAGAGACTTGCATGCAATCAGCTGAGGCATTTCCTGCATTATTTTCATTCAGTTGACTGGTGTGCCCTTTGATGCTGAGCACATACTGCTCATTGCATTAATGTTGATTGTAGCCTACCTTTAAAGGTAAAGGCCCGGGGCTATCCGAATCCAAATCTGTGGTCAAGGGTAACTTCTGCTCTGAGATATCGCTTCAATGTGCCGTGACACTCTAATGGGCTCAGTCCCAGCGCGGATCAAAGAGCTGTTTGTGGCCAACGCTGAAGATTACACTTGGCTGCTATGGCTGCTATGCCATTCTCTCATAGCAGCCAAGACTGATCCCAGAGGCTTTCAGAACCAAGATGTTTATCTGCCCTGTACCCAAACAAACAAGATGTGCACCATTGAACAGAACCCTGAAATGTTAATCTCTCTTTTTGTTGTTGCAGTGATGGCGAGTGGACTATCTCATGTCTGCTGTTTGCACTGCTGCTGCTGCTGCTGCGTGTGTGTGTGTGTTACAGAAAATGAGGCAGAAATAGAGACAGACATTGTGAACGTGTCAAAGAGAAAGACAGAGAAACACAGAAACAGAAAGAGAAATAAAGAGAGAGTGGGAGGCTTGGACATAATTTGCAGAGCATGTTGGCTCTGATACTGAGAACTGCATCAGAGCTCAGCAGCACAGCTCAGTAATTTGTCGGAAATGACACAAGCACCGTTTGAGCTGGGCCTATAGAGTGTCTACAGTAACCTCCGAAGTATGTCACTGATTAAAAATCATAATATAATAAAGGACATGAAAGAGCAGGTGTGGATCAATTCTGATGTGCGTTTGATTTACAGTTTCATTAACTTCCTTGTTTTCCACGCAGTAAATCCCAGGTGGGAAACAGCTTCAAAACCACAGGCCTAATTGCGAGCATGTGGCCTTGCGCTGCGTCCAAGGCGCACTTGACTTTTCCATGCTGTCCGGTCCTGTGGGCTGGAAGCTCTGGACGGGGTTTTACAGCCCGTGCATCGGAGGAGCACATTTGGTCCGCAGCGCAGCCTGCATGTCAGAGGATTAAAGCACTACACACACACACACACACACACATGAGGCTTTAAACACGTAACCAAAAAAGATCTCACCTCTCAGTCTGGGGGTAGAACTGTACAAACTGCACATTTCCCGCTACACACGGTGAGTTACCAGCTCGATGATGTAACGCTGTTTGATGATGTCATCCGGTCTTTCTAAACCCTTCAGCTCTCTTCAGCTGATGTGTAAACAATACGGAGGATCTGAATGTGACAGGCGCGGCTTTTCAGCCCGGACCAGAGCGGAGCACAGCGTCAGCTGGGAGAGAGATGCGGCTGACAGGCGGGCAGAAGGTCCTGACAGGGCCCGCTCCTCTCCACCCGGCCTGCGAGCTCTCCTTTATTAATGAGCGAGCCGAGCAAACACACTGTGGTCTCACTGCTCAGCCAATCTGATCCGGTTTTACTGTGGCGGCCTGTAAAACCTGTCCATCGGAGCTTGTAAAGGAGCTCCTGAGTCTTAAAACCCTTTTTATGGAATGAGATAATTTCACTTGTTTCTGAATGATTTTAATTTTCCAGCAATAAGACTCCTACTAAAAGCTACTTATTTCATAAAAAGTTATGTTCAGAAACGTTTTTCTCTTTCACAGTAGCTGTGTTGATCCGGGCCTGTTCATCTCTCTGTACACATCTCAATCTGAATGTCATCTTTCGATTCCAGTCCAACATCTGGATACATACAGGCTACATTCAGAGGACTTCCGGGATTAGAAATGTAAAGAAGTGAAGTTGATGACGTCATGTTTAACCTAACGCACACACAAACATCCAGCAGAGTTTGCTCAGATGCTGGGCTGCATAACAATGGGCTCCAGTCGATCGGGGTGTTGTCCTTCCAGACGTGTGCCATGCAGTCTCACTTGCTGAGCTGAAGTGCATGATGGGATGGAGGGGGGTTAGAGCAACGCTGGGACTGTAGCTTCATTAACTGCTGTAACTCAATCCGCTGGAAAACAGGCCCGACTTTGATGTGTTTCCTGAAACAAACAGTACCAAAGTCTCAGCGGGGAAATCAAACTCAGTGTAGAAGAATGCCGACAGAACTGTGGCCCTTATATTCAGCGTAAGCAATTAACTTGTCTGTGCGTCATCTTCAAAAATTGTTTTTTCAATAGAAATCACATCTGCAACGATTTAGGAGGAATAAATTATTTCAACGCCTTATTAAACTTGGACACCTCAATGAAATGAGCGTGAAGCAGGACCAACAGGAGAGGCGCCTGTAGATTGAGATCCTGCTCCGATTGTGGGGAAAATAAAATGTAATATAGGCTGATGTAAAAAAAAAAAAAAAAATAATAATAATAATAATAAAATACACTGCTATAGGTATAAATATAGGTTTAGGTCACAGAAGACTAGCTGTTGAATGATCTCGGCTGGATCCTCTGTAACACCTGTAACTTGTGGATCTGTCTCCACCTGTCCGTCACCTGTCTCATTGTCATGGTGACATCAGCTGCCACCTCCTTCTGCAGCCCCTGTTTGCTATACACCAAACAGATTCCCTTTAAATTAACATCCTGAAGGACTTTGTCAAATCAAAACCACGTGTTAGCAAACATGCAAGCCTTGTTGAATTAAAGTTCATCCCCGGAGCTGCCCTCCATCCAACCTCGAAGAAAAGAACTCCCTCTGGCCATTTGATTAACCCCAGCGTAATTACAGCGTGCGTCCTCTCCACGGTTTGCCATTTAGTCAGTCATATCATTTGCAAATTAGGAGCGTACTAATGTGGCTACTAGAGCCACATTATGTGGGACGAGCTGCGGTGGTACTTCTGGAATATTTTACATCTTGTAGGTCTGTTTAGTATCTGACTTCAGTGCGTAAAAATATGTCCACACCATAATAAACCCGAAGGCAAAAAACATTAGAATTTCTCCATCTCTATTAAAATCTCGTTACATTTTGCAGTAACAAAAAGCTTCCACGTGTTTTTGACAGTAGTGTTTGTTGTCAGCTGAGCTTTAATAGATAAAACAGTCCCATTCAGAGGCCATCGGGTTTGCGTGGCCTGCTGCGCAACAATGCTCGGCACAAGCCCTCCAACGGCTGCTCCACACTGAGTGTTTTCTGTCAATATTAGCGGGACTACTTGGGGGGGAAGTTTATAATTGGACACGTGTTCCCCCGCTTTTTGTCCTTTGGAGATCAACTGATCCCTTTGTAATGCGTTTATAAAGCAATGAACGATCCACAAGGAGGGCTAAAGTGTTCTTAAGAGCTCCCTTTCACTCTTTAGAATTGGCCAGAGCGACCCGCCGAGAAACATGGAGGCCCTGGAAGTATTTAATGCAGGAGATGTGTGTCAGGCTGTCACACAGAGGAGACTCAGGCACGTGCAGATAGCAGTCACCATTTTATTAACAAAAAGCCAGGCCTCCAGAGACTTTGTCCAGCTCTCCTGCACAGCTTATGTCTGGACGATCACTCCAATCTTTTCATTTATCTTAAAAAAAAACCAAAACATGGAGGACATACTCTTTGACTTCGACCACGATGGCACCACGGATTTTGCATTTTGGGGACAGATGGACCAAAACTTCCAGTTCCAGACGCAGCTGGACACCTTCCTCCTGGACTGCACCGCAGCCACAGGCCAGCTGTCCCCCTGGTCCTCTTTCGGCTGTCAGTCCATGTTCCCGGACGCACAGCTGACTTTCACCGACCTCGACGTGCAGTCTCCGGGGCCGGGCGCCTGCGCTGAGGGGGAGAGCTCCTCCGTGGACGAACCCCTGGAGGTGAGCAAGCGCAGGGCGCGGCGGCCCGTGCCCCATCAGCCCTACAAGGTGCAGCGGCACGCCGCCAACATCCGGGAGAGGAAGAGGATGCTCAGCATCAATTCCGCCTTCGAGGAGCTGCGCTGCCACGTACCGACGTTTCCCTACGAGAAGCGGCTGTCAAAGATTGACACTCTGAGGTTGGCCATCGCCTACATCGCCCTGCTGAGAGAGATCCTCATGTCCGGCTGCGACCCTAAATCCTACGTGGACGAGTGCATGAAGAACGGCTACAAGAACCAGACCAACGCCATCTGGAACACCAGCGGTGAGCTGATCACTCTCAACAGCCCATAATTAAAATGACATTAGCTAATGACTGAGTAATAACAAATCATCATATTAGGGCTCTTTTGAAAAATGTGCTCATTGTGCTGACTTGAACACTAATTATGATAATATCAGTAATCAATGAGCTGTTTATTATTGCTGAAGCAGCACGACTCTTATGTCTCATGACGCTGTACAATGTTTGAAAGGACAGTGTTTTAGTATCAATAGGATCAATATCACTGATTTACAGTATTAGAAAATATATTTATTATTTGATGAAAATAACTGCCAGCTTCAGTGCTTACATTTATTCTAAACTAACTGGTTGCTACATGTAGAGAAGACAACACAGCATCAACACACCGGACCTCAAAATGAGCCACTTCATCTCCAACAAGCAGAAGCTTATATTCACACTGTAAAACTGTGAAATGTTCCATTTTCAGGCTGAAACTCTGACTGACACAAAGGCCCCTAGTGGTTCATTAAAATCTAATCAGTTCTCAGTGAATAGAAGTGAACTGATTGTTGTTACTCACAGTAATCCCATAGAGCACATGTCACTTCAAGCAGACTTTCAGCCCCAGGTGTGTTTCCCTTCAACATTTGCTCTTAAATAAGCCTCATTTTACCTCAGCACAATCACCTGTATTCTTACTCCCTTGCACTGAACTAATTCTGTGGGAATCTGCTCTGAAGCCTCTTTATGAGGCTTTTCAGGGCTGAGTGTGCCCCCCCGCTCTTTAGGCCCAGACCTAAGACTTGTTAAACAGTCATTAAAATGTATCAAAACTTATGTGTTTGTCCTGCTTTTGTTTGCCTCTGCCCCCTTGGTCCCCCTTCCCAGATCTGACAGCCCGCCTCTCTTGGATAAAGTGGGATTAGCTGAAGAACATGGGGCACCCTGAGTGTGGGGATGTCGGCGTGGAGGTAGTTGTCTCTCCCCTCATCTCTCTCACTCCCTCTCTCTCTACACGTCAAAGACAGGCGGCCGGCGTGACAGAGCCAGCCGATCGACATCTGCAGACTTCTCACTGGGTCACACGTCTCAGGCTTTCTCAACCCCATCCACTCCTTCATCAACCGTGGCTTTTAATATTCTAATTTATTGTCGACTGGTAATTGAGAGCCATTGTTTCTGGGGCTGGGGAGGGACAGGGGGTTGGCTTTGTTTGTCCAAATGGATGGCACTTGTAACAGAGAGAGAGGGGCACACTGGCATGAGACTGAATGGACTTCCTGAGGGCTCATACTTCTGCATGTAGTGGTGAAGTGTTTTCTGGACTCCTGCTCATTAGTCCGCGAGTCGATGTGTTAAAAAGAGCCTTAATCATGTAAATGAGACGATGGGCGTGAGAAGCAGATTGGTGCAATGTGTTTTAGCATGTCAGGTGCTCTCTCCAATGATGGCAGGAAGGTTAAGTGAGCACTGTCTGTTTCATGTGCTTTATTGTTTATCTATTTATTTATTTATTTTTAATTATTACTTATTTATGATCAATCAATTTTGCTGCTTTAAGGATGTGTACATCAAACTGTGATTATATATAGTCCTGTTGCTGAAAGGAACTTTCCAAGATACTGTGAAAATGTCATTTTCTTTGAATGGATCAACACAAACAACGTCACAGCACCAAAGGGTGGAGGAAATCTATGTTCTCTGTTCTCAGAGTTGAGGTCATATAAAGACATTTCCCTCACTGGTTTGATTTGTGTTGAACGCCTCAATGAGTTTCTCTGTTTTATCTTTTACATTGGTCACTCATGTATCTGTACATCGTGTCTCTTTTCAACTGAACCATATCCCATCATTTATTTGTCACTCAGATGACTCAAAGTCACATTCAGACTTGGATAAATACTTCTATTCATATTTATAATCTAATGTCTACAACACTCATTCCCCATATGCATTTAGACAACCCATGATCATCACATGACCAGGATCAGAGGATCAAGAATGTAACAGGTGGACAGTTCCTCAGTGTAAGCTTTATTCCCAGCTTTAAACTGTTGTCCCTAATAGTGGATGGGTGGAGCACTAGTGCTTGCCGAGCCAACTATCAAAGTCACTGTTAAAAAGGACGAAAGACACGTGGACTCTATGTCTTATATATATATATATATATATATATACACTTATATATACCTCTTTTCCCCACACATGTAAGTGTAGCAACCTGTCATTTCAAATGACTGTTAATGTCATTATCAGTATATATGACATAAAATATAAGGATGGTGACACTACATGTCACAGCTGAGTTTTTCCTACAGTGCAGTTTCTCATAGCCTGAGCTGTCGCCTCAGCGGTCAGCAGATGCTGCTCCAGGTGTACCAGTCAGATGTGTAAAACAGGCCGAGGGAGTCAACAACAGACCCATTCTCCTTTAGCACATGTAATTTTAGTGCCACTAATAGAGCCCCTAGGAAACAATTCACTTTTTAATGAGATTTCCACTTAGAACATAGTTCATGGGTGATGTATTCCTGGTATGGGAGTTTTGGTCACAGTAAATTAAAAATTATTCACTTGTTTTTTTCTGGAAATTAATGAGATGTAACATTTTCTGTTTTCTTTTGTTTTGCTTTTGTGCTATGCTGGGGCACATCATTCTCATGAGGTACCACATGAAGTGGGATCGAATCAAACATTAAAAAAGAGATTCTTGGGAGAAAATATGAAAATGTTCTCATTGGAAACACTTGAACCAGTTCCTTGTGTGTATTGAAGGTGAGCATTTCACTGTTTCACTGCTCTTACAGGTGTTACAGATGCTGACAAGTCTCCTTCTACTTGTTGTACACATGTCTGATGTAAAATGTACAGACAGACCCTGATAATGTGAGAAAAAAGTTATGTCTGATATTTGCTCTGTCTGACACCTGAAATAATAGAAGGGTGCACATTTCATAGAAGACTACATTATTACTGTAGAGTAGTACTGTATCATAAACCTGGAACTCAAAGAAGAAGGTAAATAAGAGTAGCACCAAAAGTTACTTTTTTTTTGCTCCAGACAAACTTTAATTGAGCCATCTGTAATTTTTGCTCTTGTTATCAGTGAATATTGGCTTTGTAACAAAAGCAAAAATGAGGAGGATGAGCGTCATACCCCAACTATTAAACTTTATTATTATTATTTTATTGTATTTCAGCATGATACACCAGAAACGCTGGGGGAATTCAAATGTGTGCCCATAAAGTTGGAATATATATATATATATATATATGTGTGTGTGTGTGTGTGTGTGTGTGTGTATTATTTTACCCGTTCTCATGACATGATGTGATTTATTGTTCACAGATAAAGTGTATATCTTCTCAAAATTTTGTCGATCAATCTCTTCCAAACATATCACTGTGCAAATTAAGTAAAAAGAGGAATGTGTCTGAAAACAGAATTATTCCAACTTTATGGGCAACAGTGTATATATGTGTATATATTTGTCAGTTGTGTATCCATGTGTGTCTTCCTTTTGAAATATGCTCTCAGTGACACTTGACACCACGTAATTATCTCCAAGTATCACCATGGGATTGTGACCCATCAAAAACAGCTCTAAATACCATTCAGATGAGATATGATTCAGCCAAGGGAAAGATTTTGGGGGCCAGAATGAGTAAAATTCTTCCAGTCTGTGGACTGCATCAGACTTTCTTTCTTTTTTTTTTTTGGGAGGTAGTTTATTGATTTAACATCCGGCAGACTTACACTGACAAACACTGTGAGGTTGTTCTGCCATCAGTCGGCAGGTGTGTTTATCATGTTAGTGTAAGTCTGGATTGTGGGCCCTCACACTTGTAAATATAATTAGTGCATCACATCCTGTTGAAACAATGTCGGGGTCTGTGCAGAAGAAATCTGAAACAGCTTTGTCAAAAGGTCAAAAATAGAGCCGTTTGAAATTTAAGTTTTCTATGCCTTCGTTTCTGTCATGTTTGTCCTGCGACAAAAACCTGTACCAAGTAATTCAAATGTAAGACTTGATCCTTGTGACACAAAGCAGTATAGAAAACATTTGTTTGCCATACAAACACTGTAAAGTGAATATGGCTGCAATTATGATTAACTTATATCAACTCATAGGTCATGTGCAATTTGGCACAGTGACAGGGAAAAAAAAGACAAATATACATCTCTACAGCAACAATGTAGAACTCCATGTCTGTGTGGTCTTTGTTTCCTGCACATTTTCAACATTCAGCTGCTTCTGTAATCCAGCCTGTCCCACATGGAATACCTCAACCTTAAATCAAGCCAAGCAGGCCTTACACAACGAAGAGAGGTATTGTTTAACAGTATTATTTCATTCTCTGCTCCCATATGGCCATGTTTAATCTGTTGCATCTTACTGTACTGTAACAGTCATCCAATAATAAGTGATACTGGCAGTGTTTTTAGTAAATAATATAGCATTAGAAATCTATTACTTGCTGTGTTGCAATGAAGCTTTAAAGGAGCTATTTTGTGATTTTCACTAAATAGCCAGTGTTTGCAGTAAGCTCTGTTACTTACCCTCCAGAGAGTTCAGCATCAACCTTCATTCATTTACTCACTGACCACTGTCGGAGAAAGAAACACTTCTGTTTTGCTTCTAATTCTCTCTTCTTTTCTCATGAGTGCTAACCAGCTAGCCACAAACCAATTGCCCAGTCTCTTCCGTTTCCAGCAGAAATAACTGTTGCTTTCAGTTTCCCCTGAAGAAGACTCTTTGCAGAGTTTTCTTATAACTACTTGTCTTGTTCATGCAATTATACACTGACTGGCGAGCAGCTGTTAATGCAAACAAATAGCTCCTGTAAAGACCCTCCAAACTAACTGTACCTTTATGAACCTATAGAAATACAGACCCAGTAACATGAGCTCAGTCAGTTCCTTACTGACAGCTCATGTCATAAACCATAAACATATTCAGCATTAAATATCAACAAACATCCGCCCTCAAAACAAAAACGCTGACTCCTCAGAAAACTTGCGCCTAGCTCTCGTCACCATGGCGACCAAGTGTGTTGGGCACTTTAATAGCTGTGAAACTCTAGTTAAAGAGCTCACCTGCTTTTCTCATTACAGCTCCTCTTCACAAGAGCATGCTTTTAGCCTCTGAGCTAATAACTCAGATCAGAGAGTGTGACAGAAAAATGCGGTGTCGTCTTTACAATGCATCCCTGGGGGCCTGCACTCAGGGGCCCTGAACAGTGGGGGGCCATTTGAAGCCTTCTCAGATGAGCACTGAAACATTCAATAATTTCCTCCTCAAATTTGAACCACAGCCCTCACAGTGGCCGGGGCAAACACACCATGTAGAGCTGGATAATTAGTGGAGCTCATCAGGCTCTCTGAGATGTCAGCAGCTCTCTCAGTTAGATACTGAGGAATAATTTTCATGCAGCTTAACAACACAGAATGAATTATTTTATGAGGTTAGGCCACACAGAGTAGATTTATTGTCCTGAAACCTCAAGATAAACCAACAGTTCAGCGCTGAGGGTGATGTTAGTGACACAGGTGACACTGAGGCAGTGACAGTGGACTGTAAATGCCACCTCTGTGTTGACATCCGGTGAGCTTCACCCTGCCTGTCCCTAACCCAATCAGCAGAACAAACAACAACACTGTTTGCCCAGCCTTCCTGCACTGCCCCCACCCCCCATTGCCTCAGATTTAACCTCCCCGTAGCCCAGTCTAGTCGGGCCACCTGGCTGACACATCGCACTGTGAACCTGGGGCCGACCATCATGCTAACCTTGGCACCAGGGTTACAAGTGCAGCACTAATTACTCCACATTATTTGTGCAGGACGCTGCCCCATCAGCACCCGAGTGCACAGACCCTCTGTCATTTGTTCAGCAAATTTACCCCGAGCCGATCGAGCCCCCTCCCCCTCTTGTTCGGCCTGGTTAAAGTTCAGTTCCTGGAAGTAGTACATGCATAATGAATATAATTGTGTTATAGCCAACATAATTGCTGTGGCAACACTGTTTTTTGTAACTGTCAAGTCAATGAAGTGCATTTGAGTTGAGTCTGAGTATTGAATTTGTGGTTTGTTACTTTGTGCTGAGAGCTCTCTCTCATTGGGCAAAACTGATCTGCATTCACTGCAACTAATCCATCTGTGTGTACATATAACCCTGTAGCTCAGGTGGTTGAGGTGGTCAGCCATTAATCAAAGATATAACTGGTGTGAACTAACCAACCCTGTACCCAAGCTACACACTACACCACTCTACACAATGGACCCCGAGCTGATACTATTATGTGCATGTCTCGAGAAAAATTCTTACTTGTTTTCAACAAAACAACATGTAAAACACTACAGTTCATCATTTTGAAATGTCTTTTTTATTTATATCTTTCGGCTTCATTTTAAAGAACACAGTGTTGGAGCTACAGGTACCTTACCTAAAACATACAGCATGTGTCTGACATGGACACAGTACTGTATATCATGATTTCTTTTCTCCACACACACATCTCCCTGAGGGTGTAAAGCCCCGGAGAGCTGCACTTCAAAGCCTGGCTGTTCATTGGACAGCCATAACTCTACAGGGCAGCGGGGCAGAGTCAGGTATTGAGCATACAGGTTTTGGGGGTGGTGGTGGTATGTATGTGAGCATATGTGTGTATGTGTGTGCGTGTTTATATATGTATGTGTGTGTGCTGAAGAGTGGTTATTCTGCCTTACCCCCCCACCTCCAGATATCAAAGCAAACCTTGACAGTGGGGGTCTCTGGCATCCTGGGCCCATTTCCACACAGGAGACAAAGCATCGAGCAGCAAGTCTGCATCGTATTAAACAAAGCCTAAATGCTTCAAGCTGTTACACACTCCCCAATGAAACCTTTATGAAAGGGCCCCTAATGCGATTTCAGAAACACCTTGTCATCAGCCCCGGGGCAGCAGAATGGAGAAGTGTGGATGTATGAATGAATGCGTTCTTGGCATTACTGTGGGTTGCTGAAGAATGGCCCTATGAGTGGAGGTGCATATAGTTTTATAGCCCAGTGTACACCTCTCACTGATATTGCCTGTTGTTTCACTCACTGTCAAGGCTGCTGCTAAATGCAGGCTCTTATTAAAAACACTGCTTGTGATTGAAATTGTTAAATGCCAGTCTTGTTTTTAATCATGTAAATGAAAGCCTGTGGCTGTGCCCTTTGGGACGCTGTAATAGCTGAGGAAGAACATGAATAACAGCTATTTATAGCATCAAAGAAAACAATGCCTAATAAGTTCTGAATGATACCATTCTTCTTTTGAAGTAACACAGTCAATTACTTGTTTTTATATAAAGGCTGTGATGTTTTTCGTATGTATCTTGTATTAATTCAACACCAAACTCAGACTCAGTCCAAGTCTGACATGCAAGCTGTGAGCCCCATCGTCACAACTCACTGGAAAAGAAACAGAAAGAAACACGTAACTGTTATTCTCAGGGACTTCCTAGGAAAGCCTTGGGGACTTCATGTTAGCTTCTTTTTTTAAGACCATCAGTTTCTATTTAAATGTCTTTTTCTAAACAACCACACCTGTAGCCACTGTGTACAGATAATAAATATATGGTGTACAGATAATAAATATATGGTCACCAGGAATCATCTGCAGGACAAATTATTGGTCAATTTGACAGATCACAATTGCAATTTTTGTGTTTGTAGTCATGGGGTGTTTTTTGGTCAGTTTACATTAAATGGTTGCTCTAATGGAAATGGCGGAGCTACAAGTAGCTTTAAAATGGATAGCACTGCTGCTAATAAAACTGTATTCTGTGCAATGAGAACCAGCTGGACCTTTGCTCCGCTGAACATCTTTGGTTCATCTTGAATCACTTTCTGACACACACACACACACAGATACACAATACACACAAGTGCATGTATGAAAGGCAGTTGTAGATAGGTCTACACTGATGCACACAATAATCAGGTGATAATGTATACTGTACATGTGTTAAAAAGCACATCTACCCACAGATATATGCATATGCTTGCACACAGTCCGTGGCTTTAGATCCTCTTGCCAAGATCATTTGGGGTGAGCCTCACAAGTGTTTTGGGGGGGCTGGAGTCAAAGGTAACTGATCCTGGCAGACACATGGACAGTAAAATTTCTCTCATCACAGCCTCTGACAAATCATCTCTTCCATAACTTCCCTCACACGTCCATAACCCCCTCTGTCAGATCAAAGACTTCTGTGAATCATCACCCATCCATACATTTGGCCTCTCCTCTCTTTTTTCATCTGTATCCGTCCTTTTTGTTTTTTCCCTTTTTGAAACTGCTTTCTGTCTCTCGGCACCTCTCACTCTCACTTTTTGTCTCACGATCAAGTCCTTTGTGTTCATGCGGCTGATGTAAAGGCAGAGGGCCACGGTGCAGGAGACGAGGATGCGTTTGCCCCGGTGTGACAGCAGAAAGGATCTGGGCTTATTATTAAGGCCATGCCCTCGACCCATGTGGAGCTGGTTTCAAAGGTGTCAGACAAGACAGAGGTACGTCATCCTGCTCGGCTGAGTTACGACCCGAGCTCATCTTTGATCTGAGAGGCAGGTCATCCCTCTCACTCTCTCTCTCTCTCTTGCACTTTCTGTCTCACTTCTTTTTGCTGCCCTTGCCTCTTCTCCTCCATCACCTCTCTAAGGTTCATGTAAGAGCCATGGGGACCAAACATTCCTCTCCACTGAGCAGTAAGTGACATATAAATCATTTACCAACATCCCTGATGGATTAAAGAGTTCTTATGATTATTACTGCCTAGATTTCCACCTCAACACCTTTTCACAGACCTTGCTGAGGTGCACTAAGGGATCACTTCAGGATGATGATTCTGTGAAAAAGGTAAAATAGTTAAATGAGTGCAGATTAAATTATAAATGATAATTTAGATTTACAATATTTCTCCTTTTTTTATTTATTCACTCTATATTTTGCAGTAGCATGTGATCTGTGGAGAGTCTGAGACTGGGACAAGTTGTCATCCTCATCTTTCACTGCTTGTTGTTGTGAATAGAAGCTTGCTTATCATTGTCCACAGCGTATACAGTGGATGGAAAAGTGCTGGCTAGGGGCCCCTCTTACTCTTTCTCATCTTGTGAAGTGTGTATATGTGAAACCTGTACCTTGCAGACGCTGTGCAGGATCAGCAAGTCTCCCCTGGGTGTGTAGGCCTCCTGCAGCTGAGACAAGGAGCAGGAGGTCAGAGGGCATAATCAGGCAAAATGTGCGTCTGTGTGTGTGTGTGCGCGCTACTGTGTGTTCATGCTCCTTCTTTCATGCGATGTATGTGCAGATATTCAATATTTTCTTTCATATTTACACGTGTGAAGCATTAGCGTCTTTATAAAGAGGTTGTATGAAGTAGAGCAGTAAAATGCATCCACACTTTGACCTGTGCTGAGCTGTGCCAGGGTCTGAGTTAAGAGCTGTGGCACAGACTAAAAGTAGCATGACAGTCACCATTACCACTGCAACACAAAACACAAAGCAGACCAGGTTTCCTGTAGGCCAGCACAGATTTCAAGGGAAAACCAGGATGTGTCCCAATACCAAGTGAGCACTCATGGGTTTAAAAGTATGTTGTGCAACTTTCAGGAGGTACAAGGGTTCCACCCCATTTACAGCAACCAGTCTCCCCGGATATGTAAAACACACAGAACATGAACGCATGCACTCAAGATACTGGAGTTTGATTATTTTCAGATACTCTCGGTGAACTAAAGTGTATAGGCTACAGTGTGAATTAGCAAAATTACTTCCTAATAAGAGGCAATTATTCAGTACAATTTGAATAATGACGGAGTCACGTTAACAGTCCAAGCCTTGTTCCTCGATAAGTCCAGGAACATCAGACTGTTGTAGCTTTTAAAAAGGAAAAAGGTAAAAGGTGTTAAATTGTTAACTTTCAGGAAAAAAGGTTTCACTGTTTTAAATTTGTGTCAGTTTCTCAAAAATAAGACACAATAAGAGAAAAAAAGATCCCTCCAAAATAAATGTTCTCAGCTCCGGGTCAGATTTTTCTCCTGTTTCTTTCTGTTTGGAATAAAAATAAAATGACTTTTATGGTCTCTGATCTGTGCAGTTAAAAAAAACAACACGCTGACTTTGGCCAAGAAAAAAACACAACAACATAGAGCCGCAGAAATCTCGAGAGGTCAGTCAGCTGATTTGGACAAACTCTGCATTTTGGCAGTGGATAAATTCAGCTGTATAATGTGAGCCACCTGTGCGCCGCTCTGTGCAGGGAAACATGACATGACAGATGAAGAAGTGGACCGCTGACAAAACGCATGGAGAGCGCGTCCACTGGAGGTATCCGCAGAAACCGGAGGAGCTCCTCGGTTAGTTTAAGCTTCCTTCCTGTTTGACTTTCAGATTATAGGGACTGTGAGAACGCACACACTTGATTCGATTAAAGATCAAGCGGATAGGTTTCCTCCCAAGCCCGATGAATCTGTGCGTAAACCCCCCGCCCTCTGCACTGCACTGAAAACACTGTATTTACTGTACAAGGCTGGTTTGTCTGGAAATAAAAGGCCTCGTAGAGAGAGAGAGAGAGAGAGAGAGACCCAACACACTTTGGACCAAATGGATTTTATTCAACATTTAACTCGGTGGGTTTATTATCTCGCGAGGCCCAGGTGGACGTTTTACTTGATTCAGAGCGCACATGCCTGTGAGATCAGATGTGTGAACTAGGTGAGATACATACATATATATATATATATATATATAGAGAGAGAGAGAGAGAGAGAGAGATTATATTATAGGTTTAAAATAATATATATATATATAGACAGATATAGATGTATTAATAATGATTGAAGATGATTGAAGCACACGCTCTCCAACAGAGACAAATCCAACTCATAATTAACAAGTCAAATTAATTCAGATTCAATAATGTCTCTCTGTAAATAATAATAATAGTAAAGAAAATGTTATTGTTGTTATAAGAAGGGTCTGTTTGAAGGGTGAGGAAAAGGAGGAGTGAAACAAAAGCAGCAGCTCTCTTGACTGTAAATAAGAGCCTTGTTTCAGTCACATCCCGGACACATGAAACCACCACTGCTCCCTCCTGCTTATTAACGGACCAGGACGCACACTGGCTCCCCCTCCGCCCTCCAAACCCCTCCCCTTCCACCCTCAAAACTATTTAGCATCTGAAAGTGGGATAAAGTTTCCAAAAAAACTGAAGGAAAAAAACTTCCTGCGAGAGGAGAAGCGTGCCAACCTCCCCAGTCTGACGCTTTTAAAGCAAGAAAGCGCAGAGAGCGAGACAAGCTCAAGTTCTTCTCCTCATCTGTACGGATATCTATACACTGCTGTAACCACGGCTTCAAAGGTGGACAACGTTTTTTCCTCTCTATCCCTGCATTTCTTCAAGAAAGAAATGGAAGAGGGCTCCAGTTCTCCGGTCTCCCCTGTGGATAGTCTGGTGACCAGCGAGGAGGAGCTGGACAGACAGCAGAAGCGCTTCGCGAGGAAGAGGAGACACAGTAAAAAGTCCAGCGAGGACAGCAGCGGCAGCAGCCCGGGTCCGGTCAAACGGGGGAAAAAACCGAGTCCGAGCAGCACCCAGTCGTACGAGGAGCTGCAGAACCAGCGGGTCCTGGCCAACGTCCGGGAGAGGCAACGGACTCAGTCTCTGAACGAGGCCTTTGCGTCTTTGCGCAAAATTATCCCCACGCTTCCCTCGGACAAACTGAGCAAGATACAGACGCTGAAGCTCGCCTCCAGATACATTGATTTTCTCTGTCAGGTGCTGCAGAGCGACGAGATGGACAGCAAGATGTCCAGCTGCAGCTACGTCGCGCACGAGAGACTCAGTTACGCGTTCTCCGTGTGGAGGATGGAGGGAGCTTGGTCTATGTCAGCATCTCACTAGCACCCAGAGACCTTCACTTACTATGCCAAAGCGGTGGGTACCACGAGACTGAAGCTGAGGAAACCCAGTGTTATTATAGCAGGGAGTGTAGCATTGTGCTTGGCCTGAACAAATCATCACTGATATAATAATCAATATGAGTGTGATGCTTCAGTTAGGAAGGAGGCAGAGTATGAAGTTTTACTCACACTTCCCAGCACTGTCAGCACCTTCATTGATTTTCCAAATAGTTTTGTGCTGATGGTGAGGTGACCTGCTTTGGATTTGGAGTGTTTTTCTAAAGCCTGCTGCCATATATTTTAATGACATGTTCTGGATGACAGAGCTGTGCATCACAGTGTCAGCCCATGTGCTCAGGATGAGCCCGCAGACCTGAGCTGCGCGCGCTTCTTCCTTATGTGCCAGATTTCTCATGGCGAGGCCGCAGAGTGCTCTCAGCACCCGGCCCACAGCATCTGCATCCGGATGCTGCTGCTGCTGCTGCTGCTGCTGCGCTCGGGCACTTATGGTGACAACTGATCCATCAGATCACTAACTTGTTGACACCGCCAACATCCCACAAGGATCCAGTCAAACCTGGGTCAGATCAGTGTAGGATGTGGGAAAAGGCACATTTTAGTTTTGCTGGGAGGCAGGGGTCAGGCGGAGGGAAGGATAACACAAACATAATAAGACAAATAATAGTTTTGGAACATAAAGGCCAGAGGAAGAATATACGACCTCGTCTGTTTGTGTCTCTTCTATTCTTGACCACAAGCGCGTGAAATGAGCCCGTAGTGAGTTCTGCAGTTAATCCACATATTTTAAAGGCACCTCAGCGCAGCTGTGGTGCCACCACGGCTAATTTATATCCACAATAGAGGCTTTCCTGTGCGCACACCACAGGGACGGGCCGCTCGGCTAGACCTGAGGGTTCAAGCCAGTGCAGGACAATAAAAACAGAGGCCCGCATTAACAGGCAGACAGGACCTGGTCAGGTTTGCTTCACGTCCACAAAGGCTCCATCATAACCTGCAAAAGTGTGGCCTGATCACAGAAGAGCAGCAGACAGACTGGTGATTTCACTTTGCACTGTTGATTTAGGAAAAAGCAACAACAGAGAGAGGAGAAAATGAAAGAAAGGTTAAGTGCTACTTCTTCTAAATGACAACATCTCATCTGTCATCAGGACTCAGGGATATTTGCCTGAGCTTCTTTAAATCTCAAATATTCCATCTGAGGCCTCAGACATGATCACTTTAAGAAAATAAAAGTCTGGGCTGTTTATTTGAGGCTGTAGAGCAGGTGGTACTAAACAGCACCTCACAGTTCAAACAAGGCAGGTTTGTTTGGTTTCTCATGGGCCTGACCTGTAGTTTGCAGCATCACTGTGTCATCTCATAACCGACCCTGTTTCATTATTACAGTCATTCCAGTAAATTTGAGGGTGGGATTTTTTTTCCTGAGTAATCCTGAGTGTAACCGAGGCTTGGACTGTATTCACGAGTTTCTCCCCGTTTCCTCTAAAACATACGTGACTCACAGAGAAACGTATGAATCAAGTGTTTTAATTTGAAA
The DNA here is from genome assembly GCA_021432705.1 of Caranx ignobilis. Lineage (NCBI taxonomy): Eukaryota > Metazoa > Chordata > Actinopteri > Carangiformes > Carangidae > Caranx > Caranx ignobilis. The sequence goes on from MU269983.1 coordinate 18,472,640, forward strand.
ATCCGTCCAAATCAAAATCCACGTGGTGATCCTATTCACAAATATGCAGAAAGGCCTTGCAAAAATAAACCTTACAAATCGGGGCCTCGGTGAACTTGGTGATATATTTCAATAATAACGTTTAAGGCTGCTCTGAGGAAACAGATGTTATTGTTGTGGGACCGAGCCAAATGAAAAGCGTGAATTTACTCAGGTGCCTCGACCTGAGGACAGACTGCAGCTGCACGATCCCACTCTCGTACAAAAGGTCCGTGCTTCTCTGTCGCCATGTGGTTTTACTCAGCCGCTGGATAATAATTGATTCATTAATGACTTCCCACGCGCTCAGCGAGCCAGTGAACGTAACAAAAACATCACATGTGCCATAACCTCACACACACAAACACACACACACACACACGCGCACACAATCTACAGCGCTGCTGCACGTATCCAAATGATCAATAACGTGTTGTGCACTGTCTCCCCTGTCTCCACCACAGACTGTTTACTTCTACAAAGTATGAAGACCAAAGGTATTATTGAAGAACCCATCGACCTCAGAGGCATGGCGGACGGACGTAATGTGACCCACGAGTGTGCGCGCGTGGACGTGGAGCCGCGGCGCGGTGCTGTGCGTGACTGTGGAGCTGTGAGCGGAGGACTGAGCTCTGCCATGTGCGTGTGGAGGCCAGACAGAGGCGGCAGAGCTCGGCCTGTGCATCAGCAAAGCCATCCTTAAATCTTTTTTTTTTTTTTTTTTTTTTTTTACAAGAAGATATATTTTGTTTCTCAAAGACTTTAAGCCAAAGTATAAATCTCTATAAATGCATATTGTACATACCTGTGTAAATGCGCCTGTAGCTTCTTAGGGACCAATGCAATTTAGAGTCATTCCTGCATGGATTTATTTCACCGACTTTCTTTAGCAAGTCACCAAAAACTCCGTCCAATGTACATTTTTTTTTGTTTTTGCTTATTTATTAAAACACATATTTTTGAACAAAACTGCGCTTCATTTTTACTCTCATTTTATTTTAGCAGATTTGAAGCTGCAACATAAAATAAAAGCACCTCTGTAGATAAGCTGGTGAAGTCATTAAACTTTCTATTTAACAAAAGGAAAAAGAGACCAGGCTAAAACTCATGAGCTTCCTCTGATTGAAAAAAAAAAAAAAAAAAATACTAACACCATTTTTATTTCCCTGCTGGGTGTGAGAAGTTGCCCCTTCTCTCCCCTCTCCGCTTGTTATGGAAAGAAAACGCCGACTTAAAAAAAAAAAAAAAAAAAAAAACGACCATAAAAAAATACAGCTTCATTAACAGTGGAGGAAATTCGAGCCAGTTTCAAACTCAGCCTTATAAAATGCTTGTCCGCTTAAATAACCAGTAATCATTTCAAATGGCGATGCCTCTGGGCTCTTTAACGAGCAGGGAGCCCCAACAAGCGCAGATAAGGACAATAACTCTGAGCCTGCAGCTTCAAAAAAACAGAGCAGACCCCAACTAGACGACTTGAAATTCCTTTGAATCTGTCCCGCTCACTCTTAAAACATTCAAACTGTTTACATCTCGTTTTCCCAGACGTGGTTAGATGCAATCTAAACACTGAAAGCAGCTCATTGTTAACGCGGGGTACAGTGGAAATGGCCTGACTCTGCTGCTGTTGCTGCTGCTGCTGCTGCTGCTGCTGCTGAGACCTCCACTTTCATCTGGAGCTTTTGAATATCTCAATAATCACCACGGAACAAATATCATCCTGTCACCATGACTGCAGCAAATCTACAGTATATATTACACGTCCAGCACATGTCATGTTCCCCTCAGGTGGAGACAATCTACAGCACTCAGGAGATAACAGATGCCTTTGAGTGTGATACCGCTGCTGCTGCTAATGCTATAAAATCACTATTGATTTCCACAGGCAAACCGTACACATGTGTGGAAGCAGCAGAGTGTTTGTGAGCCTGTGTGATTGTCTCTGGATCAGTGTGTGTGCGTGTGTGGTGTTGAGGGGAAACACCTGCAGTCACAGTGGCTTAATCCTCCTGCTGGTTTGTGAAGATGCCGATGCACCGAACTCACATTATCCACTGATTTATTAGAGTTTACACACCGGCTTCATTTGACACAAAAGTGTGTGAGTGCAGTTTCACAGAGGGATCGTGCAGACACAGTGACACAGGAGGCCTGCCTGATGTTAAAATGCTGTTGTACTTTGCTCAGTAATTTGTGCTGTGGGTGTTTTCAGTGATGATGACTGAGAGCAACAATCACTGCTTTTACTGTTGAGACCTGCTCCTCACCGCTCCGTGTCCAGGAGGCACATAAAAGCAGAACCACCTACGACCATGATTTTTAAATGGAGTGATTTACCTGACAGAGTGTGTGGCACCGTGATCCCTGTGACTAATTGTGATTTTGCTGCCTCAGCTGTGACATGGCTCTCCCTGAGTGAAGGCTGTGCATCTAGGCCCAGTATCTCTCCACAGGTTGGAGAAATACAGCAGATCTGCAGGGCAGTGAAAACTGGGTCATGACTGTACACAAGTGAATAAAAATCACATTTTCTGGATAATCTGAAACAATTCTTACTGCTACTTTTATAACAAACATTTCAAGCAGCATCTGATAAAAATCCTCTCTGGTAAAAAAATTTTAATAATGACTTTTCAAATACGAACAAATGGCACGAGGTGCTGTCACTTTTGGCATGGTGGTCTTGGATCCTGTTGGACAGCCCTTCCTACCTAGGCCGGCCTATCCATAGGAGCCTGTTTGATACCTGCTCATTATCCCGGGCCCTCACAGCTGAGCAGCACAGAATCACCCGGGGCCACTGCTCCAGCGGTGCAAGAGATCCAGATGTTTCCCGTAAAATCAGACGGAAAAAGCTACAAAACTTTAATTTGCAGTAAAAGGGGAATAAAGTAAAGGTTTACACTCTGTGTGCCTCAAACGGTATTCTGCGCTCGTCTGGTTCAATAAAAAAAAATCCCAAGGTTAGCCTTATACCACTCTCTGAGGCTGATGTCGGCGTGACTGAACTCAGCCTGTTGAGTGTGTGTGTTGGCAGAGCTGGAAGTCAGCTGTGTCGGCTGCCACCATGGAGATATACAAGCATTAGTCAGACTCAGAGAGGCCTTGAGTATCGATCCTGTGTTTTTCTCCTACTCTGTGTTGTGGAGGATCATTTCATTAAGTAACAGATCAGACTGATGAATGAGGTGAATATTACCTTCAGTATCATTACTATTATTAAGAGCTCTTATTCTGAATGAGAGGAAAAAACATGCTCAGCGTTGACAGAACAGAAATTCAAGTAAAGTTCAAGATGAATCCAGTCAGGACCAACAATATATATTTTAACAAAGGCATCATTTACAGTTTTTGCTGGAGCTTTTTTGTTAAGTTGTTTGAGGTGACTAAAATGCTGCAGCTGCAGACGTTCCCTCTCTATTTCCTCTCTACACCATCATATCTGGGTGCTGAGTCTACATGAGCCACAATGATGAAGTGAAATTCCTGTGCTTTCTGAGGCGCAGGCAGAGTTCCCTCAGTGAACCACTTTATTTGCTTGTGCAGTGAACATAGATGCATTTAGTTTTGTTCCCAGTATATGCAGATATTTGACATCTAAACTGAGAGCACGATGAAGCAACAAAACCTGACAGAGTGGAGGGAGTGCGATGTCTCTCAGAGGAACCTGGCAGAGCCTCGGCTGTCAAGGCTGCCTGGATGAAAAGGAATTAGCAGAGGTTCTGGCCTTTTTCTTCAGCTCGTATCCGCCTTTCCTTCATTCCATCATTTAATCAGAGTCCCTAAGACTTTGATCCTGCACAGAAAGGCCCCGCCACATTTTCATCAGGCCTCACGCTGGTGATTTTTTTTTTCTTCTCTGCAGAGGGTGGGTGCACAAAATTATATACATTCACACGAGCTTTAGGCATTGCAGGAAAGGGCATGGGGAAGACTTAAATAAAGATTCCCCTCAGGATACTGGTTCACTGGCTCAAAAAGCTCAGGTGGACATGAAGCTGTGGAGAGGCTTTACATCTGATGAAAACAACATGACACTGCCTTTGGGGAACTGCTGCCACTCAGTCTCTCAAACTGCTGGGCTTCAGGAGAACTGATCATCCGAGCACCTGTTAAAGTGCCTGTCAGTGAAAAGCTCGACCCCGTTGTGCTGATGGCGCTGGAGTCACTGACCCCGAGAAGAGCAATTCCACATGCATGGTCACAGTAAATGAGAAGATATGACACCACCATGCTGATGCTTCCCCCTTTGCATCCTTAGCCTGCACTTTCCTCCATCCACCAGCTCACTGTGTATTAATGTTTTCATTAACTAACTCTGTAGATGGCATCCTCAGCTCCGGAGGTCGGAGGAAAGAGCACGTGGCTCCTCGGAGGAAGCTGGGGGAGTGTGACTGGATGGGAGGATACAGTTATAAAATCAGTCCTGCTGGGACTGTGGGGAGCGGGAGACTCACTTTTTCCTTCATAAGTGATGCAGATAACATGTCTGTGTTGCACGCCTGTGAAAACACCTTCCGATTTTTGATTTGTGACTTTAAACCTGAAGCTGTAGTGGATCATTGTCATTGTAAAAAAACAAAACAAAAACAAGAATAACATGGAGGACAATCACTCAGACTCCTGGCATGTAGAGGAAGCAAGGCTGTGGAGTAAATTCATGTTTGCAGATGCTTTGATTCAAAACCTTAAACCTCTGGCAGTGTATGATGGGTAATTTACCTGTCCAAAACTAAAATATAATCTGTAAAAGTACTAAGAGTCGAGAAGTTTTAGGAGAATATGTATGGGAATGTGTGTGTGCTGCATTGCTCTGCCTGTGTGTTTGTGTGCGTAACTTGGCACAGACTCTCTGAGCACATCTCCTCTGGCATTGTCCGTAGTCCATCTGGTCTCATCTTACTCACACATACACAAAGTGCAGACTGACTCTAAATCAGCCTCCACCAGCCTCCCTGTGCTGCCGCTGCTTTTTATAAGAAGAGCATCGCTTCACTCAGATCATCACATTTCAGCCGCCACAGAGTAAGAAAGCCTCTATGTTTAGTGTCAGTGACGTTCGCCCAACAATGATTACAGCTTTTCTAACCAGGTCAGACGAGGGACAGCTACGACAGGGAGACATTTTCGAGGCATTCGCTGTTTACTGCATTCACAAACAAACAGAACCCATTAACAGTGATCTCTGCTCATCAATCTTTCAGATGCATGCTGGATTTATCCGAGCAAGACACTCAGGTCAGATGGTTCAGATTCACTGCTTTGGTTTTATCTTGGCTCTGATTTGCTTCACTATGGTCATGAGAAAAGTATGAACTTTAAGGTGGCACTTAGACCTCTAGAGAAATAACCTTTCCTTCCATATTCGCAGTAGCAGTCCCAGCATCATCCTCACCGTCAGCTGTGATACTTGGTGCATCTGCAGGTTTAGGGAGGAGATCTAAAGCCCCTAAACTAAGTCGAGAAGTTTCTGTTACTCCATGAAAGAATAAGATTTCAACTCAAACATTAAAATAAAAAAAAGAAGATGACATGTTCAAAAACTGTCGCTCAGGTCTAACAAGATACCACTGGACAGCTGGAGGCTCTCACACAGAGGCCTTGTACTATTCAAGCAAACTCCACTGAGCAGTTCAAGCCCCTGGATGAAACCCCCCTGGTGGCTGCAGTTCAAAAACACGCACAATCCAAACAACAAACAACTGCAGGCTGTCATGCCAAACTCAACCATGCAGCCTCACATTTCATCTAGAAACAGCTAAACCCTCAGGGAGCGCATGCTGGAAAGTAGCAAACAAAAAGTTTCTGTTTTCCAAAATGAAAAAAAGCAGTTGCCGATCAAAGTTTGATCTCTTTTAGCTAAACATTTCCAACTCAAGGCCTGCTTACTAGCTTTTTTCCCCAAGTGCTTTTCAGCCATTTCACATGGTCTTCATCAGGACAAATTTATCTCTATCTACAGATAAAGATCAGATGATGAATTTATCAATACTCATGGTAGAATGGAGAAGTTCCAGCCTTTCATACTTAAACACACATGTAAACACAAAAAGAACTTGCATATGTTCACTTTTACTCTACATCAGATCTGTTCATGTTTGTGTCGAGGTGATGTCTTCAGTTCTACTTTGTGTTTATTTTGTTTTATTATTATTATTATTATTATTATTATTACATATTATTAGAGTGGTTAAAGGGGAACTATGCAAGTCTGGTTGCTTTTCCTCTGTTTTGCTAACCCTCCTGCCTCCATGCAATGGAGCGGTGGATAATGTTATATATCATAAACAATGTTACGATGTGTGTATTTGTGTAGTCTTAGCCGTCATAAACAAAATATTACAGGTTACGGGGCACGTTTGTGTCGCGGTACCGCCGAGACGAGACCGGGTCGGAGATGCTTGGTTTTCGGCCAAGAGACACTAGGTAGAAGGCAGAGAGCCTCCATTCTCCCTGTAACAAGTTACAAGTCATTTATTTAACCATCACAATTACTCACAATTACTGTTTAATGAAGGTAAAAATGTAGCATAGTTAAGGTGCAAATCCTGCATAGTTCCTCTTTAAAGACAACCTGAAGCCTTCCTGCTGCTTGTGCTCTATACACCCCGGCCAACAGTGACCCAGCCTCAGTGTTGTGTTTGCACCAGCTCCTTGTATCCTCATGTGTCCTTTTGATGTCAGTGCATGCTCAGCACCAGACTAAACACATACAGTAGCAAGACAAGCAAACGGCACACGGCTTTTCAAATACACTATGGATCAGAAGTCCCAACCGGACTGGTGGAACATCCGATGGAAAGAACAGCAAACGCTCGCAGACTGTCTCGTGTACGTTTCCATTGTTCCAACGCCACGCTTGGAGCAAAATAAGCGGAGGGAAGCTGAGGATTGAGAACTGAATTTGGCAGCAACAAAGTGACTTGTGTTAAGAGCTCGCCAATGCATTTCCCAGTTTACTTTTCAATACTGACGCCCAATACGCATTTGTGTGTGTCTGATTCTATTGACTCTCATCTGTAATTAGTTTTATTTGTCATCCCAGCAGCTGGTCGCAGCCTCATCGCCCATATCGAGCCGGTCCAACCAGCAATTAAAAAGTGTGGTGATGAGCACAGCTGGGAGGATGAGACCTTTTTTATGCATATGGGTGGGTAATGACAGAGCTAACTGACAACAACTGACACAGCAGGAAGATGAGCTGCCGCAGACCAGAAAGTCACTGTGGAGAAACAGAAGGGAAAACAGAGGGAATCCCTCAGTGACATAGAGCCCTTTGTTGTGGGGAGGAGGCAGCCATCTTGATGGCCTTCACGAGGGGTGAAAGTTCAACTCAGAGGGCTCCACCTTTTTGCCGACCTGACCTAAATGAGAGGTCACAGGGGATGTGTGTTGCTACATAGCAGAGATGACGAACGTGTTGACGCCTACGGTGAGCTAAAGGTGAGACGGGCAGTCTGAGTGTCACGAGAGCGGTCGTTAAAGCATTTCCAGCCACAGAAGAACGATAAAGAGAACACATTCCCATCTATAACATCATCTCTCTTACTTCTGGGAACTTTCAGAGCTCAGTGTCCATATGATGGTAAATATTGTCCCTCGTCTCTCTGTTTAACCTTATTCCCTCAAGGACCTGGAGATTTGCCTTTGACTCAGCGTGGTGTCATGATTTACGGAGTTAGCGACAGGCCCACAAAGCTGCATTATTTACACTGTTACTCACTGAATTCAGAGTTTGACAGGAAAGCAGAGGAATGTGTGTTTATTTGAGGGGAGGTAAGGCGGGATTGGTTTTGTTTGCCTTTGGTCTGTTGTCTTAGCGTTAGTTCCACCACCATTGGGGATTCACTACTGTTTATTTGGACTCTTGCTCAGACCTTTGCCCTGTCCAAATGGGTGGCTAATCTTCAGTCAAAGCTACTGTGGGGCCTTTGCTGCTGTTCCTCGAACACTGCCTCCCTCTGGAGTTGAAGGGGAACTCTGCCAATTTTCATATTGTAGTCTGTTTACAGGTGTTGGGGAGCACAACTGCACAATGTGTGATTAGAAGTTGTATAAAGCTTTTTGTGGCTTTGGGTGGGAGAGGACATCAAGTTTAAGAGTGAAAAAACGGGGAGTGTGGAGTTACTGAGCTCCCACTGGCAACTGGTCATCTCGGCTTGACACACGGTGCATTGTGGGTACTGTAAAAAATAATACATTAAAGAAATGAGGTAATGGGTGTGTCCCAATTCCTGGGATGTATCTAGGCTACTTTTGAGGACCAATAGCGTTACAGTGATGCGACAAAATCTTTCTGTCCCATTCTGGAAAATCCTTCAAATGCTGTCTTCCTCTTCAGGGCCATAAAGGCTCCACCCACTGAAGCCCAACATATCCCAGGAGTCTCTGTGTGCCGATAATGAAAATAATATGGCAGCAAGAAATCCTCCATCGTCCAGACCGTCTCATTCTCCATGGTCTCAGACGGTTATGAAGGGCGCCGCCACCATTAACCACACCCTCTAAGGGAATGAGGCCCTTCAATGGGGACACAGCTAATATTGGTAATTCTCCTGTATTTCAAAATATTAAAGCGAGCACAGAGTGAGATGTTAAACTACTGCAGTACTCTTGTCATCAGTTAAATTAGCCTGACCTGCAGGACAATGCTGTTTGCCTGCAAGTGTGTAGGCCTTTTCTTTGCAGTAAGCAACAGTATTAACATAAAAAGCGGACACTGCAGTTTTTCCAAAACAATACTTTATATTGTAGATGTCAAAGACAACATGTTAGAGCAAAGGTTCCCGAGAAAAATGTACTATCTCTGTAACAATGGTGGAACAAGTCAAAAACATAACTGATAAAAAAGAAAAAAACAAAACAGAATATGCATTTTATACATATGTAAACCTAGAACTGTTTGTTTTTGAACCACAGTGGTCATAGTGATAACTGGCATATTTACTGGAATGGACAACTGTAACAATGACCAGGCAACTGGATGGAGCCCTTTAACAAGTCCAGATGTGACTAAGAACAAACAAATCTTCCCAAAAGTTCACAAAGTCACATCCAGCCTGGTTTAAAAAAGAAAAGTCCATTCTGTAGTCGCAGTTTACAAAGCATCCCCCTAAAACAATTTCTTTTTCTACATAAATACAATAAAATCTATTGTCTGTGTTACAAGTGCTAGATACTTTTTTTTTTCCTTTTTTGTGTAAAATATTCATCTCGAGTTTTTCAGGTTTGAAGATTCCATATGCTACAAGTAAAAGCACGACATGGAAAGCACCGGCACTCCTCCCCACCAGAGACGAAAGCAGTAAAAAGAGATAAGACAGTTTGGATACAGTGAAAGTACTAACGTCCTTCAGTGCTCGATCCCTTGTGCTGTTATGTGGCATGAGACAGAGAGACAGACAGGTAGACAGTGCATGCAGACATATGGATCATGCAGAGAGAGGAAAGGAACGGAGTGGAGTCGGACCAGGCCACCTAAATAAACAGACAGTTCTTGGACCTGGCTGGACTGAACTAGGAGGGTTAAAACAAAGAGATTTGCCCCCCTTCTAATGAATGGAAATTATAACAAAATGGAATGTGGCTGCCTTTTTTATGTTACTGGACATTGTGTTAAGACTAACAGTAAAGACAGACGGCCAGAGTAGCCAGAGTGTGCTAGTTTTGGCCCCTTTTGAGAAACCAAAGCATTCAACAGTAGAAAATCCATGACTGGCACTGCTGTGCAAAGGTTCTGGGAATGTTCTGGTCTGGGTTACCGAAAAGCATCTGATCAGCTGTATTTACATGCATAGAGATGTCAGCACATCCCAGTTAAAGTGATATTAAGGACAGCCTGATTATATGCATTCTCATATCCAAACCGCAAATATCCTCATATGAATGAAGGATTATGACAAGAAACAAATGTCCAAAAATGATATAAAAATAAGAAGAGTAAGAGTTGTATTTCAAAATAAAACTTTAGATATGAGATAAGATATGAGTAGACTCCTTAGACCATAGTTTTTTCTTGGGTAAAACCTACATTATGTCATTATGTTAATTTACTGCAAATCCACACAATCTCCTTTGTTCTTGTAAACTTACAAAGTGGAAGATGCTTAAAATGATCTTTGACCTCTCTGGCCATCTGCAGAAGCCATGGGTCAGGATGACCGGGAGGCTAGTTAGAGACATGTGATATAAAAAGGTGCATCTGCAGAAAGAGGAAATACTACAGCATTAGAGCTTGGATGCATTCAGTCAAAATCAGATATTTGGACATTTCAGTACATGATAACTCAATCATATACTTTCTTTAAGACATACATATTTTGGCCCTTGAATGGGAGAAGGCAGGAATGAAGTTTTCGTGTTTGGTGAGAAAGGAAGGACATGAGGGATCAAGCACCTACGATATTTTAGGTACAGGACAGTTCAACTAAACACCAGGCCACCCACAAACCCACAGTCATCACTTTGCTGATGAATGGGGACAACACATGAGTTTGATTTAAAGGAATGTTCATTTAAAATACAGCTAAGGACACTGGGCCTGATAACCAATAAGTGATGATCATGTGGAATTGCTTTCAAATATCCATTGTAGTGATTTAATGTAGAGGAAGAGCATGGCCATGATCCAATTCAAACTCACCCTTCCCATTGTTCTTGGTCTGAGAGGATACAACTGTAAAGCTGTGAGAAGAAGGAAAAAATGTAAAGAAATCGATCACCACTTTGGTCATTTCTGGGATGAGTTGAGCCCAGATATCAAAGTTTAGTCGCACATTTCTTCAAATACTGAAACTTCTGAAGTGCCAGCCAAAATGTACACATATATCAAATAAGTGTGGAACAGCGTAACTACAGTGTGTGAGGCTGAGTGAAGGGCAATTGCACACGTAGTGTAACAGTGTTATGGTACCAATGGGATGAATAAAGCCACAAACTAGTCATCAGTGTTAAAAGACAAAAAGACAACCAGTAAAATGCTACTCGACTGGTAACAAACTGTAACCATGTACAGCAAATGGTGCCTTCAGGAACACCCTCAAAAGGGCCGACTGTATGCAGGACCCATGAAAAGTATAATTTTTCAATACCAACTTCAAAAACAAGATCGTAGTATTTCATTATGTATAGATATATATAATATACTCATTTCTTTTTATATATAAATCTACTATGAACAGACAGTAAATACACAATTGTCCATCATTATACAAAGTAGAAACATTTGCATCCCGACCCTCCCACAAAAACCCCCCAAACCCAGAAAACATAGTCATGTAAAGTCCACTAAAAACCGAGTCTCAACCCTCACCTGACGTAAAGTATGTCAGCTTTACAATGTAACAGAACAACAGAGGAGAAAAACCACGGGACAACAGGTTTTAAAAAGTACAAAATGAAGTCACTGGAGTCCACTGACAGGGCAACAAGAGCAGGAAACCGACATGGATGAGAGGAGCAGGGATCAACAAAAGCAGAGTAGTCATTGACAAATGTGTGTGGCAGGAATACTCAGGGGATCAATGTCCTATGTACAGTAAACAACAGTAAACATCACAGCACTGTTTCTGTTCACTGAGAAAATACATTAAACATGTGATTAGCTTTTCTTAGATGGAACAAAGACAGAAGGCAGTTTCCCAGAGGCCAGACACACGATGGAGGGATGGTTACAGACAGGAAGGTACATTTTAAACACTGGCCACACGGTGAACTGCGGCTGGTATGGTCACAACTGGTCATGTCAAATTTTTGAAAGGGAAAAAAAAGTGTTTACCTGCTTCAATGGATGACCAGCTTTTCACTACAACTAAGATGGTTGCTCCTGTTCTGTATAATCTGGCTAGTAGGGCTGGGCATTGACAGCGAGTAAAGCTCCATATGTGGCGCTGTGAAGAATTTCATTATGCACCAAAAATAGTGAAATGTTGACTAATGTTTTATCTCAACTCTTCTTCAATTTGAATATATTTATTACTGAGTACAGGGGATTCAGATGTGTAAGGTAGATCTGATGTCTGTCCTTGCAGAGTTTTAATTAGAAATTCTGGTGATTTACCTGGAGAAGATCTGAGCTACATGTGCTTTGTTAAGTTGCAAAGATATTCATTATGTGTGGCCCAATCGCAACAGCTGCATCACTGCTCAAGAAAAATGAGGATTATAAAGAACAAAACAAGTATAAAAATATGTGTACACACTTGAATATTTATAAAGAGCGGCTTGTGCTTCACTGTAGACGAACACCTGCCTCGTAGCACCTGACATTTGGGGAGCAGATGTGCTTAACAAGGGGCATAACAAGATGTTGAACCAGCTGTGAGCCTGTGCAGCCCTGGAACAACCCTCTGGAAAATCCCAGGTGGAGCGGTCCTCGTCACCACGGAGACACAGTTGTCTTAAAGAGAGGGCTGGTCTGACAAATTGGCCCACATGACATGAATTCCTCTCTGTCGCTCATTCATCTACAATAAGTGAGACTGAGTTAAAAGTAAAACTGTTACTTTTTAGAGTCGTATGCTTGTGATAGTGAGTGGTTTGACTCTACACAGATGACAGTCCATCATGCTTTGGCTTCACTATTGTCTACTGACTACATACAGTATGAACAGCATTCTAGTTTCCACACGTCTTGTTGCTGAAGTACAGTGCATGCTACTTAATCCCTCCCTAAAGGAGAGCTGATGCCCACATGGTTACACTGAGTTACACTAATCCCACCCTCAACTTCCTTTTTAACTGCACCAACTCCAACTTGTGGCTGGGAACTACCTACCAAGCTGAGATTGAAAATGTAGGGGGGAAAGGAAAGATGGAGGTACGGGGAGAGACAGTGGGCTGGTTGCAGGGAGCTGTAGGTAAACATGCCAAGGTCCTCCAGTCTATGTGCCAACAACATGCAGGCATTGGATGTCTTGCCCAGATAGAAATGTTTCAGGGGCCTGGGGAGAAGAGAGTTCGTTCCCAAACCTGTTTCTTTAAGGCAAATCTCTTTCAGAAGAGTTAAACAGAAAATACACCAGGTTAAAAAAAAAAAAAGGCACGAACGCACAGTCTTTTACTGTCGAGTATTTTGGAATCACAAAGCCTGCTGACATTTCTCACCAGAGAAAATAGCAAGACATTCGTCCACTTTGTTCCTTTCTTCCAGATACATCTCAGAGGAGCAGGAATGATCCATCCTTAGTGCAGAGTCACAATCACATCAGCTCTGGTGGTTTTTAATGAAAGCGAGAAGACGACGATAAAGCACAAAACAAAACCAAAAAAAAAAAAAAAAAAAAACTGAATAATGAGAAAAGCAGACGACTGCACATCGACTGTGCATGGTTCCAACTGGCATTGAAAAAGTACATCAGTATAGTGTTTAAAAAGCACTGGCACTCGAGGTTGTCATTGTGGGATGATGGCTGAATCAGTCCTCTTGAAGAGACAATACATCACATTGGTCCTGATCAGTCTGTGCACCGCTGATCAGTGAATGCATCGCTCATCCTCAGTGATGGCCACTTGTGTCAGCTCTGCTTTGTTCTCTCCCGTGATAAGTCGCCATCTTGATATGGCAGGGGTGAGACGTAGGAGTGGCTTTTAAAAAGGAAAGTTCCTGGATGAGGATGCTGTCAAAGATAAAGTCTGAGTGGTCAAAGGCCAGAGATGTTTCTTTACATAGGAGCCTCCTCTTCCATTGGCTCCTCCTCAGCCCTGACGAGAACATACAGCCTTATTATTAACAGCAAGAAGCACAGTAACCCTATGACCAAGGAAAGATAATAAGAGACTACACAAACAGGCCATCCAACCAAAACAAAGCTGAAAGACACTAAACCAATTAATGCGTCACACTCAACAACACCTTTTACTTTACACACCACTCATACCACTGATTAAATATCAAGAAACCTTAAGTGAAACTTTAAATATACTGCTGTTGAATCAGATTGATTGATCCATGAGAACAACTTAGCAACACCATGTACCTCTTTCCAATATGCTTGTTGGCAACAGACAGCGAGGCCATAGCAGAGACGGTCTCAGCTTCCTCTGCATCGCGCTGCAGGGCTTCACTCAGCGAGCAGCCGAGTGTAGAGGCAGAGCGCTGCAGTGAGCGCCAGTATTTACCTACAGAAGAGCAGGACACAGTCAAAGTGTCATGAAACAAGTGTGCTGGGTCACTAGTTATTCATCATTGTGCAGTGAGAGTGTGAGCAGCACCAACACCAAATGTAACTGATGATTATAACAATAATACATCTATTTAAAGAGATTAGGGGTGCAGATATCGTTTGAAAAACTTTTGATTGATTTTTGTTACAAGACAGGAGATTTACAAGTGGGTGCATCTGGAGAGCATAATATGCAGCACCACAACATTTATGGAGTGAACAATGCACAACGATGTTGTGACATAATTTAATTTAAGCAAAAATTTGCATCTCCTGTGACTTGGATATTGGACTTGCTAAATTGCAATTTTAACTATGTTTTGATTATCTTTGATTAATTACAGATACAAAAAAGATTTAGATACATAAGCATGTGGTTGCATGTTAATAATCCACTCACTCTGAACTTCAATAACTTTCTCCATAGAGCGGACAGCGTTGGCATTCGGTCTCTGCTGCAGCACCTCATCAGGGATGGGGTCCAACTGCAACAAAAAGAGAATAACATAAAAACACATTCTGGACTCAAGGTTCAACAATGGCGCTTCACATTTTTACAAGGACAGAATTGTTTCTTCCCACTCACCATGTAAAATATTTAGGACACTTGTGCTGTGATGTAAGTGCTGCTGGGCAGACAACATCATGTAAGTGCATTAAGCATTTCAAGCCATTTTGGAGATATAGCGTGTGTAGCCGAATATGTAGTTTTACGAATGTGACAGTCTGTTGTTGAGAAATGCTGCAGAAATCTCAGTTGAACTAATGTGGTTCCCCTCTGGTTTAAAGGATCACTTTTGAAAGTGGACCAGAGCCCAGAGTTGGATCCCTCCAAGAGGTGGGGAACAAGCTCGAGCTGCTGACACAATAGAAAATAGGCCTGCAGGTGCACACCTCCTCCCACTCATCGCGAGGTTTCGCTACTCTTTGACACAAACTACAATGTGTGCTTTGTAAAGTGTCCCACTCAGAGGACACACACTAGTGTACACAGATGCATAAAAATGGAAAACTGCCTGCTCACACAAGCACATACAGTGCACGCATGCACACTCAAACACAGACACGCACCTCAGGGAGCGCTGCTAAGCCTATGAAACTCTCCAAGCCACAACTCAGAGGAAACGGGGATATTCCCTAATGTGCCTTCCCAACCCGGAATGATTCAATTTCCCCCTTGGCCGACTGCACATACGACACTTTCTCATCCCATTTTGTCAAACAGGCCCATTCAGCCCCACATTCCTGCACAGACGACATGCATCCCTCCTCTGCTCAATCCTAACCCCGATGGAATAAAGGACCAACTGAGGAACATGTAAAGAGAGACATAAGAGAAAAGGAAAAAAAAAAAGGTTTGGCTTGAAATTTTGGAGCAGAATGCCAGAGAGAAGAGGAAAAAGTCATCGTTGGTCGGTCTCGCTTGGCCAAGGCTGGAAGTTTTCTTTTAATTAAAACAAATAGTGTGTGGGAGGGGTTCGTGGGGGCTGAGGGAAGAGGCAGTCTAGAGAGAGGGATACTTTAATCCTGCTGTGGCACGACAGGCTACATCATGCACACAGAGGTCTGTGCACACAGTCGCACACACACATACACACGGTTTGTGCTTGAATATTTACATTGGGTTATTTGGTATTTGGCCGACACTCTGATCCAGAGCAACTTAGAACAAACCTCCAACAGCAGAGTCGCCGTAATTGCCTCACTGGCCAGAAAGAGAGAAGAGGTGACCTGCAGATTTTATTCTGTGACTGCACATCAGCAGGATGTCCACTGCTCATCACCACCATCACATCTTATATCTTTCACACTGCGACAGTTAGAGCCAGGAGGCAAAACACAAGCCATCATCTGCTGCTCTTCTGACAAAAAATACAAGGTTAGTCCACACAGTCAGCATTCCTGGAATAACGTGGGATTCACCACAACAGGACGTGTCAGTTAATTTCATATAACATGATATTCAGACACTAGTGCTCAGAGCGATGGCACATCATGTGAAGAAAAGAAGAAAGGAGTTGCTTATTTAGTGTAGTATGATACATCACTTTTTCTATGACCCAGTGAAAACATATGAACTTTAAACTAAAAGCAGACTCTTCATTTCAGTGAGGCTGCTCCTAGACACTGTGGTGGTGCCAATAATAAAAACTGCTCTTTTTACTTTCTCACATGAATGCTGTAGTTCTGTCCCACAGTGTTACGGCCACACCTATACAGCCCCCGTTAACGCAGGGCTATTTCAGTCTGTGCGGCTAATCAAAGAGCAACACTGCACACCTGGGAGCTGCCACAGCTGCCAGCTACAGTGCATGGTGGGAACATGGTCTCAGACTTTTGGACCTCACTGTACGGGCAGAGCTTCAGAGGTTCATCCCCCTCAAGGTTGTTTCACTTGTGGTTGTGGGGGGAGACAGCAGTACTTATTCATCCCTCCCATCTCGAAATTTCCTAGCCAGTCTGGGGACTCCAACCATCAATCTTTCAATCAAATCCTACTTTTCCAACCTTCAGGCTACAACCGCCAACTTCTCACCATGCCCTCAGCCCGTTCCAGCCCATCCCCACCCGGTCCATGCTAACCCAGCTCCCTGTCAAAGCAGGGTCAGGGGTTCTCCGGGGTTCTCCTGGGGTTCACCTCAGAGCAGCGTTGGGCGGGGGCAGCCTGTCAGCTTGATTGACAGCTGGGCCTCACGCTTATAAACTTTAATGGCTCTTGTCAGGGTTCTCCAGGGGCCTCCACCTGACAGGTATGGCAAACACACATATGCACGCGCACACACACACACATACACGTGCACTATATACAAGCACACATTTTGTCTGCTACACCATCCAGGAGCATTTCTGTTTATTGACTTTGTGGTCTTGGTTGTGCCTGGACTTCTGCATCTTCATACCATCAGATGTGCCGCAGCTTTGAGAGAGGGAGGAAAGAGACATCCTTTGAGGACGGTTTGCTGTCACTGCTGTGCTGACTGATTTCTGTGCGAGTCTATTTCTCTGCGACACAGCTGTCCAACGCACTAAGTCCTAGCCAGCAAAGCAGAGACACCGTGGAAAGCCATGAGCTGAGAATGAGGAATGTGCCCCGGTAAAAACATTCCTGAGGGAGGCTAAAACCAAAACAGTGGAAAGAGGAGGAATTCCACTTGTTCAGCAAAAGAAAAGCTCACAAGGCATCCATTGTTTACTGTTGTGTTCATGTGCATATGTTGGCGGTCCTTAAAACCGGTTGATTATGTTATGCTAACTGAACAAGGTAATGACGTGTATTGTGCAAAGCAGGTGACCTTCTCGGAAAAGGGGTGTAGGTCTGCCTTGTAGTCAGGGGGTGGTGGGGAATAGTGAGACCCAGGGGGGGACAGGTGAAGTCAAGCGTCTTACTGTATCTGGAGTGTAAACACGCTGAATAACCTCATTGACAGCTGGTAACAATTAGCATATTAGCCTGTTGTTTATCAAATAATTGCTAACAACCATGGATTGAGCTGGGCCAACATCTGTTTGCGAGCAATCATCAATTAGTCCCGGGTTCAGAGTTGACTAGTGTAGTCGCCAATGCATCATTCATGAGCTATTTAACTAGGAGGACTTCACGATTACGCACTACAGTGGTGGGGGTGAATAAAAGAGCCTGTAAAGTCCATTCAACAATTTTCATCCCTCTCTTTCCCAGCTAATCGGAGCTGTTTTCAAAGGAAACCTAATGCTCATTATGGCAAAGCTCGTCTTAACCTGCCAATAAAAGCACAGATATATTTCTCACACTAGCGAGCAGTAAAACGCTGGAAGTACAAGCTACACAGGAGGTGAAGAGGATATAAGGAACACCTTTAGGATGTTTCAGCTCCAACGTAGAGGCTGCCAAAATCTGCTTTTTAAGACTGCCACGTAATAAAACCACTGCTCACATAATAAACAAAGTAAACTGAAAAGCAAATTGTTTGTTTCTTACCCATTTATATTGCTGCTTTTAACTCTACTTGTGCACATAGCATCATGTAGTAACTTACCTCGCACTTTAACTCACTGATAAATAAAGAACCAGTCAACACACACTTCATGTGTGTTGGATGTTGATGTCCTGAATCCCAGACACTTCCAGAAAATGCAAAATTTTAGGCATTTGGGAGCTTCCTAAACAAAAGCACAGCTGATCGTCTAACCCAGCTGTGGTCCCATGCCTGAACCTACTGGTCTGTTCCATTCACACTCCAGCCAACACACACACACATATGTGCAATCTAAAACATATCCTCCATTAAAAAAAGAGAGACACTCAGTGGACACATTCAGACAAGTCCAAAATCAGTCTGATTGTTCGGGTCTGCTTTGTTGCTCAACCTGCTTGGTGAAGCTGCAACACCCATTTAGGCTTGAAATTTAATTAAGCATTTCCTTAAGATTTCTCAGTATTTGCCATCAGAGGCTATTACCAGACTTTGTCGGCAAATTAAAGACAAAGAAAAAAAAAGAGAAACAGACCTTTTTTCCTCCCTCTTGCTCAATCCCTCACTGACATTTTCCAGCAAAATTCCACTTCCATTACTGAGACTTTTGCTGGGATTATGATAAAAACACTCACTTCCTGCCATTTTGATCTGATCAGGGACATTTTAGCCTCCTTTTTTCTCCTTTGCTATCAGTTATCAAAGCTGCACACAACTGAATGATTTGCCTTTGTTCAAACAGCTGACATCACTTGCTGCCAAAGAGCCAACCAGCGCACGTCATGAGAACTGAAGGGCTATACTTAACTGTTCAACATCTACATCTGTGTTGTTCATCACTTTATCAAAGCCATCTTCTGCCTAATGAAGTATCCTGTACAAGCCCTTCTTTCAACATCATGATACTTTTAAGTTTTTTTCAAGGTTCCCCAAAAAAACGAAAAACAAATCTTGTGTGTGACCTACACATATGTACTGTTAAGTCTCTGTAATCCTGTGAGGATGATGCATTTGAGGTATTGTCATTCTGAACAATATAAAATATAAAACTTAGCATATAAGGAAAATATGTTCAGTCTTTCGCAGACTTTGAAGACCTCCATGGCAGCTGCTTTCTAACAATAGTTTCCTCCCTCCCAGCCTCAAATGATTGCTCCGTTTCCCTTTATTATCTGAACCCTAGACCCAGGCTGACATTGCTGGGAGAGGTGTGAGGGTAACCATTTTCATATGTGTACCAGTGACGGGGCCCCGGTTGAGAGGGTGAGAGGGGTGTCCTGCAGGGCCGAGGCAATTGACGCTCCCTGCCTCCTGCCGATTTTCGAATTTTCAGCTCCCTGTGGCACCCATCCAGTGACCTCCTCCAAACTCCCTGCTGAGCCCGGTGCTCCACAGGCTGCTGAAACCCAAGAAGCAAAGCCTCTGATCCGCTTCATTATTTTTGCAGCAGGGCGGTGTTGTGAGTAAGGAGAGTATCTTTCAAATTCCAATTCCTGAGTACAAAACTCAGTGACAGTAAAAAGCATCCGCCCTCCTGAGATATCCTTGAAATCATGAAACCTTACCGGCAGTAATGGCTCTTTTATGTAGATTTTAGTCATTGGTGGGCACGGTGAAGGTAAACAGTTATTTGATTAAGCCTTGTGTTGGTTCATTTCTCCTCTCATGATCTACCAGTGCCTCTGGCAGGTTTGTTAGAAACCACTGTGTTCCTCTTACAATACATATTAAAACACATTCAAGGGTTAATAACTTTGCCCACGTGTCACTTGGTTCACGGTCACTTAGTTACTTGGTCCTTATGACCCGCAAAACGGTGGACTGGTTGGTTGCAGGGAGTTTTATTAATGTGATCCTATGTTATTGTTCTGTTTGTTTTGCTCTGGCTCCAAGATCCACATGGAACGAGGCCATGCGGGTTTTTACGATTCCAAGAAACCATTTATAGCTCGAGCTGTCTGAAGGCCTGGAACAAGAGGCCTCGGGATGCACAGGGACAAACGTCAGCATGGTGCATACAGAGTCCCAGCTCAACGTTTCAGAGCTTATCTTAATAAAGACTTTCATCATACAGGTCTAATTTGTTGTGGATCATTTTATTTTTATGGTGAAGTACGATAGCTTCCTTTTGTATTCACATAACCTTTATGAGTCCTGATGTTAACTAACTGTCCTGAGACATGTGGTTTTTCATTACACCAACACACTGTAAGTAAACGATTAATTTCACTATAGTATAGTTTGGTATATACCTATGCACTGCAGAACCACATACATTATTAAAACTGTTCAGGCTGTCTCAGTGGGCAGACGATAATGGCTTAAACAGGTACAGTAGTTATTCCATTGACAACCAACACTGTGAGAGGGGTGTGTGTGTGTGTGTGTGTGTGTGTGTGTGTGTGTGTGGATGTGTGTGTGCAACTAGGCCTGCAGTAATATTTGAGAGTGGTCTCTTTCTCAAATTAAATGAACCTAACACCAGTGTGTCAGTCTGAATATTCATTCTTACAGTATGTGTTGCACTAATTTACGTGACACTGGTGGTGACACTTCACTTAGAGCTTGCATGTCAGAGATAAATGGAATAAACGAGGACTTGCTATTTGGCAAACTTTCAACTTAAAGTATCTGAGCTGCTAACACATGTCCCCAAAATTTGCCTCTAATATTCATAATGAATTGAATTAAATGAAGATGAAGACTCTGGCACATAAAATACGCATCTAGTGTGATAAGTGCACAGCTCTAAATCCAAGCGCACAAGACACAGAGGACGTAGAGGCACAGTGACTCACACCACAGCCCAACAGATCACACAAATAGTTTCACATGTTCGAATTTCTCCAGAAAAATAAGTGAACAAAATTTCCAAAACGAGGCACCAAGCAGATGTCTGACTCCTCTCTGACTGCATGGCAAAAATCAAATATGCATTTTTGTCCTGTTCCTCACTGGTCAGAACAAAGAGGCTAAATCTGAGAACTCAGAGACACTGTGATGCTAGACATACAGCATCTAGACAGAAGATACTAGCTTTGAGTGGAGCCAGTGATACATAGGTGTCCCTGAACTCAACATATACAAGATCTCCTACACAAACAGACAGTCACAGCCTCTTCTCCTCCCCTGAAGCTCTATAATCTCCACCCTGTGCCTCAGTGCAGCAGTCATCTAACAGTAAGGCCCTGGTATGTCTTGGATGCATAATGTGCAGCGAGAAACCGAGCCTGTGCAGTCCATCCAAAAAAGCACTCCGGCCTCTCCAAAAGAGTGGGAGGCTGTGTCAAGCTCCTATTCTGTTGTGCGCCATGAATCACAGAGAGCCAATGTTTGCTCAGCTCCACAGCCCAACCTACACACTCCCACAATTAACCTCCTGCCTGGAAATCCTGTCCCTCTGACGTGTGTGTGTGTGTTTGTGTGTGTGTGCGTTGACTTCCCAGACAGCGGCAGTGTAAAAGAACATGATGACAAGAGTTTTTGCTTTAACAAAACCCTATTGTTAAAGAAATTTAACAGACCATGACATACCACACTGGGGTTTTGCAATTAGATTAATTCCTTTCCTTTTACCATCATTGCTCATTTGTTCATTTATCACAAAGTATGTTTTTGCATCATCACGCAAGTCACCAAATCAGGGCACACCAATGTAAAAGTAGCCTGACGTAAATATTTAAGGAAAAGTGTTGGAGCTCTTTGGTTCCAGAGGAAACAAAAGGAAATCAAACAAATATATAATGATCACTTTTTTGTAGTAAGTTGATTTTAAAAGTCAGGTGAAATTACTTGCATCTGGGAATCCAGCCAGAAATAACTATGTGAAATTAGTTGAGTGGAAGTGCATTCTCAAACTTTTGAGCTGACTTAAAAAATAAACCACATGCTCTTCATCTGCCTCCTCCACTTCAATACTTAAATGCAATTAATCATTATGTTGTTCATTTGCATTTAATTTACATTATGTTAATGTGGTTATAAATAACGCTCATGATTATGCATTAATCAGGACAGGCTGGAATCAGTACAGTTTCCATCATGAACCTCAGTCCCTATTTAATTTCACACCAGCCACAGATTTATTCCACCTCTCCAAATCTATCTGTTGAATCCTGGTGCCTTGCTCAAGGATATTTGGACAGTAATTTATCCCTTGTCCTCTTGGCTCTCATCTTACCTCATTGCCAAGCAGAGCAGAGACGCAGGCTTCGGAGGCATCACATATGGCTGTGAGGTCATGACCCCCCTCCAGGGCAAGCACCAAGCGACCGCCTGCCAGACCCATCAGCTGCCTGGTCAGGTAGCCGAAGCCTGTACACACAGGAAATGGCAGAAAAGAGGAGGTTGAGATAGACGGAGAGACACAAGGGCATGAGGAAAAGAATGAGACAGGGAGCACTGCTCTTCAAGCGCCGACTTCCTTTTTGGATATTGATCAAAGAAAAGAGAGAGTTTGAGCATGAATGAAGGAAGGGGTGACTGCATCCGAGAGAAAGAGAGGGAGAGAGTGGATTTACTGGGGGCCAGAAAACAAGCCATAATATGAGCCAGGTTTAATTTTAATAAATGTGGCTTTGAGTTTCGACTTGGTCGCAGCCTTTGATCTTTGTTTTTCAGGAGGAGGAGGGGGTATGAATATATGCATTCAGCCATACTTTCTTCTCCGCTGAATTCTACCATATCCCCTCTTCCTGCAATCCTCTCTAAACCACCCATATCAGCCCCTTCCCAACCAAGACTCCTGCTCTTATTTGAGATCTGCAGGATGGTTTTAGAAAAGCTCTTTGCTGGCACGCCAACGCCTTGATCTGAATACACAAAATAAACGCAAGATTGTGTGCGAGTCTGCCAGTCTGTTCTGCTATCAGAAATTTGTGTCAGTTGCACAGGGACAATGGAGCAAACTGCATATGAAATGAGATATAGCGGATATTCATTAAAATGTGCATGCATGACCAAGTTATCAAACATGAAACTGATATAAGAATTTGTATCTGCTGTGCATGACGAGGTTAAAGGAAAAACAGGATAGCTGTATTTAGCACTTACATTTGGCGGTCAGTTTGTATCCTCCCAGTGGCGGAGCATGTCCATCTACTGCATCAAAGCCCGAAGATACCAGAACCACATCTGGGGCAAACTCGTTGGCAATAGGCATAACCACCGTCCTAGAGTAACCAACAGCAGAGAGATAACAAAGTAGTAAAAAAACAGTGTTGTTACATTATCTTTCTATCTGACAGTTGATTGACTGACTGTCTCACTGAGGCCAGAGAGCAGAGGTAGAACAAAGACTCAGTGGAGAGCTTGGTGGTAAGTGATGCTAAATGCTGTCACTCAGGCTGAGGGCCAGTCCCCCTGCTAACTTTATTCCACCATAGACTCAGATCATTGTCAGGCAAGCCCATTGAGTGGTCACACTAAATTTCATACACAGATATTCTTGCAATAACAACTACCACATCCATTTAATATGCTGGCATAGTGACATGATTACCAGGCAAAAAGTAAATTGAGAAAATGCTGCTCCAAAGTACAATCAAAACCACTGAGCTTGATGACCAAAGTTTTCGAGATTTCGTGATATCAATTTTGGAAACTATCCGATCCGTGAATATAAACAGTGTTTTTTCCAACCACCACATTTCCAATACATGTAATTACATCAAAGCCTGTGGAGCTCACAGCTGCACGTACAGGGTGATAAAGAGGTACCAGAGCTGAGGCACTGAGAGCACTAAGAGCAACAGCTGATAAGAAACATGCTGTTGCTGATTGGCATCTGATAAAAACTGCACTTGGCTTCAAAATGATTTGACACCATTTTTCCGCTCTATAAAAACACCTTAACGCACAAAGCTGCCAGCAGCTGAATGTATAGTGAACTCTGTAGCCTCTGAGGGCTCAAAGAGGACAAGTAGAAGACTTCTCTGAAAATAGGGTATACATGGCTTCAGTGTGCTGTGGAGTATATGCGGTAACCGAGCAGAGATGCTACGTGTCATTTTACGGCTTTTCTCTCCCTTTCATGGTTTTCTAAGCAAACATCCACCTAATGAGTTTGTATGTACAGACTGTGTGTGTGAAAGAAAATTACCATGTGCACTTTTTGAAGTGGAAAGTTTCAAAATTTGGAGGCAGTAATAAACCTAAAGATCCTTAAGTAGAAAGGAGAAACGGAAGGACAAATAAAACTGCATGTGTGTTTACAGGCAGGATAATTCTAACACTGGATGATGGGTGTGGTGAACGAAGGATGTTTGTGCACAACCTTCATCTAACACACAGCTGGTACTGGGGAGGGAGTGCTTGTGCGCAATGTGTCATACACAGAAATCAGATCAACAGTACTGTGTAATGATTCACTGCACTCGTTGTGGTTGGAAAATCCAGTTTGGTTTACATGGTGACACAAATGGTGAAAAACAAAATCTTCTACAGTACGCATGTTTAATACTGAGGCAGTTTTCCACAGAAAAATCTGATTCGATTGCAGAAAACTAGATTTTTTGATCAGATTTATTTTATGTTTTTAGGGATACAGACTGAAACTTTGTTTAAATAAACAAATTAATTAATTAAATCGAATCAGATTATCTGTACACTATCTAAAGAAAAAAATAATTTAAGTATAACTCTAAATTTGGCTTTATGTTAGTGTATCAATAAATACTGATGGATCACAAAACAGGAGTTAGTGGACGTTGTATAAAAGTATAGTGTTCTGGTTTAGTATGATTTAGTCTCACTTAAGTTCATAAATAGTCGGACTTCCCAGATGGCAAAACAAGTGGCTCTCAGGTTAGACGTAGGAATTTTTTTGGGGTCTGGGATATCTGGGCGAGCTGTGTTTTGGTGAGGTCTGCGAGCGACAGAGTACCACAGGGTTCCGTCGTAGGTCCCCTCTACTTTGCAGACCTCAGGAACACGGTGTCGGTTTGCCGGCTGTGGGTGAGCAGCGTGCCCTGAACTCTGAGGCCACCGGTTTTTCCATCTCTTGTTCACCACCAAATTATAACCCTCAACTGTGCACACCACACCCCCCACCACAACACAACACTCATACGTACACACAGCTGTCTGAGGGAGAGGAGGGAGGTAGCATTTGGAGCTTTCTGGTAGTCTCAGACAGCAAGGATACGGGGAGTGCGTGCGTCACTGTGTGTTAGCGTGCATCTGGCAATATTTCAGAAGAAAACGTCATGCTAAGATTAAGTAGCGTGACTAAGAAAGATAGAGATACAGAGAGGAAGAAGATGAAAGTTGGCAGCGATATAAGGGTGGAGAGTACATGGACCAAAACTGAGTTAGTGGAGGGAAGAGGTGCAAATAAGTCAGAGTTGCAGTTAGTGTAGATGTGTCATTGAGCTTGAAGGCTGACAGCAGTCAGCAGCACGAATCTGGTCATGCAGAGACGTTAAGGATAACTACACTATTAGATTAAATTAAACAACCACTCTGCTTAGGGTAGGCATTATTATGTTATTTAGCTTTATTGCATTTGTTATACATTTTTCTTCCTCTGTCTCCACCTACTCTCAAACATCCACATACACACACACAGGCTTGGCCCATTAACATTTGGGCCATAAAAGGCCCCACACTAAAGGGGGGAGATGGCCGCAGGCCCTCATGTGGGCTGACACACGACGCAAGAGGGAAACCTTGACCACCAAGGATACTGAAACCGCTGAAGCCTACCCCCCCCCCCCCCCACCACACACCCACACACACACACACACCACCTCCACCCCTCCCCCACTCCTCCAACCTTGAACATAAACAGAGACAGGTCACGAAGACGAAAACTGCTGCTGTCATCACTTCCAGCCTTCAACCCCAACCCCCCCAGAATAATATCCTGACATTTAAAGAAATAAAACAGCCACAGTGATCAATTAGTGAACTGGCGTGTAGGGAAGCTAGTGGTTTGGAGGGAGACTAATTGTGTGTGAATCAGAGGCTACATATGCAGAGATGAAAAGGTCTTTTTGTTAATTAAGGGAGGGGAGAGTTTACGACTGAGCCATAAGCTATAGGACATCCTGAGTGAAGAGGTTGTGATCTAAACCGCCGCTGGCTCTCTCGGAGCAAGATCATACTGGGAAAGGAATTACTTGGAAAAGCATTAGTGTAAATTTTTGTTTGTTATTGTTTGGTTCACCTAGCAACAGGTGTACATGTGTCAGCTGAGGAATGGTGGGCTTGTGTTTATGTGCATGAGAGAGCAAGTGGGAATGTTGTGTCGTTATTAAACTTTAGCACTGTGGTATTACTGGTCATTAGCCGGAGGACTTGCTAGAGACATTGAAAAAGAAGGCCGGATATATTCAATGCAGCAGTTCCAAAAACATTAGATCCTGTGCTTCCCATCCAACCAAGCCAAGATAACCCTGATGACATCATGTGAGTTATTCTCACACTTAGGACTTAACTTTACCATTTTCACAGGCTCAGGAGCATTCACAATGATGAATGAATGGATTCTGATTAAACTGAGTGAGTGTTTTTGTTCCAAATTAAAAAACTGACACTGAAAAGAGACTTAATTAAGAGTGAAAGTATAAAATAATTCAAATGAGACTCATTTAATCAAAATTAATGCTGGTGCTAATAGTCGTGTGTGTGGGAAATTGTGCATCAGTGCATTTTACACAGAAATTCAATGACACATTTGGAGACAATACTGCTTCAACTGAATAAGAGCAGCACTCTTATGTAACAGAAATACCAACATAGACACAAAACACATCAAACCTGTAAAAAACTACTGTTTTCTGCAGAAGTTTAAATTCACGAGATCCATTTTCTTTCTTTGCTATTCTCCATCTAAATATTCCTCTTCTGGTCCTTACAAGTGTGTTCGCTGTTTGCCAACTGTTATTCAACAAACACATTACAAATGTGTCTAGGTTAGTACAGCAATAGGTTTTGGCATATTGCTATTCCATTTCTTTTCTGGGGCCAAGTCATACTTGCGAAATTACTGCAGTATTTCATTTATCCATATTCATATCCTGACTATGTTTTCTGATCCAATGTACTCAAGGTTTTTAGCATGGGGGAGGGGGGGTAGTGAACTGCTGCTGCTTTTAAATAGACAAGAAAAGGTCTTTGTGACTAGATATAATCAGCCATTGTTTTCTATAGTTAAGTATTAATTGCCAAACTCATTACTGCTCGAGAGATTCAGTTTTGGATGCTACAGGCCCATTTTAAAAGGACATACAGATGCTGCCCTTTAGAGGGAGCTGTGCTCATCAAACCAGCAAACAAAAGGTTAAACTGCAGAGCTTCAAGGCTTTCCCCCCTCCGTTCATAAAAAAGTAGAGGAAAGCGGGAGGAGAGAGAGAGAGAGAGACAGAGAGAGAGAGAGAGAGAGAGAGAATAAGAGAGCGAAAAACTCACACACGCACACTTACACTTCAAAGCCCTGTCATCTGGCGCTGTGGAGAGCTGGTTTGAATTAGGTTTAATTCTCCTCCTCTCTCGTCTTTCCAAGTTCATGGCAAAAGACGGAGTGAAAGGAGGAGGTGAGAGAGAGGGAGAGAGGGAGAGAGAGAGAGAGACGGTGCTTCTGGTTTTCATTAGGGCCAATTTTCTTATCTTTTTTCTCTGTGCTTTCTGGAGGCTCAAACTTGATCCCCTGCAAATGCAACGTGGCACAGGCCAGCGGAGGAATGGTAAGGTGCCTGCTGCAAGGCACGCATCCCCTCCCAGAGACAGAGAGGGAGGAAGGAGAGGACCACAACACACAGATAAACACTGAGATTGAGAGAGTGAGAGAGGGGCTGTGTGTATCAGGTGTCCATCCACATGTGTCTATCTGCATGTACTTCTAAATGTGTAAGCACGCCGATGCAAAAGCTGCATCTGTGAGCATTTGTGCAGCTGTTTAACCGTGCTTTTGTGCATAATCATGCACTCTTGTATATGTTTGAGCCAGGTCCTTTTGCATTTCTATGAACCTATATTTAGCATATGCATCTGTAATCCAGTGAGTGCACAGATGGCATACGTGTGTGCAGCATGTCTATGGTGTGTTACTGTCCAGTGGGGTCTGTAAATTGTCCACTACTGCGACAGCCATGAGGGATTAATGACACTGGGGTCTGAGGTGATACACACCGAAACTCTTCTCTATATATTGTACTCAGTAAATTTCTTGTACAAACAGGAAGTGTTACTGGTCAGTGGTACTTCATTCACATGAATAATACTCTTTCTTACTCATTTCAATATTTAAAAAATACTGTACCAACTGTACTGTACTGTATATTGTGAGGCATACTGCTCTCACTGTTGGCTTCAGTTATGGATTATAAATCACGTCTATAGTATGATATAGATTAGTTGGTTGTCATCATTGCACGTGCAGACAGAAGAGTAGAAAGAGGAGGATGATGAGGGGATGAAAGCATATGAAATGGAGAGAGGGAGAGTGAGTGCACACAGGGGTCTGGGGTGCATTAACAGGCTAAGGTGTGCTTCCGGAGGGATTGCGTGCCAAAAGCTGTGAGGAGACAGTGGCCTGACGGCCAGTTTTTGGCTTCGGCCAGATGGACACACAGTCACAAAAATGAGTTCATCTTCAAAGAGAACTGGAACCAATCCAGACATGCTCCTTGCCAGCTGTATGAGCCAGTGATGTGTAAGAGACATGTCTGTGGTGAGTCCATGCCTCTATGCTTGTCAGCCTTTCAAGCTTAGTGTGTGGATATATGAGGGTGTGTGTGTGGGAAGTTATAAATATCCCCAGACAGTGGATCTAATAGAAATCAGGTGTGGGATGAACTCCCTACCTACTCAACAGCTCCTGATAGACTATTTGACAAATCATGTACCACACAGTTAAAAGGCTGGATCATGAATGGAGAATGTGAGTGCTGCTCAGTTTTTCCTCTAGGACACTCGGAGCACGTATTTAATGTCAGCTTAACAATGAGGATTTCCATCTAGAGCCTGACCGTCCAGTGTCGAATTCTGTAGACAGCAGCAGGTGGTGTTATTGTCTTACCTGAATGCAGCCAGATACTCTGCGTCACCCATGGGAGGTTCCAGTCCCCCAGTAAAGGCCATGTTCACATTGAAGCCCACACCTGCTCCACTGCCCACCTAGAATGCATAAACACACACACACAGTTGGGTTTGTAAGACATAAATTGCACTAGCAGGTGGGTAGGCAGACAGAAAGACAGACTAGCTGTCCTTTCAACCTCGTCAGGTGCTCCGCTGCCTGGGAAGAAGTTTCCATCATCGTAGCGATGCAGTGACAGGTAAAGGACACTGGGGTCGCTGTAGAAGGCCTGCTGGGTGCCATTTCCATGATGAACATCCTTGAAACATAAAAAGAGTGAGAGGTTATTGCAAAATTAAGGAAAACAAAAAATAATTTTCTCAGCAACGTTTGTGTTGACATTCACTGCATCGCTGAAACCCTCAGCCTCAAATGTTCTGAATAAGCTGGCCTGTGACAAAGGGCACATCAAATAACTTGGAAAATGAATGAGTTTCACAGAAAGCAGGCCACCAACCCCTGCACCTGCACCTGAGCTAGGACCAAGGAAATGACACTGAGACTGTAATAGTACAAGACAGTCAGAACTGTATATCTCAGCTGCAGCCTGTGGTGATGTCAAAAAGAGATGGTCAGCAGGATTCAATAAAACACTCAACTTCAATCGTTAGTCACGTTTGCCAACAACATGACATCAATTAAATGACCTCATTGTCTACATCCCAAGAATGCTTTAATACGCCGAGCCTGAAATGTCCTTGTTGGCTGGAGGCAGAGTGGCATGACAATGAGTTTGCTAGCTGCACTTAAAGCCTTCCTGTGACAGACAAGACAGGAAATGAAAAGGCCCTTCAAAGGCTTTTGGGAATGGCCACGACCAGCCAGAGACACCACTCAAGAGAAGTACTCCTACACGATCGAGGCTTTGTCATACCCTCTCATGAAAAGGGACAATGTTTGACCTAAAAACAGATTCTTCAGGCCTCCTCTATCTCTGACCCAGAGGTCTGAGGGCAACACGTGAATGTGGTTTATATGACGTGTTATCTGTTAGAAGGCTTTCTAAAATATAAACACCACTGAAAACACACAACACAAATAAGATGCTCGACTGCCATAAGAAGAACAGGTTAAGTAATAACACGGACAAAACCAGGTCAGAAGGTCCATTAGTGCCTGCAGTGTTCATTAACCAAATATGGGTTCATCAACTGATGTGTTAACAGCTGATGATCCTTTAGGGGACATTAAAATCCAAATGCCTTTTGTCAGCAGATTTACTGGGACTCTGGCTACTGCAAAGGGAAAACTCATAAAGTCATAGTGTCACCAAAGCATTATGATTTCTGTTTAAAGGGTCAAGTATTGTACAGCTCCAGTTGTGTTTCCTCTGTGATTATGCAACTACACCTTAAATAACCTGATATACCCTTATGTTTCAATAGGTGCAAACAACACAATGCAGGCAGCTCAAAACTCACCCAGTCCACAATGAGGATTTTACTGACATTGAGCCTCTGCTGCAGGAGCTTAGCTGCAATGGCAACTGAGTTGAAGTAACAGAACCCCCTGAGAAAGAACAATGAGAAGGGAGGACGTTTACAAGTAATAACATATTTACAAGCTTGATGAAGACTGTACAAAAGCAAGTGGTGGAATGTAAGAAAGTATTTTAACTGAGTATTTCCACTGTGTCTGTATGTACATAAATAACATAAATAAACTTTTTAAAACTTCTTGGATTAGCTGGAAAACGCATCATCACAAAGCTGAAGACAGGCTGTTTTTCTGTAGGACTCATTGTTCCCACAGGACAGTGACACTTGATGATCTTACAAAATATGATACACAGTTGTAGATTAAATGGGACAATCGTATTTAATACCGTTCTATAACAGAAGCTTTAACTTCTTGTTAATGTAGTTAGTGATCTGAATGCTTCCACTAGTGACTAAAGCACCAAAAAGGCATTTAAGTGTACCTCAAACTAAAGACAGCATGTCTGTTGACTTGACATGAAAGTTAAAATTCATTTTAAGATGCTATGAAATGGCCTGATCTGATCTTTTCCCTTGGTTCTATTTCTAATCTACTTACATAGGTGTGCTCTCCTCAGCGTGGTGTCCAGGTGGTCGAACTACAGCAAAACCATTCTGTGAGGAAAAACAGGGATTATTCACACACAGCACATACACACAGCTGAATGAAAACAAGAACATTTCCCAAGCCTCTTATTTTTTAATGTTTCTACACAGGATAGCTGTAGGGGAAATGTTCTGTCATCATGGGATTGTAATAAAAACAACAAATAACACAAACACATACAGTAAATGAAGTGTTTCAGTCAACAGTTACTCTAAAAAGGTTTTCACAGGCAGAGTAATTCAAATGTGTGCGCACACACACAAACAGATGCTTACATCGGGTCAGTTAAGGGGAGCTTTGTTAAGGCAGGGACCAGTGGGATTCCCAGCCAGTGTTTTTGGGGCTCCCACTGCTGTGGGGACATTAGATAGATGTTTGGTCTGATGTGGAGCGAGGCAAGCTGGACTAATGATGTTGAGTCAGCTGCTGTGGATTAGCAGCCGGCTGGGAGATTATTGTAAAGACAACTGCCTTTGCTGGTTTGAGCGTACGCGGTTTGAGCAGGTTGCATAATACAGCATGTAGATAGGTGACTGAGAGACATGGATGGGTAGGCTGTTTGTCAGAGGTGTGGAGGCAGAATATCAATGGATTAAGATAGACAGGGGGAGAGAAATAGGAACAGCAGATGGAGAAACAGAAATGTGTGTGTGTGTGTGTGTGTGTGTGTGTGCATGTGTGTTTGTCTTGAGTAGATTTATGGCATCCTGTGGGGTACAGAGAGTTGTTGGTGCAGGTGGAATTTGGTAATTTGGCTGTGGATGATCCTCAGAGGACCATGTGTGTGTGTAGGCATGTGTGATAGAAAATATGTGCGTGCATGATCATATGTACACATGTGTATGGGTTAAGATGAGGGCAAGTCAATATCTGTGACCTTTAACCCTAGTTGAAGCGAGTCCACATCATTCATGTTGATGCTAAGGTTTTTCCTCCTGGGCTGTGCACTACATTTGATTTTCTTTTCAAACCGTGATATTACCAATCACACAGTGCGCTGTACAGAAAGACCAGACCACCATTTCATCACAGTAATTATGCCCACATGCAGAAATGCCAAAAACCATGTGGTATGGCGTGCTACTGTCTCTCCAAAGAGCGTCATTAGACTGTGGTATGTTGGTGCTAAGCTAACGCTCAGTGTGAGGACTGCTCTGCAGGTGGCTGTGGTATAATGCTAATAAAGCAGGCCTGTTAGTGGGGACTGTTAGCGTTTGCAGTGCCCATGCGCCAGGGCTCCCTGCTGGGTTCAAACAGTAAGCAGCCATAGCCACAGACACAGGAAGGCTGGCTGGTGGGCAAGGCATGATGGGGGTGGGGACGTCTGTCTGGGAGGTGCTAACGAGACTGTAGGATGGATGTTTCTGGAAGGAGTTTTCTCTTTTTCCTGAGTTGCTTGGAGGATGAATGGAACGTGAGTAATGATGTTTGATTCATCTAGTTTCAATATGTTGACATTTTTGTTTATCTTTTTTTTTCCTGTATAGACATGTGGTTAAAATGTAACTGGGCCAGAAAATGGGAAAAGGCTGACAGAACCTGACAAGCAGGCTAAAATAAAACCCTTCAAAGTCACTGATTTGTTTTTCTGAGGTCAATCTGAGCCGTGTGCCATGTTGGCTCCATCCTAAAGGTTATGAAATGCTCACATAGAATCATTCAGAGACAAAGGTCACACAAACATGACAAACATAAAACAGCCGTGACTCTCATTTGACTCCTCACAGCATCCAAACCAACCTTCAGCTCCCCTGATGCCACTTTGAAGACCAGCTCCACCACTGAGCCAACAGCCAGACGAGCTGCACTGGATGAATGGACCTCATTCCAAATGGTGTCGCTGTCCACCTGCCAACACACACACACACACATGCAGTCATGTGTTATTCATATCACTTTTTTTTAAGTAGCAACAAAAAATGCAACTTTGTG
Source organism: Caranx ignobilis (assembly GCA_021432705.1). Lineage (NCBI taxonomy): Eukaryota > Metazoa > Chordata > Actinopteri > Carangiformes > Carangidae > Caranx > Caranx ignobilis. The sequence goes on from MU269983.1 coordinate 18,505,870, forward strand.
CTGTTTTCCATTTATTTGAGAGGTAAGGGATATTTGATAGTGTGGTTTACAATACTTCAGTGTGACAGTAATTGTAAAACAGTGAGCACATTTGAAATCATTCAGATCGTAAAACAACAGAGAGCGAATCTACGAGGCAATAAGACATAGTCAGAGGTTTAATCATGCAGGCAAATGGTCAGACTTTCTGGAGGTTTATTTTTGCACCAAGGGTAGTAGCTGGAAACTGTAAATCTGTGTTCAAAGCAGTTGATCAGTGAAGTTTGAATTTGAAGAAGAAAAAATAAAATATTTTTTTGTCATCCAGAATGTCAACCATCCTGCTGTCATCTCATCTTAGATGTCACAGGACTTTGACTGGATATATGGGAAACAAACTCAAAGACTTCACTGAACAGAAGTGCAAAGTTTGGGAGAGGCTGGGCCTTACTGCTCTGATTCATCTATTTACTGAGTGAAAGTAAGATTTTGGGATTGATTGTATGTGTGTGTGTGTGTGTGTGTGTTTGCATGTGTTCAGACACAGGGCAACCATTCAGTGGTCAAGCCTGATTAATGCTGAGGCACGAACGGCCCTCAACCCCAATCACAACAGTGCATCCACGCACGCATGTATACAAGCCAAATGGACCAAAGTATTCTATGTGACTGATTGTACGCAGGGCCATGCACAGGATAATATACACACACCCTCCATCAGGCGTAGCAGATACTGCAGGCAGATGGAGCGCATGATAAACACAGGGAGAAGAAGCTGGCAGAGGAAAAGAGGAAAAGGAAGCTCTGTGTGTCAATGTGTTTGAACTGTCCACACATGTGCAGAGCGGCTGATGCCAGAGCTCCGCCGAGGGCTTTCTGATGTAAACCTGGGGCTCTTCTACTCTGAATATGTTCACTTTAACCTGCCAGTCTGTCAGAGAGCCGGGGTTTTCATCCTCACTCACGGCCTTTCAGTCAGTCAACTGGCCAAGTGGTGGATTAACCCCTCGACACTCAGCTTTTCAACCAGCCGGCCCACTTTCCTCTGGTCTCCAGTGGCGGGAGTGATCAAGGCTGGAGGAGGACTTCATAATAATATCCACAGGGATGAAAAATGGCTCTTTTTAAGTTGTGCCAAGAAAGACTTTGTCATGAAATGAAAGTGTGGAGCATTTACCATAGATTAAAACTAAAGAGGGAGGGAGAGAGGAGGTATAGACAGCATTGTTGATGAGTGACTGTTGGAGCCGAATGTGAAGAAACATAGAGAGAGAAAGTGGAGGATGGTATGTAGTAGCCATGTCAGTGATTGAGCGAGCAAGCAACTGAAGAGCCAAGTGAGTGAGTGAATGGGAAACTGAATCATATATACAAGTCAGGTTAATGAGCACAAACAGATGCTGCTCTGAAGCAGCATGTGGAGACTGAGCCGTTTATTATTTCCCATGTTGATGTTAGTTTTCCCTCAAGCCAGGACTGGGACACAGGCAAGTCAGGAAAAAGTGAAAGGGAAGCAGTGCGTGCGTGTGTGTGTGTGTGTGTGTGTGTGTTTGGGTATGTGTCAGAGGTAGAAAAGAGCGGGAACGTGCTGGTATGACGGAATGATGGTCCTCCACAGGCTGACAGCCTAATTTCAGCCCCCTTCCTCTGTATGTGTGTGTGTGTGTTTGTGTGACTTGTATGTGTGTGTGTCTGTGTATGTGTATATTTGTGTGTGTGTATGACAGGAAGACAACAATTTAGTCCCATTTGCCATTATAAAGAGCAGAACAGAGCAGTGCAGAGCTCAGGCTCTTCTTGTTCCCACCATAGCAGCAACAGTAAGCCCTGAGGGAGGGTGGGAGGAGGTGGTGGTGGTGGTGGTGGGGGGGGGGGGGGGGGGGGGGGGGGGGGGGGGGGGGGGGGGGGAGAGAGACAGACAGACAGAGAGAGAGAGAGAGAGAGAGACTAGGAGTATGGAAAAGTGTTGCAGGGAATATAGGGCAGTGAAGGTATTTGAAGTGAGTAAGTAGGTTCTGGACAGTGTGAAACAGACAACACACACACACACACACACACACACACACACACACACACACACACAACACACAGGTGTAAGACTGTTCCTACATATCATATCAAAGGACCCACTTCCTATTCAGAGCAACTATGTCACTCTTTGCCTTAGCACAGAGATTGCAAAACACACTGGTATGCACACAAACAAAAACATACCCCCCACCCTACGATCACACTCACACACACACACACACACACACACACACACACTGCTGAAAACATCTGGTTACAATTACAAACATGGCGGAAAGGCAAGCAACAGCTTTTGTTGCCTCTGGTTCTGGGGGGCAGTGTTTGTGTGTGCATGCAAGTGTGTTAAGATTGTGTGTGTGTGTGTGTATTTGTGTGGTTCAACAGGAACAAATGGAACTATTATTTACGTAGGGGGCAGAGAGAGAGAGTGGGCCAATGAATCAAACTTATTACAGCACTATTTGATGATGCTGAAACTAACGTCAGAGTCATGGAGCAGCACCAGTTGGGTATTGATTAGATTAACACAATACAGTCTATTACAACACAATGTCCACTGAGCAAGACCAGGAACACAGGTTTCACATACTCAATTAAACTGATTATTTATAGAATGATGAACTTACCCCTATGCCTCCGCATGGTAACCTCACAAACATGGGACTCACTGAACCTGAGACAGAAGGAAAGAGAGTCAGAGCCAGAAAAAGGTAAAAGAGAAACTGATAAAGAGAGAGTAAAAGGTGAAGAGGTGAAGCAGGAATATTGTGGACTTCCTGGCACAAATGGGTGCACGACCTCTTGAACTGTGCGTTTTGATTTTCTGACCTAATCTAACAGTGAGAGTACACAGGGGCATGCTTTAATTGGATAAGGTGAAAAAGAAAGACACCCAGTGCCTTAACAATTAAATTCCATCAGTCTCTCGAGGGGAAAAATCAGGATTTTCAATGTACTTCTTTTTTAATAGCTTGGAAAATAAACAGAAAAAACTAATTTGATTTGACTGGTTTCCAATGCAACTTCAGTTACATTCCCCCTCCTCTTACACAAAATACACAACCTTTCTTTGTGTCCAACAGATGAGACACTTTACCTTGTTTGATGTTTAACCCTCTTGTGTGTTTTCAAGCATTAAAGCCTAACTGTTAAATGTCTCAAACATTAAACTGATCTCAATCCAGTGCTGACAAGTGGACTAGTGTGAAGTTTCATGAGTACATGAGCAGACCTCTGAAGCTCAATGGGCACAGCATGGCACTCTCATTACCAAGGTTAGGAGTCCAAGTCTCATTGCGCTACTTGCTAACCTGCTAAAAATACATGTGACTAAAGAAAAAGAAACAGCCCCCAACAGTTTTGTCAAACGTTGTCAACAAATACTTTAATCCCTGCACAGTTGCTACCTTTCTGGTTTTATTACAGTTTGCATTTTCACTTTCTTCTTCTCTGTTTCCATTGTGTATGCAAACCCACCTGTGTGCTGAATCTTGTACAGAAGTATCTGGTAATACCCCAGTGTATGCAGTAATAATAAGGGGAATTTATGTCCTCTCTGGAATGAAAGCTAAGATGACCACTGGGGTTTGTCCCTTAGGTTTTAGCACTCTCACACACACACAGAGGCTGCTTTGGCTACACCTGCTCTTAAAGCCACAAAGGCTCCACATAAGTGACTAAGCAGCCTGCACAACTTCTAGTTTAACAGCTTCAGCGGGTCCTCACCTTATCGTAACACCTCGGAGACTTTATTAGATTGGGCCTTTTGTTATGACATGGTTTAAGCGTTAAAGCTGATTCCTTTAACAGACACTGCAGATTCAGGGTAGTCACATAACAGGGCAGAGTCAGTCTCAGGACAAAGTTACTGAAAATCGAACATTGCTTGTATACAGGAAAATCAGTAAGTGCATTAGTGCAGCTGTGTCAAGTACAGTGAAACACAATTACACTCAGCACTTGTTAATTAATTTCAGCAGTGGAGCTTCCTCAGTTTATTTGACTAATCTAGTGAGAGATCTGATCTGCAGGTGGCAGAGCAGCGCACATCTGGATTAGGTGTATTTGTCAATGTATGTTTGTTGTGTATGTGTGTTGATGTATGTCTTACAGTCTAGTTTCTGCCGCAGTGGGTTGGTTCCATACAGCATGACATGGGCTTCAGAGTGGACTGTTTGTAACTCTTCCAGTAAGGCCTTCCTACCACGGATACACTGCATACAGAGAATATGGAGGAAGAAAAAAAACATAGAGAACATTCGACTGAGATTCCATTATCAACATTCAAACTGTCACTAAACATGGGCACAAAGACAGAGTGGAGAGCTGCATGAGTGTAGTCACATTGTGTGACGTTCAGGAAGGGGATATGGAGAGAGCATGATGGTGTCTGCGAGGCAGAATTAAGGAGGGGAAACTAATTCTCGAACTTTCTCAAATGATAACCTCGAAGTGTGTGGTTTTTGTTGGCAAAGCCAAGTGTCAGTAGAAAGTGACTGAACACTGCACCCTTGTGGTCAGTATAACAACCTGCAACTGTGATCTTGAGACAAAGGGGAACATGTTTAAATAATGTGAAAGTAATAATAACCACACTAATTATTTACATGAAGACAGAGGGATGCAAGGTTTTCATTGTAATTTGAATGAAGGGGAAAAAATTTAGTTTGTGTTACTTTGTTACTTAAAGATTAATCTGTCTCTTCAAACTGGACACTTTCTGTACAAGACGACAGCTGATGACGGATGAAACTTTGCAGCAGCAAATGCACAAGGAATAATCAAACATTTAACAGTGTGTTATCCATAAATTACTGTGTCTACTCTAGAGTTGTTGTCACGATACTAAAATTTCAAACTGGATACTGCTACCCAGGAAAATACTTGCTAACATTTTGGTACTATGGAGAGGGGTGGTAAAAATATAAGATGCATAATTTCTTTAAGATCAAGATAAAAATACAAATAACAACATCAGTGACATCACTTTTAAAAGTTGTCTGATGGAATGCAAAAAAAATACACAGGAATATAATTATAAGGCAAAAATATTTTAAGATTGTCACTGGCACTAAGGAAAAAAAACACAACAGTAATCTTACAGTATGACAAAAATATTTTAAGTGGTAGTTTTGCAAACGCCTGCACCCTCGCTTTTCATCTGCTGGATTATTCCTCACTTCCTGTTCACTAAAACAGCCACACTCTTCTAACTTTGAAGAGTGAGAGGGTCCAGGAGGATTTCACACACACATACACCTCAGCCTTCTCTGGTCATTTGACTTGTATGCAAAATTCTTCCAGACAACAGCTGTGTGCCAACTAGAGGAAGTCAGCACTGTTAGTATTGATACCATTGCAAGTATCCAGTTGTACTTTTTTTACTGATTGGTATCTGAATAAAGATTTTTTCTGACATCCACAGTTTATTCAAACCTTTTTTCTTTGTAAATCATTCATGATGCATTTGCTTATCACATCTCTGTGTTTAAGAGTGACTGTGGCCTTACCTCACAGTGCACCCTCAGGCCTGTTTCCTGTAGTCGGGACCAAATACTCTGGATGCGTCCAGCATGCTCTGGGTGCATGGTGGTGTTACCGCACATACACTGGTGCTTCTGCATCAGAGAGTCATACACCAGACCTGGAAAAAACACAAACCCAACCACAAACAAACATTCACACCCACACACAGAGAAAAGAGGTTCTATGTGACTATACATCTTTGATAACAAGATTCTTGTCATTACATTAGAAGACATTAAGAATGATTATGTACTGCAGCTGCTGCATCATAAACAAAAGGTCACTAGGAGAGGGTCCAGGAAGATGAGGTGATTTTACACAGAGGTTTATACAACAACCAGCAACAGCTGTGTGTATACACACATCCACTGTTGGCTCATCATGCTCTGTATTTCCAGGAAAAGATTTCCTCCAACCTGCAATCAGCAGGATGATGGTGTGTTTCTAGATGACTATTTAGTTTCATTTCATATTTAGCTGCAGTATCTAAGACCCTTATTATTATAATTTCCCACAGACCTGTAGTAAAGCGAGGCTTGGCAGGGGGCTCCTGTACTACCATGGGAAAGGAGGCCGAGGCTGGAGATGACTGCGCCCTGGACAGGGGACGGTGTCCAGCAAAGCTGACCGACAACCCGGCTGCTTCCATGGAGGCCTGATAGTTCCTCAGCTGGTGAATCCGCTGCTGCTCTAACAGCAGTGCCTGCTGCTCTCAGAAAACACAGAGACATGAACTGTAAGCACTCGACTACAATGTCTTTCTCTAGCCACAAGATGGCAATAGACACTTTCAGATTGTAGGCTGATACACAGTAGGATACATGAGCTGTAGGTTGCATCAATAGGAGTTGATAATTGTGTTCAACAAAGAGAAACTAGTTTTTATGATGGAGCTGAAGAAGTGAATGTGGTTCACATGACAACACCACACATTTCCCAAAAAACTGTGTGGTACCATGTGAAATTGCTTTCACCTATTGAATGACAGCATATTAACCCTGAGCTTTTAAGATGCTCTTCATAAGAGCCTTCAGCCGAAAGACTGTTCTTAGAGCTGTCTTTAGACAAGGATAACTGATACAATTATCCCAGAGCCACTTTATCCTCCACTTGACTTCACATGAAGATTACTCTCTCTCTGTGATTATTAAGGATTCTGCCTAAAACACAAGACTATTATAACACATTTAAGCAAAGTGAGGAATCGGTCAGGTCTTTGAACACCTGATGGTTTCGTTTGAAAGTCCTTCATGACAATGTTTGGAAAGTACCTGTATGTACCTGATTTTAATATGTAGGTCCTCTTTTGGTGCACACGAGGCTCACCAAGCAGTCCCGTTATTCTGTTCTGATGGGCATGTCCACTTACACTCTGGGCGCCATGGCGACAGAGAAAGGAGCGCCTGATTGAATTTGGCTGAGTGGACAGCAGGGATGGGCAAGACAGATGAGGACATGGTGTCCTGACTGTGCATGGATGTGTGTGTGTGGCCACACTGAGATAGAAAATGTATGGTGGTGCGTCCTTGGACGAGCAAGGCAAAATTGGAGAGCCTCTGTCCAATAGTGGCTTCTTGTGTGGGTGTCCGGTACAGTATGTATTTTGAAAGATGTGGGGTCTCAGGGAATAGTGTGGGGGAGGTACATGCCCTAAGCTGTTCATGAGAACACATTACTCTGCATTAGCAGTGTATGTGTGGTGTGTGTAAGTGTGTTTTTGTGTTACTTGGGGGGAATAAATGTAAATACAGTAGAATAAATTATGCCGGAAAGTGGGCTGGACAGTCAGTCGGGAAGAAAGGCAGATCGAATTCAGAGTGTACTGTTTCAGTCACTACTAGTGCCATCTGTCACTGCTGTCAGACTCTCTTCATCCATTTATGTAAAACATCCCTACAGAATTTAGATGTCCAGTGAAAAACAATCCTGATACTGTGATTTTCATCCTGAATGCATTTATATGATAATGTTACAGAGACAGATTTTGATGCCACCTTTAGATCCAAGTGTGCCATTTGCAAACTCATCAGTTTCATCCTCTTTGTTTTTATTTTTGAACTGAAATTTGAAATTCCAAAAAGGAGATTGAACTAATGCAATCTGCAATTAAACTAACTAATTTCCCATCCAGTCAGTCTCCTGTTTCAATAACTCATTTTTTTTAGCTGACTGCCCTTGTTCTTCTCTTTTCACCTCAACCTCTTTGCATATTCTATCTCTGTGCCATTTATCCTTTTCCTGATTTTCTTCCCTTTCTCCCTCTGCTCCCACTCCCCACTCCTTGCCCTCACCTGTCTGAACAAGAAATCCTGCTCAGCCTGTCTCTCCTTCTGCTCCCTCTCTTCCTGCTCCTGGATGTCTGGGGGCTCCTGCTTGATGACCAGCCCCCGTAGTGGTCCTGTCTCCTGCACAGAGGTGGACGAGGAGGACGAGGAGGAGGAGGATAGCCCCTGGTGCTCCCTGAGTTCCTCTTCTGTCTCCTCTGGGTGACTCTGATGCTGCCTCGCTGGCCCTGTCACACTGGAGCCTGAGGCCGAGACCTGATCGGTGGGCTTGGACATTATCTGAGGAAGACAAAGGAGGTTTGGGGTGAGAGATTTACAGAACATTGTCATGATTTTCAGTCTGATTTCCACGGGATCTTATGTTCTGTGTTGGAATCAGACATAATCGAGACAGTCTTTACAATAAAACAATTAGTGCAATAGCAAAAAAGTGCATCCAAATGGCTGCTTAAACAGCCTTTTGAGCTTTGTTCATAGTAAATTTTGGAGAGACAAATTTAGTTTTTATGACATGAGAGAAGGCAGGCCTCGCCTTGCCTTACCTCGCCTCACCTTGCCTTCTCAACTGAGAGAACATCAAGAACAACAATGTATAAAGCCACACCATTTGCACCACTTTAAGTGTACACTGAAGATGTTTTCACTTCCAAAAATAGCCAGCTGATCAGTTCCAGTGCAAGAGACAATGTAAATAACCTTAAGCTCAAGTTCAAACAATAGCTGACATTAGGCAAGCACTTGTACTTGTACACAGAGAGATAAACCAGATCTGTACTCTGGACTCTCTGGTTATTTATCTGGTTTAAGTCCTCAAAGAATCCATTTCACTATTTATAATTCATATAGGTATGTTCACTCTGCCTTATCCTGTAACAGAGGAGAAAAACAGAGAAAAAGAAACCAGGGGAGAAAGAGAGGAGGAATTATAGAGGGGTGATTTTAGGAGTCTTGTTGTGGCAGCTGTCCCTGTCCCTGTCGTCAAAGACCTCAACCTTGATGTGCAGGTCATGATTGGAGTGGACCACTGATTGTGCATGGAACATACACACACAAAGAAAAAAAACACAAACACACACACAGACAGGGACGCGCACACACAACACACAACACACACACACACTTGGCTGGCATATTGCCCAGGGAACAGTCCATTGACGTCAGAGAGCAGGCTCTTGCCTCATCCCAGTCCCTCTTCTCCAAACAAACTCAAAACACTCTTCCACTCCCGCCGCACCGATTCTGCTCCTTCCTCTCTCTCTTGTTTTTTGCTCTTTCTCCTCCCTCATTTTAACAGAGGAAATAGTTGCTGGGATATGAACATTAAGGGGGACAGACACTTAGCAAGCTAGTTGAAACAGTTGCTGGAAGACAGAGAGTGGAAGGTGGAGAGAGGACGGTGGTTATATACACAAACACTTGACACTAGTTGACTCTACATATTTCTCTCTCTCTCTCTTTCTCTCTCTCACTCTCTTTCTCTATCTCTCACTCTCTCACACACATACACACACACACACTTTCACAACAATATTACTTAAGAGAGTACACCACAGGGTTGCCTTAGCTGTGTGAGGTAAGTCATGGTAGGCACCAGGCTCAGGTTGGAACAGTTTCAAGCTTCTTTCATTCCTATCTTTGCTGCCAACATGTCCAAGTGTTAAAGCCAAATTTTACATTAGCAGGAAGGGCCCACTTTCCCTGCTGACTTGACTAAAACATGCGAACAAGGAGAGGAAGGAAGGTCGCATATGACTCAGGTGTCACAAAGTAGTGGGTCTCCCATGGTAAATAGGCTAAATAAGTGTAACCAATCATAATATATACCAGGGTATCTGTGAGAACTGTTTGCAACATAGCACTTTTACAGTGTGCCAGCAAAATCTAATGGCAGCAACGATGGTCCTTATCACTGTGATAAAAATCAATCACTCTGCTGTCTGAAATGTTGTACTTCCTCATTTTTAAAGAGCCTGATTTGATTGTGAGGAAAGTGGCATTTCCTTCTGTTTTTTTCCCCGTCTTTTTTTTGTGCTATGACGAGCTGGGACATGTGATCTATTTAAATTCAATTTCATATCTAACTTATAATTTAAGTATCTGCGGATGCTCAAATCAGAGTGCCGCTTTGAGAACCGGTTTTGCTGCCGTTGGTGGTTTTACTGTTTGTGCCGGGGATGTGGTTCCAGACACAAAGGTCTCAAACCACAAGATCTGCCAGTACTTTGAACATCACCTGCAAAACTACTACACAGATCACTCACTCAAGGTTGCTCTTCCTTACCGTAGTAGATCTCTGCTTTTGGTTAAGGAAATTTATACACACTTGGTTTAACAATGGCAAACTGATCGTTAAAACAAATTTACACTGCCGCACTCATCTCATTCAGAGAGTGAATAAGAAAGTCAAAGCATCTCCCTGCTTCATGGTTACGCTGCATATTGTAAGGCTAAGATCAGAGCAAATCGTTTAAACTAATCGACCTTTTCATACAACATAAAAAATGAGCTGGCTCCATGGCAACAACTTCAACTTGGAACTGAAACTAATTGAAAAAAGTTGTGAAAAGAACTGTCTTCAATACTTTGAATGCACTTAAATGTAATGAAAACCAGGCAAGTGGACATACACATGGCATTCACACCTACAATATAGTGGGAGGAAAATGGAGTGCATGCAGAACACCACATCAACAGACTCTATACACAGGAACTCAGCTTGCTCAATAATATGAGACAAGTGGGCTAATCACTGAGCCACCATTATTCAAAAACACTTAACACATAATAGTTAGATATATAAAGAAGAACTAAAATTGAACATTGAAAAGCAATATAGCCCTGGGGATTGTGGATTAATATTCTTTTAACTTCACTGAAGACTGCTGATACAGTTAGGGGAAATAACAGGAGTTATATCAGCAGCAGGGAGAGTGGATGATTTATACTTGTTCCATATTTATGCACTGACAAAGGTAATGAGGTAGTAATTTTCAGTGTTGTTCTATTGTAAAGTTAAATATTAGGTGCAGACTGAATGATCCAAACAGAAACTTGGAAACTCTGACACAGATCTTAGGAGCTTAAAGTGGTCGTAATTGTGCTGATGATGGAGGGGTTACACATGTGGTTTGTATTTCTAAACATTATAAACTTTTGATTTGACTGAGATATTATAGCATTAATTGTAAGACCAAAAGTATTTCTCTTTATTGCCTCTGATGATCTTTTGCCCATGTGAAGTTGGCCTTCGGAGTACTCAATACTTTCTGTGCCCAGACAGATTATGTAAGTTGTTGTGTTTTTTTTCTCTCAACTTAAAAATACAGTCACACTCAACAGCAGGAAGGAAATAAACATTACTGCAGACTTGGAGATCGCTGCATTGGCTTTTGTAGATTAGCTATTATCTGATTATATCTAATTAACTTTAAATGTTGACAACATCTTAAGTGAGTGTTATATGATCCTGCACACTGAATTAGCGAAGGAAATTCTCTGTCACAGTAAATTTAAGGCACTGGCACTAAATTGGAATAAGAAAACCTGAGAAAATACATGATGATTTTGAAATAATCATAATGTTTGAAATGTGGTTTCAGTCTCTGGCCAGACCGCACCAGCGTGTCACACGGTTTTCTACACTTGAATGTTGCCGACTGAATGATAAAGTTGTATGGTTGGCTGGATGCTGTGTAACTGAGCGATGTGGTTGCATCATTGGTCGTTGCTCTTTCAAAGATTTGATTTGGTGCAAATGAGCAGTGTTGACAACTTAGTGCATTTGTGGGTCTCATTTGTTGACTTTTCAGAGCTCTTTTCAGAGCAAATGAAAAAAGATATGAAAGATTTTAAAAAATGCAACAAATCTAACTACTTTTAGGACAAACTTTAGCCATTTATCACAGAGAATAGTCTCCAATGTTGCCCTACTACTGTGAGGTTGGGCTTTTCCTACACCTGTCTACACCTCACCACGTCAAGGCATGTGAATGAGCTCCTAACTTTCACTCCGAGTGATCATTTTAATGTAAATATGAGTAATGACAAAATCACATCACTGTTTTTGTCTTGGCTTGATGGCTGCTGGTTGACATGAGTCAGTCATTATTTAATACTTGTTCTGTTGTGTTAAATACGGTTTGTCTGAAGCACAGAGAGTTTCTAAAGAGCAAAAAGATGAAGGGCTGAACCAAACTGACCCTGCCTAGTAAAGGAGCATTTGAGGAGTATTAATACAACTTACTGTTACATGAAAATAACCTGGTTTTACACCTGGGCTTTACTTACTTAGCTGGACTCACAGCAGCAGAGGGAGTCACCAACAGCCAAACAACACACACATAATGGAGCTTAATCCTACAGGAACGCCTACACGCACACACACACTCCTTCACTCATACACACACACACGCACACACACACCTACAATGGTGCAGTCGGTCATTTCCTGTGCAACCATATATGGAGGCAGCTTCCTCTAAAGCACAGTTGCCAGGGTGACAGGGAGAAGTAGGGAAACGTGAGCAGAGACAAGAAAGGCTGGATAGAAGACTTGCTGATTGCAGGCTGATTCATCCTCTTGGACCAAAGACAGGATTCACAGATATTAAGCACATCAGTGTCATGTAGATGGACAAAAACTGCTACACACACACACACACACACACACAGATACACATAAACCTGCATATCGCTGGCTGCACTGCCACAACGATTTGAACACAGTTCTTTACACACACACATGCATGAACAGCAGCAACACATCCATGAATACACACACACACATTACCTTGTTGATGATGTGCTGTTGCTGCTGTTGTTGGAACAGCTGTTTGTGTTTCTCCAGAAACTGCTGGTGCTGCTGCTGGACCACCAGCTGCTGCAGGGCCTGGGCCTGTCCACACTGCTGCTGAGGCAAAGGGGCCGACTGGGTTCTCCCCAGGGGACGGTGGCCCCGTGCAAGCTTGGAGACAGGAGGTGACGGTAATGGAAGACCACCCAGGCCAACTGTGGTAAACACAGAGAGGTTAAAACAATTTTTATCATTACAATAAAAATGGTCTCATATCTTCAGCTTTGCCCAAGATTAGCCATAATTACATTTTTTGCCCATTTAATTATAGCTTCTGTAAAAAAAAACAAAAAAAAACTGTGCAGTGCCTCATGGTTATAATGCCCTGTTGATTCAGGGCATGTATTTATCAAGTGTTCAGCTTCTCAAAAATGTCTGCAATGAATTTGTGGAGTGAGACATTTTTCTTCTTAATAGATTGTAAAAAAAAAAAACAAAAAAAACAAAATGAGTCCCAGTCAACTTTTTTTTTTTTTAACATTTTCCTCTAAGGGAAGGTAAATATGAAAATGAAAATGAAGAGCAGGGTCATTTATCTAGTTGTTCATGATATTTACACATGTTATCATTTTTTCACCCAAATAAAGTGGAGCCAATCACACAAAATTACACTGTAAATCATATCGTGTCATCCTACCAAGATTTTCTACTCTGTGTATTACAGTCAACAGTCAAATTAAGGAAATGTGTGGTTCCCACAGTCGTGCTGACAGCATGAAAGCACTGTAAAGTATCATTATGGTGTGAAACTGTTTCAGGGATCTGCAGAGACATTAGTTCTGACACCAGCTCCTTACTGCCGAAAAGGGAAATAAATGTTGTGGAGAACACCGACCCATTGGATTATGGCTCTGCTCCAGCAGTACCATGTGTTGGAGAAGGGGGTTGTGGCCAGTTGTGCCCCCTCCAGCCCCCTCCCTGTCCAGCGTTGAAGATGCCAAGTAAGAGGGCAGGTGGGCAGTGGGCAGGAAAGGAGGGGTCAGAGGAATGCCCTGCTGTAACGCAGGCAGATGACTCTCACCATCTTGGTGTCCTGACACCACCTACAACGAGGGAGAGAGAAGAAAAGAGACAGGTAGTGGAGATGGAGAAAGAGAACAAGAGGGAGTGAACAACACCTGAAAGACAGAGATCTAGGAACAGACACCCTTCATGTACACAACCAAAAAGACAGCATGCATGTTATGCAAACTCATAAACTGTTTATTGTACGATTGTATAATACTGTGTACTGAGTGTACTTACAGTGTTTGCGAGGCCTGTGGCTGGCAGTCCCAGGGTGATGTTGGGTAGAGAAGGGGAGGTATATAGAGAGAGTTGGCTAACTGAGCCTTCCCTCACAGCCAGTCTGTGAAGCAGGGAGGCCTGGACACACACAACCACATTACAGTAAATACTCGCACAGTTCAGATGCAAAGCAGACACACTGTTACATACGCAATGTTACTGCCTTGGTTAACTAAATTTGTGGGAACCCATCAGTGACATAACAAATATATCCAAGTCCTCTACCCGAACCTTACACATCACAACTTAACGTTGAACCCCCAACTGAGACTCTCACCCAAAACCAAATTTAAACCAATTAACCATTTAAACTCACAAAGCTGTTGAATCCCACAAGTGTAGTGGGTTCCCAGTTTACAGACCCCACCATTATAGGGAAACAAACCCACACACTCCACATTAAGATCAATAGACACACATGTGCACACATGTAACATAATGTTGGTTACCTCTCCTGGGCTGCTGGAGATGGTGACCCCGTTCTCACTTGGGATGTTACTGGAGCTGTTGTTAGGGGAGCTGGGACCTGAGCCTGGTGCACTGTTGCATGCAGACTCTAAAGTACATGCAACACAGTAAAGAGTTTTTATAACTAATTATTTACTTTTTATATTGAAATCTGTAAATAATTATCTGGTTTTGCAAATTTGAGACACTGTGGTTTCAAATGTGAGGGTGGAAATCTTTAACTTGTCTGTCATGCTGAAAAATATGATTCTGCACATCTTCATCTTGATAGAGAACTGAAACCACTGGCAAGGGGACTCACCAGCCACGTCTAGGGAACGCTTCTTGGCAGTGGTGATTGGACCGTCTTTCCTGCGGAGCAGAGGGCTGCTGCGGCGCTCAGTCACCTTCTGCTTTAGCCTGGAGCGAACCTTCAGGTTGGGCTCAGAGGCTGATGAGACACACAGAGGAAAAATAGATGGGATAGAGAATGTGACATTTCTGTCTGGAGTTCGATAAAACCTTCAGTAAACAGACTGTCAATGACTTCTCTTGTTTTTAGTCTCAACCGCATCACAAATGTGTAGCAGTAGCAGATAGCGCAGTACCAAGTTCGATTTGTAAATGGAAATGCACCGGTTCTAAAAATACTAATCAGCTAAAACCCAAAGTGTCATTTTCAACCCATAAATATGTTGAAAATGACAGCTTCCCTCTAAACTGGCCCTCTACTTTGTGGCTGACTGCTAGGCCACCAGAGAGGGAGCATGTTCGCGGGCTTGTAGCAGGGCTAATGAGCTCGTCCCTACAGGCTACACTGTATGCGTTGGCCAACAGATTCAGGAGATGAGGTTAGCCGTCGTCATGTGACGGAGGGGAAGCGCTGCAACAAGAGCTCAAACAGCCAACTGGCAGCTTTCTTGACCCCACACTTAATGATGCTGCCTCCATGCTTTGCTAATGAACACAGCTTGTTTCCAGACACTTTCAATTAAAAAAAGTCACCAGAGTGTGTCCTCATGTGTGTTTGTAAGCGTATGGGTGTATGTGTGTGTGTGTGTGTGTGTGTGTTTGTGTATGTGTGTGTGTCTGATTCTACATTTCTCGGGGGCTCTGCTTGGAAACAGATGCTCCCATTCTGGATTTGCTACGGAGTTGTGCTGGTGAGTGGCTGACCTTTTCTGGCCAGTATTGCCTTGGTGTCTCTGCCAGACTACACCAAACACAGGCAGTTTTATTCTACTCCCTCTTCTACTGGCTTCCTTCCGTTCAATTAGCCAGAGCTGGACAGCTGACCAATGCCTGACCCTGTGCTCGTTCCACGACCTTGAATCACACAGACCAAGCTAAGCTTCTCAGAAAATGAGCAGAGATTTGTGATGTTTCTTCTATGTGTACTGTGTTATTTGTTCATGATCGGGTTCATTACAACCACCCCTCCCACCCACCCACCCCCCTGGCGCTTCCCTCCAGCGGCCTTGAATGCTAATCAAGGTTGGATGAAGCTTTACCAAGTTTTAATGTACTTCAAAGAGGTACAGGCACTATACCTCCTGGTCAGTGGGGATGAGCTGACCTATAGTGAATCTATAATGTCTAAGTACTTTTTTAAATGCACTTTCAGTTGCAAGGGGAACTATGCTGCTGAAGATATTAAACTCAATTATTTAAAAAAGTGCTTCTTCTGAGTGGAGGCCACTCTTCCTAAGTCTTTGTTAATTGGGATGGGCTGGGTCAGGATGAAATGCTGTGCATTAGCTGAACTGGAGGAGAAGAAAAGATGAAGAGAGGAGAAGGCACAGTGCATTCACACTGAAGTTTTTCACTAATGCAGGACTTGTAGCAATTTAAGACATTAAGACATTCAACATTATCACAGTTATTTTCATAATTATCATAATTTGATACAAAAACAGAGTCTACTCGGTTGTGAATGTGCACTGACCATAATGAAATCTCATCATTTTGTAATGATGGGATGTGTAAGTGCATCACACTGCTGAGTGCTTGGCTGGAATCCTGTTCTATTGTTGTTATTGTTTCAGATGACATCCTGATAAAGTACATTATTAAAGAGTAAACGATTTCTAAACACCACCATCAGAATAGCATATGGGTATCTCTTGACATGCAGGTGCTAAATCACACCAACAGTATGTTTATCATATCACCTACATTATCTCCTTTAAATATCAACCAGGCATCACAGGAGACATTATCACACATCAGGAACTACTAACAGTAGGCTGAAAAGTGATAGAAACTGTCGGTGCCAGGAAAGAGGGCACACAGAAGGAGTGGGAAGGAAAGGATGGAGATGCAAGGTTGTGTTTCTCCATCCAATTAAGAAATGGATGGAGAGAGAGGGAGAGACAAGCAGGAGAGGAGGAGAAATTGAAGGTTAGAGGGAGGTTAGGAGGACAAGTAAAAGAGAAAGAGAGGGAAGGTGAAGTAGGAGTGTGCTCGCAGTGGGGGTGTTCACCTCAGGACACAGTGACTTTGAAGGGTGTTAATGCCGACTGGGCAAAAGCGCACCAGTGTGCACATGTGCGAACACACTCGCTGCAGAGGGCCCAGACTGGTTTTACTGCTGACGCTGGCATTTCACTGTAGCCCTTTCTCCCTCCCTCCCTCCCTCCCTCCCTCGCCTCCATCCATCCGCCCCCCCACACTTTCCTCTCTTTCCCTCTAATACCCCACTTCTCCCTCCTTCCTCTGCCCCCTCTCTCCTTCATTGCTGAGCCTCTCTCTTATGTGCCCCCCCCCCGACATGAGCAACCATCGACCGCCTCGTCACTGTGAGTCACTGTCCTTCTTCATGATGGTGATGACCCAGATGCACATCAGCATTGTTTCTGACTTCCTAAAAAACTTTACACTCTCTCATCATGTAACAGCATTTCTTCTTCTGCATTCTTGCAGCTGTCACCGCACACTCCTGACCTTATAGAGTTAACACTTAAAAAGATATTTCCATGTTCGCCATGAGCTGCCAAACTAGCTTTTAAGTGGAAGTGATACACCACACAATAGCCCTGATTCCAAGACAGTATATTATGATGTGTATTTAATTTCTGTGCTATATATCGCTATATATTATGGTCAATGCAATGTCCTTGTATCTTTTAAAACTCTACAAAACCCTTAAGCCTGCTCATCTGATGGCATATCAATACCAGATTAAACATCTCACAAGTGGTGCTTAGTATTTCAATAGGGAGTGTAGGAGGAAACTGGTTCGCTCATACAAAACATATTGATCAGTTACTCAACTGTTTTGACAAATGGGAGTCCCAAGCTGCTATAATCACACTCGGGGAAGCCGTGCTGCTCTTCCAGGAGAAGGCAGAGAGATTTATAGAAATCAATAGAGTAGTTTTCTGAAACTCATCGACAGCGCTTCCCTGAAATATCATATGTG
This sequence comes from Caranx ignobilis, assembly GCA_021432705.1. NCBI lineage: Eukaryota > Metazoa > Chordata > Actinopteri > Carangiformes > Carangidae > Caranx > Caranx ignobilis. The sequence goes on from MU269983.1 coordinate 18,523,697, forward strand.
GTTGATACATTAGATTGATAGATTACGAGGACGTAGACACATAGACAGACATGTTTGCTTTGTTTTCATGTATTTTCAAGAGACATGAAGGCTGGTAAACCAGAGTAAATTTGATTATAACCCCATTACTTTATAGAAAGGTTGTTAAAAGACATCAATTCTTAGTTACAGTTTTCAAAAGACACTTAATACTTAAATAACATCAAAATATTTATCCATCTCTGCTGTGTGCGTATGAAGTGGATATGAGCACAATACACCAAAAAGCTGGCTGACATTTTCCCTCTGACAGTCACAACTAATGAGGCCTTTTCATGGGGGTGACACAAGCTTGTTAAAATCAGTGGCGTCCATTACCGATTGTTGTGAGCATGTGAGGTGGGTGGAAAAGCAGATGGTGATTTTTATTCCCTTATTTATATTTTAGCTATTTAGCTGCCATTTATAACCGGACAGAGCAGCCCATGGGTGAACCAGCACAGACATTTTAAATTCCATTATCATCAATATCGCAAGCAGCGCAGCAGGGCCTGAGGTATAGATGTACAGTATAAAATACCAGGTTAAGACCAGTGAGTTTAGCTTGATTCAGAAACAGTCCAACAACAAGTCCGGCAACCAACAGGGATTCAAATGTTGAGGCAGGAACCGAGTGTCAGGATGACCAGCCATCTCCAAAGATGTTACAGGAGATGGGACTAATCTTGGTCAGTGGGTAACAGAGTGATGATCATGGCAGTAGCCTCCATGTTGCATCATTCTGTATTTAAACCTTCCTGTTCGTCTCTATGTACCAAATTAAATAAAGAACATCAAGTTGTGCATATCATGTGGATATCTAGCATGCTCTAAATATTGAGCGCACAGTGTGGTATGGGAATGTGTGTGTGTGTGTGTGTGTGTGTGTGTGTGCATGTGCGTGTATGTGTGTGTGTGTGTGTGTGAATGAGAGAGGGAGAAAGGGGTCATCATGACAACTCTGCATCTGTCATGAAGGCCTGACAGACTTCCTGCCACAGCATTCAAAGTGGCCCTCTGTGTTCTAACAGCCATAATCACAAAGCCTCTCAGACGTGGACAATGGACCCCTGTTGTGATCTACTGTACGCCTCGACGGGCTAAAGAGAAGAAGAATTCTTTACGTACATTTATAATTTACACGCATACATTAGCAGCATGGCTCACCACGGGCAAAAACGTCATGTGTGACAATTCCAGTCGTCAGAGTGGCGCACAACTGTGGTGACCGCTGTCACTCACTTCCTCTTTAACACAGTTCATCTCTGTGTCTGCCAGTCTAATCTGATCTATATCTGCTCACTATTGACACAACAGCTCCTTAACAGCCGTGCCATATGTGTGCACATGTGCAGTCAGTGTTGCCTCTCTGCCTCTACACACAACTGACACGAATCCCAATACCTCATTTTCTTTATATATCCACAGTGATGTGTGTGTGCACTACACAGCTTGTTGTACTCCATGTCAGTGTGAACCGTGAAACTGTGAGTTGTGAATACTGGCAAAATGAATCTCTTTATTATATCCGAGTGTCCCTGAAAGTTGAAACTTGTGGTCTAAGGTTGTGTGCCAGGATAAATCTCTCCTGCCTCCAGTTCACAGCAGGTGGGCAGGAGTGCAGAGTACACAGAGTTTAGCCACCAGCTGTGAAAGCAGGCAGTGATACTGCCAAAGCAGCTGCTGATGCTAAGTGAATAATCACAGCTTGGCCGTATTTGACATGGACAGAAGGACAGAGAAATAACAGTGTGAGGCATCCAAAAGGCAGGAACTGTGGTTTGTTTCCTGGGACATGTCTCTGAGTGGCCCAGAGTTGTTTTGTTGAACAGTGTGACCGGCAGGAGTGTGACTTGAATGTGTCTGTCAATATCAGTGTGGGTGAATCTAAAACACAAAGGCTTTACAAAGAATTTCCCATATGTGTATACACACAGTGTGTCTGTCTGAGGGCCCGATGATGTCTGGTCTCACTAGGTCATTATGAAAATCACTGTCTGATGATTTAAGACAATTTTCACCTGATTTCAGGATTTCTACTGCTCCACTTTCAAGTGCGTCCCTTCTCTGTTCTTCCATCTCAGACTTCATGAAATAACCTCTGATATCTATTTTTAAAGAATATTTTAGGGACTCTTTTATTCCTCCGCTGACCCGACTCATGGTTCATCTGCCTGACTCTAATACCCAATGAGCCATTTCAATTGCTTATGCAGGGAAAACGAAGATTAGGGTGTCCTTCTGGACAGGCAATGGGCAGTTGGCCATAAGAAGTATATGGAATGTGGACATCCGGAGGTATCAAAATCTCAGTGTAATCATGGTGCTGGTCTGTACCTGTTTTGCGGAGAGGAAAGTCGTCTTTCGAGTCATATGTGCCCAGCATTGGGTGGTTGTACGCTGACAAGCCTGTCTGAGGAGGAGAGCTCTGGTCCAAAGAGCTGTGCTGGGTTTTTCTACAAAAAAAATATCAAAAGGAAAACGTTAAACGATTGTAGCTACAATGTCCAATGTGATTTGAGTCACTCTCTGGTGAACTTTGGCTCCATGTGTGCGTATAAATGTCGTAAAAAATACAGCTGTGTGGACAACAATGTGAGTGGATGGAAAAAGAGACAGGGGAGAGGGGATGGAGACTGAACTGAGAGCATCTTCTCCTTTTCACCTGAAGACAGCAAAGAGGTTTAGTTTCCTGTTTTTCCTGTTTGAAAGGTGAGTGCTAAATGCACAGAGATGCAGAGGGAGGGAGATGCAGGATAAGACGACTAAATGGAGGAATACATGTATAGAAGAGCTGAGGAGAAAGCAAACAGGTCAGAGACCGAGGAAACTGAAATGGTGATGACAGTGAAAAGCATTTTCCTCAGTGATGGCACACACCTTCAGTTGTGTGCGCTTCTGCCTTGGCAGAAATGCTTAAAGCCTCTTCAAATATTTAAAGCACAGGAGAGGTGCAATTGTCTTTTCTTTCTGCCCACTTCAAAACATGCACTACACAAACACACCTCAAAGAGAGCCAGCTGCCAATCACAGCCAACAAACACTGACAGAAAAAAAAAAAAAAACGGCTCCTTCTTTCAACATCTTCTCTGTAGTTTAACTGAGAGGCGACTCTCACGCTGATGTTGGAGACATCTCACGCGTGCAGGGAGTCAAAGCACACAGGAGCACGTCAAGGACAATATCCACACAACAGAGCTTCACATCAGCACAGGGGTCGCCATGTTTCCAAAGACATGGTGATGATATGAAAAGGCAATAATTATAGGCTCATAAAACCATCATAATCATACCAACTAAGGCTGCACTAATAATCCACATACATGAAAATAATGCTATGCAGAAGTATAAAAGGAGCTTAAATTGTTTGGTTTCTCAACACAAAGGAACATCCAACAAAAAAACACCATCTTTTGTTGTGCAGTCCTAATACAAGCTAATAAATACTCATCAGCATTGAGTGATGTTTAATCCTTCACATTTCTTCTTCCATTAAACTAAAAAAAGGAGAATTCTAAAGTAACGTTCAAAAATCTAAGATCAAACAGCATGACAAATAAGGGTGTGGTATTTTCCTTCACTTCCTTTCTAAAACAGAAGTGAGGAACGTAGTGCTGAAGTGTGTGAGGAGAGTAAAGTGTAGATCAGGATATATTCACAGCTTAAAGTTTAAAAGGCTTTCTACAGAAAAAGGACATTTTGTGAATTAGACAATGACTCTTGGCATGAAGGTGGAGCAGAGGAAAACTCAGTTCTTGTTATGTGTGTAAATTATTTAACGGTGTTCAACAAGTTACACTCCAGGCTGTAAGTGGCTCTGTGGTGGTCGGCTGGGACACTCACCCATACCAGTAGCGTGGGTCGCTGGGCAGACAGTGGTTTAGATTTCGCTGAGCCAGGGCTTTCTTCTTGTTCAGGACAAACTCCTGAAGCCGCATCTTTACCTCTGTACTGGCAACTGCACCTAAACACAGGCAGAGGACAGAACAATGGCCGAAGGTAAGAATACTGTATTTCTACAATATTCATCATACACACAAACCATGTCCAAACACAGACAGTCAAAGCCATGTTGCCCAGGACAAAAAAAAAAAAAAAACTTCTTTTAGTAGCTATTGCATTTCAGGAGAAGTTTATGATTCGGTGCCTCTGCTGTACAGTACTTCATGTTCAATCTATGACACCAGCATTGAGATTATAACAACATCGATCCCTGTGTTGACAGATAATGGGTTTCTAGCTACATGCAGAGCGCACAGTCTTCAGAATTTCACTGCATTTCCACAGAGACGGCAGCGGTGCTGCGTGACTCCTCTCGACACACATCATGAGCTCCGCCTGGCTCCCGGTCTCTCCTCAATTACCACTCTCATTTCACAGCCACGAACAAACTGTCCAGGGAGGTAGATGAGTGAGAGGGAACTAGAGACCCACGGAAAAATATGAGGAACAGAGTAAGGAGAGCAATAACGGAGGGGCAAAAAAAAAGGTGTTTGAGAATACAGGAAAATCAACAGAGGTGTGTTTTTTTAAGAATGTCTCAGAGGGAGTGATAACAGGTGATGTTAAGCTGGAGAGAGAAAGTGGGAAGAAAAGGAGTACGTGAAAGCGACAACAGCTAATATATGATCTCTAAATCATGGTGCAGCTGGAAGTGCTGACATCCCAATATGTCCGCTTTGCCACTGAAGCAAATTGGCTTTTATGAGACTGCCTTCTATGCAATTTACTGCAGCACTTAACAAAGCTTCCTCTGTTTACAACCCAATGCTCTTTCCACAGACGTCAAACTGTAGGCTCACTCTGTCCAGTGTAGAATGGCTGAGAAAAAGAACTTTTACCAGCCAAAAAAAAAAAAAAAAAAAAAAAAAAAAATCACGGCTCCAAATGTGCATCGAGCACTATTTTCAAAAAAGATCTGTATTCATCACAGCCCGTCCAAAAACACCCACATGAGACCATTTAACAGCCTCACTAACAATAATCAAAATAAAACACCATCTGTTTTGATGAGACTATAAGTATGAATAATAAGCATGCAGGTGTATGCAGCGAAATACAAATCGAGCCATTTACAATATTTCATTCAAATGTGTTCAAACACACACCAGTGTGAGAGATGACAGCCATTCAAGTGCTGCAAGAAGTGAGTGCAAAAACATTCAGTGACATGTGCGACTGAGTAAGGCAGGGCCAGGCGAGGTGAAGCAAATTTATTTGTGGAGTGTCGACATAGTGAGTCAAGTCTCTCTCTTGATGTCATTTAAAACAATTACAGGAACAAGAAAAGCAATTGACTTGGCCCGGATAAAATAGCTGCCACACAACCTTCCTACTGCTATTGAGATATGCAGCTGTAAAACATTATCATAATAGATGCAACAGAATTACCGTCTCATGGTTGTATGCCAAAAACTTGTTTTGGAAGGTCACAGTGGCCCCTACCTTAACCTTTGACCTCAAATTCTAATCACTTCTTCCTTGAGTCTTGGACCAGTTTTGAAGAAATTCCCTTGAAGCATTTCTGAGATATGAGGTTTACAAGGGACCTACACAGATGGACAACCTGGAGATATTCTGCTTCCAGCCACGACCACAGCTGGTATAGAAGAAGAATAATAAAACTTAAATCCAAATATATGTCTCCTTCAAAGGTAAACTAAAATAAATGGATGAAGTCAGTGAACAGTGAATTTCCTGGTCTGATAATATGCTCGTCATTTTGTTCCTCAGACAGAATGGCATAAGGAAACAAGAGCAGTTTATGAAGATGGAGGCTGTGCCACTTAAACGTCGAGCTCTCTTTGTCTGGTCTTACTCTGAAAGTCCCCGTGGTGACTGTGCTGCTCTTACTGCTCCGACTGTGCTGTGAGGACAGGTGCTGTGACAGAGGCCCTGTAAGGGTCAAATCTCTCCAGCACCTGCTGTGATAAACTGACACAGAGCTTCGGCACAGTTACAACAGATGTTGGCAGCGTTGAGGAGGTGGAGAGTGAATATATGCTCGGTCAAACATGAGAGCTATGTTTAGAGCTCTCTCACGGTGCTACTGGCCCATGAGAATGCAAACACACTGACACACAACTGATCTCTAGCATCTCTTTAATGCCTCGGGACCAGGAATTCATTTTCACTAGGTACAAATAAACAGATGCATTTCAAAGGTCAAAGGTCAGGGTCTCATTTTTACCTTGCGCCTGTGACATTTCGATGATGATTTAATGGAATCACTTGGACCTAAGGATGAACTAATATGATTTGAGGGGCAAAGGTCAGAGGTCACAACATGTTCTTTGGGCTATATAGAATTCACATACTAATTATGACCATATTTAACACAAAAACCTTGTGTTTGTGTGTGTTCTGTTGTTGCTGTGTTGTGCCCCCCCCCCCATCAGTCATCACTGATTTCTATTAGATTCCTTTTGTTTTCCATTACATCAATGTGTGCCTCCCCTTACCGGTCATGCTCTCAGAGCCAGGACAAAAGTATGATAAGGACATTTTATATTCAAACAGACAAAGTACAGTGCATCAAAAGAAAAATTTGTTTAAGTATAAAGTAAACTACCATTTCATATTTATAAAGATATAGACAGCTATGATAATTTAGTACAAGTCCACAGCACACCCCCAACCAGATGAGTAGCTGGTCATTATCTCCACACCAACAGTTGCTACTTACTCTCTTGTCCCCTCTCCTTGTTCTTGAGCTGTTGGAGTTTATGTTCCCGCTGCTGCTTCTCCAGCTGCTGTTCCTGACGTTTCTGCTCTATCTTCCTCTGATGTTCCAGCAGCTCCTGTTGGTGTTTAAGTGCCAGTAATTCCTGTTGGTGCTGGAGGAAGAAGTGAGAAAAGGACATTAAAGGAGGAAAGAGTACAAGAAGACACAGCAGATGGGACGGGTCAGAAACATCAGAGCTGAGCAGATATTTGTTCCAACAAGATACAGCTATGGCTTATTGTACAGAAACACCAATTTGAACGTTAGTTCTTCTAAACGCATGACATCACCACGGTTGAATCCATAATGAGAGGCATGCTAACCTGGAGTCTGGCCAGACAGTGAGAGACACATTTGTGTTATTTTCAGCACAGACTGATCGTCCCTGTTGGCTGACTCTGTGGCTGTAGCCATACCAGTGAGGCTTTTTAGTAGAATGAGTCACATACAGTACACACACACACACACACACACACACACAAAGGTGCACTGGGGCCAATGGTCTTGCCCTGAAGATGACTAAGCAGCAAAGTACTGCCACCAGATCAAATTACACCACCATACTCACTTAAGTGTACACATGCATGCTTCCTCCTGTCCTTCTGAAGGAGAGGAGAGGAGAGGAGAGGAGAGGAGAGGAGAGGAGAGGAGAGGAGAATTCACCTTGATATGCTCCTGAAGCTGAGCTTCATGTTGTCGCGACAGCTGCTCATGCTGCCTCTGGAACTCAGCGATCAGTAGCTGTCTCTGAAGTTGCTGTTTGTGTTTCAGTGCCACCAGCTCCTGCTGCAGCTGCTGATCCTGGTGGCCTGTATGAGTTTATAGAGAATTTATCAATCTAAGTATCTGAAGCGATGGGGTTGTTTTTAGTACACAGTCACGCTACAACTTTTAATCACAACTCACCAATGACTGGCCCGCGGCCTGGCTCTGTCGATGTGGGACAGGCTGTGGAGGTGGGTGGTATGGGGTGAGTTTGGGGAACCAGGCCAAAAGGAGGCTGCTGGTGGTGGTGGTGGTGGGGGTGGTCCACTACGCGCAGATCCATGGGTAGGATGGCTGTGGTGGTGGGGGGCACCTGCGTGGGCAGCGCTGCCGTGCTCACGTCCACTGAAAGAGAAAGACGAGCTTCAGTTAGAACATACGGTGCACTTTCTAGAAAGGTCAAACAAACATGCAAATTACAATAAAAATGACAAAGAAGCAGAATGATAAGCTTTCTCCTAACTGTAATTATGAGACAATATACACACTCACACACACATTTGAAAAATGAGAATAGATAAAAAGGAAAGCTCCTTTGAATTACACCTCTGTGTACAACATGTGGACTATGCACATCTGTGTACCATCAAGAGTTTAACCCCAACTACCGTATAGTGTTTTCCCTGAGGGTTGCTGAGTTCAAATATATCGGAGTCCTTACTGCAGTACAGAGCCTCAACACAGTTAAGTGAACTTTAATTCAAAGAAAATGATTTTATTAAAATTGGAACACGTATGTAACTGTATGTTCTTATGATCTTCTCAAATAACTACATGTCCAATAAAACACTGCCAATAAAAAAAAAAAAAAAAAAATGCAATAGTAATAATAAAATAAATACCAGCAGCAATAAGGTAAAAGGCAAAGTACAGTGCAAGTGCAAGTGTCTATTGCAAATCTGAACATCTCAGCTTGGCATGGCGTGAAATAGACTGAACCTGGTGGTTCTGGACGCAGCAGCCTTCACTCCACACTGACCGTGGCTGCTCGTCATGCTGGAAAACTAAAGACTTCGGTCTGTTTCATCGTTGTATACAGTGAATAAGAGGATTAACAAAACAGCAGCAAACATAAAATGTGTCTGTGATTTTAAGAGCCAGACACGGTCTGTGCTGTGGTGAGAGCAAACTGCATAGGATGCTCCCAAAATGGAGTGTTTACACACATCTGTACAAACATCAGTCTCACAGAAAAACCCTGCTCACACACTTTCTGCACACAAACAAGTCAAAACACAAACCACGACAAGCACACAGGTAGACTGATGAAACATGGCAGCAGAGTGCAGAAACAATCCTCCTGCAACATGAGTTTTGCAGCAGGGATTTGCTGACACGCATATACAGACACACTGTGTGTGTTTGCGTGTGTATGTGTTTCCACACCGACAGCGTGTGTGTGTGTATGTGAGCAGTGACACTACGTTTTGCTTACTGTAAGTACAATGAGAGCCGTGTGGTGGTGTGCCAGTCTTCAAAAAAGGAAAGTGTAGTTGTGTCTGAAGTAGTTGGATTCCCAGTGCGACTGAGAGGATGTAGCCAACAACATGATGTCTGGAAACAAAAAGGTCACAGGTTTGAGTTCTACAAATGGTCACTCTGAGGGAAAACGTCGAAGCTCAGGTTATCCGCCGTGTGAACAATGGAAAATTCAGAGCGCGAGCCACAAAATATCAACGGCTGCTTGTGTTACCTTCCTTATGTTCCGTTTAATCTCCAGCATATATTCTGCTTTATCTGAATAAATCCAGCGGAGGAGTGCAGGCCTGCAGCGCCGCTAATACACAGATACGCACAAGAGCAAGCAAACATGGCCAAAGTAATATCCCTGCATCAACATGGGTTGACATGCAAAAACTAGGGTATTAGTGCAATCAGATTATTTTTCCAAAACAAGTAAACAACACAGCAGCTTACACACAAACAGTAGTGCAACCCCACAACACAACACTGGAGAAAGAAGGGAAAAAAACTATTTGCTAGACTTAAAGCTCTGACATGTAACTAGAATTTTGCGTGCTGGGATCAAATACTGTCAACACGCTACTTTATTTATTATTTAAACTACTTGAAGGCTTCATTTCCCTCAGTGTCTGGAGACAGTGTGATGCTGGAGGAGCTACAAATATTGAATTTGTTCAATAAAAACACAAACCTGTTCAAAAAGCCTGAGGTAAGCCTCAGCTTTGGGTTAGAACAAATAAACATGAGAAAATCTTTAAACTCACACAAGTTAATACATTCTCGATTTGTGCTTTACGTCTCAAATCCTCCTGAGCAACATTCACCCTCTGATCAATATCTGCTCCATGGAGGACCACCACGCCACCGTGCCACGGCCTCTGCCAGGCATCAATACCCTGAAACGAGTGGAGAGCCATCTCCATATCATGGATTGTCCTGACGTCCCCTCCACCCCCAACCCCCCAGTGACCAATGAGGTGGCGATGGAGTTGCAGTTACTTTGCTGAGAGCCAATGACATCTTTGGTACTGGGCAGGTTTTCAGTGCGGGAGGAAACCTGACACCACCCAACGGGACAGCAGGGAGAAAAGAAAGGGTGTGGCCACCCTGGGCCAGACATGCTGGTGCTTCACTCGTGCATGTGCGTATGTGTGTTTAATAGTATCTCTACTTGTGAAGGCTTGTTTGAGAGCTGGACATTGGGAGTGACTATTTATTCTGTGGTTCGACAAGGACGAGATTTAATCACATACACCGGGGGGGGGGGGGGCTCATTGAAATAGCTGATATGATGTGTTTATTATTACACAACTAGACAATAGCGTCAGCTGAGTCTGCTATAAGAGGAACTCACAGTTGAATCCATTTTCTCTTCTTCATGGGTAAAGATCATGAGGATGGGAGCAGGCTGTGTGCACAAGTGCATGTTAAATGATACTTGGACCTCTGACCTGCAAATTTGTATGTTCGCCACATCCACAATCACAAACCAATAGGAGGAGAGCTGCATAAGAAGATGCCACTGTTTATCATTTTCACCATACACAGTCGATGCCAATCACCCGTGTTACATAAACAAAAACTCTTCCAGTGACCCATGCTAAACTCTCCACCTCTCACATATACAGTACACGCACATGCCTGTCAACTGCTTACACACACTTAATAAGCAATAAACATCAAGGTCAAATAAACAAAACCTTTTGTTGGGCCATCAATCAGGTCAGTGCACTTCAAACAGAGTGTCACTCTGCTCACTGGGGCCCTTTCACAGGGGCTCTGGCGCTGGTCACTCTAGCTCCACAGTGCCAAACATGCACGGAGCATCACCTTAATTAACGCCTTCTCTTGTGTATATTTTCCCATATGGTCTTGCGCTGGTGATCTCCGGACACAAAGCCCAGCCATTCCTGTCCCTCTAAATGGGGCTCAAGTTGGAGCAGCACTTGCTCTCAACACCAAACACTGTCCTCCAAATAGGCATGCCACAGGGGCTGCACAAAGGCTGTTTGTTTTCATAGACAAATGGGGCCCCCACCCCAAAAACTACAAATTAGGAGAATTACACATTCTGTTTCCACACTTTTGCATGCAACAACAAAATCCTAAGTCAATTTGCAAGAATAGATAAATTTTAACTTTGAAGATCTACTGAAATCTACTAGAGGAGAAAACATACAAGTCTCTGTAAAGGCTTGAAAGTCTGCCTCCTTGTATTGTGTGGCTTGTAAGTGACAAAATGTTTTCACAGCAAAGATCAGTGAACTGGCTGAAAACAAAAAATGTCAAACACCAACATTTACAAAGGAGGTGACGACCAACTTGTTGTGCCAGCTAAAGCCACCGAAAGTTATGTACAAGACACACACTAGTATACATGAGCACACTAGGCAAGGAACACAAAGAATGAATTAAACAAATTACACAAAAATGTGTGTGTACATTGTTTCCATACATGTATTTCTATGTACAGTATGAAGTGTGAAGCTTTGTGTTTTATTATGTCTTGCAGAGGTATGGATGATGTAAGCTCTGTGTGTATGACCAAACCTGGTTTCTCCAATGAGAAAGATGTGGTCAAGTCGAATCTTGAATACCTAGATGTATGTTTTGTTCTATTAACAGAGCTTGTCCCTGACACAGCGGTGGTCAGTGGGCGTCTTCAGCCACCTCTCCTCCAGCCCAGGGGCTGCGAGTGCAGGCAGCAGCACAGAGAGGCAGATGGAGGTGGTGTAATCACTGCTCAGCCCAGCTACTCGGAGGCTAACCACAATGACTGGCCCATTAAGATTGTACTGAGAGCCACGGCTGCCAATGGATCGTGATGTTACTGAAGCTACGCAGCGACAGCCACTGTTTTGACAACCTTGATGTATTTATTGTGTGTGTGAACACTCGCTGTTCTGTCACTTCAGTGCCCAGAGTAAACACTTCTACTTTTATACTTTTTGGTTGGATTCCTGCGACGAAGGAGAGAAGCCGCGGGGCAGTGAGCTGCTCCAGACACTGCAAAACTCATGCGTGATATGAGATGTGGAAATACATGATCAAAGACAGATGTTTTGATTCAACTGGGCATTGTTTCTAAACTGCACCAGGCTGTAATGCCATCTTCCTCACTGCATAGACCCCAGATTGTCAGACAGTTGTGCTGTGGCTAATTTAAAGATCACATATGTGTCAGGTCTGACTGACAGTTGACTGTCACAGGACCGCTGTAGTTGTACCATGAGAAAGACAACAGTGTCTCTCTGCATAACAATCCCCAGAAGCTTGTTTACAGTAAACAAAGCTTTGGGAATGGCAGCAGGCCAAATGGGCGACATGCAGTGCCCAACAGGGTGCAGACACCTGTGAAGCAATTAGGCCAGCTTACAAGGATGACACTTTGTGAATAAGCATGACATTATGGTGCTGAGCCAACGGGAGGAGAGGTGGTTGCATAAGCTGACTCACCCTGACAGCACCGGGCATGATAACACAAACATTCCTGCTGAAGGCCTGGCTGTGCCCTGCAGAATACACACTAACATTTATAGTCACTCTTCACTGATTTTTATCCAAATGAATGCAAAGTACAAGCATGTCTTTTTTTATCTTATGTGTTTATGGGTGATGACTATGAATTTTCTCAAATGTACACAGCAGACTTTAAATGTGTCTGTGTTCTGGGACCTTACAAGGTATGAAGGAGGGGAAGTGAGATAAACTCTGTTTATTTCCAGGCGGGAAATTGTGTTTACTTAACGAAAATCCCACAGAGTCCCGGAGGTTTCCCTACTACAGGCAGACATGATGGCAAATCTGATTGAACTCGCCAGAAAAACACAACTCAAAACATGACCGGTGTAATGTGTCCTTTTCTCTCTCCGTCCTCTTTTCATCCATCACTCTGTCTGTACGCCTCTATCTGTGACTCCCCCTCCTCCCAACACCCTCCTTTCCCTGTGATCAGGCAAAGATTATGGATCACACAGAGGGAGTTATTTATAGACCAGGATTCCCGAGGGAGCTCCTCGCCCCACCGGGCATCCGTGCACTCAGACAAAACCCCATGCATGTTTAATCACAGTTTAGGAGGAACGGGGTGCACACACTCACTTAGAATCCAAACACAGCGAGCAAAATGCCAATCACAATGAGTGTGATAAAAACAAAGCTACACAAAGGCCGAAAAAGTGACAGCAGTGTTACGGCTTACAGATTAAGAATGAACAGTAATTGCTGACATAATGTTGCTCAGCTGTGAGCCACGCACACACATAGACACACACAGGTGGTCACACAGGAGGGGAGGCAAACGCCATGGCGACTGTGGGATGGTGACCAGCAGTTGGTTGGGCAGGGCAGGAGGGGAGGGGCTAGAGATGGAGGGAGAACCAATGATGTCAGGCAACTAATTCAACAAATGGCCTGCATGTGCATTCAGCTCAGCGCTTTACTGAGAAGTCTGGGATGGGTGTGTGTGTGTGTTGATGTAAGTCTCATTGTGTGTAACTAGAGTGTGGCGGTTGGTTGTGCTTTGAGTCACCACCTCTCTTGTTTTCCTCACCTCTTTCCTCTCCTCCCCTGAAGGCAGCAAGGCACCGACTTCACCGGGTTAAAGCAATCAAGAGTTACTCATCCAATCATATCAAGAATTATTTAGAGATGATGTGTTCTCAGGTTTGTATACACAGACACACAACCTTAACTTGCTCTATCACAGCTCTGTGAACTAAAGCTTGACTGTGCCGACTCAAGCTGGGACTCAGACTTGCCATATATGAAGATATTAATTTCCAAGGTGACAATGCATACACACCGGCTCCTGACACACATGCAAATAACATTCATTGATTTATAGGGGAAAGAAAATGTTTTCTAACCCAAAAATCTAATCCAGAATACAAGCTGTGACTCTAGCTAGAGTGAATTTAGTCCTCACAGGACCGGTACTTTTTTCTGTGAAATTGTTTTGAGCAGTTTAAAAACAGAAACTTTCAAACACAATATTCCTGAACGCACACAAAGAGACAGAAACACAAGCATGTACACAATAAGCTATGGGGAGGGACAGACACAGCCACTGCCATCTGCTCCATTCACTTAAAGGCTGCTGCTGAGCAAGTGTCTCCATACATCAGTACCATTCAATAAACACTGTCAGTACTCAAAGCTGCACACCCACACAGTCAGTGAACACACACACAAACAGCTCCCTGAAGTAAACACATACACACACACACACACACACAAACAAACAGAGTAAAAAAAATCATATAGTAAACAAGTTTATATAACACATGTATGCTCAGGTATCACACACACAGACACATATCAACTTAACAAAACACACCAATGTGAATACAATCAGCGCACAAATAAGGACTACAAGTACACAAGAACACACACAAATGATAAAGCAGCAGAGTAAAGCTGAGCTTCCCAAACAACAATCTGTGCATAACAACAACAAGAGCTCTTACCCATCAGTTGTTTCGTGCTGTCCGGTTGTTGTGTGTGCAGCGCACGCGCGTGTGTGCAGTATCTCGGTGCAAGAGAGAAAGTGTGTGTTTGCAGCCAAAAGTCAGACTCTGAACAGAGCTGTAAAGTCCACTGTAGCGCAAAAATACAGCGGAGCAAGCTGGTTTTGGTGAGAACAGATCTCTCTCCCGCTCCGTCTCTCACTGACGTGGTCTGCTCTGTACTCCGGCTGCCACTGTCTCTCCCTCCCTCTGTTCCTCTGGTCCCCTCCCACTCTCTCTCGCTCTCTCTCTCTCTCTCTCTCTCTCTCTCACACATACACACACACAGTGACATCAGAGGGCAGTCTCAGGCATGTTGAGCATTTTACTGGAGTCTCTCTCTCTCTCTCTCTGGCTCTAAGTCACAGATCAGCGAAGAGGCACAGAGATTGTGACAGAATTCTCATTTGACTAAACAAATGCTGTGGTGATGTGCATTTTGGCCTGAACAGAGCTCTTTGTGCTTGATGTGTGTTACTTGTTGCACACACAGATATTCCTGACTGGTTTTGTTTTGTTTAAATATGAACCCCTCCTACACACCAGCAGCCCAGCGGCACTGTCAGTATTTGTGAAGCTGCCTTAATGATAATGGATGCTGCTTGGCCATGCAACATGAAACACAACAGAGGCTGCTTATAGCTTCACTTCCAACCACAATGTATTTCAACTGGTGTTTTTTTTGCGTGGATGTTTTTTTAAGTTATAAGTTTATTGTGCCTGGAGGTTAAAACGTCAAAATGAGAATGGTTAATATAGGTTAATATATCACATATGGTAAATACAAACATTCTCCACAGATGGTTTGACTCTGTCACATAAAACCAGTCTCCAGGTTTGATGTCACGGCTGATCAGTGTAAATTCAAAGGTAAGAAAAGACAAACAATGAACGAGAAACAATGAGAGAGAGATAAAAATCAAAGCTGAGACACAGATTTATATATGGATGCCTGAGAGGAGCGCTCAGATTGAATATTAATGAGGAGTCATTACTGCAGCTGGAGGACGCGGCTATTGACAGGCATCAGAGTCAGCTAATGACAAATGCTCCTCTGGGGGGAGACCTGACATATGTATACTGTCATATCAATGAGCAGAATGACACTAAGCCAGAGAAAACCACAGGAGGCAGGCAGGGTGAAGAGGTGTTCACGGTCTAAGTGTATCGACATGGAAGCATTTGGGCTCGTCCTGATTTTTTCAAAAGGGCCTCCTTCTCCATGGCTTCCCAGTCGAATTGACTGTTCAAGAGTGAAAAGGAGACAATCTGTCATTTGTGAAATGAACCTGCTGGTGCTGTCGGTGAATCGTCAGAGCGTGCTGCGTGGCACAGCGCTGGGTGGCTGCAGAAAAGTTTAAACTTCACGCAAATGTCGTCTAACGCAGGAGAGAGGCAACTATTAGCACTCGTTTTGATTTCTGCAGGAAACAGAAGCACAGAGTTGATTTCTGCTCCACGTGACTGCATGAGGGGTGATGAACCAGAAGTAGTTACCAGAGTATAACCAGTCTAATCAGATCGGAGCATGTAAATTACAAGCTCAACATTAGACATGGCGGAAAGCTGCAGTATATCCTGAGAGTCCCCAATCTGTCAGTCACTTTAGAAGATGGACAGTATGCTGTAGAGGAAAAGCACTGGGGGACGTCTCTTTAGAGCAACAGTGGATGCATCAACGACACATTTACTTTCACTTGTCAATACCTTCAATTTAGAGCAACCTCACCATTCTGTGTCCAGCTGCTTTTATATGCAGTCGGTCAATAACCAGAAAACTCTCTGTGCCATTAACATTTATTTAAGACATATTACTTTAAATTGTATCTAAATATTTTACAAGGAGTCTGACTGTTACAAACGCGTGCACACACACACACACACACACACACACACAGGTGTTTTTATCTAATGCAATTAATTGGACTGGATTTGATGTGCTCAGGCTGCAGATGGTTGGAGCTGTGCTAAGAATTGTCTGACGATGTCCTGATGTCTGATTGTTCAGCTCTTACATTTAGAAAAATAAAAAACCAACAGGAGAGTGTGGGAGGTGTCAATCACGTCTGCACACACTCACACAGTCTCGTCAGGCCAAAACATGTAAAAATACACTGCAGGTGGTGACCAGAGATATTTAAGGTGAAGAAACAGACTTGGTCACACTCTGTTATTTAGTCTCAGGTTGAATGTTTATCACTGACTTGTGATACTTTGGAACCTAAGAGTGTCTGTTATCTGCTAATTTCACAGCTGGTTCTCTTTTCTCAGTCATTCACCAACCTTTGTTTTTACATATGTACAGAAATTAGGCCTATCAAAAACAACTACTCTTTTGGTTTGTTTACATGTGGTGTTTATCAAATCTGATTACTCTGTGTGTGTGTGTGTGTGTGTGTGTGTGTGTGTGTGTGTGTTGAGGTACATGTGTGCCTGCAGGTGTGTGTGTATGTATGTATGTGTGTGTGTGAGGTGGGTTGCGTCTGTGTGGTGTGTTTGCAGGAGCTATTTCTGAACTTCGACGTAGAATCCAGGAAGCCAAGTTTTGTTTGATCAGACAACACACCCACACACCTGGCTGCGATAAAAGTCTGTGTTATCAGCTTGTTGTACGGTGCTGACGTCAAAGGCTTAGCTAAGTTTCATGCAGCCATGACACTGATAACAGCTAATGCTGCTGAACCAAAACCATAATGGCACACGCACACAAACACCTTTTCATTTTTAGAACAGGGAGAATCACCGTCGGGGCGGAGGAGGG
Organism: Caranx ignobilis; assembly: GCA_021432705.1. Taxonomy (NCBI): domain Eukaryota; kingdom Metazoa; phylum Chordata; class Actinopteri; order Carangiformes; family Carangidae; genus Caranx; species Caranx ignobilis. The sequence continues at coordinate 18,540,936 of MU269983.1, forward strand.
CACTGGCCTGACGGTGAAAACTGAGCAAAGGAACACTTCATTAACTCTGTGGTTTAAAAAAAAAGAAAAGAAGAAGACAGAAAAAAAAATCAATGTATGGACATTAGGTTAGTTGGCAACTAACATGGTCAAAGATCAGTGGCAGTGAGCCAGAGACTTGTTAAACAAGAATCAACCGTGAAGACCATGTAGACAGCTTTTGAAAATGTCAACACGGCCTGCAAACAAGTAGTATTACTGAGGAAAGCCAGTGCATTACAAAGCATGGCAGCATGTTAAAGTCCCTACAAAGAACTTTCATGTTGTGTTGATTTTGGTGACCCCTGTGGACAAAAGTGGTAGGTTTCTCTTTGTGGATCCTGTCCCAATATCAGCCATGATGAAATTGAGCTTGGTTTTTACTCACTAGCATAGCAACAACTCAATGCTAATTAATAGCCTCATCAAATGTGCCATCTCCTCTGGTCTGAGTGCCGTACATCGTTTCATCATCCGGTGGACCGACCCGTCCACTGGCTCCAGAAGGTAAAGACTTACACTATTTAGAAATACCTTATCTTCCCAGCGATGGCTTAATTTGTTGTTGGAGGTCACACAGAGACATCAGCAGAAATGAGAGACTTGAGAGACAATCAAAGTTAAAAAAAAAAAAAAAAAAAAAAAAAAAAACCCACCATCAGAGAAGAACAACAAGAATGCCACGCATTTAAGACGCACAACAGATTGTGTACTCTAATGGTGTCTTGTGGTTAGACATGTTTGCCTCTTTTCTTATCCAACAAATTAAAACCCATGTGATCTCAAGACACACAGGTCCACAATTAGGTCTTATAAAACCACATGTAGGGACCTGGAGCGTATATAAAGGACTTAGTAGAAGTATGCCCATCAACTGGTTTGAACAGGTTGAAATGGAGGTTTCTGTGAAAGCTTATGTGCAGGGTGGTGAGAGATAAGACAATGAACGTCTATATGAAAGACAGCTCCTGCAGTTATATTATTAACGGCCTGTGAGAGAATCAGACAAGGCGATAAGTGAGCCTATCCGAGATAAATAACTCGTGTAGCTATCTGCATCAGAGTCAGCGTGCGCGTGTGCCTTAAATAATGCATGTGGCATAATGATTGCAAGGCATGCTGAAGTACACAGTATGGCAGCGAGGCAGACAGGACTGATGAATAAATAATGGCCGGCGTCCGCCTCGTAATGTACACACGTGTGCACACACACATGCACATGCACACACATACACACAAGCATGCATGCAAACCATAACCACAAGCTGGTTCATGCTCAGTTAGGGGGGGGGACTCTTATTTTTGTACCTTCTTCTGCTCTTGTCATCTCCCTCCTCTCCACAGCAACAGAGGGATGGTGGGAGGAGGGCTGCTTTTTTCATCCATCTCCCCCAAGGACCCCAGACCTGAATCCAAATATGTGAGATACTGTGTCGTTTATTATTGATTTAGGTTATTTATAATACACACTCTCACTTCAACCCTCCCTGTTAGATCTCTCTCACCCTCTGTCCCATTGACGGGGAACTCTGGGAAACCCAAAATACAGTCAAATATGATATAATAAATGAATAAATCAGAAACTTTGCATCATAAGAAACACGCTCAATATACTGAACCCATGTCTCTTGTGTCTTATTTACATACAGATGAGTAAAGAAAATCCTTGTAGCTCTCAGCTGTGTTGTTTCAACCACTGCACAGGTGACGAGTAACTGCTTTAAATATGTAATAAAAAAAAAAAAAAAAGTTGTAGGTTAAAGAGGTAAATGAAATGGATAAGAAGAACTCTTAAAACAGATAAGTATGGTTATAATAAGATATATATGTTTATTGACCGGAGTTGCTCTGGACGCATCTCAAAAGAGGAAGTGTTTGAAGAAAGTAACGTGTGCTTGTGTCTGCTGGTGTGTGTTTGTGTGTCAGGGCGTGTCCACAGTGTATTGTATGTTATGTTTATATATTTTTTAAAAAAGCATTGAAAGCAAGTAATGCTGTAGCTACAACCCTGTGAGTTAGTGTCTCTCTCCTGCACGCAACACAAGAGTTCAAACAATCCTAAAATCAAGTTTGCTCGAGGCCAATGTGGTAACAAGCCCTACAAAATAAAAGACCCATAACAAGCATCAGCTCAGGTTTGGAGTAACTCTCAGTTACCAGGAACTCTCAAGGCTTCAAAACACCTCCTTAAAACCCAGACATGGTGAGAAAAAGAGACGCTTTGAGCTCTTGGCTGCAGTGGGGAGTTCTGTTCATTCATATTTTACGTGCTCTCCTTCCGTCTCGATGGTAATGCCTTCCCAGTCTGCACCGAGCTTGCAGCAGACAGAGAGCCATTAGCTGTTGGCGATGCTAAACTGAACTTATGAGAGATGTCAGCTTACCACACTGTGCACTTAAAATCAAATGGGTCACAGGAATGCCCTTGTGAACTAAAGGTGGACCCACAACCTCTTTATGGACAGAGTAGAGATTATTGCAACCTGCCCAATATGGGCCTTGTCAATAATGTAAACAGACACAGAGTTAGTAAAGATGGTAACAAATGGAGGAATGCATCAATAAGAAAGTGGGGGATAAAGGACTCACACTGTGAGAAAGAGGCTTCACTCCTCACTGTGGTGAAGGTCTGGTGATGATAATGTGAAGGACACAAACTCCACAAACTCCTGGTTGGTGTTGGTGAAATATCAATTGATGGAGGCTTGTTCAATTGTTTTTATCAGTCATGGAAGAGGATCTGTTCTAAAACCTCCCCCAGCCCTCTTCACCACACAGAAACCTGCACCACATAATGGCCCACAACAAACATGATCTATTCTGTCCTGTTAAACAAGTTTGTGGTAAAATGCAGTCTATGGCCAAGCTTTAGCCATTAGGCCGTGAGGCTCGGCTGTAATGAACTCCTCCTTCTGGACTGAGGAAGGCTAACCTCTGGTCATGGCGGTGTTGCTGGCCAGAAGCTAGAAAAGCTCTTGTGGACGTACAGAAACGGTCTGAACCTTGAAGTGGTCATCCATTATAGATAGTTTCCAGAGGACTCCTCTAGATCCATATGATGCTGCTGGAGCTTTTAAAGGGGAACTATGCAAGTCCTGTCGATTTTCCACTGTTTTGCTGTCCCTCCTCCTGACAATGTGCATTTGCTTTCAACGAAGTTGGTGAGAAAGCACTCCATGGAGCGGTGGACAACATTATATATCAAAGACGCCTTACAATGTGTATATTTGTGTAGTCTTATCCGTCATAAACATGAGATCACAGGTTACGGGTTGCGTTTGTGTCGTGTTGCCGCTGAGATGAGAGCTGGGACACTGGGTCGGAGAGAGACGTTCGGTGGAAGCCAGAGAGCCTCCAATGTCCCTGTAACAAGTTACAAGTCAGTGAAATGGCAGCTGAGATACATTTGGTTGTCTTCTGAGCATAAATAGATACAAAATAAACTCAAAACTGAAGCCAAACTTTCAATGCCCAACTGTAAAAAAAAAAAAATAAAATAAAAACTACACTCTGATGTGTGCTACCACATGCTGGCTCTAATGATAATAATATTAGTTATTACCAAGTACTGAAGACAAAAACTTTTCAGAGAACAGCCTGGTGATATTATCAGCTGTGTCTGTGCCAGACATCTGTTGTGAAATTGTAAAAAACGGAAGGTAATGGAAACCACACATGAGCATCATCAACCATGCAGTCTATGGCATCAACCAGGCAAAAAGAAGCAAACTGAAACCTGTGATGGCGACAGATAACAGCAGCTTCGTTTGAGTCGCAGGGTCTGACACGAGGCTGCTGATCCATCCCACCACAGAATGAGAGAGAAGCCTTGGTCTGATTTCCAGGCTGTATGACTGAGTCCTCCCAGCGTGTGTAACAAAAAATGACTTTCAATGGTTTGTCAGCGTACTTGCTCCTGAAGGTGAAGTGTGATCATGTAGGGCTTTTGCACAATTTTATGCTGCTGAACCACTGTGAAGTGCCCTGACTGTGCTGACCTTTGAGTTAATGGAGATGTCAGCATAGCAGAGTTGTGTGAGTCTGCTCAGAACCAGGGAAAGTCTGAGATTCTCTGAATTCGACACATAAAAGAGACAAACAACAGAGGCTGCAACATGGACATAGTGACAGAATATTTATTAATGTTATATTCTGGGAGCAGCGTGTGTCTTGGTGCGTTGAGCAGCCGCCCCATATGCAGATGCTACAGTCCTCGCTGCAGTCGGCCCCAGTTCGAATCCCGCACAGCCCTTTGCTGCATGTCATTCCCCCTTTCATTGCTTCCCCATTTCCTGTCTCTCTCAATTATACTAACAAATAAAGAAAGCCCCCCCCCCCAAATACTTACATTCTGACTAACTGAATGGTGATAACTGTAGCCGGTGAGCACCAGCATGTTACCCTAAACTTAAACTGGCCTAAACTGGCTTTTTGTTGTCCATAACTCATCCTTCATAATCTGCAATAAATAAAAAACACATACAAACACCAGTCTCCATGTTTCCTGTTTGTGTTTTCATTGTAGACCTCTTGCTTTCACCCATACCTGCTGCTGTCATTCCACCTCTTGTTGTTATTGCTTGCTGCTTCCTTCTTCTGGTCAGGTTTGACGTCAGGCTAGGACACTGTTAAACTGCTCTCCTTAGTCCTGGAAGAACCACACTGATAACATGTGGTTCTGTCTGTCTTCCTTCTTCTACACTAGAGTAGAAAAACAAGTATCATCCTATTATAGCATCAACTTGGTGCTGAAGTTTCTTTTCTTGTAAAATCCCAAGTCATATCTATTTCAGCATTTCAAAAAAACTGCTGATTCAAATCATGTATTGTTTGGGTCATGAGCAAATAGCTACAGTATACAGCAGTATATAGTATGCACTCTGTTCAATACCGGGGATAACAACAGCTGCTGTTTTAAGAGTAGGATATACTAGGAGTAGAAATTTCTGGTCTGATTTTGTTCTTTTTTTCTGCTCTCAGCAGAACTGAACTGTATTAGAGCAAAGAAATGTTAAAAAAAATACTTTCAAGCAGTTTGTATCTGTTCACACACCAACACAACCTCCAGACGTTTTCCAAAGCTCAGCCAGACAAACACGGCAAAACATACCAGGTCGTATGCAATATTCATGACAGGGTAACATGGTAAAATCTTTTTTCCCTCTGCAACAACACAAACACTGTCTCAGTCAGTCACACACACACACACACACACACACACACAGTCCACCTGCTAAGGCTGTCAGGATAATGGCACTGATGCAGATAAAGTGGGTTAAGGCATTGCCTGCTCTGCTGGAAGAAAAAAACAAGTCTGGCTCTGAGCACTCTGCCATACTTTCTTAGACCTGAATGTGTGTGTGCGTGTGAGTGTCTCTCTTTAACCGGGTTGACATGAAGGCCACAACCTCAGGCTATGTCTGTGGATATAATTAGGTACTGGTACACTGCCTTGTATTCCCTTTATAACTCCAAAGGTACTCTCGTGGATCAAATGTAATTTCACCATTGCTCTCCGAGAGCTTTAGGTGAACTTCAGCGTGTCACCTTAAACATTTTGCATCATGTGTGTATCATTTGTTAAAGTTACTAATATAAGTGTCCGCTTCCTCCTTCATGCCAAATGTGGGTAAGTGATTCTGAAGCTGTTAAGCGGAAAAGAAATAAAAAGATTCGAGGAGACGAAATGAAGAAAAAAGCAGGAGATTATATTTCAGTTCATCAGGAGTTCAAGAGGAACATTTGGAAACATCCCCTGGGCAATGACTTTGACATGGTTGTTAGTGTGTGTGTGTGTGCGTGTGAGAGAGCGATCATGGCTGAGCAGAAAAGAGGCAGCTGCCCACCGACTCAAGCCTACACCAAGCTGGCACCAGGCGGAGGGATCCATGCCAGGTCAGGGAGTACGTGTGGGTGGTAGGGGGCTTTCGGGGCCCATCTGGGGAGCTGGCACCAGAGCCTGGGGGATGTGTGGGCTCCCTGGTGAGCGTGTGTATACAAAACAAGTCGTCCTTTAGGTAAAGAGGTGGTTCAGGCAGGTGTGGGGCTACAAATTCAACACAATCTTTTGACGCCTGAGTTGAGATTTCATCTAGTAGAACAATGGATAATGTGATTTGATGATTCTCTCGCATAATTCACGCTTCAATGGTAAATACTTACACACCAACTGTGTAAAAAAATCAACTTCGGCTGGATCACTGATGTGCAAGAATAACTGGCAAGTCTCAACGTTTACTTGGCCTGACTTTATGATTCAAAAATAATTTAAATCCACTGACTCATTGTGGACACTAGTTTTCCTGCGTGTGGGAGTGGCTGGGAAACTGCACACACACTCCAAAAAAAAAGAAATCATTGACGAGCAGGTGTAAATATGGCCGTTACGCAAGTGAATGAAACTCCTAACTTTATGTAGGGCATGTCCTGTAACATGTGAGCACAAACACACATATTGACAATGTCAGGATTGAGGTCAAGCATCCAGTCACACACAGAGACACAAAACTCCATGTTCCAGAGAGTAGGGAGGGAGGGAGGTAGCGGGGGTCTGGCTGGCAGACAAGTGTCTTCGCACAGTCATGGTGACCTACAGACGGGGTGTCATCTGGAACACACCTCTCCATCTCTGGCTTTTTAGCAACAATGCCGGCGCCCTTTCGACTGCTTTCTGCTCTTCTCTTCTTGTATTGCATCTTATCTACAAACACAGTGCGCTGCAAAAAAGGTTGATTCAACACAGGGAGGAAATAAAGGTGATTAAAACTCAACATGTCAGACAGTGCCAATAAATTGTTGACTACACCTTCTAAAGAATCACAAGATTAAGATCTTGTGATATCAGTAAGTGACAAGCAGACACTGCTTCCTCTGAGGACTGCGAGAAGAAACTGAAAATACAACATGCAGAGTGGAGTGGGGTAAGGTGAGGGTTGAAAAAAGCTTCTCTGTTTTGAGATATTAGGAGTCCATTTTATGTTCCATCTAGACTGGGAGATGAATTTACAGTATGTGACTTTGACAGTGCAGTGACTGATGGATGGTTTCCAATCTGTAAAATTTAAGAGCGCTGCAACATCTGCAGCACTTCTTTGGAACAGCACGCCCTGTTAATTAGAAAGGTGAAAAGGCGGGGGGAGGGGGCACTCCCTTCTTAGCAAGAAGGTTTGGGGTTCAATTCCTGGGCCTCAGGCTTTTCTGGGTGGAGTTTGTGGAGATTCTCTTGACATGAGTCAAGTGTTAGCGTGTGCGTTGTTTGACTCTATGTCCGGCCCTGCATTAGAATGGCAGCCAATCCAGGGTGTACCCTGCTCCATTCTCCTCCAGCACCAGGAAGGCTACCAGAAAGGCATACCTCATCAAGTTGCAGCTGAGTATACAGTCAATCTCTAGATGCACAAGCAACATGTAAAATCAGAGGCCAAGTGTGAACAGATTTAGAAATCACATGTGCTGAGAAATGAGTTGGAGCGGAGCGAGAAAGCAAGAGAGGGTTGTGAATGTGATGTGTGTGAATGTGAGTGTGTGTGAGAGAGAAAAAAATAGAGAAATGCAGATGCAGAGAGTGAGAAAAGAAAGTGGCCAAAAATATGTTTCTCTCCACTTTGTATGATTTCCTTTCCAGAGTTTTGAAATGGTAATGAGCCGGCTGATATTTGCATAATGTGCTTTTCCTCATCCCTCTTCTTCTACTTACCCAGGCCCTCTTCTCCTCAAATTGCTGCTCTCCTCCCATGTCTCTCCCCACCCACCCATCCACCTCCATTCACTGCATTTATTCTACCTACTTCTCCCACTCTCAGGTTCTTAAGTGCTCAAAGATAACTGACAAGTCTAAATAAAGATAAGCTGTTCAGGGGGGTGCAGGAGCTGGCCAACAGGTCTGACACTTCCTGCGTGAACTGCTCCTCACCCTCTCTGCACATGTTTGCCTCTCAGCCTGCTAAGCTTTACTATCAGTGCGGTGCAGACAGAGAGTGGACATGTGCACAAAGAATTATGACTAAAAACGTAAAAGAAGACAACTGTCACTTTTTTTTTGTTGCCGATTGCAACAGTGCACTCCAGGCTCTGATTAAAAGAGCCGTAACAAAGCCCTTCTGTGAAGCTACAGAACCGCTTCTGGTCTACATTATCTGTCACTGCTGCTCCTTCTGCTTTTACTCTTTCTATTTTCCCATACTCTTCTTCTTCTTCTTCTTCTTCTTCCAATTTGTCTTCCTCTCTCCTCCTCCTCGTCCTCTTCCTCCTCGTCCTCCTCCTCCTTCATCACTTCTCTCACCTTCCCCTCCCTCCTCCTCACTCCCTTCAGCGTCTGTGCTCTGACAGTTATGTGTGAGTGGAGCGTGGGCTGCTGCTAATTTGTGCAGAGTGGGAGAAAGCTGTTTTGGCTTGGGAGAAGAGAGCTCAGTTTAGCATCTACGGCGGGATGGATGTACAGACAGGCCACGCAAAAAACACACACAAACACTCTCACACACACTCACACACACACGTACATGCTCGTCTTATAGTTGTGAATACACAGTCACTTGCCTTGACCTTAACCATCATGAAAAACTGCCTTACCCCAAAACCAAGACACCAAAATTTGTCTAGACACACATACACACACATACACACACACACACACACACACATACATACTCACAGTTACAAACAGATGCTCAAACCCACATTCACATGGAAGCGTGGAAGTGACTCTGAAAGGTGGTGACTTCTGCTCCTCTTACAGTACCTCCTCCTGTGCACAGTTTAGTCATCCTGATTAGTATGCGCCCAAGTCTGTCTGCATCGCTGAGTCTTCCTAATCATCCTCCTCCACCTCTCTCCCTCAATTCGAAATTTCCGCTCCTTTAGTCACTCACTCTGACTGACGCTCGCTCTTACTTTTGATGCCAAACTTTAAAGATGAAAAAAAAAAAAGCAAATACATACACACACACAGACAGGAGGTCACCACCGCTGATGGCAGCTGCTGTCATCTCACTATAGGCTGTGCTGAAAGGGACTTCACAGCATAGGCCACATACACATACAGGAAGTGTTATTGTTGCTCTTGGCACCAAGTTAATTCATTCTAACACGTCAAATGAACGTGTTAATAGAATATTGTAGTGCACTTATTCCAATAAAACACTGTTGTGCTTTTTTTCTGGCAGCTATTTAAACATGTAGTTATTATTAGGAGTGTACCAAACTCTGAATTTTCTGGGATATATTTGATTCAGTGGTTCAGTCCTATGGAGGAGGACTCACTGTGTTTTATCACCTGTTACACCTACACTGAAGTGTGTCTGCAGGTTCACAACATTTTCACTAGATACTTGAAAAGTGTCAGATACTGTACTCTAGGTGTGTCCTCTGTGCATAGGCGTTGTAATATAAAAATGTGTGTTAATGTTTCTGACATTTAAACAACAGTCTGTCGAGAGTCTGCAAACTCTGGAGAGACAGAAGTCATGTGCAAAGCTTCCAGGCACTTGTGATGTTTACATTCTTCCCCTGTCTCACATAAAGAAAAGACTTCATGAAGAACTTTCTGCAACAGATGGTCTAGCCTCCACAGAGCTCTCCTCACAACATCATGGAGTCAGACTGGGATTACACGAGGAGACAGAGGACACTGAGACAGACACTGCGGACACTGAGACAGCCGGATCCACAGAAGAAACTGAACAACCTTCCTGCCAAATATGTGAAGAGAACCAGTGGTGGTGTAATCAGTATTCACTTTCTAAATGGTAAATGTAATAATGATACAATATAATAATAATAATAATAAAATGATCATGACAGATACTGTGATGAGGCTCAGTTATGGGAATGGTAATAGTTGCGTTTCACTTTGTGATTTTTGCCGAGGCCTGTTGCTTTACAGGTCAGAGCATCTCTATAGCAACATGCCATGTTGTGACACATTTGATCTTCATCAAAAGCACAGCAGCTTCTGTGATTTGGATACTGCACTCTGCTTGCACTTTGAAAGCATAAAGGAAGGAAACAGTCGAACAAAAACAGGTGATTTTTTTTCAAAGAAATGTTCTAACTTAATATTAATTAATGAAAAATCTAATCTTTGTGAGAAGTAAATCTGTTTATTGTAGAGTTTAGATGTGGGTAGGTGCAGGTTGTTGTTTTTTCTTTCTCACTCAAGTATGTTTTGGGAATGTGTGACTGTCGTCATAGGCAACGTGCTTATGACAAGGATGTACGTACATTGAATTCAATCTCCTCCAGTCCCATGCAAATGAGCTTCACCTCTGACTGTCACACTGAGCAGAGAATCGTGGCGGCACTTAAACAGAGCCACAGTTAAGTCAGCTATGTTTCTGTTTTACTTCTTCTCTCAGTACACTCACGCACCTATGCTTGCGCACTTCCTGCCTCTCTAACGCTCCCTCTCATTTAAATAACTTGTAAATGTCAATATCATTAAGTACATTTCTATGCCTATTAGAAAAGCCTTGTACCAAAGCCAGCTGTCTAACTAGCATTCAACCAAGGACGTGAGCAGGGTAATGAAAGGAGTCAGGTAATGTGTGTTGACTTCATCATTTATTCTGTCAACAAGTGTTGACACTGACAGCCTAAGTGCTGACAGTCTGTGTGCCAAGTCTTTCAAGTGTCTCAGGTACAAATGTATTGGTATACGTTCAACAACATTATAGTTCATTTTGCAGTAGTAAGACGTCTGTTATATTTGCAATACAGTATTGAAAAGGATTTTGAAGCAGGGCTGTGTATTTGATGAACACAGTCTATAGACTGCATATATGTATAGTTAAGGTAGTCGTGCTTCTTTTCTTAATTCCTGAAAATTTGATCTTGAAAATTCAAACCCAAACAAATACCATCAATACTGAATTAAAAAAATGTATATGTAAATACGTATCTGACAGCATGCAATTCCAAGCCTATTACTGCATATGTCTGTATGTGTTATGTGTGTCTGCATCTGCATCTGTCTGTGTGTTTATACTATTAGACGTGTCACTGCTGCAGGAACTGAAACATGCTATTAACAGGTTACGGCTCCAGGTCCTGGCAGCCATAACTATGACATCACTGCTGCATCAGCATGTCCTCTCGCCACATGGGACAAACATACCGCATGTGGGTTGATGACAGGCTGATGGGCTGAGATCATCACACATTCTTGTCAATAGGAGTTTGAAGCTCCAACAAAATGTCTCCATTCACATGCACTTTTACATACACGCACATGTGCACTGGCACGTGCAGGCCGACTTCTGGTCAGTGAATTATGCATTGCCATGAGCTAAAAACAACATGTAACATCAGCCGGTGGAAAGGATGACATACTCAGGAGTAAATGATAAGTTTCCCGATAAACACGCATTGACGGGATACGTCACTGAGCCATACATTAGCCAGCTAAGGCCACCAAGATCCCCCACTGAGTACTGACGTTCTGTAATCACCCACAGTGCATTACACATCAGTAACCCCAAAGACATGACTGCATCAATCACTCAGCTCCATGCAGTGAGGAGGCTCTACAGAGGTATGCACCACAGTCCGTGCTGGTTTCTACCTTTGTTCCGCTTTTACTATCAACTATAAATATTTCAATAATTTTGACCAATGATGGGTACTGCACCACAGGTATACAGGTTAGGCTCAGGATAAATAGGTAAGTGCACTGACATGAATCTTCATCAAGCATAATAAGTCTGATGGTCGACTCCTTTAAAGACTAACAACTAACAAACCTGATACATTCAGGTTTGATATATGTCACTTATCGGTGCATTGGTATGGATGGAAAAACCATTTGCACTGCGGATCATAACAACAATGAAACTGAAAACCGCTGAGTTTCAGTTCATCAGTCCATGTCACACACACACACACACACACACACAAAGAGGTCCTACCAAAATGGTTGGAAACGGCAGCTGGTTTAAGAAGTTCCAGAGGCTGCTCCTTGGTGCTCAAGCCACCTGTAAGAGAGAACGTGTTGGTTTAAAAGGTCTTATCACTGTAGCATCCAAATTTGCATCAAAGACACTTCAGACACTGAAATCTGTCCACACTTAGAAATATGATAACCAATATGAGACCAAACAAAGTGTTGAAACATTACAAAATAAAGTAAATTAAATTAAAATCAAGGCACGGTTGTGAATTTAGAAGTAGCACAGCATTAAGTGGGCAGACCTACACTGAGGTCATTAAAGTAAACCCCTGGTATCTTCTTAGCAGGGCACCCACTTCAAGAGAATAGCCACAGGACAAATAGATACAGAATAAACCATCTCCTTTTACAGACAGTTTGTTAAACTGTGTATTGATGGACATGAAACCTCTTTAAGATGACTCTGTAACCCTTTCAGCTTTATGTAAATCAACTGAATGATTTAATGATCTATCCACTATGGACAAGGACTATTGCATTAACATGGCTGTTATCCTATCAGTGTTTGTTTATTGTCGGCGTAGAGGTGGTCTTCAAACTAAAATAATTGTATATTGTCTGTGCAAGCTCCGCCTAGAGACCTGAGCCATCAAACAAACACACAACTGTACCTGCACATTATAATTTTGCACTTACAGATAATAACACCATTAGTAAATAACCTTTAGTAAACTGAATAATCCACCTTTGTTTGCATCTGCTTTCTTTGCCACAAAGAGGCCCGAGGCGAACTCAACACATTTGTTTTCTTGACTTGTCTGAAGCATGGAAAGGGAACACATGGCTGACATGGCTGTACTGTAGTAGATACAGTATGGATTACTATACTTCATTCTATGTTTTTTTTTTTTTTCATGATCATTGATTGTGAAATAGAAACCTTCAACTTAAATAAATCTCTTTGCCTCTGTAGTTAATGACAATGTTGTTCAGTACCTGTAAATAAATATTCAGTTCTTATGAGTAAGGTACTTTTTGCCTTCAGGCTGAACTGTAGCAAGTGAAACACATGATCAGTTGGACTGAAGCAATGATCTACAGTTTGACCATAAGAGAGGTATTCAAATGAAACTGCAAGTATGTAGAGAAGGACAAGTCCTATGACTCCAAGGAATAAGAGGCACTGATCTGACATATCAAAGTCTGTTTAAAGGTGAACGCTTTATGTGAAACAGGCTTTAGGCCATTTGTGGCCTCAAGTGATGTCACTTGATTCAGAGTCTGCTGATGCTGAAGAATGAAAAATGGAAAATACATAAATAAAAATATGGATAGGTGATTGTAGAAGTGCGTTCATCAGGTCTCTGTAGCCCGCCCCTCATCTCTGTCAGGAGCCACAGGACTACAAAAACAAACAAACAAACAAACAAAAACAGTATTTCCAGTTGTGCTGCATTGATTTTGATTTTCTGTTTGAGTTTCTAAGTCTACCAAAATTGGAAGAGTGTGGTTATTCTTTTTCTCTGCACTTTAATCTGTGACAGTGCTATAGAAATAAAGTTTACGTACTTTAAACATCCAGTAAATCTGGTTTCGATTCTGATCTGATGGATAGACCCTTCACTAAAAACATGCTGTAGCCTTGTATTCAAGCTTGTTCGCTGAAGGAGCCTGTGCAGTCGCTACATAAACAAGGCTGCAATATTTCTGCTCCCACCTGCAACCAGCTGGGCTGAATTATGCAATCACAGCCTACATCAGTTTAATCTTAAAGATCGGCAGCTGGTACAAATGGTGGGGTCAGTAATCCTCAATTACCACCACTTTGAGGAAGCAGCGTTTCTCTTCCAGTGAAATATGTCAAACTTGCATCAGTGGGTATCAGCGGAGACACAGCAGGATGTATTCAGATTTCACTTTAGAGTGTAGGAAATACTTTGAAATCAAAAAACGGATTTTTTTTTTTCAAAAGCAGCACACTTTCCAATCTGAAATCCTCAAGGAGTTCAGCGTGGTTGTGTATATCTTCCACGCAAGCATCAGAAATCTCTATCTCCCGCAATCCCTGAACCAGCGAAGACAGAGGAAAGAAATGCGAGTGTGGAAGAAAGGAAAATGTGAGAGGAGACCATGAGACCATGTGCTATGTCACACATGAACGAGCAGCAGCACATGACATACCCACAACTACTATGAATTTTGTTTTTCTGGGTTGCTAGGTGCTATTTTCAGCCTTAGCAGACTGCTCCATGATTAATACATGATGGAGGGAGGGGCTGAATTAAATATTCATATTGTACACACAAACACACACCAAATGCATTTCTTGAATTTCATATTCAAGGCGAAGGCTGCTTTCTTTCACAAATAGATGCTAACAAACAAAATGAGAAGAGAAGAGAAGAGAAGAGAAGAGAAGAGAGAGAAGAGAAGAGAGGAGGAGAGGGAGGAGAGAGAGAGAGGAGAGGAGAGGAGAGGAGAGAGAGGAGAGAGAGAGAAGAGAAGAGAAGAGAAGAGAAGAGAAGAGAGAGCTTTTGCTAGATACTGTATGTGGATACAGTATATGTGTGTGCATGTCTTGTGTGCGAGTCAGTAGGGTGGCAGTGGCAGATGGTAGAAAGACGACACCAGAGCTTGATGGGCGAAAGACAAGCCAAGCACTCACACACTCAAACATACACACAAAGGAAGAGTTAGGAGTGTAAGTGAGTGTTTTGCATCTTCTCTCTGTACTAACAGCCATCACATTATTTCTCCTCTTGGCGTTCTCAACACCCTCTGCAAGGACGTTGTCATAATGAAGAGCAACAAAGGAACACTGTATATGGACATGTGGATGTTTATGTTTTGTGTGTGTGTGTGAGAGAGAGTGTGAGAGAAAGAAAGGGAGAGGGAGTGTGTTGGGTCCATGTAAGGACAGGCTGTATGCAAAATCACATGGAGGACTATAGATGAATGTGCATATTTATCTCACAGGAAACGTGGTATCTCATGGAAACCAGGCAGGTTTATGGGTTGTCCTTCCATGACTGAGTCAAGCATGACCTGTGACACCTGGGGAGGAAGACAGGTCAAGCGCTCTCTGCTTTAACACACGATGATGACAGAGAATCTCCATGGAAACCACAACAAACAAATATGCAGAGAGAAAGTGAGAGGGGGGTTGTGTGCATGTGTGTGGGGGGACTCCTGTACAGACAAAGAACTGTCCTCCTTTAAATCCAGTTTAATCCTGTTATTATCACTGATAATACTTGTGTTGAATGGCACATTGCAACCACAATGTAAGCTGTTGTGTTGTTACTGTACACTATATGATATACTTCACTGCACACAAGTGGGCAGATGAATGCTGAATAATCCCTGGTCAACAATTTAGCAGTGTTACTCACATTGTGCTCATTCATCAAGAGAGGCAGTCATGTTATGTAAGCACACCAGCATTATGACTCTGAGACAAGGTAATTAATCAATAATGAAACAATGCAGAGCAGTCACTGAATATTTTGGAACATTTGTTTTGGTCTGGTAGCCAAGGTACATCGTACAGAGATGGAATAGATGTTGTGCTTTCACAACATTCAAGACTGATATATTGATCTTTAAAATGAAACACATCTACATACTCTGACTGAAAAATCAGCTCCTGAAGCAATATGTCACTAAATGTGAAGTCACTTGTTTTAGCATAGAATAAAGACTGGAAACAGTCAGGGACAACTAGCCTGGCTCTGTGCAAAGCTAACAGGACCAGCCGACTGCCGGGAATTTGGTTTTATTTGGCTCATCAATGAACATCTGGGCAGCTGTTCTAATGACGGCATGTTATCTGTCTAACTAACCACTGGTCTAATATCCCTCTCCTCACTTCTGAATCACTGCCTCCCAAGGCCAGCCATAATGGGCAGTATGCTCGGTCCACTCTGGAGTAGGCACTGTGTGTATAGCCGCACATTTGTCTGCAAAGCACTCTTGTCCACTTTAGACCAGGCACTTATCCATCCTGTCCAAACCACGTCACCGTTGTCTCGGAGTTTGATTGAATAGCCGTCCTCTCCACAGTCAAACTATTATCTGAAGTTACGCCAGTAATAACAGATAAAGTTCAAGAGAGATGAGACTGAGAGGGTCACTGCCTCTTTCCAGCTTATTCTGCGGTCCGAGCTCTGGCTCTGCTGTGGACTGCTGGAGCCTGGGTAAATGGAAAAAAGGGCACTTGAAATGGCACCGATTTTCACTGAGCATCAAACCATAAAAGAACTATTTTTGGAGAGTTAAGTGTGTGTCACAAGGGATATGGCACTTTTTGTATTACCATGTTGTACATTATTTAGCTTCTAGTCCATCATATTAGCAGTATATACTGTCATGTTGGTTGAACACCCTGCAGCGTATACAGTTAATATAAGACACCATCATGTTGGCCTTAAGTCATGTGGGCTGCATGATGGATATTTTAGCTGACCTATGTGACCCGTGCCATATGCATGCCGTTCAGCAATAGTTATGCATATCCCCCAGTGACATGTAGGGATATACATATGGCCACTAAAAATACATGTACACTAAGAAATAGTACATGCATGTCTCCAAGCCTAGACGGGAAAGTGATTTGCTCTTTGTGCATGTGTCATATCCCATTTGTAAAAGCCTAGATGTGTCGACAGACTTCCTTGTGGATAGACATACGTGATCACCACATGGAAAAGGAAGAGGGGGAGTGCCAAGTTACCGATGCCTGGCAAGAGGACAAGTTGGCTCTGAGGCTCACAGGAAGCAGGAGTGCCTGCTTCAGTGAATACACACCCGGTGTACAGTGATGAGGAGAACCCTTCAACAATGCAAAAAAAAAAAAAAAAAAAGAAAAAAAAGGAAAGAAAGAAAAAATGACACAGAGCACACATGTAGATTCACAGAGACACACTCGTGCACAAAGGCACACAGTGTAACTGAGTGTGTACACGAGCACGCCTCCTCCTCCTGCTCGACCATGAAGGTGCAAAGTCACCTTGTACTAGGCCACCACCTCCACCTGACCAGCAGTAACCACGAGAGCGTGCCAGCTATGCCAACCTGTCTAGTCCACTACAACTCAGTCTGGTGTATTCTGAGCCCTCGATATCAGCGAGAGCTCTGCCGCCATCCGCTTTGCCAACTATGCCATCCTGTCTGCTGAGGCTCCACCAAAATTGCCCTTCTGCTACAACCAAACTCCGAGCCAGTGTAAGAGTGTGCCAGCCACACCAACCTGTCACTGCCACCCTAAACCACAAGATAACATGGTTGGAAGCCAACATATGAGGAAATTCATTTCAGAGAGAGATATCATGTGACTGAAAAAACTGGACTTTTCACAGATCAACATGCAACAACCATACTTAGAATAGAGTAGAATAGAATAGAATAGAAAATACTTCATTGATCCCAAAGATGAGTGTGTTTGTGATCTCTTCCTGACATGACACCTTTCTTATGGAGACTGACATATAAACTAATCTACTCATTTAAAATAATCTCTTTACATGATGCTAATCAGTCACAGACCACATGTGAAAAGAACCCGTGACTCCAGAGCATAACAAGAGGTCATCTTAAACTGGATTTAGTTGCAGAGGAGTTAATTCTATGTAATCTGAACCCTGCAACACTGGTAAATAAATATCAAGCATCAGGCCAAAATATCATTTTATAAGTCATCTCTCACTGCCTTTTAAATAACAGTGCCATAAACACAACCAGATCTCAGCAGCCACTTAGTTTGCTAGCGATAACTCCTGCAGTGTGTATACTCAGTCCCTTTTATTAGGGATGCCCTGATCGCCAATCACATTCACACCAGTCATCCATACTCTGGCTTTTAAATGGGAATTATCATTTTTGTTCATTATTATTATATATCTGGCATCACTATTATTGTCTTTTTTGTATTTCGAGTTCTAATACTTTTTAGGTGTTTTAGGGCTTCAAACATGCTTTTCTGTTATTTTGCCCCTCCCTGCACCGTCACTTGACATTCTGTATATCTTTTAAACACAGTGTAGTGCTGCCTTGCACCTCGTACACTGTGTCCCCACACTGCCAGTCTCCAAACTTGTCACTTCTGTTGAACAAAAATAGGTTTGAAATACAGAGCAGCAGATCTGGGAACATGTGTTGCTCTGTTGTTGCTTTGTCTGCGTCCATGTGCATAACTTCTCACCACTGCCTTGCTAAAAACCACTTGTTGGTGTTGCGGCCATGTTTACCAGCTACTCAGTACTTGCTCTGAGCGTTCTGAACCTACAAGACAAACCACAAGCTTTGACTTTATTTTTACCACTGGACCTTTAAAAGGTTTGTGTCTATGTTTACATGTGTGTGCCTCTGTGTGACTGTTACTATTGTATATTTGCATATGACTCAGAGGCTTCGACAGGGACAAACACAAGAATAGATACGGGTTATCATCTATAATTTCCATAAATTGTGTAAATCAAAAATAACTGAACTTAAAATGGATTAAAAAAAAAAAGTCTGTGAGGTATTTATATAGAACACTGAATGTCACTTTATGCTGTGGTATGACTGCAGGACAAAAAGAAGGGAGGCCATGTGGTCGTCCAGCAGGCCGGCAACATGAGGAAGTCCATGGGGAGACAGGAGATCCCTGTGATACCTTAGAAGGGTGATGCGTGCGACTTTTCACTGAAAGGCTTTAAGTGTACTGACAGAGGGGGAGACATCTGTGTAGTAGTAGACGGGTCACTGGGTAGAGAGAAGGGCCGTACTGTTTTTAAGAGCATTACGCATGTGGACATCACATGGTAGATTACACCTCCTAGTTACGCAATAGGTCACAAATAGTGTAATATATACATATGCAAGACTACAATATACACACACTCAAGCAAAGTAGCATCTCCGTCTGGGCTCCAGGCTGTGCCTCCACTGTGAGAGGGAAACTATTTTTGAGGGACGGAGCACATCTGTGAACTATCTGTTTCCAACCAATTTTTTACACTGAATACTCCAACCAACTGCATCATGGGTATTTCACTGAACTACAGCTCAAGCGACTTGTCGTCCAAGACAAACAAAAGTTAACAAACATGCAAATCCAGACATTTAACGCTACACAGTAATCAAACTTCATATTCGTGTTTGCAGAGGGGTTCCAAAGTGTGACAAATCACATTTGATTGAGCTCTGTAAAGTTCCAGTCGAGGCAAATCAGCAAATTTTCCGAACTGTAATATCCCAGGCATCTGTGTTTGTTTGGGCAATGAGCTTAGACCAAAGCAGTGGTTACTTGTGGCTGTGTTTCCAGACTGTTGTCATGGGTATATAAAGCCATATACTGTAATGTGATGTGATCATGTGTCACAGCATACAAAATGAAAAGTTTTATACTAAAGGCAGATCAAGATGCAGGCTGAGACAAAGTTTAGATTACTTTAACAGCCATCACCTTTTCTCACTATTATCATCCTGTCACTTTGTTCCAGGTTTCACCTTACAGGAAAAAGGGTGCATATTAAAGAAGAGGTAGACCAATAGAGACTGGACGTGAGAAGTTGGCTAAGTCATCAGGCCTTGAACTCACTGGAGTTAATTACACCTTTTGTGTCTACCAGTGTGTTTTCACATTAACTGTGTGTGTCTGTGTGTGTGTGTCAATGCCTGAAATATGGGTGTGATTCGCAGCGTGTCCAGTCATGTTGAGTCATGTTAAGTGTGTGTTACAGAAACCAGCATTAAGAAGCAGTGTGTGTATGTGTGTGTGTGTGTGTGTGTGTGCACATGTTGAGAGCTGAAATTAGTTTGGACTTCACTAAAAGATGAGTGTGTACTTGTGTGGGTCTGCAGACAAGGTGAGAGCAATGACATGTTCATGCTTCTTTCATGTTTTGTTGATGAGGTTTACTCCAGAAGTACAACTCCACTTCCACATCAAAGCTGCAATTATCAATTTATGGCCACTAGGAGGCAAAACAGCAGACAGACACACACTCCTCACATTTTATATAACCCCGTTTAGATGTTACAGCAGAAATATACTTCATTTTGGGAAATGTTTGTGGTCATCTGATGAATCAAGTTTGATAATATACATTTTTAGCTGTAGCCCAGGGTTCACTGACCTTCCAGGGGCATCTTTAGGTGTCAATGTCCATCTGTCCAACTGGAATTATACATTATTGTGGTTTATCAGATCTTCACATGGGAACAGCTGCCTCTGTTATGCTGATGAGATCACCTCATGATGCCATAAAATTACCAAACAAGCTAAAACGAGACTAAAATTCCCAGTGGAGCAGGAGCTTTCATGTGTCAACCTTTAGTATCCACGAACAACCTACATTTTCTCATCGTCTAATTTACCTACAATACACTTGGTTCATTACATTAGTGGGCAGTAGACAGATCTGAGACCCACAACAGTAAAACAAGGCCCTCACTGGCCCAATTAAACTGACTATAATTTGGACCCATCTGACCTGATCAGGTCCCAGGGCAGACGCAAATAAAGCACTTTCTGTTTGATAATAATCTGATTCATAGTGATTATATTAAGTTTTGAGTCTCCCATTCTTCACCAATAAATACTTACAAACACAAACTGACTCAAAGTCAGTACGGTACATGCCAACAAAGAGGAACTCATCAGGCAGATTATGATCTGTCCTTTTCAAACCAGACCATAATATTCCCTTAAGCCATGAGTACCTAAAGATAACCATGAAAAGGTAGAAAAGCTGTAGTCACTGTCATCATTTTACAGATACATTAAATATCAAGGCATCTGCAACTTACAAATATATAAATTAACACTGTTTCCTCCTAACATTGACAGAAGATCCTTAATAGTTAGGTTCTATAAGAACTTGGTTTAGCTGCACATGTAATTTCAAGAATAAGAAAACAACTTTTCCCCATGAGGAAGAATAAACACTAATCTCACTGCTACAGAAACAAGGAGACGTTGAGCGGGACTGAAATATAGAGGTGAAGAAAAGCAATCAGAGACACAGGAGGACAGAGATGACATGAATACAATAAGCTAGACAGCCTCAGGTGCTGCTGACAGTGGTAAAGGGTTGTTGGCTAGGGCCAGGGTCAGGGGTTAGGGAGACACACTTGCATTGTGCCCAGTGAAATGAACAAAATAAAAGGCAGCAGCATTAAGAGGCCCCGAGGCTGCAGCTTATGGACGTCACACCGTCAGGGTGGGAACTCAGGCTGGACAGGAAGCTAATTGTTTGCTGCTGAAAGTGGCTTCTCAATGGAAATCTTCCAACGCTGTCCACTGTCACTAAAAATTCAGCATGAAATATCCTCTATGCTCACCACAGACCAGCATTATCATATTCTCTAAAGACTGAGAAATGTGGCTATATGAGGGAAATACAAGGGCTGCTAATAGTTCACAGCTGACGGCTTCCTCCTCCTTGTCTGCCAGCTCTATTTTGTTTCCAACATCTGCCACTCCTTCCACCAAAATGTGTCCATTCAGTCGCTGTCCCACACTAATAAAAATCCATCCAGAGAGAGAAAGAAAAAGCTTCAAAGGCATTCCTCCAGTCGAAGCAGGAGCCTCCACAAAGAGCCTCCACAAATCCCCAGGTTCCCTCCTATCTCCATTTTCGGGACAGATCACAAATGTGTGTGTGAAAGCTCCTGACACCTCACCATCATACTCCTCTCTCCTAAATCAACTCTCTCTGGACATCTCAGCCATTCTGCTTTCCCTTCATACTAAAGAAGTACAGTACATCTCTGAGGAGGACCTTAAAAGCTTATTTCAGACGCACACAGCTCCATTTTTAGCTTTGAATGGCTCTGTCACTATAAAAAGTGATTATGGAAGGTAAGGGTTAAGATTTTTGGACACATAAATCAGACTAAGATTAGTTTTTGGTCCCAAAATGTTGCAGAAATGTGACAATATGGGTCCTGGAAAGCCCGGAAAAGGCAAGTTCTCACTTCTGTAATGTTCAATACTACACAAAATATGTGAGAGCGACACGACACAGCATACGACTTAGTCTAAGAACGATATCCCGATGGATCGAAACTGTTAACAGAGCCAAGGCAGCTCATGCACAGAGCTTATCAAAGCAGTGCCAGTCAGCCAAAATCATAGGTACCTTATCCATCGCCGACTGTGAAGTACAAGATGGCTTCAGTTCGTAGTCTGACTGTCTGGAGCGCACTGCATATTTGGAAAGTCATATTGATCCCAAAGATATGAGTAAAATGTTCACAACATAGAACATTTTTGTTCCTCACCAAAGTATCTGACACATCATTTGTCGGTCTGTCAGATGTGGTCACATACAACACTGGGCTGCTTTAAAATGAACAAGCTGAGAAAACACAGTGAAAACATCCTGCATGCCACTGCTACTTTCCAAAGACAAACTGTACCCATAATAAATAATTAATCATAAGGAGTTCAGCAGAACAAACACAGTCTAATTTCACATTTTACAGAGTGTAATTAACTTTTTCCATTTATATTATGTATTATTTTACATTTTCATGACCCATCTTTGGATTAACCACAGTGCCCGTGGATCTAACTGCAATCCACACATCTCTAACACACAGCGTCCTAATTACAACTCTTTTGTTACACTTTGCAATTAAACAGGCAACAGTTGACACTAAATAAAACAACTTCTCTCACGCTGACAGAAAGGCATAGCAGGTATTGGTAAAGGTAAATGTTTTAATAATTAATTACAGCAGCTACACAAACATGAGGCGAGGGAAAGTGGAGCAACAACAATAAAGAGTGAGCCTAATTAGCTAAAGCTCAGTTAGGAAAACAAGGCCATGTGTAGCGGCCAGGAGCTGCTGGCACATTCCTAGAAGGAGGAATAACAGGTGCAGCACCCAGACCAGTGGGTCAGCAGAAATAATCCAAACACATCAGGCCTTACAACGCACGAGAAACAAATCCTGCAGAAGTGGGCGTAGGTGTCTGTCGGCAATTTCACATTATCTACCACAAAGCAGTTTTGTAGGTCGGTGTGCAAGAGGAAGGAAGGAAGCAGAGGAGGAGGAGAGACCGTGTGGGTTGAAGGGGAGAAGGAGGAAGAAATAGGAACTGGAGAGGACGGTGAAAAATAAAGAGAATGTGAAATAACAGAGCTGGAAAAAGAGGAAGAACAGAGAGCTAATTTAACACTGAAAGGTAGCAGCACAGACTCTAAAACAAAACACCACCTTTTAAAAAGATGAATATGAACCAGAACATTTTTTTATACAATAAGCCAGTACATTCCCAGTAATTAGGAAGGAATTTCTTACATGTGGCTCTCTCTGACGTCAATCCTGTACCTTCCCAGAGTTTGCTTTCTCTTCCCCAGCGCTGTGAATGTTTAGTGTTAGGCTGCTTTTGGCAAAGCTCCTGGACTTGGGTGCTAGGAGGGGTTTAGGGGGAAGGGTGGGGTTTCTCTGCTTGTTTAAAAAGCAAGGATGAGCATGGTAACCTCAGTTCAAGTATTTGAACTCTCCTGGGCCTCTGCACTGTTTATGTATGTGTTGGCATTTGCCAGAATGGACGGAGCTGAGACAGTCAAAACGTTCAAAGCATTTAGAGTGGAGTTCTTTAAAGTCGCTGCACTTTATAATGAGAAGTTCTGTAACGGGCTTCACAGGCCTGCAGTCTGACTGATCAGCTGGCAACAATACATACTGTATGAAGACGACCATCTGCAATGACAACATTTGTGAGAATCAGAGTTTTTAGAAATTTGGATTGATGTCCTGATTGGTAAAGCGTGCCAAGTAGATGTGGATGTAAAAAGGAGGACCAATAAATAAATAGCAACAGCTCAGGAGCAGAGGGTGAAGAGTAGGGTTATAGCTGAAGTAGATGTCTAGCTTGTGTTATAAAAGCTTTTATCAGAAAAAAAAAAACTCTTCTGGAACTAGTTTTTCATAAACTAGCATTTCTGCATGGTAAAAAAAAAAAAAAAAAAAAAAAATTCATGAACAGACGTCCTTATATGCAAAAAACCACTGGGTCGTACATTTAGTTGATGACTGTCCTCAGCATACAGCCAGCGCTGCAGCAATAAGTTAAAGCACTCTCTGAGCGACATTATATGCCGCCACCATCTGCGTGGCTGCGGAAACTGAGACAATGGCTGAAAAGCTGTCATTATGGAAACAGACAGGCATGTGTATGTGTTTGTGTGGTTTAGGCCTACGTTCACCAGCACATCACATAAACCAGACCAAGGGATTATCTGTAATAATAGTGACTCACTCAGGTTTTAACAAGAGTTTACTGTGGGATTACTGAGCAATCTGATGCTGAGTGGATTGTGCTGTCATTATGATTATTATTATTATCTATCATACTGGGCTCTGTGATTTATACTGTACACTGTTCCTTTTATCAACTGTCCTGTTTGCGCAAGCATTCAATATTACACCAGAGTAGTGAATGATCTGTAAATTTTCCACTCTAATAGAGCACTGCCGTCATGAAGCATCTGTACAGAGTCACACAGACCATCACCGTTTCAAATATTCACCGCCATATTGAGACATCACTGCAGTGTTTTGTTTGATATGCAAAAGAACTGATATTGTCAATTAATCTGACTTGAAATGGTTTAATAACTTGCTCCAAATCCATTCAAACTGTTACACATGCTGAATGTATATTGACCATTATGAAAGACCGAAAGAAAACACCAGTAAGTCCTTCGCTGATAACCAGAATGTTCTTGTATCCATCCTCTCTCTCCCTCTCTCTACCAAATGTCTATGGGAACATGCCAACTGTGGGGATACTTGCTTTGGGCTCAGTTTATTTGTTTTTCCCCCTCTCTACGTGCCTACTGCAGGTTTGCTTGAGCTCCTCCGTTGAGCCTTGTGTGCGGATTCATGGTTCCCATGCCATCTGATGTCAACAAGCTCCCTCAGCAACACTAATCCACCCCTGAAACTCCCCTAAATCATTCAGCAAAGGCACCAAAACTGCAGGACAGCCAAGTGTTGTTTAAAACTTAAGAAATCGCTTCATAGAAAAAATGTCATTAACGTCACTTTAGCAGCAAAGAAAACTGAATGAGGCAAAAAAAAACTGTCAAAGCCAAAAAAGTGACTGAAAAGACAATGTAAATATACTGTAAATACTTGACACATATGGCCAAACAACTAAATATTGTCTGTAAATACATGCTGTAGAATAATGTGTGTTACTGTGTTACACAGGGCTGTTATAGCTGTGACAAGATAAATATTTGACTCTATGTTGTAGATACGTTATGAAATGTATTTTAAATACTTTTTACCAGCTGTAATTTGGCCATACATATGTGGTTAGAAATGTTGTCACTCACTTATTCAGAGTTAACTACAGATCTTACTTCGTCTCCAAGACACCCTGTAGCTTTTGAACTCCTCAGGATTTAAATATATGAAACTGAAAGCTTGTTGATGCCACTCAGATCACTTATGTAAGTGTTTGTCAGCAATGCAGTGAGATGTCTTTTTCATTACATCAACATAAAAACATTACTTGTGAACATGTAGAATACGTACAAATATTAAAGAGACTTAAATGCTTTGGGGATTTAGTGGTTTAAGATGGAGCCGCAGATCACACTTGATACCTTCCTGTCCAATTCAGAGGATGTTTTCTGTTTAGACAGCTTAACTAGACGAACCTTCAAGGTCAGTCCCTTTGCCCTTCTACACCAGTAAGTAGTCCATTAGCCTGCTCATCTTTCCTTAAACTGCTGGGATATTTGGCGAGGTGGTGCTGCAGAGGGCTGGGCTGAGATGACAGACTGTCAACACGGGCCCCTGACATGGCAGAGCACTGCCATTACTTTCATGTGAGAAGATGGGTTAATTATAAGATTTGGTTTCTAATATGGAGCCTTTCAGAGGAAGTGCAGAGCTTATAACCGGTAATTAGACGTAAATCGTTTGACTGAAGCAAATGTAGGGATGTGCAGTGGGGGGGGGGTGAGTAAGATCAGGCTCTGTCAGTGTTATGGGGAGAACATGTGATGCACTGAAAACACAATGAATTTTTGAATTTCATTTGAATTTTTGTATTTCAATCTTCTATTACAAATCTTGATTGGTAAGAATATCCAGTCCACTATATAATGTGATTAAAATATGTAATCACATGGTTTTATTGATTCATTTATTGATTATTTGAGTCAACAGAGCCAATATCGTGATGTTATGGAAGATTTTACCTTTTCTTAAACATAAAAATATCTTCTTAAATCTATCTCACCCATTCCATTCCATTCCATTCCATTCCCGCAGTATGGTTTGTGGGCAGGCAGATTGCTACAAAACAATCATGGTAAACTCCCTGGATAGATAATATGGCCCACACTCCATGATAATAACCTTGAAGAAAACAGTGTTTGGACACAAACACAGCATTCATAGTGCGTGTTATGGTGGCCCTGAGAGTTCAAACACTGAGATGCATATGCAAAGATGCAAACATGCTACAAATGCAGAAAATGAAATGAAATGTTGCTTTCTGAACATGTATCTCTTTTGTGTCTTTGCATGTGTTTTCTAAAATTGTACTGTATTGAGCTGTCAGGGCCACCGTACCTTGCTGAAGTGAGCCTAGCTAGCTGAAGACCTCACACCAGTGGCAATGTCTGTTGTCAGTCTTAACTGTACAGACTGGCAGCATGACTGTAACCTAAAGTGTCAGATGGTTTAGTTTGAAATTGTTTATTTTGCCTCTGCAAATCCTCTGCAAGTGACCGGATGAACCATGTGTCTGTTATCTGACGAGGCAGGAGAGCACCGAGGTGGAAAACAAGAGACAGCAACGAGCCACAGTTTGAGGAGCTCTGAAACAATCACATTTGCCATCTTCACAATGAAAATGTGTGCATGCAAGACATCGTACCAAAATAGTTACTTCCCCATAGATACCAATAGTTCCTCACTAACAGGATACTGATCAGCACGGTTCGTCCACAGGTGAATAGTTTGGAGCTTGGGAAGATGGATTCTTGCTTCATTCCAGCTGCTTCGTGAGGTAAACCTGAGCTCAGGAGTCACAGTGTATCACTCACTGATCCTCTGACTCTTCTTCAAATCCCACATTTGTGGCTTTGAATGAAATGTTTATCCTGCACAGATGATAATATAATACTACTGGATAGCTAATGGATGGATAGATGTCTCTACAGTGACTTATAAAACCTTTGATTGTTTCTTCTGGCGCCATCGTGAGGTGTTTTTTTTTTTTCTCTTTTTAATTGCCTTAATAATTTGGTTTACATCTGTAAAACTGAGGACACCCATCAGCCTCAGATGTGCTATGAGAATGTTAGAGATGGTAATGAAACACAATGCACTGATGTACCTAAGAATAGGCTAACAGAGGCACTCAACATGATTGTAAGTTCTTAGCCTTGTTATTAATCTATCCGTAACCACATTTACAGGATCAACAGGCTACCTCACTCTGTCCAGGTGCTCTAATTTTACCAAGAATTAAGTCTACTGTACTTGTGGGGAACATTCCTGGAGGAGCGACATGCAGTATAATACTTTAAAAAAAAAAACTAATCTAATTGGTTGTGCCCATAAAGACTTCATATACGGATCTTATGAACGATTGGTGAGAGCACTGCTGAAAGCTTCACTGAGCAGCCGAGTCGGCTGTGGATTTTAAGTGGCTGAGATGACAGTAAGATGACACACAGCAATGAAATGTCAGGATGTGAGTCATACTAATGAAGCAGTGACTTAATAAAAGGTAGGATAAACCCCTCTAGAATATTCCCACACTAACAAATGTATTAGCAGTCCGACTAAACATGCTACAATTACAGCCTTTAACTGTTAGAGTTTAAAGCGCCATTTCATGAAGTGTCAGACATGACTGCTTCCGTATTTACATGAAAGGGGGAAAAATCAAAGGCCCCGTGACAGCACTTGCCCTGGACAACTATACAAGGATTATACCAACATACACTAACGGGGCACACACTGACCCAAAAACACACACACAGTCATTCACTGCCTATGATTGGCTCAGACCTTACAACAATTTTCTCCCTCTAATTACAATTAAGATAGTCACGCTTGTTTTCATGCAGCATAAGCACACTCGAGCTGAGTTGAGAATGGCTCGCTTGTTTATTGTGGTGGTGATGACAATAGGCCCTTCAATAACGGGGGCCTATGTAGAGCCTGACCTCTGCCAGTGATGACAGAGGCTTGTCTCCAGCCAGCAGATTGGTACCACATGCATCTCAAAGATAAAACTCTATTGACCCCAATGCCAGTAGGCAACATATAGAAACTTCTGAAACATCAACAAGGACCGCAAGTGCATTACGGAGCTACTTCAAAGTCCCATGCATACTGCAAACTAGTGGGGATCTAATCATCTACACTCATCATCAACTGAATCTTGAAAGTAAGTAAGTACATATACTTGCATAATGCAGTTCAATACATTTTTTTGTGTATCTGTACTTTGCTAGATCTTTAGTTTTTGGTAAACTGTGACTTTTATACCACTATGCTGAAAGGACAAATACTGAACTTTTGACTCCCCTTCATTTCTACAAAGTGCTGTTATTCTGAAGCAGAGCTTTGTTCTTTTATTTTCAAAAACATGTTAGGCCATACACAGTGTTCCCAATCACTGCCAGCTCCTGTACTGTCAGTCATGTTGTGCTCGCTGTATTTGGGATCAGCTCAGTTTGAACCGGGTCAGAGGCCATGGCCTTGTCTGAACATTTAGAAATAAAGGACAATTTTTTGTTTTGTTTTGTTTTAAATGTTGACTGTGTTTACCACAACTAAAAGTCACCACAGCCTAAAAGTAAAAGCAAAAAGCTATACCTGTCCTTTTCCTATTGTTAATTCAGTTGTGTTTTATAGTCTGAATAGTCTATATTATTAAGATGTGGAATAATGCAACAATGACTTATGTGCCTTTGTATGTTTCAAAATAATTCCAATACATTAAGTAAAAACATTCATTTGCATTGGGGTAATTAAGTAAAAGTATTTTGATGAGGAGGATCTATACTTTGCCTCAAAGTAAAGGAGCTGTGTCCACCATAATAAAGGATCCTAACTCTGGATGTCCATGTGCAGTATCATATTACCTTGTAATAGCAGTGACGCTGTTGTTAGTTATAACAACCAAACCCATAAATGTCTAACTGTAGTAGATGAACAGATCTGACAGAGGTAGGAGGAACCACTGGCATTGGTTTTGAAAAGAGCTGTTGGTAAGTCATGTAATGAATTTATATACTGAACTCTCAGTGTTTGCTCTCGGTTAAGTAAACAGCTATTGATGTTCATGTCGCAATAGCAAAACTTCCAAATAGCTCCTTTAAATACAAAGGAAATCTGAGACCAGTGGGAATGTCATCACTTTTGGGGGTGTTTAGTCAAACCTAAAGTTCTGCACAAACTGAAGGCTGACATTAATGAGATCATCCTGCTGAAAAATATAAATGTTTGTACTAAGTTCCACTGCAATGTATCCATTAGATTGGGGTATTGCACTGCCTTCTGATGGCTATGGATGAAAAGTCAGGGGACCACTTAAGTGTTGAGGATATGTCAACTGGGAGCCATAAATGCCTGTACCAAATTTGTGCATATCTGTCTCCTGCTTACTTTCCTCCACCCTGCTGACAGCAATGACAGAACATGCACCAGCAGAAAACAACAACAACACCGTATTATCGGCACATTAAGTGACATTACATGGGCCACTAAGGTCAGGGTGATTACATCATTCAAGCACTGTAATCTAGCACTGCTTTTAGATCACTGTCAACCTTATTACAGGGTCTTTACTTCATTGGGTAATGCAGCAGGATGCCTTGATCCTCTGGCAATATAATTCCCTAGTCATAACGTCACTGGGCAGACCCGGGATGACACTGTCATAGCTAACGTATGAAACAGGAGTCTCTTCATAGTATCCAGGGTGACAGTGGTCAACTTAAACACTTAAATTAAAGTGTATAATGGTGTTTTATTACCTACAATCACAAGTTCTGAAGCAAATCTCTGCTGAGTTTGTCCAGTGATGTGGTTTGGTTGTGTTGGCTTGAGGCTATACTCTGTGTCCGAGGTAGACAAAAGGGGATGGGGTCCCACATCAGATCCATGCTGGAAACAAAATACCCTCTGTTCTCAAAATGAATGTCTGAATACATGTGTGAGAGAGGAAAACACTGGAAGGGTTGTGCAACTTCTATTAATAGTGTCTATAAATAGATCAAAAATAGAAAATCATTTTTAATCTGTCATCATCAACGTCATCGTCGTCATTAAAGGAGAAGGATGAACAACAAAAACAACCACTGCCTGAGACAGGAGAAAATGAAATGTCACTTTTCCACTCCTTCATGTGCACACATCCTCCATTCAAGAGCCCTAAACCCCTCAGTGTTGCGTCACCTCCTGCACCCAGTGTCCTTGCTGGGTCCAATTGTTCAGGCCACACACTTGCATCTTTGTCAGGTCAAATAACCATTCCCACAGACGTGTTTGCGTGTGTTACATGCCGGGTCAGCATCTTCCTCTGCCTTTCCATGTGGGTGAAACGTTTGCTGTATTGCTTGTCATTGCACGGATGCTCATTAACATTGTTAGCTTCCGGTGTAATCGTGTGAGAATGTCAGTGAGCTTGATCGACGTAGACACAGAGACAAAACCTGAGTCAGGCTGACACAGTTTAGCATGACCCAAACGTCACTGCTGAAGACCAGCACAGAGACATGCTGAAATGCCAATTGACGCTGTTGTTTTACACACTCTTTTAGAACAAATTTGAGTTAAAAGATTTACAAAGTTTTGAAGTGGATTTTTGAAAATGTATTTCAGCAAAGCCCTGCTTCCCTGTAGAAAAGAACTTGACAGCATTTCTGACGAGACTTGGTGATGAGCTCACAAAACAACGGGTCACACTGAGCAGTAGTTTTCATTCAGTTCGACTGATCACACCAGCTCATTAATCTCACCAACAGCAAATCTACAGCATACCGTTCATGCTTCATTCATCTAATAGGCTACTGCCTCTGGAAGCTGAAGAAATGAGCTTGCTGTGTTATGCTAATGGATGAACGAGAAGTCTGGGAAATTACAAATGTGGGAGGATGACAGACCTCGGTTTCATGAGATTTGACTGATGACCGGTGCTGCTGAACTCAGTGATCCTGCAATGATTTCTACAGCAGGGTTCCCGGGTGCAACACTGTAAATTCCTCACGTAGGCTGCTGGGAATAGTGATACAGTAACTGAGGCATACAGCTGTACTAGAGAGATGGAAGTGCCATTACATATTGTTATGAGTTTATGATATGATGATGATCAAGCCTGTAATAGTACCAGAGTCACCGTGGTTTCTAATGGGTTTTTCCAACCAGTCAGCTGGGGAAACCAAGAATCCTAATTAACTTACTAATGTAGAAATATAATTTTAGAACATTACTTATTTCAAAAGAAACTGATGAAATAGACACCATGAGGTGAGTTCGAGCAGCATGACATCAGCTGAGGACAGGAGTATATCCCGCTCTTAACTGGAAATAGTGACAATTTGTCAGCAAGTAGCCTCTGACAATGTGAGATCTAATAATATCCTAGCAAACCATGAATTTCCCTGTTCATGGCTGAGCTAACATCGATGCTGTGATGCTTCACAGCTCCAGCAAATGGATTTTGATTCACAGCAGAAGCTGTCAAGCCCAAAATATAAATGTCATAAAGGGTTAAACATTATCCACCAGATCTCTAGCACTTACTGTCAGCTAGCTGCTTACTAAATATCTGAGGATAAATTGATCTATGATCCAGTTAGTCTCTCTAAGAAACATCTACCACTGGTCTTTCTCAACTACACAAAGGTACAGTCAGTGGTGTCTGGCCAAAACCTAGAACTGATATCATTGATTTAAATGGACTGCTGTGGCAGAAAAGCAGATTAGTCATGTCTTCTTCTAAAGCTTGATGATGTCCCATCCTGCTGTGTTTCCATCTGTTTGCCTCTCTATCTCTTCAGAAAAAAGGGTTTCAAGAAAAAATATAAAATACAGTGGCATTCAAAAGTTTGGACACCCCTGGTCACAATTTCTGTTCATGTGAACAGTTAATCAAGTGGAAGATGAAATGATCTCCAAAAGGCATTAAGTTACAGATGACACATTCCCTTTACATTTTAATTTTTTTTTAATTTTTTTTTTTTTTTTTATCTTTTACATTTTCAAAATGACAGAACAGGAAAAGGGCCGCAGCAAAGGTTTGGCCACCCTGCACAGTTAGTACCTAGTAGCCCCCCCTTTGGAAACTATCACAGTGTGTAAATAGTGAAAAGCTTGTCTGATTGCTTGGTCAAAGTTATCTGAGAGCTCTAGTCTCCTGGGTTTCCTGTTGTTTTGCAAGGTGCTGCTTTGTTTCCCCTTTTTCACTTTAAAATGGTAGAGAACAAAAGTAATACACTGATACCGCTTAAAATATTGGAAACAAGTGTTTCATGTTTAACTTTATGCCTTTTGGAGATCATTTCATCTTCCACTTGATTAACTGTTCACATGAACAGAACTTTTGACCAGGGGTGCTCAAACCTTTGCATGCCACTGTACTAAGAGGGAATAGTTTATTTTCATTTTGACTGTTTGTCTGTCTAGTCAAAAAGGTGTTCATATGACATCTGCTATCACATTGTTATGCACAGTGGATATTCATCACTATATCTTATGTAGCATCCCAACTATAACACAGTTGTTATATTTGTTGTAAATTAGTCATCAGTTATTTGTTGCCTTTGTTCTGTTGAACAAAACCATTTATTTCAAAGGGAGCTTTACTGTAAAATTGTAATTAATGAGTCACTATTAAAATCACACCTGCCTTACTGTAATCAATTCATTTACCCATCATCATTTATTAATAAGTTACTGCAAGACTACCAGTCATAATTACTCATAACTCATTAATAAATGGTGGTAGGTTTTACACTAATGCTTCATTTTACCAGCTATAAACTGTAGTATTGTAGTAACCATTTGTAAGATTAATGTCTGTATTAAGATTTATGTATTATAACCTTTGTATAGTTGTTTATTGATGATTTATGAAGTGTTCATATGTAATCATACACTGAGTTGTGTCCAATCATTGCTTACCATTTTCAGGTACAAAGTCTATGACTTGCTTTGAAAAGGGAGTTTCTCTTAGATCTGTAATATATTTAATGGATGTTTACTAAGGAGGCAGGCTCTTTAAAAAAAAAAAAAAAAAAAAAGAAGAAGAAGAAGAAGGCCATTAAATTTACACACATTCACACATACAAGCTGCCAAATACAACCACAGGACTCTACTGTTGGCAGCTGAGCAGCTCCAGTGGTGCAGGAGGAGTTCAAAAGCCTTGTTGAATAGAAGGCTCTGAGAGAGGAACATAATATGTTCACTTAAACAAACCCGATTTCCCCAGCTCAGTCAGAGTTATGAAGCCAGAACATTCCTTCCTCTACCTCAGGCAGACGAGTTATACCCCACTTTTAAAGGTCTCATATAGTATAAAGGTGGATGTCCAAGTCTGTTCTTATAAAGCAGGCCTAGGCTTTATGTTATTTCTGTGAGAGTATGAACGCATGAGTCCACAGTGAAAAGCACACACCGAGCTCTAAAAAGGAGCCGCCAGGACTTCTGTAACTTTCTGATGTCACAACAAAGTTATCACTGCCCACAGTTGTGCCCCAAACGCCAAACCAACCCTCTGCCTGACCTTGGTATAAGAATAACTATAATAAACTGTCAGCCAATCAGAAGACAGGCTCAGAGCCTCTCCTCTGATTAGATGACACCACCCTGTTGATATAGGATCTATAGAGAGGAACCTAAGAGAGCAGATGTCAAACCACACTGATGTGATTTGTCATTCTTAAAACAGCAACTGTATCTTCTTATGAGTCAGCACTTGAAATAAAATCCCAAAAAAGTATCAAATGTTGGACCTTTAAAACAACTTTCTTGCTATAGACTGAATTTCAACAGTTAGTTGTATGGTGCTAGCTGTCAGAGTCCAAGGTTGCACAGTGGACAGCGGAGGAGTTCTACTTTAGTTAAGGTCTGTCTTCACACACACCGTTCACCAGGGATCATCCCTCTGTGGATGATTTAATGTCATATGATGTAATACATGCAACTTGTTATGCTGCAGTGCACTTGCTGTAAAAAGAAAAAAAAACCTGCACTCCATTAAAATACTGGAAACAAGAGATTGTACTTCTTGTATGAATGATGTACTGGGTAAAGTCGTCAGTGGCAGACTTAATGAGATACACACCAATGTGACAGGAGGAAGAAGGGTCCACTAAATACTCACACATGGGAGAGAAACAGCACTCAAGAAAAACATCAGCAGCAACTACAAAGTAAATCACTGACATGTCATTTATTTTTCTTTTAAGTGAAGAGGGGCACTTCAAATATGGCAGGGCAAGAGACAGTATTACTGAATCAGAAACAGCTGCTTAATTTTCTATATGCATATTGTTTGCAAGGAAAAGAAAAAGTCTGCACAGAGCTAGAACTGATTCATTATGCACTTTTTTTCCTCTCCAATATCTTGGTGGATTCTGAGTCCATTTCATTAAAGAAGAAGCTCATTTGTGGATACAACAGACGTGCTTCAACTGGCGTCTGATCAATTCACACAAGACGGCTCTGACAGTTCAAAGACCCAAGTCTGCATTTGTACTCCCCCAGACTTCACTTCTGAATTACTGAATGTTATTACGCGTGTACCAGAAAAAAAGAGATGTGTTTCAGCTCTCCTGTGGTTCTGTTATTTTCTCTCCACTCTGTTTGCTCTCATTATCTCTGGAGCTTCTCTCACTCTTCATAGATGAGTTGGTAGTCAGTTTCAGTTCAAGACAGAAGCTCTTGTGGCCCAACAGTATCCAACCCGAAACTAAGCCGGAGGAATCAGAGTGGAGAAAAAAAGCATTTGTTTTATATTGTGTTGTCATGTTGGGTTGCACGTTGCAGTGTTTCTTGGTCTGAATGGGGGACAGGTGAATTATTGCAAGTGATTACAAACCCATGTCAGTGAGTCCTGTTCCTCAGGATGTTAAAGCTGGGGCGTCTACTGCACAGAACTCTGGGTCAGTAACCATGGTAACTTGAGGCTAATCTGCACACAGGCAAGTTATATATTAGAATGCATTAATATACAACTGGAAACTTGAGAACAAGATCTAAATCCTTATTAACTACCAGGTTAGCAACTAGTCTTCCTGGGGTCAACTCAAGTAAACACTCCCACACATTATCACAGATATTGAGCATATTACACTATCATATTACACAGATTACACCATCACAGATATCATATTGAAGATGATGTGTGAGGATGATTGTGGGGCTGCTGAAGAGGAAGACTGTCAAACCAGACTGAGTCCAATTCTAAATATGCCATATGTAATATGTATATTTAAAGCATTTCTTACATCATAAAGAACATCATATAAAATATATAGAGAATGATGAGCAATATCTTTAAATAAAAAAAAAAAGACAACTACAAATGCTAACTGCAATCGCAGGCTTATGAATGGACTTATCTTTAATATGTCTGATTTAATCTTCCAAACCATAATCACTTTGTCTCCATCAGGTGAGAGCTGAATAAATATATATCTAAAATGTAATCTAACAAACAGTAGGATTCCAGCATTACCATCCATTAAGGAAATTCAAGTCTGCTAAATAATGCATGAGTGGACTACGATGAATAAAATGTAACAGTGTTAACTTATTGACTCTTGTCTCCACTCCAGCTCAGGCTCTCTCCCTGCTGCTGCTGCTTTTCAAAGATAAACATGCACAGTCACACATGAATATTTCCAGCTCCACTGGATTAAAATGGAGGTCCTGCTCTTAATTTACCTGTTGCCATGGTGAAACGTAGTAGCACACTTTGTTCATTCACTATATACTAAACACTCAAAAGTCAGACTTTCATCACCTGTTCTTGAGCCAGAAGCTCCTGATCCCAGGAGAGCCCAGAGGTCAAATATCAACCATAGGTTCGAACAACATAAGATACTACTTTTTTTTTTTTTCTAAAACCACTTTTCTGAAGAGCACGGCCTGCATCTTTAAATCATCACACTGGCACTGTAAGTACAAATCTGCAGGGGATGCCACTCACAGTGAACACAACAGGCCCATGGAGCATTTCATGCATTTCCAGTGCAGCATGGCATACAACAGAGTTTGAAGGCCTCTGTTTCAGGGCTTATCCTCGGATTAGTGCCTGGAAAAGTTCATTCTGCCCTGGGAGACCTAGGGTGCACTGAGCCCTTCCTAACAGGGATTGTGTAACTGCTGGGAACTTTTGATTTTGTTTTGTTCATAGAAGCAGGAGGATTACATCCTCAGGGACCCACCTGACCCGCCTCCCTCTTCTCCGCTGTCCTCTGTTGAACCCATACAGTGGATTTCACCTCCCAGCCAAATGGAAAATACAGCAGTGAAGGGATTCTCTAGTCTTAATATGTCGAGGCTGTTTGTGGCACAGCGATCGCATACAATGTGACCTCTTGCATTTTACTGGTACTATAAGCTCAGCAGCAGATGTGAATCCTTAAGGGTTAATCTTAAAGGTCTTGCATGTTCTTAATCTCCCTAGAGACTGGACATCTGGGCTACTGTGACTTCATTGTAGTGCCCTGCCCTCAATAGTTATAGCTATATCAGTGTATAGTATCAGCTCAAATATAAATCCTATAGATGATTACTTAAGCTATCATACTTTTACCACTGCTATAAAACCCACTAAGCTGTAATTATATGTTTTCCCACAAAGCAACAGTACCTGTGGTGTGCATGAGGCTTCAAGACAACCTCCTGTACTGTTAAAACTGATGAGAGCCGTGCACCAAAAACAAGGAAAAAGAGACAGAAAGGTCAAAATGTTAATTATCAGACCAAGTTAACAAACCAACGCCACACTGCCTAATTTAGCTCTCAAATCTGCCATAAAATCAAAGCATGATTGATAGAGGAAGAACAAAAAAGAAGACTGGTGGATCTTTGTTTATTTGAAGGAACAGTGCACAGCACGAAAATGTAATTCAATTCTGAGCTCTTCTTCCGGCGGAGGCAAAGCTTTGAATGCTTAATAAATTCTTCCGAAGGCTAAATTGCACACTTGTTTCATCTGGCAATGAGATTACTTGAATGGAATATTCTGGAAAACCGTGGAGAGAGAGACAATAATGAGGCAGTAATCTTATTTCTCCACAGCAGCTTCCATTGTTCTTTTGAAAAGGCTTCTGGTTATTCTGCCTCAGCTCTCATTCCCATCCATCTTTCCATTGAGGAAAATTTTTGCAGAGCCAAGGAGAAATTAGAACAATAACATTTCTGCAGGACTCGAATGCATCAAACACAGATTGGAGAGGGTGCTATTATGTCCCTCTGGCTCTTTGGACAATGGACAAACTAGATTGTAGTGGCAAGGATGAGCGCCGTGAAAGCGCACAAAGGCACGGAATGAATGAAGAGCATCATTATCTGGAAAACTTCTTTAATAACTTTCTCCGAATAAGCTCCTGTATTCCGACTTCATTTTGGTTGACTTCAGTTATCCTTAGACAACTTCCTAAACGCTCGCACTAAAACATATCAATTAACACTCTGAGCCTTTTCCTTGTGGCACTGGCCTCTGTAAATGAGGAAAAACCAGAGTGGGCCAGCAGGGGTTAAGCTTCCTTTTTGAAGATTATGCTTCACTTTCCAGTGGCCTGGCCCGGGACTAGCTACTCTCTCCTAATCCACAACTGCTGGCTTTTGATAGCTCCCACTGTGAGTCCTTATTACAGTTACTCATTAAAAGAGAGAGAGAGAGAGAGACTGAAATTAGAGTGACAGAAGAGAAGGGAGGGCAAGGCAGAGAATTAAAAGTGAATCCTATATCACACGTAGGTGCCTAAATTATACAGCAGCTGACTTTGACTGTGTCTAAATCTTACACTTAAAGCAAAACTACACCAGCGATGCCAGTCCTTAGCATCGGGTGGGCAGTTGTGAGACCCTTCCCAGTCTGACAGCCACCATAAAATGAAAGGAAAGTGATCACAACAAGGATGATGGGGGGTGGAGGTGTCATCAGTGATCAGCTATCACTGATATATCAATCTCACAGTGACTTCCTTCTTGATTAGTGTATGAAGGAATCACAAATAAAAAGAGATGTCCTGAGCTGATCCTAAGAACCAGTTACAGGGTTGATCCAGGTTGATCCGACGTAACAGATCAAAATCACATCTGTTCATTACTGTAGTAGTCATCCAGAGTTTGTCCACCTGAGCCTGATGGTGGTGCAGCTCTATTTAACAGAGCCACCCCCACAGGTCAGCATCCCCTTCTATAAGCCTGTCAAAGTCAGCATGAGAAAGTGAAATATTAATTGGGTGCAGCAGTGCCTGCGCTCAGACACGCGGATGCACTAAGCTCCATCATTATGAGTCATTAGCAAAGTGCTATAAAAAAAAAAACTTCAGATGAGGCTTCTCACTTCAACGTCACTGAGCATCGCTCTCTCTGGTTAAAATGACACACGTTGTCAGAGGTAGGTCTACATCACATCAGCTGTCGCTTATTAACCTTAATTCTGCCAGTTACATGTTGACTGGCCTAAATCAAATTTGGCTGTGGTCAATTTGTGTGCTCTCTGTGCGTCTGTGAGGGAGGAGCCTCCACACAAACACCTCTGTGACCACCAGTGAGGTCAGAGTTTCTTTAGCTCCAACATAGTGAGGCATCTTCTTTCTAGTGGTTCATGTTTATGTCACTTTCAGATATGGCATTCTCCTAAATTCATATCATGACAGTAATTCAAACTTAAAAACTTTATTTACTCATTTTTTTCCACGGCCCTCAGCTCATAAAATAAAAAGAGTGACACATAGTTTTGTTGTTACATTTCACCATGTCTTCTCTTTTGGAGCTGTTGCTTGGGCTCCATTGCCTCCAGTACACTTGACCATCCAGCAGAACTGAACGCACAACACATTGATATCCACATCTTTTTTTCTACTGGACAGAAAATGTCATTTCCAAAATAAAGTGTATTTTCAGTTTAATACCGAACATTACCCTCCTTGAAGCACAAACACCGAAACACTACAACTACACATGGCAGTGAAATTGACTGGTAAACAATGAATATCACAGCTGAACAAGAAGAAACTTTGATCCCACATAACGATGCCACAGGGCTCCATCAATCACAAAAGCACAAAACAGCAACGATATTCTTATCTATGTGAGCTGTTTACACTGCACAACCTTTTGCATGGTTCTTATTGTGCTGTCATTCCTCTCCATCTTTTCTCCGATCCTCGTTGAGACCAAGTAATCAAAAAAAAAAAATCAACACATGAATAATTCACAACCATCTGCCACAGATCAGTGGCCTAAACAAGGAGAAAAGTGAAGAGATGTGTTTCTTGTGTTTATCTTAAAAAACAACTCGTCACAGCTGCAGTGACCAACCAGCTAATCTACCAAGCTGCATGTTAAAGTAATGAGGTTCCATTTAACCCACACTCTCACTGGGCTTCTACTCTTGTAGAAGTGTTGATGTATTATGGTGAATTGATCTCGGGATCCACAGATGGATGAAATACTGCAGTAAGCCAGTCCAAAGGGACATTCAGCTATCTAGTAACTCTAAGGAAAAGTGTGTTTTCTGAGTCTCACTCTACAAACACACGCAAGTGGTTAGAGAAAAAAAACTGCAGATTCTCTACAGGCTGCCATTATGAAGCACAACTACCACCCTGTAATAACTATACAAGATCAGAAGAAGAGGATTGCCCCCAAAAAAGTAAAAACATGGCTAAGACTACTAAACAACAACAAAACCTACTAAACCCAGCATTAGCTTTCTTTCTGGTCAGGCTATACAAGCCTCAGAGGGGTTTAACAAGGTCTACAAGGCCTCCAGCAGCAGACGGCCCCTCGTTCTGTTTGGGTTCCAGGCAGGGGAGCCGCTCTGCATGACGATTTATTGACGCAAGATCCCCCCTCAGCCAGGACCTGCCACTGATTACTGCCGCTGGAGAGACGAGGGCAAGGGTGGGAGGGAGGGGAGGGGAGGGTCTTATTGGGATGAGAGAGTTTGTCTGTGTGTGTGTTCTAACTCCGGCTCCAAGGCCATAAACCCAGTTCCAAAATGCCAAGTAGCATGTCAACATGCCAGCCTTTGCCACCCAAGTTTAAGTCAGACAAAAGGCCCTTCAGTGCTCTGAAATGGAGGTTCAAGAATAGGAAACGATGATCAGTCATATATGGAAAAGGGCTTAGCAATACTGCACAGCCTGGAGGGCGACGAGGGGAAAATGAACTGCTAACAGGAGGTGAAACTGAGGAGTGAAAGCTTCATTCTTAATTTCAGAGCTACTCGAGGTGGAGAAAAGTCTGCAGGTTCAAGTGTTTTGGCTTCACACGACATTTCAACAGAACTACCCCTCACCTACTTC
Source organism: Caranx ignobilis (assembly GCA_021432705.1). Lineage (NCBI taxonomy): Eukaryota > Metazoa > Chordata > Actinopteri > Carangiformes > Carangidae > Caranx > Caranx ignobilis. The sequence goes on from MU269983.1 coordinate 18,581,371, forward strand.
TGGTGTTAATGGGGAAAAGTTGTGTGTGGAGAGTTATGAATCATAAGAAATATGTTTCCCAAAAGTGGGATTATGTTTATCCATAAACTGACATACCATGGGTGAGTGTAAAAGGCTCCCACCCCAGTTGAAACGGTCCAAATAAGACGAAAAGCAGTTCAGTGATTACACTGACAACTGTGGAATCAGGTTGGGTCCAGTTTTCCATTACCTTAAAAGTAGATTTGTGTCCGTGAAAGCTAAAGCAAGTCAGATGGTCTTTGAAATAACTACAAAACTGACGGACATACCTCAAAACTGACAAAGGTGAAACTGTACTCCTCGACCTTGAAGTTATTTTATAAACTTTGAAAGACTTTTAGGACAATAAACATCTTGTGAGAAACGAGAACGGACAGAGCATGGAAATGATCAGAAGGGGAGGAAAATAAAAGAGGAAAATATGGCCCACTCCAAGGTTCAGCTTACATAACAATGTGTTTCAGAGAAAAGAAGAAGAAGAAGAAAATCACAGATCATTTTTGGCCTGTGCCAGCGTTCACAGCTCTGTGGACGGCCTGAAACATCCACTCTGACGCAAACCCTCCTGGCCATGACTCAACCGTGTCTCAGCTCACAGTTCAAGAGAAAAGACGGTGATGCCAGCAGCCCACACTGTGCCACACAGGAGCAGTCGCTCCACAACAATTAATCAATGGCTGTGACATCATTGCATTGAATATGAGTGCAAGGACAGCCAAAGCATAATGGGTAAGGGAGGACACAATTGGCCTTTTGTCCAATTTGAAAAAAAGAAGAAAATTCAGATCTGCATTATGGTTGTGATTAAAGAAAGGGTTTTTTTTGCTTTTTGTTTTTTTCGAGTTGGACCATAGGGTCTCTCAGTGGTCAGGGTCAAACACGCCAGGGAGTCCGTTTTTAAACACGCAAAGGGAAACATGCTGTGAAATATAATTCATGACTAGTGAAGTGTCAGGCGGGGAAGAGTTGCTCAACAGACATTTAAATAGACCAACTGTCATGAATGTAACTTCAGCCAAGAAAACTGTTGAAAAGTGAATGAATGAATCACTCTTCACTTGTCTTTCACTCTCCAAAGAACTGTAGTAAATACACTGTCTGGACCTAAGTAACAGTTGTTGCAATTAAAACGAATGGAATGATGCTGCCTTTAAAATGAGCACACTACACAGACCGAACCGGAGGCCAGCTGAAACGTTTGAAAGTATCACTAAAGACATACCAGTGTGTTTTAGTCAAACTGGCAACTCCATCAGTGTCTTTAACAAGACATAGCCTACTGTATATAACAGAATATCTCATTTCAAAGCACACATTTATTCAGAGAGGAGAAACATGCTGAACAAAAGATAACCATGACTACAAGAAAAAGCTCTGGGAAGCCAGTGTAAGTATGAAGAGCTAAGACCTTTATAAAGAGCGTACTGCTACTTTGATAATGTCAGGGACAAAATGTGGATAGTCTAACTAAAGGATAGTTATGGTGGGGAAGAGTGAGGCATACCAACAAAGCACAGATAGAGATACAGTGAGCAAAATGCATCATCTGTTTGTTAAAGGTGGTCTATTAATAGCACTATAATGTTTTAATTAGAGTTTGCAACTGTTGTTGTCACTGAGGACACAGTACCACTGTTTTTTCTTCTCTCAGGTGCTTGAAAATGTTTCTATATTTAGTCACAGCTTCTGCCTCACAGTGCTCTGTTGTTGGTGTTGCCTGATGCCACGTTCATTACCTGGTGTAACTCACATTACCTGACTCAAGACTGTGTGGTTACTTGTTACAGTCTCCACGGTGACGAGTTGATGTTCATGTTGTGGGGTACATAGTGTCTACAGAAAGTGATACAACTGTCAGATGGAGTGTGCAGAGTTTGAAAAGAGTCAATAAATGCAAACGATGGTAAAGCAACAAAAGGAGAGCGTTTGATAGCAGCAACCATAATTCTCTGCTTCAATCAGTTTTCTTGGCAGCAGTGAACATGGGTGCTAATCAGTTAAACCAACCTCAAAAAATAAAGGACTAAAATGTGCCCTCTCTGAGTAAGTGCTGTTTGAACAATGCAACATGTTGGAGTTAGTGGTTTTGCCAACTCTCTCAACCATATGCAATCACTCCTTGGAAGACTGAAGTGGCTCTTGTCGAAAACGCAAAATTGAAACAGCAGGTTTGGTCTGTTCGGCACAGTGAAATCAAATTATCAACAACATAATCACAATGCAGCTTTCTGTAAACCCAGAAAACTGAGTGAAAACTTAGCCTGTAACAGCTCCCATTTCATGTCAGATGAAAAGCATATCATTAAGCTTAGTGTTTTCTACTGTGCTAACATAAACCTATCACATGGTGTTGACTAGGTTTAGGGGTTGGGTTTAAACCTACAGTTCAAAAAAAATGAGTGATGCTCTATTCACATATAAACCAAGAGTGAGACTGCTCATCAACAGAGCGTTATGCCATTTTGTCATTGGCACATGACTTTAAAAAACTCACATGAGCAACACGTAAAACTAAAACCAGATGGTTTTTCAAAGCACAGAAAAGCATTCAAAAGACACTCAGAGAGAGAACACAAAGTATTCTGTATTACAAAAAGATATACCCTTTAAACAAACTCATTGATCATGATCCCTAATGCCAGATTTATCAGCAGGTTTATCAATGTCAAAGCAACTAAACTAGCACTGACATAGGCAAAAGATTTCCTGTTGCAACACACTGTTTTGTTTCGTTTTTTTTTTACATCTTACCTGGTCGACTGTGGGAGCTCATTGTTATGGTTGCTGGTGCCAGGCAGGGGAGGAGAGGTGAGAGGTGAGCGGTGACGGTGTCAGTGCACCTCCGCGGTAGCTGTAGTGACCACCATGTGCTTCCCACCAAGCTGCTGCTGCCAGGCCAAGGAAGAACAGAGGGGAGCTGTTTCTCAGAGCTTCATCACACTGAGCTACAGGTGGAGACCTCAGCGGTACGTTGTGGCAGGTTTCTTTCAACGAAACAGGTCAGGCTGTAAGAGGCAGATGCAAAAAAATAAGTGCTTTCAAACGAATGGGAAAACACAGATAAAAGCTGACACACTTGTTAAAGCTGTAATATCTTGGGTGGCATGTTTTCAATCAGGGGTCATCACTGGCTGGTGCCTTGTTGGCTTTTTATCCTCTGGCAGTCACTGAGCTAAACCTCCTGTGTGTGGCCATGTGTGCTCTTTTAACAAGCCAGGACAGAGCAAAGACCTGCAGGTCACAAGCTTTCATAAAACACATGACCCCTGTGTTTCATAACCCACTTATGTCTATAATATGTCAAATTCAAAAGAGTACATCTACCTTTTTAACTAAAATCTTTTTATTGATGTCTAGCAAGGTGTGACATATTTTAAGAGTGGTACATGTGCTGGTGAGCTAGATTGTGGCTGGCATGGTCAGGCAACCACAGAGGAAAGACTTCAGAGCCAACAATGACAGAGGACAAAATCTGAAATTCATCTGAAAAATGTTCTGGTGTAATTGTTGTTGTGTAAAGCAGAAATTAAATAACATATTTACACTTTGTCTGTGTTTTATTTGAAATGTTGATCTATACGAAGACATATTTGTGGTTTTAAAACCCAGAAACCATTTCTGTGTAGTTTTACATCTCCTCTCTCAGGCCTCTCTGTGGAGCTCTAGTAACAACAGGTCAGTGTCAGCCAATCAGAAGAGAGGAGGCTCTGAGCCTCTCTACTGATTGGTCTCAGTGATCTCAGCATATTTCAGGTTATTACTCAGAGAAATCAAATTCTGCATGGCTAGACACAGGGCAAGAGTGGTGACTGCTCTGTTGTGACATCACAAAGTAACAGGAAGTCCTGACAGCTCCTTTTAAGGCTCAGTTGAATACAGACTGAATATAGAGCTTTGATATTTTCAGTCTCATTCGAGAGCCTGGATCTTCTTTATAATTAAAAGAGACATGAAAAATCACAGTTACAAAAAGGGACCTTTAAAACAACTCTTTTTTCAATAGATGTTTCATGCTTGTTTGATGTGGGACATCACTTATGAGAGTACAAAACATTTTAACAGTTAAAAAAAGTATCAAGCCAATTATTAATGAAAATCATTTGGCTTATTTTGGACAAGAGAAAAAAGGGAGTGATGTAAAACAGCCCTGGCTTCCTCCAAGTAAACGTTGTATCACATCTGCTTTTAATCAAATAAATTTGGTTTTATTTGTGCCATTTGAATTTACTGAAATCCCAGCAATGCATTGGCTAACTCTGTTTGTCACTGTCAGTTCTGGTACCACACCCAGTCCCAAAAAGCTTTTGATTTCAGTCCAATAGTTACACTAGCCATCAAAACTTTCACAACGACCCAATTTATACAGTTTTTTATTGAAAATGAAGCCGTGAATAACCTTACACTGTAAAACTGAAAAGTGATGTCAATTTAACAGGAAAATAGGCCATTCTTAGGAACAAATTAGCGAATGAGCAGTTTCCTGCAGATATAAGTGAGTAAGTGAGGCACTGAAAAGTTATGGAAACATTCCAGGTGCTCAAACTCTTGTTGATGACTTACAGTCTTCAGAGGTTGCCACTGCATTACTAGGACCATACTGTGCTGTGAACGTCTGCAACAGTTGTGGGACAAACTTTCTGCACATAACAAAGAAATACTGTAGCTCCGATGCAGAAAAAACATTTAATTTCAGAGACATTCCTGTGTAAAATAAAGTGGAAAAATAGGGAAGCTCTAAACTCTTAACCGATAGGAAGTATAATTGTTCTTGAGACATGTTTTACATTTTATTAAAGACAACCATGCAAATTTTAAATGGTTTCAACATTTGCCAGCTTCGAGTCACATGAACAACTTTCATTTTCATACCTTGTCTGGTCAGCTGGACAAGTCGGAGCCTTAATAAAAGGCTATACCCTGTAGCAGAAGCCAAAATGAAATGCAAACACAGGCTTTGCTGTAGGCTTAGACTTACCTCAGAGTCAATAGCGGAAGAGAAAGAGGAAGAAAACTTTTCATGCTGTCTAGTATGTGTGTGTGTTATGCAACCGAAGCTGCAAGGAGTTTGTAAACACACACAAGCACATAAGGGGAAGCTTCTGGCTATTCAACACTATCCAGCAGAAACTGAAGCTCACCCCTGCCCCGTCTAACAGGTGTCAACATAGCTGACCACAAACAAGTGGTGATAAAGCTGCAAACAGTCTCTTGCAAGACCATGGAAGCTCCAATAGTGTGAATGTGCTCCAGCTCTCTCTGTCTCTCTCTCTCTCTCTCTCTCTAAAATACACACACATGGTCTCTTTGCTGTCGCCATTACGTTAAAGCTGTTGAACTGAATTACTGTCAAATGAATGAGTTCAGTGGAAAGAGGGTGCAAGCTTTGCACAGCCAAATAAAACCTCATGGAAACACATCACTGCCAGGATTCTCCAGTGTCTTACTTCACTTATCAGGAATTATCACAGAAGAAAAACAGTCCCTTAAGTGAGTGACAAATTTAATTGTGGCCCGGCTTAATAATTAAAGTGGAATGTGCAGAAATAAAGACATTACGTTGGAGGAATAATCAGACATTTGAACTTCTTAAATCTAAAATGAGTTCCAGTTTTGCTTCTGCAGCCTTGGACTCTGATATCATGGTTTAAGTGCAACCTGTCAGCTTTCCTTTATGAGTTTGAGATAACAAATTTTAGTGTGTTGTCATGACAAAGAGCTCCCTGAGAATTTAGCATTCGCTCTGACATTTGAGTGCAGAACCTAACAGCAACCTAAAGGCCAGAGGCAGAATAACCAGAGGCTGAGTTTAGATGTTTGTCTGAATGTCTGACATGATTGTGTAATAAACAGTTGCATGCATGCAGACAATACTTGGACGGTCGGGAGGGATGCTCAGTGGGAGGGTTGATGGATCTGCTGAGGCACGAGGTGTCAGGAAAAAAAGTCCTCAGTGTGTCGACTGGAGGGCAGCGACTCTAATATCAGATCAAGCTGCCTATTTTTGTCAAGGGAGTCTTCTGCCACATAAAAATTCAGACTGCGCTTTTACAGCTTGTCATACAATGTCAGCAGTGACCTAAGGCATCAAGGCATCTGCCAACCACAAACAAACAAAACTAAACAAGCCGAAGCCAAACCTCATCCTTTTCTGACACCATCAACCTGCAGTTTGTAGCACTGGTCTGCTGTCAGCTGTTCCCTCCGTACGATTTCACTTTTTCTAAAATTCTAAATGTTCTTCGGGGATCCTATTAAAAATGAATCTTTGTACAAAGCTGCGGGTATTTTACGCTGCACTGTAGAGCCATAAAATACACCACCTGCATCTCTTCATGCATCTCATATCCACAGACTGACACTTGAGATTGGAGGAGATTTATTGCTCCCGTGCAGTAAAGTTTGAATCTGGAAACGTTTCATGGCACTTGACAGGAAAACAGCTCTCAGGACCCCTTAATGGACTTCATTTCCCAAGCACTCTGAGCGCTGCCGGGAGTAATCACGATGGCATAAAAATAACATGTGGTCGAATAGTGAGCAGTAAACAACAATTAAGAGACCCCTTGCATAGCTCATGAAATGAATCATTGAAAATGCACTTACGCCATGAAGACAGCCTCAGCCTCTCGACCCTAATTGACCATGAATTATTCAACTGGGGAGCTAGATTAGCAGCACTGCTACTATGCTACTGATTGACATGTTTGTGATTTGTCTTTGGTATTGGCAAAAATAGTTGAGGTATTGTCTTCATTCATCCAGAAGGTCTAAGAAAAAGCACAGCATAGTATTGGAATATGTCAGAGCTGCTGCTTGTTAAGGGCATGAGTGAGTCGAAAGCCCTGGTTACACTACACAAATTCAGCCCAATTACGGCCCCACAGATGCATCGCAGACTAACGTTCACTGTCTTTGAGGGTCTGGACCGACGAACCTGTGTCTTTACCTCGTGTAGTGTGATATAGTCAAAGATCAGTGATCTAATGTCGACACAGGAAGTCAGAATTTTTCTACGTTTCACCCAGTGTGACATCCACATGTTCCTCTGTAGCCATGATTAACAATCGCTTGGGGCACCGAGTGGCGCAGTGGGTTAAGCAGGTGCCCCCTATGGAGAGGCTGTAGTCCTCGCTGCATTCGGCCCCGGTTCGAGTCCCGCATCGGGCGGCCCTTTGCTGCATGTCGTTCCCCCTCTCTCTGCCTCCCCATTTCCTGTCTCTCTACATTGTGCTATCCAATAAAGGCAAAAAATGGTAAAAAAAAAAAAAAAAAAAAAAAAAGATTGACAACCACTTGTTCCACCTCCCTGATGACCTCTGGACTTGCGCGTGGCTCTGACAGCAACACATGATGACTGGTCAGGGTGAAACTTGTAGTGTGGTCACTCTCCAGACCAAGACCTGTCAAGAATTTACAGCACTATGGTCGTCCAATCTGACATATGACTATCGTGAATGACAAAAAAAAATTGCGTCATTAAGAGCAGGGAGGCTCATGGGAGAAATGAAACACGGATAAGATCAGAGTAAAAGTGGGAGAAACACCTGCGCACACATCTGAGAGGGTAAAGATACTTCATCTGACATTAAAAGGTGCAGTTGCACAACACACTCTGTGGCCTGTCCGCAAGTGAACGGGGCCGCCATGATGGCAGGACATCGCATCTATCAGCTGTTGGCTGAACGAGGAAATAAGATGGAGTAGCGCGCTCACAGAGGGATTGGTTTTCCTCCAGAGCTTGGACAGCCCGGGGACAGTGGTATGTTAAGTTCAAACACACACCAATAATGGAAATGATATACACTACATGTTCCATTTGTGTCTGATGACAGGATGGAATAAGAAGCCGTTCATGTGAACAACTAAAGATGAGTGATTATTAGAGTGTGCAGTCAGTAGTGCTGCACAACACTGACACTGAACACTGACTCACACATGGCAGAACGTCCTGACATGGTCACACTGGTTTGACAGGTGGAGGATGGTCAGGACAGTGGAATTAACATGTGCTTCATCACCTCTGATACTTCAGATTTGAAAAGATGCCCTGATACATTTAAAGGGACGTGTCATCCTCATTTCTAGCTCTTTAATTTATTCAAATTTGGCACAAACATTCACTTGGACTAGATTTGGGTGATCATAGGTCACTGTGAACTCAGTCTGGCAGTAACTCACAGATTTTTATGCTAATTATGATTCACTTCAGTACAAATGTCTAGTGGGGTGAAATAAAAGTATATTTCAAATCCATTAGTACCTGCAACCCCGGTAAGGCAACTCAAGTTGTCCAACATCCCTCAACTCAGTCAACACACTCTCACTGCTGGTGATCTGTCCACATCCCTCCCTCTGCTGTTGTGTCATTATCACAACCGTCCCACCACTACAACCTCCACCCGTAGGCTCAAACTGTGTTCTCTGAGGAGAAGATCTACTCATCTCCCCTCCCCTCTTTGCAGGGCACCGCACATGAATATCTCATATCTCTGCTGTGCTGTATTCTTATTTAAATAAACTTGAGTAGGGTGTCTGACTGAGCCCAGTATGTCATCAATGAATACAGAGAAATTCTCCCAAACAATCACTTGGAAACACATTTGTAATACAGATCTATGATGATTTTTTGTTCTGCATTTTGAAGCTTTGGCACAAATTATCACTGAGTATTCAAAGCAGCTTGTTACAATGAGTTATTTCTTTAAAAAAAAAAAACAGGCCACAATAACCTAAATGTGAGACCATCGTTTCAGGCCCAGTCACTTAATTAAGCCTTTTACCCACTTATCACACCTTTTACTCAAATTGTTAGTACAGCTGTGTAGAAATACACTATGGAGCAAACACACCAGCAACATGGTAACCCGATGTGCTAAGTCTTTCTAGTTTCAAGTTTCAACAGTCTCATTTCTGAAAGTGACAGAGTGGCTTCCTCAAATCCAGACAGCCTAATCTCACAAGTATGTTTAAAGTTTTAGCTTGTGGGGGAAAAAAACAGAGAGAGCCATGTTTCCCTTGCATGTGTGAGAATGCATTCCTCTGCAACCTGGAGATAAATGTGGGATTTGGGATTAGAATAAGTGGCATCAAATATCAGGACACAGCATGAGGAAGCACGTGGCCCTGTCTGTTGTTGTATACATGTGATGTGTGGGATCCACTGAAGCTTCAGACACCTTCTTTTCACATGTATCACTGCAAACAAACTGGACTCTTTTAAATAGTACTAATGAGACATATTTATGAGTTAGATGTCTCTTCATTTGATCCATCTCCAGAGTTAGAGAAAAGGGCACAGCTAATGCTGATGTTAATCAAACACACATGTTGTTACCATGGTGATAAAACAACGGCTCTTCTGGATGAAAGGAAAGGTGGTAGCATCTCCTCATACAGCCTGCACAGAACTATTAATAAGTGAGGGCTGCTCTTCTTTTCCTTTATTGCTCACATTCTTTCAAGGTCCCTCTCACCCTTTTACACATACTGGTGGAGAGGGGAGAGGACTGCAGCGTCATGTAATGTGTCTCTGACCCTCCGTGCACTGGCCCTTTGCTCTGCTTGTCCTGCTATAGTGCCCACGATTTCCCTTCAATCAAATCCTAACTATCATCAATACTTTGTGCTGGGGATGCTGAGTTAGTACTAACATACACAACAATGAGATGGAGACATACTAATGTGTGTTGTGTACTGAAATATACACTATAATGTCAGGTTAGAAGTAGGGATGCACATTCATTTTTTTTTCCTGACCGATTAATAACCGTTAACTGATAAGATCTGAGTGTCTGTGACTCGGCTTGTTCCGATCAGCAGCCCGATCCTCTACCAGCGATTGAGAGAACTTTGTTTTGTTTTTGTTTTTTTAAATACACACGCAGCACCACATCCACTGTGCTATGGCTCAGCTGGTCGGCGCTCATACAAAGTGCAGCTAAACACCAGACTAAAGGGAGAGGAACAGCAGAGCGATCCCCTCACAGCTCCTCTGTACGAGCTGCAGGTGAGCCGGATGGAGAGCGCAGCGCCGTCCTTACAGGTGACACACATGCAGATGTCCATCACAGGGACTGCGCTGCATAACTGACACATGCTGTAAGTCCTCCTGTGTAACATTTTGCTGCGAAATAGCCTGAAGTCTGCACGTGTCAACATGCCCCCATGAGCTGACAACATGAGGAGCTAATAAAAAAATGAACCGATGGTATTAATCGGTCAGTTATTGTTATCGGTTAATGGTTGAACAGTTCATGTGCATCCCTAGTTACAAGTTACAGAGAAACAAAAAGGAAAAACTAAACTTTAGGGTTTGTTGACATGAGCAACACTGTGTCAAATTGCAGCTACTTGTACAGAACTATAGCAGCTTCTTCTACACAATATTGTTCCCTTCATGTCCTTCAATGAGAACTGTGACGTTGCCTCTGTTTCCCCTGGAGAGAGCTGTGAGGAGCCTGCTGGGAGTAAACAGTGTTTGCAGGAGGTAGATGGCAACTTGTTTGTTTTCTTGTACTCAAGAATTATTCCCTGGAGATTCAGCAACACAGACAAATCTCATCATCTGGCATCTTCACATCTTGCCAACTGTGATGTTCCTGCTCTCTGCGTCTTTTGAGGCATGATGTAGACTGTTTATTCTAATAAAACCATATCAAAGCACCTCAGACCCAGTGGAGTTATTGAACCATGATCCTTGTCACAGTATTACCGTAGATCACATAGTATATGTGCAAAGGAAAAAAGAAAAGAATTACTGGAACAAATTTCATTATGCTGGTATAAACACACACACACACAGACATTTTCACATGACCAAACCACCAAGTCAAACCATTTTTAATGCGGGATATACTGAGGTCCAACTCGAAGCAGCACTATGACTTCACCCTGAAGAAAAGAAAGAAATACGTCCTGCAGGAAAACCTTTTAGAGCATAAGACCCACTTATTTAACCTGGCTTTTAACTAATATCTCTTAGACTGCTGATGTTTTAATGCTACATCTTTTACCATGGCTTTAATGCCATTCTTTTTATTTATTCATTTATCTATTTACTTTTTTTTATTTATACTTTTTTAATTCATTTTAATTCGACCCTGTGTCTTTTACTGATGTTCTTATGTCATTTTAGTCTTTTATCCTCTCTTTTATAGTCTTTTTTAGTCTTAGTTCATAATCTGGTGTTTCCTGGGGGCTGTGTGTGCGTGTGTATGTGTATGTGGGGGGGGTGGTATTGCTTTTTAAACAGCACTTTGCGCTGCATTCCCTTGCATGAAAAGTGCTTTATAAAGACTGATTTGATTTGATTGATTTGATTTGATTTGATATGTTTGTGTGGGTAAACAGTGGTTTTGCAAAACACTATGACATAGAGGGTAACACTTAAATTTTCTTACATAATAAAAAAAAAAAAAAAAAAAACTCGGAGAAGCTTTGCAGTTTGTTTGCAATGGGCTGTGTGAACAACCTGTGACACTGAGCAGCCAAAGTCAATGTCAGATGCACCTATGACGCCCAATCACCATTGCCACAGCCCACGATGCTGACTAAGGTGCTTGTCATGGGGTCGGGCAAGCAGTCGTATCCCAATTGTTGTTTTCACTCTTTTAATCAAATTATTCGCGACACCTCCTGGTGTTAGCATCCTTTGATCCTTGTTACCTGCAGCCATCACAACAAGTGTCAACTAGCGACATTGTGGCTTCTGTTGTATGGGTTGTCACTTTCCAGAAATCCAAGCACTGACTGTAGCACTGAAATTAGGCCAAAACCTCCATTTAAGTAGACTGACAAAGAAATCTTCATTACTCACTACACATTTTTGCTCACTTTAACAAATTGAACGTACATGTGCCCTCTGGTGTCTCGGCAGAGACAAAAAAACAGGCTGCTCCTCTGAGTCAGGACAACATGCCACATAACAGTGAAACAACGGGCACCGCCATCAATATTTTCCGATCAGTCAATGAGGCGAATATCTGCCGATACTGATGTTCAGATGATGCATTGGTGCATCCCTAGAACTGGTGCCAAAAGACAAGTCAACAGACAAACCACAGCTATCTGTGATATTAATCAGTGATCAGCACAGCGTATGCCCATTCATCAATTCATTGATGAATGGGCGTGCTCCCTTCCCTAACTGCCCACTTGTATTTGTTAACTGTGTTTGGCTAGGCATTATGGGTTCAAAGTCAGGACAAGGCCCCAGCAAAGCACAAAGGAGCTACAATTGGGTTATTTTGGGAGTTGTGAGGCCCACTATGGGTATTGGGGGGGGGGTGAATCTGGGAGAATGATTCGCAGCCATGAGCTCGCTGGGTGACCACAAGTATCAACACAACAATTCATCAGGCCATACATCAGTTGAGGCTGAGAGCTTCAGTGTGGTGTCCCATTAAAATCTCTGTGCCCTTTTTACCTCTTTGAATCTTTCCTCTTGTCCGTTTTTACTGCTCCTCTGGCCCCCTGGCCAATATCCAACTTCCTCCCTTTTATGAAGTTGCACAGCGGTCGGCCTAATGAGAGAAAGCTGAGTGAGTGTGCATTGATTGATTTCATTGACCATTGAATTTTATGCTCGTTTAATTCAAAAGTTTAAAAATAAAATTCAGGCCGCTGATGGACTGTGTCAACAGACGACCAAGTCAAGTTTGGACGATTTGACAAAAAAAGAACAAAAAAAAAAAAAAAAATTGTGACAGACTGTGGTGACCTGACATATACCCCCGGGTTTTATTCAAGTTGCATTAGCAGCTTCTAAAGCATCATGTGCAATGAAGAGAAAAATAAATGAACAGGATGGATGAGAACAAAGATGCAATAACACGCTGGAAGGCTCAGGCCTGAAGGAAAGACCCTGCCAAACAGTTTACAAATCCCCCCTGGGTGAACATGTCCGTGTATTACAGGCTCCTGTCATCTTATTTGATAAGATCATAGAACAGTGGCATTAATAAACCCATCAGTATCCATTAGCCTGACAACACCCACAAATGTCCACAAACAAGCAAGCTTTCCCAGTGCCAGCTTGTGCTAAATGATGGGAGGAAGTTGGAAAGTCTGAGCTGAGCTAAATGAGCTTATTAATGAGAGTACAAGAGGCTAGCTTGAGACAAATAAAGAACAACACCAAAATGTTCCCAAACTTTGATAAGATGGTTACATGCAAGTTGGCTCGTAAGCTTAGCAGTATAATGGGCTGGACTCCATTCAGGAAGCATCAGTTTGACTACCTAATTAATCCAGAAAAAGAAAAGGAACCTGTCAGCAAACGTTTTTCACAAGTAACAGAATATGAAGTGTTCCTGAGGTTGTCCTGAAAAGACTAGTGTGAAAAATAATTGACATTAACACATGCCGTATAAATGATAAATCGTGCTTCTACAGAAGCTCAAGTAATTTCTGCAGCATCTCATTGCTCAGTCTGGTTTAACACTAAAGACCCAGTGCTATATTCCATTTCTGAGGATATAGCTATTAATAAGATATTAAGATTGCAAACTGGCGGAAAATTTCCAAAGTTTCTGGATATTTACCAGTAATTTTTTTGAAATTTACAGAGAATTTTGGAAATTTTCCGGAAACTTTCCGAAATTTTGGAAATTTTGGAAATTTTGGAAATTTTCCGAAATTTCACGGGAATTTTGCAACCCTAATATTAATAACATATTAATTAATAACATTTTTTTAAAAGACTTGTATGTTCTGAATTTCATGATTAAGAAGTTCAACCAACCACACAACCTCAAATCTTTTAACTAGAATTTTAATACTGAATGAATGACCTGGAAATTGAATGTTTTCTCACTTGTCACCTTTAAAGGGATAGTTCAGTTTTTTTGATGTGGGGTTTTGAGGTACACATGGCCACTAAGTATAATATCTGCAGTAGAAAGGCCTCTGCCCCTCTGGGCAGAAGCCCAGAGGGGCAGAGGCCTTTCAAAAAAACTGAACTAGCCCTTTATAGGTAGTAGCACATAAAGTCTATATTTTGTGTTTCTACACTAACACTCTCCAGGCTGGAGAGGTGGCTGCAGAAAGTTTCCTCAGTGATGATAAACAGCAGCTACGATCGGTCTGACTTCGGTCTTTTGTAATTGATTCCAGTGTTGTGGTATGAGACATGATCCATGCAACCGCAACATCAGCAGTTTGATTACAGCCAGGGACCTGGAGACAACAGATGTTGACGGGTTTCACTGTCGCATAAGACAAAAAAGTGTTACTCCATCTGCACAGTGGAGACATTAGAGCCAACAGTCAGGTGGACCTGCCATTACTCTAACATCTGGCTCAAATGCAAAGAAATACCAGCGTCAAAGTTAGTGCTATCAGAAGTTATCGATAACATTAAAGCATTACAGATTTACACTTTACAAACTAATTGAATTTCAAACTCTGCCTGGCTGAATGGGGCCAGCCCCTCAGACCACACTCAGAGGTGGTGTGGGCCCCATGTGTTTGCGGTCTTTCAGGAGGGTGAAGAAGACAGATCTTTGCGGGGCCTCCTCCAACATCCTCTGCCTCAGTCTGATCTTTACACTTCTCTGTGCTTTCCATACAATGATTTACTTTCTATTTACTACAGTATCAACATTGACTGCCATATTGATTTTTCGGTTCTGTTTTGTTTTGTTCTCTTTCTCTCTACCAGTATCTCTCTGTGTGCGACGTGAAATCAGTGGAGCTGTATAAAGTGTTTACACAATTAAAATATCCACAGCAGAGCACCTCTTAATTTATTATTTAATGACCCCCATCAGCTGCCACTGGCACAGAGTCGATTTTTGTAGGAAAAGATTACAAAATCTCTCTGTACCTGCCCATGATTTCTATTTTGTGCATCACGATCCCACAAGATATAATCAGCAGACACTTAAGCCCCACAGATGTGCACAAACACAAACTGTGAGACTGTTACTTAAATTTACCACAGGTGTTTCAGCTGAAAGGAGGAGGAGAGGGAGTTCACTCAATCAATGAGGATACTCCACCGTCTAAACCATTGAATATAAACGTCGGTGAAAATCAAACGGGTGTAACTTAAATCATGTTGCTCCGTCTATAAATAGCCTGCTGGTCGGGAAGCAGAGAGTTGATTTACATCACACTGAAAACACCATCAAGAGTCAACATCACACCACAGAGTCACTTGAACACTTCCTCTGTGGTCAGGGTGCTCCTGGTGGGCAGCGCACGGCGACTTTCAAGTCACACCAGTTACTCAAGACGCAACCCATCGCATGGCTGCGGTGCATTGTGATGTATTGACCCCATGCATTTCTCTACAATGAGCTTCCTAGTCTGACTGGGTGTGAGGAGATGTCTGTCTGTTTTGTCTTTTCTATGGATGCTCCTTCCTGTAACATCAGTGCCTACCTTATGGGAAAAAATATAGTCGACTTCAGAAAATGACAGGCTCCCATATGAATAAAATGATGCTCAACTGCGAAACACAGAGCGAAACAACAACGAAGACGCTGTTTTCCATCTTCAGCAGTCAGCACATCATCCTCTAAGAGGAGCCCTCTGAGCCAGGTTTTTAAGGCGGCCGTGACCTTGTTTCTGTGGGGCCTGCAGTTTACAAGCGCACTCCCCCAGAGCTTGTAATGCTGAGGGAATAGTTTCCGCTAGCAAAAGCTTAAAGGAGTGTTACCAGAGCAGGACACACACACACACACACACACACACACACAGCCCTGCTGCTGCTGCTGCTGCTGTGTTTACACTTCATGAAGACACAAGTTTACACCCAAAGCTGTGGCAACAGTGGTTCAACCTCAGCACAAACCTCCATCACACAAACACTGCTTTCTCCTCACACACACACACACACACGCGCGCGCGCGCGTCTGGTTGTGTTATGTGAAGAAATGTGTGTAGAGGACAGACTTGAGCACATCAAGACGAGGAAGACAGGGTTCCTATAAAAGGAACAGGTTTACTTGTGAACCAAACAGCTGTGTGTGTGTGTGTGTGTGTGAGAGAGAGAGAGAGAGAGAGAGAGACACCGAGCTGCCACTCGGGAGGAAACGCTGGGACATGGTGTGGCGCTGTGCAGCAGCTCAGCTTGTGACTAATGACAGAGAAAAGTTGCAGAGACACGGACAGTAACACGCTCATAGTTGTCCTCTGCTGCGACGTGACAACCGTCGGAGTTACAGACGATGGAGCAAACAGTGAGCCGAGCCGAGCCGAGCCGAGCCGAGCTAACGTCGCCGAGTAACAACAATGTCAAAACATTTTAAAGCCGCTACAAACTGTTAAAGAAATAAACAAACAACGTGTGTGTGTTGCGCAACAGCTCATACTTCCCATCTGCCGAGTGTGAAAGTCAGGTCTGACGACTAACTGTGAGTGAGTGTGACTGCGAGGAGAACAGCGCACACACCAAACTACAAGATGACCAGATTTCCTCCAGGTCCTCTCTCCAGCTCAGGTCACACACACATACACATACACACACACACACACACACACTCACGCAGCTCAGTGACTGCTGTGTCGCACAAAGGCGACACACGAAGAGAAGAAACGCTACCTGAACTCTTCACCTCTCGGCGCACAGCCCGTGTTTCTGCCGGTCTCCACAGGCATCCACAGTCAGGAGTTTAGGACCCGTCGGTACTGTACAGACCATTGAGCCAGCCGCTCCGCCATACTGAATTAATCACGTGTCACACAACCGCCCGTGTTTCCGTGGGAGGCGGGGTCTGCTGGACGGGATGACTGACAGCTGGGAGGGAGGCATAGACTATAGAAAAAGGGAAGTCAGTTGATGTCTGTGCGAGTGGATACATGAGTGAAGACTGTCACTCTGCCGTGAAGCAGGCCACACACACACACACACACACACACACACACACACAGGTCTGTCTGGAGTGTAGCCTTGTTATTAATGGATTGGTCTGATGTCTGTGCTTCATCCAGTTTTTAAATGTTGTGTTATAACTGTGGCAGTCAATGTGTTTTATTACCCAGGTTATCACTGTAATATTAATCTATTGTGTCAAAAAAGAGAGAGTAAAGCTCAGAGTCTTAAAGAGGTCTATTCTGGTTTGTTGTTATTGTTTTTGTTGTTGTTGTTGTTGTTTACATCAATTGTTTACACCAA
This sequence comes from Caranx ignobilis, assembly GCA_021432705.1. Classification (NCBI taxonomy): domain Eukaryota; kingdom Metazoa; phylum Chordata; class Actinopteri; order Carangiformes; family Carangidae; genus Caranx; species Caranx ignobilis. Next base: position 18,598,511 of record MU269983.1, read on the forward strand.
TGTTCAGCAAATATCAGCAATTGGCGACGAAATGTTGAAGTCAAGATCTCAGTGTAGAGTCTCTCCAGCAGCACAGCTCAACAGTCTCCTGACTGCCATAAGATGTAGATGTAGGTTCTGATCGGTGGATGTCAAGTATTTAAGAAAATAGATTCAAAATAAGGCAGAAAAAACTTGATTCTATAATATGCAACAAAAGCCAAGGTCACTGTTTACTGAAACTCTCTGTATGACTCTCCTCCAACACAACAGATAATGTCGACTTCCAAGACCTTTACCATCACAAACCTGCAAAGTTCAATGCACCAGTGCCTGCATATTCTTGTGAAGCCTCTGCTTGCCTCACCTTTTTCTCTTTAAACTGGTGATTTCCAGGCAGCCTTTTCCAGACTGACTTTCCCTAACTGCAGGAGAACATGTGTCAACTTGTCACACACAGCAGTTGGTTTAAGAGTTAGGTGGAGAGACATATAAGAGCAGATTTTCCAGTTGAGGAAAGTGAGACATGTGTTCTTTCGGCAAAGCACTACAAGTTAGCTAAAAGCAATTTTGCACCACTGTTGGTGGTGAAAATGATCATCTGCCTCCAGGAAGATACAAAATATGGTGATGGAACATTTGCCAATAAAAAATGCTGTTAGAAACATTGGATTTATCACAACTAGCTCTAAACAGCTTAAACTGTCATAAAGCAGATTATTTCAGGGAACAGCTCCACAGCGAGAAAACTAAAGCTGTAACTGATGTGTGTGCACGAGCAAGGCGCTGACACCTCACCCTGTGCTCCTGCTTTTGATTACCTTTATTTTCACTTTGTCTGCCATGCATTTTTTTTTTTTACTCAGTAGGTGAGAAGATCACTTGCTTCAAAGCAAAAAAAAAGCTGGTGGTTGGTGGCAGGTGGTGTCAGGTTGTCGGCACAGTGAGGATTCAGAAGTAACTGTTTCAGTTCTTTCACATGAAGAAGAGAACCAATAAATTCCCACTAAATGTTTTTCACTTGTGTCATTGTACAACAACTGGTTCATTATGTCACAAATGCTAGTAAATGCAAATTCTTTTCCATGATGCATCTTCATAACAGTAACAGTGGCTGTGAACGACGTAACACAGGGCTGCTGTGTGAACTCTGAACCTTCAGTGGGTCTTGATCCACACAAGTCAAAATAAGACTTGAAGATACTAGTTGATAGGAGTGGGTTATAATTTATCTAGCCTATATTCGGTAATCTTTTTGAAATAAACTTGTCACAGTAGGTAAGATATAATTTTAGAGCAGAGATATTTTCTTTATTTTAGAAAGAAAAAAACCTTTGAAACAGACAGTAACTCTGTCCAACAAGAAAGCCTTTCATTATCAAATCACATCTTTCCCCAAGTATTAATAAAGAGATGTCAACACACAGACAGTTGCACATATCTTTCAGCTTAAACAAACACAGACATCACTGACAGACGCTACCTTGAAAACAAAAACGACACTATCAGTGAAGACAAGAAATGATGCTTGCTGGCAAACCAGTTTGGATCTGAGAATCTCTTCAACTCCTTCAAACACCATCAGAGCTGTGGGATTAGACAGGAAACACTTGTGTATACCCACAGATAGAGCCAGAATCAGCTTCATTGGCCAACATGACTCCAGTTAAACATGCTCTTACTGTAAGTACCTGCATAGTAAGTGACAGAAATTAACATAAAGAGAAGAAACAAAATTGTCAATGCACAATTATAGAGAACAGACAGAAATAAGTATATACAAGAAAGATGAGTGGGCATATACAATATGACTGTAGGGTGTGTGGAGCAGCTGCTCTGTGTATAGATAGATAGATGTATATGTCCTCCAACAGTGTTCAGTGCTGATCATCATCAGTGATGAGGAGGCAGTGATTCAAGTAGTGCACAACAGTAAACTGTATTTTCCTTCCATGCTTGAGCAGACACCTGATATAAACACATGCAGCAACACCAGGACCAGGGCTGTGTAAACACTGGTGCTCTAGCTTTAAGAGTGGGGACCCATCTGAAAAGAAGTGGAGCAACTCAACCCGGTGGAGCTGGTGTCTAAAGAAAACACTGACAGCATAATAAGCATCCACTCCGGCAGGCCTGTCTACATAAGCAAGTAAAGAAAGCTGATTTGAACATAGATGGGACAATTCAACCCGGCCACAGTCTCCTCCAAAAGCAGGCCGCTGACAACATAATAAGTATCCTCTGAAACGTGTCCGTGGCTGTGTAAAATGGGATGCATCCAGAGTTTATCTGCTGTAACAAAAGCAGATATGGCTCACACATGATGCTATACCATCAGCTCTTACAGCGCAGGCACAGAGGACTGTATTAGTCCTCAGCCAGTAGTACTGCAGCACACTTTACATATGCTACCAATGTGAATATACAAGAATTCATGTTTTTCTGTTGTAAAATGCACAGAGGACAAGTTGCAGCGTACACTGAATTTCTCTGTATGCTTCTCTTGTGACATCAAAGAGACCCAGAGTGAGTAAAATGTTCCTTTGTGCTCGAGACAGCTCACATCCTCCTGCTCAGAATGTATTCTGCTTTACTACAACTCTAATAAGATTCACTTTCTATTCAACATGTGGTTCTCTGTTTCTGTTTCTCTCTAATAGCAGATCCATGCAGTGTTATCTGAACTTGCTCATTTACTGGGAAGTATGATTATTTACTGTCTTACTAAGAGTTAGGTGAGAACACTGATAATTCCTGTCTATGCGTTGAATTTGAGACTAAAGCCAGCAGGTGGTTAGCTGGACTTTAACATGACATAATGATTTTGTAATGAGAGCGGTAAAGCTGCTAGTTGGCTAACCTGCTTCCAGACTCTATCTGAGCTATAGTGAACATGCCACTGGTGACAGCTATATACACTGACACACATAGAGAATGGTACTGAACCTGTCATTTAACTTATCCTGTGGGTTTCTTTGCACTTATGATCACATCAACTGAAGATCATTCAAAGAACATTTTCCTCTGTGTGGTCACTGCAGTCTGGGTCGCTCCGCTGCTCTGCCCCTCCACCGCCAGCGTCAAGGCCCTGTCTGAATTCCATTTCAAATGGGATAAGTATATTTACTGTGATAGAATTTTAACATGTAAATTAGGTTACATAGTTTTCTTTAAATTAAAAGTTCCTGAGTTGTGTTAGCTTGTGGCTTTTAGGACTGAAAGGGGGAAAAATAAAGTGTACAACAATATCTTCTGACAACATTTACCAAGCATTTCATAAAACACCCAAATGTCATCTTCTCTGTCAGTTCATTTGACAGAGAAAAGTGACAAAAGTGATTGTTACTTTTCTTTTTTTAGAGTTTGAATGACAAGAAAATGTGGAAAGAGAGACTTTTTCACACCTCTGCTGGCACCTGTCTTGTGAGTCTTGTCAGAATCACTGACACCTGTCTCAGCTCCAGAAAAATACAATGACAGTAAACAGAGGCTTTTATTAGGAAATGTAATTTGATGTCAAATGAAAAAACATTAATACTATGACAAACCTGTATGTTGTTGTTGGTAAAGACCCTGAAGCTGCGTTGAAGACTTTGACGTCATGTTGATCCATCAAAGTGATGTTAAAGAAAAGCTAAATGAGTTACTGTCTTCACAGTGGCACTTTTTTCACTGTCATCTCCTCTGTGATACTTCTAAAGAAAACTTTGTGTCTCAGGTGTCTGAGCAGTTGAAGCTTTCTGTCGACTCACTGGAGAAGGTTTGACAGTTTGAATTCACTTTGTCACTTGTTGTTGAGTGCATAGCACCATTCCTCTGTTCTGGCCCTAATGGTGAAAACTATCTTCACTAAGGCAGATCAGTCGGGTGAGAATGATTTGAGAGGAACTGAATAATTAATTATCAGTAATTAATAAAGCTTTAGTATTGTTCCTGACTTGCAAGTCATTTGGGATATACAGTGTCGCCCATAAAGTTGGAATATTATATTTATTTATTTATTTATTTTTACCTGTTCTCATGAAATGATTGTGACATATGTGACATATTCTTGAGAGATGAAGTGTATATCTTCTCAAAACTTTATCGATCAATCTCTTCCAAACATATCACTGTGAAAATTAACCCACAATGAACCTTTATAGTAGAAATAAACAGAGGAATGTGTCTGAAAGCAAAATGGGCAACCATGTAAAATCACATTCACCCAGGCTGAAAGGGCAACAGCTACTAAGCAGCTGAGTGTGGAACAAAGTTGTTAAAGCTCATTTAATATAAAATTGTTGCCACTTGATTTAATTTTTCTTAAGTACAAATTAGTAGATCTTCCATTCAAAGGACTCCATGCTCTGGGTATGACATTGTGGGGAGTGGGAGTGAACCCTCATGTCCAAGCACTCCTGTGGTTTTTGAAGAGATGACATGAAAAACAGCCAGTGTTGAGGAAAGGTCAGTGAGGGCTTGACAGACAACTGCAGTGCACACGAGACACAACTTTATTTGCTGTGTCCAATTCATCATGAACCATAAGGGTGAGGAGAAATAGGACACAAATTCAATGTGAGATGATAATTAAGGGGGCCAGAATGATCCAGGCAGCTTTCACTTTCGATTCACATGAACATAAAGTGACAGAGAGACAGATGAGCAGACAGACACACACACACACACACATAGGCTGGAGGCGAAGTCCTTTAACATAATAGTTGTTAAGTGATGCCCTGCCAATATCAAGAAACACATGGCAACATAAAACACAGAAACAGGTTTCATACCAAACAGAAGCCCATCCGCTTTAGTTTACTTTATGCCAGGAAAAACAATATGCATTTTGTATTTGTCACACAAAAACACTAATAAGCTGCAACTAATACCTCTCTGCTAACAAAAACAGCTTGTTCCACCAAACACTGTCAACAACTCTGCAGAAGTGCCAGTGCAGGCCTCTCAAAACACCTGCTTCGTCAAATCCCTCTGCTCTTCTTCCAAACACGACTGGTGATTTTATTTGAGCTCCCAAGTCATCCAAGATCTGCAGGAAACACACACTGTACCGTATATGACTTCACTGTAATATTGCTTTGACAGCAGCGGATGGATTTCCTGTACGGCGTGATGGGAAGATCAATTTTTCCAATCCCACGATAGCCCAGTGTTCTCCAGAGAGTACAGCTTTATCTTTTAGGAGATAAGCTACCGTTGGCACATTTGCACGCTGTAGGTTAATACAATTCAAACTGGGAGAGACGAGCAGAGGGTGGATGCCAGGGCATGCAAATGTGGCACACATGATAAACAGGAGAAATTGCCGGTACTGCCGTGAACTGCTGTTAGAGAACAGGGTTTTACTTGTTACCCTTTTGGAATAATCTAATCATTTCCCTCTTTTCCATTATCTTATTTAATTTCAAGATTTTAGCCACCCACAGAAGAGGGGAAAAGGCTAACAGGGCGTGTGTTTGTGCATCCAGCTAACTTAATTAAGGCCCAGGGTTGTAGTCCTTTCTCAGTGTGTTGATGTGGTCCAGTGGTCCAGCACAAAGACGACTTTCTTTCAGATTCAAGTGATTTTTTTTTTCATCCAAGACAGTGAAGATCAAGTTTTGTGACAATAGATTGCTACAGTATGCAAGATGCATGACCTCGTAATGACTGCTATAGGTCAGCTGATACTGTGGAAATGGGCCTGCAGGCTGTAATTTGTTCCTCCATCACATCAGTTGTTAGATCTAAACAGAGAAGGAAGACAACAGGGAACAGTTATTAAGGAGTTCATGTCACAGGGGTAAAACCCATGATACAGAAAATCCTCATGATGTTACAGTTCTGAGGCACTGAGCTGGTCAGGATGATTTCCAGTGAAACTGTGGCCGTGTCTGTGATTTTGATCCTTCATTCATATTTAGAGGTTTATTTTTTAAAGCAGAATGTTTTTGGCCTCCTCTCTCGCCAAGAAAAAGGATAATGAAAACAAGTGTCAAAGAAACGTCAAGGCACAGGTGCGTGAGGAGATTTCAGGAATGCTGAAAATAGAATCAATTAGACTAGAACACAATGAAACACAAATATCAACCTGACTCAGAATACACACAAGTGGTTTTATAATATGTAAATTCTCCTCAGATTCCGGTTTAAAGAAAGGATAACCAACAGCTCACCATAATGTATATCCTTCCTCCACAGTTTAAGGTGCAGTAAATGGATAAGAGGGATTAATGGTATCCCAGTCACAAAACACCAGCCAATCCTGTTAAGCCAAGCCAGGCACGGTTGCAGTAGTTCAGATGTGTATGGCTTCAGTGATCCCTCGTGGGTCTCCTGACACAGAGGATCCCTCAGATGACTCTTATCATGTCTGCCTCCGTATGACCCATCTCCCCATTGTATGCTCCCTGTGTTTCATTCTCTCTCTCTTTTCCTTCTTCATTGCAGTTCTTACAGTAATGCTCTGTTGGCATCACCGTAGACCAGTATGTATTCTCTCTCTCATTTCCTCCCCTTACTTTATATTTTGTTATTCCAGCTACAGTTTTTACCATAGTTCATAACTTAAAATAAATAACTCCTGATATCCATCCTATCCATTTTAAGTTGTAGTACATACATGATTCATTTGAGCCTCATGAAACAACATATGTAAATGTAAAATCTTGTTTCCAGAGTATATTTCAGAAATTATAGAATTTATCCATAATCTGTCAGTTTAGCTCATTAGGAAGTCCATCTGTGAATCCCATGCCGTGTCACTCTCAGTTCACTAATGCTGAGGTCCTGTGATGATGAGATGTCACTGAATGGACAATGATATCCATTCTTCTTTGCCAGCTGAACAAATGCTCAATTTATACAACATCCATCTAGCAAATCCCTCCTAGATTTACCGCAAAAGACTGAAGAGTTGGCTTCTCACCTTTCTGAGGAGTGTTTTTCATTAGAACTGGCTTAAGGGTTCAGCATTAGGATATGACATGTGTTATATCATTTCATTAGGTGTATATTTGTGTTTGGAGTTTTTTTTCTGTGGTATAACAGCTGTGGGTCCCCTGGCCCCGAAAACCCACACAGAACCTGAAACAAGGAATCTACAATATGATGTTTACTGTAAGTCTAAGCCTCAAGTCAACAGCTTCACATGTTCCAGACTACTTGCTTGTCCAAAACCCACACAATGATGCTTCTCAGGAACTAAGAGGTGTAAGAGGTGTGGAGAACACTACCAGCAGACTCATGGCCCTGTGACAGTGTGATAAACAGGATGCTACTCTAATCCAGCAACAACACCAACAGAGCTGGGGAAATAACAGTGAGGTGGTTAAGGGACTGATGATTCTTATTTTCACCACAGTGCAATCTCCACACCAGATGTGAGCAGCTTTACTATGGTAACACTGGATTATCATCTATTACATAACTGGGGCTGTACACTTAAACCCATTGGATAAAGAGTCACATTGTGCAGGTTTTGTTGCCTGCTTGTAGAGTATAGGCAGGACACATTGCGCCACATTAGTGCGCTGGTGTGTTATTTGAATAACAAACACATTAGTGAGTATTTGTGCCAAATACTCACTTATTGTGCATTAAATAAATTATGCTATTGCCAGTTATGTATTAATGAATATGTAAACACAGCTTCAAAAACCAAGTTATGTGAAACAGATAACCCAAATAAAATAAAATAACTAAAATAACCCTTGAACCATACAGCCATAATCACACCATCTCATTAAATCATACTTAAGAGACACAGATAATGGAAAAATGTTTGCACTAATGTGGCAGCACATGTACAGTACTCCAATATACCATTATGAGTCTATACACATTCTCCAGTACATGCAATACTTCTTTGTTAAGTTATCTCTCATCTATCAAAGGGATTCAGAGCAATCAGCTGTTGAAGCCAATTAAGAATGACTTTTTCTTCTAATTACTCAGCAGCAGAGAGTTTATCCTGTAACATGTATGGTCAGAGTGGTCTGTCTATCTTATTGTAGCTACATCCAGTTCACAAACGTCAAGATAACCTCCACCATGCTCAAGCCCCAGCAGCAGATCGACTCTAAATCAGTGTGTGATTGTCTTAGGGGGAGGTGACCTTTGAAACAAGAGCCACCCGTGGAATTTAAGTGTTTCACCTTCACTACTAATTGCATAAGTGGTTGATTAATACCTAAGAAATGTACACCATGTTGTATAATTTTAAAACTGCAGGTGTCTGCCGTTGCAGCTAAGTGGTCTAGGAGGAAAATTTCAGGGAGAAGTGGTGTCACTAACTTGTTAGTAAGACACATTCAGATTTGTATGAGTGCAACAAAAATAAGAGAGTTTATGGCAGAAAGTATGTGTGAAGTGAACTAAGGTTTTGCAGCGCCTGTCTCATGGGCAGGCTTTACAGATCGGGTCATTTTGAAGAAGCGATAAATCCATTGCACTCTGATAAACCATATCGTGTTCACCTCAGTTCACAGAAGGAGCCAAACAGTGAACACCTACAGGGAATTTCACTGTGCTCCAGTCAACAGTGAAATCCATCAGGGCTGATGTATTTCTTGCCGTGAATTAGGCTACAATGTTCCCCAGTGAAATTTTACCTCAGTTAATCCTTTTTGCTTAACAAAAACACTCTTATAGAGAACCACATGAAACATTTTGATTATGCTCTCAAATAAAGGAAAGCAATTAAGCAGAGAATTAGTGTTCACAGTGGAGCTGAGCCACATGTTACCCCAGGTACTTTCATTTAGGCAATCTGTTTAGTGAGTGATGTACAGCTGATCTAGTTAGACCTGATGAAACGTTCAAGCCATCCTCAGGGGGACATGAATGTCTGCGGCTAATTTCATAACAATCCATCTTGTGGTTGTTGTGATGTTTCAATAACAGGTTGGCAAAGAAAGTCAAAAGTCTTTCTGCTGGGCTGCAAGGAAAGTCTTGGAGAGTTTGACTATTCAATCAGAGACTATGATTTCTTATTTTCTTTTCACTGACACTTTCTCTGTTTAAATATCTATAAATGGACCTCAGCAGACCACAGATCAGTGTTCTCTCTGTGGTCTGGTGTTTGGTGATGTTTTGCATGTGTAAAAATCCCTGTGCTACTATCGCTGAAACTGACCTTCAGTTTTATTTCATACAAAATGCTCTTTACCAAATACACTGGTAGACTCACTGTTTGGTGGAAATAAACCTGTTGTCTGGGTTACAATTGTTGGGAACACGTTTTGTCAATCCAGGAAGTGTGACGATCAAATCTTTACTACAGGGAGCGCAAAGCACAAACTGTTGACACCTCAGATCAGTGGTCCATGTACAAACATACCTTTGATTAACTTTAGGGAACTGTCCTGGTTTTGTGAAACACTGACGTGAGAACATAACCTGTCTTGTGAATGAATTATTTCACAACATTAATTCAGTTCAACCACATTTGACTCTTGTCTCACATGTGCCGCAGCAGAAGCAGTGAATGGTATATGAGTCATTTGATGACTCATTTGAATTCACTGGGCAGCTCCATTCACTTGTTCCTCTTTCCATTTTTTTACATTTTTCTCTTTATCGCAGAGTAAAAGAATAAGAACAATGTGCAGACAGAGGGAGAGAGAGCGAGAGAGATGGCATGTGACTGCATGTGACAAATGTCACCAGCTTGGATACTGTGAAGTAGAACCAGAAAGAAGAGCCGATGAATGATGATAATGTTTCTCTTTACAATTTTCAAGAACAGACACCTGATCCAGTGTTGTTTCACACTCATAGGTAAGTCAGCATTAAGTTCAGATGGTGAGAATTGAACCATGGGTGTGCGGCTATTTATTATGAAAAGACAATATTTTCTTATGCTGTCATTCTTATAACTGTACTGTAGTGTACATGCTACCCCCATGTCTCGTAGAACTAATTAGATCCCTCTTCCCTGTGATGACCCTGAAAGTTCCTGAGCGTTTGTTTGTTTGTTTGTTTTGAGTGGGGAGAGTGCAGCACAGGTTCTCCGCAGCAGGGTGAGTGTGCCCAGCAGGAGAATGGCGGACTGCATCCTGTCATGGTGGGGCTTGCGCTAATTGTTTCCTGGAGACCAGTGCTACACCAGACAGCCAGACCTAATTAGGATTTTCAAACAGTCCCAACCTGCCAGACGAAGTTGTTTAAGTCCGCTCTATGAGCAGAGGAGCACAGTGACTTTGCAGCAGTGCTGTCAGAAACGTACAGTTATGAATCCGCTTGTCATGACACATGCTGTTGCATAATGGTCTGACTGTTTATTGAATGGAGGTTGTCTACTATTTTGGTTATAAATACTCAGCTGAGAAAAGTGTTGTTGTTTTTAACTTCAGATGATAAAATGACTGAATCTTTCATTTGCTGAAAGTGAACTGTTTCTTACAACATCTTTGTTAGTGTCTACCCTCCCTCTGTGTTTGTCCGCAGGGTCGGCGTAAAAATATTCCCGAAAAAGTGAAATGTAGTAACAAAAACAGACTGTGGTCACTCAAATCTCTCATTTTACATCTGAAAATGAAGCATTACAGTCTTCTGAGACTCTAAACTGGCTTTGGCACTTAGTAAACATTGGTGAACGGTCTGTAAGCCAAGCTGTATGCCAGCTGTTGTGTGCCATCCTGCCGAATGCCCTTTGAAGTGCCTCAGCCAACCAGGCTGCATGAAGAATGAGCCAAGATGGGCCGAGGATGCCAAATGGCATAGCTACTGCCATGTCAGTACCCTAACAATAAAATGTAATCGATCTCTGAAACAGCAACAGTGTTATGGGTAATACTGCATCACATGTCTGACCAGAATTTTCCCCGCAAGGACTGTGAGGATTATTAGACAGGGCACAAGTACATCTGGTGAGTGTAAGAGACTGGCATGTTCAGAGGAAATAGCAGTAGGCACAGCGGTCTCCACAACACAACAGGACCCCTCTTTTCAATTTCCTGCTCCAGTTTCCATTCCTGCTTTATTTCGTGCAGGGACCTGTAAAGTGGGATTTGTGAAGGAAGAATGCAACATTTAGCAGATATGGCACCGCAGAGCACAAAACAAGGAAATTGATTCTGTCAAAGGCAATATTTGTGATAATGATCTCAATAAAAACATAGGGTGATTTCAAACAGGGTTAGCAGGAGTCCCTCTGGAGATTTTACTCCTAACACAGCAGTGGTCTCTAACTGGCTTTAAAACGAGTGCTGTACACTTCAAGCTTTACACCAGCCAGTTACCTGGTGTGTGTTTTATTTCCTTATTCAAAATAAAGCTTGTCTTTAGAAGTTTGACATGAGCCTTGAGTTAAGTGATGTTGATGTACATATTTTTTCCAGTTTGATTTAGCGGCCAACAAGTCACATCTGGATGGCAGATGTCAGTGTTTTCATAAGCTGTATCTAATGAGTTGTATCCACACTGTCAGAGGCCTTCATCTGAACAAACATAGACCACGAACTTTCATTTTTGTCAGTATGAATAGGACTTTGCTGAATCTAGTTTTTGGTATCAGTGGCAATATGGCAGCATATGAAGACTGGATAACAGTAGCCAACATCTATCTAATTAGATACACAATGTGTAACATTAAAAATAATGTCATTAGGTGTATTAATGTTCCAGTTTTAATCCCACCTCTGCTTTCATGTCTTTACCAGTGTTAATTGGATGTAGGCAGAAACACCAACAAAAGGGACTGTGATGAATAAATGTACTGATCAGAACATTTTACAGACAGGTTTATAAATAAAGTATGAATAAACCAGTCAGTGCTCTCTAGTGGAAAAATGATGTAGTGCAAAAATAGCCAAGTTACCTTTTAAATTTAATGCAAATTAAACCAAATTTCAAGGAAATTAAAAAAAAAAAAAAAAAAAAAAAAAAAGGATATCATATAAATCAATAATCCTTTCAATGTACTGCAGTCTGTATGTGAATATTAGGGCTTGGACGCATTAAGATACACAGCTGGAGGCGCTAATCTTCCAGTTGGGGGCCATTAAAGCATTGCAGAAAAGGAGGCTACGATGTGATGACATAATTAGAAAAGCTCCAGTCGCTCCACACAGATCTGGTGTTTTCATCTGCAGTTATTTTTAGTCTCTTCATCAGAGAAGAAGCTTCAGTGGTCGATTAAGTCATAGACTCACTGTACATCATGATTAATTCACTAATTCTGTTGCAATCTGTTTCATTTTGCTTTTAATGGTACAACTTTTTCACCCCCACCCCAAAATAACTTTTTTTTTTGGTAATGTTTCAACTTTTCTCAGTCAAGCCAGTGGATTGGTGGATTGTGTTGCAAAACCACTGTAAACAGAGCTTATCGGATCTGTACAGCAGTTTCTTCTTATTCCTTGTCAGAGACAGACAGTGACACAAATACAGTTGTTGTCTATCAGCAGGCACATGGGCCTGGCTGAGCTTTAAAAACAAGACACAAGATACCGACAGCGTGCACGTGCTTCAGTAATTAGACTCATAAAAGTAACACACATCAACATGTTCACCAACCTGGACTACCACATCTAAAGTTGCCATGGGAAACAGACACAACACCCAACAACCATTTGCTAAACTAATTATTTACAGATGGTATATTTGAATATGTTTTCTAACTTTTTTTTCCCAATTCATAGGCGTAGTGACACCTGGGGAGTCATGATGGGAACCTCTGAAAGACTGACAGAGATTTTTATGTGATGCGTAGTCTTTTGAAATTGTCCTTAATGATGTGGGATTCAAATCATTTTGTATTTTTCCTTATTGTTCAAAAATTACAGTGGCGCCTCGTATAACCTTAAGCTCTAATGTTGCAGATGGTGCTGGCTTTGGCTCAGCTGGAAACATTCCTACAGTTTCACATTGCAATTATTGGAATGAAAATATTCCCTCTACATTTTGGTAGGCTCCAGTTCCAGCAGCCCATCCCACATTTTTTTTTTTTTTTAAACAATAATGTTTTCCTGATCTAGTATTTCAATAAAGAAGATTTCATCCACTTCCCTGGGAAGAATAGAAAACACTCCCACTTTTCCAGAGAAAAAAAAACACCATTTGCTTTTTTAAAGTGTAATTTAAGTGCTCAGTGTGTGTTAGACGAGATCACAACATCAGACGAAAACTCCAGATTTAAAGTGCCTGTCACACAAAGCCAGGATGTACAGGAATGAGGAATCAAAACAGGAGAGCAAAGTGCAAACTATTTTCTTTCCAACTTTGAAAAACTCTTGCGAAGAGTAAGTGTTCCATCCTGTGCTCATAAAAGCCGACAGCCTACCCGGGAGTAAAGATGGCATGCAGCAGTTTGTAATCACCATCACTCTGCCTCCATGACACTATAGGGAGACTTCCACACAGCAAGCATTTGATTAAAGCAACAGCAGAGCATCAAGTCTCATTTTTGTGCCACTGCCACACGAGGGATGGAGAGGTGGCACAGAGGAGCAGATGTGTGGTTCATTTCTTCTGTTTGGTTCTTTGTGCAATGAAGATGTGATGGACCCGCGTGAAGAACCACTGTCTCCAGGGGCCAAAAACATCCTGTAATGTCACAACCACTATGATATAAGATGAAAATCAAATGTCAGGTGAAAAAGTTGTTTCCAGTAAGAAGTTATGAGTGCACCATGACTTATCTGAACGTAAGCACATTATCCACGCTACATCCATATCTGCTTAAGTGAAGGTAGTTTGTGATTTATAATTTTATTGGTGCATTAAGTTGAGTGTTGTACAGTGTTACACCATATTTTTTTTGAAAGACTTATTTGTGCACTTCAGAGGAGGAATAATTTTTTAGCGTGCACTTCGAGTATAAAATCAAATGTCGAGAAAAAACTCAAAATGTTGAGAATAAAGTCAAGATACAATTACATGAACATGTTAGTTTGACAACTACAAATACTTATGATACACGTGATAAGACTTCAGTTAAGTGTGCAGTTGCATAACTTCAGAAACTGACTGTTACCATTACACTCCAAGGATGCATGCAATAGTCAGTCACACTCCACTTCTAATTTAATAGAGAGAGAAAATCTTGACTTCACTCTTGACATTGTATTTCAACTTTATTCTCAAAGTCAGGGCCCTAATAAAAGGCCCCTAATACCCTTCCATGTATAAAAGAAGCATGTGAGTGGTGTTAACTTTTGAGAATCTATTTTTCCATTTCAAGGCTTTATCTCGTTTTAGTTTAGTTGAGGTCTACCAGACTGTTGCTGTCAGTGAGTGTAATACCTGTGTACTCACTCATTTACACCTCGACAGATACAAACAAACAGCAGCTCATCATATTTAATTCACGGCTCATGCTGTTTTCAGTTAATTCATATCAGCTTCAGCTCCTCAGTTGAGCAGAGTCTTACAGGAATGTGTAGAAGTGACAGATCAGCAGGCTCTCATACATGTGCAAGTCATCAAACTTTTATAAAAGTCATTCAACTTGACCTAAAACCATTTCATGAAAACTCTGAGTCAATGTGTTTTCCTCCAGTCTGACTCATACCCCATCTGGACAGACTCTGGGGTTTCAGATATTGAACAGACCCCTTGTTGATCAGAGCTGCAGAGGAGCGAGCAGGGGAGAGCATGCAGAACAGACACCCACCGAGAGTTAATGCGTATATCCTGTTGAGAAGATGGGTCGCCCTGGAGACCAGACGTAGGTATCCTAGCAGGAGAGCAGAGAGGATGTGCAGTTGCCCTGCTAACCCCTCAGTCAAAGAGGAGCTGTTTGTGTGGATCATGTTATTGAGTGGGAAAGACATGCAGAGTCTTATCTGAATGGTTCCTTCAGGCTCTGACTTTTTTTGAAACAAATGCCCAGAGGTGTTGGTTTGTGTCCAGAAATGTGCTGGTTCAACAATCTCCAGCACACATACAGTTAAGTTCAGGAAGGGGATGATGGAAGGGCTTTGTTTATTAATCATTTTGATTCAAAACTCACACTCCCTGCTGATTATGTGATTATGTTTCATGTTTTTTTTTTGTCATTTGCATTTAAATTTACCAGTTGATAACACTGTTTGCCTTAGTTTTGTTTCAGTTAAATTTTAATATTTAAACGTGTGAAACTGCTACATGTTGAACCAACACTGTCGCTGTCAGTGTACACTAAGAAATTGATTTGCTGGCGCCATCAAGAGGCCAGTCAGCGGCACTGAAGTGGTACAGATTCAGATTCTTTATTTCACAGAATAAATACTGTAAACACTGAAGCTGACTGAAGCAAAATATAATCAATAATGCATCATTCAGTGACAGCACAGAAACTACTGGAATGAAACAGGCACTAGTACAACTGACTGAAACATAGATCCATTCACATTCAACGTCTATCTGATTTAGTGAAACAGCATGTAATTCATTCCTTATAATGAAGGACTTTAGCTAAGTTTCATAAAATTGCTAAAATTGAATTTCTCATTCTGCTTGGAACCTACTATGAATAAAAAACGTCATACAACAAGTCAACAAAAAGTCATATTGTATGAACTCAGCAGGAACCCAGGTGAGTATTTGGAACATCATCTGGACCTGGATAAAAAGCAGCTAAACCCTGACAGATTGTTCTTGGATGTTGATGCAGATTTGACTCCTTTTCCAAACCTTCCTCACATCCTTTCCATTCTAACAGCTTCTACAGTTGCTCTCTTAAACCTCCTCTTTGTTTTCAGGAGCCCATACACAACAAAGGTGATCCCTAGTGCACTTAGAAGAAGAAGCACAAAGATGGTATAAAGGGCCACTTCAGCATCATGAGGTGACAGCTCCAGACCCAGGAAGTCCACCACGTTCAGAGGAAGAATAGGGATAGTTGTGTGAACCGTGGTCTCAGTGGTCACTGTGGTCACTGTGGGGGAAGTTGTAGCTGTTGCAACATAGGAGCAGGATATTGGCCAGTTCCATTAATGATATTTGCATTTGGATAAGCGTCAGTCTAACAGTGTGCATTTGTTTTCATAGCGTAAAAAAAATGTGTGCTGTTGCAATTGTTTTTGAACGTATGAACTTAGTATTAGATTACCTTCAGAATCAGGGTTCAAACACTCATGGGGCCCGAGCGCTGGGTCTGGGAAGCCATTGCAGGTGACGATAGAGGCGTAGCGCAAGGCAGAGTTTTTAGGGATGCGTGGAAGTGTAGGGTTGGAGCGGTTCACATAGAAAAGTCCAAATCGCTCAGAGTAGCCTGCAGCCCACTCAAAGTTGTCCATTAACGACCAGGCTGTGTAGCCTCTCAGATCGACTCCATCCACAACATGGGCTAAAAAGCATTAATGACAACATTGATAATGACTGCATTTGAAATGCATGTGCATACATAAATAAACAATTAGGATAATTATTTGCTCATATGCCATAATAATGTATTTGTCATTGGGATTTTTTATCCAAATATTTAGTGGCTATGGTACCTTTCAGGGCCTGGTTAATGTAGTTCTCATAATAATGTGTTCTGTGGATGTCATTTAAGTCCACTTCTCCTCTTTCTGAGACCCCATTCTCTGTGACATAGATGGGTGGGTTTCCATATTCATCTTTAATGAACTTCAGGATTTTCCTGAATCCAAATGGAGTGATCTTCAACCAGAAGGAACCAGTTTCAATCCAGGTGCGGTCATGTGTGGTTTTAGTACCCCTGGGTATTAAATTGGATATTTGGTATCTGCCATTAAACAGCTGAACAAAGATTTTCAAGGTGTCATTCTTTCATTCAAGCCTACCTGTCACCTTCATAATCCTGCTGATTTCCCAGATCAACAGGAGATGAAAGAACTGTGGTGTAATGGTTAAAGCCAAAGTAATCATGAGTCCCTTTAATCCTCTTGATTTCCTCAGGAGTGAACTCAGGAAGCCTGTGTTAGAGAGAGGCCTTTTGTAAAACACAATCATCAATTAATGATAATTAATGTTGTTCTCCCAGTCCTTCCACCCCCAAAATCATTTGTCTGTCACTCATAGTTTAATGAAACAAACCACAAACAAAACTGGTGGTGGAAGTTTAGATAGAGTATGTCAGAATGTGTTGATTGATTGAGGGTTCAATACAAAGTGTATAGTCTATGTCTGTGTATGCCTCAATAACATACTTCCATGTGATAGAATAAATTCCATTACCGTGATTGTGGGAGACCTGCGGCAAGGCTTCTTTTGCGAATGATAGTTTTCATTAAGTCAGGATAATCACCATTGAAGATAGGATGGGCAAACCAGCCAATGAAGAACTGCAGAATAAATCATATTATATATTACACTAAAAGGCAGCTTAGTCTCCACTAGAAGTACAGTTTATGTATGTATGTATGTATTTACCTGCAGGTAGCGCCTGGCTGCGTCCACATCCTCCTGCTTGTATGGGTTCTGTGGCTCCACCCAATCAGAATTAATGGTAATAGAGATGAGGCCACCCTGCGATGCACGGTACTTGTCATTGTACAGGTGCCAAGCCTCAGCGTGAGCCTTGATTAGGTTGTGAGCTGCCATGTACTGCTTACCCACAATGCCTGAAAGATTCAAAGCATTAACAAGTACATTTTTTATCATGCAGTGGAAGGACATACATACAACTCACACTACATGTACAGGATATGCTTTCTTTGTTCATTTTGTTGTTTTTTGTTTTTTTTTCAGAAATCTTAATGGGGTCTAAAAGTTGAACTAAAAAATTTAGCTTAGTTAATGCCCCCAATATTTTTTCCTCTGATTTCCAGCCTTAACAAATTTTTTGTTAGAGTATCCCAGCATACACTGATCAGTTTACAAATCAAATCAATCTCAGTTTACCATAGACAATATATGTTACCATTTTTGTATGTACATTTTTTAAAGAAATCCCACAGATTTTGTACCGGTCAAAGGAAGTACCTCAACCAAATTACCTGGAGCAAAGGTACCATATCCATAACCAAGGTTTGCCACAATGTATGGTTCATTTAAAGTGATCCAGAACTTCACTCGGCTTCCAAGTTGGCTGAATAAAACATCAGCATAATCTCTAAATCTGTCAACAATGGTTTCATTCTCCCAGCCCCCTACTTTCTGTAGGGCCAGGGGAAGATCCCAGTGGTATAGTGTAACCTGAAGAGAAGAGGGAGCAAAATGTTAATATATATGCACTTTTAACACAGGTGATTTTTTTTTTTTTTTTTTTTTTTTTGCTTTGGGACCAAAATATACTTAGTTAAGATAATCCTTTTAAGCAGCATGCACTGCTGATATTTTGATACTACGACTTTCAAAGTCAGGAATCTTCACCTACACATGTGAATGAATATCATACCTAACTGAATGTCTGGTACCGTAATATCAACAACAAAACTGCCTACCTGTGGCTGAATATTAGCAGCTTCCAAAGCATCCAGTAATCTACGGTAGTAGTTCAAACCAGGTTCATTGATGTGGTTATTGGTGCCATCAGGAAGCACCCTGGGCCAGGATACAGAGAAGCGATAGTGGGATACCTTCAGCTTCTTCAGCACCTCCACATCCTTGTCAATCTTGTTGTAACTATCACAAGCAATATCACCATTGTCACTGTTGGCCACTCTCAAAGGAGTATGGGCAAACATGTCCCAAATACTCAAACCCTTTCCATGGCTTCTCCAGCTCCCTTCAATCTGAAGTGCAAGAAAAGTAATACTTCATTACCAGCCATGGGAAACACTCATCCATTAGCACTGAAAGATGACCCAAAGCATACTCTGTGTGATCGTCACCAATATGCTGGCATTACCTACCTGATAAGAAGCACTTGCCGTACTCCAATTAAAGCTTTTGGGAAAGTGTCCATAAAGCATCGTCTCATCATCTGGTAATGGGAAACCATTGTCTCTCATGACCTGATAATAATAGTGAGCTGACCGTTTGGGTGTTCTTGGCCTGTTTGGGTTGGTGAAGTCCACATGGTGTAGCCCAAATCCAACTTTGTAACCATTAAGCCACTCAAACGAATCCATGAGAGATGTTGCGATGTATCCTTTCACCTTTACACCATCAAGATTCTGAGCTGCATATATTACGATGATAATCAATAAAAAAAAAAAAAAAAAAAAAAAGTTGAAATTTGTGGATGTTGTACATTATGTTTTGTATAATGCGACAAAGTATGGTGACTGGTATAAGTGATCAGTAAGTGTACATTTCTGTACATTTCTGTATATTTCTGTCATCTGATTTTATTGATCTAAAAATCTGATCTGATCAAATAATTGATGTTTGCACTCACCTTTTAAAGCCTCATCAACATAGGTCTTGTAATAAAACACTCTTTCTGTGTCATCAACTGTAGTCTTAGTATTTGTAGCTACTCCATTTTCAGTAACATAAATCTCTGGATTTCCATACTCTTCCTTGATCCAGTTGAGGAGTCTTCTCAAGCCCCATGCTACAGCTCTTTGGTTACTGATGGCAGTAGTTGGTGAATCACCTTCCTCTGCTTCTGTCAAATCAAGGTCATATTTATAAGATTGAGGGGAAAGTCTCAAGGTAGCATGGCTCACTATCTTTGTAGTGTAGTGATTTACACAGAAAACATCAGCAGTTCCCCTGATGAAGCGCTTTTCTTCTTCAGTGAAGGAAGGTAGTCTTGACTGTGAAAGACTTTGGAGTTCACTTTTGTTTCCAACTTGCCACTTCACTGCATCGGGATAGTCACCATTCTTGAAAATAGGATGAGCAAACCAGCCCAGTTGGAACTGCAGAGCACGGTCAGCAGCCACCACTTCTCTGGGAACATCAACGTCTTTCGGTTCAATCCAATCAGCATTGAGGGCAATGGATACTAGTCCACCTTGGGATTTGCGATACCTACCATCATATGTGTGGTAGGCTTGGGCGTGAGCTTTAATCAGATTGTGGGCAACTCTGTATGGTGCAACTCCTGGATTTTTAACATTTGGTGGAATCTCTCCAAGTCCATACCCTGACCATGCAATTGTGTAAGGCTGGTTGAAGGTCATCCAAAATTTCACTCTGTCTCCAAAAGTGGCAAAGCAGAAGTCACAAAAGTCACTGAATATGTTAACCATGTCTACATTGTCCCATCCACCCAGGTTCTGCAAAGCTTGGGGGAGGTCCCAATGATAAAGTGTCACCATGGGAGTAATGTTATATGCTACAAGGCCATCAATGAGTCTGTTGTAGTAGTCTACACCTTTCTGGTTCAGTGATGTACGTCGACCATCAGGAAAGATCCTGGACCAGGACAGAGAGAATCTGTACGACTTAACCCTCAGGGCTCGCAGCATGTAGAGGTCTTCATCAAGTCTGTGGTAGCTGTCACAGGCCACATCTCCGCTGGCCACGCTGCCAGGTTTATGCGTGAATGTATCCCAGATGCTGGGCCCCTTCCCATCTGCATTCCAGCCACCTTCAATCTGGTAGGCTGATGATGATACCCCCCAACTGAAACCATGTGGGAAGGTACCATAGTGGTAGACTTTTCTCTGGAATTTGGATTGTTTTGAGAATTTCCTCCAAACATCCTTGGCATGTGATGGCACAGTGGAGGGTGGCAAGAAAGAAATTTTATTTGACCCCATGTTTTGCGGTTCTGGTGTATCAAAGAAATGTTTTTTGGAAGCAAAACCATTTTTCTCAATGACTTGAGAGTAAAAGTAGGCAGACTGCTTTGGTGTCCTGGGTCTGTCAGGCAGGTCAAAGTTGACATGGTGGAGTCCAAACCGTTCACTGTAGCCTTGTGGACCCTCAAAACCATCCATGAGTGACTGGACAGTAAACCTCTGCACATTTATTCCATCCAAGTGTATAGCTGTTGAGACAGTAAAGACACTCTAAAAATCTTAACGTGACCTTCTATGAGTCAATAAGTCTTTTAAAAACCTGAAATCAAAAAAGACATGATCACTTTTTTACAGGGTACAGCACTCAAAAACAATAATTCAATTTAATTGTGATTTGTCTAAAATGTTTATAAAACCAACTATTGTGTCAACAGCTGGAAACAACATACCTTTCAGGGCCTCATTGATGTAACTCCTCATGTACTCTATTCTGCTGGTATCATTAAAAATGTCACCACTGTGCTCAGTGGGCAGCCCATTCCCTGTTATATGGATAGGCACTCTGCTAACATTCACATACTCTGTGGAAATGTAGTTCAGGAGCCTTCGGAGACCCCAAGGTGTTGAATATATCCAGTCAGAGGCTGTCGATGACCATGATGGGTCTACATGTGCCTGGAAGTCACCAACCCCCTGAGGACCAGGGGTGCAGCCTCCATCATTGTTTTTGACCAACCGGGAGGTATAGTGGTTTAACCCTAAGAAGTCAGCTGTTCCTTGTATCCTCTTTCTCTCTTCAGCAGTGAAACCTGGAAGTCTTGCAGGCTCAGAGTCAGGACACTGTCTTCTTTTCTCTTCAACTTGAGTCTTGAGTGCTGCAGGATAATCTCCATCTACAAAAATTGGATGTGCAAACCAGCCCAGCATGAACTGGAGGTAGCGATCAGCAGCTGCTATGTCTTCAGGTCTGGATGAGTTCATGGGTTCAGCCCAGTCAGAGTTTAATGCAATGCCCACTTTCCCTCCTTGTTTTATCCGGTACTTGTCATTGTAGACATGCCAGGCCTCAGCATGGGACTTGAGTATATTGTGAGTGACCTGAGAAGGCAAAACAACTGAGTCACTCAGAATGACAAAGAAACAGTGTATAGTTACATTAAAGCAATGACATCACTCTCACCTGATAGGATGAAACCACGTAGTCCTTTACTCCAGGGGGATGCTCACCAGTGCCATAGCCAGCATGGCTCACTACCCAGGGGCTACTGAACGTGTTCCAGGTCTTGACCCTGTCTCCAAACCTGGAGAAGCAGAAGTCTGCGTAGTCCTTGAAGGCTTCAATAATGGAAGTGTTGGTCCATCCACCATAGTCCTGGAGTGCCTGAGGCAGATCCCAGTGGTAGAGAGTGACAACAGGCTGTATACCAGATTCTGTGAGTGCATTGATGAGCTGATCATAGTAGAGAGCCCCTTTCTCTGAGTGGCTGCCTCTGTAGCCTGAGGGGAATATACGAGCCCAGGAGATGGAAAACTGGTAGGTGTTCACGTGAAGACCTCTCAGGAGATAGACGTCGTAATCGGCTTTGTGAAAACTGTCACAAGCTACATCAGCTGTCTGATTCTCAAAGGCCAGACTTTTGTGACCAAAGCGGTCCCAGATGGTCTCTCCCTTCCCACCTTCTGACCAACCACCTTCAACCTTGAAGGATTCACTAGAGGTGGCCCATTGGAAGTCATGAGGGAAGGATTCTTTGAGGAAGGCATCTCGCTCAGATGAGGTCGTGGTGGTAAAACTGCTCCATGTTTTGCAATAGGCCATGGAACATGATGTTAGAAGATTGTTTCGGTTGGAGGTAACATCCCTTTGATGTAATTGCCTTAAGAAAAAAAGGAAAGATGATGAAATTGAGATGAGCTGGGAATATCAAATCCAAAAAACACTCTAACCTAAATGCAATTAATAATCAGATCCACATAGTCAAAATATAACTTTGTTACCACACTTTGCAATTGCATTGGTTTCCAAACATTGTCAGTCAGAATAATTCAAGTTCCCATCTATTGCAGTATACACACATATGATATGGATACCCATACTTTAAATAATTATTGTGGGAAAGAGATCTCCACTGATTTCAGATCTTCAGACACATAATTTCCATTCTCAGGAAAAACAAGCAGTCTATATTCTTATTGCTAAGCCTCACCGTAACACCAGGACACCATTTTCACATTTTTTCATAAAGCACATTGCTCTTGCTGTTCACATCTCTCCATTATCACTCTGTAATTAAACATCTGACTGCATATGACATTACATGTTAGTCTGTTTCTAACATAATTAAAATACATTATCATATATTTAATCACAACGACAACAAACTATTAAGCATCACTATAGGTATATTAGACAAAATATGTGATCAAAAAATCAAATAAAAGACATGCACATCTCACCAGGAAAAGGCAGGTGCTGAGTTAATTGTTGTATCATAAGAAAAGGGATGAATGACTCACAACTCTGCAGGACTTCATGCAAAATAAATAATTTATTGCACTGTGACGTACATTTTGAGCTGAGTATGCGCTTCGTCAGTACAAAATATGTGACCCAAGACTATATAGAACCAAATGCATCCATTTCATGCTCCCTCTGTTTTAACTCCACACTTTAGCCCTCACTTTGGGCATCATTAGTTGTGTCACCTCCCATTTGCATGTTCATGTTCAACTATTAATAATGAATTATAAACTCCATATTCATACGTGTGTTTTTGCTTAAATTAGACTATCACAGATGAACACACAAAAATGGTCATAGATATGTGACACAGTGTATTCCAGATTAAATTAATGACTTTCTATATGAATTACCATACCTTTTTGTATTGGAGTCAGCTGGACGTAACATATCCACCATGTCAAACCCAATAACATTTTCATCTGCACTGCTCAATGCTGTAAAAGTATAAAATTGTGTCAGAAACATCATTTAATAAATGCATGTGATCTTTAACATTATAAAATTATCATTCCTTTTTTAAAACCTTTTTTCATGGCATTACATAACAATTGTAAACAAGGAGCAATCTTAATTGATCAAATGTAATTGATCTGTTGTGTGACTTGATTTAGGACTTAAAGTTTTAAGGATGATGACTGTGACTCTTAAACAAAGCAATACCTTTTAATATCTCAGGATCTGACCGGAAGTGATCAGAAGCACAGTTATTGATGTTCACCTCATAAAAGAGAACTGGTTTCTTTCCACAACTTTTCTAAGAAAGTAGAAACATTCAGTGTATGTAAAACATGATAACGACAGTCACTGTATAGGACAGAAAACTGTGCTTTGTACCATGACAGTTTGCAGCTCCTGAGCCAGGTTCTGTCCAGAGGTGCAGTCATATTGAACTTTGATTGACAGGAAATCTAAATCCCCCTGAAAGACAGATGCATGTTTGAGTGTAGTTAAGTGTAAAATTCATATCCCTTGTTTCTCATGCAAATGAGATAAAATTCACATGTTTAAAAAAAGAGCTTTATCTGTTAGAAGGATTTTAATCTTTTAACAGTTTATATTTGATGCCACTGTGTGATCGCACCAGTTGTTGGGTGGTACAGATGATTGGGATTTCACTGCCCTGTACTCCAACTGATACTTGTCCTTCTGCAAAAAATATATTTGAATTCAGTTATTAATTTACTTTCCCCAGTGAGACAGAGTTCACATTGTCCTCACCCCTGAATCACCTCATCCTCCTTATCATTACCTTTGGAGATAAGCCAAATACGTAGATATGTAGATATTATCTCAACAAGCACTGTCATAATCACTGTGCATCTAATAAAACTGGACAATTACAGCCCAGAAGAGGATGAATTCAGTCTCTAGTGGTGTCAGTTAACCTCTAAACTAAGAGAAATCAGGAAACCATTAAAGGAGATGTGCATCAAATGTTGTGAAATATACCCTTATTTTTCACTTCCTTGTGTTTGCATGTTTTTGAGGTTTCACTAATGTGTTGGAGGAAGCACAACATTAGAGACACAAAGCAAAGACAAGAGCATAAACTGTCTCAAGAAATAGCACATTCTCCTGCCATTTCTAAATAATAAATGAACAGATGTTTTTGTTTTTTTGTGAAATGACTGTGAAAAAATTTTGTGAAAAAATACACATCTCCTACCTTTCCCAGGAAACAGCTGGTGGTAACGGCCATAGATCCTAGTGTGTGCTTCCACAGCATTTTGCAGCTCAGCACCCTTCAGCTCATCCAGACTGCTCAGTGTGACCCAGGAGTCCCCCAGTGCTCCGAACTCCCCAAACACAAACTCTGCATACTGCTGGAACATGTCCACCAGCTCCTGGCTCTCCCAGCCTCCATACCTTGATCTCAGAGTGACTGGCACTGTGGAGTCATGAAGAACAACCAGGGGCTCAAGGCCCACCTCCAGCAACTCTCTCAGCAGGGTCTGGTAACAGGTGACCACAGCCTGTTGGGGCTGGCTGGGGAGGCCTGTAGGTAGAAGCTGAGCCCATGACAGTGGCACTTTGAAATGGGTGACCCCTCTGCTCTGGAGGTGCTCAAAGTACTGTCTAGAGTCAGGAGGTAGAGAGTGACTGCAGTCAAAGGGGTCCAGCAATGACCCTTCAGATGGTTTTCCTTTCAGGCCTTTTACCTGCTCATTGGTGAAGGGACCAACAAGAAACATGGCCTGAGTGTCATGTTCCTGTGATATGCACCCACACAGAGTAAACAAACACAGAGGGAGAAGTCTCCCCAGTAGCATCATATTGTCAGCGTGAGGGGAAGTGATTAAGCCCTTGGGTAGCTAAGCTTTTATAGTGGTCCTGTCTCAGTCTAAGCAGTGTTTCATAATATTCACTACTGTATACTGGGATCAGCATGCTTTATGGTGTGTTTGGTAAGAGTGGTCATAGCCTTGAAAGCTCAGATAAAGCACAAAG
Organism: Caranx ignobilis; assembly: GCA_021432705.1. Lineage (NCBI taxonomy): Eukaryota > Metazoa > Chordata > Actinopteri > Carangiformes > Carangidae > Caranx > Caranx ignobilis. Next base: position 18,623,975 of record MU269983.1, read on the forward strand.
GGTCAAAAAGGAGGCAAGGGAGATTTATGAAGAGCAGTGACAAACACGTGTGTAGAGGTCAAGGAGAAAATACTAAGAAAAAACTGTGTGTTAACACTGACTGTCCATGGAGTGTGTTAGATCCCCAGTAATTAGCCCCTTAACAAGGCTTATTACTGGACCAGCTCTCCGTTTAAAGGGTATATTCTCTAGTTCTAACAGGGTCTGACCTGAGTAAAAATTCTAAAGTGTTTAAGCTGGTGACGAGGAAACTCACCTAGCTCCTCACTGCCTTCATCCGAACGTCTATCCCACTTCCCAAAGCCACTACTCCTGGTAGAGCAGCCCCGCCACCCAGGAACAGTCACTCGACACGACCGTTAACGGCAGCTTTCCTCTTATGATCTGGGCTCTTGTTATATCTGTGGGAGCAGGTATTGCCCACTCCTAGTAGAGGTCAAGAGCATCCTGAAATCCTTCTGCCGGGGTTAGTCAAGCTGTGTGGCTTTATGCCTCCTGGACCTGGTCTTACAAGTGCAGTCTTCACTGGGCTGAAAAAACCCAGTGAGGAGTGATCGGCTCTGGACTTAGGGTTGCCTCGGGGTTCTTTCTTCACCAGGCTGAGACCCCCACTGAGGAATAACCAGCCCTGGACTTAGCAACCCAAATCTTCACCAGGCTGAACCACCCAAGAGGGGAAATTCAGCTCTGGACTTAGAGTGCTTCACGTCACCAGGCCGAGCAAACCTTAAAAGAGCAGATTCAGCTATGGGCTTAGAGCAGTGATCTTCACCAGGAGCAGCCGACCCCAGTGGCAGGGAGAGTGGGGATCCCCAAGAGCCAATCACTGGTAGCAAGTATTTTTCGGTTGGATTCTTCTCTTGCTACCAATACTCGGGGTCCTCGCAGGCAGACAATCTTGTCTCACGACATATGTTCTGTCCGGTCCTAAACACACTCCCCCAAATCACTGTCAACCACCTTCTTTTATGCCTAAATCAGCCAATATCCTTCCTGCTTCACAGATCGATTTCCCCATCTCCCTGCCCTGATTCATCTCTTATACGGTCAATGGTTCCTCCTCACGTAGGGAGTGAGGTACTTTCCTCTTCACCTCTCCATGACCTAACTCCCCTCAGAGGCCTAGATGCTGTTGTCATCAGTTCCTGAAGCCTCCTCCTCAGCCTGCCTCACCCTATTCCCGATCTCAGTGTATATTTACCATTATACACCTCGACCTTTGCCCTACCACTCTCATTAGTAGTTCAAAAGGTTACAGACATCATTTTCACCATATCCCAGGTTTCAACACAAACTTCAAAATATCCCAGGTTTCAACACAAACTTCACAATATCCCAAAATCACCTATGACTATCTCACCCTAACTTTACCATTAGTTATAATTGTAAATCACACCTGACTATCTTTCCCTATCCTTAACATTGGGTACAGCATGAATCACACATTTAAGCACATATTCATTATAACCCCCCAAACTGCTCCTTCTCCTCCTGGAGGCCAAGCCCCAGAACCTCAACCATACTTGACAAGTGACAAGCAAGGCAGTAAGTATTGTGATATTATATTCAGCTCTCCACAGATCATTTTCTAACAATAAACATTACAGTTAAATATTTTTTTAGTTGCACACAAATGGATTTTCAGAATGTAAATAAATATTTTATTCATAAATGTGCCTGCATATAATAGGATAATGAGATTTATTATACTATCACACTTGTACCATAAGTGTCCAAGGTGAGTATTTCAGGAGGTTACTTTGTGTCATTTAAACACTTAAGGATTGTTTTGTGTTTTGAAGGAAAAGTGCTGCAAAATACATATCAGTGCCTGGTTCAATGAATCAATCACGTCCTCCAGCAGCTTGCAGGATGTATAAGTGCAGCGTGTATACTGTATTCAAATCTCATCTCTAACAACAGGATAATGTGTTTAAAAAGCTGGTTGCAGGTGCATATTGAATGGCCTGGAAACACAGGCAAATGATGCAGTAATTGCTTGACATGTGAGTCCAGAGTCTTCTGACTATCACACAGCTGCAGTAAAACACTATAAATTGCACAACTTAGATGTGATATTGATCTTAATTGTGTAACAATGCAATAACAGGAAAACATTGTTGATTTAAAGAGCATAGCTATCAGATGATAATATCAGTCCATCCTTTTCAAGCCACAATGAAGAACCTGTTGTGGGTTGCTGGGTGGCTGTGTGTCCTATGTTTGTATGGGTGTTGGAGCAGCACGGTGAATGGACAGGAGGACTTCATGCTTCTTGCTGGCCCTCTGAAAAAACAGCTGGAGAGAAGCTCAGACAGTGAAGCGGATGATGCCTTTGACTGCAGTCACTCTCTACCTCCTGACTCTAGACAGTACTTTGAGCACCTCCAGAGCAGAGGGGTCACCCATTTCAAAGTGCCACTGTCATGGGCTCAGCTTCTACCTACAGGCCTCCCCAGCCAGCCCCAACAGGCTGTGGTCACCTGTTACCAGACCCTGCTGAGAGAGTTGCTGGAGGTGGGCCTTGAGCCCCTGGTTGTTCTTCATGACTCCACAGTGCCAGTCACTCTGAGATCAAGGTATGGAGGCTGGGAGAGCCAGGAGCTGGTGGACATGTTCCAGCAGTATGCAGAGTTTGCCTTTCAAGAGTTCGGAGCACTGGCACAGTCATGGATCACACTGAGTGACTTGGATGATGTACTATGGCATGGCTTGGATTCTGTGCAAAATGTCCTTCAGCTCAACAGGAACATTTACCAGCTTTACCACGAAAGGTTTCCTGAGACAGGTAGGTAATACCAACAGCACAAGAGAAGAGGGTTAAATTCATAATTTACCAATTTAGTTCATATCTGATATGATGGATATGTGTGTTTTTTTTAATAGTGAAACTGAACAAGTTACAAATATTTTTGAAACTACAGAATGTGTAATCATCAACTTGAAAATTATGATCTCTTTATGACCTGCTGATACCGACACCCTTCACACCATTAGATTAACACGTGTGCTCAGATCGTATGTGTAGATTATCATGCTCATGTCAGCAGTCATTATAGTTGAGATCAATGAACCAAAGCAGTGTTTTTTGCTAAGATAAAGGGAAAGTGCAGTCACCTTGTGGAAATCCTATTCATTTGTGGTACTTGCATTAAGTTGTGTTACAAGTGTCTTGCTCATATGTTCACAGGGAGACATCTGTCAGTTGGGTTGAGAGCAAGAAATGAGGCTGTTCTGTCTCAGATCAAAGCTGCAACAGTAGTAAGATGCTTCTTCTGTTCTCTTTTGAACTTTCACCTTCCATTACATAACATACATCAGGGGTTAATCACACACTTAAAAATAGTTCAGCAACATGCAATTTTTGGTTCATTTTCAGGCATCACTTTTTAATTATACTTGGATACCTCTCAATAAGCTTGTTCACATATGGGAGTTTTGTTCAATAAGTAAAGACCTTAGGTGAAATCACTGCAGGAAAACTTGCTTTCTACTCGCATATAGGTGCCCTGGGGGTGCACTTAATTCACTTTTGATAAGTTAAACTGTATAAAACATCTTTAAAAACCAGCAGTGTATTATCTGACTGTCAGAGTAAGTTTTCAATCCATTGTTCTTTCAGAGGAGAATCAGCGTGGTGATGTGATGCTCCCACTATAAACAATTCAACTTCTTTCTCATTAGACTTCTCCAACAGTACTTAAATGCAGTTGTCTGTCTCTGCCCCCTTGTGGACATGAATCGTACTAACAACCCCCTGAGTGTTAACTGGGGTCAGATGCATCCACTGTATTTTACATGGACAGAAATTAAGTCCATGTGCACCTGTCCATAATGTTTCCCTGCACTGTTGCTACTGCCTGCTGTTTACTGGTGCAGAATCTTAAAAATAAAACACTTGCACACTTAGGACATTTTCAGAAACATATTTAGCAGTCAGAGACGGTATGTTTTGTTTTCCATTAAATGACAGGAGTGTGACAACAGACTACTTTGTATCCCCTCTGAAACAGATGGATTTCTTGTCAGTTCATATTGAATACAACTGTGCCTCCAATTCCGACTTTGCAAAGGAACTCAAGAACTTACAGGTACAGTGAACATTACAAGGTGTTATTGCTCTGTATTTCATAACTTACATGGCTCCCAGGCTGCAACCATATGCATCTTATTATGTGTTGCAGATGTCCACTCAGAACATGCCACTCCTGATATACAAGGTGACCTCACATGATTGTTCCTACAGTCAGTTCCAGCTCCTTGGTGATTTCCTGCAAGGTAAAGTCACTGCAGCTCAAAATTCTGACTAATAATCTCCTGTTGCCACTACATGTTTCTGTGTTCTCTGCCATCAAACAGAATACATATAAAATAAAGCAAAAGCTAGACTCTTAATGACATTGCTTTTGAAACACTAAACATAACTATGGCTTTCATGCCACTGAATATTGCATGCAGTTGCATTAGGGCACTAAAATCTAAGGTGTTTAAGGTGGAAACACAACAATACAATAACTACAATAAATCCAACTATTAAAAGTTTGACAAAACATCACAGAAATAACAAGACAATCTGACTGTGACTGTGTTTTGAACAACCAAAGAAGATAATAACTGAGACCAGGCTAGCCTGTTGTAAAGTGCACAATCATAAACATTTACAGTACACTAATCATGAAGTGTTATCATATGGTAGTGATTTGTGCAAATTGTTCTTGCTATATAGGCCAATAAAATTTTACGAGGAAAATCATGTGCCTGGTAAAGCACAGTCTTGAGACTTGTTTTTCTGTTTGACTTAATGTATCCAACAGAAATTCCACTAATTATACTATCACAAGTCATTAAAAGTGGACTGTGATAAAGAAGTTTCAAAATGTTGATGAGGAATAGTGTTTTATTGTTTGAGGGTTTTTTTTTTCAAAAGACAACAAACATTTTGCTAATACATCTACTTGAAAGACTAAAGTCTGTATTTCTGTGAATACTTCACAGTCCTGAACAAAAATGACATGAATATTGTGGGATCTGATGTGAAAGACATGTTAGGTAAGCTGAACATGGAGGACATTTGGGTCAGGTAAGAGGTTATCTTAACCTGCTATTGTTCAAATGTATTACAAGTTTTTTCATGTTATTTATATTTTATGGCCTCCATTTCACAGCTTTCAATTCTCTAAACCTGACAGCATTCCAGACTACACAGGGATGACAGAGTTCAAAAACAATTACCAGAGTGTGTGGGATAAATTCAAGTCCCAGATTACAACAGAGCGAGATGCCTTCCTCAAAGAATCCTTCCCTCATGACTTCCAATGGGCCACCTCCAGTGAATCCTTCAAGGTTGAAGGTGGTTGGTCAGAAGGTGGGAAGGGAGAGACCATCTGGGACCGCTTTGGTCACAAAAGTCTGGCCTTTGAGAATCAGACAGCTGATGTAGCTTGTGACAGTTTTCACAAAGCCGATTACGACGTCTATCTCCTGAGAGGTCTTCACGTGAACACCTACCAGTTTTCCATCTCCTGGGCTCGTATATTCCCCTCAGGCTACAGAGGCAGCCACTCAGAGAAAGGGGCTCTCTACTATGATCAGCTCATCAATGCACTCACAGAATCTGGTATACAGCCTGTTGTCACTCTCTACCACTGGGATCTGCCTCAGGCACTCCAGGACTATGGTGGATGGACCAACACTTCCATTATTGAAGCCTTCAAGGACTACGCAGACTTCTGCTTCTCCAGGTTTGGAGACAGGGTCAAGACCTGGAACACGTTCAGTAGCCCCTGGGTAGTGAGCCATGCTGGCTATGGCACTGGTGAGCATCCCCCTGGAGTAAAGGACTACGTGGTTTCACCCTATCAGGTGAGAGTGATGTCATTGCTTTAATGTAACTATACACTGTTACTTTGTCATTCTGAGTGACTCAGTTGTTTTGCCTTCTCAGGTCACTCACAATATACTCAAGTCCCATGCTGAGGCCTGGCATGTCTACAATGACAAGTACCGGATAAAACAAGGAGGGAAAGTGGGCATTGCATTAAACTCTGACTGGGCTGAACCCATGAACTCATCCAGACCTGAAGACATAGCAGCTGCTGATCGCTACCTCCAGTTCATGCTGGGCTGGTTTGCACATCCAATTTTTGTAGATGGAGATTATCCTGCAGCACTCAAGACTCAAGTTGAAGAGAAAAGAAGACAGTGTCCTGACTCTGAGCCTGCAAAACTTCCAGGTTTCACTGCTGAAGAGAGAAAGAGGATACAAGGAACAGCTGACTTCTTAGGGTTAAACCACTATACCTCCCGGTTGGTCAAAAACAATGATGGAGGCTGCACCCCTGGTCCTCAGGGGGTTGGTGACTTCCAGGCACATGTAGACCCATCATGGTCATCGACAGCCTCTGACTGGATATATTCAACACCTTGGGGTCTCCGAAGGCTCCTGAACTACATTTCCACAGAGTATGTGAATGTTAGCAGAGTGCCTATCCATATAACAGGGAATGGGATGCCCACTGAGCACAGTGGTGACATTTTTAATGATACCAGCAGAATAGAGTACATGAGGAGTTACATCAATGAGGCCCTGAAAGGTATGTTGTTTCCAGCTGTTGACACAATAGTTGGGTTTATAAACATTTTAGACAAATCACAATTAAATTGAATTATTGTTTTTGAGTGCTGTACCCTGTAAAAAAGTGATCATGTCTTTTTTGATTTCAGGTTTTTAAAAGACTTACTGACTCATAGAAGGTCACGTTAAGATTTTTAGAGTGTCTTTACTGTCTCAACAGCTATACACTTGGATGGAATAAATGTGCAGAGGTTTACTGTCCAGTCACTCATGGATGGTTTTGAGGGTCCACAAGGCTACAGTGAACGGTTTGGACTCCACCATGTCAACTTTGACCTGCCTGACAGACCCAGGACACCAAAGCAGTCTGCCTACTTTTACTCTCAAGTCATTGAGAAAAATGGTTTTGCTTCCAAAAAACATTTCTTTGATACGCCAGAACCGCAAAACATGGGGTCAAATAAAATTTCTTTCTTGCCACCCTCCACTGTGCCATCACATGCCAAGGATGTCTGGAGGAAATTCTCAAAACAATCCAAATTCCAGAGAAAAGTCTACCACTATGGTACCTTCCCACATGGTTTCAGTTGGGGGGTATCATCATCAGCCTACCAGATTGAAGGTGGCTGGAATGCAGATGGGAAGGGGCCCAGCATCTGGGATACATTCACGCATAAACCTGGCAGCGTGGCCAGCGGAGGTGTGGCCTGTGACAGCTACCACAGACTTGATGAAGACCTCTACATGCTGCGAGCCCTGAGGGTTAAGTCGTACAGATTCTCTCTGTCCTGGTCCAGGATCTTTCCTGATGGTCGACGTACATCACTGAACCAGAAAGGTGTAGACTACTACAACAGACTCATTGATGGCCTTGTAGCATATAACATTACTCCCATGGTGACACTTTATCATTGGGACCTCCCCCAAGCTTTGCAGAACCTGGGTGGATGGGACAATGTAGACATGGTTAACATATTCAGTGACTTTTGTGACTTCTGCTTTGCCACTTTTGGAGACAGAGTGAAATTTTGGATGACCTTCAACCAGCCTTACACAATTGCATGGTCAGGGTATGGACTTGGAGAGATTCCACCAAATGTTAAAAATCCAGGAGTTGCACCATACAGAGTTGCCCACAATCTGATTAAAGCTCACGCCCAAGCCTACCACACATATGATGATAGGTATCGCAAATCCCAAGGTGGACTAGTATCCATTGCCCTCAATGCTGATTGGATTGAACCGAAAGACGTTGATGTTCCCAGAGAAGTGGTGGCTGCTGACCGTGCTCTGCAGTTCCAACTGGGCTGGTTTGCTCATCCTATTTTCAAGAATGGTGACTATCCCGATGCAATGAAGTGGCAAGTTGGAAACAAAAGTGAACTCCAAAGTCTTTCACAGTCAAGACTACCTTCCTTCACTGAAGAAGAAAAGCGCTTCATCAGGGGAACTGCTGATGTTTTCTGTGTAAATCACTACACTACAAAGATAGTGAGCCATGCTACCTTGAGACTTTCCCCTCAATCTTATAAATATGACCTTGATTTGACAGAAGCAGAGGAAGGTGATTCACCAACTACTGCCATCAGTAACCAAAGAGCTGTAGCATGGGGCTTGAGAAGACTCCTCAACTGGATCAAGGAAGAGTATGGAAATCCAGAGATTTATGTTACTGAAAATGGAGTAGCTACAAATACTAAGACTACAGTTGATGACACAGAAAGAGTGTTTTATTACAAGACCTATGTTGATGAGGCTCTCAAAGGTACACTGATACCTTTCTTAACATTAATATGAATGATTGTCATGACTATAAAGATTTTCACATACTGTATTTCTCTGTGTTAATGTTTGACAACAGCTTTTGACCTTGATGGTGTCAAGGTGAAAGGATACATAGCAACATCTCTCATGGATTCGTTTGAGTGGCTTAATGGTTACAAAGTTGGATTTGGGCTACACCATGTGGACTTCACCAACCCAAACAGGCCAAGAACACCCAAGTACTCAGCTCATTTCTACTACCAGGTCATAAAGGACAATGGTTTCCCTACAACAGATGATGACAAGATGCTCTACGGACATTTTCGCAAAGATTTCATTTGGAGTACTGCAACAGCTTCATATCAGGTGAACTGCTGGACTTTCAAAAATGGATAAATAGGGAACTGCACATATATTCTTACCTCTCATTTTCTTTATCTCATTTCTGTTTCTCATTTACTGTTTCTAGATTGAAGGTGGCTGGAGAGCAGATGGAAAAGGTCTCAGCATCTGGGACAAGTTTGCTCACACTCCTCTCCGAGTTTTCAATGATGACGATGGGGACATTGCCTGTGACAGTTACAATAAAGTAGATGAGGATGTTGCTATATTGAAGCAACTCAAGGTGACTCATTATCGTTTCTCAATATCCTGGCCAAGGGTGCTTCCTGATGGCACCACCAAGCACATCAATGAGGCTGGACTCAAGTACTACCACAGACTGGTCGATGCACTGCTTGCTGCAAACATCCAACCTCATGTATTACTTTGTAATTCTTTTATAACCAGAATCTTTAATAATGTTCACAGCAAGTTGGTAAAATTTGTTAAATCCTCATTTTCTTTGCTACTAGATTACTCTCTACCACTGGGACCTTCCACAAGCTCTTCAGGATATTGGAGGTTGGGAGAATGAAACAATTATAACCAAATTCAGGGATTATGCTGACCTCATCTTTAGCCGTCTTGGGCACAAAGTGAAATTTTGGATCACCATTAATGAGCCATATAATATAGCCAATGTAGGCCATGGTTATGGAGCTGCTGCCCCAGGTATGACTATATAAAGTTCTGAAACTGAATCTGTATTTTTGTAAACAAATCCATCATCTATCTGACACTACAGTAATAAATCACATAGGTAAACAAAGCTGCAAATATGGCTATTGCTTTATGTGTGTCCAGGGATCAGTTTCCGCCCTGGCACCCTGCCCTACATTGTTGGTCACAACCTGCTTAAAGCTCATGCTGAGGCCTGGCATCTCTACAATGACAAATACCGTGCCAAACAGAAAGGAATCATTTCCATCACCATCAACTCTGACTGGTCTGAACCAAGAAATCCCTACAAGCAGGAGGACATTGACGCTGCAAGACGTGTGGTGCAGGTACATTTTTTTTAAATAAATTTAGAAGCTCTTCATCTGTAAGCACATTCTTTTTATATTTTATTAGAGACATACATGGTTTATTAGCTGGACTCTCCAATAATAATAATAATGTCTTCTTGTACAGTTTTATATTGGCTGGTTTGCTCATCCCGTATTTAATGGAGACTACAGTGACATGATGAAGACAATTATTCGAGAGCGAAGTTTAGCGGCTGGTCTGCCAAAATCTCGGTATTATAAAAACTATAGAAAAAAGGAAATGGAAAATTTGGTTACGTAATTTTTTCAGGTGAATTTTACTAAATTCCTATTTAACCTTATTGCCTCTAGGCTGCCCAAGTTTTCTCCTGATGAGATTAAAAGAATTAAGGGTACCTATGATTATTTTGGGTTCAACCATTACACCACTGTCCTGGCATTCCCTGTGGATTATGGAAACCTTCAGCACTATGATGCTGACAGGTAAGTAAACACCTACATACCCACAGTGTGGTCACCTCATGAGGTGTCCATGGCGTATTTCATGACAAAATCCAATTGATTTCATCCCATTTTATTGTGTTTTCCACTTCAACTTAGGTGTACTAGGAATAATATCATGTCACAAATGTAATCCTCACAGGGGTGCAGGGACAATTGCTGATCGTACCTGGCTGGATTCAGGATCATCCTGGCTAAAGGTCTCACCATTTGGATTCCGGAGGATTTTAAACTTTATCAAGGAGGAGTATGGAAATCCACCTATTATCATCACTGAGAATGGCATGTCAGAGCGAGGGCCTATTGACCTAAATGATATTCACAGAAGCTACTACTATGAAAAGTACATCAACCAGGTGCTGAAAGGTAAAAAAAACAAACAAACAAAAAAAACAACTACTACATCTTCATCACAGAATTGTTAAGAACCAAGTCAGGAAGAGAGAGACACATACAAACAAAGTGACAGTGAAGACATGTACATTTGCATTCTGAAAGCTCCAAATTTTCTCCTTCCAGCTTACATGCTAGATGGTGTGGACATCCGTGGTTACACAGCTTGGTCACTGATGGACAATCTCGAATGGGCCACTGGCTTTTCAGAGAGATTTGGCCTTTTCTATGTCAATCGATCAGATCCTAATCTTCCCCGAGTGGCCAAGGCCTCTGTTGACGTCTACTCTACCATCATCACCTGCAACGGATTCCCTGACCCTGCCTCAGGGCCCCATGAGTGTCTGAACCCTGTGCCTGAAGGTAAACTGAGGCAGAGATGCTTTGTTCTGATTCATCACAATGAGAAACTCAAACATACAGGGAATGGACATACACAGCTAGCTGCTCTCTCATGATTTCAGTCTTTATGCTAAACTAAAGCTGTGGGACACAAATGATATAAGAAATGTATTGATCTGTAACGAATACACATTTTTAAAATAAGGAACATTTAGCAATAACACACATACAGTTCTTTTGAAAATCAATATGAGAACCTTGGTGTCATCCGCAGGAACAAGCACACCCATCACTAGTGACACAGTAAGTTTCCTGGGTATGGATCTCTCAGTCGGTGATGCTGAGGTTGGACTCAACACCACATTTGCTCTACTGATCATTGCATTGCTTGGAGCTGTTTGTTCGTCATTTAGTTTCTTGAAGTCAAGAAGACAAGTAAAGAAAAACCTGGATGAGGCAAGTTTCGACATGAAAATAAAATTTTAATTTCGGAGTTTGTCGGAGTTTCATCTTAATGCAAACACCATTTTATAACATAATTTGCATGTCAATAAAGTGCAAATAAAATGTTTTAAGACATGAATGACAGGCTTCCTGTTCAAACAGTATGATCATGATGTACTTTATTTTGCTTTAATTTAATGAGATATCCAGTAAGTTACTGTTCTAGTCTCAGTTTATGTACAATTTTCCACCAATCAACATTTGATTTTACTGCTAAATCAGATCCTCTGCAACACATCTTGTCTCAGAAGCTGTCTCGTTTCATTTTTATGGTAACTCTTCTTCCTGTATTCAAGAAAGTGTTCTGAATGCACATTTACAAGATAATTGAATCATTAAAGACATAAAAAGAAAATTTCTGACTGTCTGTTGCAAAAGCATGCCCACACTCACACCTTTTAACTTTACCAGTTATTTGCTACTTGGTTGAGGACAACAAACAACCTTTGCTGCTCCAGGTATGAATCTATAAAGTTCTGAAACTGAATCTGCATTTTTGTAAACAAATCCATCATCTTTTCAGACCCTTCGACACTACAGTAACAAATCACATAGGTAAACAAACCTGCAGTTGAGGGCAACAAACCCCCTCAGTTTTTCTTTTTCTTTCCAGATGTACTGTACTATACTGTTTCTTTTCATAGTGGAGCTGGAAAGTTACCAGCTCCCCTTTGAGAACACTTGGCAACCAGAAGAATCAGAACCACGTACTGCCTGCAGGGACAGGCTTTTAAATATAAGAGGTCCTTTTTGGCTGGCTTCACCCACCAAATATCACAATACATACAATTAAAACTTCTGGGCCAAACAGCTAACCTTATTAAATATTTTATGATTTGTTTTCTGGCATCCACTGTAGCAGCCTTCTCAGCTTCTATGATCCAGATAAGTTTTGTGGTTGTTGTTGTTTATCTGTTGTTATGTTGTTTGACACACTGCCTTGATGATCAGTAAAATCTGCACTCACATGGTGAAACGGCAGATATTGCACCATACATGAGATACTGAAGTGACTTGCAAAAGCAAGATCATTTGTGTTGCACAATAGTTTCTGTTACTCATAAGTTTGTTGTCAGGGTGTTGAATGTCAGTCGTGTATTTGTGGCTGTCACTCTATTACAACACATGGCCTTTTAAACCTTATGGTTGTGTCCTGAGAGGATGAACTTTAACTTGCATTCATAGTCTAGCATCCTGTTGCTGTATTGAAAACAGTTCAAGAGGATGTACAGACCTTCTATTTTAAAATCATCAACACAAATTATCATGCGAGCGAGCATGATAGCTGCAAGTCTGATGCCAGAAATAGAGTCACTATTACCCAACTATAGCAAGTCCGGTAACTGTAGGAATACGTGCAAATTTTGTCTGACATCTGCATATGACACAACCAGGATGCTCACTGTACAGATGAAATGAGTATTGTAAAACCTCTGCTTGCTTAACGCCATTAAACGCAGTAGCTAGTGTACCTGAGAAACCCTTAAAGTGGTAGCCTACCCTTGTTACTGAAGCTCATGATCCCTGGCTCAGTGCAGCGCAGCTTCTTCTGCTGGAATCTGGAGAACCACACCAGGAACGTACAGGTGGGATGATCCTCGGCCAGATCCGGAGGTCGGGGTCCAGTGGGCTCTCTGCAGGTCAGGCGGCGCAGGAAAAACAGCGGCACCCATCGCTTGCCCCAACACCCTGACATGAACTTTTGGTGGACTCCGTAAAGTTATCACCTCTACGGAGGAACGGTGGCTCTGGAAAGGGTCCATTATTGTCTGTGAAGAGTCCAGTGAAGCTTGTAGTGGTTTTAGTGGCAAAAGAGCCATCCACCGCAGGAGGTTCTTCGGGAGCTTAATGCGGTTGTCGGACGGTTGTTAGCTGCGGATGCTAGCCCTAACCGCATGACGTGTTTGTCCGCTTTCAGCAGATTCTTTGTTTCTAGAATTTCTCTTTTAATAAGGATTTGGTTTCAAACAACGATGATTTTGATGAAATTCTTAAAAAATGTTTGTTTAAACAAGGTGACAAAATGGGACCCACAACCGGAAGTCCCAAATATGTGCTAGTTAACAGCAGCTGATTAAATGCTTAAAAACACCTGTTCTGCTGAATCACTATGAATGTGGCCACGTGAGGTGGTTACACAACCTCTGCGAAATGGCGCAGGTTAGTGCGATGATAGGCCCTAATGAGTTAAAGCTTCACAGTGAAGGGGCTTCACCTGAGAAGAAAATGAACAGGCCATGGTCATTCACGTTATAAATGCCTGTATGAAAGACTGGAATCAGACCTGGACAGTTTTCAAGCAACTAATAAAAACGAGACGGAAAACATTGGTATTTGTTGAAAAAAATTTATTTTAAAAACTAACCACAAAGTACTATCAATACAAAAAGTATAAAAAGTACAAAAAGCATTGCTCAAAAATAACTTGAGATGACAATATTTGAATTGGCACTGATGGCACTGTGGGTATGATTCAGAATACAAAAGATGGCATCTTAATAGAGCGCATTCAAGCCATTGAATTCACATTGAAATGATTAAATCACAACCCTCATTGAGACTCTGCAGTTGTAACACGAATCCAAAAATCAGCACTTTCAGACACTGAACATTAACATGACATTACAGTATTATCCCTTATTTAACCAACCAATTTTAATTTGGGTCCATAGTGGGGAAAAAAAAAATACCATCAGTTGGTCAGAGACGATGTGTACCCATTTGAATAAGCTGCGTCTCTTGAGTATTGAAACAGTTTTTGCTAAAAAGAAAAAAATTGTTGCAGCTGAAATGAGTTTGTACCGAACCACTTTCAGAATGCACTGATCCATGGAGGGAATCAGGCTTCAGTAAGCTAAGACAGCTGTGAATGTCATACTTAAAATAATCACTTAAAAAAAAAAATTGTCAGCCACAGTGACAAGAGCCTTTTTTCCAATACCACGATACTCTAAACTAATACAAAAATAAAGAACAGTATCAAATACAAGTTTAAAACAATACAAGACAATATCAAGAGTTACATGGTTTTCAAGCATTATCCAGGTTTGTTTACTCCTTTGGACAAAGGCACCCCAAGTGTGTTCCAGCTATTATACTGGGCCTCAGACTTGGGAATGTTGACTGGTCCAGTGCCAACATTGTGGAAAAAAAAATATGACACACTTGAAATAATCTTTGTATGAAAACACCTTGTAGAAAAGTCTTCATCAGCATGACAATAAATCCAGTACCTTTCTTTTATGAGTGGTGCCTCGTCCAATGACCTTTTGTTTGCATCTGCTAGCACTCATTCACTGATTCACTTCCTCACAAAGTTTCAGCTCTTACAGTTAATGCATGTTTTCTTTTTTTTTTGCGCACTATACTTGGCTTGGCCTTACCTCGACAAAATGCCACAACGGAGTTCCAGTTTAGGTCTAAGGCAAATTGAGATGCACTCACTGTGAACTCCCATAAGAGAACAAACTAAGCTCCAAGTCTCAGAATAAAAATAATAAAAGGAATAGCTGCCCTGAGGGAGAAGTACGAGTTAACCTTAACGACAGTCGTTTGTAAGCACTTTGGATCTTCAGACAGGCTGGTGTCTCAAGAATTGCTGGATTGAGACGACCACTCTCCTCCTCGTTCCACTTGATGCTCGGCCACAGCTGGCCGTAACACTAGAAGGCTTGGGCTGACTTCATCCACCTCAAGCAAATACGTGACGCCACACACACACACACACACACACATACACATACACACACACACACACACTCACACTCCTCTTTTGATTCCCCTCTGTGCATTCACTGCTCCTGATGTGACCAATCGGCTGATGAGAACCTATGCACGGAGACCTGTGAACAGAGAGGTGGTGTCAGTGTTGTTTGTTGTCCATCCATCACAGCAACATAATATGAATAAGATGTGATATGAACCTATGAAGCCTCACCTTTCTCACATGTGCTGCTCTGCTTCTCCTGGGCAAAGTTTAATCGGTTCTGCTCGACTGCGGTGCCGTTGGACTCTGGGCTGCTGCTGCGTGACGGGCTGTTCTCCTCATTCTGGTAGGCCAGATCCAGGTGCTGCTGGGCCAGCTTTAGGTGTCTGCGCAGCCTCTCCAGCTCCCGCGATGAAGCTTCATCCCCAAACGACTCGCGGCCCGAGTCTCCCAGGTTATCCCTGAAGCCCATTTTTCCTGTTGGGTCCTTCTTCAGAGCTGTGTGGTAGCCTGGAGGTGCGGAGGGTTGGCGGCAGATGGAGGACCTCTGACTGGCCAGAGCTGGATGACGGGGGGTGGGAGGCCGAGACCGCGAGCGCGGTGCACAAAAGCAGTCACGAATGCCGCTGATGCCCAGGTGGAGGATCTCCAACACAGTGAAGAGCAGACACAAGGCGCTGACGGCGTACATAATGAGAAGGAAGATGGTTTTCTCTGTAGGGCGGGAGACAAAGCAATCCACTGTGTGCGGGCAGGGGGAGCGTGTGCAAACGTACGACGGTGCCACTTCCAGCCCATACAGGATGTACTGTCCAAACAGAAACGACGCCTCAAAGATGGCACGTGATAGCAGCTGAAACACGTAGACTTTCATGAGGCCATCTCTCTTGATGCGGCGCCGTCCGTCGTGTTTTTTGGTGGGCTTCTCTACAACCTCCTTCTCCTTTTCTGGCTCAATCTCCTCCAGGATCATGGGGTCTTCCTCCCCATTATCCTCTGCCTCCTCATAGTCCCGGTTGGCACCACGACTCACTATCGGCATCCTCTTCCTGCCCCGGGGCCTGTAGTCATCATCCTCCATGCGGGCGATCTTATGCATAGCAAAGCCAAGGTACATGATGGTAGGGGTGGTGATCATAATCACCTGAAAGACCCAGAAGCGAATGTGTGACAGCGGCGCAAATGCGTCATAACACACATTCTCACAACCAGGTTGTTGTGTGTTACACACAAATTTACTCTGTTCATCGTAGTAGATGGACTCGCCCCCGACCGCTGTCAGCACGATGCGAAAGACGATGAGGAGAGTGAGCCAGATTTTGCCTACGAAGGTGGAGTGATTGGAAATCTCATCCAACAGACGTGTGAGGAAGCTCCAGCTCATTTTGCCTCTGGAACAGGAGGGAACCTCTCAGACCTGTGCAGAAAGAGACACACATTATATTCAGACCATCACTTTTAATGTCTCCATAACAGTGGACACTGACTGTAAACTGAAAGCACATGAAAAGAAACTATGAACCAGTACTGAAAACATCCAGTGTCTACATTAAACCCTTCGTCTAGAACACGCAGTTAACATGCACAAACAAATCAAAAGGACTCTAAAACATACAGGTACAATATATTATCAGGCAATAAAGATCTTATCAAACTATCACTTTTAAATACTCTTAATAATTACTCATTTTGGTGCACCAGCTTTTAAACTTGCTGGAGTCTTTGTGTTATTAGACATGAGAGCCACCAGGGGGAGCTGTTGTGTCACTTGCACCCAGAGCTACCTCACACCAGCCCTAAGAGCCAGGACAAGGAAGTGATCTTTGGAAGATTGTGAGGAGGTCTCAGTAGATGCTATCACCAAGTCAACCACACCACAGCCACCACAGACTGGAATGAAAACATGTTCTACCAGCACAATGAAGAGGACGCCTGTGTGTGTGTCATACTTAAACTGAAAAACAAACACACACAAAAAAAAAGAAATAATAGACAGGAAAAACAACTTATTTAACCAGGCTCTCACACTGAAAATACCACTCTAAACTCAACCTTTAACACACACACACACACACACACACACGGAGCAGGTGCCAGACGCATTCTGACAGTCATGGTTTACTAACTGGAAAGTGCTGCAAAGACATAGTCAGGAGCTGACTGGTAAACACCACAGAGGTATTCAAGAGCCTTGTGGTTTCGCACCATCTGAGACCAAGCTCATAACTTCTGCTGAGTAATTATGCACTACCATTAACTATACTACCACATCGTGCCCAGTACCTGAACAACAGTGTTCACTGAAACTCAGAAAGGACTCTGCCTGTCTGTTCCTCACCTTCACACCTATTGTAGTATTTTTATGTCTTGAATTGGCAGTGAAAGATGCCTTGGAGCACAACCCACAAGTGCTATCAAGTTTTTTGTTGCTCTTCGGAGTTAAATACAATCACAAGCTGGTTAAATTGAAAAACAACCATAAATCAAGGAATCTACTGAGTGATGGCCTAACTGTCATTTTCCACACAGCCTTTCTGTAAGACAGAGCTGAAGCCAAATACAGAGTTAACTGAGGACAAATAAAGGAAGTCCAAGTAGGTGGTGCCTTATCAAAGATTACAACAAGGTTATCCTTTACCCTAACCCTACCTTGACCCCCCAATATGAAAACCTGATCAAACATTAGGTTCAATCTTGAACAAAATAGAAACGAGAGAAAGCTTTGAAATTATTAAAGTAATCTAGTTCCCACAGCTCCAATTTCTGTATTTCAACTAGTGTACCACTTCAACCAATAAACTGGCCGTTCTCTGGTGAAGGAAAAGAAACATTCCTCAAGGTTTAAACACTTGACTTTGACGTGGTTGCACAAACACTATATGAAGCTCTTGCTATTTATCAGTATAACCTTCCCCTCAGGCTCTGTACAGAGGAGTGCTGGACATTAAAACACATTTTGAAGTGAGACAGGTTGAAGGATTTTAGCATTTACTGAGTTGCTTTACAATGTTAAGATGAAAATGCCTCCACGGGGAACTACACCTCTACTTCTGTGTGCACACTGTCATGGCGGTGGCAAAAAAAATTTCAATTTACAATGGACCAAAGAAGGTATAGATGACCGACTGCTCCTAACAGGTCTGAATGGGAATACTGTGTGAATGCCATATTAGGAGGAAACTTTTACTCAGTGCATAAAGAGTAAGGATAAAACACATGCGACAGTAACACAGGTATGACGACAATTTCGTGACTCATTTGATTGAAGAAAGACTCACAGCATGACTCAGCAGCTGCTCTGAGACTCTCTGAGATTTGTAATCTCTGGGTCTATGACAGGCTCTACTATCCTTCACCACTAGTTCTGGTATGCAGCTGTGTTCATTTCTGCATCCACACAAGTCTCCATCATAGTTGCCAACATCCTGATGGTGTGTTTTTTTGCAGAGCTACATTCATGCATATATATCCTGCATGAAAACATCCACACCCAAATAACAATATGACATTTTCCACAGCAACATCAGTGGAGGCATGTGCTTTTAGGATGAAAATGCAAATGGAGGAGCATTAAGCACCAACTCACTTAGAGATGGGAAATCTGCCATCACAATGGTCATCTATATCAGTTACCTACAATGACAGGCTACAGTGTTTTTCTGTGAGGCGGCCAGGAACAGAGGTTAACAGTAAACTGTGCTGTAATTTTAGATAACGAGTCAGTGCTGTTATCAATGTTGGAGGAAAACCACTGCGCCGCAAACACAGTCTGTGAGTGTGTGAGATGTGATAAAAAAGAAACGACACAGACATGACGGCAAATCAGACCCTCACATATAACTGAGGAAAACACTGGCGTTATTCTCATCTTGGTGGTCATGTGTTGTCAGACTGACATGGATGGACCTGTTCAGTTGCATTAGGAGCAACTGGTAGCAACCTGCTTTGTTCTTTAAGACCATACAAACAGAAGTTTGTTTAAACAGGAACTGTCACAGTGAGACTGCACTGTTCCCAACATCACAGTGTCAGTTCACACAATGACATTTCTCTACAGCCCTTTCAAACTAGCAGCAGCCTTAGTGAGTGTGTCATTGTGCACGCTGTATTTTTTCTTGGGTATCCACATCAGACAAGAAGCCCTCTTTCAAATGGTAGGGCGGGTTGTGAGGGGTGGATGATGGCACCTCTCTTTCAGTTGGATAGAATACAGTACGGAGCAAAGATGTTGTGACCTTGTCCGTGTTTGTTAGAACCTTTATCACAAACACCTCTTGTTGCCATAGAGCCAATCAAATGTGTAGACACTTTAAATAGAAATGGATGAAACAGGTTCTGACTATAAACTACTATAGTCAGACCAATACTACATTTCTGATGCTACTTCAAATTTGTATATTTAATGTTGTAAAAACTATAGTGTAGTTATTTTCAAAACAATGACTTCATAAACATGAACCCTCAACTGTTCTACTTCTCTTTACCACGTTTTAAAGTTCCTACATATGCACCAGTACCAAAAGATCTGCAATAAGATGATGTCACCCTGGCTTTTTGATCAGTCTACCAACAAAATTTGAAGCAGTTCCTGTCCAAAAAGACTAATAAAAAAAACTGACCATTTTCTAACTTATCAGTTCTATGTGTCTCCATCCCATAAGATCCATTTGTTGACCCTGTATCAGCTACATCCTACAGTGTGGGCCACTGTCAGGTCCTGTCCTCTGAGGCAGCTCCAGTCTTTCCGTGACCCAGCCCTGCACAACACTGAGGCTTTTGTGGCCCTCACATCTGGGACTAGACGTGGTTATATCTCCTCCTCTATCCCACAGCTGGACCTGAGAGGCCCAGGGCTCAGGGAGGAAAATAAGAAGCAGCACACGAGTCAAACTGAGGAGTGAGGTTCAGTGAGGAGAGCTAGTGAAAACAGGGGGGGGGGGACCATCCGCCCTCTCTATCCACAGCACCATGAACACAGGGACTCTGTCTGATCAGCAGACTACATATAAAACAGAGGATGAAGGGCATGGGGGCCCTGCTCTGGTGAAGCCCAGCTATTTAACTAAATACTTTAATATTACATTGAAGTGAGCAGCGAGGAAAATCTCCTCGTGGCTGTGGTCGACGTCCCCGCGGTGCTCCACATGCTCCCACTATTATACCCCCCCCCCTCCCAACAGAACCGATTGGTGGACAAGGCTTCACCATGTTGTTTGCATAAAGTAAGTCGGCGATAAAACTTTCAAGATATTGATCAGATAGCCCCTGTAACGTGGTGCTTTCACAGGCGAGGGAGGGGGCGACTCTGAAGGGGAAAAACAAGGCACGATCCCTGCACGTTATCCCTCAGTCTCCACATCCTGGATTTCCCTTAGATGATCTAAATTAGTGATTTAAAAAAAAAAAAAAAAGCAGCAGAGTGTTCCCAGCACGTGATGCTCAGGACAACACACTGTCACAACGAGCACTAAAACACCCTTAATTCCCCACAGTGTGGTTAATGTGGAGCTTTAATCAGCGCCGCTCCTGCCAGCCTGTGCGCCTCAACTCCTACTTGGCGCTTGAACAATGCAACCCAGACGCGACACGGACCCTGCTCCGGTCAGCACCGATTATTAACACGACATGGGAAAAACGGAGGAAAGTTCCAGAGAAAACTTGAGCTGAGCTCCATTGTTAGCAGGAGCTAAAAGGCTCCGTGATGCTCTGTCTGCGGCTCGGTTTACCTTCAGTTGTGCTGCTGGCTCCTCACTTGTTTGGCTGCTCTTTATTCCCACAGCTTCTCCTTCGTCTTCTCTGGATTAAAACGAAGCCCCCGGCTCTAATATCAAGCCATCCAGTGGTCTGCTCTCCTTCCAGGAGCCTGCGTCCTTCTCCAGCCGTGTGTTAGACTGCGGGGCAGGGACAAAGAATATTCCCAAATCCCCCCCTCCTCCTCCTCCTCCTCCTCCTCCTCCCTTCTCTCCTCCCAGTTTTCAGCCGGGCTCCCCACCCCCTGTCTGCGCACAGGAAACCATCCACCGCCTCCTGATGCAATCCTGCCCAGAACTTCATCCTCCACTCTCAGCCTGAAAGTAACCCACTGAAATCTGACTGGAGCAGTCTGAGTCAGAGTATATATACAGCTGTTGGGGACATAAGACCCTCATCTCTTGAACTATTCTATCCCATTTCTAACAATGAAAAGCTCTTTATTTGTTCCCAAAAGCTCCTGTGTGGCTCCTGTCACAGGCTGCAGGTGTGATGTGTGTGCTCAGCAGGTGAGGAGCAGCCACAGCCACAGGATCTGTGCGGTCGTCACCTCTAACCTCTCTGTGTGGAACAACGTACGGCCTACTGACACTGGGTACCCCTTTTCCTGCTGATGCAGGTGTTCGGAAGTTGTTGCCAGCACACAGCCCCTTCCTCCATGTCGAACTTTCTTTTGCAAGAGCAGCGCGTGCATTTCCTCGGCCCCTCCTTGACATCTCTTTGAAGCAACATCCAAGGCTTAAGACTGCTCATTACTAGAAGACAAAGGGAAGTCTCTACTAACTTAAAACCAGGACTTATGCCCTGGACTGGCTGGTGTTATGAATCATGGGGTGGCTGGTCAGTTGTCTGGACTCAGCACTGTACAGATTTGTTATTGTGATGAAATGATGTGGCATTTACCATCTGCACTCTGCTCTGCTGGTGTTGTACTCAGTGAGAGGTGAGAATTACTTAGAGCAGCTGAGTTTTCAGTCAGCTTACACTGCACTTTCCCCAGACAAGTGACTTATATGAGATATGTGCAGATACACAGATTAAATCTATTGCAGGCATCCAGTCAGAATCAGCCTCCTGTGGCAGTCACTCAGATTGAATGATCACATTGTCCTTCCCAGATCTCCTGAAAATGCCAGTCTTTACTGATTATCCCCTCCCCTCACACACAGAAAGCGCAGACAAAGCAGATCTGCTCTACTCTCACATATTGCTTGTTGTGAATGCACAGTGAAGATAAGGCATCGTGGTGCTTTGCCTCATCTTTTTCGATTGGTTTGTTAAAAGCACATTAAACGCAACGGTTATTATTTGATATCTGCTGCAAACAGGAGGTCAGTGGAGGAATGCAAAGCCCTTCCCCCTTCTTGTGGAGCAGCTAAGCTCTATTGTGAACCACAAGCATGCTTTTATTCAGCGGGTGTAATGTGGGGTGCCCTGCTTAGACCAAATGACAGAGGAAAATAATCTGCAGACTGAACAGCCTGGCCTCGTGTCTCCTTACGACTGAAGTTAGCTCTCATGTTGCTAACACAAAATTATGTTTGCATAAGGATCCACAGTTATTCCTGCACGTTTCCCATGCATGCATGTTTACAATTAAGATATGAATATTCACAGTTCATTCTGCAGACCCACTGGGGTCAAATATCACAAATTAGCTTCTCTGTGTTTCCAAAAGATTGCGTTGTTCCCATTGTTAATGTTCTGTAATGGCTCCTTGACACAAAGGTTGTTTTTTCCTGCCTTCATTCTCAGGATCACGGTCAGTGCAGTCAGCGCCAGATGAGGACCGGATATTCAGAGGAACCATCATTTCAAACTGGAGAGGGGCTTTACATGGAAGGATAGCCTACAGATTACTGACACAGTTCGAATCCAGATGTTGGATGTGTTAAAATAAAACCATTGTATTAGGAAACAGGTGTGTTTTTCTTTGTCCATCTTCCTTCCAGCTAGAAGCTGACATGTGAAGATCAAGACCAGATTAGTCCAGGAATGCCAATCCAAAACAGGGGATTTTGAAAACACCTTAATAGCGTCTTAGTGGTGATGGGCAAAGTGATCGTGTAAATGCTGCTAGAAGCTGCGTGCTCAAGTTGCCTGTGATTTCCCAATAGAGGAGTTTTAAATGTCCTGTTGTTGTGCTGTTTCAGCGTGGGCCTCAAAGTTTTTAAAAAAACACAGATTGCATTTCATGATTCCTCCACATGAGCGTGGACCTGGCCTAACTTTGTTATGTTTTTATGTTCCCATTTCCCCATATTTGTTGGTTGACAGGCATTTTTTTGTTTACCACAAAGAAATGTCTGGACTTTTTTTCATGGCTGCTCATGAACAAACACATTTTCCTTACAGCTCCAGCGATGTGGTGTTGCAACACATGACATTTCTAGAAGGGTGAAAGGGACTGTGCTCAAAAGTTGCCCTCCTGTTTGCTTCAGAGCCTGACCCACTGTGAATCATCTCTTTGTGATGTTTGCTTTACTGGCACAGACACACACACGCACACAGAGACAGGCTTTCGACGCCTACAACAGGTTTTGTGCCTCCAGTGCTTCTGTATGTTCAACAGACACAACCATAATGTTCCCTCCTGCCAGTTGCGGCCAGATATTTTGTCAGCAGGAGGAGCTGAAATGCTTGAGAGAGTTATGAAGATGGAAAAAAAAATGGCTCGTACCCCAGATCTCACTCTGCGGCAGCTGTGACTGTGTTGTCTTTCGTCGACAAGAAGATCATGTGTGTATTAACTGTCATGTTACAAACACAGGGATTCCTTTCGTCTCTGTGTGACGACCATCTTTGTTGTGTATGAACCGCAAATGCTCGGTTACAGACACTTTAGGGTTCAGAAATTCTTGCTGCATGCTCCTGCTGGTTTTAATCTTTTAACTTGCATTCTTGAGGCGGTCTCCCAGCCAAATAGCACAAGGGTGCAACTCATTTTATTAAATGGCATTAGCACAAGGTTAACCTGGCAACCATCCAAGATAAATGACCAGCCATGTCTTCACTGTGGCCCAGAGAGGAATTTCTTTCTCTAACAGTTTGCCTGTCAGTTGTTCAACTTTATTATTGTGACATATTTGTTCACTCCTCATGACTTTGTTCTGTCCCTCACAGCCATCAGTATCTACCAGAGAAGAAACCCTTTTCAGATGTTCACGTGGAGAATGTACCTGCCCAAAATATGTACATGCAACGGTTCCTGGCAGGTATATACAGGACAGAGTAATTAAATTCAGCAGCAAACCTACACAGCAGTTACATCCTAATTCGCAGTAGAACAGGAAAGTTGAGTTTCCTGCCAAAAGGATTAATGTTTTCCATCTGTGTGATGTTTAGTAGTGTGTGCATCCCAAATACAGCCTAATAAGGTTGTGCCTCAGATCCGGGCAACTCACTTCAACTTAACCCCAGAAGAGAACTCATACATTACGTGGACTTTCTGTCCGACAAACACAAACTCACAAAGCCGTAAATCACAACAGAATAAAACAAGACGGACAGTAAAATATGCTGAAAGGGCCAAATGTTCAGCTGTTAATGTTAAGTTATCATGCATTTATCATCCTGCCTAGCCAATAAAATAGAACAACTTTATCTCGGCGCTTGTTTCACTGGTCAGAGACAGTTTATGATTTTATATTTGTGGAACGTCATTTAAAAATGAATGAGGCAGTATCAGATTAAATAAGCACTGAAACCGTAAACATTATTAAGTTAAATGAGTTTTTTTTTTTTTTTTTACTACAGTTTTCTGCACTTTGAGATAAGGGCTCAGTGCTTTTAGGTTGAATCCTCTACAACGCTGCAGTGTCTGAGTTGTTGTCTCGAAGTTTACTGCTCCTTCCTGGCCTGTTTACAGCTTCTTCCTTCCTATTCATGCCTATCACCCCACTGAGGACAGTCCACAGCGAAAGACAGGGTGACTTAGGCCTGAGAGGGGGTGGGCAAGTGTAAATTGCAAGGTCACCTTGTTTTTCATGGGGGAGGGGGACTGATGTTCTAAATAGTGAGGTTCCTTGTGTGGTTTTGTTTTGTGTATCTCTGGTGTCCAGACTGTTTAAAGTGCTGAAGCATCCTGTCTGTAACACCATCCTTGTTTCACAGTGTGATAGTGGGCAAAAGCTACTTCATATTGTCTATGGCTGCAGATCCTGTTACAAAACCCCTCCGTCACTGGTGAACAGCAGCACCCCTCAGCCGCATGTTGGGTTACAGTTGGAACAGACTGCACGTGGGACACACAAAAGAAGCCCCAGTGCTTATAGGGAGGAGGGGTACAGAGTTGCCATGGAAACAGACAGCCCTACCCCCGTAGCAGATGGTGGTGGTGAGGGTATCGGGGGCTGGGTGTAGAGATGGCGGGACCCAGAGATGATTATCTGTCCCAGGTTCCTGTCCTGAAACAACAGCTTGTGAGTGTTGTCTTAACAAAACAGGTGGTGTAGCTCTGTGTTTAAATGTTAATATGAGAGCCAAGCTTTGTTTATGTGAAATGGGGGAAATATGAGTTATTCCTCAGATCATCATTGTTTATTTCTTAAGTTTTCGGGGAAAAGTTTTGACTCTAAAATGGACCAATGAAAGGACAGTTTTAACTGCATATGATGAGTTCACAGTCCATGTTGAAACGTTATTCACGTGCCTGTTTGTGACTGAAAGAGATTTTGGCTGCTGCAGTTGTTCCCCTTTTCCTTACTGACCATTAAGAAATCCTTGCCTTGCAAAATTACACGATGAGAAATCTGGATAAGATCTAACACGCTCATCCAAAGGTCTGAGGTTTCACTCTGAGTTGGATCGATCTTTTTCAATAGAAATTCCCACTTTGTTTCCCCTAACTGCATTTTAGGGATGGTAATACAAAGGCAGAAATTCATCCTAAAAATGCTGGAAGACAGCCACGTCATTGATTGAGCTCAGGCTACTTAAGGCTAATTTTTAGAGTGCATTTTTACAAGGACTGTGGGTTTTTGGGGCCAGCTCAATTCAGCTCAGCAGCTCAATGGGGAAGCCAGTGCACAGAGTCTAGCAAATCACACACATTTATTTGGTAATAAAGTTGAACTTGGCTCAACTTTTGCTGAACCACAATGTCACTGTCAGGTCCCAGTGGTGACCGTTTGTTAGATTGCTGCGGCAAAAGAAAACACAATTGCAGAATGAGAAGCTTTAATCAACTTTTTTCCATCAGTCAACACCATAATTGACTTTTCCAGCTCAGCTTGGAGTGAGGTCATGTTTAGCATTTTCCCAGTAGCTATTGCAGCTAACAGGAATTACCCCCTATTTGAGTTGTTAATCCAAAGAGGCTCCAGTGACATTTCAAAAAAGCTAAATTGAGTTGTACAAGCAATTAAATTAATCATTACATTAATGCACAGTTCAGATGTGTTAGCCAGGGAGCTGCTCTCCTCGAGTCATCCCAGGTCAGCACAGCGCTCCAGCTCATACAGTTCAGCATCAGCTCAGAGCTGAAAAGCTACCCTTTCCCTCAAGTGCAAACTCTCAGGGAGTGATTGAATAAGTTTTCAGTTTTGTTTAGTCTTCACATTTAGATCATCATGGTATTACACAAATCACAGCAGTGTCTCACATGTAGTAGAGAAACGATCTTTGATGCCTGAGAGCAAACACACTTGAGAAGAAAAGAACAGAGGCGGCCCTTTGAAGGGGCCAAAAAGAGTCACTTCAAGGCACAGGAAATGTGGTTACGTGCTCTGCTGCCCCGTCCCTGCTGATTACAACACATCTCTGAGTAGCACACCCTTCCTTATATTTGCAGTGCAAGCACCCATAAAACGCCTTTTACAGCAAAAATATATTTTTGCTGTAATTTACATGCATTAATCATTTAATTGCATTAAATCCAACACCTTAATGTTTCTTTCCCTGCTCTCTGGCACCTGGAACAGCAGCAGTGCTGTAAATTTAATGCATGGGAGTATTAACTCCCACACACTTAGTTATGTCTGTGTTCTTGTGGATAGTGTCCCTTAACAGACTCCACGTGGAACTCAACTCTGCAGCTGCCCACATCTGGTTTGGAGGTTTTGTAACTTCACACTCACCCAGGCTTGTTTCCCTCTTGCACTCACTTTCCAACCCCAGTGACACCCAATCTTGTGTCTTGTCAAAAAAACAGTCAGCCTGTGTTTTATGTAAATACAGAGCCATATGTCTTCCCAAAAAACCCAACTTTTAAACATTCATTAAAGGAGCAACCATCAAACAAATGCCAAAGTACAAAAGTAATTGCCCCTAATTCAGACTGTTAAACCCCTGTGCCTTTTTGTCATAAACACGCTGCTCTGATGATGTCAGCACGACTGCTCTGAGGAGTCATAAATGCGTAAAGGACTTGGCAGCCATATTGCCAAGTCTTGAGGTGAAGTTGGACAGAGAGAATTATGGGGGTAAGTAAAACTGCTAAGATCACCATTGATTCAGCGTGTACAGCACCTCTCCTCTGGATGATGGGAAAATGAGATAATCTATCAAAGCAGCAGCGAGAGAC
The DNA here is from genome assembly GCA_021432705.1 of Caranx ignobilis. Lineage (NCBI taxonomy): Eukaryota > Metazoa > Chordata > Actinopteri > Carangiformes > Carangidae > Caranx > Caranx ignobilis. Next base: position 18,651,403 of record MU269983.1, read on the forward strand.
CGCAGAGGAAAAGATGATTTGTGGGTTGGCAGTCCCAAGAATACAAAGTAATGTGGGCTGAGCCTGAGCATCGACTTTACAGATGGAATCATTTGAGTTCACTTCATTTAAAAATCCTTAATTGTCTTGTACCTCATGGTGTCTTGTAAATCTTTCTATCAATCAATCATGTCAGACTTTTTTTTAATCCACGACCAAGTCACAGATGGAGTGACAAGCAGGATAAGGCTTCTAAACAGGAGATTGGCTGAGCAGTGGTATGTCTTTGCTCTGGTGTGGGTAGCTTGGACATGGTTCTTGTCCTGCACATGTGTTTATTCCATCTGGCCCTGCCCTCTCATGTCTCAGTGGTGATGTCATGAAGCGAGAGGTTTTTGGGTCTCACAGCTTCTTGTTACACCCCTGTTATATGCACTAGGTCAAAGTCCGACTTTTTGAGAGACTTTAGGGGTTTGTTCATGTGTGGCCCCGTTGGGACGTATTACACACACTCTCCTCATGGTCAAAATGATTCTGTCCGAAAAGCACGGCTTCAGAGGAAAGGAGAACTGCTTGTAAAAATGTATCATCATTGTGGAAATGATGTGCTGAAGAATGTGGCTGGTGACTGACTATGCACATTTGAATTTCATGGGTTGACTGATCACAGTGCAGCAACAAACAAAGGACTGAGCAACTAAACAACAGAGTGCAGCTCTGTGAAGGTGGTAGCTGCTCATTAGCACCTCATTGTTGTTTCATACATGGAAGAGGTAGAACAGGGTGTGAAGAGCAAACTTAATCAAATGCAAATGTCAAATCTCAGAAGATGACGTGGCACTTTTATTCTGAGTTTTTTCTCTATTTGTGATTCAAATCCATCTTGTATTTCACACAAATGACTGGCCGCTGGTCGAATGTGAGTGAGCACATAGTAAACTACCAGCAAACGCATTGGTGCCTTGTTTGTAGCGTACGTTTCTTTACAGCCTGTCTATCCTGTTGTGAGTTCACTGTGTAAGAGTCAGACCTCCTAAAAGGAAGCTCAGACTTGCTCTTCTTTTAAATTTGCTCAGGGGCATCACCAGATCCCTTTTACTGGGTCACGAGCCCCAGTATAAATGAGCTGTGCCCCAGTATAAATGTCACGTAGGCGGGACATTTTAATGCTTAAAGAAGAAGCAAAGTCAGTTCAGAGTTGTGTCCCAGTTGACTAACAACGCCCCTGAACTCCCCTCAGACATTTTACTATGTGAGAGCAAAAAGTGGTTGTCACCATGGCGAACTAAATTCACCAGTCAAACACCTGAAACCAAGAACACCCACGCGCAGCACAAACACCACACTGAAGTAAATACAATTAGATAAGTCTGCTGAATCTTTCTTCATGTTGTATCAAATGATTTTGCTCATTTTACTGACACTGAAACGTCTGTGGACCAAGAGCAAGAAAAGACTCATAAACCAGTGTATTGCAGGGTGATGCTGTCTCCCCATAATGTCATAAACACAGTGAAGTTGAAGCTGTAATTCTGAGGAAGATCAGTCACAGTAACATTTCCTGTGACTAATGAAATTCATTTGATAAGTCAGCATTTTTTCAGTGTCATTTTGTGAAGTTTATTTTTACATCATAGCGCAGAAAGATGTACCAGTGTGGTCCAGCAATCCTTTGATCACATACTCAACAGCTTCACATTTCTTTCAGTGATGATAACCATGCAGTTAAGAGCTTACCATGGCAACATGGCGTGCCTCATAACAGTGTAAAACTTAATCATGGATGATAATAAGAAGCAACAGATGACCTATGGCCTGGTCATGTTACAGGAGGTGGAGCAACACTACTGGTAACCAAACTGTTGTTATAAACAAAAGATTTACAAGCAGTTATAATTTCTGTACTTTAATGAGTCAATTTTGAGCTTGAACTTGAGTATTGTCATTGCCACAGTGTTGAAAAATGTCACCATTTACTTAGTTTGGTTCAGAAAACACATTTGTTTTAAAGTGAGGAAAATCTGATCAGTCCTCAACAATAAGATTAAAAAGTCTAAAAAGTCCATTAAAGGATAAAAACTAAATGAAGCTGGGAAGGAGAATAATATTCAGGATTTATGGGGAACAATGGAATATTCTTTGAGATTATAACATTCTAAATTATAGTGATAAAAAAAAGTTACGGTCAAGGTACGACATCACTTTTCATGGCTCTCAGCCTCATCATACTGCTGTGATGTTACTACTGCATACTAATCAAATGACACTCAGCAAAGAACTTGTGATTTTCAGTTAGTTTGTAGCATGCACAGACCCTGCTGCTGGTGCAGCCTTCACTGTGAAGCTCAGAATGCTGCTAACGCTTGATTTGTTACATTTCTTTTTTTTTCTTAGTATCTGCTTAATATTCACGTTAGCAGATGAATAATTACACACAGTGTGTTACCACATATACGCTTATTAGCAGTGTTCGGGCAGTTTATTTGCCCCACCACAGAAAAGTTACAGTGTGAAGAGAGTATGAAAGCACTAGAAAATATGTGGACACAGTCATAAAGTGATATAATGAATAGCGCTCCAGAGGCCGAGAGCAGACCATCTGTACAGCCTCATGTTGTTTGTGAAATACCAGGGTGATAAACATAACTAGGCTTATTTCAGAAGAGAATGGGATAAGTGCCAATCTGAAATTGAAAATGTATTTGCATCCTATTTCTTTCTTGTTCCCATAAGTTTGCACGCACATACATGCAAATTAAAGTAATTTTCTGTTTTCTTCTGAATTGGCTCAGTTCACTTGAATGTCTCTTGAAAGTCCAAACACTTACGATAACAGTGATTTTGGGGATAATTTGATTAGGTTGTCCAGTGTAGGCATAATACAGAGCAAGTGGTTTCCCATGTGTACGCTATTAAATCAAATTTCTTAATCATCCTATGGCCCTTAGATTTATCCTGTGAAACCTTGTGGGTTTCGTGACCTCCATGTTAAGAAACACTACTGTATGTAGGCAGCAAGAGAAAGAGGAGATGGCATGCAGCAAAGGGCCGGAAGCCAGATCCAAACCTGCAGCCTTTTGTTAACATGTGATGTTGTGTGACTTGCAGGAATATGACACCAAATTAGTATGTGTCATTCACAAAGTCTGTCTCATCTGTCTCATTTACATTATGGTACATTATCACAAATGGTGATCTAGTTAATTCAGCGGAGAGGAGCGAGAGGAGTGTTCAGACCTGTTGTGTGTTGTTGATGAATGTCAGGATTCTCTCTGATGCTGATGAGCTTCTCACGTCACTTCTCCTTCACAATGCAGGGGACAGATCTGGTGGTTTGGCACGAGGTCTGCAGCCTGAAAGATGAGCCACTTCCATGAGGCTTCAGACTGTCTGAGTGTCGTGAGCAAACCTTGTCTCACCAGCTGACTAACAGAGTGGTTCCAAGCTGTTTAAAAAAGTCATGGTTTTATCACTCTGTGTGCTGATTCCTCCCTGGTGTATGGCAAAATAAGGGGGATTTTTTTTTCTTCGTATAAATACAATACTTGATTTACAGTGACAGCTGTGTCTCATCCGTAGGAAATAAATTTTCCCTTTTTCTGGTGAAGCAATAACAGCTGTAGGGTTTTAGGGGTAGGAACCATGCCTCTTTGTCCAGGGAGCCACAGAAGAATCCACAGTTAACAACTGACTACGCATTTCTTGGTGTTCTCCATCGACCAAGCTCCTGATTCCTCACTGGCTTTTCTGTTCTTCACCATGACTTAAGCAACACAAAAGCCCTCTCTTTATCATAATGTTAATGTGGGTGTATGAGAATCCACATGGGACAGAGACGGTTCACTTCAGCTTTGGATTAGCATGCAGAGCCAAAAAAGAAAAAAATGTTGATCTTCTTGCAAACTTCACTTAGCTGTGGATACAGTAACATCAAACCTAACAGACCATATACATGATACATTACAGGGGCAGTGGCTATTTTATATCCCTCCATATCTATTCAGCATTTAAAAATTTGAGCACTGATAATGTATGAAATAACAGTGCAAAAAGGATCATTCATACTATGACACTACTTCTTTTGGGAAGCGACAGTGAGTCACTATGGGAAAGTGAGGAGACAGGCCTGGGCCAAGTTGTGTACTAGGGACTAGAGACAACATTGGCGTTGCCGTTGGTGAGGAAAGGAACAGGTTTTGATGCTAAACTTTTCCTCTTGACTGATGAGTAAACAGCTGTTGATGCTAACTCTGTAAAGCAGAACCTACTAATATTTCCCTCATGTTTATGTCAGTGTTGTAATGATCATGATAAAACATGAATGATGAAACACACTGTACATGAAAATGTTTCTCAATGGTGTGATGCAACGATGGTGTCCCAAAATACTTGGTTAGGTGATCGAGCATCACGTTTACAGCATATTTTTTGGTGCAGTGGTGTTTTTCAGTTGCATAAGAAAAGCCTGAGGGTGTTTCGAAGACAGTTGTTGTTTCAGGGGCGAGAGACTTGTATGTGAACACTCATGTGGCTGTTGAGTAATACTAATATAGAGAGACAAAGCTCTGGTGTTTTCTCCAGCATGACCCAAACAACGAGGATGTGACAATCAACCTAAGGTACATGTCCGATCAGCAACCTTCTGCTGAACAGGTATTCTATGCAAAGTCACCAGCCACGTGAGCATTGTGAACTAATGCTGGTGTTGTTTAGTCACCGGTGTCTAACAGAGCATGGAGGGAGGACCTTCATTCACAGCATGCACACCCAATAACTGAATGTTAACCGAGTGTTGATTTTCCTGTCTACCATTCAATGCTGTTTTCACTGTATATTGTAGGGTGCTGTGTAAATAGTCAATATGTCACTCTAGGTACAGTACATTAATCATGCCTGCTGTAAAATGTCATGTAAATTCTTAGGATGTAAGGTCAATATTTGCTTTTATGAAGTAGAAGTGGGACTGAACTGGTTCAACTGGATATAGAAAAATAAAGTTTCCAGGACAGCGACTGAGTCTTGGTCTTTGTCAGACAGACCTTTTCTTTGTCCCTGTCCTCTGGCACATGGAATTCTTGCTTTATGGGATTTACTTAAACCTATTGTGTCCATGATTTATTCTCTGGGAAACAAAAGAGCCAACCACTCTGGTGCTCTGTCAATATCATGATCATTGTTGAACATAATGTACTTGACCATAGGCATACAAACTATTTTTGGCCCATTGAACATACAAGCATTTCTTGTGACTTGTCTGATTGATGTGGCTTGTGCATTCAGTTCATTGGACTCTACAGAGAACCCCACCTAGAAGCATGATCATCTTGGGCTGTGCAGTGTCTTGATTATGGTCCTTAGGGTGAATTACACATTCTCTAACCCAGCCTTTTCATCCCGAGGAGCTAACAGGCCAAACAGTTTTCAAAAACTGCCACTCCTGCCTTCACACATAATCACACTGACTAGTTTTGATTTCTGACTTTGGCTAGAGGCGAGTGTGGAGTACGATTGTTTCTCTGACATTTGACACCTCAGGTGAAGCTTTTAAATAACTTCTAGAGTAAGAGCAAAACTCATTTCACCATTGCTCACAACAGTCCACAGCAAAAGAAGCCGTGAGTTAATGTTTTCAACACATTTGTGTTTCTATCAGTCCTCCCATCTGAACAGTCAAAGAGGGTGTTTGTGAAACCTTCCACAACCTCCTGATGCGATACCATAGGAGTGTCTAATGAAATAGTGCACCGTCAGCGTTGTCAAGGTTACCACAATAAAAGCACCACTGTACAAAGAGCAGCATACTGATTGTTGCCGTGGTTACTAGGCACAAAGGGTTCACAAAACATCTCGATTTTGGTTAAAATTACAACTTGATGAACAATCTTTGTTCGCATGGATGTTATAACATTGTGGTTAACACCATGATGAAAGAAACTACTTGACTGCTGGTTCCATATAGGAGCTGAACACTGTTCTCCTGTGTCAGCATCCAGTGTTGTATTTACCCATCTATTCACCACGACCTCATCCTGACACAGACTCTACTGTCAGACTGTAATTCCTATGGCCACTAGAGGTCACAACATCTAACAGCAAAACATACCTATGACAACCTGCTTCACAAACAACATACGGGCCTTTTTTTTTTTTTTTTGTCCACAGGGACAGTCCCGTGTCAAAGCAGGAGGTTTGAAGAAGGAGCGTGGTGAGTGACTGGAAAGTGGAAATCAAAAAGCTGACATTCACCCAGCAACTTCATAAGGTACTGTATCAGTGTTGTCACAAATCAATATATGCAGCCTTATGGGTTTCTAAACTTGGAGTTATTTAGGTAATAATATCTCTAATCCCTCAGCCCGTGCTCTGTCAACTCTTCTAGTGAGCCAACAGGGTCAAAACTTGAGAGGCTAAAGGGTAGCTGTGTTAGAGAAACTCAAATACCTTGAGCCTGTCTCAACGACTTAAACACACAGACTTCCTTCTGTGGGAGGCAAGAAACACACCACCAGTGCGTGGGTTGGCTCTTTCCTGCTCTGTGAGAGAACAGACATGCTATTTTAAACTTGACTTGGACGCTTTAAAATATCCTAAATGGTGCGGCGGTCGACCTTGATTAAGACTTGGTTTTGGATTGTATCTGCTGTGGTTTGGGTTCTTTATGACTCATGCTCAGTGTAATATAAACCTGGAAACACAACCGAAAGCCTCTGGGTCCTTGTGCGAAGACCAGTAGGCACGCCTTCCACTCAGTGGAAAAGAGTTTGGATTTTAAAATGAAACCGTCTTATGACGTCATACACATAAAAACAGCTTCTTGGTCCAGACAGCTCGCCCATGTCCAAATTAGTATAGTATGCCTATAGAGGCCACAGAGCCAGAAGTAATGTGGACTATGTGGACTAAAAAAAAAATCCAAGGGTCTTATAACTTTCACACAAAGAAAAACACCCTGCCGTACACATCTGCCAGTTCAAGCTAAAACATGGTTATATGCATCTATCTAACAGAAAAAGAGGGGCATTGAGAATGCAATCTCAGATGCTCAGATTGAAACTCAGATGCTATCTCACTGTGAATGTGTCTTTTACCTCCACAGTGAGTCAGATCCATTGTATCTGGTCACTCAAGATGATTCATATTCTTGTATCAACAAGACCGTCCCACAGAGTGTTATGCTGTCTATTCACAAGAAATTTGCAACATGGTTCTAATATAAACCTTTGAACCTTGTTTAAATAACTTCCTTCCTTTTTATTTTAAATGAGAAATGTCTACTGTATTTCAAAGAATGCACAATTACCAGATAGTTTTGTTTTGAAACCTGTTTTGTAAATGGGATACGCTGGTATGAGGACACACTGTTAGGGTTGGTACAGAGAAAAACTAGATTTGTTCTTCGTGCTAGAGGCAGGCCGGATATCTGCTACACGAAGTCTGCAGTCTGGTTCCTGTTGAGTGAGAAAAAAGAGAAAATTGTGGTTTTTTGCACAGATGGGACATTAATGAAAGTGTCAAGGCAGAGTTTTCATTCTTTCAAGGATTCAGCTAAAATTCTGAAAAAAGTACACGTCCTTGTAAATGTCCTCAAACTGCACTGAGGAGAATGGTTTATGGCTATATAAAAAGCACTTGAAAGGCTATTATTTCACAGTACTTCAGCGTCAAATAAAAATACATAAAGGAACTAAAAGTGACAGACGATCACTCTTCAAGGAAGTTTGTCACTCCAGTGACTCCAGCTGATGACCTGCAGCTCAAATGTCAGGCAGCTCAGGCTAAAGGGAGTTGTCTCTGTCACAACAGTAAAGATTGTTACTGACAAGCAGGAGTGTATACTGGCTACTGTTTTCTCAACCAAGCTAACCCCCCAGTGAAACAGATAGGACCTACCAGCTGAGCGTCCACAACCTAATCTCCAGCCATCAAACACACAAAACCTAAAGCAAACAGTGAAGGCTGGGTAGAGTGCAGGGTTGTCTGGGTGGTCCTGTTTCAAAGGGACATCAATGGAAGCAGACAGACTGGCCTGTATGTTGAATTCCTAAGTGCACTATAACCACTATTGCAATTTTATGGTATTATAATAGGAAGAAATTGGAAGGATGACCCATTACAGATGCTAGAGGAAATGATAGTGTGATGGTATCAGGTTAGCACGACCTGTGACATGTTTAACCAGAATCAGGTTTTGTGATATTGTTGATATAGTTTCCACTTTGCAGCAACTGCAATGCATCGTGTTAGTCTCCAATCTTGGCTCATTACAAGTTATTCTGATGCCAACTCTTCCATCTATCACTTTTAATTTACTGAGGTTAGCCACTTATTCCTGGGCCATCTCATCACTGACAGTAGCTCAAATCCAATCTGCCCTAAAAGGGAGAGCTCTAACCTGTTGTCTTGTAAACACAATGATGGACAAAGTTCTTGCCAAGCAGCAACGTCCACTGTCCACTCATCACAAGACACCACCTTCACTGGCAGAGAGAACTTATAATAGCCCCTTTAATGATAATGCTTATTACTAAGAATTGCTTTAATAATTGCTTAAGCAATTCAGTGAATTTGCCTGGACAGTAAATGTTCAAAAACAGTTTTGTTTGTTGTTAGTTGCACCTTCACAATACAACTTTAATTACAAAGTATTCCCTCAAAAACAACCACAAGGTTGTTCAACTCTTTCCTGTGTTGCACCACCCTCTAGGTGGTGCAACATATACACAAAGTTCATCTGCTGATGTGCCTCAGTGACCAGACACTCATTGAAATATAATGTGTTATAATATGGATAATCAATATCATATGTTGCCCATTTCCTCTCAACTGTATGTGTGTGAGTTACTGTTACAGTTACTGTGACAGAGAATTCCTGTAAACTTTAACTGAGTGTTGGATGGAACATTAGAGGCCTTGTTTTCTCCTCTGCTCAGCCCATTCCAGCAGAGAGAATTCATTTCTATAGAGCCACACCATGTGTCCACAAATAGCAAAAATACCCCTCAGAGTTTAGTTTATTACTTAACAAAGAGTTTCACAACCTAAACCATTTTATCAGGACTTCAGGAATTCATAGGTTGGACAATCTGTTGTAAGTCTCTATAGGTTTAACTTCATCTCTGTTGGGTGATTACAGCTCATGGGACAGGAACAGGGAATGACGTTCGCCTTCTGTTTCAGGCTAGAATGTGCTGATTAGATCAGCCTGTGGTCTGACAGATGGAAAAAGACCACAGTCTTTAAATGGACATGTCAGAGTTAAATTGGGAAACCTTTCCCTTCAGCAGGTTCTGTGAGCAGGTAGAGGGGTGCTGCGGGGTCACCAGGATCCACCAGTGAACGAGCCTCGTGGTTGGATGTCAGCCAAACAGTTGAACATCTGTGGTGGGAGGAGCCTGCATTCCTGCTCTCTTGTTTGTGTCGGTCCTACCAACTCAAGGAAACAGTCTTATCTAAGACTCAGTACAGTAACTGCACACAGTGGAAAATCTGATCATTAAGATAATGATGATCAGAGGTTGTCAGCTCCTGCAAATGAGAAAAGATTATAAGAATGTGATTATATACATTCATTGTGTTCAAAAATTCCTGTATCACCCCATTTATACATGTTATTTATTATTTTAAATACCAGATTTTCTTCTTATATTTAGATGACTAGTGCTGTGGTACCACACAGTTTGGAGACTCACACAAGACAGACATCAAAAAAGAGCAGCAAAGACAGACTTCAGAGATGAGATGTCCTGACTTTTAAATGCCATAGAATGAGTCAAACTCTGAGAACGCTGAACCCTAACTGTTCCATAGTGCAGCTGAAAAGCCTCTTTCATTTAGACCTCCGCCGCTCAAATGACTATTTCTGTCAAATCCTCAAACCCCCAATTTGTACTGTAGGCTTTCAGTGGAAAAACGTTAAGTTTGAGAGCCAGACCAAGAAACCAGTCTGAGATCACCAGGGTTATTGTCTCACATTTTAGACACCTCCTTCCAAAGCCACAGTAAACATTATGTGACTGCTTTCACTGGCTCGGTGGTAGGATAAGATAAACTGACTCTATGAGGATACACAGATGGAAGGCCTTTTTACATGTCATCTATACTCCATGATCAGAACATTTTCCTGTGTCTGTTGTTCTTATCCTGACTCCAGGATGTCCCAGCAGAGGTCTGCATTGAGTGCAGACACCACGGTTGCTGCTGTCCCCTACTGGACAAAACATTCAAAAAATACATATCAACGTCTAAGTGTCATGCAAATGAGGAACTTACCTGAGTCTGACCTGGCAGACTGTACTGAGGTACAACACAAAGACAAAGCCAAAACTATATGAATACTTAAGTGAAGTAGAGTCACGAGGATTTTTCGTTGCCGCTTGTAAACAAAACATTCAAACTTGGCCCCTCCTCTCGGGCTCAACTGTGCACACCTCCTGCAGCAGCAGCAGCAGCAGCAGCACTGGAAAGAAAAGGAAATACAGTCCGAGTGAAGCGCTGGAGCCGCGGTCCGATACCCGGCCGTCACCGGTAAGGGGAGCCTTGTGGTGAGCTGGGAAGCAGGTGCTAGCGGCGGATGCTAGCTGCTATCGCTAGCGGATGTTAGCCGGGGCGGATAGCATCCGCCGTTACCACTGGCTATCATCCGGGACAGCTAGCAGGGCTAGCAGCCCTCCTCCTCGTGCTGCAGGGAACTTCACCTGCTCTGTCATTGGCTGGAGAGAAAACTCCGACTCTCCGCCCAGAAACGTCCCCGTGCACAACAAAACAAAGCAAAGGACTAAAATACAGGTTGGGGGGGGGGGGGGGGGCTCTGCAGACACAGGCACCACCACACAGGACTAGAAGCCCATAGGTGATGATTAAGCCGGACTTCATTTGTATAAGTCTAGCGTTTATTTGTGAGCAAAAACCTCCAGAATAATTTCATTTAAGTTGTTGCCCTGAAAAACAATAATCATTAAAATATATTAAGAAACTATATAGTGTCACATTTTGAGGGCTTTTGAAAAAGGTCTCCAGTGTATAACTAATGAAGCCTGTTTGTAAATGCTTTGGATGGGTTTGGTTTTGTAATAACCTACATTTATTGCGGAAGAGAAAAAAAGCGGAAAAACAGTTACAACAACAACAAACAGCAGAGTTGACTCGCAAACCTGGTTTCCGTATGGTTGAGATTTTGGATCAGTGTAGCCTGTGTTGCATTGTATAAATGAATACTTGCTTTCATATTTCACAGCTCATGTTAGAGTGTTAGAAAAGTGAATTATTTTGACAAGCACCACTTGATAAGAATTTAGAGATTTGTCTGCAGGTTAAAGCGATCAACATCCTGTCACATTCAAATTATCCTCCTGGGAGATCAAACAGATTAGCATGTTGACACCTGCAGTTAGGACTGGCTCATTCATGTAGCAAAAAGATAGTATCACATCTGTGGTTTCCCTACTTCTGTGTAAGAGATATTGTTTACTAATCTAGCATACGCTGCACGCGTTACACAAGCACCTCTGGGACATCTCAGTTCAAGACAGCTCAGTCAAATTATTAGCTCTCTGGGTGAAGAGGACCTGTGTGCATCAAGGACGGAAGATGAAGCTACAGCTTTTCATCCTGAGTGCTCTGATATATTTTGTTCTCACCAGTCAAGATGAAAACGGATATCAGGTAAGTTATTGAATTGATATTCAAGTTTGTTTCAAACACAGCAAATGTTAGACAGTTGCAAATCCTGGTATCTAAGGCTGAGAAATAGTTAAATGACACTCTGAGTAGTATTATACATTTTTTCAGGAAAGTCTTACGTTTCCAAATACTAAATAATACTAAATAGTTCTAAATATGTAAAGCTCCATGATGCTGCTCAGTATAAGAAGGTGCAGTGGGAAAAGTGTGGGACTTTACCATTAAAGGTCATGCTTCATGATGTCAGTATACTGCAGATTATATTGATAACCTCTGTGAAAAGGTTACACGTTTTGTTCAGCAAGAACACAACCAGCACCAATGAGTCGAAGCACCATGAGGCTGATCCAGCAGAGCGGCACCGCACTGCGTGACCTCTTCATGTCGAGTGTTCTTCAGAGGCAGAGGCAGGCAGAGGCAGGCTATTCTTTAGTATGATCATTATTCTAAACTAATACAACAAGCTGCTGGCTTCAGGATTATATTTGATCAACTGACATGAGTGGCGTCTGCCTTTTTATAAAACTCTAAGGAATGACACGACTTGGCATATTTCACACTAGTATTTTTGTAATTTCACTCAAAGCTTTTCTCTTTTGAACATTGAACTGTTACAGTATTTCTGCTATTTTGACTGCAATTTACACATTCTAATATGTATATATATGTATTTTTTAAATTTAGCTCATGGGTGTTGAGGAGGACTTCGATATAAGTTACTTCAGTTCAACGAACAATACTACATTTCCTCCAGACGACGGTGTGCGATCTGCTCCTTGCCAAGTAACTGTGCCTGGATTTAGTGGCCTGGGCCTGACCATCACCTTCATCATTGTGTTCGTCGTCAGCATAGTTGGCAACAGTGTAGTTGTCTATGTGGTTTGCTGTATGAAGCACGGAAGAGGCAGCACAGATATCTACCTGATGCACCTTGCCATTGCAGACCTCCTCTTCTGTTTCACGCTCCCATTCTGGGCTGTCGATGCTCATTCGGGTTGGATCTTCGGCAGCTTCCTGTGCAAGCTCCTGTCAGGCTTTCAGGAGGCATCGGTGTACAGTGGTGTCTTCCTGCTCGCATGCATCAGCGTGGACCGTTACTTTGCCATTGTGAGAGCTACACGCATCCTCTCCTCCCACCACCTGTTGGTGAAAGTGGTGTGTGGGGTGGTGTGGCTGGTGGCTGCAGTACTGTCTTTGCCTGTGGCCATTCAAAGAGAGAGCATTCATGCTGAAGACCTGGATCAGATCATTTGTTATGAAAACCTAACTGGAGAGAGCAGTGACCACTTCCGTGTCAGCATGCGTATCCTGCGCCACACTGTGGGCTTTTTCCTGCCACTGTCAGTGATGTGTGTCTGCTACGGCTGGACTGTGGCGACGCTCTTTCACACACGAAATCAACAAAAGCACAAGGCCATGCGCGTCATCCTGGCAGTGGTCTTGGCTTTCATTCTGTGCTGGCTGCCATATAACATTACTGTGCTGGTCGACACACTCACGCGAGGATCACATGAAGTGTGTTACACTCGCTACACAGTGGAGGTGATGCTGAATGTGACCCAGGTGTTGGCCTTCATGCACTGTGCTGTGAATCCAGTGCTGTACGCCTTCATTGGGGAGAAGTTCCGCAACCAACTGTTCTTAGCTCTTTACAAACACGGCCTCATCAGTAAGAGGCTGCTGATGGCTCACAGAAAGAACTCTGCTGTCAACAGTATCGGCAGCATGAGATCCAGAAACACCTCCATCTCCATGTAAAAAAACCCAGATTTACAGACTTACGTGGTGCCTCTCTGAGTGGCCAAATGAGGAAAGCGTGGGCCAGCATTATACACCCAATGGTTAAGTAGGTTATTATGTATTATAAAAAAAAGTTGATAAATGAAGAATAAGAACATTAAAGAAACTGTTATGTGTAGGTTTTAGGTAGGCTCAGGTACATCATGATCGTGGTCAGAATAATTATTAGTTCAGTATGTCTGCATGGAAAATTGAGTGCTTAGCCTCAAAAGTATAAATTAGTTGTCAATGGATAAAGTCATGATGTAGACATGTCGTTGTTCGTTTACATTTACCTCTAAGCCCTGCCATGATGTTAATTCTCTGCAGTTTTTGTAGTGATAAAATGTATGCATGACTGAACAGCTATCTTCTTATTTTGCAGTCTTAGAACAATGTGGGGAAGTTTTGTTTTTCTTCTTTTCTTATGCAAGGCAGTCGAGAGAAAACATGTTTCTTGTAATCAGTTAATCTTAATCTTTCAAACAGGATGAGGTGATGAAATCACTTTTCTTTACTTTTCAAAAACAAGGTAGAGTATTGTTGATGAGCAGGGCTGACTTAGGAAAATCTGTGGGCTTTGCTCAAACAACTGGTGCGGGACACAAAACTGTATTCTTTGTGATAAATGTTGAATTCTAAAATCCTGTTTTTTCTATTATGCAGCAATAAAAGAGAAGCTTTTTTATATGAATGTTTATGGTGAATGTCTACATGTGCTAGTGGTACGTGCTGATATGATGTGCGTGCATGTGTGTGCGTGTGCTTACCTGCGTAGGTGGTTCTGTGGCTAAGTAAAGGAGAAGAGGGGGATTGCGGTTTCAAGATAAATTCTGCAGAAGCAATGGTTGCAAAACAAAATGACTTGCAAGCATTGAGGGGTTTGTACATACCCTGATTCCAATGAGCTTTTTCTCAGTTTCAGCCAAATGTGCCATTTTAATATCTGCCTAATGATTTTTAATGTCAGTGTATTCAGTTCCTTTATTTTCATGCACAACAATGTCCCCACATCCTTTACTCACTCTGTCACTTACTTACACAATACTTTACAGGCATATATGCACTGTTTTTAGTTTTGTTTGATGTAGCTTATCCTGTGATTGTCTTAAAATAAACCTCTAAACCTGAACCATGTGTGGTCTCTGTCCTTTAATTAATTTGTATAACACTTAATTTCCTCAGTCATTAAATCAATCCCACTATTTGTGTATTAGGACAGTCTAAGCAACAAGTAAAAACTAAAGTGGCTGAGCACTAAAGTAATTAGAGAAAGATGCATTTAATTTATTTTTATTTAATGAGTTAAGACAAAATGGAAACTTGCTTCTAATCAAAATGTTAAATGCTGTCTTATACTGTTTTGTTCTTGTTTTTTCTATTCACAAAAATCATCCCAGAGGTGTGAAGGGAAAAATAAATAGAGGAAGTACAATATTTAGTGAACATATATGTTTTTTAAAATTCAATAATTCACTTTTGTTTTCAATAATTTATGTGTGATCCTTGTTATCAGTATTGTACCATATTACAACAGGTGCCACTAATCTCCATTTTAATACAATCCCACTGATCATTTGATGTGACAAAACAGTCTAACCTTAAAAAACAGTTACGTGACAATTTGCAATCCCTCACCTCTCCCTCACTGTGTTTCATACAAAAACCCTTTTACCAGAAGATGGAGCCATTTTCCACCAAATCATTCAGTCCAGTAAATGAACAAACTGTGGGACAACATGCTACATAATACAACCAACTTTTGCCAGAAGAACTGCAGTGCAAACGCATATGAGGGTGGACAATGATAATTTGACATGTTGATTTGACAGCAGGCAAAGCACAGTAATGGCTGAACACAGGTTTAAGGCTATATAAAGTTGAGTAAATACTCAGAGCTACCAGACTTTGCTGCTGCTAATTGAAGTGCATGTTCTAGAATGTTATACTCAGTATGTAGTCCCATCAAATACAGAAACAACTGAAAATAAAAACTACAATAACACCCAATAGCTCTGCCAGGGGACATTTGGTGTGTTTCTTACCATTATATCTAGAGATATGTCATGAATTTGGCGAGTTTGGATGAACTACTTTTGCAATAAAACAGCTTTAAACAACCATCCACGCCATATCAAAAGAACGACAATATTGCCCTTTGCTCTACCTCGGGTGGAGGGATCTCGACTTTTGAAGTCAGTTCCTCGAGTTCACAGGCCTTATCCCGGTGGGCGTGTCCCTGCCTCTACGTAGGTGGATATCATGTTACCATGGTAACACCATAGTCACAGCTCGTCTGTTGCCTCTGCTGAAGCTAACTGCCTGTGTATAAACTGCGCAAAAGTCACCTGCCGTTCATGAGTTAACCACGGAGCTGGAGCGCTTACTTCAGGACCGTTAAGGTAATATGATGGATAACGATGGGCGATATTCCTGCGCCAATGTTTAACATTATCCGCTTAGCAAAGGAGGTAACGTTAGCGGTAAGAGCTTCCACAAAAGGTAAACGGCCTACTGCTCGACTGGTGTTGGGATGCTTCCGCGTCCTCTTCAAAATAAAATCCCAATTTTGTTACTCCGTTGTGAAACCATTCAAATTTGAAACTACTGGTGAAAATTATACACCCAGAAGAACTGCAGTCTAGTATTCTCTCTGCCATATCACCCTGAGATAGATAACAGAAGATATCAGACACTGATACTCTATTAAAATGTTCATTTGAGGTACAGATGTAGCTTAGATAAATTAAATTACGTTTGTCACTAATTAATACGTAAAATATTGTTTTTCCTTAACATAAACATGTATGCTATATGCTTATGTGTATATATGTATGTTTTTAAACACAAAAACTGTAGTTCAAACATTCCCTGCTGTTATTTTTGAAAGGGAATCCTGACACCGGAAGTCATAATGCAGTAAACGGCGATAACTTACCGTGTAATATTTAGTCATGTTTATATCATGAGTCGACTACTTGTTAATGTTTTAATATGATGCGTCAATTACTGTCTTGCATCAGCGCACACAGGTGTAGGTGGGCCTAAACCCAGTAATGCATGTAGTTTTTCCTCTGGGCTAACTAACGTTATCCTAGTCTGTTAGCTAACAATAGCCTTTAGCCATGCTTTTGCCTCGACATTTAGTGGTTTAGTTGTGCTGTTGTTCGTGTGCAGCAGATTCTTCGGATATCAGGATGTCCAGTGATCTTGCTGGCGTGTGGGAGGTGGCACTGAGTGATGGGGTCCACAGGATAGAGTTTGAACATGGCACAACCACTGGAAAGAGGGTCATCTACGTTGATGGAAAGGTACGGGTCATGATCTTAAGTAATGGTACAGCCAGGAAAGAGACAAAACCCTTAATATAACCCGGCCCCCTATACGAACAACAGTTTATCATTACAAAGTCAGTGTTATCAGCGATTTTTGATGTCTGAAGTCACTGCAATTTTTGATTTCTCCCACAGGAGATACTGAGACGGGACTGGATGTTCAAACTAGTGGGGAAGGAGACATTCAATGTTGGCAAGTCAGACACCAAGGCCACCATCAATATTGATGCAGTCAGTGGTTTTGCCTATGAGTACACCCTTGAGATCAACGGGAAAAGCTTGAAAAAGTACATGGAGAACAGATCGAAGGTCACCAGCACCTGGGTACTCAACTTAGATGGTACTGACTGCAGGGTGGTCCTTGGTGAGTCCTACAGCCCTGATCTTCGTATCTGTTACTATGACATCTGATTTTTTTCATATACCCTAGCCATATGTTCAGCACTAATCTGTACAAGAGCACTGTGAAATTTAATTCACCTTAGAATGTGTCTTGGTGTCATTCAACCAACTAATCATTCAGGTTAGATCTTGGATAAGCATTGCATGATTTCTGCCCCTCCAGAACTATCCACTACTATTATGTCAGTGCTGATACTAAGCTCTTTAACTGCTTTAATCTCCACGCCATCTTCAGCCACCTCTGTCATCTGGGCAGGTTAATCCTTCTTATACTTGCACTGCTTATAGCCGATCAGGTGGCAAACCACCTGAAGCATGTGGAGCACATACTGTTCGTTAGTCCACAGTAAAGGTCTATAAATCTGAGCAGTTAATCCCCAAGATTAAAGTTTCAACATTCACATTCCAGTCATTTACAAATATACTAATATTGTTTTTTCATGTAAAGATAATTTGATAATTTACACAGAGTCTGATCATTTTCCCATCAAAGGATCACCCTCAAACAAAAGTCATTTAATGATTTATAATAAATGATGGGAGATTTTACACAACTACAGTTATTACTAGTACAGATTAAAGACCAAGGTTATTACTAGCTGTGAAACAAAAGAGAAACCACTCATTTTTCTCATGCTTGTTGCTCTAGGATTTAAAATATTATCAGACATTCTCCCACCAAAACCTAACAGCATTTGTAATAAACATATATAAGCTGATTGCACAGGTGGCAGGACATGATAACGGGCACATCAGATAATTTCATCACCCTACTGTTGGATGTTTGACTGAGTCTTTCTATTTCCTTTCTTTTAGAGAAAGACACTATGGATGTTTGGTGTAATGGACAAAAGATTGAAACTGCGGTAAGATACCAGATACCCATACATGTCTATATACGTAGAAAACTTTGTAAATTAAATCAACAATGGTACATTTCTGTTTCACACCTGATTATTCTTCCAAACCCTAAATCATTTAAGGGGAAGCAGACTTAAACACCTTGTAGTTCTGCAGCAAGGGACTGAACCATTGTCTGTCTTGCATCTGCAGGGAGAGTTTGTGGATGATGGCACAGAGACACATTTCACACTGGGAGACCACAATTGCTGCGTGAAGGCTGTGAGCAGCGGGAAGAGACGAGATGGCATCATTCACACGCTGCTGGTGGATGGCACAGAGATAGCTGAATGCACCGAATGACTGTGTATCTGTGAGTTTACATTTGTATGGAAGCAGTAAGTCTGGTGTGTACATGTGACTCTTAGTGTCTGTAAAACTGAGGGAGAATGTGGAGCTAAGGAAAGCTGTCGGAGTCAGGGACCAACTGATGTAAATACTTGCTCCTATGTTTTGAAGGCCATTCTTTGGAAGGTGTGTGAGCCATACAGGTAAAGGCTGAATGCTGAAATTAATACTGTGATAGTTCTACACAGGGTTTACTGTCTGAGCAATTTTAGAAGAGAAGTTTGAGCCATATTTTCATCACAAAAAGGGATTTACTGTCTGAAAATGTGACCTCACACCGAGAAACCTCACACTTCTCGACAAATTCCAGCAAGATTATCAAGGAGGCCAGATGTGCCATATTTATCCCATTCAATCTAGCTTAGTTTGTCCTCCAGTTGATAACATGAGGAGCAGGTCATGCTTTACATGCGTGACAGATAACCTGGCCCACTAAACCCCAGACTCATCTTGCTCTCTTTGCACTTCATGCTTGCTTTCATTTACTTTTCAATATTGTGCAGTAGGAGATTAAAATACCAGGGTATGATCTTATTCCTTGAGTGTAGCATTATTTCAGTGCACACTGCTCTGGAGTGATCTTTTTCAGTCCAACTATGATGTGTTAAATTGTCCTTGTTCGCTTGGTGCAGCCAGGTGATTTAACAGAAACATGTAATTAACTTTTAGCAGACTGCTGTAGATGTGTCAAATAACTCTGGGGTTCATTGTCTGCAGTTTAATGGCTGGAAGAACTTAACAGACAATCATTCAGATGCCATGTTATTGCCAATAAGGAGTCACCCACAGCTCTAAGACAGCACATGCTGATACTCTGGAGACTCCCTGTTGTCTTTGTGGAACTCTGTTGTGCTGTCAGATCATTAGTCTCTTTTTATGTGAAACTGTAGTGAGACAGAATTTAAACTCACCATGTTTTATGAGTCATGGTGAAAATGTAAGGTTTGAACATTTCTGCAGTGTATCTTTGGTGTTTACATTTTGCAGAGGGGCATTTGCTATTTATAGAGAATAATGGTGAAAACACTTTCCATAGTTTTTCTTGTTGTGACCAATGATAATGACAAAAGCAAAACTTGACTCAAGCTTCTCTCACTTGTCAAAGTATCCATGACAGTGGAGCAGTCTTCATCTGCTGATTCATCTTCTACAGAATTGTGAGCATATGAGAGTTCATTTTGTCTTTTATATGTCCTGTATGAAAATATTATATTTCTACACATATTCCATTTTGTTTTCCTGTTGTGGTAAATGTTCTCATAATGTAAATTGTATTTAATTTCATTAAAACTTTGTTTCAGCTTTTATGGTTGGCTGTCAAGGATCTTTAAATATAAGTTATTAATATATATATGTTATTAGTAAATAGACTGTAAGATGTCATAACAAGACATCTAGATTCCTCAAAGAATGAACAACAACAATAATAATAAGACAAAGCATCAAACTCTTTTTTTATTTAGTTTAATCAACATTAGCACACCATATCTGCCCTTTTGCCCCTTATCAATATCATCCTTCATCATGTACACGGTAATCAATATCACTGTTATTTTACAATCTGGTTACAATTCTGTACTCCTCATATGAAGGATTACATTATAATCTGTTTTATGTCAGCATATAATAATTAGTGGCATATGTTGCTTTGGTGATGTGTGCATACATACTGTAATGTCATGAAACATATAAGACTGTAAGACAGTACATTAATCTGGAACTTTGATTGATATACAAATGATTGTGCTACTACTACATGTACTAATATGACTGCTGCTGCATAGAAAACACCCAAAACAATTTCAACAAAACATTCAAAACCCTTTCAAAGTTCAGTTATTCAGTGTTCAGCATCAAGAAAAACAGAACCTGACATCTGTGATTCCTCTGTAATATTATGGTACTGCTGGTCCTGTTTGTATATTGTAGAGGTGTACTGCCTGACAGCCATTTCCTCATAATACTGAATACATTCATTAGGAATGTACTTCAGCTTCTCCAATAATCTAGGCTGTAACTGTCCAGTTTTTTTCAGCAACAGAACCACAGACCACAACCAACACAGAGAAAAGAGAAAAGAGTGAAGAAGTCATTCTTCACTTCTTACAGGTGATAATGTACTTGGGCAGAGCTTGATAACCACTAAATATGACAGAGATATCATGTCCTCCATTCACACTGTCATACATTACTTGGGGATCTGTTCCCACGGGAGGTGGCAGGATGAGACCTCGTTTACCAGAGGTGGATTTTCCTGTCAGCACCTCTGCCTCCACAAAATACAGAAACTCCTCTTTGTGATCCTCCCACATTTTCATGGCCTTTTTCACTGAGCCAGCAAAGTAGATGCCCTCTCCATACTCTGGGTCTGAACAGAGAGGAACACACAGAAGACAAGTAACTGAGTTGTGCTTCAGACTTTTTCCTTTTTTTTTTTGTTTACTATCCCTTCTTCTCCAAACTTCTATAATAACAATCAAAAGATCCAAAATGATCAAGAACTCAACCTAAAAAAGAATATGGTCACATTATCAGATCAGACCATACCTGCAGGTGGAGCACACTCTGTATGGAATCCAATACGGCTGACCACATCACAGAACTGTGCAGGGATGCGCTGAAACATCCTTCGAGTGTCGCATTGTAGCTGTTTTTTCTTGAGGTGAAACAGTGTCTCCAGTGCGTCGTTCTCAACTTTTTCTAACTACACAGATGAAAAAACATTAGTCAAGAAGAGGTTAAAATAACACTTTCAAAAACTGTTACACACACTGTACCTTTGTCATAAACAGCCTCTCCTTTTTGAATTCAGAAGATCTCTCTGAGAACGTACGGTCACCGTAATCAACTCTCTTCCTTTCAGCGGACACGTTCTTTGACTGCATTAGAAACATGTCGCTCTCCTCCTCTTTGACAAATTCCTTCTGTATGTTGCAGAGCATGGCCTCCACCTGCAACTCAGCTACCACAGCATCATTGTAGCTCCCTGTTACAGTTATTTCTGCATGACCTTTCTTGAATGACTCCTCAATGGAAACACCATTTTTGGCTAGACGGGACAGCTGGGAGTAATCTCCCTTGCCGAAGTGCAGGATGAAGTTGTTACGGATAGTGACCGGGCCAGAGGATTTGAAAAGGCCACTGAGCCACTGCTTAGCCTCTCTGGTTGCTTCATCAGAGCCACCACGCAGGCTGATCTGTGGAGTGGGACGTTTGCGTTCATGGAACTCATTCCTGTGCGAGAAAGCTGATGGAGAAGACATATAAACAATATCACTACCAGTTCAGAGAAGATTTGTCTGCCTTTCTTTGTCAATCCTGCTCTATTTTCATTAATCAAAGTCATGCAATAAATCACTGGAAGATTTGGACACTCATTGTTGGTGTTCTAAAGACATTCTCAGATCTGAGATTTCAAAGTCAGATTATAATCAGATCAGATTGGATTGTCACCTTTACAAGTGTTAGTGGTGATAAAACGATCACAAATGAATTTTCCATCTCAAAGTCAACAGAGTGGCAACATTAAGTTCTCATATAATGAATCTAATGGAAATAATGGAATAATGACCCCCAGAAACATTCATCACTGCCATTATAGGCACTGCAGCACCTCCAAGAGTGTGAGTTTTACCACCATCAACTCTTCCTCAAAATACTTGCATCAGACCTTTAATATGAACGTTTGATGTGCACATTTAACATTAGTAGATGTTTTGTGTTGTTACCCTCTGTGGAGCTGGGATGAGATGCTTTTTGTTGGAGAGATTTCATTTGTTCTTCAAAGGCCTGCAAAGAGAAGCTTATTAATATATTTATTTTTCTGAGACAGTTCACAAAGTATAAATGACTGTTTCTTGAGCTATGAAGTTAGATAGCAACTGAACTTTCCTCAGCAGGGTTAGGGAGTGTCTGTAACCACAGTAAACACACAACCATATTCCAACTGACATTAAAACATTACTGCCTTCAGATTTAATGACTTATACCACCCTGATTAAAACAATAATAGATAATAGATGCCTACGGCCTGTATGCTAATATTCTAATTTCATGACAGCTTTTTTGCAATACAACCTTAAATGTGTCGTTGTCACTGGGATATATGACAAAATGAACTTCCATCTTAGTTTGGGTCTTTGAGGCAAAGTCAGCCACAGCATCTGATATGATCTTTGCAGCTTCACTTTTACTGAAGTTGAGACTTCCAGTGCCAATGGCAGGAAAGGCAATTGACTTGTGATGATTCACATCTGCCATCTTTAAACATTCCAGTACTGAATAGAAAAGGACCTGTAATGAAAGAATAAGTGGTCAGAGTCATAGACAAAGAATTAAAGAGTAGAATTAACTCGTTAACTCGTATGATAAATTTGATATAAATTAGGTCATTTGTATAATTCTATCATTTATACTTCAAGATATATAATAGGGTAACACTTAAACTCTTAAAGTACCGTCTGGGCTGCTGTCCTTCCCTTTTCAGTGCAAAAAGTGTGATACACCTCTTTACAGTACAGGGAGTAGCCTTTTGTGATGGTGATCCTTCCCTTTTGAGGGGCAGTGTTCATCTCGTGTTGCATTCTATGACCAGCTTTCCCCAGTAAAGCACCGGAGATTTGACCAATACTCAAGTTTCTATCAGATGATGCAGTGTTCACGATGATATCTGTCTGAGATGATGCAAAAACAAAAATGGTAAAGAAAGAAAAGGGCCTCAGAAAAGAAGATAGCTTATTGGTATGTGTTCAGAAGCCCTGGAAATATAAGGAAAATCCCTGTACACAAAGTATTTGTCTTGAAGTGCCTCTATAGTGTCTTAAAATAAAGTACCATTAAGCAGAAGTTTACAAAAAATGCATAAACACTTCATTCATATTTCACTTAAAAATGAAAACGCATTGCAAATTGTTACCTTCTGTTCCTCAATTTTACCCCGCTTCAGTATCACATGGACATTTCCAATCTGGACAGTAGGTCTTGAGGTTGTGGGAGCTGCTGCCTGGCTGTACGTCATGAGCTTTTGGGAGCCTAGTATTTTATGACAGGCGTTCTCCATTTCCTGAACTGTAGGCTCATCATTGTTCACAAGCAGGATCTCTGTGGGGAAGTGTCGTCGAAACATGTCATAGTAACTTTTCACAGTTGACACTATGACCTGAGCACACAGTGGCAGGGGGAAGTGGAACAGTCCTGAGCTTATGGCAGGGATGGCAACAGACTTCAGAGAGTATTCTTCGACTCTGTCAAGAATGCTCTTGATGGCCCTCTCCAACTGTGGTAGAGCCTGTGAAACCTCATAAGGATGTGGTTTCTTTGTAGATGTGGACCAACAGCATGAATTATCTTCTTGTATGGAAGTGACCAAGCATTGTGGACAATAGCATCTCCTGTCATCAGGGGTCCGTTCCGTCTGATGAAATCATCGCTCTCTTTTTGGATCTCAGGACCACCAACACTGGACAGAGCTGCAGCAAGCCCACCATAATGCTGAAGATCATTATTTGCAGCGTTGACAACAGCATCTGCCTTGAAACTGGTGAGATCAGCCTTAAAAACAGACACCTTGACACCTGAACGCAACGTAGTTTCCAACCTTTTCTCTGGGACAACAGTTTTTCGCTGTGCAGTCAGATCATCTTCAAAATCCACACCCTCAATGATGGCTACACATCCAAATTTGCTTTCAAGCACAGCACTCAAAGCAGGTCCACATCTGCTCACAATTTTAACTGAAGACTCACGAAGAGGAAAATCCAACTGAGTGGCCATGGTTCCTAAACAGAGCTATGGAAAACAGCATCAGCATCAGTGTCTGGTTAATATATAGTAAGCTATGTGTCTGACACTCAGGATACATCAGGAACACACCTGCTGACTTTCACAGCAGATACTGACAAGAAACACAACTCTATAAACACTGAATATGGAAATATGGATCAAGGCAGAAGCGAAATGATTTTCAGGGACCATAAAGCACATGAGGCAATAAATGGAAATGGTACTATCAAATGGACTGGAAGACTTCATTTACATCAAAGATATTTTATCAAATATTTTTAGATTATTTCAGTGCATTCAAAAGTAAGTCTGCTTATAAGGAGATGTCTTTTTGACATTTAAGGCACAAATGAATCTAACGCTGCTGCTTCGGTTTTCAGGTTATTTTATGCACTTGAATAATTGTACTTCTCACACCTTGACCCCACCTCCTCTGTTTCTCTATGGGAGCTGTTTCCTAACACTTCAGCAGAGGGAGACAGATGGCACTCAATGTGATTAGTTCGTTGGACCTTCTGTAAATGTATTAAAAAAAATAAATATATAAAAACTGTCCAGGGACAAAATACAACAGTTTTATACGTTTAGTTTAGATGTGTGCATTAGTATTCCAACATGTTTATCCTAACCACGATTTAAAAACCTACTTGTACCAAATGTCTAGTTGATAATGTCCATTTCTGATTTGAATTTGACGGGTGAAGCTCAGTTTGTTGAAGGCCTTGTGTTCATCTCGGTAGTTTTACGTCGTGTTTGAGCGCGAGTGCGTTATGACGCAGTTCACGAGACAACGAAACCAACACCTGGGTGATTGTTAAGTTGTAAAATAAAGGCTTAGCATATCGTTTCACGCTGATAGAAATTTGAGCAATGGATATGTTTAACTGTACAGAAATAATAATAATCCGATAAACTGGCAGACTCACCGTGCAGCAGCTGGAAAGTACCGAGGGGAAGCAGAAAGTGAAAGAGAGGGAGCAGACTACTGCGGACTAACCCTCGGGCTGGTGGCCAACTTTAGTACAGGTTTGTATTCATGTTTGACAAACGCAGATACTCTGTCCTGTATGCAGTTACAGCCCACTTTGATTGGATCCTGTAGGTTTTCACTCGACGACGGCCTTGGAAAACAACAACGCACCGCCCCTGTTCATTTCTGAAGAAACAAAAGTGAAAGTAAGCCAGACTCAGAGGTTTGGAGCCAGCAGTCATGGCAGGCGCGTATTCCTACCGTCTGCTCGTCGAGCTCGAAGAAAACAATATACCGAGATTAAAGAATAAGTTAGTCAAATACTTTCAGAGTAAGAAATCTAACGGAGGAGACTGTGAGGTCGAGTATGAGAGCGGCAGCAGGACAGCGACGCTTCGCTTCCGCACAGAGGAGGGTGAGTGTGGATCTGTACTTTATCATTGTAAGTAGGCTACTGTTAGCTCTGTCAGTGTTAGCTGAGGTCATTTCAAAGTGTTTTCACTGTCTCATAGATCAGAGAAATGTGCTGGGGAAAGAGGTGCATCAGATCTCTTTGGATAAGGGTGTGTTGAAGATGACAGTCCGCCTTCCAGATCAGAAAGCAGCACAGGTAAGGAGCAGCTGCTGTCAGCAAGTGAGCTGAGACCCAGTGTGTCCAGAGAGAGAGTCTAAAAGTACATGGTACACAGTGTTACATGGCCTGTAGGTCAGAGAGCAAGTGAGGAAGCACTTCACTCATTTCAATAACACTGACTTGTCCTGAAGTAACACATATTCCTGTAACTGTTCCTCATTTGCTCAATGTCTCTACCTCCTCCTACTTCTAAACAGAGTGATCAAGATGTAAATGAGATCATACAAGGTAGAGAGCTGCCCTGGCACATTCTTTGTCATGTGACTCATCATAAACCCAGGTGGTGCTGTGTACTGTGATTTCTGCTGCTGTCATTTCCTGCTGTGCTGTTACAGAGGCCTGAACCAAAAGTAAAACACAGTGATTCTAATACACACTGATAATTGTTTCAATTGTATCGCTCTTAAAACCTGCTGGAGAATTGTGCAGAGTGAAACTGGTCACACAAGATGCCACAGCAGTTTTCAGTCTTGACTGATATAAGCTTTTCTTTACTTTCATACAGGAAGCTCCTCCGGATAAACTTGATGAGAAGTGTAAGTGACATCAACATGTTTTTTCCACTTTGTGGTCCATTTATGTTCTTGGTTGTTACTGAAAAACACTTCTTTTATGATAGGAAATAATGCCATAAACAGAATTAGTTATCCCCATTGTTCACTGTATACACATATAGTTGTTAAATATATTGATGTGATCAAGTTAATATGAGTGAATGGGTATTCACATTAAACTGAGGCGGAAAATCAAAGGTATCCCTCAAAACATTACCTCCTTGTTCCCATCCAAGCTAAACCCTTACATATTGTTCTGTGTTTAAAATGTGTTAGTACAGTAGTTGGTATGGTATAATGACCATATCAACTACTGTACTGTACTACTGTACACATTTCAGAGACAGTAACATTGATGAGTGGTTGTGGGGATTTGAATGACTTTCTGTTTAGAAGACTGCTAAAGAAGACAAAAGACGGTTTGGACAGTTTTTTAATCAAAGACTGCAAAAGACTGTTTCGAGACTCACTATCTTAATGTTATCTTATTGACAGCATACTTGTTAATGGGTTGCTACTGGGTTGAAGAACAATGATGATTTTATGTGTTTCTGAGTATCTCTAATCATATATTAAATAACTTTACTAAAAGATTCAGAGCGAAGATAACTGCTAAACACCACATTATATTTTGAAAGTAAAATAGCAATGAATTTAAAGGTTTTACTTGTGACTTGTTTTTGGGTGGCCTCCTAGTGTGATAAACACTTGGAATGAACTTCCCATGGTTTTATTCATGATATTTGTATTCATATTATCTAACTTACTTGTTAGATGTGTGTTCAGTAACTCAACTTTCATGCTGTATGTCAACAGCTGAACTTCCAGCAGACAACAAACAGTCAAGTGCTGATGAACCCACACCTGCAGCTGAAGTTCAGACAGAGGAGGAAGAGGAACTGTGCTCCACCTTGTCTGTCTTGGGAAATATTCCAGAGTCTTTTGGCAAAGAATTTTTGGAGATGCTGGTGGAGAATGTTTTAAAAGATCTTGACTCTTCAACTGCCTCCCAAGACTTCACTCTGGAGGTCCTCCCTGCCATCTCCTCTGCTGTGGTTACTTTCCAGAGTGAAAAAGGTACACAGTTCAGTTTGTATGTTTATGTGCATCTGTGTGTGTGGTAAAAGCATGACTTAGACCATGCTTTTACCACACTTTCTAACCCTTCTACTTTCTAACTGAGCTGACACACCCTCAATGCCCAACACATTGAAAAAAAGAGGCAGTAGTATTTATTAACTGGATTTTGGATATATATTTTATTTTTGTTATTTATAAGAATATTTTGATCACTTGTAGGCAGCACAGATAGAGAATGCCAAACCATCCTCACCCTGGCCTGAACAGTAGACAGTTTCTTACTGTTAACCAGAAGAACATGTGTTTCAGATATATGCCAAATGACTTTTGTTGATACACTGTGCCCTGACAAGACACCATGAAAAACTACTTCTCATCAAGAGATTAACTAACATCCAAGAGAACTTGTGAACAAAGTTATACATATTCTGTGTTTTTCACCAAATATGAATCAACAAGTCCTCTTATAAAATATCTCTGTAAGGCTCTTTATTGTTGTTTTATGAAAAGTAACGCTTAACACTTAACACTTTTTTACTGTCTTCACAGAAAACACTGACTTCATGACAAGGTGTACCCAAAACAGAATGTTTACCAAAAAAGGGTTATCAGTCCGGCCTCTTGAAGTCACAAAACAAGTTGTGGTTGAGGACATAGAGAACTATAATGAAGATTTCCTCCAAATGTACTTTGAGAAAGAAGGTGGGGATGTGGAAAATGTCCTGCTTAATGAAGTGGAGCAGTCTGCCATCATCACTTTCAAAGACCATAGAGGTAGTGCAATTACCATACATGTTAATATTACAGTGTCAGTATTTATGTGGCTTGATAAAGCAGTGATTGTCACCATTGTATGAAGTCAACACAGTTTGACAGATGTGTGTTTTTTCCTCCTAGCTGTTCAGAAAGTCTTGAAGAAGAAGCATCACATCAAACAGAAAGAGCTCAGAGTTTATCCTTTCTATGAATCTCTGGGGACAGCCCTCTATGGCAAAGATGAGCCTTCACTGAAACTCCCTGCTGCAATCTCTGAACCTGTTGACAGTGCTGTCTGGAGATACCTGACAGTCAATCAGTCAGCAGCAGAGACCATTCACAGAGAATTAGAAAAACACTTCTGTGATGTAAACCTCAGGCAGTCTCCTGTACGCTTGAGCCCCATGCCTTCACTACTTAAGCAAAAAGATGCCAAAGCCATCATCAAACAGTGGAAGGATACTGTGGAGTCAGCCTTTTCACAAGCTGTGTCAAAATTCAGGTCCCGGGAATTTCAGACAGATGTAGAGGTATGGGAAGAGTCTGAGGCGAAGTTTAGACAGGCGCTAGAGAGTAAGGATGTGGTTGTTGTGCCTGATAAAGTTGGTGGTGTCTTATCAGTGGTTGGCCTTGTGGAAGAAGTTAACAGTGTTGAGCAAACTCTTCAGGAAGTTGTGAACAACATTGCCAAAAGAGTGCAGAGAGAGAAATTTAGCATAACTCAAGTGATCAAGGTCTCACCATCAATTGTCCACATCTTGTGTCAGGATGGTCTTCAGGACAAGTTGCTACGAGTGTTCCCAGCACTCAAAATGTCATACAGGAAAGACAGTCCGGATTTCACAGTAACTGGCTTAAATGATGAGGTTCTTGGAGCAAACAAAGTTATATGTGAAGCAATAATGGCGTTAAAACGAAAGATATTAGAAATCGATAACTATGTGATTGACCTGTTGAAATGTGAAGAACAAGAGGAGCTTACTGATGCCCTCCTTACAGCTCATGGAAAAAGTGCAGCATTTGAGATCAGTGGACAGAGGGTGCAGCTCCTTGCTGCCTCTGATAGAGCTCTGATTGATGCTGAAGACCATCTGGGAAAGCTGCTAATGTCTCGAGACATTGATGTTGAAGATAGTAAGGTCCTGGACAAGCCAGAGTGGCAGGCATTGGTCAGTCAGTTAGAGGATGCAAACAGTAAGTCCTGCATGAGACTTAAAATCCACACTACTAGTCAGCAAGTTGTAGTGTCTGGCCACAAGGACAGTGTCATAAAAGTTAGCACAGAGCTGGAAGACTTCTTAAAGCAGAATGCTCAAGTTGCAGAAACTATTGTGGTCAAGCCCCATGCCATAGTTGAATATGTTAAAAAGTTCAGTTCAACTTTTGTGGAGCAAGTCACAGTGTCTTACAGAAATGAGTCCATCTGTCTGAGTGGTTCTAGAGCTGATGTTGCAAAGTGCAAGGGCTTGGTTGAAGAGTTTGTATCTTCAGTGTTCTTTGAAAGTTTAAATGTCTCCAAGCCTGGAGTCAAGAAGTTCTTCAAAGATAAAGAAACTATGTATGTTTCTTCACTGCTGAATCAAACTGGCTGCTTGGTCCAACTGGTTGATGGGACTCATGGACAAGGTGACTTTGCAAAGCCTGTGTATCAGCTCCAGGCAGCAGATGGAGTGGAAATAGCTGTTGTCAAGGCAGATATGTGTAGTTACTCAGCACATGCAGTGGTGAATTCTTCCAACTGTGACTTGAAGCACAATGGAGGTCTTTCAGCAGCACTTCTGAAGGCAGCTGGCAGTCAGTTGCAGGATGATTGTGACAAAATAATTAGATCGAAGGGAAAGCTGAAGCCTGGAGATTGTGTCATAACTGGTGCAACAGGGAAACTTTGTTGCAAAAAAGTTATCCATGCAGTGGGGCCCATATTTGATCCAAATAAATCCCAGAAGGCTCAGGCACAGTTGAAGAAAGCTGTTAAAGGAAGCTTAGACCTTGCTGAAAAGAACGGCTGCACCTCTGTGGCCCTGCCTGCCATCAGCAGAAGCCAAGGTTTTGCTCTTGATTTGTGTGCAATCACCATCATCAAAGCCATAAAGGAATACTTTGATGAGAGGTATGATGACAACACTCTGAAGAAGATCCATTTGGTGAACATTGACGATGCTGCTGTTCAGGCTATGGAGAGAGCTGTCAGACTTGAGTTTGGAAATCATGGTGTAGTTCACTCTCAGCAGACTCTTCCTACCAAAGCCACACAGTCTGTTGTAAAACTTACTGGACCTGCTGGATCTGACAAAAACTGCTTGGGTCAAGTGAAGACCAAAGAAGGCTTGGAAATCAGTCTTATCACAGGACAAATCCAGGAGGCCACGGTAATTTGGATACTTTTTCTTTCTAATGTTTAACAAAGAGAAAGCAGTTAGTGTGACAATGAAACATTTCCACAGAGGGACAACAAGAGATTAGAGAATGTAGCATTAAAGCAACACTATGTAGTTTCTGAACAGGGATACCCTAAATATCAGAATTGTCCAACTTCCCACCAGAATCTCACTCCCTAGTCAGAGTTGCATGGGGAGGCAGATTTTGTTCAAGCTCAAGCCTTGCTCCTCTCACCCGCACATGAGCACCCTGTGCTGAGGCGCACAGCCGACCAGCCTCCCCTCCAGAGCTCCGGCAACACAGAAAACTCTGTCTATGTTCGTGTTCGATCACATTCTCACTTTTTTTTTCTTATCCTCCTATGACAAAATCCTCTTTGCTTTCCTCTGGCACTAGCTCTGTCAACAAATTCACGTACTGTGCTCCCCCAGGGATGCTTGTAAAGCAGGTCGCACTCTTCACCTCCATGGCAGATGGAGGGGGGGGTTGGAGAGTGCAGTTGCAGCCAGTGCGGCCCCACTCGGGCTGCAGCGGCAGCACGATTCATCCTATTCACCACTTGAATGAGTTTAGAAACTGCATAATGTTGCTTTAATCGCAAACTGTCCCTAACTAGAGAATCCTCATAATTGGAGGTTGGGGTGTAAATGGTCTCATTTCTATACCTCTGTGTCAGTAAAATATGTAAAATGAACATGCAACTGATACAATTCTGTTACTATTTCTTAGACTGAGGTGACTGTGAATACTGTATTTGAAGATCTAAGACTGAACAAAGGAGCAGTTTCAAATGCCATCTTGAGTGCAGCAGGACCCAATCTTCAGCAGATGGTAACTGCAAAGAATGCCACTGGAACCTTGGTGAGATCATTGTCACTGAAGGCTGCAACCTGAAGAGCAAACACGTCTTTCATGCAGTTACACCTCATTGGGACAAAGGACAAGGCACAGCTGAAAAGGTAAACAGATAGAACATATCTCCTATATGTTAAATGTGATGGAAAGTCAGAACACACGATGAGGAATGTACTAAAGGTTTGCATGTGCTCCTCTGGCTTTTGACTGAATATGATGTGTTATGAAAATTTAAAATGGCTTGCTCTTAGCTGTTGTGTGCACAGTTTAGCGACCAAAGGATCATAGCTTAGTTACAGGGGCTTGGAAATCAACAACTTGCTCCTAGATCTTGATAGTGTGTTTATGCTTTAACTTACAGATCTTGAGTGCCATTTTCAAGGACTGCTTAGAGAAGGCAGAGGGTACCGGTCTGACTTCCATATCCTTCCCTGCCATCGGCACTGGGAACCTAGGTTTCCCAAGGGACCTTGTGGCATCTTTGATCTTCAATGAAAGTTCTGTGTTTAGCAGTAAGAAACAACCTAAGCACCTCAAGAAGGTTGTTATCGTCCTTTACCCTGGAGATACACAGACTGTCCAGGTAATTAGACAAAAGAAACTTGGACCTCTTAATACCTTTGTGCTAAACTAACATTTAGCAATGAAATGAAATGAAAAGTCTGCAGTATCAACCAGTAATGTATCACCATAATGTCAATGATGTTCATGTGTCTGTTTTTGTTATATTTATCTGGATCTAGACATATTCATAGTATTTGTGAGTGTGTTAGAGGATAAAATCTCTCTAATTCTGTCCACAGGTTTTTAGTGATGAATTTAAGAAGACTTTTCCCACTGCCTCAGCTGCTGCAGCGTCAACAAGCTCACCACAAAGTCTGAGTAGGCAACAGTTCCCAACATTTCTTTGTGCAATGACAATTTAATGCTGCATTAGAAATCTAAAAGGCTTGGATTAACAGTGGTTCCCAAAAGAAACATCTCAATGTGGAGTATTATTTATAATCTAAATCTATAATCTATATAACTTGAAAGTAACATTTTGAATTTATCAAAGTGTAACTAAAATGTTGATCAACACATTTAAAATTGGTGACCATTACTAAATAATTTTGTGAACAAATAAAGCTGAACTAATCCTTCACTTGTGTCTGCTGCCACAAGGTCCCTTCTCTAAAGTGGTCTCCAGCTCAGGAATGCATGAGACCAAAATGAGGAGTGTGACTATACAGGTGGTCACAGGAGACATCACCAAGGAGACAAGTGATGTGATTGTCAACTCCTCCAATGATACATTCTCTCTTAAATCAGGTAAAAGAAATGAATGGGGCACTTCATTTTAGTCATTATACTGTAATTTCATTTTTATCAATATATAAGACTGATTTGATTTTAGCTCCTTATTTAGACCTGAATATACATTTTTACACACTGGTAGTAGTGGATAGTATTATAAAAGGAGCATTAAAGAAAATTATATGACACACATTTTATGTATAATATGTTTTCAAAAAATGTCTTCACAGTAATAATGCTTTCCAACTTTTGCATATTGGTTTTGTTTATTAATATTTAATGCCCTATGTAATATTCAATATCATTTCCTTCTCTAGGAGTATCCAAGGCCATTCTGGATGCAGCTGGTCAGGCTGTTGAAGCAGAGTGCCAAAATCTTGGTAAGGAAACATTTATGCTTTTGACACTGTAACTTAGTCTTGACATCAGCCACTGTTTAATAATATTGTTGCTTGGTAATGACACTAATTAACTCTTTGTA
The DNA here is from genome assembly GCA_021432705.1 of Caranx ignobilis. Lineage (NCBI taxonomy): Eukaryota > Metazoa > Chordata > Actinopteri > Carangiformes > Carangidae > Caranx > Caranx ignobilis. The sequence continues at coordinate 18,684,611 of MU269983.1, forward strand.
GTTGCAGTGCATATCATTACTAGATGTGATAGAAAAGAATTGTGACCTAAATTCACATGTGCACTTTTGGCTCTTATGGTTGAATATTCAAACAAATACACTGTGTATACATTTAGGTGCCCAGCCAAACCAAGGCTTGATAATGACCCAGCCAGGTAACCTTCAGTGTAAGAAGATCCTCCACCTGGTTGGACAGACTGACCCCATAAAAATCAATAAGGTTGTGAAAGATGCCCTCGAAATGTGTGTGAAAAACGCATACACTTCTGTCTCCTTCCCTGCTATTGGCACAGGTGAGATTTGTCACCAGAGTTGTGTTCATGTTCATGTGCAGAATGAACACTGCTTGTTCAGTGTGTGTTGACAAGATTTCACAGTCTACCTTTATTTTGATGATGTCTTCATGCACTGCTGTAGATTTGGATTACTGAGAGTGTCTATAATTTGTATTTTAAAATCTTAGGTCAAGGCAATGTAAAGGCAAGGCAGGTGGCAGATGCAATGATGGATGCAGTGATTGATGTGTTGAGCCAGTACCCTACTGCCCCACTGAAGACAGTCCGGGTAGTAATTTTCCAACCACCGATGCTAAAAGACTTCTATGATAGTATGCATCAAAGAGAAGGCACTGAAACTAAAGCTGAAGCCAAGAATAAAGCTGGGTTCTTTGGGAAAATCAAGGGTGAGTACAGAGAAGGCAATGATTTTGGTGTTCATGATACTCAATACTCATATTTAAATGTTTTATCTAGTCTAATACAGAGCTTGATATTTGTTTTTCCAGCTCTCTTTATTGGTGACAATGCCAGCAAGCCACAGAAAGAAGCAGATTTTGTCATTGAGGCTCAGAAGATAGATCCAGCTTGCTTCCACATCTGTGGTGACTCACAGACTAAAGTAGACTCTGCCAAGCAGTGGATCAATGACCTGTTCAGCAAAGAGTGCGTCACAAACACATTTTCAGAAGATGCCATTCTGAGCCTCTCTACTGCAGACCACCAGCGCATTGTTGACATGCAGAAGACCATGGGTGTGTGCATAAGGATTGAAAGCAAGAATGCCAAAGCCACAATGACCATTGAGGGATTCACCAAGGATGTACTCAAAGCCACCACGGAGATCCAAGACATGCTGACAAAGGTGAGGAATGAGAAGGAGCTAATGAAGAAAGTGGAGGTGACAGGCACCCTGGCAGAGTGGCAGTACCAACAGCAAGGACTCCAGTTTCAGAGTTTTGATCCAATGACCAACTACCACCTTGAGCAAGCATGGAAAAATAATGTACCAAATGTAAAAGTCAAAGTCAATGGACAGGACTACACTGTCACCATGCCAAGTGGACCGGCTACTGATAGCCAAGGACGTACCCTGCAGATAAAGAGAATCGATAAGCTGAAAGGTATTCTACTATTAGATGGAGACCTATGATTGTTGAAATTTGTTAAAATTCTTCTCTTATAATAAAAACTAAATTGTTTATTTTGCTACTAGATGAAGATTTTCCTGAGCACTGGGATCCAATGCCACCCAACACTTTGTGTCATGCTGTTACCATCCAGGCTGGAACAGCAGAGTACAATGAAGTCCAGAGTCTGTTCCAGGCCTCATGCAAGCGGACCATTACTAAGGTAGTCCAACATCATCATAGCCCACAACTACCACCAACATCATTGTCACTAATTTCCTTCTTAGCCACTTTATTCTAGACAAAGTTAAAGATGCACTTCCCCCTCCTCATAGATCGAGAGGATCCAAAACCCTGGTTTGTGGAAGAGCCTCCAGATCAAGAAGCATGAAATGGATCAGAGAAATGGTCATCAAAACAACGAGAGACGTCTCTTCCATGGCACCTGCCACACCACTGTGAACCACATCAACTATCATGGCTTCAACAGGAGCTACGCAGGAAAGAATGGTGAGATGTTTATGGTGACAACATCAGTCAATGTTCACTCACTTCCTTAATCATGTTTGCAGAATATGAATCCAGTGAGACATGATTCATTCTGCAAAATGTTGAGCACAGTTTAAAATCACTGATCAAACCAAAGTCACACATCAAGAGTTTCTTCAGAGCAATATCAATTAGCCAAAATTATTATTCCAGTTTAATCTAAACACATGTTTGCTACACCACAGTTCTCCAATTCTTTTTCTTGATATTTACTAAGGAAATTGCAGCTCATACCTAATTAAATGACTTTCTCTTGTCATCTTCATTTTCAGCTGCTTGTTATGGCAATGGCACATACTTTGCTGTGAATGCCAGTTACTCTGCTCAGGATACCTACTCCACGCCAAATCAAAATGGTGAGAAGTGCATGTATCTCTGCTGGGTGCTAACAGGAGATTTTACCCGTGGCCAACAACACATGATCGTACCACCAGCCAAGGGCGTCAGCTCCATTGATAAGTACGACAGCGTTGTGGACAATGTGTCCGCCCCCAGCATGTTCATTGTCTTCCATGACACCCAGGCCTGTCCTGAATATTTGATTACATTCAAGTGACACAACTATGCCATAAGATCAGAACAAATGCCTTACATTTTACACTGACTTCTAAACGTAAATGATCCTCTGCTTATTCTCAGCTGGTTAATGTATGTGTTCTTCAATATACTTATGCAGTTTGTTAAAATGTACAGTGAAAATAACAGTCAGGGTTAAGCTGTAATGATCACAAACATCAGGTAGTTGCAATCACATCAATATAGTGCCTTCATGTGTCTCTTTATATTATGGCAAGGAGAAATTCAGCAGGTAAAAGGAGGATTTCTTTACTAAAACAAATCTTTCTGCCATTTTGTTTACTGCACTGAACATTTTGCACAGAGGGTTGAGACTGATGGAAATGATCAGCTCTTCTCCAGGTTGTCATGTAATAGTGAAGGATCATCCACTGTATGTGTGCATGTGTGAAATGGAAATGTTATTCCAATAAATAAACATTTGCCAATAAAAGTGAATACAAGCACACTGATATGTTGACTGCTGTCTTGATATTTTATGGAATTTTTAATTAATTACTGCACTGTTGCACTGTTGGTGTCCAACTGTTACATTTTTTTCCTCAAAAAGTACATTTACCATTCTGACAGCATATGTCAAATTCCTACTGAAAAGTTGTCAACAATTTTTCACATTGACACATGAACAGAAATAGTCTAAACAGATTAACCAATGAAAGAGCCTGCTTTTAACTTCAACCATGAGATTCTCAGTTTTACTACTGTAAAACTGTGGATATTAACCCCTGACATCAGGGGTTTAATAATTGTTCTGCAGCTGAGGACAGTAAATATCTTTCACTCTTTCATTTTTGGGACAAAATATAAAAGACAGGAAATGTTTGCAAATTTGAAATCTGAAATCATATGATGTCATCGTGTTTATTCAAAAGCAGTTTGATCAGATTTGTGACATTTGTGGTAAATAGAAATGTAAATAAAATGTTAGACTTTTTTTCCTCAGAGCTCAGACGTGTGTCTCTGTAGATCATAAACTTTTTCATGGCCTTGCCTTGACAACAGACCTCTTCCTGTACCTTGAATTTGAAATTTGATGTACTCATTAGTCTGCAGAACAATGATTGTCAATGATTTGCAGGTGAGACAACATCACATGCAGCCACATCGCGCTCTGCTGGATTTCTCCTGATGTAGCCATAATAAAAAGTGTTCAGATCTTTGTTTATTGACCATCCAATTCATGATCATTTCTAAAGTTGTTCTTTTTTTATTTAATTCACACACACACACACAGTACAATTATGACATAAACAGAAATGGTTATGTTATTCAGTTCCCTGTTGTGATTTTGTTTCTACTAAATCACACTGCAAACTAAAAAATATATATATATATTTTATTCTACTAATAATTATTCATCTTTGTGCGTGCATCTAAATTCAAACTCAATTCTGTGCAAGCAAAGTTTTTACTCCCAGCTGAGGGGGACCCGAAACAGGATTCCTCAAATCCTTCTCTCATTTTTTATATGCAGGTAGGTTAGGCTCAGAGACATTGTTTATACATATAACAATTGGTTTATTTTACAGTAGTGAACTGAACAAGTCTCTTATTCCAAGGACCACAACACTACTTCTTTTGAAAACTGACACAAAGATTTAAAAAAGGGAACATAGCTACAGTATGAGTCACTCTGTATTGGCATGTTTGTCTCATGTAGTTCTATCATTCAGCCAGGAGGGGGGACAGACCATTCAGGATGGTGATAGGGCCACCACTTCAGGAAAAAACATAGACTGTATATAAAAATGAAAGATCCACCTCCTTAGTGCTTCTCTACACTCGACTGGCCGAACTTACCCCTATAAAAGACCTTGGCATTATGATTGACACATAGGAAATTAATCATACATTCAAATAACACCAGAACTCTATCACATAAAATGGCTGTCACTAATCCTTTCACTGTTTAATAAACTGAAAACAAGAAGAAGAAAAAAAGAAAACACAGTGTATCACTAAAAAAGGTAAAAACAATGGAGTGGAGAGGGAGGAACTAAACAACTAAAGCAGGCAAAACAGCAGTGGCAGCTTAGTCTCTGTTCTGTGTGGTATTCCTGCTTGGTTAACACTCAGAGCCCAGCGGACAGTGGGAATCTGAAGTGAGCCACTTCCCAAGCAGAGGCCCAGGAGGAAATGCAGCCTCTTGAACAGGTAATTTGGAAAATATTCACCAATTTACCAATTTGCTAAATCACAGAGGTCTAGATATTGGCACCTGCCACCTACCTCAACCCAGGAGTGAACCCTGTGCAGCAGACAAGACAACATGCAGCAGGGACAGAGAAAGGGAGTTTGGTACATCACAGCAGGAAAGTAGATGGACTGGTGCAGGAACTGCTGGCATTGGGCCTATGGTAGAGGGGGTTGCCCTGAACCTGTGCCTGATTGGCTTTCATATGGAGCATATGGTAGGACGGGGCTCTGTCTCTGATCTTCTACCAATAAAGTTTTTTTTTTCGTCTATCTCTTCATCTTCTCCTCCTTCATTTAAATGTACACTGAAAATCAGTGTATAGACTTTTATGTCTGAAAATTATTTATGATGGGTTTAAAGTTTCATACTGTGTGAATCTGGTTTAAGTTTACAGACTGACAGGCTGACTCTTTCACAGCTGGAGAAGTACTGAGAGAAAGCACAAAGTGAAAGCAAAAGGAGCAGACTCCATGTTTGGTTTCATCGCCATGTTTTGTGACCACAGATGTGTCCTGTTTGCAGTCACAGCCCACAAGAGCACAATGCCACCTGTTGGCTCTCTGAAGACGTGAAAAAGTGAAAGTATGTGAGGACAGACTGAGGGCTCTGATTTCGTAAACCCGGCGGAAGCGAAGCGCAGCGCTGCTCCGCCGCGCCAACGGGGCGTGTCCAGGCGCACTTTGCAAGTTTCATGCGCAGCGCACCCTGGCGTGAGTCCTCTTTCCCACCTCTGTCCCTCCTGCCGGCGCAAGTGGGAAAGAGGGAGGGGAGAAGGCATGAGTGGGTTTAACACAGCTGATTCAGATCTACACCAATCAAATGAGCTCCTCTCCTCACCTTTAAGTCCGCTGCAGGTGGGGCGCACTGCAATTTGTCATTTTATATTTCAACATGGACGAAGGAGACAGCGGCGCCAGACGGCCAGACTTCTCCCAGGAGGAAACTGATGTTTTGGTCCGGGAGGTCCAGGCTCACAGTGGCCGAATATATGGTAACATGAACAGACCTCCACGGACTGATGAAGCAAAAGTAGTCTGGAGGAGGTTACTGATATTGTTAATCAGGTTTGTCCTGATACACTGAGAGACACCCTTTTCCCACGAATAAGACGCTCATAACACATTTAAAGCCTGCATAACAAAGATGAGTGTTCACAGATCACAACATCAGCAAATACCATGCGTAACGGGGATGGAATCTGAAGCACCTGTGCGTAAAGGAGGCAGCACCAAGCTCTGTGGTCTGGCGCTTGTCGGCGAGCGTCTCTCTTTTTCTCTTTTCTTTTGAATTCTCTGAGATGAGAGATGCTGCATATATGCCCACTATCTGATGCTGAGGCTGTTTGTGGCTGAGAGAGATGTGAACTCGTTGGTTTCAGCTGTTCATTCAGTCAGTTTGAGTTTCCATTAAGCGCCAACCGCCTTTGATCTGACATCAGATGTGACCTGACAATCGATATAGATTAAATGTGTGCGCTGATTATTTTATTTATTATCTATATTATTTAAATATATGATTAATGTGTCTGACATTCTGGAAACCTGCCTGTGAGGTTTTGCTGATGTGTGCGCACTGTGCACTGGTCAGCCAAACTACCACTCGACCAGCCGCGCTCCTCCTTGCACCAAGAGTAGACCAGGTTGGAGCTGGCGAGTTTTCAGCGCACTGTCAGCGAAGCCTTTAGGCACAAAACTGTCACTGCGCCAAACTGAATCTGTCGACACCTCCCCCTACTGCGCTGCCACACCCATCCCTGTGCACCTCGGTCTACCAAATTGCCAAATTGACTGCGCGCCGTGTTGCGCAGAAGAAATGACCACTGCGCGTCCGCCTCGCCTGCGCCCGGTACGAAATTAGAGCCCTGAGAGTCAACAGTCATGGCAGACGCGTATTCCTACCGTCTGCTCGTCGAGCTCGAAGAAAACAACATACCGAGATTAAAGAATAAGTTAGTCAAATACTTTCAGAGTAAGAAATCTAACGGAGGAGACTGTGAGGTCGAGTATGAGAGCGGCAGCAGGACAGCGACGCTTCGCTTCCGCACAGAGGAGGGTGAGTGTGGATCTGTACTTTATCATTGTAAGTAGGCTACTGTTAGCTCTGTCAGTGTTAGCTGAGGTCATTTCAAAGTGTTTTCACTGTCTCATAGATCAGAGAAATGTGCTGGGGAAAGAGGTGCATCAGATCTCTTTGGATAAGGGTGTGTTGAAGATGACAGTCCGCCTTCCAGATCAGAAAGCAGCACAGGTAAGGAGCAGCTGCTGTCAGCAAGTGAGCTGAGACCCAGTGTGTCCAGAGAGAGAGAGTCTAAAAGTACATGGTACATAGTGTTACATGGCCTGTAGGTCAGAGAGCAAGTGAAGGAAGCACTTCACTCATTTCAATAACACTGACTTGTCCTGAAGTAACACATATTCCTGTAACTGTTCCTCATTTGCTCAATGTCTCTACCTCCTCCTACTTCTAAACAGAGTGATCAAGATGTAAATGAGATCATAAAAGGTAGAGAGCTCATCATAAACCCAGGTGGTGCTGTGGATGTTACAGAGGCCTAAACCATGTACAGAACACGTGTGTGTGTGTGTGTGAGGAAGTGATTGACACACACTGATAATCGTAACTGTATTCATCTTCAAACCTGATGGAGCATTGTGCAGAGTCAAAGTAAAATGCCACAACTGTCATCAAACCTGACTGATGTAAGCTTTTGTTTCTTCCATACAGGAATCTCCACCTGATAAACTCAATAAGAAGTGTAAGTATTGATTTGGTTATTGATTGGTATATGTGATAAGATAAGATTCTTACTCTTTAAACATGTGTTTTGTGTGTGTGTGTGTGTGTGTTTTTATGAACACACACACACACACACACACACACACACACACACACACACAGTACAAGTATACCATGAACAGAGATGGTTATGTTATTCAGTTCCCTGTTGTGATTTTGTTTCTGCTACAAATCACACTGCAAACTAAAAAAATCATTTATATTTTATTTAAAAAGTTACTCCTAATAATTATTAATCTTTGTGCATGTTTCTGAATGCAAACTCACTTCTGTGCAACCAGAGGTTTTACTCCAAGCTGAGGAGAACCCAGAAGAGTATTCCTCAAATCCCTCTCTCATTTTTGTACCATTACAATCACATATGGTAATAATTATTGTTATCTGTGTGTGTTTGTGTTCTCAAGGTGTGTTGCAGTATGCACCATGATGTGGTCATATACTAAGTTTCATTAGTTCAGCTTCAGAGACAGTGAAACATTGTAGAGGGGTTGTGGCGAAGTGCAGTTTCATTGACTGAAAATACATCTGAGTGTAGCTGGAGGTGGAGAAGACTACCTCTCATTTCTTAACACAAGAAGTCATTTAACATGGTCTTATTGAGAATGTGCCGTCAATGTGTTGCTATGACCACATGAGGAAAGGCTCATTGTTCTTCAACCCAGACTTTTTTGTATTTCTGATCATCTCTCATCGGGGGGGGGGGCACGTGGTTTGTTGGAAGGCTGTGGCCTGTGGGCCAGACATTCTCCTGAGCTATCTTCTGTTACCATTTCATCGACAGCAGCAGTACTGGGCAAATTACTCTGGAAAAGTAATGAAATTACTGGTAGTACTGACTGGTTCTCATAAAAGTAATTATGTTACTGTTCTGATTACTTTATTTCAGAAGTGATTAGATTAATGGTTACAGTATTAATTACTTACTTGCTAAGTTGACTGTGACGCACAAGAACGGCAGAGGTCAGGTGGGGCGACACTGAGTAGCTGTCCCAGGATGGGTGCTTAACTGTGGGTGAGAGGAGCAGAGAGACTAGGTTGGAGCATATCAAATAACTTCAGAACAGAAACTGGGCTCTGTACCAGTTACGTAGGTCGGTTTACTGCCAAACCATTTCACACAAGTGCATGACATAGCAGAGAGAAGTTGGTTTCAGTTACAGGTCTCTCACTCTCTCTCTGTCTGTCTGTCTCTGTGTCCCCTCTTCTCTCTTTTGGTTGATTTGATTATAGTCTCTCTGGGTAGGTGGTTAGGTTTAATCTAAACATGAATAGCATGTAAGTCAACTACCACAGCCCTTGTGTCTGAGTTGTTTTATGTCACAGTGATGATCTGTCTAAAATGGCTGGTGAGTGAGTGAGTCCCGTCTTTGTCCAAGTGAGTGTTGACCACCCATGGTCGCACAATGGCTGTAAAGGTATGCACAAACAAACACAAGTGCTGTGCTAAGAAATGATGAGTTTAGGGCCCTGGGTTGAATACAAAGAAATATGCACAGGCTGACACATGTGAAATGTAATTTTGCTCTAACCTAAACATCACTTCAAATTTTGAAAAAATAAATAAATAAAAAGGGGGTTTACTTGTGGAGAAATATTTTGGGCCAACCAGTGTGATGAACACATGGAATGAACTTCCCACAGATATAGGTTTTATTTGTACTATTTATGGTGATATTGTCTAATTTCATTCATGAATGTATGTTGAGCCTCTTAACCCTCTTGTCCCATTAACAGCTGAGCTTACTACAAACAACACACAGTCAAGTGCTGATGACCCCACAGCTGCTGCTGATGTTCAGACAGAGGAAGAAGAGGAACTGTGCTCCACCTTGGCTGTCATAGGAAATATTCCAGAGTCTTTTAACAGGGAGCTTTTGGAACTGATGGTGGAGAACCTTTTAAAAGATCTTGACTCTTCAACTGCCTCCCAAGGCTTCACTCTGGAGGTCCTCCCTGCCATCTCCTCTGCTGTGGTTACTGTCCAGAATGAAAAAGGTACACATTCATGTGTGTGAGTGGGTTCTAAAAGGATGAGACTGATATTTCCCTTTTACAATCAATCAAGCACATATATCCAGCACAGCCATGGTGATTTACAGAATTTGTGTTAATTATGAAGAGGTAAGTGTGTAAGATGGCATATTTATGACATTGCACCCTATGAACTGACAGCAGTCACTAATATGATCAGAGCAGTAAGACATACCACTAATGTGATTGAGACACTGCACTGACAAATTTATAATTGAGACATTAACAAAGTTGCATTTAGGTTATGTGTCTTGCCAGAATACATCATGAATCCACAAGACCTCTAATTTTATGAAAGGTCTAACTATAATAACTTCTTATTACTGTGTTCACAGGAAACACTGACTGGTGTACTCCAAACAGAATTTTTACAAGAATGGGGTTATCAGTCCGGCCTCTTGAAGTCACAAAACAAGTTGTGGTTGAGGACATAGCGAAATATAATGAAGATTTCCTCCAAATGTACTTTGAGAAAGAAGGTGGGGATGTGGAAAATGTCCTGCTTAATGAAGTGGAGCAGTCTGCCATCATCACTTTTAAAGACCATAAAGGTAGTGCAGTTACCATACATGTTAAATATTACAGTGTCAGTATTTATGTAGTTTGATAAAGCAGTGATTATCACCATTGTATGAAGTCAACACAGTTTGACAGGTGTGTGTTTTTTCCTCCTAGCTGTTCAGAAAGTCTTGAAGAAGAAGAAGCATCACATCAAACAGAAAGAGCTCAGAGTTTATCCTTTCTATGAATCTCTGGGGACAGCCCTCTATGGTGAAGATGAGCCTTCACATTAAAACATATTTAAATGTTTTATCTAGTCTAATACAGAGCTTGATATTTGTTTTTCCAGCTCTCTTTATTGGTGACAATGCCAGCAAGCCACAGAAAGAAGGAGATTTTGTTATTGAGGCTCAGAAAATAGATCCAGCTTGCTTCCACATCTGTGGTGACTCACAGACTAAAGTAGACTCTGCCAAGCAGTGGATCAATGACCTGTTCAGCAAAGAGTGCGTCACAAACACATTTTCAGATTACACCATCCCGAGCCTCTCTGATGCAGACCACCAGTGCATTGTTGACATGGAGAAGACCATGGGTGTGTGCATAAGGGCTGAAAGCAAGAAGTCCAAGGCCACTATCACAATTGAAGGATTCACCAAGGATGTACTCAAAGCCACCACGGAGATCCAAGACATGCTGACAAAGGTGAGGAATGAGAAGGAGCTAATGAAGAAAGTGGAGGTGACAGGCACCCTGGCAGAGTGGCAGTACCAACAGCAGGTTAATGTGGCTTCAGTCTACCTCTATTTAAACCATGGTGTGATGTGAGAAGAAATTCAACAGGTAAAAGAGGAGGGGATGATTTCTTTGCTAACACAAATCTTTCTGCTGCCTGCCTGTTCGCTGTACTGTACATTGTTTTAGACTGATCAATATTATCAGCCAGGATATCATGTGACAGTGAATGTTCATCTTCACTATCACATGCACAAATGCAGGTAATCGATCAGTTTTAGTTTTGAATGGAAAATTGAAATTGAAATGTTATCCAGTAAATTTGGATAAAACTTGCCAATAAAAGTGAATACAAGCACACTGATATGTTGACTGTTTTCTATATATTTTACTGGAGTTTAAATTAATTGCTGAAGCACTGTTTGCATCTTAGTGTTGTATATGAAGGCAACAAACATCATGGTCACATTTTTTCTCAAACTACACTTCTTCCATAACATAACTTCATAACTTCACAGTATGTCAAATCCTTCCCACGAAAAAGTTGTCAACATTTTTTCACATTGACACATACACAAAAATAGTAGCCTGCCTTAAACCAAAGAAAGAGCCTGCTTTCTGTAAACTAGTTGTATCATATTTATGTTCAAGCATAAACCCAGGTCTTCAATCACGAGATTCTCATTTTTACTATACCTGGAAAAAAAAGTTTGCAAGACAAAGTTCTTCATCAGTGCGTACAATGGTTTTTTTTCTAAACCTTCACAATAAAACTGGATAGTTACCCCTGACATCATGGTTTTGTTTAATAATTGTTTTCAAGCTCAGGGCAGGTCATTTTCACTCCTCATATAAACCAGGGAATCCAACAGCATATTGTTGAGATTTGTGACACTCAGAAGTCAGTGTTACACTCTGTTTCCTCAGAGCTCAGAAGTGTGTGTCTGTAGATCATAAACTTTTTCAGGCTCTTGCATTGATAGCAGATCTGTCTCTGGACCTTGAAAAACTGAGCGCTCATTTGTCTGCATCAGAATGTTTTGGGGCTTTCCAGGTGAGACAACATCACAGGTATGTAAGCACCCTAGAAAGCTCTGGCTACACCTGCAGGCCATACTGCATACATGCACATATAAGAAGAGTGCAGATCATACCTTCGTTTTATTGACCATCTGCATGCTTTGGAAGACTGGTTCAGTATATTTTGTGTATGAAAATGTGTGTAACTGTACATTCATCCCTTTTACTGACATTTCTTTGCCCTAGCTGTTGTTTTGGTTGCAGGATTCACTGAATTTGATTTAATTTACAGAAACTGAGGATGTCCTTAATAACGTTTTTTCATTTAATCTCTGCTTTTACTGAAAGGATGTGTCACACCCACTCAGCAGCTATGGGAAATATGGCAAGTATGCTTGAATATATGCATAACTGCAAGAGAACATACTGCATGTGGTATTCTGTGTATGGGTTACAGAGGTTCAGTATAATTAGTGGGTGAGTAAGTATAAGACAGGAAAGATCATATTAAAAGGGGTAAACAGCTGATTTTGGTGTAACCATAATGTCCCTAGAACCCCCCCCCCCAAAAAAAAAAAAAAAAAAATCGTTTATTTCAAAGCTTATTATCATAATCCTATTTCACCAGACATATAGTAACATCTGTTAAAATGAACTGAAATAATTGCTCTTCAAAATGTATTTCATCTCTGGCAACTTGTTTACAACGTGAGCAGGCTACGGACATTTGTTTCTTGTTTGTGTGTCAATGCTGCCCCCTAGTGTTAAGTCAGCCAGGAGCCAATGCAACGTCCCAACTACAGAGATCAAGTATACCACGTTTAATTCATTTCCATCTCTTATTCATTCTGTCACCGGCTGTTCCACACCTGGATAAAAACACTGATAAACTTAATGATAATGATATAATGTACATATATATATATATATATATATATATATATTTTTTTTTTTTTTTTTTTGGGGGGGGGGGGGGGATCTCTAAGGGCCCATGTTAAGGTCACAATCAAACCAGAATCAAAGATACTGTAACTCACACAGTCAGTCGGTCTGTCATCTGGTCACGTGAGAAGGTAAGACGCTGATTTACAACATTATACCATTAAATAATCCCTCTCTCGTTCCCACTAGGATACAAACCCCATTTTAAAATTCTCCATGAAAATAGCTCGCATTCATTTTAAGGGTGGAATTCCTGTGTCGTTGCGCACTGTTCCCACCCATGGGCGCAGGTGTGCCTACCTGCGCTTTGGAAGTTTCGAACACGGAAGTTTTGGGACCATCGGAGCTGCTACACTGAGTGAGCGAGGCTCTGATTTTACTATGTGAAGGAGCCGTGCAGGAGTGAGGGGGACTCGGATAGACGTATCTGTTCTCACTGTGATCAATAACAGTTCATTTGGGCTTTTAGCACCGGGTCCCAGCGGGAGAAGAACGACAATGGCATCCGCCGGGCAGATGCACCCAAGCGGGCAGGCGGAGGGAGCGAGCGTGTCGGTGCACGGCAGCTCGGAGAAGCTGAGTCCCTCCGCTGTGAACCGTATCCTGATGGAGTTCCTGATGTACTTCGGCAGAGCCGTGTTCGTCTTCTACCCCGTGTACCTGACGGGGTACCTGGGCCTCAGTATCAGCTGGGTGCTGCTATGTTTGATGATGATTTCTTGGTGGAAGAAGAACCGGCAGTGGAAAGACTGCCGGATCGGAACCGCTATAGAATTTCTGGATAATGAAAAACACAAGATCAACGAGGAGCTGAAAAGTGGTTTACAAATGGCATCATGGGTATGTAGGCTACTGTGACCTCTGCTGTCTGTCACCAAGCAGTTTAAGCGGGGTAGTAGGTGTCTTCTTCTGGGATACTGTGATGTGCTAGTCAACCCAAACAACACTGTGCTGAGAAAAGACACTTCTCACTGTTGACTTGACAACTATACACTTTATTTGCATGACATGCACAAGACTTGGGCTGAACCTCCCTGACCAGAGTGAAGTGGGTTAAAGCAGCCAAATGTTTGATGGCGCCACACCCACCCAGTGACTCATGGGAATCCAGAGGGAGTAACATGGAGGAAGGGGAGGAATGCAACTTGTAATCAGATCAGTTTACTGTGGGGGAGCTGCTGTGTATTGCACATTGTAAGCACAGAGCGGGGATAGTGGCATACTTACAGAATTATGACATAAAACCTCCAACAAAGACCTTAACATACGTTGACTTGCACTCTCAAGATAAGCCAGCTGAAGTTGTGGCAAGTGTTCCCTCTGTAGTGTATTGTAGACAGAACTCACCCAGGTTTATCTCAATAGGGTTTGGACAAGTCAGACTGGTGATTGATAACCTATGTTCCAGTCCACAGTTATGATGCAGACAGGAAACCTTGGTGAGCCTCAAATAACACACGACTGCTGTTTTATGTAACTGAACTATGTTACAATGAAATCAAATGTAGAAAAAAAGATTCATTTGCATCTACCTCTTTTTTTTTTAAACAGATTATGTATTGATTCACTTTACCTATAAGCCATTTTACAATTTGCATGATGGATGATTAATAATCAAAAACTGAATGACCTATTATTTTAACATCATCTTACTGACCAACACGATCCTCACCGTTTCCAACAGTAAATCAACTGCAAGCTGCAAATCTTTTGACAAAGACAAATTGTCTGGTACAGTATACCATAAGTCAGTCACAGTGCTACCGTAGCACTGTGACTCACTTATGCTGTGGGCCACACATCACATTGTTTACATGTAAAGAAGGTGTGTGCTTGGTAGAAGAATCAAAACCCCATCATCATCAATACAAAACTGATGTGGATCTTCATTCATATCACAATCAAAAGATATGTCAAATAACTGGTATGATGTTTTTGTATATTATTCAGCGCTGCCTCTAACTGCACTGTCATATCTTGTTTTTCAGGTCAATTTCCCTGATGTGGAGAAAGTTGATTGGGTCAACAAGGTAACCACTTATTTTGGTTAAAAATACAATGTTTTTTTCTAACTGGATGATGCAGACTGTATCTCTCAGAATTTATGGATCTCACTTTAAACTCCACATAGCCTCCATCGGAAGGTTTCCCTCATACACTTGAACACATTGTAAATATTGCTTATATGAATGTTGTTAAATCTGTGTCTGACCACCCCTGTACCTCAGAGAATAAGAACCTAAGGGAACCTAACAGCATAGGAACAGTGTGATGTGTGGTGCTCGCACATATTCCCTCTATTTAATGGATTAAGTTGAATGAAAATTGTTGTTTAATAAAGGCGTGGAACCAGGCTGTTCTCACATGCTCTGTTCTGTCTGTCATGTGTCCAGGTGTTGGGGCAGGCCTGGCCTTTCTTTGGGATGTACATGGAAAAACTCCTCAAAGAAAACATCCAGCCGACTGTCAGGCTCTCCAGCCCCGCACTCAAAATGTTCACGTTCAAAAAAGTCCACTTTGGACACATTGTGAGTTGAAGTTTCTCTACACATTCACCATTACTCACCTTCCAGTTCAGTTGAATAACAAAGCATATTAAATCATCATGAATATTCAGTTAGTTGTCTTACTGGCTGCTTGTTTTTATAAAGCAAAGGCTTCCCTTTATGATTGTAGCCTCCCAGGATCACTGGGATGAAGGCCTACACTGAAGAAGTGGATCAGAAGGAGGTGATTCTGGACATGAGTATATGGTGGGTTGGAGACACTTCTCCATTTTTGAGTTGTCATTAGATATTAAACATGTTTTGCTTGCTCTCTTACAGTTACAGTGTGAATAAGAGCAGCCTAGTGGGCGTACAACTTGCTTCTTCTCACAGTTTTTTAGTTTCACAACCACTGTTCATTTTGCAGCTATGACGGTGATGTGGACATTGATGCTGAGGTGCAGGCTCCAATCATAGCTGGTATCAAAGGACTTAAAGTGAGTATCTCGTGTCAGATCTCTGCATTAACTTCATCCTCTTCACACACTTGAAAGGTTTACCTTTCAAGTAAAACCTCTTCTGGATCTTGCAGCTCAAAGGTATGCTGAGGGTCATTCTGGAGCCCCTCATTGGTCAAGTACCGCTGGTAGGAGGAGTCACCATATTTTTCATTCGGCCCCCAGTGAGTACCAAGGGATATTTCGGTAAAATCATTTTTACAGCTATGTGATATATAAAATAAAATCTACACTGTTTTTTGTAGACCCTAGAAATCAACTGGACTGGCATGACCAACCTACTGGACAGTCCCGCCTTCAGGTTGATCTTATTAGAAACCCTTGAACAATCTTCATAACTCACTTTAAACCCAATGGGTGTAAATCTCTCATCTCATCTGTCCACTTCCAGTTCGCTGTCTGAGGACACCATCGTTGACATTATTTCCTCGCTCATGGTGTTGCCCAACCGCATGTGTTTCCCCCTCATTGACCAGGTCAAAGTGGACCAGATGAGGTTCCCTCTGCCTCGTGTATGTAACACTTACTTACCTTATTTCCATAATTGCAATCACCTGCATTTTAGTAATGCCAGTTGCTTACATCATTACATATTTCAGGATAAAAACTCCCTATTCAAATGTAGTAATGTTGCTATTTTGAAGAGTGGAGCCTTTCTTAATCCTATCCATAGATTTGCATCCGTTGTTATTTTCATGTGAGGTCGATGTTCTAAGTATAGATCCTGCTCTCCTCCTCTCCTCCTCAGGGCGTGGTAAGGGTCCACCTGCTGGAGGCCCGAGACCTCCTGGCTAAGGACACATACATGATGGGTTTGGTGAAAGGCAAATCAGACCCTTATGCAAAACTCAGAGTCGGCAACCGACATTTCAAAAGCAAGACCATCAAAGAGAATTTGCATCCGAAATGGAATGAAGTGTACGAGGTAGAGTAACACTCTCACTGTCATTTTACCATAGGATCACTGTTCTCTCCAACCAATCTGAGGCATTTCATTTTTTGTAAACCTCCTGGACTTAAATAAAACAAGACATCATAGTAAAGTGTGAACAAGATGAACAGGAAGTTTTTCTTTCTCTGTAATCCCACATGTACTCTGGTATGCTGATTTGCAAAACAGGCAAATTACTAAAACTCCATGACACATTCCTTTTTTGTGAAAGGTAAAGATGACGGATATACAGAGTAAATCTGTGGAGGTTTTCCCATATTTGTCACACTGCCATACCATTTGCTCAACACCTAAGATCAGGATAGATTTTTGTTATCTTCTTTAACTTTACTCTGAATTTCAATTTCAGTATGCTTGACTAGGGCGGGGACCTTTTTAAAACTGACATTTAGAAAACCTTTTCTTCATCTGTGTGCAGTTTGTCGTCCATGAGGCCCCAGGACAAGAGTTGGAGTTGGAACTATATGATGAGGACACAGATAAAGATGACTTCCTTGGAGGGTAGGTGCTATCTGGGGGGGGGGGGGGGTCACTGTAGAAAGTGTACAGTAGGGGGCTCAGCACACAACCCTGGAGGGAGCCGGTGCTGAGGCTCTGTGCTGAGGAGAGATGCAGTGATTCAAATGTGGTGTGGTGGATACAGTGTTTTCTTCAAGTGAAAAGCTCATCCACACTTTTTTGTCCACAGTGAACAGCTGCAGCTCAGGGGGCAGAGAGACAGAGAGAGACAGGGAAATAAATAGTGGTTAGTGAGCAGCTCAGCATGGTGATGGAAAAATCAACCATGGCTAGTGAGACTAATTATCTTGAGACTCAAGATAATTAGTCTCACTAACCATGACTAACCAAGACTTGAGTAATGACAACAATAAATCTATACATGGTGTAAGAATTAAGAAAATAACACAAATGACTGTATGTCATCTACATATAGTTCACTATATAATAAATTACTAGCTCACTTTCTTCTCAGGGTCAGCTGAAGGTGAGCCCAGCTGACACTGGGAGAGGACTGGGTTCACCTTGGACAGAGGGCCAGTCTATCATAGGGTCAGCATACACAGACAAACCACCACTCATATTCACATCAATGGGCGATCTAGAGTAACCATTCAAGCTCGACCTGCATGTCTGGGCTGGAGCAGCTTAAACCTCTACAGGAATGCTCTGGGGTGGCATCCTAAGCAACATTAGACAGCCTTTATCCTGAACTACATTTGAGGGGCTTTGTTGGTTACAAGGCTGCCCTAGGTTTGCTCTTATTGTTTCCAGTGTATTTGTAGTTTCCTCTCATTTCCCAGCAGTGGTGATTGGAGAGTAAGGTGCTTCATATTCTTTGAAATTGCTGCTCTGCGTACATTCATTGAGCCTGGATTCAGAGTCCAGCAGCCAGAGCCAAAGCCTAAATGGTTACAATGTGAAAGCAAGAGTTTCATTCTTTGGGTGAAGATCAGTCTCCATAAACAGAGCCTGACCAGACAACTGTGACTAGTCTGTATCTCAGACAGAAGTTTCTCTTTTTCTCATAACAACTTTTTCTTTTTCAAAACTTCTTGTTACACGTGATCTTTCCCTTACTCTGTTAAGAAATGTTTCCATCCCCGATCAGTCTGATGCCATTTTTAAATTGAATTGCTTGTGTTTTCTTTTCTTTCTTTCTTTCTTTTTTTTGTTTGTCAGTGTTATGATATTTATAAGTAATTTGCTAGACCATCTATTTCTAATCACAAAATGGACCGAATAAGGGGCAGGATTTCCAGGCATGGAATGTGCAAATTATAATCCATCATTATCTTGTCAATAATGTATGAATTGAAAATGTCCATGCATGGAACAAATACAAAATGAAAATGAAAAACTAAAATAGAAACTCTTAAGAGTGATCACTGGACTCTCAATATACTACTACTACCGTCAATAATAACATGTTTTACTCACTCAGGCAACAATGATCTGTTGACCTGTTGCTGCATTTTGAGGAGTTTGTCTGAGATTTAGTTAAAAATGTGCTAAACTTTCAACTGAAATGTTGGTTTTGGGTGTTGACACAGCAGCCAAAAATCCCAGCACTAAACATTTCTGATATAATCAGCAGCGATTTTCACAGACCTAACATTCTCTTCAGTACCGAAGGTACTCCGTATCTCTCATGACGTTGAAGTCTCCTTTTTTAAAGATTTTCATTTAAAAGTGTGACAACATTGGATCACTGTTCTTCTCTCTGGTCTCTGACCCTCTGACCCTTCCCCTTACCAACGTCATCGTGTTTCATTATTACACCTTGTGTTTTGTTTCTGCATTAGGTATAACCTTGATTTTGGAGAGGTGAAGAGGGAGGTGGAAATGGATCAGGTGAGTTTTCAATTCATTTTGTGGCAAAAGTGATTTTTACAAAACAGTTGTCAGCACTCAACAATAACATGGAGAACTCTTTCCTCCTGTTTTGACTCAAATATCTTAAATGGTAGCAGAGGAAAAAAAAAATCTCAGATGCAAATGTATTTTTAATCACTTGCCAAAAGTCTTAATATCAATGTCATGCTAATAAATGAATCTCTCTGGCTGTTGTAGTGGTTTCCTCTGGAGGGGGTCAACAATGGTGAAGTTCATCTCAAGCTGCAGTGGTTTTCTCTTAAGACTGACTCCAATCTGCTTAGTCAGGTACAGTAGCTCCAGCCTCTCTTAAATCTTATCTTATTCATCATGACAGTTCCACAACTTTAGGCTGAACTACCAGCATATAGTCAGTTGAGTAAATGGTGTATCCCTCTCTGCCTTTACTCTCTCCCAGTCTAGAGACGGTCTTGCTTGTGCAATGCTTGCAGTGTATCTGGACAATGCCTCAAACATACCTGTAAGTGTCCTCTAACAGGGACTGTTATAGTGGAAAGCAGATCATACAACGTGGCTAGGTAAATGTGCTGACACGTATTTATGTATTTGTCTTCAGAAAGACCACCATGAGATCTCAGAGCATCACAAACACGGGAAGCACAAGGAAAATCGGGTAAGATGAGTGACTGAAATGCTTAAGGTATTATTACATAAAGGTTTACAGATGTGTTCGCTGCCTTCTCTCTCTAGCCCTGTGTTCATTGTGTTGTTATACTCAGATTTAATTGCCGTTTTTTGTAAATATTCCCCACTAATGTGAAATACCAAATGTTTGGCTTTGAGAAGGTTAAATGTTTTGCTGTTATGACTGGTAATCTATAGCTAAGACAGCAATAAACACACATTGGTAACTTGTTTTTGCTGGGATTTAACACTGAATTATACTGTAGTGTACACACAGTCCAAGTACATACAGTACATAATTAATATGAATGCATGTTGATTCTATGGCTGGTTTTCTGCCTGTTCAGTCTTTAATCCTTTGCCTCTCTGTTCAGTGTAACCATTTCCATAAGAACCAAACTGTTCCTTAGTTATTAGTCTGATCCTGATCCGAGGCTACTATGACAGAGAACTTAATGCAGAGATCTCTGGTCTCTGGTATGCGGTGGTCCAACCCCTTCTCCAACAGAACAAATGTTTTATCAGATAGATATTTATCATTGGAAATTCTCCATATGGGGTGAGGAAGACTTGGCTGGTATTATCTTACATCTGCAGCACACCATATTCAGCTTATCTCCTTCTTGAAAAACCTCTCTGTTGTGTAATAGATTGCACATGGCCTTATGCAATGTGGGTTCTTTGATGCTTTTTAGATATCTACTATAATATGAAAATTGTTGTTTCTTTTAACTTTTATGCAAAAAAGAAGAGTGTTGTACAGACATAGCAACTATATATTTGAATATCAGGTGAAAAGAGGATTGAGTGTTGAATTTATAGTAAGGGAAATATTCATTTGAGGGTATTTTGCCTATGTTTTGTCTATAAGGGTGACTTGGAGCAGTTAGGTAGCTCCTCTTTCACTTTACTGCCTTACAGGTGAATGTCTTTTGTATCTTAATGTCTGACAAAAGCCTTGGTCATAGGTGTATTTGTCCCAGGCCATAGCTGGTATTTCCCGTTTCTCTGGTCTGGGTCTGACATTTGATGTGGGTGTGTTATTACCAGCTGGTGTTCACGAGGCTCGGCCTCCTCCCGAAGCTGAGGTCTGTTCAGGGTGTGTTTTCCTGTCTAGGGAAATGTCCATATGATTTTTTATGGTTGACTAAGCATTTGTTAAATCAGTACACATATCAGTTAGTATGTTTTTCTGATTTTTAAGATCACTACATAGGACAAAAAATCACTGCCACTGAGGTCACAATTCATGTTAAGATCTATATGGCTTACATTTGATAAACTCAGTTGTTGTTAATGTTTTAAAGGTTCCATTTTGTATAAAAGTAGATTTCAATGTCTTGTTTCGTTTAGAGCATTCATACTGTGAAAGTAGCAAAGCCTCAGCCACAGCCTGTCAGGACTCATAACAAAGTAAATGCCTACCTCAGTCATGCCACAAGCCCTGCCCACCTGAACCTACTATCCAGCTCTGTAGGATTTGGTATCTCTGAGTGTTTTACCTCAAATATCCAATATTTCTATTTGATGATTCCTTTCCTCTTATTGGTGAATGATCTGTTGTTACTAGAGCTCCAAAGAGAGGCCTGAGAGAAGGCATGGTTTTTGATTTTTAAAAGCACTCATATTCATACACTCATACATTGTGAAAGAGTAAAGTGTAAAACCTTTAAATCTCATGCATATGCCATTTTAGGTAGTTCTAAATAAAGAGACAGAGAGCTATTTAAGGAGACTATTTGTTCCAACCAGTTGAACAAACCTGCCTCATTTCAAGATGTCCCAACTTGAACTGTGAGCACACACTGTGACCAGTGACTGCCCTCTGCTGGCCGTTCTGTCAAACTACAGTCTCTGAGTCAATGACTGACAGAAAACCTTGAGTTTCCTCATGTTTGGGTATCATTATCCTGGAATGTTAAAATGATGGCTGGCCACACCTGCACTTCAGCATTCATACCAGTGACAGTCAGTAGTAATGGATGGCTGTGTAGGCATCTGTTTTACGTGTCCCAGATGGTGTGTGTGTGGTGTCTGCAGTACATTAGGAGAGGGATACAGAGCTCTCCCCAAGGGCTGTTAAAGTTTTAATTTAATTCTCCAGCATGATCACTTCATTTGTTTGATATACAATAGAACACAGCATTCAGACGTTAGCTCCTCAAAGTGGTATTTACTGTACACAGTGTTTGATTATCTTAACTGATTAGTCATAGGCACTTAAACTAGCTGGACACTCTTGACCCTGTTTATTCGAGTTAGTTCAGTTTTTGCTCCTCCCACAGGGTGTTTAGGAGACATCACAGCAACCCTTTATTTTGCCTTTGTCTCAGATTACAAACTGTTTTTAATGTGACACTGACACTGACATAAATATTGATTGAGTGAAACAGTGATAGCAGATCATCAGAATTTACACATCGCCTCACCGATTTCTTTTCAGCTCACAAGGAAGACTGCCAACCCCAACTCTTTTGTGGAACTTTCCATCGGTGAGGAAGTTCAGAAAAGCAAGGTATTCCTCCCACTTTGACATATTCAGCACTTTTGAAGTCATATCTGTGTATTACTGAACAACAGAGCAGGAATGGCACTGACAGACTGAGATGCTTCATGCTAATATGCCATGTCTATGAAGTGAAGATGTGTCACAACACAGCAGTTAAGAGCAGACGAGTTGTCTGTGTAGTTGCAATAAAAGCAACATACTGTTTTCTTTCTCGACAGGTTGCGTATGCATCCAAAGACCCGGTGTGGGAGGAGGGCTTCACCTTCTTTGTGCATGATGTTAAGACACAGCAGCTCATCGTTCAGGTTTGTAATATAATGTTGTACACATCATACCAAGGATTTCTAAGTGACTGCGTCTTAAAAAAACATTGTAAAACACTTTACAATATGTTGATCTGCAACAGAGAAATGAAAGCCACTGTATGTATGTAGCTGGACAAGAGTCAAACCACAGGACAGTCTATCAATATGATCATAACTACAGATGATCCAATACAGATACTAGTCTCTAAAATGCCTGGCTGATATAAAGTAACAGGCATTTGGGAATATGCACATATGCATCAGTTGATACCACATCATTTATTAATTCAGACAAAACAGCAGTTTTCCCAGAAATCAATTCTTATTCTCTGCTCTAAAACAGCTGCTTTGACAGGAAGTTACACTGTGCACTACAGCCAACACTAGGTAATTGTTGATATTGATTGATATTATGGTATTTATATTTTTATCTCTGTGTTCATGTGGTTCAGGTCAAAGAGCATGATAAGAAGTCTCAACTTGGCTCTCTGACCTTGTCCCTGAGTCGTCTCCTCAACATCTCCAACATGACACTGGATCAGCGCTTCCCCCTGGAGCGCTCTGGAGCAAACAGCCAGATCAAACTGAAGGCCACTCTCAGGGTGGGTTCATACAGCAGACACTCACTTTATGCATAGATACCTTTAGTACAAAGATACAGTCTCATCTACCAAAACATCATTCAGTTGAACCGTGCTTGAAGCCAATCAAACCAATAGTTTATCTTTTGCTGTAATCCCTTTCCAGTTGATGTGTCTCGGATGCTATTTAACCTGCATTGAGAACTTGCAAGTGAGCATTCATAACTTCTGTTACCTGTGTTCTCATCTAGGTTCTTGCATTGGAAAAGCCTCCACCAAAGGTTGTCCTCAGTCCTCCTCCACAAGCCAAACAACAAAAGCCACAGGCCACCCAGGGGAAAAATGGCGCTGTATCCAATCCCTCTGTCAATACATCCTCCTCTACAGCACTTTCTTCCAACAATACCCCCCCCACACAAACTTCATCTCCAACCCAGGGAGGTCATTCCCAGGATGGCTGGAATGGAGACCAGGTACCTCATCGGCGTGGTTCCTTCGTGGCCCATGGAACCTGGCGGTCATCTCCTACCACACCAAACATGCGTCGATACGACTCCCACAGCCTGCTGTCGGACAACTCCATCGCTTCATCACGTTTTGATATCTCAGATGGAGCTTCATATCCAGAGTGAGTCCACACGTCTTTCTCAGGCCTGTAGAGTATTGACTTCTCACATATGTCATTAACTTAACTCTGTGTATTTCAGCAAGAAAGAAAATGAATGCAGGTATGATTGAAGCTATGTTTTTTTAATCAATATAGGGCCATTAGGAAACATCAGGGTTCATTTGGGGAGATCAACCTGACTGTACGTTATGCCAGCCTGAGGAACAAACTCATCGTGGTCGTTAACTCTTGCAGGTACAGTAGAGGTTTCTGGTACAACTTCACCCCTGAGGTGCATGAAGAAAGAAAAAAGTTTAAATCAAAACCATGGCAACATTGTGTATTGTGTACAACACTGTATAAAGGAATACCGTTTCCTATTAAACTGACACATTTTGATTTGTGGCCTCCATAGGGGTCACCAAACGAACTTGTTCTGGCTTTTGCAGAAATTGCCTGCCTGGCATGACCTCTAACAGTTAGATTAAAAAAAAAACTCGGCCTCCCAGGTGGTGTTCAGTGGTCGAGTAGCTCAGCCCGAAGCAGCAATCACCGGTTCAACTCCTGGCCAAGATGATCTTTCCCACATATCATTCCAGAAATCTTTCTCCCTGCTTTCCTGTCTCTCTTCACTGTCCTTTCGGGGAACCCAAATAAACAGCCTACCTTGTGCTATTCAGCAGTATTGACTAGGAAACTGAAAACATTCTCGATCCTAGAACAAAAATTGATGTTCAACATTATACACTAACATTGAGAGAACCTCTGATGAAATGCATACAGATAGGGCCAATAAGATTAGCATAATCTCATTTTCAGCTGCCGGCAAAACAAGACATAATTTTGTGCTGTGAATATTTTGATTTTAAATCCAACACAGATGTTTTTTCTTTTGTTGTGTGATGATGAAATTCATATGATTGAGCTGTTTGTAAACCCAGTAATAAGAACTTACTGTATGTACCTCTTGCCTACAGGGACTTGTTCCCCTGCAGTGACAATGGTACAGACTCTTACGTCCGCCTGTATTTTCTCCCTGACCAATCCTGGAGACACCGCAAGAAGACTCAAGTCAAGAGGAGAACAATCAATCCAGTCTTCAATGACAAGTAAGCTCAGTTCTGATTTCACACCTAGTGTAGATCCTGTGTTACCTACTGTAGATACTGTATTTCAACAGCCCTACACTTAACTCTCTTTCTCTCAACCCTCTTGAAACACAGGTTTGAGTTTGATGTGCCACTGGAGGAAGCACAAACAAGGAAATTGGATGTGTCGGTGAAAAACAATAAAATGTTAATCACAAGGGAGAGAAAGGACATTGGCATGGTACTGTATACTGTTTGTAATAGACCATATATTTTATTCATGGTCATTGATAAGACAGCTGTGGTTGTCTCACATTTTTTAGTTTGCAGCTCAGCCTAAATAATTGACTGAATTTTAAACTTCTGCTTCTGTCCTCAGGTGATGGTAGATCTTTCACAGTTGGATCTCAACAAAGGCTCCACAGAATGGTACGGCCCGTAGTTTTCTACTTTGGAGGAAACAGTAGATGCAAATGTTTCTCGGTGTGTTCTGAAAGAGACACAGTCTTAAATTTTGATGTTCATCTGAGATAAGGAGAAACAGCATAATAGTGGATGGTAGATACTTCATTCATTCTCTAGGGAAATACTAAATTGCAATAGTGCTTCCTGCCAGCAATGTGTAGATTTTCTTGATTGTTATTACTTTAATGAGGAAAGACAATCTCATCTAAACAGCTTCTTCAAAGAGGGAGGAAAGAGGAAACAGGCTCCTTTCTTGCCAGGGAGTACAAAAGCAAATTTTTTTTTTTCACTTTTGCATTTAAGATTATTTGCTGGACATTTTCTTTACTAGTTTTGTGGTTTCCGATTGGACAGTCTCTTTGATCAGCCAAGTGAACTGCTAGCAATAGCTTCATATTAACCTCATATAACCCTCATATTAAGCAAGTAGACATAAGATTGGTATCAGTCTGGTGGGTAAGAACGTATGTATGTTTGGAGAGCAAAGGCCCTCTCTGTTCAGTAGTAATGATGAAAAGATTTTCTTCTGGAGAAACACATGTTTGAAGTAGAATATAATGAATATCTCATCTCTCTCTCTTTAAGGTATGCGCTCACACTCCCAGGGCTGAAGAAATACAGCTAACAGGTGCATTTATAAAGAGCAGCAACAACCACTGCAAGGCAGAAAGCAGGGCTGACAAATACTTGGAGAAATGCATATTCATTTGTCTGCTTTATCGTCTCCGGTCAGATTTTGGTTTTCCAAACAAAGCACTAAACTTGTCTCAGATATTGGAAATGGTTGGTACTTATATGTCAGGGTGTGTTTGGTCACAGCCTCATGCTGTATAGTTACATTCCAAACCCCATTCCTACTTACCTACTTTATGTCTCACTGGGAATAAATGACTTCTGTGCATCTGAGCTCTCATACAAGTTACCCACATGATTTAACAAAACCTTCAAATTGCAATATACAGTTCCAAATAAATTTGAACAGAGCATACAAGCATTGTTTGGGTTGATGTTAGAAACCAAATGATTCTAAATAATAATGTTATTACTAAGTATTTTCCCATGCAGAAAAATGATCTATTCATAAGAAACTGTTGGTATTTCTATTTTACTCATAAACAACATGATGTCTTTATTTTGGACATTTTTGTCAGATACTTGTTATTTTGTTTATCTAAGCCAAAGTTATCCTTTTGTATTTTCATGTAAATAGCTTTATTTACAGTTCAATGTAATAATATATTGAGGGAAATAAAGTAAAAAAAAAAAACAAGTTTTGAGTAGTCCACTAGAGTCATTACCTCACACACACAGACACCCACATCATCACAGCTGGAAGGTGCAGCGTGTGTGGATGGCTGAAATGCCCCTCAGCCATAGTTACTAAAGGAAGGAGCACATCTAAACCAAACGGTCCTACAGTGATCTTCTGGTTTGAAATTTGAATTACTCTCACTCAGTGTGTTCTACACCTGAAAACAGGCCGTAAAACAGGGTTTTAAGATGGTTTTCTTCACAATTTTACCTTAAGAATTATGTAGACTGTTTTTTGTGTTACAGCCATCATGACAATAGACCTTTAAGGGCCTGTGTCTACTGTCTTATTGGATGGCTGGACGATTTATGGAAGAACAAATCTTTGTCCTGTTATATACCAGTACGCATCTATAAGAGTTAACTGCATTATAAAGCCCTCAGATACACTACTCAAAAATTTAGGGATATCTGCCTTTCGGATGAAATTTCAGAATGCACC
The DNA here is from genome assembly GCA_021432705.1 of Caranx ignobilis. Taxonomy (NCBI): domain Eukaryota; kingdom Metazoa; phylum Chordata; class Actinopteri; order Carangiformes; family Carangidae; genus Caranx; species Caranx ignobilis. The sequence goes on from MU269983.1 coordinate 18,711,645, forward strand.
TAAAACGCACTATAACCTTCACAGGTGAACTTAATTCGACCTTCTCTAAACTTTTGACTGCATATGTCCAACTGTTGAATGTTTCAGTACTTATAACATAACAAGCTGTTCCCCAACAAGGTGATTAACCACAAACATCACAAGTGTGTGATCCATGAACCCACCACTAAATGTTCTGGTTCAATGACAGTTTGTATTTAAACAGTCCTCTTCATCATGCTGTTCACATTCTGACATCATGAGACCAGGACCACACCTAACAGTCCATCAACAGTACCCAGACATGTGGAGGCTTCAAACACAATGTCTTCAGAGGGAAGTGTCCACTGAGCTTAGTGTCACAGAGTGTCATCAACAGGTTGAACAGAGACACAGAGACTGGAAGAGTCACAGATAACTGGCCACATGACAACTTACTGAGACACAGACATTTCTGTTGTGGTATACACACCACTGTTGTTTGCTTTTGTTTCAATACATTGTCTGAGATGAAGACATTACCGTTCCTTACTTCTACTTAAATGCCCTACGTCTGTGATATAATATCACGGTAGCATGAACTTTTTGAGACTGGTTAGTTAAAAGTCGAGTTTCAAAGAACGTACTCAGAGCGCTTGACTAAACGTACCGAAAGGAAACCGAACTTCCGCATCATCAGCTCGTGCCGGGGCGGGGCTCGACGGTTCAGGAGTTCACCATTGCTTGCTTAGCAACGGCCCTAGCAACAAGCCAAGATAACGTTAGCTCATGATTACTTTGCTCAAGAACCAGCATGAGTTTCGCTAGAAGGAACACAAATATAATCGAAAATGAAGCATCCTCACCACAAAACCGACCACCGGTGAGTTTTTGGAAAATGTCTCTGAATGTTAAAAAGCGGAAACTTTCGACTAACTGTCACCTAACTGCCAGTTACACTGAACTAAGGTTTTGTGTGTGTGTTTGTGTGTATCGACGCAAAAAATAGCTAAAAGTTATTATTAGTAGTAGTAATAGCAGTAGTAGTTGTCTAATTTCAGACACTTGACCAGTACCATACTAATTTCGTCTAGGTGCACAGAAAACAGCCGTGGATGGAAAACAAATCTTCATTTTCGCCATATCCTCTACTTCGGAAGAAGCCTCAAGAGACTGCAGACGATGTGAAAAGTGGGTTCAACTTTTAAACTTGATAGTTGGTAATATTAAACAGTTTAACTTAAACATAAGATGTATGATCATGCATGTTATTATTCTCAGATACTACTGTAATTTGTAAAAAGTACTTATGGAAGTTGTGTTTAAAGTGTTTGCTGTATGTTTACTGTATGTCAGGAGACCTGCAGAGTGAAGTGACAGATGGTAGACCATGTCAAAGTCATGGCAGAAGCCAGACCCTGCTTCAGAGCAGAAAGGCAGCACAGATCCCCGGGGCCCTCAAGCAGTGCAGCAGCACCCGCGCAAAACTCCTTCACAAAAGTCTAAAGCAAAAGAAGCTCAGAGAAGCACTGGTTAAATTCATATGGTTAGTTTCACCATCTTTATGTAGTCTTTAAAGTTTTTAACTTAATGTCATGTTTTTCCATCACTACATCACTGTTCCCTCTATGGTCTGTCAACAATTCAAATTAACTAACTAACTAAGCACTTAAAATATTTGGCATTGGCACAATATGTTTGTGTTTGTTCACAAGTAAGCAATTATATTTCATAGCCGAAGATGCTAACTGCAGTGAATAAAGAGACATTTTACTCTAGTGCCATTTTTCTTTTCTTTTTAGTCATCAAGGAGGGGAAGATGGCAGCAGTCCACCATGTGGCTCTCCCAAGTTTACAGCACAGAGTGACAGAGAAATGGTGAAATGCTGCACACGCTCCATGAATTTTATATATATTATAATACAGACCCTCCTTTGTTGTGCAGATGTCTATAATGGACACACTGTACTTGTTATTTTCTGCATAATCTCTTCAAGACACTTGATATGGTAGCTTTTGTCACTGCTTTGTTTTGTCCCGGTGGTTGGAGTTGCTAGGTGCAGTGTGTTTCTGTCTTAGTGCTTGTCTATATTCCTCATGTAAAATATATATAATAACACTCAGTGAGAATAGAGCTTTGATTCAGGTATACAGCTTGAAAAAATGAGCGTGGCATTGCCCAGTGGTTCTGATATTTACACATTAATTGTTTGCACTACACAGATAAGCTTAATCTCAATGACATCTTGGATGGAAATACGTTTTCATCACCATGTTATCAGCAGTGTCACAAAACTAGTATCAGATATTGTTTGTTTAAAAAGTCCCCACTGTTCCTGAAAATGGTTTATAATAATCTCTCAATCAGAAGTACAACTACTACATCCAGAATGGGATAGACCTGGAGAATGTGTCTCCTTTGGAGGACACTTGGTTGGAGAGGATTCTGCTCAGGGCAAAATGCCAACCATCGAGCTTGAGCCCATCACTGGAGCTGCTGGTCAATGAGATCAAAGAGGACTACTTGTTCAGCGTCAAGACAGCAATCAGTATTTATTTTACTAAACCCAGAATCTTTGGTGACTGGATGATTTGCAATTCAAAAGAATGTTGCAAGAAAAATATTGCTTGTTTTAATACCTTGTGTTTGCAATTTCAGTGGAATATACATTCAGTTATGCAGGAGAAAATGACAAGGACAAAGAAGAAGAACTGTCTCCTGAAAGACTTGGGTAAGTCTGCAGGATTATCTTGACAGAAGTATGCAGTGCCTTTACTGTGTACTGCAAACTGTATAGCATAGCTCTCATTACCAGGCCAACCAGGTAACTCAGGTTTTAATATGCAGTGACTGGTGTTAAATCATAAAGTTTTTCTGTCCCGTTGTTATTTTTCACTGTCAGAATGGAGGAATGTCCAAAACAATGGAACAAAGCCTTTGTCCACGCACAAAAGAGGATGAGAAATAAGCTGCACTCTATCAGCCCGACTATGCGTAAACTGATGGAGCTCTGGGATATCTCTTACAAGTAAGTACGCTGGGTTATTGCTGCAGTAAAAAAAATCTTAACTTCATTAAGTGTGTTATGTTTATTTACAGAACCATGAGTTTGGTCAAGGTAATCTTTTAACGATTGCAAATTGTGATTATACTGGACAAGAAAAACATTTATCTCTATCTACTTATTTGATCTCACAACAGTCTTATCCTCTTGGGTGACCTACTTGCAGGGATGTCCGTCTGGTAGATGTACAGGAGTTCCAAAGGAGAGAGGAGTCCATGGAGCTCTCTGTGTTTCAGCAAACTGTCACCAGACATATTGATAATGCCAGAGAACTCCTCCTCAAAGAGTGAGTCCACGTTACTATTTACCAATAACTGTTAGTCAAATAACCATTAGAATCGAAATTGTTTGTCTTTGTGGTTTTGATGTATTTGATACATTGTATTTGTTCTGCTCAGGTATTGGACATTCCCTGAATATAATCTTTAATAATGATTTTTTTTTTCTACACCAGTTGGATTCCTAATGTGCATAACATTTACTACAGTGAGTGCAGAGGAAGGTCTGTGCCTGCCGTTCGCGATGTGGCCAAACTACTCTCTTTCTTCAACTGTGTGGCTGCACTGATGACAACCCAGCTGCAGAAACTTGCACTAGAATCAATGAAGGACTATACAAATCTAATTTCCCAAAACCTGGTAGGAGAACCCGTAAGAAGATGTAGGCCAGCATGGTGTATGTCAGAGGAGCTGTACCAACTATAGACTGAAAAAAAAACTAATATGAATAAATTCTTGGTTTTGACTTTTAGGAACAGGTCGACCCCAAAGTTGATGTCTTTCTTTTTACTTGTTTTGGTGTTCTCTCCACCATTCCTAGCGAACCTATGGATACCCAGGCCTTGTACTTCATCTAATCCTGGAGGACAAAGAGATCAAGTTTGAGTCTGACCTCAAGCTGTATGAGGAGGCCCTCATTAATGTCTATGAGTTCATGCTCAGGTCTATCAGCATGATACCTCGTGTAGAGACCAAAATGTACCCTGACTTGGTAAGAAGAAATGTGTATGTGTGGTATTTTTGAAAATTTACTGTACTAAGTCACATTGTATTATATTTTCCATATGCTCTATATGTTTCTTTATGCTCTACAGTAAATGTTGGCTGTGTTTTCCCCCACTGTTATACCATTTGGACATTCTATTCTATATTTTTAAAGTAGCTAATCATGGCCTTGCATCCATTGTCTACTTGTGCCACTGAACCAAATAATTTGGTTCTCTGCATGTAACCCCCATTTCATGTCATGCCAGCCAGGCTCTCAATTAGGGAACACCCTGAAGCCCATTATCCTGCCGGAGATTATTGAGGCCCAGCAGGAGGAGGTGCGCAGGGTGTTCTGGGCTGAGTGTGTCAGGCCCAAGGAGTACATCCATGAGTATGATAAATACTCCATGCTGGTATCCAGACGTGCAGAGCAAGATGTGGAGCAGTTCCTCAGTGAGCAACACTCCTTCCAGGAAATCATGGCCGAGGTGGTCCACTACCAGCAGCTTGCTGACCAGATCCAGTACGCATCATGCAAGGTACCTGATACACAAGGTGGAACCTACCAAAAATGACAATTGAATTGTCCATAACTAATATGATAATCATGTTGTAGACAGTCACATGGTGTTGTTATATGAACATATTTATTCTATGGTTAAACAGAGAGAAACCACTATTATTCACTATAGCACACTAATAAATCCTGAAAACATCTCAAATTTAAATCTTGATGATTACCATGGCTACAGTTAAATTGGTGATGCTTCTTTCAATCTGTTGTATTATGGATATGTTGCTGTACATTAAAAAAACATGAAATTTACTGACCAACACTTTTGGATTTAGGTGATACGTCTTGGTATGTTTGAGATCCAGTCCCATAAGCTCATCCACTCTCTTGTCAAGCATGCTCAGGAGCTACAGCAGAGACTGATTACACGGATGCTACAGGATCATCAGGAACTCAACAAGAAGTTGGTTCATTGTTTTCACTATATCATTCATAACATCACAACAAGAAAATGTTCTCACCACATCCATGAACACATGGACAAAATGGAGTGGAATCAAAAAGTTGACAGGGATTAACAGAGATATCTTTTGACCCGTACCACTGATGAAATGTATCAACCATTGTCAGAGTTACCTACCTGACTGCTAAATCAGACTTGATACCTTTAGAGTTTGGTGAATCAAACTTGGAACATTTGCACAAATAAGCCTGACAGAAAATAATTTTAGGAACCCAAATACAAAAATGTTCATACTGAGGCCCAGTGTGCATGTAACAAGGGCTACACAGTGGTACCCTTTTTGGTTTCAGATCCAGAGTTAGCGCCTCTTAGCCCCAAGCTGAGCCATAATAAGATTGTAAGTCTGTGAAAGTCTTCGTATATGTCACTGAATTAATTTCCCTCCTCTCTCAGGCTCTGTAATGAATTTGAGAAGATTGCAGAGAAGGCACTGAGCACTCCTCCTGACACACAGAAACTAATGGAGCTTAAGGTAACTGCCACATATTCCTGTCACACAAACCATCTTGGTATAGTGTGCAATGTATTATCTCACCGTAGCAGCAAGGGATGGAGGTACAGACTATAGAGCCAGTGCAGATTGAAGTATAGATGGAATTCAATGTTTTTTTCCTTGTTAAAGGCCATGTGTTTGACATAAATCTTATCTTATGAAATATTCTTATTGCATAAATGAAATACTACACAAGTTTGTGTTGTTAACCTTGTGTCCCCACTCAGGTTTACATTGACAATGTGGAGATGAAAGAGCTGCATGTTTTGGAGAGAACATTGAGAGAATCCAACGCACAGTTGTGTTTCCTCATGGACTTTGTCACTCTCTCCCCAATGGACATGAAGCTCAACACAGAGACCATCCAGTGGTTTAAGCGTTTGCCATCCATCTTTAAAGAACACAAACAGATAATTGCTGAAAAGACAGAACAATATCAGAGGCACCTCAAGGTCTGCAATTCTTTTTCTATTCTTGGCCCATTAAATCAGTCTCTTTTTAACACTATCTGGATATTGTTGTGCCCAAACTGTAGACCAATTAAATAGGCAAGGACATGATAAAGTGAGAAAAAAAAATCATTGAAGAAAACATGTGCTTTTTAATGTTCACTCATTTCAGTTTTCCCGTGACAAATTTGTGGAAGAGTTGGTCAGCTATAGTGTCGAGGTGGTGGAGTTTACTACCTTCGGTGAGCTGACAGATCTCAGCAAGTACTTGGAGAAAGCCCAGGCCCTCAATGCTAAACTGGAGTTTGCCATGGAAAAGGTACATCAGGACTTTATGGTTCAAAAATGTCATTTTATATATTACTGAGTGCCGTTATATTAATGGCCAAACCATGATATATCATTTAACACATCATAGCATTAAAGCTGAGTATAATCTTTGATTTTATTTTACATTAGTTGTATAGTATATTATTGCACTCAAATACAGGAGCTTATGTGCATTTCAATACATAACCACTAGAGGGCAGCATTGACTATAAGAATAATTTTCACAGAAGTGCTGTAAGTGCCTTTATCAGGTGTTTTTTCTTTATCTGTACATTGACACTAATATACTCATCTATGTATCTTACTCATCTTTGTATGTCTTTGTATATTTCTTCCTTGCTTCTCTTTTAAACCTTCTGCCCCTCTGGGAAGATTAATGATTTCAACCTAGAGGAGGAGGCCTATGACTGGCCTGTTTCACAGTACCCAGAGCGCAAGAAGATTCAAGACAAGCTCACACCTTTCTTACGCCTCTATGAGACAGCCACAGATTTCCTAAACCAGTATGACCAGTGGCTCAATGGGCCGCTTTCCAGTGTGAACCCAGACAAGGTAGGGGCTTTGGAAATCGATCACTTTCTGTTCCATACAAAAAACCTGAAGTGTTTGACTTCCACTATGTGAACATGAGCCACTTGACATAACATTCTATATTTTCATAACAACTTAACTTAGAATGGCATCGTACCAGTCCTGAATTGCATGTTTTGGGATGTTGTAGGATTACTACATAGGAAAACAAATCTGATTAGTAGTTAGTGCCACTGATTGTCATCCAGTCATGTTTGTTGTTTGGAGTCAGGAGATAATACTGGCTATACCTGATAATTCTATAGTTTTGCATGGCCATTCATGCAATTACCAGAACGACCTGACAATTACAGAAACATGTTGGAAGACTATAAATTGTCCAGTGAACTGTAATGTGAATGTGTAATGTGTAGAAAGGATGACCCCTTCCACTTTTCACTTAATATAACACACATTTGTGTCTAATGTATTATTATGCATCTGTGCTGGTGACAGCCAGAGGTCGGATTTTAGGAGTATGGTGCCCTCACAAAACACTTAATGCTTAAGGATGAACTGATTAGATTTTAGGGGTCAAAGTTTGAGGTCATGGTGATTGCACAAAACATGGCTTTTGTTCTATGAATATAATATCTCCGTAACGCCTTCAGGGAATTTCTTCACTTTTGTTAAAAATGTTTTTAACACTCAAGGACAAACTGATTAGACTGTGTGTGTGTGTGTGTGTGTGTGTGTGTGTGATATAGGTGGAAGGGGATGTTGGCAACTACTGGCGCACACTATACAAGCTGGAGAAAGGCTTCACTGAAGTTCCCAAAGCTCTGAACATAGCCACCACTGTGAAAGCTAAGGTGGAGGACTTCAAGGAGCACATTCCTATGGTGCAGGTATAACCTGAACAAAATGATTTGTTAATGACAGAAGTCAAAAAATATACATCATAGTTTAAACTGAAATATTGTAAGTCTTTGTACGACATTCTTCATAGGTGTTGTGCAACCCAGGCCTGCGTGACCGCCACTGGGATGCCATGTCCGAAATTGCTGGCATCTCCCTACAGCCAGCTGATGACGAAGCGTGCGTGGCACAGTTCTTAACCATGCACCTGGATCAGCACCTAAGCAGCTTTGAAGACATTGGTGAGACGGCCAGCAAGGAGTACTCTCTGGAGAAGGCCATGGAGAAAATGGCCAGTGAGTGGAGTGACATAGAGTTTGGCCTCCTGGCGTACCGAGAGACGGGCACCTCCATCCTATCAACAGTGGACGAAGTCCAAATGCTGCTGGATGATCATATTGTTAAGACGCAAACTATGAGGGGCTCACCCTTCATTAAACCATTTGAGGTGGAGATACGGTAAGAAAACTGAGATTTGTTTGCTTGGAGCTTTGCTCATTTGAGAAAGAGCCCACAAGTGTTATGACCCAAGTAGAGGAGAATTGTTTGAAGACCCTGTTGAGCTACATTGAGAACATAGACATTAATGATCTAAGAATTGCAAATTTGAGATTATGTACCACATAAAAAACCATCTTTTTCAGTTCATAGCCAGATCTGTGCAATCCTGTACAAGCAGAAATTGTCCCAACCAAACAGAGGAATGTTAAGTCTGAAACTGACTGCTGAATGAATGCCACCGCATGTGGATGAATTACAGTACTTACACAAGGTCAGATGACCTGAAATTGTTCATAAAGAGTGACAAAAAATCTGTGCTGAATTTTCAGTTGGATACGTCTTACTAAATCTTATTTATTTTCAAATTGCTAAAATCCTCCAACATTCTGCCCCTCTCTGCAGAGGCAAGTGACAGTCCTGCTCCTATGGTGCCTGTGCTGGAGAAATTGCTCAAATTGTTTGTCTGTCTCAGGATTATGGTCAAAATATTCTCTGTGAAACTTACAAAAACATTGGTTTCATTTGAGCACACTGTATAATTCATTCATTACTCTTCACTTTTTTTTTAATCTCCCTGTGAGTTCAGCAAATAATAAAAATTTACCATCTATAATTTGTTATGTTGTTGCTGCCAGACACAGTTTGACACAGGACTCCCTGCAACTTTTAAAAATCTACTGTGCTTTATTGGACAAGATGCTAAAGCAGTTACAGAAATGTTTATGCAAACTTATTGTAATATCACAAGAAAACTCTCTAATTCCATTATCTGCCCTAGTGGGTGGGAGAGGATGTTACTGCAGTAGGACAAAGAAATCAGTTTGATTTTTTTACCCAGCTGAACTATGTAGCAGAGGATATCTGGCAGTAAATGCAGTATACAAATATACAGTATGTCCTGTGCTCCTAAATGCCTTTCACCTCTCTGAAGTGATAACCTGTGAGTGTCTGTGACTTCCACACAAAATAGAGAATCATTTTGTTGAATGGAACGATTTCTATTTTCAGTAGCTAATCTGTTCTTTAAATTAAAATCTTGTACGAGTTAAAAAAATAGCAGATGTCTGTTAAGTGTCATGAATTACAAATTGTATTCTTCTCTTTTAGAGAATGGGAGGACAAGTTGCTGCTCCTCCAAGAGATCCTGGATGAATGGTTAAAGGTGCAGTCCACTTGGCTTTACCTTGAGCCCATATTCAGCTCCCCAGACATCATGACTCAGATGCCTGAGGAGGGACGTCGTTTCACAACTGTTGACAAAACCTGGAGAGACACTATGAAACAAGTTTCCCTGGTAAGTTGTTTTGTTGTGTTTGATTTCGGTTTGCCAAGGTCTTATTACATCAGGATTCAATGATGTGGAACGGTTCTAGCTACAGCATGGGCCTTACTTGGTTGGATCAGTCACTATTCAGGGGAACTACAGTATATAAAACACATATGCCTGTTGAAAGCAGAGTATGAGGACTATACACAGTGCACATCACATATATTGCAAACTATATTGTTAAGCTTGTTTTTATGTAAGACATATTGTAAGAATTTCTCCCATCTAGCAGTGAGGTTCAAACTGATTCTTTGCTGCATTCACGTGAAATTGGGCAGACAGCAGATGGATGACAGCCGCTGCACAGAACGGGATAAACAAACAAGTGGTCTGTGGGAACGGCATGCAACAAAACAATACACACGTGACAATATGTTGTTATGGTGAGGTCGTATTGTTTACCTCACCAGCCTTCTTTTGTCCATTAAAATGACATCCAGTTTGTTTGACGACTGCCGTCTGCCTGATTCCACATGAATGCAGCATAAGTGTGAGCCTCCATCCTTTCTCACACTACACCGTGGTGATGGTTTTCAAATAGATGCCACCTCGATTGTTTCTCCCGGAGCCTACCGCTCTGGTGTCTCTCTGTGAGTCAGTGTTTCTGTGGTTACCGATGGTTACTCTGCCACTGAACGTAAAAGATGGTGGCACAACATGGCAGCCAGCATTGAGCTTGCAAGCTCTATGTTTATATGAATGGCAAATTCAAAACCTACCAGAATACTTAGGTTTGTTGATGGGGGTAATTACTAATTAATGAAACACACACTTTTGAATGAAATAATCGTTTTTTGTTAATAAACAACATGAAAAGTTACACCGTCAGGCTTTAATTTTACTTCTTCTGCTGTCACTTTCAAACTGTACAGCAAGATGTATGCTGTGTGTGCAATTACCTTAAGTTTATTATTTTTGAAAAAAATAGAGTACTGTATATTGTACAGTGAGATATTAACAAGTTAGATATACTGCATGGTGTGTTTTTGGTTTTACAGGTTTGATCCTTTAACATTATCCTTTGTATTAGTTTTCAGAGTACTGTTCTTAATTATATGATAGAGATATGCATTAAGTGCCTTTATTCAGTTAGCTGACATTTTTCCAAGAATCATTTGGAATCATTTGTCAATCAAATCTTGGGTGAGCAGGAATGCCTGCAGTTCTCCAATTGTTATATTGACTGCATATAGTCAATTAACACACAGAGCAATGTCACCCAGAATTGTTTGTGTGTTTTAGTGATTTTGATTTAATCTGAGTAATGAGCCTCTGTAATTGCCCCACACATGCAGGTGGTGGTGGAGACAACAAAAACAATACTTGGAAATAGGGACATGCTTCAAACCATGAAGGTTTGCTGGCCATGTCAGCAGAGACAGGGTTTAATGTTCAGTGGCAACAAATACAGTAAATCTGAAAAACCTATTCTTATAACTTAGAACACAGTCAGGAGTGTGTGGCCTGAGCGGCAAATACGAAGTCTAAATTCAGGTACATATGCAGCTCAGGCCCGGGATTGTATGAGTTAGTGAATTCATAAATATATGACTTTGTCTATAATAAAATGACAGTCACCACTTTAACTTAGATGACAGTTCAATCAGACTTGGTGGAGTAAACAAATAAAATCACATATGTTCACAACAGTGAGAGTGACAGCACAGCACAGAGAGTGACCGCAGATTTGAGGGAGGGGTGCAGTAACATATAGCAGAAAATAGTATTTAGACAGAGCAGGGAGAGGAGGGAATCAGGAGGGAAAGGAGAGAGAGCAAGGCAAAAACAACAGAACGGGGATAGAAAGTGAGTGTTGCACCAGCCTCCTCAAAGAGTTTCCAAAGGGTAATTGGCGTCCTCAGTAGACCTGAAATGAGACACATCAATTTCAGGCAGTGTCCTCCAGAAAGCCCAGGCTGACTGCACCATCAAATAGAAATTATGGATTTTGTCTGGAAGGGGCAGGGCCGTACTGAGCCACAAAGAAAATGAGGTCACCAAGGGACAGGGAGCCTACACACAGAGCTGAGCATGCATACTGTCTGGTCTAACATGAGTTGCGTACACAGTTATGGAGCATGCAGGCACAAGTGTTGGGACTATGATATGGCCCTTTTGGTTAAACCAAGCTAACTTTTATTAAGTTCAGTTAAGTTTAATCAGTGTATATTATATGCACACTGGGAATTCCTGCCAGTGTTTGCCTTTGTTTAATATTTTCATTTAAAGATACAATTAAACCTACAGTGATGATACACTAAGGGATGAATTCATATTTCAATAAACATGTGTTTTATTTAATCAAAGTCATTTGAAATAGAGAGACTGAGAGACCAGACAATATTCAATAGTCTGGTCCTTGCTTCACTCTTGTGTAGTACATTTACTCAACACAACAATAGGTGTAATCAGAAAACATTTACGGCACATGAAGCTTAGTTAATATGGATGTGCACCTATATAGTTAAGCTGAGATTTTCCTCATGTGTGCAATGTAACAGTTGCACTTGCTTTTTGTTAGACTGGTACGCCTCCACACAGCTGCTCAGTTACCATAGTGATCTTAAAGATAATGGCTTTCCATTGTTACTTGCTCTTAATCAAAGTTAGTTAACAGGTTATTTGTTGTTGCCATTTTCTTCCTCAGTAAGGTAATTACATAGTCTTAGCCCTGAAGATAGTTAAACATTTTTATTCTGATGATGATTTTCTCCTAGTTCTCAGACCAGCTGAAGACAAATTCAACTTTTCTACTTAAAAATCTATAGAATAACCTTTAAATGGATATCCAGAAACCTGATTTTGCTGTTCCCGTTACTGTTACTGTAATTGGGACCCAACAATTGCTTTTAGATGCAGGTTTAATATGCTCATTTACCAGTCAGAAGTGAACACAGGAGCTCCTTAAATTACGCTGCAAACATAATGTGAATATAAAAAAAATCTAGCCATTTATTTTGCTACTTTACGAAGATAAGCTTTCTCAAACTCGAAAATTTCATGAGTGGGAATAATTTAGGCTGACAATCGCTGATTTGGCTTTTTTCTATACCTTACTTATTATATGTTAGATTATTACTGTCACTCTCTTGAAACCTCACAAGAATAATGGAAGTCTCTGTGGGAGAGCAATCCATTAAGACGTATTGCTTTACAACTTAATCACCATGTCTCTGTTGGCAGCAGCTGGAATAGCACTTAATTAAAGAGTCACTGTTAGTGCAAGGTTTTTTCATAACATCAAAAAAAAAATAAACAATGAATATAATCACAAGGTAACGAAATACTTGTAAAGAATACTTGTAAGGAATATTGAGATTAGGTTCACTATAGGTTTCCCATTGTGAATCAACTTTAGAACATGTTAATCTAGTGATACTAAGTATAGCAATAGTAAAAGATGAATCATGGTGGTGAATAAAATTCTAGCACTATCTTCTTCTTCTGACACAACGCATTTGCAAATTTTATAGCCAGTGACTGTAATCCACCACACCATCTAAGCGAGTACTGAGAAAACACGCCCCTGCCTGGACTTATGCTATATCAAAATCTGACAAATAACACTTTGCTTCACCACAGCTACAGTATGACATTGGTAAGCAGTGCATAAAATTGGAATCATGCAAGAATTGCCAGCCTGATGAAATCTATAAAAAATATCTATGAATAAATAGTTCATCAGTCAGACACCTTTAGCCAGTGTAATTGTATGGTTCATTGAAACACAGTCAAATCAGGCTTTTTGTCTGTGTATTTGGTTCTTTGTTTCATTTAACGGCCTTGTTCATTTGATTTAGCCTCTACCTGTATTATTTGCTAATTACTTGCATTATACGGTGGGCCTTAAAAGCGTCTCCTTTGCAGTCATCATAAGAAATCAGAAATACTCACAGGAGATCAGAAACAATTGTCTCATTCTATAGCCTTCACAATTCCACAACATTCTTATGTACAGAACCTGATGAGATTTAAAGTCTTTCAGTGGCTGTGCCTCCGTTTTAATGGACAGTGACCCTTTTGCAAAGCAACTGCTATACTAAGTCAAAGCTATGTTTACTGTTATCCTCTTTATGGTGCTAATCCTATAACATTGATCATATATTTTTCCAGAACATCTCTTACTTTAAAATTATCTGCGTTAGACACACCACCTCTGTCTCTTGGGCATCTAGTTGTTTATACAGCAAAAACAGGTTCAAGGCAAATCAATCATTCATCAAAGATCAAAGTACATCTGTATTTGGAGGCTACCTATTCAGCTGTGTTTTTCCATTACAGCTACTGTTTCTCTTTAAGCTAAAATCATGTTGACATGTTTATTAAAAATGTCTTGCAAGGTAAAACAAAACTTTTTAAACCTTTATCTTACTGGCGGGATGGGTGTACAATTAAAAAGTTGTACAGTAACACAACATAAAAAGATATTTTAATCCTGTTTGAAGTTTTTAGCAATAAAAGACAGAAATAAAAAAGGTATGTTCTTTCACTGTGGCTCAGCCTTATGCTCCTTCCTGCTTTTTATTTCGTTCCATTCAGAGAGTGATATCGGGCTGTGCACTTCATTTTGGAATCGCAAAGACGTTTTCATATGAGCAGATTCAGCATATGAGCATTTTCATATGAGCAGGTTCAGGCATTCAGTGTCCAACCTTGAAGATTAGATAGACTTTTTATCTAGGCACTTCCTGCGGCTGACAGTTCCAGAGGATATTGAATTAGTGTACAGATGAGATGATATCAGAGCTGAAATATTTCATAGGTGCTAGACAGGCCTCAGGTAAAATCTCTATTACTATCCCATCACAGATTTTTCTAGCCTGCTGTGTGACAAGTGGGCCTCACTGTGAAGACACAGAGTGGATGTTGCTGAAGGAAGATATTGCAGTTTTTAGTGTTACCTTCAAGGCACCAGTGACAACACTGTAACACTGGAAAAATATGAACACAACAAACCATCTCAAATGTCGCCTTGATAAACGAACCATGTGCAGTATATTTTACATATTGTTTCTATCTCTCCTACTTAGAATTGTGTTTAAATGAAGCAGCATTTGAGTGCAACACATATCAACTGTGATGCAGAGCACTGTATAATTTCACATGCATCAGCTGTTGTAGAAAGGGCAGCAAGGGCATCTTGTACAGATGTGGTCCGCAGTGGATGCTGCATTGTAAAAAAATATTCAAAGTCCAAATATGCGACGGAAATAGACATTTTATTAGCACCTAGAAGAAACTCAGAAAGCTTGAGTTATCAGGAGTTAGTGCCAAATCACCACCTTTAAGCTATAGACATGAAATTAGGAATCCAAAATGAGTCTACATGGACATAAAATTGACAAGATGGTTTTTGACCCTAGAAACTGTTGTTGTTGTAAAAGTACTGGACCAAATGTATTTATTTATTTGATTATTTGCTTTAAACACATTTCCCCCCCATCTGTAGGACAAGCATGTATTGGCAGTGATAGCCATTGAAAAGATGCTGGAGAGGCTAAAGAAGTCCAATGAGCTTCTGGAGATGATCCTCAAAGGTCTGAATAACTACCTGGAGAAAAAGCGCCTCTATTTTCCTCGGTTCTTCTTCCTTTCTAATGAGGAGCTGCTGGGAATCCTATCTGAGACCAAAGACCCCACAAGGTAAACAGGCATGATTTTGCCCACAATTATAATGACATGTTTTAATAGATTAGCTAATAATTACAATGAGGAATGAATAGGACCAAATCCAGAGAATGAAAAAGAACATGATTTCATTTTTTTTTTTGTCAAACTGGGAAATGTTCAGCTAACAAATGCAGATTTTTTTTTTTTTTTTACCACCAGTGTTTCCCCAGAAGCCAAGTCCTCACTGACAACCAACCCTTCTTCCTTTTTCTCCCAGGTCGCTTGGTTAAATTTAAAACCAGACAAAATATGTTATATCCTCTTCCTTTCCCCCTCCTGGTACTTTCATTTCTCTCTGCTATCCCCAATTCTCTTCCTGACTTCTCGGATTCCTATCACATACAGTACACAAGCACACAATCACCACCTCTTCTGTAGAGCAGATTTCAGCTGTAGGGATTTGGCTGGGGTTTTTGAGTTGGTTGTGGAGACAAAATTTGATGTTGGTGAACAAGGAGAAAGATGTGTGTTTTATTTTTTTTATTTGTTATTTTTTTATTAGTTATTTGTTGTTTAATGCAATACTGCACCAACAGTTTAAGAGGCCAAGGGCTACATGAATCTTTAATGTGATTGTAATTGGCCAATAATAGTGGAAGAATAGTAACATAGTGTCTTTGCTGAATCATTTGGGGACGTAAAGAGCTGTAGTTGGTGACGTAGAACCGATCTTATCCGATCATATCCACTGTGACCATCTCATGCTTCTCTGGTGCCAGAATAAACAATATATTTAAGAAGTCTACAGAGACCAGAGAGTTCCCAATATAATCTTTACTCACTCACACTTTTTTTCCCATCATTTCAGATGCAAATTACTGAAATATAACTCTCTCAGGACAAATTTGCCAGCCCTGTAGTTATTTCACAAAACCTTTCCTTACGTGGTAGTGTAAAATGCAGCTATGTTCAAATGTACTTGTCATATAACATGGAACCCCCTTAGGAACGGAAACATTAAAGACAATCCTCTTGTGCTTTTTCATGCTTCATGAAAGACTATCTGCCTATATTTCACAGTAGGGAGGCCAGCACACCATTATTTTTAAAAGCTAATTTTATTATCATTACTAGTGACAAACAGCATGGACACTCAGTACAGATATGGACTTACAAACCAGCTGCACTGTAGGGCCGCCTTTAACAAGTTAAACCTATATGAACAAAGAGTTATAAGATTAAAGCATCTTTTAGATTATGCTGATATCTGTATCTGTACAGTTAGTGTGTTGCTCTTAAGTTTTTCACTACTGTCTTGGGTAGGGATGAGATACTATCAGCTTCCATCCCAACATGTGGAAAATGAACATTTCTTGTCTAAGTAGAAGTATAGAAATGTGTGATATTGATCCACACACACTCACAATTTGTGACAATTTTCTACCAGGCTCTGCATTGGAAACAGAACATAACTCAAACACGAGCTTCAACAACTTTGTGCAGTGTAGATAGGTGCACTGGTTTAAATAAAATAAAATCTGTGTTTCAGTTGTAAATAGAATTATACACATGTGAATCCATGAGGTTTATACAAGATGCCAAATAACTACTTGAAAGATTAGATCAGATATTGTAGTGTATGTTGTTTATTTACTACAGATATTAGACAATACTGAAGTAATTCTGTTTTCTTGCCTCTTTCCTCAGGGTGCAGCCCCATCTGAAGAAGTGCTTTGAAGGCATTGCAAGTGTGGTGTTCACTGATATGCTGGACATCACTCACATGAAGAGCAGTGAGGGTGAAGTGGTGCAGCTGCAGGATATCATTTCCACCTCCAAGGCCAGGGGGCAGGTGGAGAAGTGGCTTCTGCAGCTAGAGAGTGGCATGATTACCTCGCTGCATAAGGTGTTGTGTGGGCTGTCACTGGGCTTTATTTTTTGTTTTGTTTTACTTAATCTTTAAATGCAACGAAGCAAATACATGTGTCCAAAGGTTGATCATGCACACTCAAGGCCTCTCTCCCAGTATCCTTGCAAATGTCCTCTATGATACAGAAAGCTGGGAATTATAGCCTATGTCCCTCTATTGTAGGTAATTGGCGAGGCAATTGAGGCATACCCCAGTGAGCTGAGGATCAACTGGGTGCGTACTTGGCCAGGCCAGACTGTGCTGTGTGTCTCACAAGTTTACTGGACAAAGGACATCCATGAAGCCATCATTTCAGGACAGAAGGTGATCAACTCTCTATTCATTTTTTATTGTTTTAACACTATTTCTGATTTTTTGGTTCAAATTCTTCAAATGAGAATGAACAAAAAAAACCAAAACAACATTACGTCCATGGTGTCTCTTATAAAGTTGTAACCATGGCAGGTGCTGGTATCTGAAATACATCATCTACAATACACTGTGATGTTGCATGGTGTCTGTAAACTTGTAACCATGGCAACAAACCATCTGTATTATACAGTCTCTTACATAGGATGAGAAGGTCTAAACAAAAGATTTAAAAGGTTCCCAAGATGAGGTCAACACAGACTGATTACTCTTGGACAAACACATTAGCTCTCAATGAATTTGTTGCTTAGAATAATGACTTACTTTTAAGCTATTATCTACAGTCTTTCAGAGATCTCTGGGTTTAAACACAGAGTCAAAGGTGAATATGGGTAAAACAACTGGTGTTAATGAGAATTACAAACTGTCACATCAAATGAAAGCCATTACCAAAGTATCTTATCCAGCTGATATAGCCCGCAGAGCTCTGCTGCAACAGCCAAATGTGCTAAATGATGTTTTTCAGTGGAGGAAAGGGAGTCCCCTTTGTCTCATGTGTTATATTTTTATTTTTATACACCTCAGTGTAAAAAAGTTTGTTTCACTTTATAGTGTGAAGCCAGTGCTTTTGCTGGCTGGGCATGAAAAGTGGGGTGCCTCCTTCATAGACATCTTGACATTGATAGACGTAGTAGTGTTGCAGGGTTTAAACTTGTGACCTTCAGTTTATAGATGGGGCTTTGATAGCATCCCCTCTCAGTCTTGATAAACTCCAACATGCTCTGCCTTCTGTTTAATGATGCCTTTCTCCCTCAGGCCTAGCTGCCTACCTGGAGCAGAACAATAGACAGATTGACGACATCGTGGCACTTGTACGTGGCAAGCTGTCCAAGCAAAACCGTGTGACCCTCGGAGCCCTTGTTGTGCTTGACGTCCATGCCAGGGATGTGCTGGCTGCACTAGTGCAAAAGGAAATAAGTGATGAGAATGACTTTGAGTGGCTTAGTCAACTGCGCTACTACTGGGTGGTAAGTGGAGTGGGCAGTGGCTTAGGTCATTAGGTCCAAATGTAAATAATTGAATTATTTGTTTCATTTATAGTAAATACTGGGTGATTGACCTCAAAATTCTGCATGACACCCTCTGCAGGAAAACCAGCTCCAGACCAAGATGATCAATGCTGGTTTGCCCTATGGTTATGAGTACCTTGGCAACACACCACGCCTGGTCATAACCCCTCTCACTGACCGCTGCTACCGGTAAAACTACCACACACCCCTCAACAGTTGACTGTTTGTTTTTTTCTGAAGTTTAGATATTGGCATGTTCCAGCTTGAAATACAAAACTATCCATGTTACATTTAGAAGAATGAGATGGTTTTGGTGTGTTGGACTCTCTGGCACTCAGAAACTAGCACCTTTTACAACAAAGTATGGCTCCAGTGAGGCTTTTGGACACTTCAGCATTGCTGGCTGGAGTGGATGTATTCTTACATGTTCCTGCTGATAAAGATAGTGATTACAATAAGGGATAAAATTTCCCTCTGGGGATCGATAAAGTAATTCTGATTGAAATTCTGATTCTGATATGACACCTTATCTGAAATGTTATTCCACAGTCTTTGTCCTGTCTGTTTATCACCCTTCAGCACTTTGTTTGGTGCCCTCCACCTCCATTTGGGAGGAGCGCCTGAGGGCCCAGCTGGCACAGGAAAAACAGAAACAACCAAAGACTTGGCTAAAGCTGTGGCCAAGCAGTGTGTGGTCTTCAACTGCTCTGATGGACTGGACTACATTGCTCTGGGCAAATTCTTCAAAGTGAGCGAACTAAATTTTAATTTCTCCTACATCTACTCACATCAATAATTTGATTTTAAACACACATTGACTTTTAAAAGCATACTCATCTACTGAAAACCACACACACGGCGGAACAGTGAGGCACTATCAACCTTATTCCAACACCAAAGTCAAAGCAAGCCTCTGTCTGATAATTGATTAATGAGTAGATATCTCCACATTCCTTTGCCTTATTCTTTTGATGCTGTGTGTGTGCCCACCATTATGCAAATCAAATGTATGCAGTCATCTCCATACGCACTCCTGCTACAATGTCCTGGTGCAAGAAGTGTGGAATATCGAGGTTTGTCCTTTTAAAAGAGACGCTTCACTACACTGATGGCTCTGTCAAGGGGGCTTGCCCCATTGAGTATTGTTGCAGTTCATCAGTGGCAATGAGAGTTCTGTATGTATTTTGAAGCTGCAAAAACCCACACTGAGTGCAAAAAAATCCCATATTTGTTTGTAGTCAAACTGCTTATGCCCTGCTAAATATCCTCCCACTTGCCATGCTGAAATAGCTCACATACACAGACAAAACCTGCTCAGACATGCTTTTTAAATTTGTAGGAGTTCCGTGTGTGTGTGTTGATGTGTTTGTGTGTATTCGCATCTGCAAATATATGTGTTTGTGTGTATGTATATGTGATCAGGGCCTTTTGTCCTGCGGTGCTTGGGCCTGCTTTGATGAGTTTAATCGCATTGACTTGGAGGTGCTGTCTGTGGTGGCTCAACAGATTCTCACCATTCAGAGAGGTTTGTGTTGTTTTGTCTTGTTTTTGACATTCTGGCTTTCCTTCCCTTTGATTCTTGTGCAAGCTGGCAGAACACCAGAAACACATTTGGTGCATTGTTACCAGTGAAAAAGCTTTAAAAACTTTAGACTACAAAGATGTGCAATGTGGAGCTAAGGCTATTTGTGTAGGTTGGCCAGCAGGACTTCAAGCACAGCTTTGTTTTCTGAAGCACAACAACATCTCCTGTGGGTGCCATGACCATCGCATGACTTTCATTGTGAGATGTAAGGGCCAAAGAGGCTTACTATTTTTTCTTAGCCTAAAACTGCTAATAGGTATCTGTTACTGCTGTTAAATCTATTTTTACTGTCTTTTTTAGACCAGGAGTTTTTCCCACATCAGAGTCAAGCACATGTAGTGTTATATTTTGTATAAAGCCTTCTCAAGCACATTGGAAAGCTTTTAAAACTTTTAAGATATGCACAGGTCCATATCTCTAATGGATGCATGTATTTGTCATGTGACATGGCATACAGGTGTGGTGGACATGGCATCTACAGATATGGTCCTCAAGATGTTCTCATTTCTAAAAAGTGTCCATGGAAGCAACAATCCAAAACTGCATTGGGAGTACAAAATGAGATGTACTGTCAGAGTGGAAATACACAAAGGTGAAGTCAAATGCATATAGTGCTATACCAACTGTATCTGTGTATCTAGGAATTGCTGCCCATGCTGAGATACTGATGTTTGAAGGAACGGAGCTAAAACTGGACCCCTCCTGTGCCGTGTTCATTACTATGAATCCTGGCTACGCTGGACGCTCTGAGCTACCAGATAACCTCAAGGCACAGTATCAGTTCTCAGGCATTTTTTCCTTATAAATGTTCAAACTAGCATGTGTTTTCTTGCTTCTTGAGTAAATGTAGTTAAAATGTAGGAAGGTTTTATTGCCTCTCTCCAAACTTTACTGATGTAAAGAAAACATTTCTAAACTATAACAAGAGGAAAGATCATAACTTTAAAACTATGTCAAAAAATCTGACATATAAATGTAAAGCAAAACTGTCTTGTTACAACAGGCTCTGTTCAGGACTGTAGCTATGATGGTACCAGACTATGCATTGATTGCAGAGATTGTACTCTACTCGTGTGGCTTTGTGACTGCACGCCCGCTATCTGTGAAAATTGTGGCCACCTATCGACTCTGTTCGGAGCAGCTCTCCTCCCAGCATCACTACGACTATGGGATGAGAGCTGTCAAGTCAGTGCTCACTGCTGCTGGAAACCTCAAGGTATCTCAAAACAGAATTACTTTGATGTGATGAAACTTGTTGTTTGTCAGAATTTCTTCCCCAACAAAATAATTCCAGTCTGATGCACCAGAGCCATGCTGCTACTATGAACATGTTTGTTTTTCAATTTTTAGATGTGCCTCACTGTTACTGTGGCACTTTTTTTTAGAGATCATAGATGATTTCTTTTCAGGGAAGTGGAACAATCTTTGATCATAGGACAACAGTAAGAGGAGTGCCTAATTGGGGTGCAACAGTGTCTCAACTCTTGCTCACTGTGTTCCTGAAAGACAAGCTGAGCTAGCCCGAAGGAAAACAAGCACAGATGAGAGTAAAGTTTTTCCGCATCCTCAAAACAGATTTAGGTACATATTTAATACAGAGCAGTGGTTTACACATTGCTAGGATTGTTATACTTTAGATTGTCCATCCAACACAGAGAAGAATATGTGTTCATATGAGCTCATACCTCCAATTTTTCAAAAAGAGAACATGACAAACTCTTTTATATACTGTAAACACTGGATATGCCCCTAGTCTGGTGATCTAATGCATCAATGTATGTTTTCCTAAAGGTGTCAGCTAGACCCGTAACTACAGAAACTCCTCTTGGATCAATTTGTCAGCTACCTGTGCTACAAAAAAACAAACAGAAACTTGTCTTCATGAAATCCTTCATGAAAACTTCAGCTGTTTTTCATGTCACTATTTTACCACTGTTTGTATGTCTTATTCTCTGCCTTTTCTCCTCCTCCCCCTTGGGGTAGCTCACTTTTCCTGAGGAGAATGAAGACATGCTGTTGCTGAGATCCATTATTGATGTCAATCTGCCCAAGTTCCTGGCCCATGATCTGAAGCTCTTTGAGGTGTGATAGAGTGGAACCCCCCTGTCTTGATTAACATAGCAGTACTCATCAGCCGATGTCAGCGCATGCAAATTCAAGTCAATCATTTGGAACCACAATGAGGACAATTTAAGTCTGTTTAAGTCAGAAGATTTCACTGGAATGTGTGTGTGTGTGTGTGTGTCTGTTTGTCTGGTCTTAACCCAACCTTTTCAATATACAATGTGAGTTTCTTGTTTATTTTCATTGGATGTTATGTTGATGTGTTTGTTTGTTCCCTTATTTGACCACAAAATTTCCTTCTCACCAAATTTATGTTTCCATCTCAGGGTATCACCTCTGACCTCTTTCCGGGGGTTCAGCTCCCACAACGAGACTACAGCGTCCTGCTTGAGGCCATCAAGGAAAACTGTGAACGCATGAATCTGCAAGTCACCGATTTCTTTGTTGAGAAAATCCTGCAGATCTTTGAGATGATGATAGTGAGGCATGGTTTCATGCTGGTGGGTGAGCCCTTTGGAGGAAAGACTAGTGCATATCGTGTGCTGGCAGCAGCCCTTCATGACGTCTGTGAAAAGGTATGGTGTCCTGAAACTATCCATCTTAGTTTCTCCACTGCACTAAATCATGATCAATAGCTACTTTAAACCACTTTATTTTCCTGATGCTTGCCTTCCTGTTGTTGTCCTTGACGTTCAACTTATCTATTGTTTTCATGTCAAGTATTAGCCTGGTCAATTTGTCAGACATTTTGAGGGAAAAAAATTTCAGATGATTGACCATGCTTTTTAATTATATTTCATTATGAATTTTGTTGCGAGCCCTAGGTCATTGGGACTTACTCAGTGTGTAAAAAATATCTCTAAACCTTCATGTCACGTAAAAATATGCATTATAATCAATATCCAAGGCTTATCTGCGTTACATGTTTGTCCCAAGTAAACACATCCATCCAATTTGTCAGAGCTGTAGTCTTTGTTTAGTAGTTATCGATCTCACAGAGAAGAGCAGAAGTGGCCTGTTGTATTTACATGGCTGAGAGGACTGAAAGGCATCCCACCAAGGAGACAGATGAAGGCCTGCTGATGGAATGCCTGGGAACGCTGCATTTATCATCGTCATCCTTGTCGCTGCACACCCACTGATCATGTCCACCCCCCCTCCCCGTTCTATCCTTTTTGTATTGTTCTTTTTTGTCAGCAGCTCACTCTCTCATTTTTTTTAAACTCAAAGTGACACCTTTTTTTTCCTTGCAGTTTTTGCTTTTCTCCCTCAGTTAGCAGAAGCCCTGTCATACGAACCGTAATCCTCTGAGCAATTTATGCGTCTTGGCATTGACAAGTTAGTCAAATGAGTGACGGTCATACATGTTGAAACATATTTGTTTTCTGTTTTAAGAGAAAATCCACAGCCCTTGAAGTGCAGTTTTCTTTTACATACATGTGTGTGTTTCGTGTGTGTGTACACACTGCATCTCTGTGTGTATGTACATTCTGCATATATTAGTGTGTGCATCCATTTCTCTTGAGTTTAAGATATCTGTCTGTTCATTATCTTTTTCACATTTGCATGTATGTGATTGTTATAACAGGGTCTAATGGAAGAGAACCAGGTACAGATCACAGTTATCAACCCCAAATCCATCACCATGGGTCAACTGTACGGCCAGTTTGACCCTGTCTCTCATGAGTGGTCTGATGGCATCCTTGCTGTGAGCTACAGAACCTTCGCTTCCTCCATGGTAAGATTTCTGCCAAAACAACCACAAAGTATTGTCAAACTTCTGAAACAGCAATTCAGAGACCCTCAACAGATGAGCAAATTCACGTGTGTGACCTTCATGTTCAACCACAGATCTGCATCTACATATAGAGCACTTGAAAGCCATGGTGAACAAGCACAAAACACAAGCGCTGTTTTAGTTTGATATCTGTAATTTAGTAACTTTATTTTGATAAACCCTGGAAACAGTTCAAACATTGGAGCTTTTGAGGGGGGCATATTCCTTTAATGGCTTTTGTGGTGGATTTCAAAATCTTCACAAGTGTGGTTCCCTCGTTAAGCTGGGGGGGAGGAAACCCACATCATTTATCCTTGTGGAGGTGCCACACCTCCTGGTGGATGAGGACATGGCTGAGGAGACACTATGAAAGTACATTACTGTTGGCAACCTCAGAGAGTGATGTCACCTCTCAAGGTCATTGAGTGAACAGCTCTGTCAGCAGCAATATTTTGGTGATTAACAACACGACCAAGTATTGTATGTAGTCACCGTTCTGTAAAAGACTATGAGCAGACAGGACCATAGTTTCATGTGGTTTTCACTTCTCATGTCTGTGCTACCAGAGCCTAATGTGTCCTCTCTCTAATTTTGTAACATTTTAGTACTGCTTTACTAAAGTTGGCAAATTTAACGCCTGAACTATTGTACAGGAGTATTGGATTGAATATTGTTTCCTCCACCTTTGGTTAGTTAATTCCACTGTGTTGGAGGATCTAGTGGCAGAGTATGTTTTCATTATCTTGGTTTCAGTTTAGCTCTGAATGCTCAGTTTACTTGGGGGGTTAGGGTTAGGCAGAGGGTTAGGGTTATTTTTATGTCAGACATTGGAACCTACACTCTGGATTTTAAAACAATGTATTTGAAGCAACATCATGTTCCCAGTTAGAGCAAAAAGTGTTTTTGTTTGTCTGCTTCTACCACATTGTGCATAACTACTGTGACCTTGTCTCCTATAACTAGCTATTCAGAACTGAGTCACTAAGAGCAAATACTGCAGCACTTTTGCCTTTGGGTTAAAACATTCAAAGATGTTTCACTTGTGGTACATTAGCAAAGATTGCAGCACACTCATGTTTTATATCATATGCAACAGTGCAGCAAGAAGTTGACATCAGATACATTATCATCTACTCAATATTAGTTTACAAGTTTGGGGTCAAACATTGTACAACAGACATGACATTCCAATTAATTGTAAGCTGAAAGAAAAGCTGCAATGACAGGGTAAATAAATAAAACACTTTTCTGTCTTGTTAAATTTAGAGCTTTAATAACTCTATTTCTTTCATGTGATACACAACCACACACACTAGACACACAAGGGTTGACAATTTCCAGATTGCAGTGGAGGCATGTCACTATGGAAATTCATTCGTTTGTCCTTTTGTCAGATTGTTTCCAAATGAACTTGTCATTTTAGAAATTGTGTATGTATATATACTTGTCATTTTACAAATTGTTTTTTTTAATTCAATGAACAAGGGGTACAAGGAGTGGTTGTGACAGCTGAGGAGGTACATACTGATGTAATGAAAATAGAAAACGAGAACAAGCCTTGTCTTAATTCACTCTCAAAAAAACAAAAAACAAAAAAAAACCCGTCATTTTCCTTAGTGGGCGAAAGTCTGTCTTTGTTTTGCTCAGTTTTTTTCTACATTGTATTATATTAAACAAATTTTCCTTGTGTTAATCTGGAGTCAGCAGCAATGTAGTGTTTTAAACTCTGCGTACACAGTATGCGCTACTTTGTGCCACGCTCCGTCAGATCATTACATTACAGCATACTCTCCTCACAAACACCAGATGGTCCAAACCCAGGCACATCCATTTATTTACATTACAACAAATCAATTTAAAGCACAGCTTTTGCCAGCCCATTTAACTGGGGAATTGACGCTTGTTGTCAACCTCTGTTATGACAGTGTAGGTGTTAATTTCCTTCATTTAACAAACACCCTTCGCCAAGATAATAATGCACAATTCTTTGGCGACCTTGAAAGTGCGCACAGGGAGTTCTGTCAATGGGTTAGAAGTAAATGCAGTATGTGCAATATGATTAGAGGATACAGGCACTGAATTTATAAGCCCAGTGTAGAACACACATTTCTGTGCACTTTTAATCTCCTTTTCCTAACTTTCCATTAATCCTTCGAACATTCTGTGTATTTTAGCATAGCAGGAGCCAGCCGTCTGGTAGATTGAGCCTGATTTTTCCTTGAAGTAAAAGTCCTTACCATGGTTCAATGTATTATGTGTCTATTTGTCTGTGTTTGTCTTAAAATGTGCTTGTGTCTCCTTATATCCACATTTTCCTCCTTCTATATGTCCAGCTCCCTCTACATCAAAACATACATATTATTATTCTACCCTCTTTTTGTCTTATATGTGGCTTTGTTTCAACAAATGAAAATGATCATCAGGGGTCAATCGTGCACTATATGGTGGAGACTATTTGTGACCTTGTTTAATGTAAATGTGATACAGAATATCCCTTTCAGGTGTAAGCAATCTTATTTCTTGTGTTTCTCAGAGCCCCGACAGAAAATGGCTGATCTTTGATGGCCCAGTAGACGCCGTGTGGATTGAGAATATGAACACAGTACTTGATGACAACAAGAAGCTGTGTCTGATGAGTGGTGAGATCATTCAAATGTCCCCGCAAATGAGCCTCATCTTTGAACCCATGGACCTGGAGGTGGCATCTCCAGCCACGGTGAGAGATACCTTTACTTTCCTTCTGGGTCTCATCATAATGTATCCTGCTGTTCTATTTTCTTGTGGTGATGGTTTCCAGTCTGTAGATACTGCTGGGGATGGATCGCATACTCTTCTTATTTATAAATAGTAGTAAATTGTACAAAGATGATGGTTTCTTACTGTAACATTATGCTGCTGCTTTATCTTCTGGAAAGTGTCATACGTAAATAACATAATAACGTAAATAACATTAAGCTTAGACTGTTACAAGGAGGTTTGATTTGCTAACTGTTCCTTGACTGTAGACCTGTGCTGCCTCTGTGCTACATTTATATATGCAATATATAAAAAATGTTTTAAATGTATCACTCATTATGGTTTGTTGTGAGACAGTAACAAAGGCAATACATATAGTAGATGCCTGGAGAGAATAAGATCTCCCCAAATGCAACTGCCTCACTCAACTTTTTTGTTAAACTGATTTCTATTTTTGATTCTCTATACCCTGGCATCTGTTCCTTTCATCATGCTGAATCCAGAGGCATCAATGTTTTTTTTGATCACTGTGAATTCCCTCTTCTTTCTTCATGGTCCCCTTTGTGCA
Organism: Caranx ignobilis; assembly: GCA_021432705.1. NCBI lineage: Eukaryota > Metazoa > Chordata > Actinopteri > Carangiformes > Carangidae > Caranx > Caranx ignobilis. The sequence continues at coordinate 18,738,907 of MU269983.1, forward strand.
CTGTTGATCTCTCCTTCCCTCTCTGTCTATGGAATTTATTTATCTTATACCTTACCTTTCTTTTTTCAATTTCTCTCTTGCTAAATCATCTTGTATATTAGATTTCTCCTGAGTCTCTTGGCCCATTTCTGCTCATCTTGTCTTCTAACTTTACCTTTCCTCCTTTGAGAAGCTATCCCTTCTGTGGGACTTGGAGCTATCAGGTCTCGTTAATAGCTACTCTTCAGAAAGAGGCTGTAATATAGACATCAGCACATTGTAACATATGCAGCTTGTGCATACTTAGAATTTTCACCGGGATAATGCAACTTCACAGATGAATTCAGCATAGATGCAGCAGTATTAGAATCTTCCTCCACACTACACTGCACATCCACACATTTTCTGATAGATCACCTATCACCCCAGCCAGATACTGTATTTATGCTCAATAATTAAGATAACCAGTATACTTTATGAAGACCCATACTCTGATACACCCATTCTTGTCTTTATTGCCACACCACAGTTACAGTATGTATGTGATCTGATACATGATTTAATAGATAACATATTTGTGACAGGTATCTCGCTGTGGTATGATCTACATGGAGCCTCATATGCTGGGTTGGAGGCCTCTTTTGCTGTCCTGGCTAAATACCCTGCCAACAACAGTCAACGCCACACACAAAGACCTCATCACTGCCCTGTTTGATCGCATAGTGCCAGCCTGTATACAACTCATTCGAAAGGCCACCAAGGTACTGAATCATTCCAAGGAAATACTATTATGAGCAGTGATCTTCTCCTTACACAAAAGTGAGATTTTTACTCTGCCTCAATATGAAGAAAGCATTTATGTGTCTGATTACAGAAATGCTTTGTATTGAAGTATTGAAGTGTATTCTTTCCTGCATGTTTAAAGAAGGAGTTTTAAGAGTTTTCAGTTTCATACAGCAATTATTCTTCGTCAACTAGTTTTGTCAACTATGTTATCTTTTAACATGGTTAGTTCTGAGGCCAGGAGTAAATTGAGACATAAGTTCTTTTTGTGTTTTGATGTGTGTTGTATCTTTATGCTGTAATTTCAGGAGCTGTCACCGACATCTGACACCAATTTAGTCAAGTCCCTAATGAATCTGATGGACTGCATGATGGATGAGTTTCATGATGAAGGAGAGATGAAGCACATAAATGAAAAAGATATTTGTTCCTGGTTGGAGGTTATTATTATTGCTACTATTACTACTGCTTATTTCTATGATAGTATTATTGACAGTAGAAACATAATAATTACACCCACAGGGGCTACAGTGGTATTGAGTTAATGTCAGCCCACAACCCTACAAGAAGCTTCCTTGAAACAGCCTTCAGCCTTCATCACATACAATATCCACTTCCTTCACTCATCTGTCTCAACACAGCAATGCTTTTGTTTAATTGATGTTGAAAAGTGTTACTGTGTGTTTGCATGACACAGCATAGAGCATTCTTGCCAAATTAGTAAATATGATACAATGCAGAGAAACAATGACGAAACCGATGTCCACACTGTCCAAGACTATTTGATCTGTTGTTTCACATTTCATATCTTGTCTTAGAAAGTTAACTTGAATACAGTGAAAAGACATGTAGCTGACCATGCACTGTTGTACCTGGTCTACCTGCACAAAAAGGAAACTGCAAAACAAAATATTGCAGTAAACAAACTAGCCAAACTTGTTCATGCCACTGTGAATAAGGGTAAGCAATCCTATTAAATGCTAAGAATACGAACTGAGAATATGTCTGATGAAAAATTGCACTTGCACTGTCAAGACTTGTTTTGCTTTGCACTGATGTTGTAAGCCTGTGGTTTTGCTTGTGGAGGCATAAAGAAATAGTGGAGGCAAAACACAAAAGGCTGACATGAAGAGAGAAACTGTACTTAATGGTTAGAATTATCAGTTTGCTCGGATGAACAGCATAACAGGCGCAGTTAGTGAAAGAAAACAACTCTGTATCATGACAGAGACTGACAAGAACCTTTTCATGAAGATACATTAACAATTTGGCCATGAAATCCTGATGTCTGACCCAGTAGCAGTTTTAAAATGTTTAGTACAGCATGAGCAATGACACCAGTTTTACTTTATTTCACTGAAGACACGCTTCCTTATTTCCATTCATTCATACTGGAGCAGGATTTATTAATTTCTTTATTATTTCCTTTTATAAGTAGCGTGAATTGGTTATATTTGTCTTTTTTTACACTGTTAATTATTGACTGAGAAAAGACACAATCCAACATTCAAACCCTTTTTATTTGACCATACAGCACAGTTATATACAGTAGTGAGAGAGCCTGTATTTTCCTTTTTAAATGTACTGTTCTCATCGGGCCTGCCTCCACACAGGCTCACAAAGAGTGGAAAAGTTTTAGCAGATGAGCCCTCTCTTCTGCCCCCTGCATGAGTTCCAATTGATTTTTTTTTGCCTCTGAATCATGTCTTTTGAAAGCACTGCTATTATCCCCCTGTGCACACTGCACTGATGAATGCCTTTCAACCTTCTCTCCCATGTTTCTTAGCCAGTCATTATCAAAGTGCTGAATTAATCAGCCTTTTAACAGCAGGAGCTATCATGAGGCTGCTAAGCCTCATTTTGAATTCCTACAGTATTCCTGCTGTTTTTCCAACAAAGCCATCTCTTCTCTGTGGATTCTGGTATTAGTCTCATAAAATAATCTGTACACTGGTTGAGACATTTACGTGGTTTCTGTGCATTTTGATCAATTTATTAATTGCAAACTTTTTTCTGTGCCATGAGGTTTTTGACTACAAAGCCTCGGCACAGGGATTTTGTTACAGTGTGATGGCATCTGTTAATGCTTACATTAACCATTTTGAACCTAAATGTGTTCATTTTGTGGTTTATGGTTCTCAGAAAAGCAAAATATAATAAAATATAGAATAAGGAAATAAACAAAATGCAACTGCATGGACATTTTGCAGGCAGGTAGAAGATGCCAACAGGGTTAACTGACTTTTGTACTTTCCTTTTACACAGGGCATCTTTGTGTTCTGTCTGGTGTGGTCAGTTGGGGCCAGCTGTGACGACTCAGGTCGGGTCAAGTTTGATGCTGTGGTGAGGGAGGTACTGAGTGGTCCTCTAAGTGAAGAAACCCAAGCCCGCCATGGCATTCTGGCCAGTGTGGAGGCTCCACCTAAACAGCTCACAGTTCCCCTGCCCGCTGAGGGAACAGTCTACCAGTACCGCTTCATTAAAGAGGTGGGTTTGTCACTTAAAAATACACAGGAGCACTTTGCTGCACAGTGTGGTCTCAGAAACCACTGTGATATTTTATGACTTATGGAGCTGCTAATGAAAAAAATATGAGGGAAATCTTGTTTTCCATTATTCTGAATTAAGAATTGAACAAAACTAATTATTTCTCTCAAAGTGAAGACTGCAAATGGTTATATTTTGTTTGCATCATCCTTATCACATTACTTGACAAGAGAGCACTACTATATCAAGCACTTGTGGACTGGACAAAGTGATATACCAGTATTTTTCTCCTGAAGCAGTCGGTGAAGAGGGATACTCATTATTTGTCTGTGCGGCCCTTATAAAGTGTCATATTCAGCCACGCTTCACCTGCCTTGAATTTCTTTAGTAAATTCAGTTTTTATCATGGAGGATAGTGAACAAAGAAAAAAAAAACTTTGCACTTGACTCATAAAACCAGGTATTCTTGTCTCAAAGCTCTTTTAAAAAGGTGTTGATCGTCTCCGTAAAAATTGTCACACTTTTTCCTGCAAAGGTTGTAAGAGAAAAAGAAATTACTTTTGGTTGGTAGTTGACAACACATTTTTGGTTTGATACATAAACTATTTGATATTGTTGTAAACAACAGGTATGAATCAATTCTGAATACAAGGAAATGGTCCAATAACATTAAAGATAACCCTAACCCAAAATACAGTACATAGGTGTGTCATTTTGTCATATACTCTTACCTGAGGAAAATATTGAGCCCAGTGTTATATGGCTAGTAATGTCATTTGGTTAAGTTGGAGCGCTACAGTCTTTATGTGTTTACATTTTTTTTTCTCCAGGGTCTGGGCAGGTGGGAGCCATGGACTGATGAGCTGAAGACTGCACCCCCCATAGGCAAAGACATGCAGTTTAACGAGATCATTGTGCCCACTGAGAACACGGTACGCTACATGGCACTGATGAACCTCCTCGTCACCCACCAGAAGCCCACTGTTTTCATTGGCCCCACTGGTACTGGCAAGAGTGTCTACATTACAGTGAGTGTTTGCTAGGTATTATTTCAATTGCATTGTATTTGGAAAGCAAGAAAGTGTTTTAAATTTAACACTATATACAGTATACACCCTATATCTATTTTCTTTTTTGCCACTTATATACAGAGATTGCTCTGTTTTTCCATTGCGCTGCCTTTGCTTGTTTGTGCCGAATCAAACAGAGACTGTTCAAAGTGTAGAATGTTTCACTTGCATTCCACCATGCTAATATGTGTAAAAGGCACAAAGGCAGAATAAGTGGTCATCGTTCTGCCTTGGACTGCCGGTGAACAGGTTGTCTGGAACAGGTCGTCTACTCCTTGAGGGCTATGAACCATTCAATAGCCCATTAAGCAGACCTTTTACATCTGTTGTTTCCTTCGTTATTAACATCTATTTGCCAGCTATTAGTCTTCTTCTTACTAAAATTCCTTAGCACATCTTTAAGTTTATTAGCATGACTTGTAGGAAAATATTGGTAGGAATATGAATCTCTGGACCTGCATACTGTGTGCCACATATCAATATAACTAGGACTCCCTCATGTTACTATTTTCATGGTCAAACATCAGGGTCAAAAGTCCACTACATACCTTCAATAAGCAAAAATTAGCTTGTTTTGATTTACTTTATTTACAGTGAAATACAAGTAGTACACTGAATTATCTCCCTCATTGTTGATTGTAAAAATGGCCTTAAACATGGACTAACTAAAGTAACTAACATTAAAAAATAATTAAAAGTAGCCCACATAATTTCTGATACCTGCAGACACACAAACATGTCTTTATTTGCTCTTTTTCTAGCCTTTTGTTCCCGTTTCTGTCTTGCCTCTTTGTTCCTGGGGAACTGGGAATCAGAGTTTTAGTCGAAGAAATTATTGTTAATATAGTAAAACAATGTCTACTCTACGAATGATATCAAGGAGCATAGCCCCAATCTCAGGAAAGTGGAAAAAGGGCTTTCAGCAAACAAAACATTTGGAAGCAACACAGCCATGGGCACCAGGTGTGAAACAGCCACCTTAGAAAAATACAGTGTCTGAGAACAGACCCTCGGCTATTTACATCAGGGACTAATCCCACTTTCTTCCCTTTCCTTCATTAGTCCACCCATTAGTGTGCTTAGACTTAGGAGTCTTGGAAGAATAGAGATCACCTCAGTGGAGAGCCTGCCTTGTTTTCTGCTTCTTGTCTGCGTGTGGTGGAGGAACTGCGTTCCATGTCACCACCAGCAGACAGAGTCTCAATTCCAAAGCGGGAGTGATAAAGGAGCATCAGCATTTTACACAATAGCACTTAAGACAACAAGAATGACTGGCGTTGTGTCGGCACTGGTACCATCAGACAAACGTACATGAAGCTCTATCGTCTACCTCGTAATACTTTGAAATGAGACTGAGACAAGCTGTGCTGTTGGTTTATAATTTAGACAAGAGGATGATGATGCACCTTGGCTACATCCTGTGATCACTCACATCACAAGTCCAATTCAATTATACAGCTCATTACCCACTTAATTTCATAGGTATGCATGGTGTGTATGTGTGTGTGTGTGTCCGTGTGTGTGTGTGTGTGTGTGTGTGTGTCCATGTGTGTGTGCGTGCGCGTGCATGCTGATATGTGTGTGCTCATGGAACCCAGAAAGTGTGTCCTGAACACACAGAGTATAATAAAGGCACCATGAAAATAGATCAAATCCTAATTAAATACATCAGATCAGCTATGACTATGTTCTATATCCTATGATGTGTGCTCATAGAAAAAGAGAAAGCCATTTTATCAAAATGACCTTTAGCTGAAGCCTCTTTCAGCTTTTAGTAAAATGCCCTTTTGTAAATGGTCATGCAGAATCAAACATTCACTGATTTTACCCTTTTGACCTGCAGAACATTACTTTAGAGCTTGTCCTCAGAGGGCAACTAATTTCCTACTTCATTTCATAGTCAATTTTAAGGATTAACTGAGATCCAGTTTGTATATAATAACATACATATTAATTGCCACATTTAATGAGATTATAAAGCTTATCACAACCATTTCCCAGGATCAGATCGGAAATGATCATTTTACATGTCCTTCAGCTGTATATGCAGCTTCTGCCATGTACAGATACAGAGGAGAGAACATTTTCAACCAATGAGCATTAGCACACACCTGTGTATTGAATGTTGCTTTCAATCCATACATTTTACAGCAAGGGTAGAATTCATAGGTAACATTTTGCTAATAGCATCTTTTGTTTTTGCAATGTCACCATTTTACATAATTGTGTGGCACATGAACATACAGTATAAGAAATGTCCATACTATTGGATGATAACCTGTGTTTATGTTCCTGATATCTCTTGCCTAGGACTTCCTATTGAAACAGCTGGAGAAGGATGTGTACAGCCCATTATTTATCAACTTCTCTGCCCAGACTACAGCTGCCCAGACCCAAAACATTATTTTGTCCAGACTAGATAAGCGGCGCAAAGGAGTGTTTGGCCCTCCACTGGGGAAGAAAATGGTAGGTCATCTCACTTATTTTCATATCATGTTTTATGTTGGTATCATGTGTTTTTTTCCCCTTGAGTTCTATATAGTTCTAAAATCTATATTCCTTTAATAACAAGGATCACTTTATTTTTAAAGAAGTTTAAACAAAAAATCTATCAAATATCTTGTGGTGATATTATAACCTATATTCGCTCCATGTTCTGTCTTTTCAGGTGGTATTTGTGGATGATGTGAACATGCCAGCAAGGGAGGTTTATGGTGCCCAGCCCCCTGTGGAGCTCCTGCGCCAGTGGCTGGATCATTGGAACTGGTATGACATGAAGGACTGCTCCATGATCAACCTGGTGGATATTCAGATTGTATGTGCTATGGGACCACCTGGTAAGTAGCAGCTGGACTGTTTCAAAGCCATGATTGCTTGATAAAAACTGAGTTTTTTTTCTGTCTCTTCACTGCTGCTTAAGTGCTGTAGAGACATTGTCACAAACCACCACTACCTTCTGTTTTGTGGAGCTCCTCGTTGCCTTGAGGTGCTTACGAATAGCAAATGTTTACAACTTCCTCCTTCACTACAACTTCAGCACAAAAACACTCCTGTCCACTCAGGCAGCTGGTAGCGACAGCTACAAGAGAAAGAGGGTGGGTGCCACTTTCTGGTGCTCACACAGCTCCAGTATTTGCTGCTGGTGAATGTGCTGAGCTAATTTTATGTTGGTCTGTCTCATTATGTTCAAAAGACAGTTGGATTCAGAGGTCTGATAGCACTTTCCAAGTGGATTCCACTGGATATCCTGATGTAAACTTGTGTCTCATATCAAGGGAAATGCCATATTCCATTGTCCAAATGTGGTAACACAAACATAACTGTATGGTTGGCTAATAATGACTTAAAGCTCCACACGAACCTTCCATTTCACTTTGTTGTCTGAGATTACCTAACAAGTCATAAATAAGTCTTGCAATGTAATCTTTCAACATTGCAATATACTGTGGCTGCAGTGTGCAAATGCAAGGACCCTGTTAAGTTGTATTGTATGTACTGTACATGAGGAACATGGAGGATATCATCTCTGACATCTATGGTTGCTGGGTCATCTTTAATACGTAATTAGTAGGAGTACTAGGAACATGGGTAAGAAATGTAATATGTGGTCCAAATTTATTTTTTTGTCTGCTTTTTGTTTAGGTGGAGGGCGCAACCCTGTCACACCCCGTTTTCTGCGCCACTTCAACATGATGACCATCAATGATTTTGATGACAAGACAATGTATACAATCTTCTCCAGGATCATAGACTGGCATTTCACCATACGGTAATAACATAGAAGATGCAATGAGCTCTACTATCATGAGAGCATCCAATCACTTTTAGAGTAAAAATGGAATGAAAATTACTGCTAATCAGATACCATTAGGCAGCCACGAGTGCAGAAATGTATATAAATTTATGAGGGTAAATGTTAGTTATTGTAAAATTATTCAGGAGACTACAAAACAGTTTGAAAGGGTTTCATATTAACTAAAGCACTCATGCAGTCATACTGACACACACACATTCTGTATATGTCTACATGCCCTTGTGTGTGTACTAATCTTTCCTAATGAAAAAATAGGAAGCAATCTGAACAGTGTGGGACCATTTCATCTACAGGTTCGCTTTCCCCAAGACATTTGCAGCTCTGACCTCTCAGATCATTCACAGCACCATGTCAGTGTACCAAGAGGCCACCAAGAACCTGCTACCTACCCCGACAAAGTCCCATTACCTGTTCAATCTACGTGATGTGTCCCGAGTCATTCAGGGCATCTGTCTGGCACGGCCAGAAACTGCAGATGAACCAACTGCCATCAAACGGCTCTGGGTGCATGAGGTAATGCTGTACTCAACAGAAAGACAGTAAAAAATGTCTACTTGGAACTACATGACTTAAGTCACATAAATTACAAATCCCATAAAATACATTAAAATATAGTTATTGTATATCGACAATAAACACATCTCTCAGCAACCTCTGGACTCTGCTGATCTCTCTCCTTGTCCTTGCCTCTCCCCTCACTCCCTCTGTCTTGTTGATTCTCAGGTCCTGAGGGTATACTATGATCGACTAGTCCATGATACAGATCGGTCTTGGCTTGTAAGCCATTTACAGGCAGTGTCTCAGAGTCACATGAAAGAAAACTTCCATCAGCTCTTCCAACATCTGGACCAGGACCATGATGGGGAAGTCACTGAGGACGACCTGCGCAGCCTCATGTTTTGTGACTTCCATGATCCTAAGGGTGAAGACCGCAACTACCGTGAGGTGCACAATCTCGACCAGCTAGGCCAGGTGGTGGAGTCCCACTTGGAGGAATTCAACAACATCAGCAAGGCACCTATGAATTTGGTGCTTTTTCGTTTTGCCATTGAGCATGTGTGTCGCATTTCCCGCATCCTCAAGCAGCCAAGTGGACACGCTCTGCTGGTCGGTGTGGGTGGGAGCGGGCGTCAGTCTCTCACCCGGTTGGCTGCCCACATGGCAGAGGCCGAGCTTTTCCAGGTCGAGATCTCCAAGACTTATGGAACCACTGAGTGGCATGATGATCTGAAACTAATAATGAGGAAGTCCACACAGGGTGAAGCCCATGGCGTGTTCCTTTTCACAGATACACAAATCAAAATGGAGTCATTTCTGGAAGACATTGGCAACCTGCTTAACACTGGTGAGGTAAAGTGCAAGGGAGGGGACACAGAAAAAGCCAAGAGTGATCATAAAATGTAATAACGTGCATGGATAGATTGACAAATGAGTTAAGGTATAAATAACATTTACAAGCTGACCGGAAGAAGGTCAGTCAGTGAATAAAGGTTTGAATAAATGGTTAAAAAGAAGTAAGTATGGACAGAGATAAAGGTGACAAGATGGATATATTTATAGACTGAGAAATGGATTTATACTTGGTGAGTATATGGCTAAACGATGATTGTTATACAGAAAGAAATAGTTTAAAGGTGGTTTACTTTACAAAGCCAAGACCCAAATTCAGACTAATCTGTTAACTTGTTGTGTTTCCAGGTGCCTAACCTGTTTGCGGTTGATGAGAAGCAGGAAATCTGTGAGCGGATGCGTGTGCTGGACCGGCAGCGTGACCGTGACAAGCAGACAGACGGCAGCCCCTTGTCCCTTTTCAACATGTTTATTGAGCGGTGTCGCACACAGCTGCATGTTGTGTTGGCCATGAGTCCCATCGGAGATGCCTTTAGGAACCGATTAAGACGTTTTCCTGCCCTCATTAACTGCTGCACTATTAACTGGTTCCAGGTGTGTGTATGTATGTGGCAGGAGTTCGTGTTTGGTTGCACTACAAGGTTTCCTCAGGTCATTTAGTAGACCATATAGAATCCGTGTATGTTATTAGATCATCCAATTTGAGTGAGTTAAAAAAAAAGAGGAATAAAGATTTGGGCCGACATAAACAGAAAGCCAATTGCAGAAATTGAATGTACTGTATGTATAGTGGCTATAAAGCTTATTTCCTTCTTCACCAGACTTGGCCTGAAGATGCCCTACAGGCTGTGGCCTGTCGCTTCCTGGAGGATGTCGAGATGACAGATGAATCTCGAGAAGGTTGCGTCAACATGTGCAAAATCTTCCACACCTCAACTATTGACCTGTCAGCACTCTTTTTGGCTGAATTGGAGCGCCACAATTATGTCACACCAACCTCGTACTTGGAACTCATTTCCACCTTCAAAGCCCTGCTGAAAACAAAAAGAGCGTAAGATCAAGATTTATCATATATTGTATGTGTACAGTTGTCAGTTGATGAATGTTTTACTTCAGTTGGTTCCTCAAATTAAGATCTCCTTCGGTCCTCTGCCCAGGGAGGTGATGAAGCTGAAACGTCGTTATGAGGTGGGTCTTGAGAAACTAGAGTCGGCAGCAGGCCAGGTGGCCACCATGCAAGTAGAACTGGAGGCTCTACAGCCACAGCTGCTTGTGGCCAGCAAAGAGGTAGATGAGATGATGGTGGTAATTGAACATGAATCTGTGGAGGTGGCTGAAACAGAGAAGGTTGTGAAAGTGGATGAGGCTGTGGCCAACGAACAAGCCATGGCTGCCAAGGCCATCAAGGATGAATGTGATGCTGAGCTGGCTGAAGCCTTGCCTATCCTGGAGTCAGCCCTTGCTGCCTTGAATACTCTTACCACTCAGGTAAAATGAGAAATATGTTTTATTTTCTAATGCAAGATAGTGGACTTACATGCCCTGGTGTGTTGGCATAGTTAAAGATGGCTCTAATGAAGTAGTTCTTTGTATCTCCAGGATATCACAGTGGTTAAGTCCATGAAAAGCCCACCCACAGCTGTGAAACTGGTGATGGAGGCAATCTGCATTCTCAAAGGTATCAAGCCGGATCGTATTCCAGACCCCTCAGGTTCTGGTAAAAAAGTGGAGGACTACTGGGGCCCAGCCAAAAAGCTTCTGGGAGACATGAAATTTCTCCAGAGCCTCCATGACTATGACAAGGACAACATCCCACCAAATTTCATTGCTGTCATCCGCAACAAGTACATCACTAATCCAGATTTTGTACCAGAGAAGATCCGAACTGCATCCACTGCAGCGGAAGGCATGTGTAAGTGGGTTTGTGCCATGGACAAGTATGACAAGTAAGTAATGTTCTTCTCCTTCTGTGTTCTCAGTTATGAAAATTGATGCGTATTTGCAACGCTTGGGGTAGCTTTCATCTGTCTTAGTGATTAACATGAAGCTCGGTTATTGGTAACTTCAAAAGAATAATCATTTTCCTGGTGCTGGAGTACCACACATGTTAGGTTCAAAGTGATTCATGTAACAAGCTAAATCCAAGATGAGAGTAATTTCACGGGAAATGTTCACATCATTATTGTTCCGACATTCTTAAATGCTACTGTAATTCATACTCTATATTTTGTCTGAAAAAAATCACTGTCCCAGATAAATCATCAGAATCAGATAAATTTTGATCCTACCATACTTGATGTGTATGAATGCGAAACGATTTAGGGTCCCTGTCCCATGCAGTATTTTGACAGTGTTCTATTCATCTATTAAATTCAACTAATTCTGCTTCATGTGTCCCTCAGGGTGGCCAAGGTGGTGGCTCCAAAGAAGGAGAAGCTACAGCAGGCTGAGGGCGAGCTGAGTGTGGCCATGGAGAGCCTGCAGAAAAAGCAGGCTGCCCTCAAAGAAGTCCAGGATAAACTTGCAAAGCTTCAGGAAACTTTGGAGGCTAATAAAAACAAGAAAGCTGACTTGGAGAATCAGGTTTATGCTTTCTATATGTTTGTGGAAATGTAGACAATGAACAATTTTGTTTAATAATTTTCAGCATTTGAAGTGAAGTGAGAGTCTAAATTGTAATCGCAACTTGCCTCTGTCTCTACGACCTTCATTTGGTCTCCTTGACCTTGGAAAAACTGCAACAGTGCGTCATGTTTCACATTCTCCTGTGATGATGCCTCACAGGTGGATCTGTGCAGTAAGAAGCTGGAGCGAGCAGAGCAGCTGATTGGAGGCCTAGGTGGAGAGAAAACACGCTGGAGTGAAATGGCCTCCGATCTCGGGCAGCTCTACACTAACCTGACGGGGGACATCCTTATCTCAGCGGGCATAGTAGCTTACCTGGGTGCCTTCACCTCCAGCTACAGACAGGTTAGATGATGGACCAGAAGTTGATAGTAACAATATATTTTCAGGAAATTTTGAGATTTGAGAGTGTCCTGTTCCAAACAGATTTGTCAGTACTGATTTTTTTTTTTTTTTTTGGTAAAGCCTCTGCAGCATATTCTGAGGCAGCACTGCTACATTTTGAAATTAACATTTTTCATTAATACTGAGGCTAATGTTTTTTTTTGGTTTTTTTTTGTTTTTTGTTTTTTTTACTCCTAAGCACTTCTCCCAGAACTGTTTTAGACCAAAGAAAGCTGAATGCTTGAGAGCAGTTTTGTGGAAAAAATAAATACCATGGCGCTACCAAGGCACATTGGTTTTTCTTTTCTCTGAGCCTCACATGTGTCCAAGACCAAGCCAATGTTTAAAGGTCATCGTTTATACTCTGTTGCATGCAGGGCTATTGTGATGCTGGAAAGCACTGAGGAGGAGAATGAATTAGTTATTTTTATCATGCAAGTGCATGATTATATTTGGGAATGGAAGGTTGTGTGATGATGTGTGGTTCTATTTTTTACTTATTTTCACACCTTTGAAATACTCCACTCTAAGTGTGACAGCATATGTGTGTGTACTGTTAAGTCTCTGTGGATTTACATGTCTGTACATTTTGTGAATATGTTAATTATTGTTTAGGGTATGCTATTATTTGTTTGTAGGTAAATGTTTCTTTCTGTGTATGTGGCAGAGTGAAAATGAAGTAATTAACAATAAGTGTGCTCATTAACAGGATCAGATAGTGGAGTGGATGAATCTCTGTAAGAGTAAAGAGATCCCATGCTCAGACAACATGTCCCTAATGAACTCACTGGGCGATCCAGTAAAGATTCGTGCATGGACCATTGCCGGCCTACCATCTGACAGCTTCTCTATAGACAACGCCATCATCATCTCGTGAGCATTGAAGACAGATTTTATGATGACATTGCATTCTCTCTCTCTCAAGGAAAGTGCTTAGCAGTGCTTAGCAATTTATTAAGAGTTTAATGCACCAACTGTGGGTGTCTCTAGCTGATTCGCTGCTGTTCTTGAATATTGAACATCTCCAGCCAGTCCTCAGAAAATGTATATATTCATTCAGCTGTGCAGTGCATTGCATAAAAATGGTACTTGAATTGCCAAGATAAAACGTCTGGATAAAAAAAAATGGACTGCATCTCAAAATCATAAAATGATGAGCAACAGAAAACTGAAGCTCAAATTCATATTTCACAAAAGCAGCACTGTGAAGGTGGTCTCCACCTGCAAATCTTTTCTGGAATAGAGGCAAAGTGATCAGTGCTTTTCTTTATAAACCCAAAGTCCCTTGTCTTAATGTGAACATAAATAATTTTATTGAAACTGGTGCTATTTATTTTTCATGCTGTTTTACTTTTAACTTACTATACATGTAGAATAAGTTCAAATGTTTTAAAGGGCTGCATAGCAGTGATACTTGAATCAATGGGTTTCAGGCAACAAAGGGTCAGTATTAGGTCATCCATTACCATGCAGTGTACCCTAATTTAATAGAGACCATGATGGAACTTTCTGATTCAACCTTAAGGTGCAGAAAAAAACATTACAAGACATCTGGTTGTTTGTGTAAATGAAGCAGCAACATTGCTTTTTAATCACAATACTATGGCCCCTGGTGTGCTATCCAACTGTGAGCTGTCTAACTGTGCTGAAAGTGAATGTTCACCCTTAAGCTGCTCTCTACATCTCAGTTCTTGTCTTCCAACATCCCCCACATGTTGTGATGGTTCTCACAGTTACAGGAGTTCTCACTCTGACAAGACATCAGCATTGTTTGATCATATACTACTGTGTGTGTCTGCATTTGTAGTAATGCCAGGCGGTGGCCTCTGATGATCGATCCCCAAGGCCAGGCTAATAAGTGGGTGAAAAATATGGAGAAGGCCAACAGCCTGCATATTATTAAACTGAGTGATGCTGACTTTGTACGCACTCTTGAGAACTGTATCCAGTTTGGCACACCAGGTGAGTAGAAGTATTTCTCTGGTATGATTCTTGTGCTTTTGTTACCTTCACAATATGCATGTGCCTCATCACTGCACTTCCTGTTACTGCCTGCTGATGTCTCTCTTTACCACAAAGTGTGATCATTGCTATTCATCTTTCACTCCATTGTTCTCTGTTCCGCAGTGGAAGAAATCATATAAGGAATATGTCTTAGTGAGATGTTCCAATGAGCCTTCTGCACCATTAGTGTGTTAAACTATTGTCATTCAATCATTCAAATACATATATATATATATTTGGTTTCTGTGTATTTTCCCTGCCTTCTGTCAGGAGGTCAAATTGACATGTGTTAGGTGGCATTTCTGTTCTCTGTGTTATATTTCTCCAAGGTGTGTATGTTTAAAAAAACAAATCTCTTAAACCTTAAACTGGCCTTGCTTCATTCTCCAGTGCTACTGTGTGTAACCTTGGTTCATAAACTGGATTCAGAACACACCCTACTATCTGTTACCTTGGCTTGTACTTTGTCTTCTCATAGGATTTTGAGAAGGTATGAAAGGGGACAGCAAGACGGGAATTAGAATTAGAAGCAGAGACAGCTATACAACCATTAAAAATACATCTAAATAATGACCTGGCTCAGCCAGCCGCTGGGTCTTTGCTTACTGGCAGCCTACAAGGCTAACAGTTCAGAGAGAGCCTTGTCCTTGGAGGGTGCAAAATAGTCCCTAGAGGATACAGTTACACCCTCTACAGCTTGTTTGTTTATTTCACAGTTTTAGCGTGTCCTGGTGTTTGTATTGTAGCTGATAATCCTGATTATAAGCCTGTATTCTTACATGATTGAGCAATGCCATGTCTCTTAGGCCAGGAATATGTTTCTAAACGGAACAAAGTACTATTTAAAAAGTACTGTTTTATCTGCTGGAAATATTAACATTATTGATGTGATGTACCGAGACAAAATGATGCTTCAAAGCAGTTTGCAGAGGGTTGCTTGATTTGGTTAGCTATCATGTGGAGGAAAGAAAACACACACATCAGCTTTCACTACCTTTGAATGCTGTATTGAAATGTGGCTAATTGAGATGTAATCCCATAAATGTTATAGATGGGTGAATGTTCTTAGCACAAGAATGGCATTATTCTAATTATGGAGACATTACATTAGTAATGATGTTTTGGAAGTAAGACATTTGTAACTATCCTGTATACATTTGCTTCATTGATTTCTGGATATTGCATTTGTTTGTTGCACATGTTTGTGGAGCTGCTTGCAGTGTTGAGTGATAATCACAGGAAGTTGCACATGGGGTATGGGTTAAGTCTTATAATATTGCAGCAATATATTCCACAATAATTACAATCCATATCATATCAACAGTTATCCATATTTTCCTTTCTTCAGGCTCTGAGCTCCAACACATTAAAATTGAAATAAAATACAGTGAATTAAAGTAGGAACAGCTAAAAGACTGCAGAGCTGAAGTTAGAACGTTTTGGGAAACATTTCAACTTTCTCTTGTGTGATGGTTCAGCTCTTAACTTGGTCAACAGTAAGTGACTGTGGTGAATTTGACAGCTCCCATGTGGGGTTGTTTGTAAATGTGTCAGTGTAAAGGTCTCTCCTGGAAAGAGTCAGCCTCCTCTGGTCAGAAAAATATTGATAAACATTTTGTTTCAGTGCTGCTGGAAAACGTTGGTGAGGAACTGGACCCTATCCTGGAGCCTCTGCTGCTGAGACAGACTTTTAAACAGGGTGGTGCCATGTGTATCCGCCTGGGAGACTCCACCATTGAATATGCCCCTGACTTCCGCTTCTACATCACCACCAAGCTGCGCAACCCCCACTACCTGCCTGAGACCGCCGTCAAGGTAGTCTTGAGGGACAATGCCTCAGCCACTGTTATATTTTTTGTATTCTAGTACACTTAACATCGCAGAAATACATTTTGTTATTAACATGGAAAATGTAGTTACTATAATACTTCCATCAACTTTGCTGTATTATGTTGTGAAATAATGACATATATAAGTCAGTATTTTTGTGAAAAGAATAGCACTGTGGATTTGCTTCCATTTCATGACAACATGGTGTACCACAGGATAATGACCTGCCACCACTTTCACTGAACAACTAACTACAGTTTGACAAAAGGGATGGGGCAACAACCCTGCCAGTCCTGTAATAACCTGCATATTAGTACCAAACAACCTATAGTTACACTTAATTGTATTCATCCCACAATGTTGGACACATACAGCTGTGTGCAGGGGATCTAAAAAAAAATCTCATTACTTCCACCGCTGCAACCTCTATTCACACCTGCACCAGGCACACAGAGTCGCACATACACCTTCAGTTATGACTGCCAGTGAAGTCACTCCTTGACAGCAGCCATGCACACATGTCTTTTTTCAGTAGTTGTGTGTGTTGTCGTAATGAGCCCGGTGCATTCATTCATGCCTTCTATACCTACAACCTCCACACAGATGGAGCAGGTGCCCTTTAATCCCTCTGCAGCTGAGGATAGATGTACACTACTTTCTACTTTCAGTGCTGCTGCCAGCACTGAAGGGAGTAATAAAACCCAGTCTGTCACAGGAACCACTACAGACATGTCATATGCATTTGTCTACCTTAAGAATATAATTTTTTAGAAAACCTACTAGAAACAAGCAGTCTGGATTGTTGTGTGATTGTCACACATTACATTGTTATTGAAGTGTCACGCAAGGCACAGTATTTTCTCTTTTTATCACACAACCTGATATTTGTAGATTGCCACAGGCCATTTTGGCAAAGAATCTTGGTTCAGGTTAAATTTTAACAGAGAAGAATTATCCAAACCTCTCTCTACTGAGAGATGAGCACTACCTTTACTTGTTGGGTCTTACTTATTGCATCATACCACTCAAATGACAGCAGATTTTTACCCTAGCAACACAGTGAGTCATTATTCACTGATGCCACCTCCCAATGGAACAGAGTCTCCCAAAAAAGCATTCCAAGAAAAGGAGCATTAAAGGCAATTGCATTACAGAGAGGCAAGGGGTTGGAGAGCATTACAGAAGATCACATTTCAAGCATCTATTTGCAGGGGCCCCGCTCTTTATGGGCGGCTATTAGATAGATTCAACTCATTTTTCACAACTAGCTTTTTTCCCTCATTTTTGTTTGAGTCTTTTTTGCCTACAGTACAGTACAGCATGAAGCTTCCATTATTCCCACTAAAAGCTCTTCTTTCAAATACAAGAGGCAAGCATTTAGAAAACTAGCCCTTATGAAGCTCAAGGGGCAAAACGGGGTGAAGGAGGAGGGTGTATGTGTGAAAAGGAAGAATGGGAGATTTATATGGGCTATGAGTCTTTACCATCAGCTCAGTGGGTCCGCAGCATCAATAGAAATAGAATTAGGCCCTGGAGAAGTGCACTTGTTTATTAGGGCAGAGAGTAGATAGCAGATATAGGCTTTTAACCTCTGGGTAAGTGCAAAGCAGGATAAGTAAGGCTGCGGTAAAAGACACTCCTTCACTTTGAGCTGTAACACCTTTTTGCAGAACAAATAAAAAAGTAAATGCATCCTACCTCTTCCTCTGTGCTGTAGGTGACCCTTCTGAACTTCATGATCACCCCAGAGGGGATCCAGGACCAGCTGCTGGGTATTGTGGTGGCCCGAGATAGGCCCAATCTGGAAGAAGAGAAACAGGCTCTCATCCTGCAGGGAGCAGAAAACAAAAGGTATAGTAGCACACACTGCACCCATGTCAGTGTTAACAAATAAGACAAAAAACTGCTTTGTCAAAGAGAAAACAGCAGGTACTAAATGTGTTTTTGTATTTTTGCAGGCAATTGAAGGAGATTGAGGATAAAATATTGGAGGTGCTTTCCTCCTCCGAAGGCAACATCCTGGAAGACGAGACAGCTGTCAATATCCTCTCTTCCTCCAAAATATTAGCCAATGAAATCACAAAAAAGCAGGCTGTGGCTGAGGTGACGGAGCAAAAGATCGATGAGACCCGTATGGGCTACACGCCAATTGCCGTGCATTCAGCCATTTTGTTCTTCTCCATTGCCGACCTGGCTAACATTGAGCCCATGTACCAATACTCCATCACCTGGTTTATTAACCTCTTCATCAGCTCTGTCGAAAACTCAGAGAAGAGTGACGACTTGGAGCAGAGGTAAGCAGGGCTGACAAATGCACTGGCCAAATACTAGTTCCTACATGTCACTTAAGCAGGTTATTGAACCACAGAGCTTTCTTTCTGCTTGAAAAAATTATATATAGCTTGTAAACTGTGAAAAAAATAATAGCATTTATAGCTCATGATTGTGGATGCGTTTGTGAGTTCTGTTTGGTTTGGAACCAGATCATTAAAATACCACTATATGCACCTTCTTCAGGCTGCAGATCCTGAGAGACCACTTTACCTACACACTATATGTCAATGTGTGTCGCTCACTGTTTGAGAAGGATAAGCTGCTCTTTTCCTTCTGCCTCAGCATCAACCTGCTCATGCACAGCAAGCTGGTAGGAATATACACAGCCATCAAGATAAACACATTTATATTACTTACCAGACTGTTTTATTTCATAACACTGTAAATGCTGCTGTTTCATTGTTTAGTAAGCATGGTAAAAGCTGGTGGGCCTAATTTTTCAGAATCTCTGTATGGTTGCTTTAGATCATCTGCATTTTGCATTTCCAATTCGCATGAAGCTGTTACCCAAGATAATCCACAAGATGGTCACCTTTTCATTCATGTTGTAGGTGGATGAGGGGGAGTGGCGCTTCCTTCTGACAGGTGGTGTGGGCCTGGACAACCCCCATTCAAATCCGTTCACCTGGCTGCCCAAGAAGTCTTGGGATGAGATTTGCCGCCTGGATGAGATGGAATGTTTCAAAGGGCTGCGGAGCAACATGGCTCGTCTCAGAAATGAGTGGAAGGAGGTCTACGACAGCCCAGTGAGTGTCATCACACTGAATTGTGGATGTGGGTGTTGTATACATTTTAGTTGGTAAAGACAAACTGGGAAAATTTAGATGTTGCCTGTGTGTTTGCCTTTTGAAAAACCCAGACAATCTGCATCAATGGCCACATTTTTGCAGCATGTACTGTAAAGGCACCATTAAATCAAAAATACCTGGAAGAACCAAATAGAGAAGGAAATCTGTAAATCCTCACAAAATGCAAATTTGGTCAATATGCACCTTAATATTGCTGATAGGAATCTGCAAATGTTTCGGCTTTCCACTGTACATAGATGTGGTTGTTGTTTATAGTTTAGTGGGTTAGTCTTAAAAGCAGGTCACATCCCACAGTAAGCTGAACAGGACCAAAGTCTGTAGAGCAAATAGGAAGGAGTTTCAGGTGTTTTACCACATATTTTGCCAACATGCTGTGTGAGCTCACTAATGCCTTGAACAGACAATCTTCGGCAGAACTGCTCAGCACCAGCTTGAGCAATTATATGCCTATGAAGAGAGAACAAACCTGGCATCACTACCGCTTTTGATGTTGTGTCCTGCTTTGGTTTAATAGGCTCAAAGATCACATTATTCAAAATGCAACACATTAAAAGCTGACCTTTCAAAGTGCACACAGTCAGATTACAGATGACCAAGTGTTTGAGATATGGAGAAAAACATATCCAAGTTTCTGCAATATCACTCTCTTTTAAACTTTATATTGTTCACCCCTCTTCAGTCTACCTTTGAAAGAAGTTGTTTAAAATAGATCAGTTGATGTTGAGCTGCTTCACCTAATACTTCATCTATCACAATTCTAACTCAGACTGCTGGCCATGTAAGCTGCTCAAGATTCTAATAAGATCTACTTCCTTATTGAAAAAATAACAACAAACAATACCTAAATTCTCCTCCGTATCTTTGTGCACTGTAAAAAGAGAGAGAAAGTTAGGGAAAGAAGTGATTTGAACTCAAAGTAAAAGTGTGCGGAGGGGTGAGAAAGGAAATGAGGGCAGAGTGAATAGGTTGAACCTGTTTTCCAGTGGATTTGGCTCAGGAACAAAAGGCCAGCCCCACCCAGACTGCAGCTCAACACTGTAGCTCACAGGGATTCCACAACACTCATGTACCTCCCCACCCCAGCATTCCCCAACCAATGAACATGACAGCTCACCACAGCCTCTCGTCTTGCTCTATACACCAGGGAGCATCTGCTACTACCACCCTGATCCTGGATGGATTGAGATCTGGAAGTAATACATTTTTTCATTATTAGTACCTGCCACACGTGTTCAAATGACCATCATCATCTATTTATTTCAGTATCTTATTAATTGACACTATTGCATATCCCGCGTGGTAGCTATTTGCTGATTGATGATGCAGATTCCTCAAAGAGATACTGAAGGTTTGGCCTCTTATTTTAACTCATGTCACGTTACTGAGTTGTATTATTTCACATAAAGAAAGGAAAAAACATGGTAGGAACATGGCAATTTGCCTGTCAGGTACAGATGATGATGTGCTCTCTCCTATAAAGAATCTAAAATTGAAGTTTTATCTAATTAAATCTATTCTGTTCCTGTGTTACTCACCTCCATGCAATCTAGATGCAAGAACAGCTGTTTAATCAATGTGTGGTGCACACATGCTTGTGTCTTTGTTGTCATACACACACACACACATGCGCACGCACACACTCACACAGGCACCATCTTTGATTTATAATCAACAGAATCAGCCATACCGCTTCTATCTAATTAAATCTAGTTTGTTCCAGTTGTAGAATTCACATTTATTCGATCTTGATGTAACAACAGCTGTTCAATCAAGCACACAGGCACTCCGACTCACACGCTAACACACCTCTGTACACACAGAGAATCCCCAGGAGATCCTAAATCGGTGTATCTGTCTCAAAGCACCTGCCAACACACATAGCTAGGAGTCTCTCGACAAACAGCCTGGGGGAAATAATTCCAAAACTTCCCACTACCTTTGCTCACTTCCTCTAGTGCAGTCGTTCAACAAATTAATCAAACATATTGCTCTGACCTAGTACCCAGTGGTTTTTCTGTCTTCCCACCTCTTTTTCTTATGCTTTCTCCTTTTCCTCAGTTTGTCCCCTTTCATACATATTTATCTAACTCCCCACATTACTCTCCTCCCCACTCACATAACAGATTACCCCTCTTTTTGCTTAATTAAATAGCTTAATCTTACAACAACTCGATATAGTGCAACCCTGCCCCAATTCTCCCGTGTCCTCCCTAAGTAAAGTTGACAGCAGTGAGTTGAGTTGCATGTGTCTTGAAGGTAAAATGATGAGGGCCATGCCTCCTTTACTGATGAATAAAGATGATTGAATTTATTCATTCTGATCTGCATTAAAAGATGTCATTTATTCATCTCCGTGACTTCGCAGGTTCTCCTCTGATTTGCTTGATTCTATTCCATGCGAGTCACTTGAGTATTTTATTAGCATTTATATTTATGAAACAGATAATACTGGAAGAAAAATAGGTGATGAGATATCTGCAGTATATTTTCCTCCCAGAAAAGGTCATGTAAAAGTGAGACACGCAAATGATTAGAAGCAAATGCTTTGCATTCCAGTGTGGTCTGAAGTGATTCCTATTTACCTAGAGTATAATGTTGTCTGGCTTTTGCTGTGTACATTTGCAGAACCCCCATCAGACTCCTTTCCCCGCTGAGTGGCAGGAGAAGCTGAGCCAGTTTCAGAAGATGCTGGTGATCCGTTGTCTCAGACCAGACAAGGTCAATTTATGTGGTTGTTGTTTCTTTCTTTCTTTCTTTCTTTCTTTCTTTGTCCATTACATTAGAGTGTTCAAGGTGTTTTACTCACATACACATTAAACACATGCCATTACTGTGCCCTACAGATTATCCCCATGGTACAGGAGTTTGTCTCTACCAGTCTGGGTCGTCCTTTTATCGAAGCACCACCCTTCAACCTGAGTGAGGCATTTGTTGATAGCCACTGCTGCGCCCCCCTCATCTTCATCCTCTCCCCTGGCTCAGACCCCATGGCTGCGTTGTTGAAGTTTGGAGATGAAAAGGTACAGAGACATCTGGGAAATTCAGTAGCTTTGAAGCCTGCTGTGTGTACAAACTCAAAATGAAAGGAGAAATTGAATCCTCTAGATTTGCCAGGCTCCCACACAGGTCTTAAAAGCACTGAAAATTATTTTGGCTCCTTCCATGGTAGAAAGCAGCTACATAAGTGAGTGTGTGAATGTGCCTGACTGTTTTTTTTAGGGCTTTACTGGTAACAAGCTGACCTCCCTCTCCCTGGGCCAAGGCCAGGGTCCTATTGCTATGCGTATGATTAAGACAGGCATTGAAGAGGGCACCTGGGTGGTTCTGCAGAACTGCCACTTGGCCACTTCATGGATGTCAACTCTTGAGAGAGTCTGTGAGGTCAGAACACACACATGCTTTCTATACACAATCTCTACACCCAGCAGTTAAAGTGCTACCACACGACCTTCCAATATGTTCATTTACTTGGTCTTTGTGGCTGTGAGCAGGAGCTGAACCCAGACACCACCCACCCAGACTTTAGGCTGTGGCTGACTAGTTACCCATCACCCACCTTCCCTGTGGCTGTTCTTCAGAATGGGGTGAAGATGACCAACGAGGCTCCAAAGGGCCTCCGTGCCAACATTGCACGCTCCTTCTTAATGGATCCTATCTCTGACCCAGAGTTTTTTGGAAGCTGTAGCAAGCCGGTCAGTGTGTGCCTATCTACGTGTGTGTATATCCAGCTGTCTTGCTGTGCATATTTACCACGCCTACATCAGTTGGGAGTCTGATGCTTTGATCCTTTTGTGTCTGCTGTCCCCCTGCTGTGCTTTTCAGCGTATGCTTGTTTTAGCTGTAGAAATACCAAACATCCACCATTATTTATCTTAAGACTCTGCCTCCCCTTTGTGTTTCTCCTTTCAGGCTGTATTCAAGAAGCTACTGTATGGCCTGTGCTTCTTCCACGCCCTGACTCAGGAGAGGAGGAAGTTTGGACCTTTAGGCTGGAACATTCCATATGAGTTCAATGAGACTGACCTTCGGATCTCTGTACAACAGCTACACATGTTCCTGGAACAGTACCAGGTGTGTAGCTCTTTCCTTTCATTGATGATTCTTATTTCTTGAATAACTGGCAGCGTTGTCCTCTTTCAGCTCTCTCCATTAACTCAATTAAAGTTGCTTTTCAGAAACAGCGTCACGTGTTTCCCCAAATACAAAATTCCATCTAATGTGTGATGCAGGCATGGGGCTAACACAGTCTTGCTCTCTATGGCATACTTTATATTGACTCATGTTAACCATGTTCCTTGTTGCACAAAATTAAAATCTGTCACATGCTGATGTACATTCACTATCCTTATATGCAGTATTCAATAGCGGATGATAGTGGTTTTGGTCTTTACAAGTGGTTTCCTCTATGCAAGCCTCTGCTTTCATCCTCCCTTAGTAAAACCTCTCTTGACATTTTTCCACATACAGATAGCACTCCGGCCCTCCACCAGACTTAGTTCCTCTCCTGTAGCTGTGGAAAAGGCAGAAATTAACTACTGAAGATATCTTTTTTGAAGAGTGACATTTTCATCTTGTAACCAAGTGTCGCTCAGTGAATTTGTAAGTGAAACCCTCCAGTGGAAAATGCCACGATGGCTACAGTCTTACCCTTTCACCTGCTATTACATCAGCTCCCACTCCAGGTCCAGGGCCTGAAGTGAATTTCAGCCAGGTCCGCCGTTGCTTAACAATGTACACAACACAGCAAACTACACATGCACCCCAACATGCTCACCTCTTCTTGTGCAACCCTATTGCAAGGGCATTCTTTGACTCTTGTATTAAAATGCCTGGTTTCCCATTTCCTGCAGGAAGTGCCATTTGATGCCTTGCGCTACATGACTGGTGAGTGTAACTATGGAGGGCGTGTGACAGATGACTGGGATAGACGGACTCTTCGCACAATCCTCTCTATCTTCTACACTTCCAAGATCATCGAGGACCCTGACTATAAGTTTGATCCCAGTGGGCTCTACTATTCACCAGCCGAGGGAGATGTAAGAAACAGAGAATCACACAAAATTGCTATAAATGATAGCCAGCACCAGTCTCAGTGTCAGCAACTGTTCCATGTAAATCACAGTTTTAGCTTAGATTTGGCTGTAATCACATTAATGCACATAGGATTTTACAAAGATCAAACAGTACCATGATATTTACTGTGAATCATTGCACAGTATTTCACACAGAATGGGACAAAGTCTGGGTTAGATGCAAAGCACTGCACTGAACTGAGTTGTCACCGACTTATTAACAATCAGGAGGCAGATGCACCACAAGGGGGAGCTCTTAAGTCTTAAGTAGTTTTTCTTTATTTTGATCAGCTATGTAATGCAGGTATTTTTTTGACTGTCAGTGACTGTGCGGAGATATGAGGATAACCTCATCAGAAAATACCATCCTTTCTTAGCAAGATGACAGTTGCTCTCCTCTTTTGCCTAATCAGGTATTCATTCTAAACAAACCTACATAGTTTTGTTGTCCATCCTAGGAGATGACATGTAAGAGCCGTGAGCTGTTTTTGTTGTATTTACAATAGCTTTTTGAGATTGAATACGCTGCACCACAGGGAAGAGTAATTACAATATCCATATCAACAGGCTTCTTTGAAAGCTCTTTAACAATATGACTTTGCGTCAGTTACAACAGCGGATCAGAGACAGTTCCTCCTTGACACCAGACCCAGCAAATGCACAAAGCTCAGAATATCGCTCACCACCTTTAAAACTCAAGAAAAGTCAAACTCGCTTTAATGTGTTTGTTTCTAAACTAAGCATATTATGGGACTCACAGTTGCTTAGCACTCTTGTTGAGCTACCTTTAAAAAGTCATTAGGAGATAAAATGTGTGTAACAAGGCACAGCAGGCAACCACCATCAGTGAAGGTTGATATATTTGTTAACACAAGTGCAATCTATGGTGCGCTCCATTTTATTTGGCATTTTGTTCTCCAGTGCTGCACCCCCCTCCAACCACATCTTTTATTCATGAAGTCACATTTACATAGTCATTATCATAAATGTCAGCAATCTAAGAAGCCAACTTGTTTTTCAGAGACTGTTATTGCTGGAGATGTTTCCTGATGTTGCGTTAAAAATTGTCCTCTGACTTTACTCCTCTGCTATCCCTCTGTTTCTCTGCATCTCTGTTGCAGTACAAGAGCTACATAGAATACACCAAGTCGCTGCCACTCAATCCATCGCCAGAGATTTTTGGCATGAACGCCAATGCAGATATCACCAAGGATCAGGCCGAGACACAGCTACTGTTTGACAGCATTTTGCTTACACAGGTAATTCCACCTATACCGACCCAACAGGCATTAGTTTCATTAGCAGTAACCAAGCAGCAGGCAGAGGCAAGTATAAACACACACATCACATTAGCTGGTGCATCCTCTACAGAAAATATGCAGTGGAGTCCACAAAGTCTGAGGCCACTATCCCTTTTACTTGAATAGGAAACAAACCAAGCCACAATTTCATATCACTCAAACAATAATGGCAATGTTACACAAAATTCATTAATACATTGTGAAATTAATAGACCCAGAGTGAAAAATATCCTCATGCGGCAGAGCTGATAAAAGTTGACTGATTTTCTTTTTTCTTTTTCTTTTTTTTTTTTACACCAGCAGCCGTCAGTTGCATCTCAAACCAATACGCCCCGCTCTTGGCCAACATCCAGATGCTCAGCTGGAATGTCAGTACTCGCTTGAGAGATTCTCAAATTGTAGATGCAACATGCATCACACTCTCTCCAAGCAAATGCCTGATGAACATGCAGACAAAACAAATAGACTGTAGCACACACACCTAGATGCTGAAATACTGTCTCACACAAACACAACACACATTGTTATTATGCCTCCCTTTTTTTACCATCTCCACCAGCCTAACATATTTTTCCACTCTCCACTAAAATAAACTGTGACATTAATTAAAGAGAAGAATATAAATAAAAAACAGCTGTTTGTAGAGAGACTTTTCAAAGAACAAAAAGTCACACTGCAAAGACACAGTGTGACTCACTGCGGCAGATCTGTGTGATCCCACATCATTATATCTCAGCTCTGTAGAGTTAGACTGTGTTAGCTTGGTGAGGATTATAGCTTCCAGCTTCCTGGTTCGAGTTAATGTTAGCTGCAAATCAAATCTAGGGGATTTCACATCAAGGCCAACTTGAAAATGACACAAGTGCAGCTTCTCCAGCAGAGTGGAGAAAGATATTTATTTATCCATGTATCCATTTATTTATTTTAAGATACAGTGCACTTGCATTCAATTGTCAAAAAATGTTCCAAAGTTTAAATTGTCTGAATTCCTGTGGGAATTAAACTTAATATTAAACAAATACAAGGGATCAAGATATAACAGCGGGCAGGAGTGTCTCTCTGTATATGCCTCTTTCAGCTCCTCATACACAGACCTTGCTTGTTGCAAATAAATAGAAAATTATTTCCACAGGCATTGCCACTCCTAGACTTCACTTTAAAATTAGAGCCCAATGGAGTCTGGCATTTATTCATATAAACTCCATTCAACAAGATTAATAATGGCTTCAGTCATGTGTGAACTTTATTAGCATCTAATATAGTGTCATCCATCTCAATGACCGATAAACATGGAAATGCTTCAAATGGGACGAAGCAACTATTTGTCATTCCCCTACTGTAACCCCAATGCCATTAGCCAATGATTATCCATTACCGCTGGCTACTGACTGAGCATCAAATAGGTAAATGTTGCACTTGGACTGAGAGGAAAGTGGACGAATCACAGATGAGAATGAATAATTATCAGCATGAATGATTATTAGAATTGCTGAAAAGACCGTGTCAAATTACGCTGTGGGAATAAATTGTGGAAAATGCTATGAAGCCTTCCATCTCCCATGAAACTGTGATTGTGTGTGTGGGAGTATGTGTGTGAGAGAGAGCCTCTGAGCCGCAGAAATGATCACAGATTAGGAGAGGGAAGGTAACTGATAAGACTATGATATTCTCTGTCATTTTATATATTTTTAACAGCACAAATCTTAATCACCCTGGCACAAGGATGATGAAATATAAGCAAAGTAAAGTCAGAAGTCAGAACCTCTTAACATCAGGGTCTTTTTCAGGATCAAAATATCACCAATGCAAAGAAGTCCTAAAAAAGGGAATACACAATTTGACAAGTCAAAGACAGCAAAAGATAATTTTTCCCCCCAAAAATGATGAACTGTCAAAGCCATAAGTCCTGCCTTCCCTTCTCATCCATCCTCTGACGCTCTGTGTCTCTGATCAGTCCCGCTCTTCAGGGGGAGATGCCAAATCCTCAGATGACATGGTCTTTGATGTGGCAGCTGACATCCTAAGCAAGCTGCCTCGAGACTTTGACTTGGAGGCAGCAATGAGGCGCTTTCCCACCAGCTACAATCAGAGCATGAACACTGTGCTGGTGCAGGAGATGGGCCGCTTCAACAACCTGCTCTGCACCATCCGAAACTCCTGCGTCAACATCCAGAAGGCCATTAAGGTGCATACATGTGGTGCTGCTTGAAGGGCGTGGGGGGGGGCATTGTATTATATTGTATTATACTGAGTGAAACTGGATGCCATTACTAATGGATATGTGAGATGTCCAACACCTTATATATTAAAACTAAGGGCTGCCAGTTAAGTCTTTAAACTTGATCCTGGTTCCATTTTCAGTGATCCTTGTTATGTGGATAGTTATAGCCTGATATATGGCCCAGTGCACTGTAATTACACTTAATTTGTTTGTTTTTAGATGAACAGTGCGGCCGCGTGATGAAGTATTATTGATTTTACATTTCTTTGCAGTGAAAGCAATAATTTTTCAGTAGAGGCAACACCTCTGCTGAACGATTTAAGGGAAAACTCTGGTAATACATCCTCAGGAATCAAATACTGTAAGCATCAATACGAGACAACGAATACACTTATCTAACAATATCAGTTAAGCACTTGGGAAATGTGAGGTAATTAACTGCAATACATAAAATTCTCTCACCTAAAAGTCACTGTGATTGTATTACACACTAAGTAAATGTATAAGCAATAAGCTGTCTGAAAAAAATTAAGTAGATTCCTAGATACTTTACGGAAATGTTGATGACCAAGAGGAAATGACTGTGATGAACCAGCTCTCTAAATCTTCAAATCATAGTGGTTTGACCTTCTCTTCAGAAAGTGCTCTTTCCCTCTGCAGCAAAGAGAAGAACTGGGCCCATCCTGTTGAATACAATGTCTCAGATCTTGCAGCGCTATTATGAATTCCAGCCACTTCCTTTTGCCTGGAATAAAGGCTGTACAGTATAATCTACAGCCATGCAAGTACCTCTGTGAGGCTGTACAGCACAGTGGTGCTTTGAGCTAAGAACTATCATCAGCAGTCTAACACACTCCCAGCGACAAAGTCAACATGCAAGTGTAATATATATCATATTCACCATGTTGGTTGAGCATGTTTAGCATGTTAATATAAAATAATTAGCAGTAGACACACACTTGTTGCAACTCAGGCTGATGGGAACACTGATTTTTTAAGGATTCTGTCATAAAGCCTAATTAAAATTTAACTGAAACACGATGAGATGACTGACATTATTACTGTTCGTCATCTCTTCACTATGTATGTTTGCCCCAAATTTAATGTTATCCAGCAGCTGTTGAGACAGCACTCAGTCTAGATCATTGCTCTAGAATTACCATGTCTAGTTTGAAAGGTAGGCAGTGCTTTTCCATTCACATGATCCACAAATAAATCAGAAGGTAGAAGAATGTAAGTAGTTTGCACAAACCAAATCTGCTGGGTGTGATTAGCTATAAATCTCAACAATTTAGCAGCCTCCCAAACTACTGAAACTACTGAAAAGCCTTAAAAATTATCTTTTTGAGTTGTCTTCCAGTTTATTTTTTCCTCAAATTGCTACAATGTTGAAAAAAGTGCAGGAGTCTAAAAAATGTATAAAATGTAAAAATGTACAAACAAGAAAAAATAATGCAGGTGCAAATGTAAATATAAAGGTCATAACATCTATCTGCATCTTGTTGTTCTAGATTTGATATTTTGCAGATCTGTTAATGAAGCTGTAGTTATCATTTGAATAAGTGTAGTACTCTCAGGCAAATCACTTTCAGAAAAGGAAAAAAAAACATCCCTGAACACTCACATGCATCTCTTTATATCATTCAATAAACAATCACTCCACACATTTCCTCTCTTCTGGAGATACACCTTCCTCATGGGATTGAATTGGAGGGAACATGAAAGAGTCACTAAGGGAAACAAGCACATGATCTTTCATATTGCTATTACAGACCCCCTGTAGAGTAACAAGAGTTTCTGTTCTGTGCCTGTCTGTCAACTATCTCCACTGAGATGTATTTAAGTGTCAAACTTAAATTTCTCTCTTATTAGCTTTCCTCCACATTCAATGCAGTACTTGAACAATTCACACTTTCAGATTGTGAGGATTGTGAGGTTTTAGTGTGTGTGCAAATATATGTTAATTTTTCTTTGTGTGTGTGTGTGTGTACAGGGGCTGGTAGTGATGTCTACAGAGCTCGAGGAGGTGGTCAGCAGCATCCTGAAGGGTCGTATACCAGGCATGTGGATGAAGAAATCCTATCCCAGCCTCAAACCACTGGGAAGCTACGTCAACGACTTCCTGGACCGACTCAAGTTCTTTCAGGTACTGAAATGGTGCTCAGTTTCAGTGTTAGTGTGTGGGGTTGTTAGTAATAACTACTTTTAAAAGACACAATCGTAACAGGTAACTACTAAAGAGGACAGTAAAAAAAGATGAGAATGAAATTGATACCAAGAGAAAAATAATTTAAAATAGTAGAACCAAAAACACAAGAAAGAGGAGGGTGTTTTCTTAATCACACGAGTTATAGAGTCAAATTAGAATAAAAAATTCATTGTGGTCATTCCTCACTGGAAGGCAAATCAGCTTGCCCTTGGGAAAAAAATACCACACTCCTTAAATGGTAATGTCTCCTGAACCCTGTTGGCTTATTTGGCCTCAGAGGTCAGGAGCTGGTGTCACATGGAAAAGTTCATTTCAGTACATGCTGTAGCCTCTATAGTGGACTGAAACCCTGCCTTAAGCTGGGTCAGACTTGAGCCGCACATGACCACTGTACTTCATTGTTTCTTATCAACACATAAGAAGAAGGTGGAACTGGATCTATCACAGTCAGTAGAGGAAACACATGTAGAGACACATGGTCTGTCATGTGAGTCTGCAAAGTGAACCGCTTCACTTCACCGTCAGTTCACATGCTTCCTGTTCCTATTTCCACGGCAGAAATATCCCCTTTTCATCATTACTCAGCCAAGTGAAAAGAATTCTGTGTGTGTGTGTGTGCCTGTGTGTGTGTGTGTGTGCATGTGTGTGTAGTTATCCAGCTGAAATGTCCACCCTTGACTCCCCACAAGGTGAACTGGAAAATCTTGGCTTTCTTATCTGAAGCAGCAGCTTTCTGAGCAGAAACCATCAACACTTTAAGAAATGTTTACTGTTGTAACATTATTTTGAAGAAGAAATACGTTAGTTTTCAGTATCTTCAACAGGTCAGTATGTTGCTGCCTAGCTCAGAATGAAGACTGAAAACACACGTCTTGTCTTGTCCAGGATACTTGTTAATCTTTTGATGGTTTTTAGATGGTTCCAGAGTGTAAGCTGTACGCAGTCCTTTGTCCCTGCTCACTGTGTTTGTGCTACACTAGACTAAATATGTTTTTTATTCTTTCCCATATAGTCAAAGACACTCAAGTTCTTCTGCTCAAATATTTTTGTTTAATATCAACAGGGAGGCTAATGGATGAAAAGTGCTCAAAAAACGATGACCCAACTTGAATGCATGTTTATTTGAGTGTGGTTTAGGGTACTTGCAGCAAATGGACTGCACTGATACTTCACTTTCCTAGTCTTAACAACCACTGTGCACTTTATACTACAAGTTACATTTATCCATTCAGACACACAATCATACAAGAACCTGTTCTACACTATGTCTAGCACACACTCACACACACCAATGGTACATCATCAGGTGCAATTTGGGGTAGCCCAAGGACACTTTTACAGACTAGAGGAGCCGGGGATTAAACCACCGACCTTCTAATTACTGGACAGCCCACTCTACCGCCTGAGCCACCTCTGCCTCTTCTTATAAGTAGAGTTTTATGAGCTCCCATACTGAGTGTACTGTATTATTATAACCTTGGCAATTACTGTAACTGTACAGTTTCTATGTAGAGCTTACATTACTTCCTCCAGATCTAAAAAATGGACTACAGCTTGTATGGCTATGGGTAAGTGGGAACTTAAATCCACAGGCAGTGGCCTTACAAGGGAGTCAAGTCCTCCTTGACAGAAGTGATGAACTCAATTGGTCCAGATTACTAGAAATCTCTCCTTTTCATTTGTGCTGTTGTTTACATCCTGGGGTCAACAACTAACTGCCTTCTTATGTGTGAAACTAAGATGTTGATGGTAAATTATAAGCATGCTAGCATTGTCAATGGGAGCATTTTTTTTAACTTGATATGGACGAACAAACAGATATGTTAAACAATTTAAAATTGTTCAGAAATATATTATTTTATGATACAGTGTTGTATTTAAATAAGACATTGTTCACATGTGTGTTTCAGTTTTCTTTCTCCTGTGGATTATCCTGTGGTATAAAAATACAAAAACTGAACAAAGTGTACAGTAACCTGGAGCGAAGCTCAACCATGTGAACCTATCTGAAATGTGTCTGTGGTTGTAATTGTCTCTCTCCTCTCTGCCCTGCTGTCCCCTGTGTTCAGGGCTGGTATGATAAGGGAACACCTGCTGTATTCTGGGTATCAGGATTCTTCTTCACCCAGGCCTTCCTTACAGGCAGCCAGCAGAACTATGCCAGGAAACACATGGTCCCTATTGACTTGCTGGGCTTCGACTTCGAGGTCCTGGACGACAGACAATACAAACAGCCCCCAGAGAACGGTAGGGTACTACTGAGGATAGAGGAGGAGGGGGTCCCCATAACCAACAGTGGTTACAGGGAGAAGAAAGGATGGTAGTTTAAAGGAAAAAGTAGGATATTTGAAGGGCTATTGAAAGGTGATATTCAGCAAAGCAAACACATGTCTAATGAACGTAGAAGAGAGACTAGGAAGATAGCACTTGAAGAGGAAAGGGTTCAGAAGGAAATGGAAAAAGATACAAGCTTTGAGAGCAGAGTGAAATAAGAGGCACGTGGGCAGTGGGAGGAGGGGAAGAAACAAACATATGAAAACTGACATTAGTCTGACTGAAAATGAGAGAGGCGGAGTGTAAAGTTTAAGCAAAGCGTCCCTGTCTCTCGCCTGCATGAAGGTCTACGTCAGCCCCTCGCTGTGCCTCCAGCTCTGCTGTGAGATCCTCAGTCAGTCTCACCATCAATCAGCTCCCAGCTGGGGCCCCATCACACTAACACAGCACATACTGCCAAACTACTCATCTGACAGTGTGTTTGTGCATTTGAGTGTGTGATACTGACAACATGCCAAGAGTCACTTATCTCTAAATCTCACCCTTCGCTTCCTGCCATATTAATAGGGACGCTCACATACTGCATAAAAAGACAGTGTTTTCACACAGAGGTCAGTTCAGCTCAATTTGTAAGGTTGTGTGGTTGCTGGAAGAGCCAACATCTACATGTGCTGCAGTTACAGGGTTCCTCCATGCCTGTGGGTTATGTAGAGTTTGTAGGGGAAAGCAGACGACCCGAATGTGAACACTTACTACCTCTCAATGCTTATGTCAGGTGTGTACATTCGAGGGCTCTTCCTGGATGGCGCCCGCTGGGACAGAGAGACCAAACTTCTGGCTGAGTCCTACCCCAAAGTGCTGCACGACCCCATGCCTGTGGTGAGGAGCACACCCACTACACTAATACTACTGATTAGAAAACTGCACCGAAACAGCCTGATAATCAGAGTCTACTGTCCTTCTGTCTCACTCCACTCTGTCAGCCTGACATCATGTTGTGAATCATGTTTCAATCTTTATGTTCAGTTCAGATCAAAGACTTGTGCCCCTTCACTACATGTAGTATTCGGCTGTGTATGCAACTCACTTGTCTTCTAAGGGGCGACCTCACCATTCAAAGGCACATCAGTATGTACAGCAGTAAGTGAATGCATCACTGTTCGTATGGCTGTGATCATCAGCAATATGTCCAAAGTTTTAGTCTGGTAAAAAAAAAACTGCCTCTGTGTTCAGCAGCTCCACTGTCTATTATTGACGACAGTGAGCACATTATGAGAACTACTGTGAGTTTCCTGATCCTTTAATAAGCTCTCAACAGCTGAGCCGACAACAGTGCGCTCAGTCACTGGTGAGGGAGTCCCACTGCTAAAAGTTCCTCTGGCAGTGGAGCTCCAGCCCACTTTAAGGACAATGATTCCCTCTCCATGTACTAAACATAGTGACTCACTTCACAAATTCAAGATGGAACCACTGATGACAAGCTCTGGAGCCAGGCTACCTCGAACGCAACTTCACTAAACAAGTGGTGCTTCATTTAGTAACTGTTCTGGAGCTGCTGATGAGATCTTGGAGTTTGCTTAGAAATGTAGATGAGCACATTAAAGATTTTTTTTCTTGTTACACAAAGTTAAAGGATGTTTTCAGACTCAAAGCTTCGTTTGTATTTTGCTTTCAAAGTTATGTTTTTTTAAATCTAAAAAGTGAAGTTTGTCCTTCCACTTAACTTTTAGAGGCATTAACAGAAATCTCAACGGAGCAACTGCCAAAAGGTTGGCTGAGGAGAGCTTCACAGGTCTAACTATGTCTAAGTAATGAGTGAAAACTAATTGTTTTCACCTGTGCCGATTACTGGAGCACCACTCTGATTGGCTGCAGCAGGCACCAGCTCGTATATTTCTGTGACTAGGATGTCAGTGGTTTTTATGCCCAGACCAAGACTGTATGTTGAAACGCGTAGGCGATAAGTGAGTTTATTAAAGGCTTTATAGTCATCTGCTGTTTCCAAGGTAAAGAAAGTACTGAAAGGAATCAAGAAATCCCTCATTTTCCCACAGACCGGATGCAGATCCTCTGGTGTCTGGTGTGATGATGGTCACTGCACCTTTAACAGTTTTCTTTCCACTACAGAGAAGTGTTGGGTTCACACTTTACTGAAGTAAGGGTTTGGCACCTCAGTGACGCAAACTATTAAGCCTTACAGTGAGATGACTTGATAGTGTAAAAATACTGGAGTAAAAATAACACACCTTCTTCTGATATTAAGAGGAGGTGTATTGATTCAGCTCCTGTGAATCCCTCTGGGTGTCAGAAAGAGACAGAGATCGGATCCTCATCTCACATTATTAAAAATGGGCAGATTTCAGTGTTATTCAGCTTGTACACTCCTACAAGGGTTTTTTTTAATCAGAGACCAATATTGTGATTCTCCAAGGAGCAAGTGAAGAACAAGCAGCAGAGTAGCTGCAGCTCCACCCAGGAGGATGTTCACAGCTCCTTGTTCTCTGGACTGAACACAGAGCAGCTTCAGCACTTTTCACATTGTGCCTGTAGGAAGCCAGGCTGCCTCTCTCATCCTTGTGTTAATTGAGTTTGATATGCTATATGAAAGTAGACTGACGGAGTGATGGAAACAGAGTGCCGGTGGCTAAGAGCGAGGACTGATCAAGTTTTCTTTATTTTCTTCTTCTCTTTCTCCCTCTGTTCTCTCTTCCTCTCTGTTCAAGTGATTATGAATAATGCACAAGACTGACTTTTTTAATATTCCGACATTTCAGGCCAAGTTATTAACAGAATCAGTTTTTGACAAGACCAGAACTTAATTAAAAATGTGTTTATTATTTGTTGGGAAAAAAAGCACAACAGAGGCCGTGGCTGGCTTTGAAATGCAAATCTTCATAGAGGCGCCCATTATGAAACCAGATCAGTGCTCTTCTGGCTGCAACTCAACAAACTGTTTTTGTTTTTTGTTTTTTTGTTTTTTTGCTTGTAAGATGTTTTTTTTTTTGTTTTTTTTTGAGTGGCCCAGTTTATCCCTTTTGCATAACCAAGACTTGTTAATAGCCCAAAGGGAATATGTGCTATTGTTTTATAAGTTTATGTCCCCAGAGTTACAATTTGTAAGTTAATGTTTGATTGAGATCCAGGTTAGTCTCTCTGTCCTGACCTCGAATAGTCTGATCTTTTTCTTCTTCTAATACAACCACATCCATCTTCCTGCATTCGTCCTTCATAATGACAGTTCACTTTGTGGCCAGTTTTTTGTTGCAGTCAAATATTTTGAATGGAGAAAATCAAATCCTGTTATTTGACCCTGACGGCCCCTGACGATGCCCCTCTGTGCTCCTCCCTCTCCCTCTCTCTGTCAGATGTGGTTGAAGCCCATTAAGCGACAGGACATCCCCCAGAGGATGTGTTACGTGGTGCCTGTCTACAAGACCAGTGAGCGGCGTGGCACCCTGTCCACCACCGGCCACTCCACCAATTATGTCATCGCTATGACGCTCACCACCAATGTGCCCGCTGAGCACTGGATCAGACGAGGGGTCGCGCTTCTCTGCCAGCTCAGCTCCTAGACTCTGGTTGGTTTTATAACTCAGTTCAATACAAACTCT
Organism: Caranx ignobilis; assembly: GCA_021432705.1. Classification (NCBI taxonomy): domain Eukaryota; kingdom Metazoa; phylum Chordata; class Actinopteri; order Carangiformes; family Carangidae; genus Caranx; species Caranx ignobilis. The sequence goes on from MU269983.1 coordinate 18,775,064, forward strand.
GTAAATGTGAATAAAAGCATGAAAAGGCACCCTCTCTGCCTCTTTCTACCTGACGCAACAGTGCTGTGGTAGAAACGGTATGATACCACACCCATGTTCAGTAGCATGGCCTCCAGTTCATTAGATTCAAGTATTGTGATGATCCAGTTGACTGAAACAACCTTGAGGCAGAACCAGCAGTGTTCATGTGACAGTCATTAGTAGCATTATGAAAGTATGGGTTGACTTTACTGTTGTGTTCTGAACCTCAATGCCTTAATGACAAATTTACACTTTATGAACAAGGTGGATGAAAGATAAACGCACATGTTAAGAAACAAAACACAGAAAACATAACAGACAATTAAGATTTTATATATTTTTTTTGATTAATTTCTTTTATGCCAGTATTTTTTTGCCAATTGAAAGTTGTGTGGGAGGAAACTGGAGTGCACCCGGGGAAAACCCACATGGCACAGTGAGAAGAGAAGTGTGAAATCCCTGAGTCAACATGCCGCCCAAAACAAAAAAGGTAAATCAGCCTTTAAACAGTGATATTTGGTGTTTTAAGGCTGATTTACCATCAGGACCCATATTTATCAAGCATACGTCAATAGCCCCTCCCACCCCACCTCACCTTCTGCACAATAAGAGTCAGAATTGCTTGATAGATATGGGCCCTGAAAATACTTACCTGAAAAAAAAAACTAAGAGGAAGAAGAGACAAAAAGAATTAAAAAGAAGAGGAAGATAAAGGAAAACAAGAGAGAGTCTGTGGGTCAAAGTCTTCAGTCATTTCACTGCAAAGGTTTTACCAGACATTATTGATGTGGTCTCTCCAATCACTTGTGAACCTCTTCACTTTGGCCAGTATGTGTTATCTCATAGATCTGCTGTAGTAAACCTACTCAAGTTACAGCTGAGGGTTTGATCTATATCTTATTTTAAATCGAATGTGTTGAAGCTCAGAGCCCGCAGAACAGTATGTCCTCTCTTGTAGACTCAACACTTGGTAGGTTTAAATGCACCCAGACGTTACAGAGGCCACATCACCAGTTATTTATTTCACCACCTCAGCTTTTTTTTTTTTTTTTTTTTTAGAGAGAGATTTGCTTGCTGATTGCAGGAATACATTCAGACCATGCTGGTAACTTCATTATGCAGAGGTAGTGAGCTATGACAGCTCTTACAGCAGCCAGGACACTGCAGTGTCTCAGCAGCACCTCACACATTCACTTTCTACATCTATGCTCCATTCACTGAGCTTTTGCATATATTTAAGAATCAGCATTCCTAAACCTGCTGATCTGGGAACTGCAAACTGAAGCAGGAGAGGAACAGAGGCAGGAGGATGATGCTGACAGATGCTGCTGTGGACTTGTGGTTGTCTATCTAACATGACACCAAACCCCTTCAGAGATCACAAATCAGGGATCTTTTCAGAGTTTATTTCCTTTTCGCAATGGGGAGAATGCACAGACAGGCAAACAGCATGGATGTCACATTTTACATTTTATATCCAGATTGCTAAACAAATATACAGACAACAAAGCAAAAAAAAAAAGAGAGCGAACAATCATAGACTTCCATTTAAAGGACAGTTTTTTGTCCAACAAACAGTGAAGAAGCTTTGTATTTGAGGCATAGTGTCTCAAGTGTCACCAACTCTTATCAAATACATCACAGCACAGTTCAGAGAGGAGCTCCTGTTTGACAGACAGCAGATGATGAGCTTATTCAATGTAAGAACAGAGTGAAATTACATTCAAGTCGTGCTTAACAAGTTTTTTGCACTTTAAATATTAACATAAGGTGAAACAAAAAAATGCCTGTGAAGGATACAGAGGATGCCACCTGTATGTCTGCTTTTAGCTAAGAAAGGCTGGTAACACTTGTAACACTACACCCCAAACTACGTCGCGACATTTTCACACTCACTTCATTTAAAAAGTAACAAAGGATGTCAATAGTTTAACTTTGCAATACAAAGACTGAAAACAATTTTACACTCAACATGACGTCTGTACCGTTTCACTCATGCTTCATGCATGAATCAGTCAGATCGATAACGTGAGCTCAATGTGACTGACGATGATTTACAGCCAGTTAAGACATAGACGATGGATGTCACACAGTGACAGGATAAATGAAGCCACGCGCAGTATCCGTGCGCTCCAGCAGCTGAAGCCAGGGATCGCTAGCTTAGCATCTGAGCCGCAGAACAGCCAATGGAATGTTGGGGTGGGGTGGGGGGCAGGAAGGGGTCTGGGGCGGAGGGGGTCAGGGGTAAGGTTAGGGGTTGTTGGTGAGAGGGGAGGTGTCAAGCACCAGCCACTGAAATTCCACATCGGCTAGTTTTGGCACAGTCACCAGATTGACTTTAATCTTCACATCGAACATACATAAGGAATGCTTTCAAAAAACTAAAAATAATAATAACAACGATAATAATAATAAGATTGATCTTGTGGGTTGACAACCTGGGTTGATCATCCACTACAAGTGCAGGGAATGCTCTTCTGAAAGCACACTGTACTTCACCTTGCTGCGAAACAAGAGTACTGTCTTCTGCCTGGTCTGTCTGTGATTGTCAGGAAGTTCAGTGATTCTTCTAAACTATTAGCAGGAACAAACATTTGCTTTTAGCTGCTCTGCTCAGCTACTGACACTAGTAAGACCTCATGTATTTACAGTACTTCAAGAACTCTGCGTTAGTGTGACAACTCAGCCTCCCACTGTAATTACATGTCCACTGCAGGAAGGTCCCATCAGACAAAGCACCGTATAGGAACTCAAAGAGGCACCCTAAATGAATCTAGTAAACTACAACACTTTGTGATGAGGAGTAATAACTTGTTTTTCACATTTTGAAGCTGCTGATTCTTATACAGAAAGATACAATATCAAGGCCTAACAGGGATATGTCTCATTTGGCCACAGATCAACAAACCCTTTAAAGGAGTTGGTCAGACACTTGTGACGTCTAGTTTCTAAAAAATTAATAAGAAAACATATTGAAAATGCTAATTTGTAAAGGCTTTGGCAGCTGTGTTAGTTATCACTATGATCTACAATTAATAATCCCAACAACATGATTTGACAATTAAACACAACTCAAATTCATCAAAATAACAACACTGAGCCGCTTCGATCATCTCCCACGCACAGTCAGGGATACGTGTTTCTGTTTTGACGCTGCAGCTTATAAGCTGTGGAAACATTTTACAGGTAAAGCAACACGAGAACTCCAGATGTTGAAGTGAGCTAAACTGTGCTCTGCGTCTCTTAATGCTGTGGCGGTGCAGCTGCGGTGCTGCTCCAGTGGCCAGGGCTTGGCACACAGAGGCACGAGATGTTTGATACACGGCGTATTGACATCCACAGCTGGTGATGGATGACGGGCGGGACATACACACCACAGATGTGCGAGGCATGGATGATGGGACACAGCACAGGGCGGATGAGAGACGAGGACGCGGGAGAGGTACGGCGACGGCACGCTAACAACAGGTGATGATGGATAGGCGGAGAGCTGCTGGGCCGTGACAGCTGTGTCTCTGCACCACTGCAGCTCCTGAACCACCTCTGCATCTACAGCCCTGTTCCTCAGATGGAGTTGAATGGTTGAGAGCAGAGATGGTGTTTTGTGTTAGAGTGCAGCCTCGATTCTTGTTGTTTTGCTGCACAGGGAGCAGACAGATTGGAGCTGACAGAGCAGAGGTGACAGTGGCGCAGAGAGTAAACATCACTGGCAGAGTCGTGGGATATGCATAAACTACCGTCGAGTGTTCGGAGCGGAGGCACGGGCCATGAATGAGACTCACACTGCATGCAAGACTGGGCTGATACACTGCAAACGAAGCATGTTAAGGCCAAGAAGAACAATACTGAAATATCCAGCCCCCCTCCCCCTTTCTTTCTTTCCTCTACTAAAAGCCAAAATCAAAAACGATGCGGTCTTCGAAGATGGCGATGAGCAGCATGATGCCGAACCCGGTGAGCATGCCCAGGTTCTGCAGGATAAAGTGTCCCAGCTGGCAGCGCTTGTGGTCCTCGCTGTCTCCATGAAGCATTTCTGGCAGCTATGAAAGAAGAGACAGTAACCGGTTGGGATCAGAGAAGGACTTCCAGGAATTAGCATTGCAGATCAGGAGGCAGAGAGGGGGGGGACTGAGAGGAGAAAGTGAAAGTTAAGCTAATGCTTTTGGCGAGAGGAGGGAGGGAGGGGGCAATTATCACTCGGGGACTGTTGAATGCACTGTGCCAACTTACCATATCCACCAGAGCCACATAAAGGAACATGCCAGCTGTGATGGCGAAGATCCAGTTGGTGACATTGTGTGTGTACTGGCCCACGACTGTGCCAATCATCATGCCAACGTAGGCCATGAGGGCGGACAGCAGATTGTAGACAATGGCCTGCTTCACTGTCATCCCGGCTTTCAGCAGCACCGCAAAGTCACCTGTCAGCCAGGGGAGACGCACACTCATTTAAACACCATTACAGCAATTTCCATGTATTTGTCTATTCAGTGGAAAACTGTATCCCATCATGCACTGCTCCCAAATGATTCTGCTGGGCTCACAAGTTGTTTACAGGCGTTGAAAGTACAAGTGCAAAGCTGCAGCAGTGACAGCACCGTGTCCAATTCCTGTTTACAGTTTGCAGAGTGACGTGCACTTTGCTGCACATAAACCCCTCGGTGAAAGGCTTGGCACATGTCACACTGCATGTTTCATTTACACATATATATATATTTTCTTTTTCCCAGTTTATTCTGACTCTGTCTTCGGTGATGAGGTGAACCTGTTCAAAACAAACTCCCTCCACACACCTGCCACCGCTATCTGTCTTCAAGTAGGTGAAAAACAGACCAGGAGCCGTTCTTTCGAAGAAATATGTCTTTAACTCCCCCCCGATACACTTATGATTACATATGCATGCCGTAGCCTCTCTACCCTCTTCAATCATTGCCGGGCCAAATGCGGGAAGAGGCCCAAGTCTCAGCGGAAACGCCCTGGATTTGGAAAGAGAGATGAATACTGAGAAGGGGGTGGCCTACATTTCCTGCTCTGTGTAACAAGCGGCCTCTTTTCCTCGCTAATTATCACAATGAATATATTACCAGTCTGCTCTCATCCATCAATCAAAGCCTGAGAAAAAGTGGGTGAAGTTAAAGAAAGACAGTCAGTACACACCTCACTTCAATGCTTCTTTTTTTCGTCTTTTTTTTTGCCTCGACTCACTGTGGCGTTTCCTGCCTCCCCAGTTCCAGTCCTTCAGACACTCAGACACGCCTGCCACCGCCTCATCTACCGCAATTAACACACCCATCACTGCCAATTAGCTTCACTCTGGGTGGTTAAAGACGCCTCATAATCATCATCTTTGCTATCCAGCTGCCAGTTGGGGGACGGCTTTTGTGTTCAGGAGGAGCTGAGAGGTGCACTTGTCAAACTGCTGGGTTTGTCTGACAAGTCGCCCGATGGGGCTGAAGGCACGACAACAAGTGCTCCTCAAAAATGGGCTGTGAATCAACAGGAAATGTGAAATTGCACAGAGGATGAAAAAAAAAGAGAGAAAGAGAATGATCGAACAAATGTTCACATGCTGCTTGGACGGGACTTGTGCTGCAGTTAACCATCTGGAAACTCGAGTACAAGTGAGTAAAAATAACTATAAATCACATAAATGTTCGAATCAAAGCTCAAGCGTGATTCTATATGGTCTTGAAGCCCAAATAGCTGATTTCTTGGCACTTCATACTGCTAAGTGCCAAACATCACCGACGTTGAAGCGAGTTTTTGTTTTGCCAAGTGTGTTTTTATGCCTTTTTCTCACATATTCCCTCTGAATGTCCTGCTGCTGGTCAAGGCGAGGGGAAGCGGGCAGACAAACATAGTCTATTATTCACCAGTTCACTCTGCCATAATGGACACTGCTCCATTCTTCAAGTGCACAAACGAGGCTCTGAAACTGTGCCGTGATGAGAGACATCATTAGTGCTGATCTACAATGGATGGCCCATTGTCTTGTCTGTTTCACCCCACGCTCACCACCACCACCACTTCCTCTCACTATAAACAAACAGGCAGCGGAGAGGGAAAAATAAAACATGGAACAAAACTGTTCACTGTTGCTGAATCAAAAGGGTCCTCGGAGAGAACATGTTTGAATGCAAATGAACGCACCGGCTGCTGTACCATCTTTGCGTCTGACTGTACTGAACAATGTGTGCCAGGCGTGCTGCATCATCGTCACTGACAGACACATTGACAGGCCATTTCACTGCTGTCAGACAAAAGCCATTAATCTGGTAAAAAAAAAAAAAAAAAAAAGTGCATTTCTCTGCAGAGAAGAGGAGAATGATGATTATTGACACCACTGGGTTTTTAACAGGTTTCAGGGGACGGATGATCGGGAGACAACACAACACATTCAAGTTTCTGTGCAGTGAATTAAGTGAGCAGCCTTCGCAACAACAGCTTTGTTCGCGTTGAACAAACAAGTGTGCTGTGTGTGGTGGGTATAAATTGAAGGTTTTTTTGCGTTTGGTGCACGCGGCTTACCGAGTTCATGAGGTAATTCATGGCAGAAAACAGCCACTGATGTGCTGATGCCTCCCGTCAGGTTTGCACTGAACGCTGCACCTGTGGAGACAAGATATAGTTCAGTATCACTTTCAGCATTCATTTCCTATCTCCCACTGTTTCACTGGAAATCTGGCAGCAGCTTAATGTGTGCAGATTTTAATCAGGTAACCATAGAAACCATTAAATGGTCACAACCTGTTAACTCAGTGTGAAAAAACCCTCAACACAACGGAACACACAAACACAGCATTACAACGAGAGTGTTTTCTTTTCTATATCTGAGATGTGCTCAGACATTTAGTCTGGAACCAAACACAATACAAACTCAACAGAGCAGTGAAGTGGGAGGAGCCTACACTTCCACTGAGACAGTGTCACAGGTAGAGCTCCTCTATAGAAGTTAAATTCATCTCTCAATGTGTATTTCAGGGAGAATGTGTCACATGACCCGCTGAGACAAGAGCTACAATCTACAGTTCTCAGCTTAGTGCTCTCTGGCTGCTTCTCCATGGCAACAGTACCCGCGGCTAAAGGGTATTTTATTTTTGTGAACTACACCACAGTGAGAGAAAAAAAAAAAAACATGTCTCAGAATAAAAGTTGAAATAATTAAAACTGGTGGTCATAACAGGGCTGCTACTCTCTCCTCCAGAGTCCTGTGTTTCTGGATTAAATAACATGAAAAACACAGTTTAGAAACAAAATCAAACGGGAATACATTGGTAAAAACACAGCAGGGCCTCCCAGGCTGCTGCACTATTATAAATCCTTCTGCTTATTGTTCCAATATTTATTTTTGCCAATTAATTTCTTTAATAGATATATTCCACTTGAATAGGACGGAGCTGAATCACTAATGGGAACCGTGTCAAACAAACCAAAAGGACCAAACTCAGTGATTCTTTTCATCAGCTCTACTTCAGACTAACAGCTGAACAGACTCTCAGTATTGGTTGTTCTTTCATATTCTGATACGTGAACTATGGACAGAATATTCTCACTGTTACTGTGATCCCAGCTTCTACAGTAAATGTATCGTTTTCCACCTGACATTTTATTTTAGCATCAGAGGAAACAACAGGATTATCATCACTATTTGATGGATTTATTGGTCTTTTATTATAGAGTTTATGTCATTTTTAAACCCTGATTGTCCCTCTCTGTTGTGAGATTAAAGCTCCAGGGAGTTCACTGTCAAACCATGATGATGAAGATAGAAAATAGTAGCTGCCTGTGAGGTTGATACCACAGCAACTATACTTCACTCAATGTATTACCCAATCAGGGATCAAAAGGGTCTGCTCCTGTCTCTGTGGTTACCCATCAACAGACAACATGAGAACAATCACATGGTTTCCATAACAACTCAAGCCCTGTTACCTATAGCCAGGCCATCGCTGAAGTTATGCATGCCATCTCCCATGATGACCATCCAGGCGATACTGGCTATACCAGCGTCCTTCATCTCCTGGTCTGAGTGGCAGTTCCCACCGTGAGAGTGCCCGTGGCCGTGAGAGTGTCTGTGCCCGTGACTGTGCTGCTTGGCCTTGCGTCCGTTCTCCTTGGTGGGAGAGTGCTGCTCCTGTTGGGACTTAGAAGGTGCCAGCGGCGTCTTGTTGGTGGGTGAGTCCGGGGTCTGGAGCTCGGTGAGCTGCGTGTCGTTGTGGCCGTTGTCGCAGGAGATTGCCGTGCTTTCTGGGTCTGGGGGAGACAGAGGAGACGTTCAATTGACGGCCCGCAGAAACAAAGCCCATTTCATCCAGGCTGTGAGCCGTGCCCTCAGCATTTCTTACCTTCATTGAGTGGCTTCAAGTGCAGCCACTCTGCATCCGAGCGCCGGTTTAACTTGTGATCTGAGAGCTTCCTGCCAATCTTCCCCTCCTCGCTCACCTTCTTCAAGCCCTGTGAGCAGAGACACACGTTTATACACAATCAACACAGATGAAAAGCATTGGTAATAACTGGGGTCCAGCCTCGTCCATTCAGCGGGGTCACGTTCATCTTACCCTTTGGTCTTTGTAATGCTTGAACATGCCGATGCAGTGCTCGATGATGAAGAGGAGGTAGATGCCGGCGAGAGCTGTGAGCCCTTTCCAGACTCCATCAAACGCTGTTACCAGATTAGTGTCGTGACTAGTCCCCGGCTCACTGTGGTCGTGCTGCCCTTGAGACTGAACACAGAGAAGAACAAAAGACGACTGTGAGGCGGAGACGGATAACAAATTTATCAGGACATCAGATTTTATCTCCTAGACCGACAGATCAAAGTCCTAATGCTCTTTCCCACTGAGAGGGAGATCACTGGATAGAAGAAGAGAACGAGCAGTGTGGCTGGAGCAGAGGGGGAGGGTTTATAGACACAAAAATCTGAAGGAGTCAGAGAGTTTTTTAAGGAAATGCTTTAATTTGTGGTTGTTCCTATCAAACATGTAAGCGAGTCAGCAACAGGATGAGCAGTGGTTCAAATGGATAATGTATATACTGATATTGTCAACATGTGAGTGAAATGACTTCTAGAGGTGTTCTGTTGGCTGATTCCGTGTCCTATGTTTCACTATGACATTATGAAAAGTGTCTCCTCCAGCATGCAGACGTTGTGTCTGTGGTGAACTCACATGAGGCAGCAGGTGAAGGAGAGCGTCGCCGCTGAGCGTGCCCACTGCAAGCGCCACCAGGAAGGTGAGCAGGAACTTGAAGCAGGACTGGTTGAGGATGGGGACGAGGACCACGCCCAGCAGAGACAGAAGGCTGATGATGGTGATGGACACGAAGCCCCAGATCCAGACCCACACTGAAAAAAGACACAGAATGAATGACTGTGATTTCACATGCACATGACAACAAGCAGCAGGAGCCACATGATGTTTTTTCCAAGGGGCTTTCACATCTACCTTGTTTGTCCTGGACTTTCAAACTTTTCCGCTTGATGCGAACCAACTTTACAGCTGTGAAAGCTCCCCCAGACCATGGTCCGGACCAAGGACCCGAAATTTGGTCCGTCCAAAACAGGTGGTCTCGGTCTAGACCAAACAGTCTAGTTCTGACATTTGCAGTGTGATGGGTTTTTTTATGGTTCTTGCTTATGAACCTTTACCATGAAGTTCCAGTGGTTAGCCTACACACGTTAGCGTACACACTACACCTCATTGGTCTGTCCCAATGTGTAGCCAGGGCCTGCAGCAGAGCTTGCAGCCATCTTCTCCTTTCCTGCAGGCAACGATAAAGCTTCAGCGTGACAAGGACCTTCATCTAAAGCTGAACTAGGCTCGTATAATCGTATCAATATGTTCATTCATTTTCCTAGATGGTTACTTTGCTAACTAACTAATTTGAGGAAAGCTTCGGTGACACGACTACGCCATATGCACGCCTGATTACAAATCAGTCAATGTCAAGTGTAGGGAGACGCAGCATACACAGGTCATGAGGACAGGACGTCAATACGTCATAAAAGGTTCTTTGGTGTGTAGTGCAGTGTGAAACCCTGACCAACCAGATCAAACACATACATTGTAGCAAAGACACCATCTTTGGTTCGGACTTTCAGGTGTGAAAACGCCCAGAGTTGAAACACTGTCACAACTTTAAGCAGCCAGCTCCAGTGTTTAGAGTAAAGATACACTAACAGCATCGTTAGACTGCCAGATAAAAGCCTTTCTCTCATCCTGTTCACAAGTGAAGCAAACTATGCTCCAGAGGTTTTCAATCCCCCGTGTCCTTGTGATGACATATGATGCCAACAGCGAGAAACATAAAGTGACATTTCAGCAGAATTCCACTCGCCCCATTTTTCATTCAAGGCCGTGGACACATGACATCAAGCGGAGAAGTCAGAAAGGTACGCGATCACTTAAAGTGTCAGTCCTGCTGTCAGGCCAGGACGTGGCTCAAAACAGCACAAGTCACAGAGAGAAGAAAAAGTTTATGATTCTTTTCAACACAGAGGACAAAATGTTTGATGCAGCATGAAGCTCAGTGTAACAGCTGCCGGTGTGTTTACCAAAGTGATGATGGGTCCTTCGCTGCTGACTTTCAGCTGCGCTGCAGGTCATCTGCTGACTAAAACACCTTGTACATGTAATGAGCATCTCACAGTCAACTAACTTCTGTTTGGCATTTGAGAAGAAGCGTGTCACAACGCACTCGTCTGCTGCTCTGTAAATACAACTCTGAACACTGCCACACGTTTCTCCCTCACACTTCCTTTGCTTTAAAGCTATGGAATTTATGTGGCAGCATTTTGTAGTGGTGCAACCGATCATTGTTGATCCGTGATCCGTTCGCATCGCTCTCCTCTGATCGGTACGCAAGTGGTCTGCGGATCAGTTGAAAGTTATGGGTGAAGTGTGATTACACTGGCGCACCGCCCGAGCCGAATAAACAAGCAATAAAAAAATAAAATTTGCTCTTATCGGCAGATCTACATCACACACAACAACAACCAACACGTGTACACCCCCCCACCCCCGGGCCGAATAAACAGGTAACTTAAAAAATATATATATATATATGTATTTTATTTTAACTTTTACAATTTTGCATGCAAAGTTATAAAACATTTCAAAATGCACCTGCATTGTTTTGTGACTCAGTTAAATAAAAAAGTCTGTTTGTCCAGTCATATAATTTGTCATTGTAGTTTTCTTAAAAGTAATCGTCTCATCGTCTCATCCCATGAGCTGAGTGTATCGCCACACCCCTAGTTTGAAGTGTACTCAGCTGTTACAAGATGACAGGGTTAATATAGTGTGACTTATCTTCATAAAAACTACAGAGCAATAAGAGAGCTTGGCTCACATGCAAAAAAGGACAAAATCTAACACTTAGCCAAAGAGGGAAATTACAGATAAGAGTAAAAACACACTGGCAGACACACTTCCTCGCCTCGTCTAATCAACCCCAGGTGGTGTCGCTTGTGGAGAGATGATCTGAAACACGTCTTCTGCCTGACGGAGCAGACTTTAGAGCGACTGAATCAAGCTGTTACTGTCCCATTACCCAGCTGCAGGATTACAAAAAATAACATTACCAAAAAAAAGTCTCTGCAATCAGAAGACAGCAGACTTAAGTTCCTGCTGGGGAGACATTTTAAGTGAAAAGGCAAACACTGACGCCGAAGCTCTGATTACACAGTTGCTTGTCTTTAGCTTTTGGGAAGTTTGCTCCCCAAACCCCCAACTCTCACTGCAGGGTCACATGTGCCCTCTGAAACTGGAGCAGGAATCAAGAGGCACGTGGTGTGTTGACAGTGGTGCTGGGATCTCAGGATTCACATTAATTTTATGCTCATCAAACCAGTCAGAGCCCCCATGTTGTGAATGGAGTCATCTGCATGTTACACTTTTCCACTCCCCTGCTTTCTTTTTTTATTTTAATTGCGTTGCCTTTACTTTCTGGTGGCAGAGCCCTGCATCTGTCACTTTGAGGCTCTCTGTTAGGGCCCCGCACCCCGCTGATTGTACAGTGGAGGCAGCATTCAGGACCCTTCAGGAACAAAAACCAAGTGTGGAGTTTGCCAATATAAAAAAAAATAATAGTAAAAACTATTAAAAATAAAAATCTAGGTTTGACATTCAGTGAAATCAATGCCATTTATCCAAGCTTATATCTTTCTAGTTTTGTGCATTGCTCTTTATATACATTTTAGTATTTATTTACATCGTGCAGATTTTGAGTGAAGAGTGTAAAATCAAAAGGTATGTGACAAACTCCTCAACTGACCCCGGGTCAGTGTCCCCCCAGCATTAAGATAACCAGCAGTCTCTTTCTGTTGACTCAGAGAGATGTTACACCACTTGGTTTGATAACAACAGCGTGACAGTATCATAAATATGACCAGTGTTTTGTTTTTGTGCTTTGTTGTTGTTCATCATCAGCTGATACATGGCCTCATTTCCCATAAAAGCTACAGCATGCGCTCAGTTGCATACACAGAGCAGTAGACAAGATCATCTCTGCTACAACTACAAAGTGCCTGTTTATCGACTGTTGGTCTTATGGCGAGAGACTCGTCATTAGAGGGGGACAAAGTGGACAGGCTGAATTCATTTTCTCATCGTAGTTGAAAATGTCTTTAATAACCCTCACTTTCTTGTTTTACTGTTACAGCCATTTTCAATGTGCCGTACAGAAGTAAAGACGCTACAGTCGACTGCTTTCTTATTTGTTGCATCAGGCCGAACAGCGTGTAACCCTGAGAGGCAGCTGTATATCAGGCCGACAGCACATCAGGTCCTCTGCACTCGCGCAGCTCATCTACTTCTCTGTCTCATTGCCTTTATGCAGTTGTGATTTTGTGTGTTTGTGTGTGTGCAGGAGGAGGTGGTCACAGGTTTGAGGCCGGGAGATAGAGGGCGGTGATGAGGGAACAGAAGAGAGGAGAAGGAGAACCCACTGGTCTGTGTCTTCTCTCCAATTACACATCTCTTTTGAGCCATGGCTCAGAAAAATGGCCCAGGGTGTTGCTTCAGCTCTCCTAATTGGCACAGCACACAAAGAGAGGGGTGTGGGGACCAGAGGGAAACCAATTGCAAATTTTCTATGTTCCCCCATGGATGCTGGCACGAGGTAAATGAGAGGTAGCTCCGCAGCATGTGGTGATGTCTGTGGTTGAGGCTTGGTGCACCAATGCAGAAAAACTAGCGCCTCTAGATTTCCACTAATGAGGAGCCATTCCTGCCCTTTTGACTTGTTCGTGCTGTCTTCCTCGTGGTCATTACCATTTTTATGACTGTTTGCAGCGGTGGCACACTGCCTGAGGCACATGTGATACAGGTGTCTCCAGAGGGGCATGTGCGTTTAATAATTAAAGATTTAAGAGTGAGTACATTTAGGAGATTTGTGCAATCTCCCAGTTGAACTTTAGTGTCTGCTGTTTTGACCGTGTTATCCAATCCCGAATGCAAAACTGTGATGTGTGCAAAAAAAAGCCACACTTTTGCAGCTATGATCATTTTTTCCTGTCATTAAAACAGATTCTGCCTCCAATTAAAAATAAATCCTGGTTGAGCTGAACGTCTTATGACCTTACACTGTCTACGCTGTCCATCGTTTCTCGGCTTCTTGCGCACTTTGCAGGCATAATAACAAACATGAGAACACCACAATGTAGCGATAACAATGCAGCAGATGCACCATGGGCAGATTGATTAGTATAAAGGTTCACAATACATTTTCATTCCAGGTGTGAGGTGGCTCACCCACTCTCTCTCTCTCTCTCTCACACACACGGCACCACAACACATAAATCCCCACCCCCGAAAGATTTGCAGTCTGAGTTTTGTGTGCAAAAGGTGTGATTACTGGTCCTGGTTTGATTTGTGTTGTTTATGGCTTTATGAGCTTCATTTCATGACCTGTAACTCATTAACTTTAAAACACTGTGATTTTATCATTTGCATTCTCATAAACCTTCAAACACCGTGAGGTCCCAGGGCGTGTTTTCACACTGACCTTCATTCTTTAGAGCGGCTCGTTTTTCAGCCTTTTTCCATTTCTGCTTCTTCTTTACTGTCTTTTTCAACACAAATGAGGGTCCATAACAAGGACACAGAAAAAGCAATTTGGCATTTTCAAAGTGGTCAGCACATGATACAAACTACTTGTTCATTGTCACAATAAGGGCGCATATTGTCTGATAAAGAGGCAGAGCAGTGCTGCAGGTTGGTGGGTGAATGATTCTTATTCAGCTTCTATCACATGATGCTCTGTGTGAGGTCAGCAGGACATGACACAGCAAATCGGCTGTGTATTCATTCAGACATTAACCTTCTGACTAACATACCAAAAAAAAAAAAACAACAAAAACAATTCCCTTCCTGAGTGACCTACTTCATCTGCACATCAGGGAAGTAAGCTGGACCGACTTTTCCACTGAACCAACTAAAAAAAACAGAGTTGGTATTTGAGAAACCTTTGCAGGAATCAAAAGACAATATGAATGTGAATGTGTGAATGTGAGAGATAATGTGGTCGTATACGCAAAGTCTTATCAAGATCAAAGATCACAGTTAACAACAACACTCTCCCTCTCTGCCAGGCTGTGCTTGCAGTTTTGTGTGACTGTAAAACGGAAGTGTTAATCTCTGAGCAAAGCATTTATATTCAGAGACACTGCATATTATTCTTCCTTCTGCTGTAAATAAAAGTTAAAAAAGGTGGTGTAGAAATACAAAAAGCTTGAGATGAGTCAGGAAGAGCTTATTCACTGAGGCTCAGAGTCTTAGACGTGCTCTCAAATTACTCTAAGACACTTGCACTGACTTTCAGTACCCTGTTTTTTAAGCTCATGTCAGTGTTCAAATTACTCTCTGATGATATTCACTGCAGTTCTGGAGAGTGGAAAATGAGAAAAAAAGTAATCCTCACACAGAGGGACTGGCCTCTCCAAGTATTGAAAAAGGATGGAAGGAAAGGATGGAACAAACAATAGTGGGCATACACAGGAAAAGATGGTTACGATTCCTGATTCGCCTCAATTATTATCATCGCTCTAAAATATGACTTGATTAGTTCAAACAAGCATCCTATTATGCAGGACTGTCACTCTTCCCCAGGAGAGAAGCCCCAGGTTACTCTCCCTGATAGCATCACATTATACATACAGTGGTTCCTGGTGATGTCCCTGTAGTTTCCCTCTCATGAAGATGGCTGTTTCCTCTGGCTGATGGCAGCAGATAGCAGATAAAACTAATAACTTACAGCTGTACTTCCATTGTGCAAATAAAGCTCAGCCAAGTATCTGCAACTATTTTACAAGACTGAACACTGGCAATATCTAAGCATTCCACGTTTGCTGCTTTGCACAAGAGTGAGTTATTGATTGTTAAATCCATATGCAGTAAAAAAAAAAAAACAATCTCCTGCGTACCAGGATGTTGTTGAGTTATCCAGTCTAGATGTAAGACAGCCTGGCTACTGGCTAGACTCATGGGTTAAAACATCACAAAAATGCTACTAAACAGGCGGCGAGTGATGTTTACACACTTTTGTATCACACCACAAACCCCTCCTTTTGTCAGGATATTAACATATGCAGTGAACACTTAAGGTCAAAGTGTTGTGCTTTGGGCAAACCTCAAACCTTGAACATGCATAATAAGGACATGTTTTCCTACTCACATCTTATGGAAAAACAAAAATAATACCCCAAACAACAACCTTGCAGACACCAAGTGTTTTCATTTATACGTCTGCTGTAGCCCTCTTGAGATCCTCCCAAGTGAGGTCTCAAGTACTTAAGCCTGTGCTGTTAGCAGACACTTTCTGAAATTATTGTTTGTTGTTTTCTACAATCCCAGCCTTTTCAGTCAAAATGGACTGGATCGATAAGATACATGGCCCTTACCGGAACTGATGGGCTCCAAGGCTTCTTGCTCGACATCCATCTGGTGGTAATGGCGGATGCAGACGCGACTATCTATTTGGTAGAGCAGGGCAGGACAAAGGTAGGTGAACTGAGTAGGGGAGATGAGTGACTCGGGATTCAGGCCGTAGTGGGTGAGGAGTTGTGTCAGGTTCAAGCACTGGAGAGGAAGGGAAAGATGAGTGTTTGACAGGTGTTATGTGAAGTATCACCTTAAAGCTACACTTCAGAATTTTAAATGCTATATTTTTATTCTTCAACAAAGCCAGAGATTTCAAAGATATCATAATTTTAAGGCAAACATCCTCCTACGTCCTCGAGTCAGAATCATTTCATCTGTGTACACAAACACTCTCAAAATCCTGAAGCAAACCTAAAACATTTAAAACAACTTAACAAACACATGTAGTGACAAGAAAGATGAAGTCTACACAAACAAACCTTCCTTAATGTATGACCTGAGCTGCCCTGAATTGGTCAGACTAACTGTGACCACGTTGTCATGGCACAAGGTAACGTATTTATAGGAAATATCAGGTAGCTATATAAAGCTAAATTGCCCGGCTCTTCTCATGGACAAGATAAAAAAAGGCTCATTTCTACAACCGGCGACATTTTTGTGAATTGAGTCCTACCTCTTCATGCTGATGTGTCACTCCACCTGGGTGCACAGGCAGGATGGGGGCAGGTAAAGTGGGGGTGACGGGTGCTCCTGGTGCTTCTCTCTTATCTTTATGAGAATGACTGTGACCATGTCCATGACCCTGTTCATGTTTGTGGTCATGGTCATCAGATGTCGGCGTTAGAGGGGAGGGGGTTTTGTTTCGCCTTCGCTGTCCTCTGGGCCGTGCCGGATTTCTGGGCTTCTTGGTCCGGCTTTCTGTCGGGGCAGCGGAGGACTGTGGCTCCTGAGGGACTTGGGACGGTTCCAGGTGGGTCGGTGGTACCTGATCGTGGTTGATGGGAGGAATGCCTGTGCTAATCTGTGTTTGATCAACATGATTGAGGTCATGATTATGATTACTGTGGTCATGGTCACTGCCATCATGATCAGTGTGGTCATGATCAGCGTGGTCATGATCGCCGTGGTCATGATCGCCGTGGTCATGATCAGCGTGGTCATGATCGGCGTGGTCATGATCAGTGTGGTCATGATCGCCATGGTCATGATCAGCGTGGTCATGATCGGCGTGGTCATGATCGGCGTGGTCATGATCAGCGTGGTCATGATCGGCGTGGTCATGATCAGCGTGGTCATGATCAGTGTGGTCATGATTGGCGTGGTCATGATCGGCGTGGTCATGATCGGCGTGGTCATGATCGGTGTGGTCATGGTCAGTGTGGTCATGACCACTGTGAGGTTCAGGTGTCAGGTCCTTGTGGTCAGACTGCACCTCATGTTTGTGCTCTTTGTCATGTGCGTGATGATCATGGTCGTGTTCATGATCATGGTCGTGTGTGTCCTGCACATGTCCGTCAGAATGTTTATGGTCACTATCTTTTTCCTCGCTGTGATCATGATCGTGTCCTGCATCATGTACATGATCGTGGTCATGGTCATGATCATGATCATGTTTATGGTCATCCCCTGTAGGTGCACCAGCAGCTGGACTGGCAGCAGTGGTCTGCTGTGTGCACCGTGTGGGAACTCTCTCTGTTTGTGGGTGTTTGAAGCCTGGCTTGTGGGGTGGATGACCATGACCATGCTGATGCCCGTGGCTGTGCCCATGACCGCGACCTTGATCACGACCATCATTGGTGGATGAATGTGTGTGAAGCCCCTCCTGCACATCCAGCAAGTCAAGGTGGGCTACATGGTCATGGCCAAGATCCTCATGATCCACACCTACCACCTTCACTTCACCCAGACCCAAGCTAAACAGCAGACTCTGAAATCCCTGGAAGTCTATCCGATCCTTCTGGCCGTAGCGCCTGAACAGCTGCTGGATGTAGAAGCGCTGCTCCTCCTCTAGAGCGTCCTCTTGGGGACTCTTAGACTCTGGAGGAACAGTGGCTCCTCTAACATATGGTGCCTCCGAAATCTGCAGGTCATTGTGGGCGTGGCTGTGGTCGGCATGGTGATGCCCACTGTGCTGATGGCTGTGCCCATCTCCGTGGCAGTGGTTGCACTGATGAAAGAGGAAGGTGAGCACACACAGGAAACAGAACTTGGTGTGCACGTGGACTCGCATTGTCCCCTCACTTCTGGTCCTCTGGAAAACAGGAGTAACAGCAAAGTGATGGTGAAATGCAGAGTATCTAGTCCTGGTGGGAATGACTGGACATGCTCTAATCAGGTGCACACTAACTGTTGTAGCCAACAATATTAGTGTATGACAAATGAATGAAAAAAGTTGTGCTGCTGTCTGAGTTGGACAAAAACACACAAAACAGCTGAAGCAAACTGAAAATCATGCATGTGGTGTTTTTAGTGACACATTCCTGACAGATGCTTCATCAGTTTCATATAGAACCACTGACCTCACTATATGAGGCTTCTGAGGAGTGTGACCATGTTAGAGGAGAGACAAACTATAGTTTCAAATGTCACACAGCTGCAGGTGAAAACAGAGTTTGTGAGAATTGCTGTCTGGCTCAAATGAGTACATGTCCTTACTGTCACAATCACATTCTATATGCTCCAAACCCACTTGTCTTACTTGAACATGACTGGACTGTGACAGTAGCAGATGTAATTGCTTTGTGATCAAGTATGTGCGGCAAATTTGGACAAACATCACATATAATAATCACAATAATCGAAACACAAAGAATAATGTTCCTCTGTTATGCACTGCATCGGAAACATCGCCATTTTTGAAACAAGACTCATGAAGATCGCTGCTGAAAGTTCCAGTATATTCTGAACCAGTCACTTTGACCATCAGTCATAGTTATGAAGAATTAAATAATAATTTGGAGCAGAGTGTAAAGTTAACAGTATGATGGGTATAAGACAAGACCATTGGTAGCTCTTGCTTAGACTCCTATGTGGGAACACTGTATGAAGAGGAAACACTACTATCAGATTAATCAGTCCTGATGTCATTAAATCAATGATGACCATCAGCCCTAAAAATAAGGGCTCTCTCAATGATGGATGGAGACATTAATTGTGAAGAAACACAAGAATTAGTATAATAAGCTTGCACTTCACACATAAAAAACATTTAAACCTCCTAAACTGCTACCTTTATCTTAGAATAACATATCTAATAACTGAGGAAAGGAGCCTTCTGCAGCACAATAAACTCTCTAGTGAGAATTGTGTAACAAATTGCTTGTTTTCCCCCAACTCTAAAAAGCCTGAAGCAGCAATATCATTTCAGTCAAATGATCCTCATAAGGTCTCTTGTGAAGCCCGTGGGTGGTTGATGCGTGAGGGCTGGGGGTGGGAGTGGGGGGTAGTAAAGCGAGGTTAGATGAGGAGCAGTGCTAGATAATGGTAAAATGGCATGCAGTACAGACACAAGACAGCCATAAACACACACACAAACATACACATACAGGTCTTTGGCAGTCAGCTTGTTAGCAAAGTTTTTGACTGGATTTACAGCATGCACAGCATGAGGGAACAGGTCTGTGCCATGTGAAGACCATAAATACTGGGTTACATGTAAAAACCAAGAGGGTGATCCTGCTCACAGATGTCAAAGCCAGTAACAACAGATTGCACATTGGTTTTAGGAGCAACATAAACAAAACAAAAGACAACTATAACTTAAAAAAAAACATACAGAAATAAGGCTGAGATATTTTCAGTAATATTACAAGATGAGCTCATTTTAAACCAAAACCTATTGGTGATAAATTCTTAATACAGATTTTCTACAGTATTTTTGGTGAAGCGTGAAAAGAGCAACAGTCCATCAATTTGTCCAACTAAAACATTCTGATCCATAGTCATACAGCATGTGTGCCCATACCACTATAATATTTCACAAAGAATACAATTTAAAAACACGAAGACAAATCCCTTCTTGAATCCTCAAAGCCTTGATCATTGACCAGACTACATCAATAGCTTATCAGCTATGGAGTTCCTTCTCCCCAAATAACAAGATCAAGAGCTCGTGTAAAGGAAGTGTTTAAGATCCATCTTGTAAAAACGACTGGTTAATGTTAAATGGAGTGGGCACTCTTCTGTCAAAAGCTAAATCCATACAGCTTACTCCTCTCACTACAATTTCTGTCCAAATGACATTACAAACTAAATAAAAACAGCCTCTACAGACCCCAGCTGTTCACCTTCATGAGTCTTTTCAATGTCTGACCACGAGGTGCAATTCAACACCTCAAAACGGGGCCTTCAATATCACAAACACTTCAAACCCCCCCCTCCAAAAACATATTGCTCAATTAACACTGATTTAAAACTACCCTTACAACCTGGAGGCAGAGCTACTTACCGCTGTGTCCCCTTAATGAGTGGTGTGTGAAATTAAAGTTTGGCCAAGGTGTGAGTGACGGCGCTCTGGCTCAAAGCTGCAGACGTCAAGTGTGGTTACAAGCCTACTTCACGGCTCTTCCACAACACAGTGTTTATAAACATGAGGCTGCAGTGACCTATGAACCTCACAGCAGATAGGTTGGGACAGGACCTATTTTTAAGAGCACACCCTCTCGGCAGAAACAGAGCTTGCTGTGTTTTTCCTGATTAGAATCTTTTATGTGTTTGGCCTTTGAGGAGAACAAGAGAATCTCTATTGGGCTCAGTGGTGCATTACAAAAACCTCAATGTGAAAAGTAAGCATTACAAATTCATTCCAAGTGTACACAGACATGTTTTTCTTAATTGGCAGTAAGTATTAATTTATTTTCTGCATATATTTACCATTTAATGTTCTAATAAATGAAAAAAAAGTAGTGAGCTGTACTACAACATGCACTGCAGCTCAACTGTTAGTTTCAATCAAAAGATAGTAATGCAGGAAACAACACATTCCCTAGACTGAGTCCTCTCTGATGCAATCACAGTTTGTCTCAGCACAACACAAGTAAGTAATCCTATCATTACAGTGTCAAGTGGTACTCACCGTAATACTTTCCTCCTGTTTGGCCCCCAGTCCTGGTGCTACTGTATGAGGGGCGTTCTCCAACTCTTCTGAAACATGCACTGTGGAAAAATATTAAAAAGAAGCAAAATTCAGACTCAAGAGTCACTTCAATCCCATTGAATACTCTTCTTACATGACACAATGTTGACTGAAATGGTCTTTATGACTCCTAAGAGGTTAGAGAGCTTCATAGTCACCTTTAAAATTCATAAAATTTGTTAGAGAGACTGTAACTGTACATATTAGTCTACTCTACATTTATTTATTCTGCTACAGTATTTACACTCAAAGTTTTCATTCTTCTTCTAAGTCTAACAGCTCCCCAGTGAGACGACCAGCGTGCGAAGTCTTCAAGAGCTCTCCTGAATAAATCAATTCAGATGACAACAGAAATTGGATGATTAAGTGCCAAATACAGTCAAAGTGAGCTCACTCATTGCCCAATTCTGACCAGCAGCCCAGACATGACTGGACAATGAATGACATGTGGCTTATTCACAGGAAGTTGTGTCAGGGTGTTGTCACTATTCTCAAGTATTTTGGCCACAAGGGGTTACACAGTCTGACTTTAGGCACTGCAGGATGAACCAAATGTCAGGGTAAGGTGCCAACACACATCAGTGTAGACAGTATCAGTAGATGTCTGGTGCTCTTTTACACAGAATCTGTGGGTCTGATGGACTACATCAAAGCTCCAGGTGAATGTTGTTGTGTGCTTCATTCATGTGCAGACACTGCGCAGAGTTTCCCCGACAAAGTTGGTCAGAGGGAGTGGTAAAGCTTGGGAGTTATTGTTTACTTGAGTGTTCACTGTAGTGTTAACAAACCGGGGAAACCCTGTTTAGCAACATGGGGGGGGGGGGGTTTACTGAACTGCAACAGTATCCACAGCACTAAGACTTTTAATCAGGCGTCTCGCTGTATGTGTGAACTCTGCTGATCACATCACTCGAGACATAAAGGACCTTTCTCATGGGTGACATGTCACAGTGGGAACACAACAGGTGTAAACAGAAAAAATGACTGAACTCACTGCATGTTTTCTCACTGTGTCCACACACTGGGACCCTCAGACAACAGAGGCAGCGATCGTGTTATTAGCTGTGCATCTCCAACTATGACCAACCAATACCTCTAAAACAGCCTCTTGCGAACACTGACAGGTGCGTTCAATGACCAATCTAAATAACAGTGAAGCAGAGGTGGCCCTACAGGTGAATTGGTACAACATAAGTTAACACAGTGTAAACATTAATGCTACTGATAAAATACACCTCTGGATAAGAACAAATACAGTTACCTTAAAGATTTCAGACTAAAAACAACATCAGGGTGATGTTGTCACATTGGTGGCACATTGTTCTGACAGAGTGACACCAGTCAACAATACAGTGAGTGACCCTGATCTAGAGGTGGTCATCAAGTCAGTGGAACTGACTCACGGCCACTTGACATCTCCTCATAACAATCTGTCAAGTATTCTGTGACAAATGTAACTTAGTGTACATAAGAGTGGATAGGTTTTCTGAATATCATCAGCTGATCAAAATGCCCCAGTTTCACTGTGAAAGCTACTACTGCACTGTGTATTGTGTGACTTAAGTTTCAGGTTTTCTTTCCATTATGAAACCTTTGGTTGTATATTACTTCCCCCCTCCGGGATATTTTCCCATGTCTCTTCTAACTTGTCAGTGTTGACAGGAACCTTGTTATTTCTCAAGGAAAAAAAATGACTTTGGCCTTAAGCTGCTTCATATGATTCTCACACGACCATACAAATCCCTCTCATCTCTGTATCAAAGCAGTGTCTGCAGGGAAACTCAAAGAGGAATGAGGCCAAAAACAAAAAACAAAAACACTATTCTGGTATTCAAGAAATGAGATTGAAAGGCTAATGTGTGCTGTTACAAAACAAGAAATAAATAAATTAATGAATTATTTTGTTTTGCAACTAATCCCAAACTCATGTCTGTATTTCTTACAAAATTCAATTTGTTTTTAGCCTCGTGATGGACATGCATGACAACTAATAAAGCCAGTAATGAAAAAATCTTAATCTTAGCTTTAATGCTTTGAAAAAGAAATATAAAGAATGAATGCCAGATACATCTACACACACAGCAGTGCTAGTGAATGAATGTGAGAAAGACTGATTTTAAAAACAGGGTATGGGATCGGTGGACAGATTTTGTGTACTTGCTGATGTTCGATCTGGCGTTATCAGTAGTTTTGGATGCTTGCGTCAGTGTGTGAACACCTCCAACAGTGTAGCAAGAAGGTTCATCTCTTGTATGAACCATGCTCAGACATTCAAATCAGGTTTCAATCAGTATCTTGCAACAAAAAATGTTGCTCTTAAAAACAAATAGAAGCAACTGGCTTGCAGAGAGCACATTCATTTTAATGAATTTTTTATTAAGCTGTTGACTTATGTAATTTGCTTCTTGCTACATTTGAAATTTCAGCTGAGCAGAGTGATGGTCAGTGACAGCTGGTGCACACTGCAAACAAAATATGAGCAATGAAGGATAAAAGATGTAGTCAGGCATGGCTAGGTGTGAGATGCTGACAGTATGATAACTTTGAGTATAATATCATGCAGTCACAGTGTGACAGTACAGCGATTACAGCTCTGTACTACTACTAAGAAAATAATATTAATTAAGTATGGGGTGAGGACACAGTTTGCTCTAGACGGGGAAATAAAAACATGTTGGTGTGGAGGTTTTCTTAGTAAGGCCTGAGGCACACTAGAGATTGCAGATGTCAGACGCCACATGGACCCAACTCACAGCAGATGGTCCGTGAGAGTCTTGGAGGACAATAATCAGCTCTTCTATCATGAGACTGAGAGAAGAGAGATGAGACACCTGAGCTTAAGGGACATCAGACATGCTCCCATCATTAGAGAAATAATATTTGTGAACTGCATCCATTTGCCCAACCACTGTTTCCTAAGCATTCAACAGTGATGAGGTGGCACAGTGAGACTGACAGACCAAATGTGAAATCATCAAGGCTTAGCTTAACTATCCATGAGAAGCACAGCCAAGTGTATGCTGCATGTTTACCAGCACAGTGCCTTTGTCATAACACAGACAATCAGCAACTTGTGCTGTGAAGTGCTGGCAGGAGAAAAAACAAAAAACAGTGATCAAGGTAGTCATTTTGACAGGTCAACCCAGCAATCCTCTGATCCAGTGCAGCTATTCTGTGGAATTTGTCATAAGCTGTGTGGTAGGACCCCTGCAAATCTCCTGACTCAAGCACATGGCATATTCAAGGTAATATAGGAAGCCTTTATCTTTTAATGGCTAATCTGACAATAGGTTTCAGTCTAACAGACTGAGCTGAGCTAGCAGAAGACGACACACGTGGTTTAACATGAGTCGACCCTGACAAGCTTGTCATCGACTGAAAACGAAGTCATACACATTGTCCATCACTGAAAAGCCTTAAATGTCAATGTGACTGTCTTACAGAGGCTGTGTGACCAAAACAAAACAAGGCTGGCACCACATATCATTCAGCGAATGCCTTAAACCCCTCCGTGCTATGAAATTAGGCTATGGGACACCATGACACACACAGGTTCAAACAAAACCAGTGTAAACAGGCCACAACTTCTCTCAACTTCTTCAGAGACAAACTTCCCCTCACGCAGTGAGTGACAAATACCACATCAAATCCAGGTTCTGTAGGTCGAAGCCACTGAGTTGTTAAATCAGAGTCGCTGATGGAGGATGCTGTATATAGCCCTCGGATCCCTCAGTCGGAATAAAAGGAGCCGCAAATACAAAATAGCGAGCGATCACTGCCGTGAGACGCAGGTGCATGGCTGATGCTCTGTGGCCTGGAAGCATGCTCATCATAGTGCAAAGGAGTGTAAGACTCCAAGGCTGGACTAGACACAGAAAGGTAAACACAACAATCAACTGAGCATTAAACTGCACAGAAATAACAGCCTGGCAAACAGTGATGCTTACCTCTTGACAGAAAGAAGCCAAGAAGGGCAGGAGTTAACACCACGCCACCCTGGCACCAACATAAGTAAAAGGTTGGATGTTTTCAAGATTTCGAGTCTGGTGACTTAACTAGTTTGTACAGGGAGGAGGGGAGCCCCAGAGAGCGAATGTGTGTGGATGTGCGTGTCTGTATTTGAGCAGTCAGGGAGCTGTGTCTAAGATCAACCACCTGACCAGCTACTATGGTATTTGGGTGTGGCTATAGGCACACTATTGGTCGGACATTCACCACCATTTGCCACCTTTAACATGTTCGTGTTGTCAATCTAACACTCGTAAAAAGTAAAGTGTGCCAAAATGCCCAGACCGACATAAAGAGGTGTAAATACTGTGTAATAGTTAAAACAGAAACCATGCAGTTGTACACTAGACGATTGCCTAGATGTTCCAACAGACACAGAGCAGAGGCCACCACAAAATGAACAGTTTACCTTGTATTTGTTAAAAACTAATATGGAGCTCTTCAAGAAACAACTTTGTCAACAGAGTGCATTACGTCACATCACTGAGGTCAGGTGAAATCAAGGTATAACGGCAGTTGTGTGTCTTTTTTTACAGCTTTATTTCTAATGTGGAAAGAAGCTGTAGCTTCTGATGTATTGATCCAACCACACGTGGCTCTTGAGCAAGGTGTTGCTTCAGTACCAACTGCTCTCAGTCAGTGTAAACTAGTTATCTTCAAACATTTTATCTCATCATGCAAAGATAGACTCACATCTGCCCAGTCTGTTAAGATTACAAAAACATGATGGTCCATACGACTATCAAGTACAAATGCAGGAAGACAGCTTTATGATACTGCTCAGAATGCCTTGTCTGCACAAACAGCTGCAGTGTGGGAATGGTGTTACATGTGAAGCAGATTGTGGACATTGCGAGCACTAAAACAAATAGACCAGCCACGTCTCTATTTACAAAAATTATCATCAAACCCTGCAGCTGGTAACAACAGTGACTCTCACTGTGGGTTTGTAATGTAAGGTTCAAGGTGGTGCTTCAATTGAAAAAAAAAAAAAACAACTTTTTATCATTCTTCCCACATAGTATATGTTTGGTTTTTAGACTGATTTTTGATGATACTGATGTGGAGGTAGGCTTTTATCTAAACAGAAGAGAGCCAATCACTGCCAGGATTAAGAGGAATTACACTCTGTTTTAGAGATTTCCAACAACATTAGATTTGAACTGGGTGGTACACATTAATACGGGCGGACAAATCTAAAGGTCATTTTAACTAATTACACTGCAGGACAAATCTGACACAAAAAGGCGGACTATTAATAAACATAGAGGCTGTGAATAATATGCAGCCATATACAAATAAGACGGTTTTTTAATCACATTCATGTTCAGCGGGTGGTTACACAACTGCAGATCTTAGGATGCGAATCTTAATAACTTCACCACATTACAAAGCCAACACTTATTCATGTAGGCTTTTGAAATGCACAATGACACAATAGAAATCTGAACATAACAGCCTTTTGCTATACTTACAAGCTGTATGCTACAATCATGAAGCAGCACTGGTATGTCGCAGCTGTTAATAAGGTTCGGTTATGCAATGTGACAGTTAAAGGAGAAGTAAAACCAAATCATACATAAAGGCTGCTAGGGTCATGGCTAACTGAAACAGTGTGAAGTACAGGAGTACACATCTTGTGGAGGCACAGGTTGCTGTTTGTACAATACATGACGTCAGTCAGTTTACACTGCTGATGAGAGTTTACGTGTCAACACTGAATCTGTGTTTTTTCTGGCTAAAGCTTCTCTAATCCTGAAAGCATAACACTTCTTTGTCCTCTCTGGCTGACGGGAGTTTATGTGGGAGAACAGATACAATACAGTGGGAAATAACCTAGACTGCTCTCCATGCTTTATAAAATCATATTGATTAAATGTATTCTTAAGTGGTATTCCTACAATTTTAACATCTTTTTTGCATTAAGTTCTGATTCACTCTTGATTAAATGGATACTCCACCTTACATGACCCGTCTTTGTGAGTGGTTGTAATCAGGTCTTGTTAGTAGGTGTTTACATAAATTTCTGCACTTTGCAACTTATGTCACTGGAAAGCTAATCAGATGCTGTTTGAGGGAGAAAATAATTATGGGTCAGGTGTCTCCAAATCACACTGGCAACCTTTTTTCTCTGGTGTCATTACATGCCAACAAAAAACATGCCCTTTACAAAAGGAGTGTTTTGTAAACCTCATCATGTGAACGGCAGCACCGAGCACACATTCCTTGGGTGATGCAGGATACTGACTTCTAACATTAATTATAGCTTTTAAACTGAACTGAGCAATCAATTGCCTGCCTTGCACCAGATCTAAGGGTTACACAAATTACTGCACATTTTGAATCACCTGTACTGTTGTGCATCCAACTTCAACACCAGTTTCAAGTTAATTTTCCTGTTATCACTGACGAGTGATCTTAGGAATCACTCCCACTGTGTAGAGGGCTTGGATTTATTTCATTATAACAACTTTTCTTTTCTGCCAGTCCTCATAAGCGAGATAACAAATGCAATTTGATTCAGTGAAGGTGGATGGCAGCTTTTGTGTCGAGTCTTCAGAACATCTGGACGTCTCAAACTCTGACAGTTTCAGCTCAGGGAAACCAGTGAGGCTATTGAAACGACTAATGTTCAATTTTAAAAAGTTCCTCATTGAGATTTTGACACTATGTTGAGTGTGCAGATTTATGAAAATACCTACTGACAGAGTGAATTAAAATAAATGCACATTTACCAAGAAATTATTTTGCCTACATTTATGAGTTTTAATGCTACAGCTGTAAAAATAAATGCAAATGGACTAATAAGTCTTGATTAGGTTAATCAGTATTCAACTGGAGACAATAGGACGAGTCTTATATGCACATGGCCTAAGGCAGTCGCAGCGGTAGGTCCCACAAATGCTCAGTCCGACAAGTAAGACGGGTTTTAAAATAATGCACCTTTACTTCTACAATAACCGAGTCATATACGTTAGCCCTGCTCCACTACAGACCGGTGCAGTCACGCTGGTTGCTCCTAAGGCGGAGCAGCAGACCGCCCCGTCAGGACACCGAGGGGCTTCAACGCTGCACGTGGTGCGACTATTGCAACACCGAGGGAACGTGCCACGCTTCTTCGTGATACAAACGTGCCCGCACAACCATAACGTTTAAACTGGCTAAACTCGATAATAAATAGAGCCTATCCCGCAGAGCCGTCCCAGATATATGTTTAAAGCCACGCATCCCGTTTGTGCAGTTTGAGTCAGCCCCGTTGGAGCGGCTAATGCTAACTGCAGAAAGCAACAGTTCAGCTAACGTAAGCTAGCAGACGGAGTCACAGGAAATTAGCTTTGAGCCCACAAAAAGCAGCACTGCCATATGCTGTCTAAGAGTCGGTAAATGACGGTCACAACTGCGGTTTGAAACATCTACACGTTGTGGCAAACGCCGCCCGGGTCCATGTTGTGGGAGTGAATGATAACAAATGGGTTTTTTTATATAGTTACCTCACTCGAGTGCCGTGTGCATCTCCTCTCCGCTCGGTACCAAAAAAAAAAAAAAAAACGTGGTTTACGTCAACGTGCGAAATGCCAGTCATTCTCCAACGGTTGCTGCGTACTTTACGTAGTCTCCCGACTAGGCTGGCCAGCAGTCTGCGCTATCTGCGTAGTACTTTGAAGAAAGCGCTGACGTTACTTTCCACCAGATTGTCTGGGCTGTCATATGACTAAAGGAGGAAATGATGTTCACACAGCAAGAAGCCCAACTGCTAGGAAATGTCAACACACAGACACACGTACCTGTGATTCACGCCCTCTGTATGTTTTGGAAAGCAACACCGCTCACCATCTGGGTGCACTGATTAAGCAATGCGCTTTTATTAGGAACTTTAAATGTTCTCCTGTGTCCTTTTCTGCCACAAAGTGGCTCACACATTACAAATATGATTATTTTTGTGTCAGTCAACATTATCCCCTAAATCAAAGCTATAGATCAAAGCTCAGTTCAGGGAGAGTATTCAGTGAAAACTACACTACACCTTATACTGAGACAAAAAGATAAAGTTGAGGCAAACTATTTAAAGTCTTCAAAAACTAAGTTGGAAATGTTGGGAGATTAGGACATCATCAGACGGGGAAAGGAGTGAAGAGCTGAATACACAACTGAAGCAAAACTTCTGAAAGATTAGAAAACAATGATGCAAGAATTTGAATATTAACCAGAAATTCAAGAAATAAAGTGCAAATTACACCTTATCAATTCCCTTTTTAAATTTTCCTTTAAAAACAAATGAGGCTGAGGTGCCTAGCTGTCAGTTTCATAAGAGTGAAATCTAGTCTATTCAAGCCACGACTGAAGACTTTGATTGTCATATGTGAAACAGCTTGAGAAAGTTTTTGATGGTTAAGCGTGTTATTTTTTTGGCCATTTATCTATAAATAACAAATAATGACTGGATTACAGGCATGGAAGACACATGATCTGGGTCATAGCTCCTGGGGACACAGAAGTCATGTCTATCTTTGGTATTGTGTCTGGTCTGGTGTATCTGGTTCTACAAGACACACAAAATAGCACTGTGGGGTTTTAAGGCTGATTCTGCCTGTCGTCTTTATATTTAATAAAATGTATTTCTTGTCTGTTGAATTAATGTGACAAATAAATATATACATTTAGAGGCTGCCGTTGGGTATCATTATGTAAGTTTCACAGTTGAATAGTGAATCAGGACTCATGACCTCAGTGTTTTCATAATCCAGGCTGTACAGCCCTGGTGCTGAGGGAATAGTGTGTGGGAGGCCGTTTGTGTGTGTGTGTGTGTGTGTGTGTGTGTATGCTTGTTTGTGCAGGCGACTGTGAGGCAGTTGGATGTTCCAAATGGGGACACATGGCTAATTTCTGTTAGCAGTGCACCAGCTGGGTCCACTTCCCTGCTCCTCCCCACCTTAGGTTTACCCCTCTCATGTCGGCTGCTTCTCCTGATCATAGAAAGATTAATATCGAGTGATTGGCAGCCATGTTCTCACTTAGCACTCCAGTCATGGTGCCCCAGGGTCTCTGCTAGTCGTAAAGCAGTGGTGGAAGTGCCATTGTGGCTTTCACTGTCGTTTAGCCAGTACCCAGCCCCAGCAGACAGAGATGAAAAGTGCCAACGGCCGCATTGAATTATGAGCTCGACTCAGCCTCAGCCGTATACAACCCAGCGCAGGGAGCCGTTTCCTGCTGAAATGCCTCTTGCTGCAGATTACTGAGGTAATATTTCCTGCACCGCAACTAGAGTGGTTATGGTCCGCAGGCAATCTACCTGACGCAGCTTTTGCCCATGCAGTGAGGGCTGGCATGAAAGACGACGCATTGACTCGTGGTGGAATTGCCCTTTTTATCACTTGGTGCTTAAAAAGGTGAGGTCATTTCTAATGAGGACAACAAGTATCATTTTTCACACCAGCCTGATGCCACAAGAGCTTGAACAACTATCACGCACATAATTACAGACACAAGTGAAATAGTTCATTTGAGTCACATACACTATTATAAAGCTATATTACAAGACTCAAATTAGGGTTGTCCACATTGACTGCATCCTTATACGTTTGATGGTAATAGGCACTGGGGAAATGTAGTCTGGATCCTCCATGTGTGTGTGTGTGTTGCTGGCTGACATTTTGCTGATACAGAGCAATACTGGCACCCCAGCAGACCCTCCGGTGCTCGGCCCTGGAGGGCAGCCAAAGACAGAAAGAAAAAGAGAAAGGAGAGAGAGAGAGATACGACAAGTGACAAGTTTTAAATATCAGCTCATTAGCCACCTGTAAACCCAACTACGAAGCACTAATGGATTTTTCATTCCCTTTAATCGGGTAAAGGTTGGAGAGAGGCAAGTGCACTTGCTTGTTTCCCCTCGGGTTTGTTGTACTTGCCAAGGCTATACACACACACACACACACACACTTCTGTAATGGCAAACCAACACCCGGAAATTCCA
Organism: Caranx ignobilis; assembly: GCA_021432705.1. Classification (NCBI taxonomy): domain Eukaryota; kingdom Metazoa; phylum Chordata; class Actinopteri; order Carangiformes; family Carangidae; genus Caranx; species Caranx ignobilis. The sequence continues at coordinate 18,806,076 of MU269983.1, forward strand.
ACTCTCACATCCTCAATCGATAGAGAAGGAGGAGCATCCAACAAGTTCCATGCTGTGCACTCATCCCCTTCATTCTCATGTAAACTCTGGAGGTCCCTTGACTAAATATCTGCTGATGTTTAGATACAGAGACTCTGCACCAATGTATGACTGACTGCCACACAACCCAAAAACAAACACTAGCAGTGTGTATCCGTTCCATGCAAAACCCCGTTGTGCAGTTGAACAATGCGCCAGCACACCCATGTTAGCCTCGCCTTCCTGCAGCTCTCTGCAGTCACAGGGTGGTTTGTGTTTCTGTCCAGCAGGTGAAGTTTTATAGGACGTTTTGCCTGGTCCTTCACATCTTGTTGTAATTTCCAAAGTTCTACTTAACTGTCATTTCTTGTTTGATTTCATGACACATGTGATAAATTCATGCTGAAGGCCTTGGATACTTTTTTTTTACAGCCTCTGCTGCCTTATAGCAGTTTACTCCATTTTCAGATTCTGAAGAGAAGTTCATAGAGCTGAGTTTGCATAATTTCACTATAATTAACATAATAAAATATGTTATATGCCCTAATGTGCTCAGACTTTTACATATGACCAATTTGTAAGTCTAGTCCACCATCACAGCATTTTTTTTCCTATTTAAGGACTTTTTTGATTAATTTTTACATTTTAATTGATTTGATTGTCTCTGCAGATGTTTGTCTCTTCCTCATCTTTGTCAGATTACCATTTGCTGCTGTGTCAGCAGTGTGCAGTGGCTTTATCAGAGCTTGCTTACTGCTAACAGGGCTTAAATAGTTGTGAATCTAAAACAAAAACCGAAATGAGAATGAGAATATTAAACATTCTAATCTGATCCAAAAGGACTGGTTTGTCACAAACATGCAGAGAACCTGCAGGAGCACTCTCTTTTTATGGGGCTGGTATTTTTTTTATATCTTTGTCTTAAACAAAGTAATCACTTTTACACAAACCTCCACCTTTTCCCCAATACTAACCAAGTTGTTTTGAAGGCAAATCCAGCTAAATTGAATTGAGGATCCCTGTCTACTTATTCCATATCCTGGAATATAATCAACTTAATAAGATGTTATCTGACCTAATTATGTGTTGATGCCATCATCATTATGTCACATTCATCAGGGCTCTGGGGGATTTCATGTTCACATTAATAGATATTGTCTCAGCATGGGTCATTGATACACTGTGTATATATAAAGTCTTTTTTTCTTTTGAAGAAAGATTTCTTGTCTTTAACATCCTGTCTTGTCTCTCTCTTAATAACCATTAATTTATAAATGAGCAGCTTTTTTTTTTTTCCAAAACTCTCTCTGTCCGAAAACCAAAAGCAAACAAAACAAAAAAACTGAAATGATCAGAAACTATGAATAGGTACTAAAGGTGCAGCATATGGACTGTTATTCACAGCTCCTTCACATGAGGCAGGAGCAGATTTTTTTAAGATCAAATGTTCACAATAAAGAACATTCTTTCAAGCCAAAGTCTTTTTCCACGCACAGAGGAGTGCGTTTGATTCCTGACAGCCCTGACATTTTCTTAAATCCAGCCGCAGCTCCTCCTGTCAATAGCAGCTGTGTTGCTCTTTCTTTCCTTCTTTTTGAGATCTTACAGGAAAGGAATCGGGCATGTTCAAAGGCTCCCTGCAGAGAAACATAATTTCAAAGGTGCTCAAAATCTCGTGTCTACACACCAGGGCCAATCAAAGGAAAATATATTTCATCTGCTTTTCATGATATGACAACGATGAACTGAAACATTTGACAACACTATACTCTCTATTACATTCCGTAAGAGGAGGAAGCGCTCTCTTCTTGCCATTTGAACTTGCTGAAGTTGTGCAAACTTTTCAGTTTTTACAGTGATATTAGAACCACTCATCTTTTTTCTTACACCAATGGAGACCGAGCAGGTAAATGACCAGCCCACTGAAGTATATTGATGAGCTGCAATTCTTCCAATATATCATGAACATTTCTGATAAATTGGCACAAGTATTTCACAGCCAACAATTAATGTAGGTTTAGTTTCATCGTTAACAAAGTCATCATTTTTCTTGGACACTCATCTTTTCCCCAACGCTAACCAAGTTTTTTTAAAGTTAAACCTGACTAAACATCAGCCACACCACTATCAGATCATTTTCACATGGCGTTGTCAGATTTATGTCACAGCACAGGGATTAGACCAACAACATATTTTGTTGTTCAGCTTGGAGACTTTGTTGCATGAGCACACAGAGGGATGATCAGTAAACGTAACATACAAACATTTGATTAAAACTGATTAAAACTTATTTTCTGCCATAAATCCAGAGCATCCACCATGCAGAAAGAGATTCAACACTACCCACTCTATTCTCACTCTTTCCCTCTCTGCCACTTCTGCCTAGACCTGGTTTCTCATGAGATCACAAAGAAAAATTTATGAAACCTGCCACTCAAATGAAGCATTCGTTCTGGGTGTCATTCTTTATCCTCTCTTCATTTACTATTTCTCCGTCATTCTTTCTTTTTTGATTAGCTCTTGCTTTCTTCCTTTGTCTTCTCTTGTCCTCCCTCTCAGTGTGCACACAGACAAAAGACATACAAAGCACATGCAGCCATGTATGCATGATGTTCTTCTCATGCTCTTATAGTAAATGAGATCAGACACATATGTTCTTTATTCGTGCTGTCGCAAAAAAAAAAAAAGGTTCACGTTATGTAAGACAGAAGCCCTCCTTTTCATCTGTCGTACCTTTCAGGTATGGCAGTCATCAGAGTGAGTACAGATTGCAGTTTATACACTGTGACAATTATTGCTGACATTTTCATTTCACTTGCATGGGAATTCTTTGCATTTTTAATAATTTCTCTCTCTAAAAAAAAAAAAATCTTCTTTCTACGTACAGTGCTGCTGCACAATCACTCCTATTCCTCTCAGTCTTCCACAGTTACTGGTAGCCTGCAGCGCCCAGCAATACAAAAGGTGATTTGATATATACAGATTTTATTAGGCTACCCAATCATTATCATAATTTTACGAGTTTTCCGTCACATTTGTTATGGAAACTGTTCATCTGATGGCGATGCCTTGCCTATATCCTGACATCCCAAATCCGTTTTGCCACGTGCTGTCACAATCCATCAGTTTAATTTGAAAGATCACAAGCGTACTTAGCCACAAGCATCGATGCTGTTATTCAATAAGAGGGCCATGTTTCATTCTTCATCTGTCATGGAAGCAGTGAGAAAAGTGCAGAGGGAGTGCATCTTTCCTTTCATCCCAGACACTGATGGCTAACCCATGAAACCTGCCACTCAAATGTCTGTGGATGTCAGGACAAGGGGATGTTACAGTTTTTTTCTAAAGGTCAAAGGTCAACTTCATAGAAGTCATTTACTTCTTTTCTTCTCCCAAAGGAAACACATTCAGGAAAAACAGAAAAACAAGTGTTCTGATTGGGATGTGCCAGAACTACTGATACATGTGACTATATATTCCCCGGCCTTCTTAGATGATAAATTCCAATTATTTTAGATAAAGGAATAATAGAAGTGACACAAAAACAAAAACAGACCACAAAATCCTATAAAGTGTCACCATCTCGTCTCATGCAGTAAATGAAGTCACCTGGCACAGTAGTGGCTTCATTCTGAGAAAAGCTTGTGTGAGCAGGGAATGTAACCTTTGCTGTGTTTTTTTTTTACTGACCAGCAGCAGTGAAATGACCTGCAATGAATTTTCTTTGTACATCTCAAAATTGATTTAATTAAAGCAATCGAACAGCTTTCTCTTGTCAGTAAACTCCTGTCTGCACGCTGATGCTCACTGGTCCTTGTAGACCAAATAATCCATTTGTCTCCTCCAACACACAGGAGTAATCTAAACCTTGGAACCTTTTATTGTAATTTAGGACTTAATTTAATGCTGCAGTTATTCTAATCTTCCTTCTTAATCTTCCTTCAGGAAATCAGTGCAGTTGATCTTAGACCAGGTCACACTCACCACCATTTTCAACCATGTCTGACAAATCAATTATCTTTTTGTCCCCAAGACAAATATCTTGAAATTAAGCTCAATTTACCACAACTCTAAACACAGCTTAAAGTATAATTGCACTCTGACATAGGCTACACTAAACTTTTTCTTCAGGTGTTACACAAGAGCCATTAAATACACTACAAAACAACCGTTAAAAAGTGGTGAGATCTGCTTAAAAGACAAATGTAAAATCCTGCTGCAGCTCATGGGGTCTAAGATCAATACAAGAGAATAGGACATTTCATGAGAGGCTTCTTCAGTTGTAACTGAACTAGTGGGGGGTTACACACAGTTAACTACTTGTGGGGTCTTGACCCCTTCAAAGCTGTGGAGGACTCATGTATGTGAGTAACTGACCCCTCTCAGACACCATGTGAGTCACTATGGTCACATGAGTCATGGTGTGGATGGTTGTTAAGCTGCCTCAGGACTGAACTGTGATTTAGTGATGCTTCTTTCAGATGTAGCTGAAACAGATATAAAAACACAGCACATAGATTTGTTACATTTTTATGCGTTGAATTAAACTTAAAGTCAGAAAAAACTATTTATGTGCTATAAATATATTAAACTAATGAAGAACATATAACAGACAGTAAGACAAATGTATAAAGCAAAAAGGAAAGAAAAAAAAGGGGTAAGTAAGAACTCACATTCAGGATCCAGGACAGGCCATTCATCAGTGCTCATTAGCATCATAGGCAACGTTGGCGTCAGTCAAGAAAACCTTCTTGTTTGACTGATCCACTCCTGACAACCATCACCTGTGATATCATATCAATAATATCTAAACAAGCCTCCTTCATGGCCTGGAGGAGGTGCACATAGACCCTCCACCTTCTAGCACCATGCTGAAAAATAAAGAAGAAAAACTCTTCTGTGGGATTTTGATATTACATGTTATTGATTCTTGGGTTGTTTGTGAATAAGTTACAAACTAGAGCTGCCCAGTGAAAACTGATGATGCAGCATGTATGCAGTGGTTGTTCCAGCTCTTGCCTTCTCACAGATCATAGGACAGTCAGCAGATGCTTGGTGTTTATGGGGTGGCTTGGGGTTGGAACATACAGATTTGCCATTTACCATTGCCCCATGTCAAACTACGTTCCTCCCCCTTCTCCTGTTTGTTAGGTTAAAATGATTTCATGAGGAGTGGTGTGTAGGATCAGTGTCATCAAAACACCTCCACAAAACAAAATGAAAACACATAACTATGTACAAAACAAACAAACAATAACACATGCATTTATTCCAGCTGTCTTCAACTCTATCAGAGCTCCGTTCAAAAGGAAAGGCCTACTTTATTCTCAACCTGTGCTGTGTTACTAGTTGAGATGCTGACTGCATCAATGCCCTGACCCTCAACTCTCCTTTGTGTCTCATGCAAGCGAATGATATTGTTAGCAATGACCACACATCTGATTTCTATTTCTTGTTCTTGTCATCTCTCAGTTCTTCCAGAATAGAAGTACTGATGGATTACCGCTGCCATTTTGCACCATATAGGAGCATACAAAGACTCCAAAGTAGCAGAATGCAATATTATAGTGTAATAACACAATGCATTTGATGTAGTATAATAGTGTAGATGGGTACAGTGCAACACTTACTAAACTATTCTCCCTCTATGATTGTAGAGGCTGTGAAGTGGGTCAGATATTGCTCCACATTGCAGGGGTGTGTTCTTACAATTAAGTAAGTTTTATCCATGTGAAATAGTAAACTATTTTTGTTTGTTCACACCTGAGCATAGAGCTGATCAGATCACTGGTGACAGATATGTAATCCACCTCCTCTCCTGTGTGCTCCTACTCTACCATCAGAGGTCTGTATTATGAAGCTAAGTGGTCACATGATGGGGGTTAAGTCAACTTACTGAGTCAACCAAGGACTTCAGTCAGCTGCCTGCACATCAAAGGGGCAGTGTTTGCAGCATATGACCAAATATGGACAAGTCAAGTGGCTGCAGATAGGCATATTTTACAAAGAGGAAACTATAATCTAGACAAATATTATAAATTCAAACACATACTTGAGGCCAACTACAGAGTAGTAAATAGACTTAAGCAATCACTTTCCCATCATTAGAGCAGAAGTTTGAATGTTGTTATGTTTATTAATTCAATTCAGTTAATGTGTTTCTTATGTTAGAAAAACACAGGATGTGTGACATGAGTGTGGTGGCTTCAGCACATTGTGATATCCGTTTCAGTGCACATATGAACAGATCAGAGCTGACACACGGCTGCATGAGACTGAGAAAACACCTGTTCCACTGTTGTTGTCCGTGTCCATTCTGAATCTGTAAGTGTCATAGACATGACAGGAATATAAATACATTGTAGCAGCTGCACTGTGACATTGACACTTGACTGATGTTTCCTGTTGAAAACAAACCAGAAATTATTTTATAATTAAGAGAAACCCACACTCTGATAACCTGCAAACTCTACGAAGAGAAACAGAGCTGAAGCAGCAGCATCTCATCATCAGCTGCAACATTTGTGCCAATGTGTTTGCTTCATTTTTTTCCCACTGCAGTTCCTGCTAAATAATTTTAAAAGACAAAAACTATAGTCTGTTTACTTTCATATCTTACATGAAGTGTACAAGGAGTCTGTGCTTCAGTCACTCTCTGTTGCAGGATGATCTCATACAAAAGCACAATGAAATAACTTTGACCTTTCTGACAGCCAAGAGGAAAAATATGAGATGAAGAAGACAGGAGGGGGGCCCTGCTACACAGGAGTAACCTCCTGCTGAGGAGTTGACCCTCTGCAATAATGAGGGTCACTTGTATAGAATATCATCAGGAAAACCCAAAGGGGTTTGCTGCTGTCTGAGCTCTCTTGTGATCCAGGCACTAAGCTCCATGGGATCTACAAATCATGATACCTTTTTCCAAGAGAAGTGATTGAGTCAGTTGGCGGTGCCATTGTTGATCTGATTAACATAGGTTGCTCCAGAACAGGGAAGGTGTGCAGCATGATGTACCCCTGACAGATGTGAACCACCACTGTCACCTTTATAAAACTGGGGTTAAACTTGAAGTGACCTCACTAACCCCACACCTCTGGTCTTTGCTGATCCCTTTGTTCCAGTAGGGGTGAACTGACCCATGCAGCTTTTATCTGTCTATGCTGAGGTTCTGACTGGTGCATGAACTACTTTTACTCTAAATCTCTCCACCTGGGTAACTGTGAGTTGATTGGGTTCCAGCTGTGATGACTTAATTAACTGATACTGTAGCTATACCAATGCTCTCTAAATGAGCACACAGTGCAGCCAGTGATATATGAATAGATTTGTATGGAGAGTCACAAAATGGAGAGCAAATCAGAATCATGTGTAAAAAACAGGGAGAATAAGGTTTATAGTTTTGGGAAATGAGTCTGTCTCTTGTATACGGCGTCATGGTTTGAGATGTTTAAATTGGCCCAGTTATAGCGTGTAAGCGGTCAAGAAAAACTAATCTGGTTTTAACGGCCACTTTATTCTTGTGCAAAACTTAATCCCTGTCCTGGAAATTGGCCTGAATATTAACAGAGGAAGCCAAGGGGAGTTTACATTGTGATTTGCGTGCTGGCCCTCAATAGCAGCACAATTGGCTTATGCTCCAGACAGAATGTGCCAAGGGTATCCTCTGCAGAAAAAATCTGCTTCATCACCACTGGAAAAGACAAAAAAAGAAAAAGAGAATAAAACTTGTTTTGAAACTCCTTAAGCAATGTGTTGAGTTTCCCGAGTTTCTTTATGATCTCCAATGACATTTTGAGAAGAGGGAAAGAACTCTCTGTTCGAGTTCATTAATAACAATCTAAAAGACAAAGTGAAGGCAGATAATTTGGAGTTATTCCTTCTAAAGGTCAAGTGGATCTCATGCAATTACTGAGTGATGGGCAAAATCTAGAATGTGCTGAAATCCAATGAAGGAAAAGGACGTGAAAAGAAGTGCGGATATCCATTGTACTTGTAGCTGGTTATTTAGTGAAGCTTCACAGGATTCAGAACAGCTAGTTTACACCCACATCTTTGCCAACCTTTAATTTCATAGTCATATGTAAATACTTTTCTGGTGCATATGTATCGGAGTGTGGACACTTTGAATACTGCATCAAAGTACCTGCTACTATTTGATATCTGTAAAACTGGGTCTTAAAGACCACAAACATTGAAATTCAGTGTTTTGCTCAGTGGTATTCAGCACAACTGAAAACAGTTGTTTACTTACAGTGTAAGCACATTGTTTCATACCAAATATAAACTGTAAAATAACACTATACACTGTATACTTTGCACAGAGGAAGTAATCATCTGCATTGACTTTTGACCATCATTCTCAGCTGATCCATACTCAAATTTTTAAAACAAAATCTATCACAATAGATATGTTGTCTTTAAATTTTGTACACATTCATAGCTCCCAGAGGATAGTAATCCCTGACCTTTCATCTAGTTCCAGGCTGACATTTGTGTTTTTGAGTGAAATGTCTTGACAACTATTGGGCGGGGTACCATGACATTTAAGAGGTGTTGATGAGTAACTAAACCCCAGAGGATTATTTGTAATTACTTTAGAGATGCCATGACTTTTCAGTTAGTAGGTTATGATCTTCTGTACCTATATACTCAGTCTTACAGGACACCAGTATGGATAACCACTGCCTGTCTTTTTATATTCCTTTGAGTGTGCTACATCTGGGGAACACAAGGTACTGCTCATCACCTGACTATTATTATCTCCCTGTGGTGAATCATGGTGGTGGCAGCATCGTACAGTACTGTACTTCCCAGTGTTAGGGGCCAGGGAGACTGGTCAGATGTGCAGACAACCTGAGACTGGGACAATCAAAATTGTATGTCTCTGCAGACCCGGACATGTCCCAGATCTCGTCTTGCGAGAAACATGGACTGCTTTATGGCACTACGACACAGACATAATCTGAGGGTTAGCTGTGAGTTTTTAAGACAGTGAAAATATGCACTCCAAGTATCCAAACTGAGGTCCTGAAGCTGCAGCCTCTGGTACTGCAGAGAGACGCTACTCAACAATCACTCATCTTTACAAGACAATTCTGGAGTTAGTTTGGGCCTGATTTGTCTTAATCTATCACATGACAGTATGTAGCATAATTTAAGGAGCCCATTAATGAAAATGCAACTGGAATTTACTTTGTTACTGCTCACATACTGTATGTGGCACCCACAGTCACTGATGCAAGCTGACCTATTACAGTGTTTTGTGTCACTGGTTCCCAGTTTTGGACTGGACACATTCTCAAAGTTTAATGGTCTAATTCTGCAATTCAGTATCACATAGTTTCTGTGTGTTTTTTAAACGTATTCTCAGGAATAGTTCTGTTATATAAATTATGTTTTTGTAAACAAATCTGCAAATTTGCTTTCCAGTGTCTTTGAGTTGCAGGAATCCACATAGACGGTAGTTTGGCCAATTATGATCTGTATCTACTTGTGAAAAACCTTTAAGCAGTCCCTTGCTTTTATCATATAAGTGCCAGAGTCTCTTATGTTTGAGTCTGTCTGTGGCTCTCTATCTTTTTCTCTCTCATTATCCACCATCCAGCAGGAACACTGACATCAGAGCACAGAGAACTTTTACCAGTCATCCAGCACCATGGGACTCTGTGTTATGTTACAAATTGTGACACCTCCAGCATAGATGTAACAGGAAGTCACAGCAAGTCAGTGTCCCTGCAATAAAAGTAGAACTGTTACTAAATCAATGTGCTATTAGTAAGGAGCAGTTCTCTGTGACCTTCTTGGAGGCTCACATTGTACTTCCCTCATCAGTAGATTGGAACTTATACAGCCTGAAACATGGCTTCTATTCAAGTAATAAAATGCAACTCACACTCACCAAGTATGAATTCCTAATAAAAGTCCCTTAACACTCTTCCTGACGTGCTGTCTCAAGTATTCTTCGATCGCTTCCCAGATACAGTCTGAGAAACTTTCTCCATCAGCAGGGTGGTAATGAACTGTCGCCATCAACACTGTTACTGGCATGCTGTCACATCCCATCTTCTTCTCTTTGTACTACCATGGAGCAAACTAGTGCAAGTGTTCTTGCAGGTATTTGCAGGATGTTGTCCCAGGAACAATAACTGGATAATGGAAAGAAGGAAAAACCTCAGTTTGAAGGTGACATTCACCAGTCTAATGCTGTAACTACCATCTACGTGTTAATGTGTCAAAAATAATTATCTCAGACAGTACAGTAGCAGCAGCAGCAGCAGCAGCAGCAGCAGTGTTGCCTCTTTTTCTTATTATCTGCTAAGAAAATTCAGAGACCGAATTTACCAACACTGCCAACAACAAATTACATTCATACACAACCACTTTGCATTTGTAAATGTCTTTGTGAAGAAAATGCAAATGAATAGAATGACAAGGAAATAACTACATTGAATGAATTGAGTAAATGAGTATTTTATTGAGCCATGGTTGTATTGCAGCAACAAACACTGTTTTTCATTAAGAATTTAATGACTGACCACTTTTACAGCCGTTATAGATGACAACCTCAGGTTAGCCTTACAGAAGCTATACCTTTGATTTTAGTTAATTAGTACAAAACAAGCAAATCAGAGTTTATATTTTGGCCACATGATTGAAGTACATGAATAAAAAAGACCTCTCCTTACATCTCCTGATGATTTGTCACCAAAGTTGGTACTACTTTTTGAATGAGTTATAAATATGTAAATGTTTTTCATTTTTCAAGTAGCCAACACCAGATAAAGGTTCCGTAACCTCCACAGCTCTTTATTTATGCAGCTCCTGTTTGATAAATGCTAATTGCTGATAGAGATATAGCTACTCTATTTATTATGTATAAACAAAGTTTGGCAAAGAAGAACTCCAGCGCGTCTCTGGTGAGTAGGGCAAAGCAGAGAGAGAAGGCTTCTCTAACCCACAATATGTTTTGGCCCTTTGGGACGTAACTGTCTTCTGTGCAGATTGTAAGTCATGGAAGCATTTTGGGCCAGAATGAATAAGTAATGGAACACAGAGTAAAGCAAGAACAAGCTGGCTAAATATTTCATCCCTCCAGCCCTGTGCTGTGACCTAAAATTTGGGCTGCAACAACAGACTAGCGGCAATTCTAAAATATCATTAAAATGAATGAAATTGTTCCCACTAGAGTGAAAATTGTTCCCACTTTAGTTTGGTGAGGTGCAAGGCTGTGAGGAGAGTTTTTAATGGAGCAAACAAAAAAATATTGCTCACTTTGAGTCTTAAATATGAGGGAAAGCCCCCCTTCCTGAGGCTGAGACTCACCTGTGGATGTGCAACCTGCAATCAACTTTTTTCTCAGTTTGTTTGAGTCTTTGTGACTTTAAGTGGCCTGATTATATGTTCCTCATTTCCCACATATTCACATTATGATCTCTGGCATACACTGTATTGTCTTATTTTATACTCCCAGACTTTATACAGCCTGAAGCCCACCTTTACACCCTTCTTGTTGTATAGCAAAATGAAACACATGCTTCATTTCAGTGGTCCATATTTCACAGCCTACCACTGACACCTTAAAATAATTTACTGTCACTCCACCGTGAAGTTTCTGCTGCCTAGTTTGATGCTTGAGAAATGTGTCTTGCACAGTGTAGACATCAGTAACCTCCTTCGGTACACCCACAGAGTCTTCAGCATCACATTCACCCTTTCAGCAGCAATCAGTATTCTGCATATGACAGCAATAAGCATGCCAGGACATTTCTAATGTTGTCTTTGGTGTGGCACGTGGAGTCATTTTATGTGTAAAATGGGCCAGGATACTGGAGTTGTATAAGTGGGCTGATTGACATATACAGGTAGATATAGAGGCTTATTCAGAGTCTGAGAATGGGCAATCAAGATGAGGAAATGAAAGTGGAGTAATGGCAACAAATGTGAGAGAGGAGATGCTGGGCAGGTTAAGACTGCAAAACTGAATCTGCACTGCAGGAATAATAAATTGTGTTGCTATGCAACTACAGTGCATCTGTCAAAAAAGATATTGGCTTAAAAAAGGGCTGAAAACAAGAGACGATGAGCGCCCATACAGTCGTCATCAGATGTATGTGAAAGAACTGAGACATGTTTCATGTGGAGAACAGAGGACAGAGTTTTAGGTGTGTATGTCGACAAAGTGACAGCTGAGTCTTCAAACAGGACCCTGACTGCAAAATGATGACATACCCAGAGGAAAGAGGATTTTCAGCACTTTGAGCTTTGTTATCAAAGTCAAATAGGCTGACAACATGTGATTGAAGTCTTCTTATTGGTTGTGGATGCCTCATCTGTTAGCAGCTGCTGACCAGTCACAGAAGACATGAAGAGAGGATAATAGAAATTTGAAAAAAGATCAAAAGATGATGTGCTTGAAGAGAAATTTGTGCAGGTCTTTCTGAAAATAATCTGATTATCTTCATCTTTCTCACTCACTGCCACGTGTACAGGAAACTGCTTTGTAGGAAACAACAGGATCAGCAACAAGAATGTTGTTGTTAGAGGATTAAAGTTTTAAAGCTCCCATGAAAATATACCACAGCAGCAGTTTGGTTAATCTAAATGTTGTCATTTTGTTTTGTTGCTTTATGGCTGTAATATCTATTAATGCCCATAATGCTCATTAAGTTTATGTGTAAGGGCTGTGGTTTAGCAGTGCACAATTAAAAATGTAAATATGGATGAATTCTTCTTTCATCTGGGACAAATCACTTCATCACTGAGCGAGCATTTTTTTGAGGTTTAAGTCTAACTGTAGATTCAGTTTGTGTTGTGTTAGTTAAGGATGATCAAATTTAATGTTTGAAAACTTGTTTTAATAATTCCTCCAGTGTTTTTAGAATATAATTTATTAAAGGCAGTGTCTCAACGGGTCCTGGATACCTCGACCAAGCGCAGGAAAATAAAACCGTTGACGATGCGTGACAGTGACTGGAGGTTTTTTTGTTTTCGGCAGCAGAGAGCGTCATGATGTTTATTCATGCCTCCTGCGCAGGGACCATTGTGTGCAGGTCGCCCCTCTCCCTGGCAAATATGAGACGCCTCAAAAATTGGCAGTACAAGGAGGAGGATTTGATTCACAACCCTCATTAATAGTCGAAAGCAGTAGCTCTATCTAATTATGAAGCTCATCCATCAACGGTAACAAGAGCTGTCATCGATATTTAGTTGGGCATAAAAGTCGGCACGCTCTGCTTTATATGCTATGCAAGACGCCACAAAGAATTTGCAAGTTCCCAATCTTGACACTAATGGCTTTCCATAATTTAATGAATGATGAATTAAACCGAGGTGGGAACCTTGGTGAACTGGAGGAGCGAGCTGGGAGACACAAACAAAAGTCAGTGCCTGTAATTTACTTGAGAAACTCTTGACCTATGCAAGGGAAGTAGGGAGGGAAGGAGGCGGCGCAGTGTCACCTCACCACCTCTGGTTGAGCTGAGCGGGGACTTCGGGTGTTAATGTGTTTTTCCGTGGCGAGCTGTCATTAGAATGCAAAGGCCAGCTCTGCGTCTTGCTAATTAACACCTTTTAATTATAATGAGTTGACTGATCAGCCATGCATATTATGAGGAAGTGAGGAGATGATGGATAACAGTTGATGTTATCAGTTATTGCTTCAATGCAGATAATCAAATAATAATGATTATGACTTCGACGTGCAGCACAAAGGAGGAATCATTCAGGATGATGGGATTGATCCTCTCGCTGAAACCGGGGTCATTAGTTCCAAGAGCTCCTCTTTAACTGTGTTTCCAGCCACATGTTCATTTGTGCTTGTTGTGAACAGAAACTAAGGTTTGTGCCTCTGTGAGCTTTGTTCTGTGGGTGGTGAGATAATAAACACCGCCAACACGTGCACATTCAAATTCCTCCTCACAGGGCTGCAATTTTTTCCTCTAATGAAGCCATTATTTTGCCTGTATCAAATTTGGTAGTGTGAGGTTAATGGCTTCATTAGGCAACAAATCGCCACCCAGGGCCTGGGTAACGCACTTTGCCTGCTCTGTCTTGGCTATATTTCATCGTTTGCCTCCTATGAAAGTATTAAATTAAAGGGAAACAGATTAGCCCAGGCTAAGAACATGGAGTGCTTCTTCTGCAGAATGAAGCTCAAAACAACAACTGGATCTGTACCGACAATTTAGCAGCCAATCAGGCAGGGTGCCAGCATCGATATGTATCTGACACCAGAGAGATAGACATGATGATGATGATGGTCCTCCAGCCCGGCCTGTCCAACAAGTCCACCAACCTTAACGACCATATGTTATTTGTTTTAACCCATAGGAGCGTCTCTTGAAATAATCTGGATGTTCATCTACTTGTTTATAATAACAACATATGGTTAGCACACTATATATGCAAACATACTGCATTTTCTTCTCGTGCTGGTACACTGTTTGGGTGCATCCCTCATGAATGAATAAAGATGGTCTGATTGGCAAACAGGATTTTCAAACTGACAAGCATTAGAAAGCACAGAGCAAGTGCGAACAAAAGCCTCAATGCTTGCATGCAAAAGTCAGAGGAGTAGTTTGACGCAAGGTCATTGATCAAATCAAAGTGGGCCATGTCTGGGAAATTGTTGAGACGAGAGAATGTTTGTGCTTTGTATAAGGCCTTGCTTTCTGTGGCCATGACAAGACTAACTCAGACAACAATCAGGGAAACTTTTTAAAACTAAAGAACCTCTCACCAAAGATACAAACATTCCTCCAATGTTATCTACCCCCCTGCCCCCTCTCACTTCTTGACTAAATTAGATAATAGTGTTGTGGAGTTGAAGAGACAGACAGAATCACTGAAGAGCTGAAGCAGCCACAATGGCACTCAGTAACAGTGCATAACTCTGCTAAGGACAAACAGTTCTGTATGTCTGTCTATCAAACATTATTTTCTGAGACTATTATGAAAATGTTGAAAAATGCCCTGTTTTGCAATAAGGACAGTGATAAGAAAAAAAACAACAACCTGGATTTGTCCCTTAAATTGAATCTACATCAAAATATAATGAGTTCTTTGCTGATGATGACAAACAACCAAACCAACAGACAAACACAGGTGAAAACATCACATCCTTGGTAAAAATGTGCAGTTATGGCTGACGAGACAAAGGATGATCATGTAAATCAGTTTGCTGTTTGTTTGTATTGTATCACGAGGGAGGGCACAGTGAAAGAACACGACCTCAAACTTTGTCACCACAGTGTTTTTGTAGACGTACAGGAACAACCGGACCCAGACAGAGACTTATTAAACTACCCAAGACAAGACAGGCGTGCCAGCTGAAGCCAGTGAAAGTTCTGGCTAAAAATCTAGGTGCTGTCTTGGAAAGAATTGCATCATCTAGAGAAATTGGACTGGCAGTTCAAACTGTCCATGTCCCCAGTGTCTACATGAAGGTGATGCTAAGGGCTTGTCTGCTACAGAAGGGCTAAATAAATACCTGCAGAGTCTGTGGATGTGGCACCAGCCATGAAATGGCAGAGATGTTCGGCAAGAAAAGAAAAGAAACGTGTGAATGCAAGAGTGTCACATGGAAAGTGACTGGTCCCTGGCACAAACAAAGCAGATGGCTGACTATAAAGTTGAGTGTTTCTCGGGCACTAGGGCTCACTTTGGCGTAGAGGATCAACTCAAATAAACTTTTTGTAGCTCTTTGCAGTGCATGTTCAACTCTCTGAACATCAGGTGTAAGTTGTATGCATAGTATTCAACCATATAACCCATCAAACACACACTACATAGACCTGTAACCTGCCAAGTACAGTGCTGTTAAACCAGGATTGCTGCAGCTAGAGTGAGTGCAGCCCTGAAACACGTTTAAAAACACACTCACTGATGTGATGCTCTGACCCTTTTATACCTGGGGATGACACACATACTCCCTCTGCAGCTTGTGTGTGCTCTGTAACTAACAACATTGCTCCATGCAGTTGTGTGTGCCCCAGGCCACACTCAGGTGGCAGTGCAAACGGAGTCAAATACCTTTGTTAACAGGTTTACCTACATTCCTGCCCTTATTCTTGCTACTACTACTTTAGTGTAACAGTGTAATATAATGCTATTAGTAACTGCAGTTGTTAAGGATCAATCAACCGCTGTCATCCAACTTAACCAACATCCAACTTAACCCTACCATTAACAGGTGAACTGTGGGCCAGGACGGACTCACCCATTTGCCATCTCTTCAAATAAAAAAAGTCTGCCTCAGTTGGTCATTGATTGTATTGGTAAGCTAAAGTAAATGAGACTTGACCCTCATGATTTCACCCTCAAAGAAGAAAGATGAGCGACAAACACAGCTATCTTCTTGTTTCGACTAAGTAGACAAACAGGGGGATTGCAACAAAATAAAAGACATGGAGAGAAAAGGGATAATACGTGAACCCAGGATATAAAAAGAAAATAGGATGAAGAATGTGGTAACAAATAAAATAAAAAAGAAACAAATAAACAAAGACCACAAGATGGGAGTAAGGGCGATGAGAGGGACAAGATAGTGAGGGAGCAATGCCACCAAGAAGAGAGAAAACATCCATGTAAGGAGAGAGAAGGATTTAGCACAGATCCAGAGGTGAGCCCTGCTCATATTACAGTGGATTAACTGAGCCACCATGGTATAAATAGGGTTAGTGCAATGACTCAGTGTGTGTGTGTGTGTGTGTGTGTGTGTTTGTGTGTGTGTGTGTGTGTAGGAATGCCAGTTGTACCTCTTTCACCACCAGGGCCAACAACAGCCACAAGGGCACAGAGACTGAGGTGAATTACAATAAATGTAAGAAGAGAAAAGGGGAGCTCGGCACAAATCAATAGCCAGGATAAGTAGCATAATAACCTTTGACAATGTGTGTGTTTAAAAATAATATTTATTCATTATAAATGCAGAAAAACCCCAGGCTAACTTGAATTGACCTCTTATTTTTTCAATAGCTAGAAATGCTCCTGCTGAACAGGATGATAAATCTCGGCGGTCCGTCATCATGAGTGACTACTTTCACACTGCCCTCTTATCTGCTGTTAAGATACAAATATTGATTAGTGCAGCTTTAAGGCTTAGGGATCCTGAATATTTAATGTTTCTACAGTCCATTATACGTGCCTTTCATACTGAGGCTTACAGTCTCAGTATTCAGATCATTTACTATAAGTAAAAGTATAACAGTACGGTAAATGGAAAATGTCCTGCCATCAAAAGATGATGAATTACACAAGTGTGGGATTAAAAGTGAAAATTCTCAGTGCTCAGATTGGCCTCTCTTACTGGAGCTACTCCCAGTTGACATTGGAGGAGGGTGGCGTACACCCTGGACTGTCCATCACAGGGCTGACAGACAACCATTCACATCAATAGGCAATCTGAAGTCACAAATGAGCCTGTATCGTGAGGGGAAGCTACAGGAAAAGCACAGCTCTGGCCTTTATGTCAGACTGTTACATGTGCATTTTCATTTGTAAGCAGCTTTTAAGAATGAAATGGAGCTGTTTTGCAACTATGACAAGCACTTGGATGTTATAATGTACAGTAGTGGAAAGAAGTTTTCGCATATCCCATGCATTTGTGAATTATGGCATTAAGAAATACTCTTAACTTTTCAAGTGTAATTATTTTTAGTACAGTCACAGCCAAAATACTAAACAAATATTTAAAAAGCCATTAAAAACTTAAAATTGTTTTTGTTGTCATTTGTTGACTTTGATACAGACAGTGTTGAGAACTGACATATTGAAACTGTCAAGAGTTTAGTTCTGTTAGTTTTTCTTTTAAACAATAAACAAAAAAAATATCATTTGTATTTGTCTGTGTCTGTCTAATGCAGCCACGCGTTTTGAAACACAAAAAAGGTTTTTTACCACAAATACTCATGATAATATTTGTGGTTGTGTGAAATTTTACAGGTGTCCAAAAACTTTTTTTTCCACCACTGTATGTCAGAATAGGTTGTTTTATACATGAACAGGTGTCAAACAATTGGTCTGGAGCAAAAAGTAAAAGATAAAAATCACCCTAAAATTCTTATAAAACCAGAAAATGTAAATATCATTCAGTGATGGATAAAGGGTACATCAGTGCCCTGAGCTCCTCTCTGCCACTGCTTGCCACAGGCATTATGTTGTTTGCGGTCTCTGCACATTCTTTATGAGATGCTAGGTGTCAGGTCAGAGCAGCATGCGATCATTTCACAGTGCTTTAAAAACAATTGTGATGCACTCTTTGAAATATGGACATGAGCCTGTGATATGTCTCTGTGTAATTATGTGGCCATGCTCTCAAAATAGTCGGTTTGGCAGCTGCCGTCTTATACAGCCTCAATGTTTATTTCATGCCTGTGTGTGTGTGTTTTGACTCATTCCATTCCAGGTGAGTCTGTGACAATCGCTGTCACTATAATGGAGTTGGCAGGGGGTGGGAGGGCGTCTGGCTATAAAAATGATAATCGGAATGACAGACAGGGGCCACGTTGAGCAAATAACTGTAAAGCTTGTGTGGGCTGAGTCAAGTGCCAAACAGCTGCCTCAAGAGTCCAGCTTTCTGGAGGCTTTGATCTTATCTTAAATGGAAGGATGCTTGAAAATTGGGAATGGGAGAAAAAAAATAAATTCTGGTCCTCAATCAGGCCAGCACACGCTCTTCAGTCAACAAAGCAGTTTTTTTTTTTTTTTTGCCATCAAAAAACTGCATCTGTTAGATCTGTTATCACAGAACAATGTCACAGCTTTCACTGAATGCTGGATTAGGAGAAAAGTGAAAATTTGCTGTTTTCCCTGGTAGCACTTCACAAATCTGTCACCAGTAGTTTACAAAATTGCTTAATTTTGTGTAGTTACATCAAAAGGAACAACAGTTGAATAGAATGAGCCTTTTTTTTGTACCAGCTTCAGGTGGTGGATTACAGGCAGATTATCTATCTACTGTATCTGAATACACAAAATACACTCTATTTCAAAAACCAAATTCCTTTTCCTGACTGTGAAATATGACATTCTTTCATTTGAATCCTGTTCTCACGGCACTATTCACCTGAAATATCAAATTAATCTTGTAACCCCGACGTCCATTTCTGCTTTTAGAGGATTTATAAAAACCTGTTGGTTACACAAAAGAGCGACAGTAGATTGGTGGTGTTCTCTGAACAAGTGATGGCACAACCTGAATGAATCCTATATTTTATTGAGAGCTGTGATACAACGTGCTCTGAGTTCATTCATTCACAAGAGACCGCTGCTGGAAAGAAAGAATGTAACTACCTCCGCTTAATGGAAATGTAACATTAAAAACAAAGATAATTTGTCCTTATTCACCACTTACACAAAGGAAGCACAGTGCTAACGGTGATAAAGTATCCAAAGAACAGCACTTTTAGCCGCAGCCTATTTCAGTAACTGGAGGCAAAACAGTGACAGATGTGGAACTAATATTAAAAATTCCCCAAAGTCCCTAAACATCACGATTAGAGAGAAGTGTGGAGGAAACTCCTGTGCCTACATTAACCAGCTTTAGGGAAGGGAATGTTTCTTTTTACATTTGGGTAATGTTCCAGCTGAAATTAGATTAGTCTTCTGTGTGTCTGATGGATAATTTCACTACATATGTTTAGAGATTAAAGATCCAAGCCCAGCTGTAGTCTAACTGACTGTTAATGACTATTTCAATACTCAACTGAAGGCCAAATCTGGGTCTTGTGACTCTTGTCTGTGTCTATACAGTCAGGCTGTATGGGCTCACATTCTCTTTGCTTCCCAAAACTGTGGGGCGTATGACAGAGGGTGGTGCACAAGATTGAATAAAACAAAAACAAAACAAAATTAATAAAACCAAAATTGATGTGTTCAATAATCAGATGTTGACAATTAAAACTCCATGCCTGATCTGTTACGGTATGCCTTTTCCAGTCTCTGTGGATGGGCGAGGGTGTAACCCTGTGACTCTAGCACTAGCAGCACAAAACAAGATGTGGTCACATGAGAGATAGAAATATGACAGGCACAGCTCCACTGAAGGAAGGCCATTATGCACTGTGTGTAAGAAAAAGCTGGCAGAAAAAGAGGCCGAGTGTGGCACCAACGTATTGTACTTCAGATGTGTGTCTAAACTGTTTGTCATGTTAAAGAAAAAGTGTATTTAAAATCCATTAGGCTGGTAGATGAGCAATGAACAGCATTCATTGTGTGGGAATCTCATTAATATCAAGGCAAAATCAATGTTATAGTTGAACTGAATCAATATTAAACTGAATTGATTGAGGTATCACATCAGTTGGGGATGTTTTAATCAATCTGGAAAATCAGTGGCAATAGCCAGTCTACATAAAATGACATGTGTATGGACAGTTTTGGCAGGGAAAACAGAAAACAGAAAGGTGATTTTCAACACTCAAAACCAAATTGTGACAAAATCACTGACACGCATTAGCCTGTATATCTATTTATGTAACAAAAAAACAATATCTAATGGGAATTTAAAAAGCATCACATCAGTCATTTTGGTATCAGTCAAATGGTATAGGCTGAAGCTGCTGAGCTTATATGTGTCTACCCCTGCATCTTCCCATTGTTATTTATGCATTCTTTGTTGGCTCCAAAGAGTTGTGAAAGAAAAAAAATGTAAGTAAATAAACAAACACTCAGAATATTTACCTTTGAAACCAATGAAATAAAGAGAGACACATAATCATAAATGGAACAGAGAACAGAGACAGAATAAGCAAAAATAAGCAGACATAATGATCAGTGTATCTGAAACATTAAACAAAACAGCTTAACAAAGGGAAATATCTATATCTATAACTATATCTATATCTATATCTATAACTATATCTATATCTATAACTATATCTATATATTGAAATTTAGTCTCTTTTTAAACTGTATGATGTTATTGCATTGTTTCAGATCCACTGGCAAATGGGTCCATAATTTCAGTGATGCACATGGCTGTGAAGTGCCTGTGAGTGTGAATGTCCCCTTCTTAAAATCCCCTCTTAAAATGTAATGCCCTTCTCTGTCCTTAAACATGCTTTGTGATTTATTTGGAAGTAAATTGCTCCATTTGTTGTAATTTATCTGAGTTGAATTCAACTAGATCATTCAACTACTTCCCTTGGTTTCCTGTTGCTTTGGTGTTGTTCAGCTGACGTACACAGTAGGATGAGGTGACACTTGTATGGTAAAGAGGTCACGACAAGAAAAGAAGTGTGAGAATCACAACTCCTATTTCAAAATGTCAATGTAGTGAAAACATGGTATAATGTGATCATCTTCAATTATCACAATGTTCAAGTTTAGTATTACTGACACAAGCCTTCTCACACGCATGCACATTTAGTTAAATGAACCATCCTATGTCAGTTCTGCTGACTTTCTGCTGAATCCATGCAGACATGGATTCTCTAAACGTTGAAGGTAGGCTACCCAGTGGATCAGACACCTGTAAAAACGGTTTACAGTCATTTATTTTTCTGATATTGTGAATGAAAAAGTCTTTCTGGGCCTGTGCTGAATTGCTGTGGTTCATGGGGGAAGAATAATGAAGTCAGATCAGAGAGGCAGACAGGCCATTTAATTCAGAATAGAAAAATGTACTCAGACAATGAATCAACTTGGAGCAATATAAAATAGACAGATTTCTTGACATAGAGAAAATAAATTGCAGTCGACCTTGAAATATGAAGAAACCAATGTGGTTTGTGGTTTTTGGCAGTTAAAGCAAAGACTTATTTACTTATTTTAATTTGCAGAAGAGAAACACATGAAAAACAAAACTGCCTCCCATTTCTTATTCTCACTGTGTAGGTATGTATAGATACATGCACTCATCATCTTTCTTGTTCCATGTTTCCTTTCACATCACTTTCCCAGACACTCCCATAGTCATGCTCATGGATACTGTAGTTTACACGCTCACACTTACACATACACACGGGCTCATTTGAATGGTACCCCTTCCCCGTAACTCCATGACCCTATCAAAGATCTCCAGCCTCATTGTGCATTGTTCAAACTGTGATATCACATCATAATTGATATTTATTCCACATTGTAACAATTTCCTCCTGACACACTCAGGTACAGTGTTTGCAGGTTAATTTGCACGAAGGTGATTTCTTTGACCACACTTGCTTTTTCATTTTTTCCTTTGCAAAGATGAAACAGACAAAACATCAATTTCCTGCCTGCTAAACTGTATAATTCCTCAGGGTTAATTTACATAGATGTCTCCAGGTAAATGATTAATGAGACCTTCAATTAACTCTAGGGCCTGATATTTTCACAGTCAGCTCTCTACATAGCCAAAGTTGTCATACTACTTTTATGATTCCTGTTCCTGGTTCACAATAATGATCTCCTATGGGGTTGGTGATATGACTGGAGACGAGAGGATACAGAGAAAAAGCTCAAATCAATGGATAATGAATACCAATCAATCACTGGTGATGAAGGTGGGAGTATGTGGCAACAGAGAGAACGCTCCTGGTCTCTGGCATCTCTTTGATTAATGCCTTGTCTGGCGGTGCGTGGTGACCGGGGCTCCCAGAATGCATTGCAGACCACTGTCTGGAGACTTAATTTTCCTCAATCCCCCAAACCCTGTCCATCCTCTCGTAGCTTTACGTGATGATGTCCCCCAGCAGACTGAGGCAGTAATGCAACCATTAATTGTGTTGCCATGGTGATTAATCAAAAAACCCTGACTGGTTTAAAGCTCATTGTGCCGTCTGAAACTATAGATTTTCAGGGGCTCTTTTTGTTGCCCCTGGTTCCACACTCTGCTTAGAGCATCTGTGCAAAACCGCATTAAAACAAGTCATTTAACTCAATAAATCCACTTCATTTCGGACACAAACCTACCGCATCATGCAAAAAGACACTGCTGTTGTGTTGTGTTTACATGTTGCATGTCTTACAGCATAGCTCCTGTAGGTGACACATTGGTTTAAGAGATGAGATGAGGTGTGAAACGACAGATGAGACAAAACTTAATTCGATCCCTGTGGGGAATTAGACCACAGCAGCAGCAGCAGCAGCAGCAGCAGCAGCAGCAGCAAATAATAGGATTCAGCAGGAAAAAGACGATGATAACGAGAACGAACAGCTGAGTGTGAATAAACCATGAAGAGAAAATAATCAAACAATATATAAATTAAATGTATGAAGCTGTCTGGCTCTACTTTAACAATGTATGCTGGTGTCTGATGAAATGTAACGAGGAGGAAGATTTAGTGGTGGGTTCACGAGGACATCATTATCTCCTGGTTCATGCGGTGTAAAAACACAAATCATTCCGGTAAAATTATGGTTTTTATGAAATCCAAGTATTTATGGTGGTCAGCAGCCATTCAGTGTATTTACATCCTGTAATTACCTCTCCATACAGTAGTTTATTGGGTTTAGTTGCCTTCGTGTGCTGTAGGGATTCACAGGAACATCAGAGTTTGTCAGCCCCTGTGTTTACTGCTCACTCTCCTACAGCGCTGTATTAAGTTACTGCTAATGCAGACCCCAGAGTGCCGCTGCTGCTCGTACACACTGAAAGTGTTTTTTATTGTTAAGTAGTCACAGGAAATGCTGCACGTTTGTCACAAATGTGTCTGTGCTTGTGTTTCTTTAAACAGTGGATCTGTTTTAAATTTATTGCAGGATGTAATGGAACAAGAAGGAGCAGCCACACTGAGATGTTGGATGAAGAGATCAAGACTGCACACCTCCTCTGCAAGGTAACCTGCTGCCCTGCTGCTGTGTGGGAAACTATTCATGCTGAAAGCAGCATGAAATCTCATTGTGGTTGCAAATCTCAACAGGGCACTGTATATTTTAGTATCTGAGTATCCAGACATGAGTATTATTTTCCCTTGGAAATGTATGACTTGTACTCCACTGCACTGGAATTCTTAGTTTGTGGGCTGAATTCTCTTACAGAGAGAACGATAGAGGTGGTGTTTACAACAAACTTCATCACTGCCTCAAAAAGAGTCAAATCTCAACTTTTGTTGATTAATTGTGTATTGTGTGTTTCAGTGCAAGATTTTTAATATTAATAATATATTCATAATAATATTCAGAATAATCATTGTGATGGCTAAACGACTTGTAACAAGGAGAATGGAGGCTCTTTGCCTTCCACCTAGCGTCTCTTGGCCGAAAACCAACCTTGCAAGATCAGCGCCTCCACTGCAGTGTCCCAGCTCTTGTCTCGGCAGCACCACAACACAAACAGGCCCTGTAATCTGTAATCTCTTGTTTATGACAGATAAGACTATCGGAAAATGTATATGATATATAATGTTACCCACTGCTCCATGGATTACCTTCTCACTGGCTTCACTGAAAACAAATGCATGTGCTTGGGGTTGGGGGTGAGGAGGGTTAGCAAAACAGAGGAAAAGTGACCAGACTTGCATAGTTCCCCTTTAACTGTCTCCATGGACAGTCAGTCTGTATGTTGTTTAAGATTTATTAGTGTAACTGTAACTGCAGAACAACACAATTATATATAGATATAAAAAATACTCTTTAAAAACTTTAAGTGAGTCCTTGAACTCATGAAAACATTTGACTTGTAGTAGTAATAGTAAGTAGTAATAATTTCCTCTGAGTGAAGTTAAAGAACTGTTTCTCTGCCTACTAACTATTGACTATTGCCTAATATCTATTGGCATGTAGATATCTATAAACACAGGTTGTCCTTCTGTGTATCAGTTGGCATTTGTCTCTGTAACAATATCTGAATCTTGTAAAAAAAAAACAAAAAAAAAACACCTTATGCTATGGGGGGGGGGGTGTCTACACAATCTCTGTTCCATTTTATTCAGATAAGAGAACAAACATTTTACAAATGCCAGCCAAGCTCCACAACAGCATAATCAATAACAGCCACACTTACTGTCAAAACAAGCTCCGGGACTAATTCTGGGTCTCATGGGAAATTTTGTTCGAAGTATCTTTTGAGAAAAATTAAGTTTTAGCCTGGAGCGCTTAAAATGTGCGGAATATAAAATTATTGAAATTGTGAGCATATATCTTTGCGAGTGGTCTTTATTGCCTTTTCCTCTGCTCTTCAGAGGCCACAACAAGCAAAGCCCAGAGTAGTGGAAAATGGCTGACATCAATATGACTGTAATGTCATTTCGTGATGCATCCCAGTCGTTACTGACCCGGCAAAGAGTGGTCCTCATGCTCGCCGTAATGACGGGGATGTCAGGAAAACAAATGTTATTACACAGCAGTATTAAATATAGCAGTTATTTCTGTGACAGGAGTGGAAGAAGAGAGCAGTCAGCTGATTTCTAATATGTTTTCGGTCGAGACAGAAACACACTGCTCACTGTGTCTCTGCAGCAGCAGAGAAACATTTCACTAATGTAAAGAAACAGTTGCTTTCTTTAGATTTCACTGAAGCCGGATTCATTTTTTTTCTGCCATCATGACAGATGCGGAAAGATATGATTCTTGTTGATAGATTGAAAAGATGCTTTATGTTTTGTTTTTTTTTTGTTTTTTTTCCCAGCGTTGTGGGCCACACATGCCCATTGGCATTATTAGTTAAAGCTGCTTGGGTGGTGCATCATTGTGAGTAGTGACTGTGGAGCTGAAATAACTTGGAGGTAAAGAGATGATCTCACTGCACCATACTCTGAAGAAAGAGAAAACAAAACATAAACAAGAATGACCAGAGGAGTTTTAATTACTATGGCAAAAAGAGAATCCATCTATAACTTGTATTTACGATTGTCTTATAATGGTTCTTCAATTAAAAATAGATTTTTTTCGTTTCTGTTTTTGTGACCTATAATGAGATTTGTTGTTTTCATATGATGCGTTCTGTGCTATTAAAAAGAAGAATAATAAATAGTCAACACAACTGGGACTGAAGTATATGCTGAGATACATGATGAGAAGATGATTTAGGCTTATTATTATTATCACTGCTATAGACAGAGGTATGAAGAGAATGCATCCTGTAATGTGAACACTGTACTTGTTTGTTTGCACCGAGGTGGATGCAAATGAACAGAGAATCTGTACAAAGTGTTACTCAATAAATTCGCTGAGAGGACAGTGGAGCATGTGTATAGACATTATTGACACGGTTTCACAGTGGATAGCATTGCACACACAGCAATGCAGCAGAACAGCGTGGGTGGGGTGAGGCGGGGTGGGATGAAGGGCTCCTCCAAAGGATGTAATGAGACAGCTAGGGATCGTTGAGTGAAGTCAGTGGACCGCTGTGGTCTGTATCTTGTAATCATTTCATCATATGCAGCAAAGACTCTGGTGTATTATTGCACCCTTCTCCTGGACGGATTTCATCTTCAGCCATAAATTGATAATACACTGCCTACTGTATATATTCAGATTCAGCTTCACTGTAACTTTTGTGCTGTTTAAAATCAGCCGAGTTTAGTTAAGTTTGCAGGAAGAAGAAAAAACATCTCTTATGTGAAGAGAACTTTGCCTCATCTCACTTGAGTAAAAACTGTTATCTGGTTAAGACACGAGAAGTCAGTTTAGTCAGCTTTTTTTTTTACTTTCTACTACGAGTTTTTCCTCATTTAAAGCAGAACCACCACAGCCATTCATTATGTGTGGTGCTTCTGCTGCCTTTTGAGAACTGTTTCAAAATGAACTAATAAAATGGACATCATCTCTCAGAGAGCACTGAAGGATTTAGGCTACTGAGGAGAATTGGCTGACAGTTTCTCCTACTTCAATTCATTGTCCATCAGTGCTGCTGGAGACGACTCTCTGTCGGTGTAATGATGAATTTAGCAGTGAAGGAAAAAAGTGTGTGTCAGTGTCTCAGTCAGCTCAGCACATTACCTCAATATCACTGTTGACACAGATGAAGGAGCATGTTTTTCCTCCCATGCATATATGCACCAGTCCAGATGTCCTGTAAATATGCTGGAGGCATAATATCCTTGACTGAAACAGGCATGTTGATGAAAACACATTAATGTGTACAGGCTGCAGCAGGAGGACAGGCAAGACTGTTATTGTCACAAACAAGTTCCCTGGTGTGTCCGCAGACCAGCTGGATGTCAAGGGTTTTTTTTCACCTGAAGAAGGAATAAGGACAAACCTGTCTCCAGTGTTTTGATGCTGCAGGAACCTGATGCTTTCCTGCATTTTGATTTAAAATGAATGAAAAGACTAGAAAAATAAATAAATAAATAAATAAAAATAATAATAATAATAATAATAATAATAATAATAATAATAATAATAAAACATTCTCGCTGAGTTAATTAAATACAGTAACTTGCTGCCACTGCAGAAACTGAGTCTTTAGTGCATCTATGAGCAGTGTCCTCCAAACATGGCTCCTGTGGCTCTGACTCTGTCCTGGTGCTGCACACCAAAGAGTGTGGAGTGAAGAGGAAACATATTAATCAGTGTACAGGGAGCAAGACCTTGTGTTTAAGGACAAATAAACAGACACAGAGCTTCCACTCTCCATTACCATCCACATATTAATCAATAACCTGCTCTGCACAAGACTGTGAATGAGCTCATGGGCACTGATTAAATGTTAATACAGGTATACCATGGTATGTACAGTATAAACAATTAGACACACTAACATATTGAACTGTACGGTCCATTTTTAATGTCACCTTGTCAGCACTGTGCTCTTCATGAATACATGAGTACAGTATATGACAGATATGATCTTTTTAGTGCTCTCCCATTTCCAGCATTGCACAAAGTAGATTTACTAAAACTGAACTGAAACCTTCTTCACCTTGCATTGTAGTCATGAGGTGTGTCCCAGTTGAGGGGCTGTGTCCTTCAGAGGCCGCAGGCGGTGAAGACAAAGGCGAAACCGAAATGAGGCAGTCTGGTCTACGGAGAGTTGCTGCTTTATGTCACCAGCTGTGCTCACTCATTCCACCACATTGCATCCTGAAGACTTGCAAACTTGACAACAAAAACTGTTGAAAGCTGCTAAACTCAGCTCTGTTAAACTGAGCTGAATCCCAATACAAACCTACATTTAAAAGTATAATCCTGAAGCTCTCTGTCACCAATGAATCTTAGATAGGTTAGGGCCATGAAGGACCCTCTCTGTTAGAGCAGTTGAGCTGTTGGATAAGAAGGCTGCATTTTCACATCTTTTAAATGGTGCTGCTGTTGATGCACAACTGGTTAATTGGTGACCTTTGAGGATGCCGGGAGGTGTATTTTCGTAGGTTTGCACTAGAGTGGTGCTAATCTATCCGTTTCACTGCATACGGTGCAACATCCTTCAGTTTTTAAGCTTTATTTCTGTCATTACCTGTTGTACATCACAAACAGAACAACCACAGCAGCTCTAGCTCTAGTCTGTGTGTCCATGGGTTGTTATGCTAACATTTGCTAAAAGACTGACAGAAGAACAGCTTGTCTGTAAGGGAGGGGGAGAGCATTCATTTTGCATGATAAACAAAAAGGAAATGCAACAGGACCTAAACTCTGGCAGTGGTGTTTGTCAGCAATGGAGTGAAGCAGCTGTGCAGAGGAGCAGGGGCAGTGGCTTGTGAAGAATTAAAGTGCAGTACTTGGTGCAAAATTTTGAGTGTCTTCTGTCTCTTTGTGAGTCCTAGATTGACTTCATGATGACGAGAGCAGGGCTCTGTGGAGGACAGACCATCTGCTGGTCTTCTTGTCATCGAAGGAACAGTTTTGTGACTCTGGCTGTAAGTTCAGTGCTGTTGTCAGGCTGCAGAAGGAGATGGCTTCTGACAGTCCCATGATAATGACTTCATATCTGAAGTGCCTACAATGTTTGCCCATCATACGGTCGCACATACACTTAAATCAACTGTGTAGTACACTATAGCTGTGTCCCAATTCAGCTGCTGCATCCTTTGGAGGAGATGAAGGCCGATTATGTCACAGCAGGGCTGGAGTGGGGGGTGGGGGGGTGGGGGGGGGGTTGGGCACTAATTTTCTACTGGAGAGAAGCAGCTGAATGGGAATAAATGACAATAGCAGATCTATGAACTGTTTCTCTGCCCTGGTGCTGTCAGTCTGATAATGTAGTGACCTTAAACTCACCACAGACTGGCCTTACTACACTCATTATGGAGAGACCTTAAACTCACCAAGGAGCAGAATGATGTTCTGATGGTCAACGATGCTGTTAACGCTGTTTGAGACGTGTTTACTGCTCATATGCAATTACATTTATTGTGACATTTACCAGTAGGCCACTGATGATGTTGTGGGAGATGGAGCTCAGCCCTGTAGGGTCCGGTCCAGCGTTATGACTGATGCTTCGTGCAGGATCCTGCTGCCGAGTCTCTACAAGACAAAGTTATATGGCATTGCATCATACTATTATTTAAATCATATAACATCATGTTATATGCCACAACACCTAGAGCTGCTAGTGGAGGCAGCCCAGGAACAGTGATAGCTGCATACATGATGTTTCAACCCAGTGCCATGACTGAACACCGGCCCAAAAAAAAACAAAACAAAACAAAATAAAAACCAAACAAACAAACAAACAAAAAAAAAAAACAGTGAACACCGGCACTTGTGGACCAAAAATCAGACCAGCCCTGTTACCTGTTCTAGGAGGTTGCATCACACCTATCCTTTGTGGTCTCCCGTATTGCAAGATTCTTTACATGCAATTATTGAGCCACCTTGCATGTGAGCTATCGGAACATTGAGGAGGCTCTGTGCTGTAGCCATGGTTGATTAAATCCACAAACATCCTATGAGGTTGTACTACCAAACAGTCTTAATGCTAAACTGCTGGACCACAGTGCCATGTGGACATATATGACAGATGTATTGATCTTTTCATGTAAGCAGCAGGACAGTGAACAAGTGATTCTCCCAAAATGTTGAAGTATTAGTTTAACAAGCAGACAGTCCTGACTCTGAATGAGAGGCATGTGAATTCGAGCTACACACACAAGGTCAAGTTAATCTTTATTATCCCCAAGGAGCAATTTGTTGGGCAGCCGGCAGTAAATAAATACATTAAATATAGTAATCACACACTGAGACACAGACAAGGGGTTATATGAGGCCATTTCAAAAAAAAAACAAAAAACAAAAAAAACTATGGGAACAGGAATGAATTAATGTTTAAATCAGTTGGTCCCAGTGGGAGCAGTAGACAGGCCTGTCTGAACAGATGATGGCTGTGGTCGACCAGGACTAACTGGGCCTTTTTTTCACGTATGTGTGTTTGTATGTATGTATGTATGTATTTAACTATTTATTTATGTGCTTATTTATTACTTTCATGGTGCTGGACTTGTAAAATACAGAGAGTTCCTGTGATTTTATAACATGTTCTTGAAATACCTTCCAAAATAAAAGAGGTACCAATATTAAAACCTCCCTGCTTGTGAACAACAGCCTCAGTATTTGGGTCTAAGACATTGTTATAAAACAATTTATGTTATCATGTGGTGTTTTTTACGATACAAATATTGCTATGACAAAATCCTCTTGTACCGTCATTTGTAATTTGCTAAACACAAGCTGCAGTGTGATTAAAGACATTATGATGGGAGAGCAGTTCCACTTGAGAAACCTCATGTTAGATCAGCCATAAAAATACGTTTCTTCTTTCTCACCGCGAGGCTCTGTCCTTTGGTTTCCTCATTATCAAACGCTCTCTGCTGACAACACTAACTGCAGTGCTCATCAAGCACCGGGCTGAATCTGGGTTGACTCAAAGCAGAGAGATGAAACCCCAAGTTTCCTTCAAACCTTACTCCTCTTGTTAATGCACCTCCCCATTTACGTAGGGATCACCACTCATTAATCATGATGAAACACAAATATTCCCAACAGTTTCACATCTCTCCTAAGTAATCCATCCTCATTTGTTTTCTCCCTCTTAATAAAGATACTAGTTGTTCAAAAGTAAGATTTACATCCTGACATAAAAAAAAAAGAGCTCCATAGAAGTTTTTCTCATGTTTCCAACCCTTATGTCCGTGACACAGAAAGTCAGAATGTGCAAAGCTACAAGAAGAGGCTTCAGAAGGTGAAGAAAACGAGCGAGAAAGAAAAAAGCACGGTGCATCATTAGGATTTCCTTATGCCGTCCTTGCTGCTAATTACATACAGTAAGAAACCTCTAAGGAGGACGAGGTGTTACTTCATGTCAAAAACCGTGGTGGTGGTTTTTCTCTCTCCCTCTTTGTTGATGATGTGGATAATGAGCCACCTGTCTTATTGGAGTCCTGCAATATTTCACTCAGTGTGTCATCTGCTGGAGTGCGGGGAATAAAATAGTCAGTGTGCTATGAAAGAACAAAAAGAAGTGGCAGATTCTTGGCTCAGTAACTTAACCTGTGCACAGCACATTATTATCTTTTCTGGCAAATTGTCTGCACCCTATTTTTCTAATCTCCAGACTTTCTCAGGGAGCGCAGGAGCTGAAATCTGTAATGTTTCTCCAATAATATATCATTATCATATGTAACTGCATGCTGGTGTTCCATATCCATAATTGTAAGGCTATAGAGCACAACCACTGAGAAATGTTTCAGACCTCTGGTTTCAGGCATCTGATTGGTCAATGGTATTTTCACAGCATTGTAATAGCAGATCTTCATATATTCAAATTTGGGTTACATCCACTCATCTCTTCTGCTACGTTTGTACGTGAATACTGAGATGCAGAGACGTGAGAGACGGTGGGGTCTCGCGTCTCTGATTGGCTCTTATCAGTCTCGACTACCAGTGTTGAATGCAAGATGGATTATAAATTGCAAGCATCACTGTCACAATCACAAGACGTGATTGTCTTTGTTACCAGCTGTTGTGAAGTTAAACTCTACATTTAAACACTACAACTGCCTTTTCTGGTCCTTGTTCATAGTATTTGATGCAGAGTAGACAATATGCCCAGTTTCTGGTGTAGTAGTATGGATGGAGATACAGCTTTAAAGCTGTTGTAGAGCTGTGTAGTCTTATCCTATACCATATGTGTGCAGTGACATTTAGATTGTGGCAGCACAATTTACTGTCCTAATTTTACTACTTTAGAATTATAAATTTATTACTGTGGTTAATCACAGGTGAAAACTGTAATGTGTACGTATAGTTTTAAGATTTTAAGACAGAAAAGTTTTAGTTTGTTCGACAGTTTGCTCACCAAACACCTCTGGTTGTTTTACACACAGTTTTCTCTGCCTCCCTCCCTCCCACCCTCAGAGGAGCAGCAGGGCCCGAGGAATGAAAGTGGTGGCCCCTTCTATGCAAAATGCAAATGTGAACTTTTCAGACAGACTAACTTTGATGCCCAGGTCTCCTTGGTTAGCTGAGAAAGAACAAAGGCAGCAGCTGATGTGTCTCCATGTCTGACGAGGTGCCTGTGTGTGGTTTCAGTGGGTGGTTAACAAGAGTGCTGCGGTGACTGTACCTGAAGATAACACAAAAGTGCTAATGCTAGCTCTGTGGGTCACTGCGTGGCACTTTGTGTGGACCGGTGCGCACACACAGGTGGCAAACCTTTCTGCCTTTTCTCTCCACGCAGAAATGTGCATGTCTTTTAGCTCTACGATCCAAATGTCATGTGGAGATGTGAGTGTTGCTCAGTCTGCAGTCAGTTCAAAGCTGTCATGTGGAAATAATCAGATTTATTTATTTCACAAAGAATTGTGAATAAGTTAATAGAGAGAATTATGAGTCTCACACTTTGAGTTTTCAGCCAAGTTTAGCTGTTCAATCCACAGCTTTACTGTTTTGGTTCACTCTCACTGATCAGCCCCACACTACCTGCTACACACCCACCCAGTCACACAGTAATAGCCCAGCTGGTGAGCACAGTGGAGCTTTTAGATGCTCAAGAGCCAGACTTCTGACTGGATGGTAGGTATTACAGAAGCCTGCAGACAGATCTTGTTGCTGCGGGCTGATCCCTCACCTTCAAATAGGAAAAGTAAAAGCACAAGGTAAAAACATTTTAATTAATGTCTTAACAGTTCCTAATTTTTTATATTCTTTTATTTTTTCCTGTTTTATATCTCCACATTTATTTCTTACTCTTTTATAGAGTTCATTTTTATGGCACTTCTGTCACTCCATATGACATCATTTAATCAAATGACCTTTGAGGGTGTAAGGGCCAGCATAACACATGCAAACTAATACACAGCAGTAGTTTTTCTGAAGCAGTTTCCAGGTTTGTTACTCACCCTTCTCAACGAACAAACACACTTCTTTTGTTAACAAGTGGAACAATCTGCACCAACTCTCAAATCTCTCTATGACACCCCTGAATCTTAGTGTGTTGCAAGTTGATTGATTTCTTTACCAGACTGTGTTGATGCCATGGCCAATCTGTATAATAAATGATCAAAGCTCCCATTTTCAAAATGAGTTCAGTGTGTGCATCTACCAGCTGCAGCGGGTAAGGTAAAAAAAGTAACTGAATGGGCTATTTGAAAGTGCAGTGTGCGTGGCTACACTGCGCTGCTGAGAGGACAACTGGTTCCGAGGACAGTGGTGCTGATGTGGTGGTTGGACTTGGTCTTGTGGATTGAATGGATGAACTCTTCAGCAGTGCCATCGCAAACAGAGCATTCAGTTATGATTTCGTCTTGTGTTTTGTTTGTCCATCTCTAACAGTGTCTTTGTCACAGCATCTGTTTATAAGTTTTCTGCTGAGCATGCTTTCTCTCAGTGAGGAGGTGTGGAGGGTGGTGGTGATTGTCTCCAAACAAGAGCTTCACAACACTGTTGTCTTTATCAACTCAAGGTTACGCAATGTAATGTACTATGTACGTAATATGATCTCTGAGCAATGCTGTGTCTTTGGGGACGATTGGATTAGCCTCTGGGCTAGCTGGTTAACGTGCTGACTTCAGTAGCGGAAAAGATGTGATAGAGAAAAAGATATACAGTAACACTGGCACTGACATCAGTGACCTCTGGAGACAGATGTTGGTGAGAAATTTATTTAAGTTTAATACTGGTGCATCGACAGATGTGTAGTGTGCAAGCTGCACTAATGATGTAGGTGAGATTTACTGATGCCACCATGCACACTGTGACATCATAGTACCGCTCCAGATGCTCATGGATGGTGTGGTTTATATAATACAGTCTAACTCATTGTCAAACACATACACAACAACAAACACAGCCATGAGAATTCAGCATCTTTTAAGCCTTGGGAAATGTTTTATTTGTGATAGTTATGACTCAGGAGCCTAAGGAGCCAAGGGCATTGAGATTATTTATTATCTCAAAAATGCAACA
Organism: Caranx ignobilis; assembly: GCA_021432705.1. Taxonomy (NCBI): domain Eukaryota; kingdom Metazoa; phylum Chordata; class Actinopteri; order Carangiformes; family Carangidae; genus Caranx; species Caranx ignobilis. The sequence continues at coordinate 18,840,357 of MU269983.1, forward strand.
TACTTAAAATCTTGTCGGGCCAAAGTATTTGATACAGTAAAGGAGCAGCATTTGTATTTGGAAAGGCATGGCTACGGTGCATGGGGAATTATGAGAAAATCAGGAGAACACAAATAAAATCCACTTTTTTGTGTTTGGCTTCTGGTGGAGTTGCTCAGCTGCCAACAGATCAGAGTCTAGTTGTACTGGGAACCATCCAGATGTTAATGTGTGTGACTCCAAAAGAGGATATGCCTCAAAAAGCACTACTCTAAAAGAGGAAGAAGAAGAAGAAGAAGAAGAAGAAGAAGAAAAACCTTTGAAAGCTGTATTATAAAACTGACCTGGTTTCAAAGCAGATTCATTAGATGGAGTTCATTTTCATTGATTGCCACAGCTGTGTAGTGAAAGATGGCTCAATAACCAACACTGCATGCTATCATGTTTATTGCCTTGTAATGATCCATCTTCATCTCATGAGAACAGACTGTATTGTGCATTTGCATGATGGAACAATGGGTCACGCGTAGGGTGTCAGCTGCTCTTTCTCCTAAATAATGGCAATGTGATCATGAGCAGTGATGCAGTCCATGTTGCACACTTTAGATGAGCTACATGTGTCACACACTGTGTGGGTACTGGAGTGTGATGTGATCGATGAGTGTCGTTGGTACTCTTTGATGATCACACACAAGAAATATCGTCTTAGATTACCACCTCATGCTTTGCTTTTCCTTTATGATGAACATTTATCTGAGCAAACTTTAGACAGAATGCACTGCCTGAAAATTTTGAAATGAAGGTGGTGATGCAGGCTCACTGAACGTATGAGGTGGAGAGAACATTTAAACAGAAAGCCATTCAATTCATTCTATTTGTTACACTTCAACACACTTAAATACAGGATTAGATGAATGGATGGCTGATTTCTATTTATATGCATGGAGAAAGAAATATCAAAATACATAAAGACAAAGGAAGTGCCTTCGGAGATCAAATTAAAATGTAAGCACTAACAATAATTGATTGAGTAAATCAAGCTGAGATAGCTACAACTTGGTGCTTCCCTTGACTTCAAGTTATTAAACAAGGGAATCTAATGCAATGTAATAAAAACAAACATTCAATAACCAAAGAACAATGAAATACTTATCAGATAACTGCTAAAATGTCAACCAAATGAAATAACAAACCATTTGATTGTTCATTCTTTACTTAGCAGGGTGGGGGTGAAGTAGTGCAAAGGGCGGCACAGGTGTCTTTGTTAGTTTTGGACTGATGCAGCTGTTATATTTCCATCCAGTGGCCATCTTGTTTAAATAGAAAGCACCCATGTATGCACCCATGGTTGTCTTGAAATGAGGTGGTGTCAAGTGCATTATTACTACCACATGTCTTTTAAACTGAGTGCTCCGAAGATGTGCTTCAGAAGGTTGGAGCAATCTCTGTGACCTGTTATATGGTATAAACAGTGTTCTTCATTCATTCCCCATGCAAAAGGTACATACCTGAACATACATGTAATCCACAAGCACATGCACTATGGGTTCTTTTATACAGCTCACATTGGTTCTGTTTGTTCTGACAGAGGTTTGGAGGGAAAGAGCATAGCTTTGGGTAACATAACTTCCTGGCTGTGGTTCAGAGGATGATAGGTGATTTCAGGTAAGGCAGGGAGCACTGCCCTTCACAAGAAGTATTAACGCTGTGGCGATGAATTTAGGAATCCTCTAATACTGCCCAATGGGACCATTACAACTGCTTGTATTAGTTATTATTCCCTATTTAGGTCAGATTAGAAAATACATTAATTAGTATTCATCTTACTCATAATAGACAGTGTTTTCCCTCGAGATTCTCAATACGCAATGATGCAGCAACTGTAGGAGAGCAATTCAATTTATTTCAATTGTCATTAGAGTGATTATGACCGACTACACATCCGCTGCAGATCAGGATTTGTCAGGATTTGTTGTTATATTGTAGGCAGCTCTTTGTTCATTGTGCATTAGTCAATAATTAGTAAGTTAGTAGCTTATGGTGACTTGGAAAAGGCCCAACTGAACTGGAAACATATAATGAAGCACAAACCAGATGCTTCTGATGACAACGATAAAAACAGTGTTTTTAATGTATTGTCAGTGAACCATGGAGCACTGTCTGTGCAGGATTATTTCACATTTCAACTTGTCTACAGAAAAAGCACAGTATTAATGAAGACATCAAGTAACTCTGTTCTATTCGCATTGAATAGGACAGCAGTGAGACATCTACAACCAAATCTATAACTAATGCTGACTAATGCTCCACATGTGACACGTGAGGTATACTTAAGAAAAAAAAAAAGAACACCTGAGTGCGTTGACCCTCAGGTCCCACGATGCAATTAAATTAATGTGATGAAAATTACAAAGTAGTGAAGCAGTATGAGGATTTCTGCAGTGCAATTAGTGTATATTTCTGATTATTAATTTGCAGTATGGCAGTGGGAAACAGCCCTTGTTCACTCTCTTTAAATGTCTGTCAAAGTGAGTCATTTTAAAACTTGGCTGGCTGAGCTTGTTAGATATCTGCACCTTTGTCATGGATCAAACAGCTTCTAAATCCTCCTATTCCCTCAGCTGCCTCAGTCACTTCTTCGCTGGAGCCATTGTTTTCTGTTCCTCTTTGAGTTTTTGTCACCACCATTTCTGCCTCCCCCAAGGTTACTGCAGCCTTTTCAATCTCAGTGTACCCCCACTGGTACACTGTGCAAAAACACAAACAATAGAGATTAGCATTCAGCAGTTTTGCACATACATTTGACTTTTTATTGTGAGTACAAAGCTGCCTTTAAGCCACAGTGCCCCCAAAAATATATGCTATAAATACAGGATTCTAGTTTCACTAGAGTGTTCTGATCCTGGGGGGGGGGGGGGGGGGGGGGGGGGGGGGGGGGGGGGGGGGGGGGGGGCATCACACACACACTGCATTAATGGATGCTTTTTGTCCAAGCAAGCCATAATGACTGCTATCTATAGTCCCAATGTTGGAAGAGATATACATCATCAAAAACCATAAGTGTGTCTCATTTGTGCCACAGTGCATGTGTTTCTTTTTAATATGAACTAAGACATCAGCAAAAGCTGGCATGGAGTGTCTAGAATAATTTCTAAATGTGGGAAGAGACTCAGCAGCGACTCTGCTGTTCTGACTTCACTAGGGAACCAATGCAATCACTGCAGGGCCAGAGCAGAGAAGACATGGATGACCACAGGGTCCTTAGGCTGACCAGTTGTCCAGAGAGTCTTCACAGCTTTGATTAGCTGGAGAGGTCTGCTGGCTTTGTTGAGGAGGGAGATATAGTTGGTTAGATGAGAGATGATAAGAAAGTGGATAAGCATGTGAAGAGTGAAGATGGGATGGATCCACCACATGTAAGTAAACTACTTATGCAGTATTTGGCTGCATTCTTTGCAGATGATGAAGTACTGTTGGGGCAGTGTGTGGTTCATTGTGATGTGGTCAAGATTTGTGTCAGCACCTTCAACTCTGTGGCCAAGTTTGTTGCCAGAAAATGGTGGATCACTACCTCAGCTCTCTGCCCAAGGTGCAGTGTCACCTCTACGTTGAACGCTGTTCTGTACCATTGTGGGGAAGAGGGAACTAAATGCTGGAAGGGAAAACTTTCGATTTATCAGTCAATCTTTATTCCAACCCTCTAGTCTGCTCCTGAGCTTCAGGGCAGAGACACAAGAATCAAGGAATTAGTGGCTGAGATAAGTTTCCTCTACAGGGTGGCTGAGTTTACCCGTAGAAATAGAGTGAGAAACACACAAAGCCAAAGAGAGCTCACAGTAGAGCTTCTTGCTTCTTTGTTTCAAAAAGCCATTGCTGAGATCGATCAGGTGATTGATCAGGGTGTCTTCTTGACCCCTTCCATTGAAGGTTTTTTTGGGTATATCCAACTGAAAGGAGACCCCGGGGTAGAGCTAAATCACACTGGGAAGACATATCTCATCTGGCTTGCTTACATCTCGAGATGCCCCAGGCTTGTTGCAGGGATAGGGGACTACTTTCTATCTGACTTACCACTGTGATCCTGCCCTGAACAAGCACAAGTGAGCAGGGCTGGAATGGGACTCATTTTCAGCCCTGGAGTTTCACGCCTCAGACATTTTGGGGGGCACTCATGCAAAACCGGCTGCAGAAACAAACTGGTTGTGTGTGTTTGGGGGGGGGGGGCTGTTTCTCCGTCCTGGTGCTGTCAGTCACACAGTAGTGTTGACCCAATACCAACATATTTTGGTATACTTTTTGATACTTTTCCTAATAAAGGGGGAACACAAAAAAAGACTTCCGTGACCCCCCCCCCCCCCCCCCCCCCCCCCCCCCCCCCCCCCACACACACACACACACACACACACACACACACATTACCTGCCACTGAGAATAAAAAAGGAATGAACTGCAATTTTATGTAACAAAGAAAGTATTGTATTATTATTATTTATGTACATAATGTACATAGTAGAAACCCTGCTAACAGCTCTCTGATCCTCCCAGGACACACAAATGACAAACTGAAGATGAGACTGTGCTTAAAGTGTTCCCAGCTTGATACAAACTGATTTATAGTTGTGAATATTAGACCGTGACGACAGCAACAGAGAGAAATAGTTTGATTAGACGCTGGATAACTTGATGTCTATGCAGAAGATGCACAAGATGCTCATTGAAACAGCCTATCATATCCCTGGACCTACTAGTGACAGGCACACAGCCAATCATTCAACAGCTGTGCAGTTTGGTACCATCACCATGTGTGTTTATTGACAACAGAACAGCATGAAGGGAGAACATGAGCGCTCAGGTAGAGAAGACTGTAAAAAAAAGAAAAAAAAAGACATGTTAGCTCATGGTGTTTAACTTATGGGTTATAATAACCTCAGTTTAAAGTTATCTATGGGCCGGGCCAACCCGACCAATCCAACCAGACGTGCTGGTTTGGCTCGTGGCAAACATATATACAATACCATATATAGCCTACCTTTTTAGCACCTACCGGTATACCTGGCAAGCTTATAATGCAGTGACCTGAAATTAACCACAGAGAGACCTTACTACACTCTTTACGGAGAGACCTTAAACTTACTACGGTGCATAATGATGTTCCAATGGCCAACAATGCAACAATCATAGGCTATTATTAAATCATATAACTTTTTAATAGTCTTTTATACGTGGAGGCGGCCCAGGAACATTGGTAGCAGCATACATGATGTTTCAATGACTGGACCCCCCCCACCAAAAAAATAAACATGAACACCAGCCCTGGTGGCCCAAAAATCCCTCCCGATCCGGGCCTGCAAGTAAGTCTTCTCCAGGTTTAGGAGGTTTAGGAGGCACCTAGAGCTAAAGTTGACTGGCTAACTCATCATCTATTTAGGGTCCAGCTAATCATTAACATCCAGTCATATCCACGTCAGTGTGAAACTCTCTCACACTTCATCTGTGCCAGTGCTGCTTCCTGCATTTAAGTTTTACAGATTTTAATTTACCAAAGATTTAATGTTCATATTTGTGTCAATTAAAGGGGAATTATTTTTCCCATGACACCTGCTGCTTGCCGATAGACTTCTTTAACAGCTTCCTGAAGCAGCTGAGTCAAAAATATGCTATAGCTCCTTGTTTAAAGGGATAAAGTGATTTAGATTCAAACAAAGGGGGCACCCAGCCGGTGTATATATAATTACATGGCTTCAACATTATAGCCCACAAAAGTAGAAGAAACTACAAAACAAGACTATCAGTGGGAGGTTACAGCACATTTCATATTTTAAAGGGGAACTATGCAAGTCTGGTCGCTTTGCCACTCTTTTAATAACCCTCCTCCAGGCCATGTGCACTTGTTTTTAACAAAGCCAGTGAAAAAGCAATCCATGGAGCAGTGTATTATATTACATAACATATATGATGTTATGACGTGTATATTTGTGTAGTCTAAACTGTCATAAACAAAAGATTACGGGATACGGAGCATGTTTGTATCGCGGTGCGCAGAGATGAGAGCTGGGACACTGGGTCAGTGGCCAAGTGCTGCACTGATGTTGCAAGGCTGGTTTTCAGCAAAGAGACACTAGGTGGAAGACAGAGAGCCTCCATTCTCCCTGTAACAAGTTACAAGTCATGTATTTAATCATCACAATTAATCCAAAGCTGTTTAATTAAGGTAAAACTGTAGCATAGCTATGATAAAATCCCGCATATTTCCTCTTTAATATTATCAGTCTTTATATCAAATGCTCCAGTATGTAGAGCACGTGTACTGTACATATATAGAACTGTAGTGTCAAACATATGGGGTTGGGGATAATGTGCATAATTGTTCTTTTGACTTAGTGCAGTAATTATTTTTCTATATTCTCACACTTAATGGAGTTGCGACTGTTTAAATTTGAAAGTAGAATCATTTGTCACAGTTTTTTAACTGAGCTTTTTCAGTTAATATTTTGACCTGAAGTGTTTCTCATTGATCAGTGAGGAATGTTCAGCCCTGCTGTAAAATGAAAGACAGCATTTGATTTGTGCTTGGCTGAGGTTAGATTGACTGACTATGTGAAGTACTTGTGCAAGGACCCAGGTGCTTTTGAGGACCACTTTTCATCACACCTTTTACATGTTATATTGTTCTCAGGCAGTCAAACATTTTCAAGAGGAGAAGTCATGTCCTTGCGTCTTTCTAATACCACCAGCAGTCGGGTTAGTGTTTGAATGAAGGACACCTGGGTCCTGTTTTTTTGAGAGAATTTGGCTGTCATCACAACAAGGTATTAAAAGAATTTCTCTTCACCTTTCCTTTGAGAAGTCAGAGCATCATTCAGTTTCTTTCTGCTTCACCTCTCTCCTTATGTTGAGTCAGGATTTGTTTGTTTGCTTATTGCCGTTCAAACCATTTAAAGTCATGACACTGAATGCTGCACAGTGTGAAGTCACACTTCAGTCAAACTTTAGTAAAGTAATACAAAAGTCGACATCAATCAAAGGCATTTTAAAACTAGCTGAAAGTTGACTGATAAGAATAAAAAAAGAAAAGAAAAGATTTTTTCCCTTCTTTTCTTCTCTATTATTCAGCCCGGTATGGGGCAGCGCCCCACCGGGAGGAAAAATCATTACCTCGCACTTTGAGGCCCCCACTCCCTCTCCTTTTGCAGCACACATAAGGTTTGGCACTACCTTCCCATTCTCTGGACCCTGTGCACACACATGTACTTTGAGTAAAATAACAAAAAGTCTGTGAAGTCTATATTGCCTTGTGCTCCTGGTGTATTTTAAAAACCTCCTACTGGGCACTCAATCTCCCTTTCATTGTGCTTAGATCAAACAATATGCTAACTTTCATGGAAAGAGAAGATAATGCAAAGCCACAGTTTGGTTACCAATGATAGATGTGTGTGTGTGTGTGAGAGAGAGAGAGAGAAAGAGAGAGAGAGAGAGAGAGAGAGAGAGAGAGAGAGAGAGAGAGAAAAAGAAATGTGATTGACTGCATGAGTATTACATGAGTATAAATGCAACGCCATCTCATGTGCCTCCTGCAGTTCACAGGCATATTTGCCTTTTGTTGCGCCAAAGAGAGAGTGAAAGGATTATGAGAGAGACATTCAGAGACACACGGGACACATGAATGACACGGCACAGACAGACAGAAGAGAATCTCTGCGTATCGGGAGTGAAATTCTTTTTGTTGATCAAATGCTCTGATTTGCAATCGATGACAGGACTTTCATAACCGATAAGAAAAAAGATGTCACTGCGTGTCACCATTTCTGTCACTGCATGTATGCATGCTGCGGTGTATGCAATTAAAATGATTTGTGTGTCTGTCAGCAATCATTTTCACAGTCTTTATTCAGTCATCAGTGTGGATGATATTTACTGTGTGTTACAAACAGCCACAGCTCAGTGCAACCACACACGCAGTGTTATTGACTCTGTTTTTGCACATGTGATCCATACGTGCCCTCGTGCCTTTTCAGTCTGTGTGACAGTTCGGGCGTCACAGTGATGAATGATTCTACTACAGCCCAACTCACAATAACATGTTAGTGTAACAATAATAAAGAGTAAAGCAATAATTGCTGTAAATTATTGAGTTTGTGACAACTTCAGCGTGACAGGCTGTAATATCACAGTGAGGCTTCTGTTCATCAACTGCAGACAGGCTGCACTTGTATGTGAAGAGACCATGTGCCAGCATCTGCAATTCTTGAGGAATACATCAATGGCACTGCAGTGTTTGTCACTATGCACTCATGTAGGCAATCTCTAAACTATATGTGCACTTTAAAACATACGCTTTGGTTGAAAAAAAGTAAATACATCCGCTGCAGTAAACTGATCCATTTCTTCAATTTTTATTTTTTTTTTATTTTTTATTTTTGTTTTTGATTTGAGCAATTATAGGGCATGTGCAGATCTACCTACAGATTATCGGTGATGTTCAAGAGGACTGTGAGGGTCATTCAGTAGGATCTGTTGTCTGCTGTCTGCCTGCAGGATATTGCCATCCACAGTTTGCTGATATTTGTCTCTTTGTCTGTGCAATGTTTCCTGCTCTACTGGCTGCCACACAACCCCAACAGAGAGTGTTTCCACAGCCCTGCTTAATAGTCAGCAATATGTAACCTACCACAGAGCTCAGTTTTAACCTAACCCCATTTCTTTCCAAAAATGACTGTTAGATGCTGCTTCAGATTTTTGTGATGAAGTTGGAAGTGACCCGCTTTTGTTTCAGTGTTCCACAGCAGAGCCGTCACCAGCTCTCCTGTGACAAGTCAACCTTCCTGCAGCTCTTCTGCAATCACAGGGCAGTCTGCTTTGCCTTCCTGCCCAGCAGACCTGAAAGTGTTCATGTTCCTCCAGATCTCTGCAGTCCCTCTCAACTGTTTTTTTTTTTTTTTTTATTATTATTTTTTTTTTATTGACATTTCAAACTGTGGAAGTTTCAAGCTGAAAGCACTTTGATACCTTTTTATAGCCTCCTCTGTTCTGCAGCCAACAGTTACCTTCATTTTCAGATCTTCACTCAGTAGCTTAGAGCAGCCCATGATTGTTGAGTTTTACCACAAGGTTTGAATAGTCAAACACTAGTTTATTAGCTGACAATCCCCACTGCTTTACAAGTCCCAAGCAGTTAAAGCTTAATGAGTTAATGAAGTTCTGAGTATTTTACAAGTACAGGGGAGCAAACATTTGCATGTACCTCTTAACTTACTATTGTTGAATATATATATATTTCCTAATTCATGAAAGAAACTATTACAAATGTTTATTTTAAAACTATGTTTACCTGTTTACATTTTTGAAGCTCCTTCTGATATTATCAAGTGACATTATAAAGTGGGAGGCAGCACAGGACCATGAGCAGGTCCCTCCTCTCCTCTCCTGCAGAGGGTGCCGTGGTTCTGTTCATCTGTTCAACATCGTACTGTGGCTCACTTCTGTCATGTGCACTGCTCAAATGATGCAACACACTCCTGTTCAAACACAATATTATCCAACTGAAAAATATCCTAGTGAGTAAGACACTTTTAAAATGGTACAATATGTCTTCATTGGAGCGAGGGCACAGACAACACTGAACACCTGAAGATGTTTTCATGGATCACATGTGTATGTATGTTGAGGAAATACATTGAATGTCTTAATTCAGTTTCTTTTTAAGTTTCTTTTGTTATGAAAGATAAATCATTTGGGGGTATATCATATTATTAGTGCACTGTAACATTTGACTATTAAAGGAGTATGAGTGGATGTATTATCTTATTTCATTGAATTATCTACCTTGTTAATTGATGTCTTGTATCTCTGCCCCTTTTTGTTGGAGTTTTCAGATTTTGTGTTGGCATTTCAATTGCTTCATTTTGGTCATGAAATAAACTTATTGATAAATAATAAACAAAAATGTCTCTGGTAACACTAGATTCTAATTGAATCTGAACACACAGCATCTCTCATGAAGCATCTGTAGGCTATATGGTGAAGTCTGGGTAATTAATGACACTGTACCAGAACCCCTATTGAAAGATAAATGATTAGACACAGCCAAATCCTGTGTCTTTATTGTCCATGTTCAACACAAATGAAAACATGCTGAGCTTGATGGATCATCACTTAAATCTGACCTCGAGGTCCACTTATTAGGTTTCTATATATAAAACTAACACAAACTTTTTTTTAAGTGTGTGGACAGCAACAGTTGTTGCTAACGGTTGGTAACAGTGGAGACAGTCTATAAAGTCTATAAACCCAAGGTTGATTGTGAAGTTTCCTCATTGGCTGTTGTTCTGTCATATTTTTTTTATAACATCATCAGCAAGGCTTTACAGGCTGTGGCACCAACTGAGTGTCTTTCAGGGACTTTTCAGTTCTCTGTTGTGATTACCTAAATCTGGCACTTCTTGGCCAAGACTTGCCCACGTGCTTTTCAAAAACAGGCACCAGTTATTAAGAGTGAGGTCTTTATGTGCAAATTTCACAGCCTTTTCATATAATGCATCTAATCCGTTCATTATCAAAGTAAACTTATCAGTGAGGTGATGTTGGGATGCACAGTAGATGTTGAATGAAGAGCCATATGCTTGTGTGGCTGTATATAAAAAGAAATCCTCCAAAGTAGGACGTCATTTTGCTGCATTTGAAATTTTGCCACTGTTTGTGCCAAAGAGGATTTCACTAACATCACACAGTGACGTTGGTGTTATATTTAATATTTAAATGAATTCAGGCATTTCTATTCCTGAAGGATCTTATTTTCATGCAATATATGCAACAAGAGGTAATTTAAAAGATACATGAAAAAGGTGAACCAGAGATTATTTTGCTCTGTTTCTATTTGCAGAAATCAATAACTGCTGTAGTCCTGCAGGTGCAGATATTTATCATGGTTTCAATTATGGATGCCCTATTCACAATAAGAGAAGAATCCACCTTTGTGATTCATTCAGATATTCCTCTCTGGGTACGTCTCACAAAAGACATTTGATTGTGTGTTTAAAGGTTAACACAGATACCGTGAGAGTAACAAAAACAGAATACATGATTGGATGTTTTATAGTCCCATCAATACAATATAATATGTCACAGCACAAGGTCATCATAAAGCAGTCAGTCTACAGCTCACATCTCACCTCGGTGTCAGGGAACACTCAATCAAAAAATTAACAAGCTGAAAACTGCGAGGAGTATCAGACTAATGGAAGGACTTGAAGAAGCTCCTGGGATCAGGTCTTTCATAGGTGAACCATTAGTACACAATACACAGGACATGGGTCCTGAGAGGCCCATAGTTATATAAAGGGTCATAGTTCTTTATGGGTTGAAGAACACCAGTGTCTCCAGAGGGGCATGTTATGCAATGACATCATTCAAAATCTTAAAGTCACTCAGTTCTTCAAGACTTCCATTTAAAAACATGAGGATGATGGAAAAAATGCATACAGGGCAATGTACAGTATTTTCATAGTTTTAGGATTGTTTGGCAGGTAGAAACCAGTAGGGAATAGTGTCAGGCTTTCTGGGCACGCATGCACGCACGCACACCTTTTCACTAATGCATATCCATTTGTTTGTGTAAACGCAAGGTGAACAGTGCAACTGCAAGTCAAAGTGCTTTGTTGCACTGAGGGAGTTTGTGTATCTACCCTGCAGGACATCCATATTTCTCCTTAAAGGCTCCACTGAATTGCTCTTTCCTTCTATTTCTATGCTATGCCTTTTTCCAGTCCTGTTTTTTTTCTTTTTTTTTTTATCCTGGGGGGATAACAAAGTGCACTGTGGCCTGCTGAGACTCTGTGGCTCAACCACACAAAGGGCAACATGCAATATTGCATCTCAGTCCCTGTCGCCCTCTGTGTTAATGATTTCCAGTGTATTCAATGGCAGCGATCACAATGTGAGGCAGGTGTTTTTATCCGTCCACACTGTTGATCATAATATCCACTTGTGGTTTTTGTCTTTCTAACTACAGCACTTTGATTCCTCATACAGAATATTTAATCCTCCCTGTCACCAGGCAACAGCGTCAGTATTGGATGATGGGTTTACTGCATCATATTGTGGTTAAACAAACCCTGTTTGGTTTTTGACCACTGATAGAGCTATGGTGCAGTGTTTCATTCGCCCGTTCATGATGGACAAGGGCACAATTACACAGCTGGCACCACTGACCTATCTTTTTATTCTTTTGCTAGTGTTTGCATTTTTTTTTTTTTTTTACCATACTCAGTGTCATGTGAAAACTGAAACTCTGGCAGAATCGCACATGTGTAGGAAAGTTTCTCAAACATTTCCCACAGTTCTTTTTAGAGAACAGTAAAACCCTGATTTAGTTTCTCGTTATGAATGGTAGGCCGGACTTTAAAAACTGATCAAAATTCCAGGAGAGACTAAGGTGACTTCTGTCCATATTAAGCTGTGACCTTCAGAAAATCTACCCTCAAAATGTGGAGTACTTGATCAATTTAAGAGAAAACTAGATATCACACACATACTGTATGCACACACATTGTCAGATTCTCTCTCACTGAGTGATCTTCCAGCAATGTGGTCTCTTTTTAGCCTCCCCATCTTTTCATACATCCTTGCTCTTTCCTTGGGCATATGAAGGTCAGGTGAAGGTAATGCTGGGGATTATGGGAGCTCAGAGACTGGTCCCTGTGCCTGCCATGAAAGGGTGAAGTTAATGGCTCGGAGAGGAGTGGGAGGTCTCCAATCTCTTTGCAGCACGCCATGAAACGGATGCCTTTTATTGCAGATTGACCCTCACAAGCTGTAGCTTGAGGCCCCTCACCTGATGCTCTGGATAGGGACCGGGGAGGGAATGTGAGGGATCTTTGCCTGGATTTACAGTTAATGTACCGGTGTTAATGAAGCTGCCATGGTCCACTGGCCCCTTTGCCATGCCATGTCGGAGTGTCCATCCCCTTGTTGATTGCTGCAGGTTTGCTGGGTCATAAGTGCCAATAAAATAGTGGCCTTCCCACCCACAGATGACTTTGGGTCTGATAGGCAATGGTGGATGGAAGGGTAAAGAGGAAGGCGGGGGTGGGGGGTAGGGGGCTGCGCTGCGCAGCTGGGGATACTTAACAACTGCTTCATAGTCAGCTCTTCATCATGTTCCACATCCTGAAACAGAAGTTAACTGCAAAGTGCTTTTTGAAACCGATAGATTAAAGCAGAATTAAGTGTAGTGGTACTGTGTTACAACCCACACAAGGTTTTTAACCAGAAAAGAAGTCCCAACATAACCGAGTGAAAAAATAAAAAACAAAAGATTGAGTAGCTGTAAGCAGCAGCACCAGTTGTATTAGCAGTAAGTAAACAGTAAGGATCACAGCAGAGTAGTAATAGCTGTGGAAGTAACAGGGTACTATGTCTTTTGACTGTCAATTGGCATTTTAATCTAAAGCTCCAGATGACCATCAAAGCTCTATATCAGAAACAATCTCTGTCTATACTAACACAGGATTGCATGTATGTATGCTGTTGTATACATGCTGGTCTACTCTGCAGCTGTTTAATCGTAATACATCAAAAGAGGAACAGCAAATGCAGATTTAAAGCTAAAATATAGAATTTAACTGCACATCAACAAGAAGGGCAGCAAGCAACACTTGTATTTCATTGACTGTGTTTCTTTCCCTGCTTTTGAGCACTCAAGGCTGATCAGACCCAATCAGGGAGCGACAGTGGATTATTTCCAAAGGTCTCCTTTTTTTCCACCCAGACCACAATGCAGCCAGTTGCAGTAGTGTTTCCAAAAGTCTCAGGAGACTCCAGAGTAGAGCGGACAGCCGGTGTAAACGGTCGTAAAGTGATGCATTTCAAAGCAAAACTGTAGTAGTATGGATGTAGCCTCAGCAGTAGTCGAAGAACGCAACAGTAGTAGTATTAGCAGCTGTAGTCAGAGCAGTATTTTAAAAGGAGTCGTAGTGGTAGTAACAGTAGCAGTCCAGTACTATGTGGTCTCCCATTGTGTCACCGTCACCTCCCCTGTAGCTCTTTGACTACTGCTGGGCTCAATGTCATCCAAAGAATGGAGAGTGACAGAGGTGTGAAGGGCTTGGCAGACCCCTCACTGGCTTTAATGGAGATGAATGTGTGTGTCTGTGTGTATGTGAGAGGAACCGGGAGAGGGTCACAGACAGACAAACAACACGCTGGGCAAGTAACTGTGTCTCTGATGACATTAGTAGCTTTCTAGATTTTGCTTTAGTTGAATGGTTTAATTCAAAAACGTGTCTTCACGCTCCCAGGGTTGTGGTGCAGATCAGAGGTGGTGATTTTCATAATGACTGCTTCAAGTGTAACAATTTCACAATAAGCTTTCAAAGCTGTCAAAACTGACGCTAGTATAACCAGTGTGAAATGCAGTTTATTTAAACCTGCCTGTAATATCTCAGACTTCATGATATGCCCTACTGACTCTCAAAGTGTCATAAATAAGAAAGCAAGTTTAGTCACATTAAATCACTTGTGTCCAAACAACTCTATGATAGAGCAGAAATAACATCACATGCTGCAAGTTTAAACCCAGCACCGTTAAGGCTGTGAAGCTGTGATGGCAGGTCCTGTTCAGTCCTGGCATTAATAAACATCTTGGGTGATCTGATCACAAGTGGAGATATGAATACAGACACTCAGATCATGGTAAAGCATTTCGCATCTTTATTTGTCTTGTATTGAACAGACTTCTACAGAAATGGCTTAATGTCAGCAGTGAAACCTTGAGGCAAGAAAACCACTTGGACATGATGAGGCACTACGAGGCACACCACAGAAATTGAGGTGATATTAAAGCGATAGCTTGTGTTATTTGATTTGGGGTTGTGTGAGGTATCTAAATGTAGTCAGTGTGTTACCCGCATTAGATTTGGATTGGCGTGCACTCAGTGCTGTGTCCCCATCAAGAAGTGTCTCCCCATTTGTGTTTCCCATTGTGATGAGGTTAGGCTCTGGTTAAGGTAAGGGGGAACACATCTCTTATCTATTTCTCTTGTCTATTTCAACACTTCTGTGGGAGAAACGTATGCAACGAAACTTGGTTCTATGTACACTACAGTGTATATGTGAAAGACAATAAAGTATTTCAGTCAATCTCAGTTGGAGACAGACTTCAACACAACACTGCCCCAGCTGTGGAGAAAAACAAACAAACAAAAAAAACAGACCACCAAAAAGCCAATATCAGTTGTAGTGTATGCATCTATGTATTTATTTTGACTATATCCACCACTTTATTTGACTGTCATACAGCCCCGTCTTGTCTTTCATCTGTTATACACTTGGAATACAAACATACAGGTTGTATTTATGCACTCAGACCCTTAAAATGTTTTGGGATTGTATTTTTAAGTTGCATTTTAACTATTTTTTTCTTTTCACAGTAACATGACAGAAAAAGGAGGATCACAAGCAGTCAAATATATCTTAATACTATATACAATAAAAAAAACACACATAATGGAATGAATTCAGTACATTACAATGTTGTTTATGTCAAAGTGAATTAATAACCATCGCTGCATTTGAAATTCAACAATTGATTCTACAATCAGTGCATAAGTTCATAACTTAGACTGACACACACACAGACACACACACACAAAGGAGTGGATGTGGGTGACTGCCAGTATACAGCCACTCTGTGCTACATAAGATGCCACTTGTATTACAGTCATTTCTTGCATCAGTCTCTGCTACTGCAGAGATGCCACTTGTTGGGTGAATAGGGCACATATTTCAGAGAAAGGACTGGACACTATTGTGTGACCAAGGGTTTGAAAATAGGTACTGTAGGTTTTCAGTGTGTTCAGGGTTGGCTGCCATTTTCCTTGGATTTTTATTACAGTCTGGAAATAAACTCAATCTGCAGGGTGTTCTTTGCATATGATGGACTTGGACTTGTGCCCTGAATGCTATAATATTTCACACTTAATGTATTATATCACGACATAAAAACATATCACAGGCTGCTGTTGCACAGTGATGACCTTTCTCTCATACAGTGGTGACCTTTGTTGAAGTGTTTGCTGCAGGTTGTTGTTGTTGATACTGCTGTCCAAAGGCAAAGAGCACCTCACAATGGCTGCTATCAACATGCTGCCTCTGTTCTGTTTGTGCTCACTACATACTTGTCTACATAGACCTTGCTGGATAGAAAGTAGGAATACGTGAAAGAGTGAGTGTTTTTAAACACAGCCTGAGCGTCAGGGGAGAGAACATGGACAAGATGCCAGTCCACAGGGCTAATATATGTCAATATAAATGAAATCACAAATATACATTAAAATATCTTCAGGATCCACAACGAAAATGTATGCACTATTAGAACTACAACATTAGTCATCCAGTAGTGTAAGACAGAGCTGATAAACCTTGTCCAGAGTTGACCAGCATCTGTCGCAGCATGGTAAACAATTAGACCTGTGAAAAGATAATGCTGCATGATTGCTTGCTTTGAGAAGGTGATTGCACTTTGATGTGCAGGGAGTTTAGGGGGAACGGTAGTGCCAAGTATCCCAGCACCATTATTTAGCACTACATTACCTCCCATCCCATCCCTATTAGCGGGTGCAGATGGTGCTCCTCTTGCCACTTAAAGGTGCTCACAGCTGGCGAACCTGAACTATGTCTGGACTTTGGCCATCCACAAAGCAGGCCAGATGGGGGAAAGTGGGTCTACCAACATATGCGTGTGCACATGCATGGGCATACACATACACCCATGTAGGTGCACGCAAACATATTACACACCAATTCTTAAGTTTGGAGAAAGACTCAACACTGCTAGGGTGGAAGGAGACTGGTGCCAGCTATTTCGAAAATACAGCTGTTTGGTTTGACTTCAATGTGAAAAGTATGTTTCAACACTGGCAATAGACAGGGCCTCAGGAATTTTGTTTTCATATTCATATGTCCACACATCCCATTCTTGTGAATGTAATATCACAGTAAGACCGTGATGGAACATCTTGGCATAAACATTCATTTCTGGATTCATTTGGACTCAAAGAGAAACTGATTAGACCTCGGCTATCAAAGGTCAGAGGTCAAGGTTCGTGTCACCTCACAAAACACTATCATGACAACTATCATAGAAATAATTATAAGAATCAGTATTTTTTGCATATGGTAATTTTATTGATACCAGTGCTATTATTGATTCAGCTTATTGGTCCAAATCTCTCTATCTCTCTATTGATTCCCTTAATGATTGCTGATCCATGGTCTGTGCAGGAAAAAAGTGAGTCTGCAGGTGTTCTCTTATCTCTAAATCTGAAAACAGACTGTTGCTCGGAGCTTGTTGTTACACCAGTCTGTCTGTCATCATCTAAAATGGATGAGATGAGAATTTATTTGTACTGCAATTGTTTTCTTTTGAGTTTTTAGTCAAGATAAAAAATACAAATGAAAGGAAAAAAATCTACTAATCCTGCTATCAGCAGCTCTACACAAAGAAGCCTCTGGACTTAGCAGGTGTGTGGCCAAAAACGATTTAGTATGAAAAGAATTAAATACATGAATAATGATACTGATGAAATTTGCTGGCTTTGATGAATGCAACCGATGCTTGGAGACATACCAGTGATTCAGATCATTTGGGATCAGTTCTCAAATGGAAACACTTTTAAAAACCCATCTCTGTATAGCGGTGGTAGTGTCGGTCACCAATTTGCTCGTCTGCTGCACTAGATAGAATTTGTACTGAGATTCATGGTCCCATGAGGATGAATCCTACTGGGTTTTAGCTTGTCTAGTAATTGATACTTCTGACAAAAGACATCCCAATGGGGCCCAATAGTCTGCTGTATGTGTCTGTGCATACGTGTAGATACTCAGCATATGTGTGTCTTCAGGTGTGCCATTTAGATAGCTCGATAAACTTTTACTATTGTGACTAAATATCTGATGAGCACAAGTTCTTGGCTGTTTACCAAGCAGCTTCAGGTGCATCAGCAGTACCTGTGGACTGGAATGGAGCCGACCCCAATTTGCATGTGGCCCTCAACAACCAAGACAGATTGCAAAACCAGATTTGTAATTTGTAAACAAAAGTGTATTAAATCTCGTGCTGATTTTATCAGGATACAAGACACTTGAAATTGAATCACATTCATCTTCAATTAGTGGAGAATCAAATAACTGAAATTTGCAAGGTGTGAGGTTTGTTTCCATCTTAAACTGTTAAAACTTTTGTAATTGTCAAATGAATGTATCTCTGGTTTTATAATGGATTTCTTTCTGTATGATATTGTTTAATTCTGAGGGAATGACAATAAAACCAATACTGCTTTTTAACAGTGTCACATTATCTACACCGAGGAAAAAAGCAATAAAAGCCTTGTAATAACAATGAGAAAAAAGCTGAACAGAAATGTGGCATATATCTGTGAGCGCGTGGGCATAATTGTCCTTTTTCCTTTTTGTTTCACTTTTCACAGAATAAAGGTCTTTTAGATGTGGATTTTGATAAGTGAGTCCGAGGTTTTGAAATGGATCAGCTGTTTTTAGCCACATACAATACCCTGTCCCAAGACTGATTTAACTTCAGCCTGAGACCTTTGTTCTACCTTTTCTCTTCACTCCTCGTCCTCTCTGTCTGCTGAATGTCTTTTGTCTACTGGTTGACAAATAAAGGCACGCGTGATAAATGCGATGCTCGGCAGGAATCCTTTTCTCCTAAACAAATAATTTCACGATACATTGCGAGCGCTGACCTCGCCTGAGTCACGGCTCGTGGGCACCAGGTTTGGCCTGTCCCTTGTCTGCCTGAGGTGCAGCTGGCCCTTCCTGTAAAGCCTGCCAAGCCACTGTCTCCAGGCAACAGGCTCAGAGGCCACCTGTCATTTTGGATCAATGGACACACCTGCACACCCACCTGTCCACAGTCTTGTCACACGGCTAGACAAGAGCAAAAAAGAAAAAAAAAGAGAGAGAGTAAGAGAGAGAGAGAGATTGGGACTCATCCCGGGTGGTTGATGACCTGATTCTCAATGAATAGATGGCTCTGAATAGCCTGATTCGGAGAGATGAGATTGAGGTTGACAGACCTGAGAGAGGCGTGTGTGTGGCTGTGAGTGTTTTGGTAATAATGACAGATGCTGCTTTTGTCTGCCGGCATTTCACACTGAGCCAGTATGTATAGCTCGCATTCAAGAGGATGACTTTTAAGAGTGTTTGCAAGCCTTCATGTCTGTTTCTCATATGATTCATGTGATGCATCGTGTCCTACCACGCTGAGAAACTGCTCTGATTAACCAATTTAACAATGACTGGACTCAGAAAGAAGCTCTCAGTATGTCATAACCAGTAGTTCCATTTGGATTCATCCACTGAGTGACAGATGATTGACAGCTTGTGTTCAGCTAGACTGTTAAGAGACAGGAAACAATTTAATTGCTCTTAATACAGGAAATTGATGTACGCATCAGTCCAGGAATCTTCTCATTAACAAATGCATCAATGACCTCTGTGGAGAATAGAGTCATTTGCTTTGTGCTGTGGAGAGATTATATGAAAGGAGAAACTGTCATGAGTCATATGCTATAAATTGTTACTTCAGTGAATACATGTGTGGCTGTATAACAAATGATGATGTCTAACCCCATCTATTTCCTATTATGGTCTGAGGAAATTACATAAACTGTCCAAGTTACACAGTGTTTCCATGTGAGCCATGTGTGTTCATCTTTGATGCCGTAGCCTGAACAGTTTTTGAAGTTTTTTTCTTTGGGGATTTTTACCTTCATTCAGTGATTGACAGGAATGTCAGGGAGAGAGCAAGACACTGACATGCAGTAAAGGGTTGTGGATTAAACTCAGCTCCATTGTAATTCACGTTCAATATCAACATTCACTTTTGATAGACGAAGCGATTTTTGCATCGTGCAGATGAATGGAAGAGTGTAGAGGTCAGGTATACTGGGCAGAGTCTTGAGACAACATTGTATCTCACACTTTAAGCCAGCTTTTACTATTTCATAACTGCCCCCACTTACTTTCACCAAAAGGTGGAGTTGCTAAAAACCCAAATACAAATATACAGCAACTTGTATCATGTCACAACTTTGTTGCAAAGAAAATTGATTGCGATATGGATTTTGCTGTATAAACCTACCTTTTAAAGTGTGATAAGCTTTATAACTAACATGACAACACATTTTTAGTGCTCTGTATTGCACTTGACTGGTTTATTCTGAAAATTTCCAAGTGGATGAACAATGGACTGATGTTCACAGAAACATCAGTGTGTTCCTGAAGATGACATGGTACTAAAACGAGAATGAATTTCCCTTTGGGATCAATAAAGTATAAATACCTAATGTTGATGTAATAAAGCCAAGAGCTGTACTTACTGTAGGAATGGTGGTGAGCTAAATGCTAACATCAGCATGCTAACATGAAATGACAGTTCTAATGCTTAGATATAGTCATTCACCAAGAAGCTGCTGCATCACCATCATGACATCATTCTCTAGGGATTCATCATTTATGAATGCACAAGTGATCCAACTAAACCAACCAAGATGCCACATTTATATATTATATAGCTACATACAATTTTACATTTCTCCAAAAGTCACTTGCCCTGACCTCTCCTCACTCATTCATTTGAAGTCATTGCTTTCCTACTTAGATCACTCCCTTTATTAAATGCCGATTTCTGCAACACTGCAGTTACATTATGATCCTTTTCACAGATTCACTACTGAGTCTCAATCATAACATCGTTTTGGTGCATCTTTCATTCTTTATTGAGCTTTAACTATACATACAGCACATGTGACAGAATGCAGCGACTGCAAAAATGATTATCACGAAAGGTTTATTTGTGAAGACTCGCTGAATGGCAAACCAGGATCCACACACATACACACAAACACACACAAAGGCTGGAGACAGTTGCAGCCGGTCTTATTGACCACAGGGTTTAACTCTTTTTAACAAAGTCTTCAGAAGGAAATGTTGTCTGAGTCTCTGTGCACCGCAGGTCTAGGGTCTTTGGAGATATTTCCAGCACAGAGTGAAAAAAACCTGATTTCAATCACAGCAAGGCTTCTTGAGAAATAGCATGACTATTTTCTTTTTTAAAATAAAGTTTTTCATTGATATTGGAAGACTTTCTTCTTGCTCTTCTTCTTCTTTAGGAGCTAGAGAATGTAAGAGACTCATTCTCTAAGTACTTATTGCCCTTTGTACAAGCCTCCTTAACTCTAAATGGTGCAATTTGTCACAATTACACTATACGCCAAGTACTTTATAGAAAGAACAGGGTGGTTTCGTCTGTCCCATGAATGACAAGTTATTTTCTTCACTTTTAACCTCACTAAAGCTGTACTAGTCCGGCACTCATGCAAAACAGTTATTCAATTAATAACATTATCCTGATTTTATTTGTTTTATCTCTAAATCATTTCTCATCTCAAGTGTATAAGTGCGAATAATGTCATTTTCCCATTGTGTAATAAGCCAACAAAGTCACCATGTGATCTTTTTAAAAGGTTATAGAAACCAATACATGTTTTATTATTACATAACTAAAGCCCTGTCTGAGAACTTGTCATCTGGGCTTTCACACTGCAAGCATCTATAGTGGGACAGTAATTAGTGATGTATAATGTGGCTGCCCTTTGGGAAATGGCTGTTTCGAGTTTATTCAGCCCAATTAGCAGGGTTTGCTGTTTTGCCTGAGGAATGTATTGAAGAGCTGTCTACTGTCCCATAATTGTATCTACAAGCTGCTACTGGGGGGATGCATTGATGTAGTTTTTGATCAGCTCAACGTTCAATATTCATTTCAGTTGTACAAATTTACTTTGTTAAATTGTTTTTGCTCTTTTCTGTAGACTCCTAGAAGGATATCACATGAGAGAGACAGAGAGAGAGAGAGAGAGAAAGAACAGAATAAGAAAGTAGCATATCTACATGGTCACACAGTGCCAGTCTCACTCGTCTAAATTCAACACAGTCAAATGGTATTGCAAGGCTAATCTGCTTGCAGTGCAAGATGTCAGCTGGTGTTGACTTGTTTCCTACTTCCTGTCACAATACAAATCTGTACAGAAGGCACTTAATTACCTTACTTTGTCAGTGTCCAAGCTGCCCTTATTCTGAATTCAACACAATGTGAGTGGGCAGCACAATGCGTATTGATTTTGTGGATCACAAAGAGGTATGCTCGACTGTTTTGTGAATCGTAGTTTCCACTCCTGCCCAGCATACCCCCACTCCCATCATAATTTAGGTCTGATTATTCCTTCATGCTTCTGTAATTTAAATATTTACCGGGCACCCTGTCAACATGCACAATCCTCCACCCTTCATTTGCATACTGATGCGGAGGCCAATAGGGCAGAGAGGTTTGGAATAAATACAGTGTGTCATCAGCATTTGCTCACTCAGAGCTGAAATTAGCATGGACCTTTTGGCCACGGTTCTCGCAACAGAAGTGCTTCTTTTAAATTGGTCGTGAGAGGTCATGATACCCCGGGGACAACAAAATAGACTCATGTTTAGAATGTACAATTGTATAAAATCCTTCCAGGACTGAGTTGGGCAGCAACACTAAGGCAATTTTCTTTTTATGCAAGGTGGCAATGGCAAAGATGTGACTGCAATGTAATGTCAGACAAAGGCATTATTTGAATAGTATGCATTTTTTCCCCTCCTTACAGCCTCCTGATCCCGAGCTTAAGTTTACTGCAACCGTTCAGATCCAGAGGTCTGTGACAACATTTACTTGAACAGGAAAGTGGGCCCAGGCTTTAGGAGCCCACTATGGACTCTTGTAAAAAGCTTTCGTTTTTGCTATGTGTAATGTAAAAGGAGTATTGTGTAGTACAGTATAATGACAAGTTACTATTGAGAACGACTCAAAGTTGCAGCTCCCTTACCAAGAAAGGAACTGTTGCAGCATCTAGTTTTGTGTCATAGCCTGCTTTATTTCACTCTCAATGCTCTTGTCAACCTTGTGAAAAAACAAAAAAACCTTAATCTACAATATATCTGCCCAGTGGTAAACAACAGGCAAAGACTCAGGCAATTAGCTAAAGAAGAAAAACAAAACTAAAATGAAACTATGTTATTTTTATAAAATGTCGTGTTTACAGATTGTTGTGATTGAAAAGATCAGTTTAATTGGATCAGCTGTAGTAGAAAAATAAGAAGTCTTACAACTGATTACTACAGAAATGAAGATAGCAAATGTTGTGGCATGGTTAACTCATATGTCAGTAAATGACGGGCAGACAGCAGGAGAACTACAGCACTGATGCTAAATGGATAAATGATATCAAGGATACTACAGTGCACAAAGGTGTTGATTGTCACCTTCAAAGCATTAAGTTATATCCACCAGTGAAGTGAAACTTATTTACACCCCATTCTTACCTGGAACTTAATGAGAATTATATTAGAGTGAATGCTATTTACTCACACACATTACATTTGGTGTCAAATTAGCAGCCAGATTTAGTCGATGTTTAGTATTAGCTACCTGGAAGATAAAAATTTAGTGGGCTTTCTCTGACACCCCAGTGATACCAATTAGCTTCGACAACCTCATCAGTCATTAAATGTGTGAATAGCAGAGCTGAAGCCTTGTATCTTGCAACCGGTAATTATTCAGGAGGTGCTCAGTTATAACTCAAATACCACTTCAAAAACACTGAAAGAAGGATTTTGAGAAAAAAACCTTGGAACCTGTGAAAACTAGAGAAAGCTAATGGAGGCTGAAACCTCTGGGTGTTGTTTCTTAGATGAAGTGTCAATGAACAACCCACGTTTTTAGAACAATTTCTATTTAACGTTGTCGAAAATATAAAGTGACAGGATAAATATGTGTCTGTGGGTTCATGTCTATCATATGTTCAAGGGAAGATATAATGAAAGAGAAGAGGGTCAAGCAGTTGTCACTTGCCTTGCTAACTGTACGGCCTGAAGGCTTTTCAGTAATTTGAGACAGCTAGCACGCTAACTAAGCTCCATGAATTACTTTTAGGCACTGACATAAACATGCTGCTGCACTTCCCAGCGTGCCCCGGGTCCCTTTTGAGCTAGATGCAGAGAGACAGTGAAACTCTGAGGATGCCAGTGGGAACCCTGACAGAGCTTTGAATAAACGAAGGCTCTTGCTTGGAGCTACATGTGGGATGACACTTTACAAGCACATCCAGTGTGTCTGAGGTTAACGTATAGAAGCAGCGTCGCCCTACCAAGAAGTTTCCCATGCACCCTTTTATTGATAGGGATGAGGTGAATCTAAGCTAAGCTTTTACTCCCTTATGTTATTTATCACGATCATTAAATCTAGAATTACACAGGATGTTGTTTACAGAGAAACAGCAACATTAGAGAAGATGGTGTTAATGTGTGACAGTGTCTACATATTGCAACTTAAACTGTGGGATTCGATGTGTTGCGGCAGAAACAATACCCATCAAGTCAACCTCACAATGCATTAGCATGAACTGACACATTTTAGTTTAAAGACAATTTTTTCTGAATAATACACACACATTTAAAGAGTCACTGGCCCTTGAAAGTGGTTTTCATTTTCATATTGGCCATGGTGAAGATCTGTCTCTACTGTAGTGGAGTTACACTAGGAGCGCACCTCGAAGGCTTCAACAGGATATACCCCCTGACTGTCTTGAAAAAAATCCTTAAGTGATGTTGCATGATAAGTGATATTCATAAACTTTGATCTTCATGTCACTGCATGTTAACACGACCAACACAGCCTGGGTGAGTGACCCAATCAGCTGTCCCATATGTTGGTTGAACAGCTGACTGAGCTTTCATGTGGAACAATGACACTGCTGTGCCTTGATCTGGAGCACAGGGTGCAATGACAGGAGAGGCAACCCAGGCTAATGCTTGTTGGCCCCAATGGCCCCCCATATTTGCATGACAACTACCCCCTTAATTCTCACAGAGACAATTCACGGTGTATTGCTGCTTCCCCAAACCTGATGGTGTGTGCTGCAGTTAGCCTCTACCCATTGATTGTATTTGAGGCATTCAGGGGACATCTACAAGTTGCAGTGTTTACTGACAGCATGTGAAGTGTGTGAAGGGACATGGATGGACTCATGGGCGTCAGTCACTGGATCAAGAGGAAGGAAAACAACGTTTTCAGAGGTGAGGTTGTGTGCTTAAACTTTACAGAAACATTTATGGCAACCGATGTTAACAGTTTCCTGTGTCAATGGATGATATCAAAGTCCCATTCAGCAAGATGTGTTGAGTCACAAGATGTACACTCATGACTACAACTCTTTGCTGAGTTCCAAGATACAATTTTAGTGGACATGTATTTACTCCTACATTTTTTTTTTTTGGCTTTTAATACCTGGGGACAAAGGTTCTGAAATTGGTGTGTAGACAGGGCAAAATAGGCCTGACCTCAATTTCAAAAGAAGCTCCTTCCTATTTGATAAACATGTTAAAACTTTTCGCTGCATTAGTAGTTTTTCTAATTTCTAAAGATGAATATGAATCACTCTGTAACCTGGCAGTGGCCACAGTGAAAAAGCACTTTTATGATAAGATATTTTCTATTAGTGTCTAGAAACTGCCTTTATTCATCATGTCAGTTTGTCCCCTTAGACAGACGTCTACTGAAAACACATAAATCTTTCATTTATCAAGTAAATGCTGGGTCTATTTTTACAGCTGTGAAGAAGTCATTAGTGGATTCTGTGTGACTGCCTGCATACAAGTGTGCGTGCCCTGGGAGAGCGGGTTTCATGCGGCCTGACATCGTCAGTAAATAACCCATGAACACACTAAATGGGTTGAGGATAAAGGAGTCACAATGGCAGTGTCCCATATGAAAAATCCAGTAGCTACAAGTGTGTGATTTTGATGCTGGAGGGAAAGACCTTGGAGGCTGCAGTATAAACCCCTCATGCCACACTTCACTAGCAAAGAGGAACTTTTTGTTGGGGAGATCTGTCTTCACTTGTCTGAACTGAGCAGCGTGACTCAGTAGAGTCTGAATAAAGTGGTATCAGTGCACCCACTTCTGCTGAAATACATTTAGCAGGCAGCAGCTGAATTAAGTTTTCTGATCTGATCTGTTAGATGTGTACAGGCCATGGACACAGTAACAAGAACACCTGAACACCTGTACCCCCTCAGTAAAACCAAACACTGTTTGGTGGAGCTGCTCAGATACATAATGATTTAACTGACCTTGGTCATAGCTTGTCGAGAGTGGTGGCTTTTCAATCAGCCTTTCTGAATGGTCAGAATATACGTGCACTGAGTATTGTGTTCTAATATGTATTCTAAGTAAAAAAAAATAGATGTTTTGCCTCCATGACCTATCCCATAGATTTGTGAAGAGTTTTGAAGCTCAAAGGGAGCTGATCCACTGTTGGCAGTGCCTGATGCTGCCAAACTTCTGACTAATCAAAAACTGAGCAGAGAGGTGGAAAGTGTGTGGAGCTGAAACTTTTGTTTGTGGAGAGCTTGACAGCATTGACAACAGTGACAAACCCAAACTTTTGCATGACTCTAGGCCTTGATAAAATTTAAATGAGTGAGTTAGACAAAAATCCACCAGCTGTCATGAAGGAGAATATCACCTTTAGTGATTAAAATAATTTTTGGTAGCAGATTGTAAACTAGTGTTTCTTTGTACATTGGAGACTGTGGGAACTGACTCACAGAGCCTCAAGTGGCCATTTGAGGATCTGCAGTTTTGGCAGTCGTGTTTGTTTCGTTTAATGTTTCAGTGCTAGAGGTCACCGCTTGATTCTAAGACATACCTCAAAACACGACACCAGTTGCTATTATATAGAGTAGAGTTTCACTCACTCTGTCTCGTTGAATTTCCCCGTATTTAAAGCCACGGCTGCTGCCACATATGGTGAATTTAAGTGACAGGGCCGCTAATCTATAAATGGAAAACTTCAGAGTGTAGCGGGGAGCTCCACTGATTGACTTGCCATGATGCAGTCCCTTGTCTGCCAATCAAGCCCTCTTCTGTGACTCCAATCCACTCCAATTACACTGCTGAGCTCTGTTGTTCCACATACTGTTAAACTGCTGTAGGTGAAATTGCATCTCTACAAAGCCTGGAAGAAAAAACTACAAAACAAAAAAGTGGACTTTCATCAGGTCTTTCAAGTGCACAAGATGCATCTAATAAAAAATAAACCAGGTCAGATGAGTGTTCACTCAGCTGCCAATCACGCGCATGCACGCGCATGTGTCAACCACATCCCTATAGACTCTCCGCCATTTCTGTGCTGTCTGTCAGTCTGGCTGGTAGTGTATTGTATTTGTTTGCTGACATCTTTATTTATTTATCAGTGTTTAGCATGCAATCATGGTTGGCACCAAACTCCATGATATAAATAATAGAAAGTCGATACTCTGTTTTCTCTGCCAGATTTGCTGCTATTGAGACTTGGACCTGTGCCATGCATGTTACCCTCGTCCCATATTGACAGGAGAGGCAACAAACAGCATGAGTATAGAATACTAATGAGGACACACAAAATGCAGTAGCTGCATATCTATTCTGAAGTTACATCAATACAAAGTGTCCCTGCCCATCGGTTAAAGGTAAAACTTTGGCATGAAGGACTCTTGACATGAGTCTTTGAATCAATGCCCATGTAGCTCTTGGCTAAATGTCTTTTTTCATTTATTTGTAGTCATTATTTCTGCATTTCATTTTTATAGTAGAAGGCACTTAAAAAAGCAAGTTGGAAAGAAATTAAAAACAGAAAGTTATTCACTTCTTTTATGATAAGAGTTAGTCTGACCCTGTCTCAGTTGTCATTAAAATTGATCTGGGCTCTTTTAGTATTAAGATCAAGAGGCTTGAAGTTGCTGGTGAAAATAAATCTCGGGACTCTATTTTGTTATTAGTATGACATAATGATCACTTTTCATGACCCCACGTGTGTGTAATGCATTTTCATAAAACCTTTCACGCAGACCTTCCTCCCAGGGTGGAATGTTTTTAGCAGTCGCTGCGATGTTCTTTATTAAATCCTTAAATCCTCGTCCTTGACTGTCTGATGTTTCCATCCCGATATCCCAAAAATGACTCCCATATAAGGCAATACCACACTTCATGATGATCCCTTCATGATGAATTGTTGCTCCCTGGAAATAAAGGTGGATCCCCATGTCTTTTTTTTTTGGGGGGGGGGGGTCATAAAGCAGTCTAGGAATCATATTTGATAATGTAAAAGCATCAAAGCCTCAGCTGAGAAACTTGAGGACTCAGTCAGGACTTCAGTGACTTTAGTGACTTAGCCCCACCTACCTGGACCACCCGATGTGACAGGATTTGGTTTCTCTGACTTTTTAACTAAACTCTGTTCCATCTTTATTCAGTCACTGAGAGTCACTTGCCAACATATTGTAAATAGACCACAGCCACAAGGACATAAGACCACAGTGGCTTTTACCCAAACATATATCTTCTTGTGGATATAAACAATTCATCCCGAGCACTGTTAACGCAAAATTTAAGACCTTCAGCTCTTACCTTTTAAAAACTGTAAGTTCAGCCATTGTCAAACCTAAACCAAATGTTTAAGCTAACTCATTTTTACCATAACCTAACCACAGAGGGCCATCATGAACCACAACAACTGCTTTGATGGTCTCCAGTCAGGATTTAGATGATGCCACAGTGCTGACACAGCTCTTGTTAAAATTCTTGAATGCCATCTACTTAAAGACAGTGTATTATTGGATGTCAGTTCTGCATTCAATGTAGTCGACTACAACATAGTACTAGGCAGACTGGAAAACTCATGGGACTCCCTGGCACAGAGCTAAACTCATTTGAATCCTATCTGAAGAATATGGAATACTTTGTGTCAGTCGCTAATTAAACATCTGAGTGAACAAAAATGATGTGGATCCCCAGGGCTCCACTGTCTGGCCTCTTCTGTCTAACATCTATATTACATGTGAACCTTGATCCCTCATATGTGTCTGCTGCCACTGCCTTTTATCAAACTAAATTTTGGAGTATTTATTCACATCTTGGACTTGTATGTTTCTTTTATATCCAATCACAATGTTTTTTCAGTGCTGAAAGTGCACTTGCTTTGTCTCCTGGCCTTACCCTTATTACCCATAATGAGCTGACATCAAAGAAATCCATGATTTTGCAATCTTCCACTGTCAGTGTTGTTGTCTGGTAGTAGACTCTCATCTGCTCTGTCCTCTGCTCTTTTCTCTCTCTCATACTTTGTCTCTTTATGACCATCCCCTATTCTACCATCTCCTGCTCTGTGCACCTGTTCAGAGCTGAAGTCCAATAAACCACATGGTGTGTGACTGTACCCAGAAAGCCTTGTTCCTGTAACTCAACAGGAAGCAGACAGAAAAATGCGTCCTTCAATAACCTGCTGAGATATTTAAGCCTGACCAAAAATGTCTCCAATTTTGGCTAAAGAAATCTTTCATCCACTCTGCTATAGTGGAAGTAGAGCAACCTGACACCTTCCCAGGGTGTTTCATCTAAATTTAACAAACTTTCAAGCTGGCTCATACAAGCACAGCGTCCTTACTGTTTGTGTGCTCTTTTCTCTTTCAGAGCAGCATGGACTTCCTTTATCACAGAAATTGCAGTGTTGCGGTGGGACTGTGATGTCAAGCCACATTGTAGAAATGACACTCATGTCGTGTGCTTGGCAGACTCCCAGCTCCCAGGGCTTTGCTAGTGTCAGAGTATGCTGATGAGAGAGACTTGTTGGCATGTAGCAAAAATGTTGAGTCTACAATGACTGGCATGAGTTGTTTCTGTTGTTCAGCAGTACACAATCTAAAAGCGTGTTCACAACTGAGGGAAAACATGTAAGTAAGGATTCTACAGGATATAACTGACAGTTCCAGTCAAATTGCCTTATGTGTTTATTTCACTGGTTTATTCCTCTCAGAGGATTAACAGTACCACTTTCAAATAAAGCATCCCTGGGACTGGGACTGAGACTGTCTACACAATTTCATATATGAGTAATAAACATCTTACATCTGCCATTATTCTATAAAACATAATTGATATTAGATTACAATCGCTCCTTTTGCCAAACAGTTGCGCTCCTTTAAAGTCTGGTTTTCAGTCTGAATTTATTCACTGGTTGTTTGGGCTCAGTCTGATGCAGCTGTGAGAGACAGAGGCCAGTGAAGCCATGCTGACATCGTGTAAGTGTTTTACCACAGCACAACTGGGCAATGCTATATCTGCAGATGATAGCAGAGCAGACAGCAGTGACTATCATTTGCATCTGCACTTCTCCCTGCATTACTTACTCGCAAATAGCATCAAATACACCCGTATCTTTTATCGCTGAGCAATTTTTATTAACAAAGGTCTGCAAGAATGCAACACATTTGCATGCATTTTCACAATGAATACTTCCTACGGGCTTAGTAGTGGAATATATATATGTAATAACAGTTGTAAGAAATGTTTAGTTTGGATCCACAGTGATGAAACACAGCTCTGATATGACTGAATGCCATCAGTGAATTCATATCTTAAAGTAAAAACAAAGGAGCGAAAAGAAAATCCAAATCAAAGATGCAGTTACAAGAGACAGACATACAGACGGGTCAGCCCCTGGCTCAGCCACACGTGCTGAACCAATCTGTTCCATGCAAGACACAGCCTGCCTGGGACATAGCAGAGTGTCTGCAGTTGGGCATGATGATAGTCTGCTACTCAGCAGGACTGAGGCTCAGTGCGTCTGTCCCTTGCTGTGAGGACACAGTACAGAAGCATGTGTTGATGGGATGGCATGGCTCAACTGAACCAGGATGGTGCAGTGGCATCAGGGACACAAGATGAGGGGCCTCAACATCCTGGAGGAGCTTGGCTTAGAATCACTGCCTCTTGTGACTGGCAGGAGTCGGGTGGTAGTTTTTCAGGGTCACACAACCTGGGCTGGACCCCAAAAAATATTGTATGAATAAACACAATCTCATCTGGCTTGAGAACACCTGGTGATCCTTCAGGCTGAAGGATGGTGCTGGTGATTGATACAGCTGCGGCCTCACAACATGAATTTGGATAACCAAAAGAAAGGATATGAACTCATATAACAGTTTATGAAGTACTACTTCTGCAATAAATTGCTCTACTGGAGGTCCCATGTTTTACACTTTTCTGTATTTGACTTATCAGTACGACGACCTTTACTGGTTTCTTTACAATCTATCATGTATTTTGCTTCTATGGTCTGGATCAATTCCTTCAAAAATCTAATATATAAATAAATATACAAATATACCAATACTTAGCATTAACTGACCCTTAGCACAGATGGTTAGAGATCACTCCATATTTTGAAAGTGAGATGTGAACTCTTGGAAAAATGTTGATACAACATTTGTTGAAACTGTGCAAACATCTTCCCCTCACAGGGAGCACAACAACACCTGCTGCCTTATAGCAAATGTAGCGAATAATCCTGCATCAATCGCATCACATCCTAATGTCTCATGAGGTGGAGACGTGTCTGCCAAAGACTGAAGGCTGGAAGAGTGAGGGGGCGTGGGCTGTCTGTGCACTGGGTCATGAGAAAATGCCAACACCCAAGCACAATCTAACGTTCTATTCTGTGCTATACATTTTCTCATTCAAATTGCATCCTATGGTCTACACAGCATCCTTTATGCATGTTGATTTTCACAAGGAAAGCCATCTGTTCAGAAATCTTTCTGATATGGATTTCAAAGCACTGTTACTATTAACTGTGTGTCTAGTCAGATTTGGTTTCGGTAAGAGGGATTTGCAAGTAATAAAAGGAATACATATATCATCTGGGATCTAAAAGTTGAAAGAATAGAGGTTGTGGATACAGTAATCCCTAATCTTTAGTCTGTGTGTTTACCAAAAGACATGCTATTTCAGTGTAAGACCACTTATGCACCCAATGAATATTTGATCTAAGTGGAGCCTTTGTCTAAAACTAAAATGCGTGCAAATAGATTATGCACCACCCAATGCTCTCTGTTGTGCGCACTGATTTGATTAGGAATGTGAAGCATCACTTCATACATATTTATAATACCAACCATTAAAGCTTGAGTTAGAAAAGTTGATTAGCTACCCAACCCTGGAGGGCTGCGGTGGTATTTTGTAGAGTACAAACAATAAGTATGCGCGAGGTGAAATAAAACAGCAAATATGCAACTAAACTGAACAATGACACTGGAATAAACATGAAACTTATCTAAGGTAAACTTTGCAGTATCTACACACTAAAACACAAAAAAGACTCCTTTTTTTGTCTTCAACACTTAATATGCATTTATTTATGAATTCCTCCACAGAATCCTATCTATTTACATATATATGTACATTTGTATTTGCTGACAATTTCGAATGTAGTGATACAACACTGATACTGATATACAAGGGTTGGGTATTTTCTGCACATGCATTGTTGTCAGATAATGCTTCATGTGGGACAATGACTGAGCGTGTGCCGTCTGGTGCTCATAATCACAGTGGATCGCGAAATGAAGAACGATTAATCGTATTAAAGTGGCAGCCCAGCAATTTATTCTTAGATGTATTTAAGATGGAGGTCACACAAGAAACAGATCTAAAAAAGTAATGAAAATTGATGCAGCACAGGCTGACCGTGCTCTGTTCTCAGGATTAAAGGTCTTTTAAACCTTAGATTGGAGCAAAGTCCCAGATCCTAAATTTCCCATAGTGTAACCAATAACTGTTAAATGTCTTTGATCTCCGTACTCGCAGTCAGTGCTACGACCTTCCCATTATAAATGTGAAGTTCTACAATCCTGATGATGTCATATAGAGCAAAAAAAAAAAAAAAAAAAGTACAAAAGAAAAGAAGTACAACCCATGAACATCTGGCTTTTGACAGCAATGGAAAAACAGAGCACATGCTGTAAGACAGACCTGTCACATGTGCTATCAAACCAGAAGCACAATGGCTGTGCCAG
This sequence comes from Caranx ignobilis, assembly GCA_021432705.1. Classification (NCBI taxonomy): domain Eukaryota; kingdom Metazoa; phylum Chordata; class Actinopteri; order Carangiformes; family Carangidae; genus Caranx; species Caranx ignobilis. The sequence continues at coordinate 18,873,336 of MU269983.1, forward strand.
GGATGGACAATATAGCCCAAAAAATATTTGAGCTATATTTCCTCTATTTGTGTCATGGTTTGTTTGTATTCTAGTTTATACTTCCTGTTTTATGTTGAAACATCCTGTGTCCCATGGCTGTGGTTTCCCCCTGTGATTACCTAATGTGTCTCACCTGTGTGTGATTTCCCCTCCTGTGTCTCGTTTCTCCCTTGTGTATTTAGCCACTGTGTGTTCCTTTTGTCTTTTGTTGGTTTGTCCTGCATGTGTGCTCTTGTGTCAGTTCTCTGTAGCCTACTGGTTAGGCTCCATGGTTCCTTGCTGTATTATGCTCTTTGTGTTAGTTTGCTAGTCTGTCCCCTGCTTTCTTGCTGCCTTTTGATTTCCCCTGATGGTTTGTTCCTGGACTCTCCAGCTGTTTTTAGTTGTTTTTCTTTTGTGCTGCTTTTGTTTAAAGTTGTTAAAGTTGCCTTTTGTTTATTCTATTCTATGCAGCTTGCAGGCAGCAGTATGTATTAGTGCAAACTGCAAATGAAATGGGGAGGACATTTTTCATTCTTCTTCTCCAATGAGTTACTGTCACTGGGGACAGAATACCTCAGTCAGTGTGACTGTTCCTGTGAGGAGACAGCAGCAGCAGCAGCAGCAGCAGCAGCAGCAGCAGCAGTAGTATTGAAGTATAATACTAATGACACAGCATGAGTCTGATGTAAGCAAAGTAGCCTAGGTCGTGTTTTCCCTGGAAATCTTAAGTGAAAGTTAAACACCACCGCTCCTAACACTTCAGTTACTGGAAGTGATCGCTTTATCAACATTGGCCCTGCGGTCTGAAAGACACCTGTTTGTCTGGGACCGTGAGTTAAACTCCCTTAAATCCCTTAGCAATATTCAGAGGTTGTGAGATTAAGCTCCACTACATGTCTGTGTCTGAGGCAAACACACTCCTGTGTAGCTGCTAGTTTTATGTAGCATGCATCGTACTTTGCAGGCAAGGATGTCTTTGAAAAATGTTTGTGTACCACATCACTGTGGATGGCACAGTTACACTGGACTTAGATATGAAAAAGTGATCTGCAGCCTCAGAATCAATTTGAAAAACACTCAATTACTGATCAAAGTGTTTCACATGGAGGCTTCTTTCACATTTCTGAAGCTACAACCTTAGGATGAGATGCAACAGATCTGTTTGTGCATAACTGCATGCATCTAGGAGCTCTCTGTGCAGTTGTGTGTGTCTCACAAAGGCACTTAGTTGACACTATAGTGTTTACAAAACCCACTTACACTTATTTTCTCTACAGAGTTACAAGCAGAAACGGTCTCATAGAGCTGTTTTTACAGACCGAGCAGTTAACCAACTTGTAAACTTCCCATTTTCTATTGCGTCTCTATAGAGTCTTGCTTGAGAAACAATGAAAATCCCGGACTGTTGTACCTCTTTTCATTCCATTGAGCATGGCGCTGTTTTGCTTTGGTCAATATTTTATTGAATCCACAGCACTTGGTTGTAACCTTGTGCCAAAACTGACCAAAAGCAACATGTCAGAGAGCCAGAGTCCTGCCGGCCCTCATCAAGAGGACTTTTTACAAAGCACCTGTCTGCTCTCTGAGGCCGCTCAGAGCTTTGAGCTCTGAAGCCTTCTTCACCTGTTTTGATGTGTTGTCACTAAAGGTACACTATACGAGAGATAAAAGAGAATAGCTTAAAACCAGTTATCTTATCAGCTTGAGTAGAAAAAGAAGGAAATAAGAGGAGGCAATTTGTCACAGGGAGCCTTACCACTTCGGCATATTGCTATATTTAGTGTGACTTTTTGGGCTTTATCTCCTTTGACAAGTATAAGCTACTGAAGATGAGTGCAGATTACTTCTTTTAAATTAGATTGTGCTTTTTTAATGAGGTTTTTAATGAAAAAAAAAAGAAGTTTGAAAGTTTTTACCTGCTGAGAAAAGATGCAGTGGATCTGTTGTTGTTGGGCTACCTTTAATCTTTGGAGGCATATTGCTTACACATCTGGAAATTAATTACTGGAGGCTGTTATGAATTTAATGTTATCACAAATGTAAATTGAAAATGTTCAAAGAGGAAAATTAAAAACAGTAATTAAATGAAACAACAAAATAATACTAACACATAAAAGCTCAATTACTCATTCAACTGTGAATGACTATTCATCACGACATTTAACACTGTTGTCATTTTCAATTAATTGTCTCATAAAACTTACTGTATTATTATTGTGTTTCTGTATTACTTCTATAATAATGAAATGATATGTATATATAATTAAATTGGCGCTGTTTATTATCATCTTTAAAACCAGAGCAGACACATGGAACGCCTCCATGAGCAAACACTAATTTCTATTGCTCACTATTAATCCTTTTTGAAAAAGATTTTCCTGCTAATCCCAAATGTTAGTTTGTACTATGTGTGGTGTCCTGCTTCTAAATAACCGTGAATAACTACAACCAACGCTTCTCAGGGTGAAGTCTGAGGAACTCCAGGGGGTCTAAAGGGAGTTTCTGGGTTTTAACAGCAAACAGGGATTCATCTATTTTCACTGTACTTACATCCATAAGTAACACATTGGCAGAATATGTGACCATTTTGGCCCCAATATAAGACTTCTTATAATCAAGTTCAGAACCATTGATCTCAACATGTTCAAATCATGCAACACTCAGGTTCTTCAGTTGTTGCTGTTCAGTCAACACATAACAACACCCAGTTTCAACATAGTGGGCAGTTTTAGTTGTCAATTCAAGCCTATAGTTCGTCCAAACCAAAACACCCACATGCGACAAGTTTTTCATGGGGGGCTGACAAAGAGCCTGGGAGTAACAACAGACAACAATTAGGGGTGGTACTGAGGAGATGCTGAGGGAGGGAGGATGGGAGATGTCTTGATTAAACAGTTATTGCCATGCAGCCTCCCTCTAGGCAATTTGCTAAGACCAACACATTTTCAATGTGTCTTGGCTTCCTGCCAGTCAGTTGCTGTGCAACTAGTAATGTGGCCAGAAGGTTTTGGATTCTGCGGTAAAGTAGGAGGTCAGTGGAGAGAAATGCCACTGGCATCCAACACCCACTCTCCTGGAAATATGCTTGAAAAATGTCATCTGCAGGTGTTATATGCTGCTTGTCACCGATTTGAAATGCCAGTGTGTGCATGCAGAAGACAGGAGCTGAAATAATACATTAAACACTGCATTCTATCCAGTCTTACATAGTTGTGCATATATTTATATGTGAACATGTAAGTGGCTTGATTTTCACCCACATTTAAATTTCTAAGCAGCTGACGTTGATGTTTTTGAAGGCACAAAGAAATTTGCTAAACGGAGTGTAGAGGAGGATTTATACATGCAGCATTACTGTCTCACACACAGATATTGTCTTCATGTCATAGCAGCTACACCACATCATGCCCATACTGGTGCCGCTGGCTCCCTCAAGGATGACAGGCAGGTGACAGCACATGCAGAGAGGCAGCTGCATGAGATCATCTTCAAAAGCTATGTAGGCTGAGAAGGCCCTGGTTGCTTCAGTTATGTACCTATATGTTTTGGAGGAAATTTGATTCCTGGAATTAGATTTTATTGTGCACAGAGGTTGAGGTGGATGACTGTGTGCATGAGGCACAGGATTCTGTCGCCAGAGACTGGTTTTAATGTCCTGTGTTCAGTGTGTTGCTTTAGAGAAACATGATAGTTTTGGTTAAATGTGAAAAAGCCGACCTTCACCCACATCAGTTGCTGTCCTCAAATGAGCATTGTATCGATTTAAAAACCAAACAAAGGTTGTAATCTCTCTCCAAACAAAACTGTAAATACGTTCATCTGACAGGAGCAGATACTGTAGGAAAAACAAACCAAATACAATTACAGTTAATGCTTCACAGATAGAGTACACTGAATATGAAAAGCTCCTCATTATGTTGATTAATGTAATCTAGACAGTTCTTCATGCGAAAAGCTGAGTGTGGAATGATAAGACAAGGAGACAGATCAACATAGTTTTAATCTCCTCAATGTCCAATTCAAATAGAGATGAATGAAAATCCTAAAATGTACAGGGAAGAGATGTGGAAGAGAAATCAAGGCTAGAATGGACTTTATGTGACTCTAGAAAATGTATTTGGACCACTCTCCTGAAATCTTTACTGACTTTAACTTGTGTTGTTTTTTTCAGTCTGTATTTTCTGTATTCTGTATTTTCTCACTGAGAATAGCTGCAGTTACACAGAGCCTTTAATTCACTGTAAATAAAAACGTCTTGTGCTTTGACTGAAATGATTTTTTTAAAGTTTGAAAATCTGCCACAGTTCTATTAAGGACAAGTTGTTTCCTCTGATAGATTCTCTGATGTTTCTTCCTCACAAGACTTTTTGACCACTTTTTCCAAGCAGTGCATCTTTCCCTGGGCACCCATCAATGATCTGACTCTGACTAATTTCTTGAAGAAAAAGTCTCACCTCCTAATCAATAAATGTAAATATTGTATAGCTTGACAGAACTGTTGCTTCCATACAAACCAGCATCACTTAATTAACTAATAAGAGTGAAATACTGAAGTTTATTTCACATATAAGGGAGGGATCTGTGTTTTCTACAGAGAACCCCCTGTACAATAATTTTATTTTGGACTCAGTGCAAATGCTTCTGCAAGAACTGTTTGAGAAATGACCTTGGCCCCAAGTAGCAGCAGCTGCTTTGAGTAGGATTGTAAAATAACATGCTCCAAGGCTAATATGTACCATTTACAGATGTTACAAAGAAGTGAATCTAAAATAGACCCTCGGGGAACCGCATATGCCAACACCTGTGCCTCTGCTGAGGGCTAGATTCTGTAGGTAAATCAAGCATTATAAACGAATGCTAGAGAGATATAATAAGGTCAGGGTGGCTCAGAGCAGAATACATTAACTACAGAGTGTTAGAGCACTCAGGTTTAAATGATTATGTTAATAATAAGTTTGCCAATGTCTTGTGCACATATGCAGTGTGTACATTCATATTTCTTTATTAATGACCTTTATACATTTAGAGGTCAAATAGGAAACTGATCCTGATCCTCTAAAGGCCTGTACATAGACACAAGCTTTGGAGTGATCCATTTTTACTGTATTGGCCAATCATCTTTTTCTCTGTTACAGCACCATGTACAGGCCTGGCATATAAACCATAGCAATAGGAGTTATTTTCTGTGGTTTTTGTGTGTACAAAGATATTTCTTGAAACAATGCTGTGTTTACTGAAAACTTTTTAAGAATGAAAAAGAAAAAAGATTATATAGGTAAAGTGCAGTTTCCACGTGGTAAGGCCTAAGTGTAGAGACCATCCATGACCTCACCCATCATCATCCTCATACGCTCTCTTGCTGTCCAACCACACCCGTTTCCACATGACACAATGTGGTGGTCCAAAAACTCTGGGAGCAAATACATGAAAAAGTAGACGAATACAGGAAGTAAAACATCCACCAAAAAAAAAGAAACAGAAGCCAAACAAAAAGTCACAAAAAGAGGCAGACATGGTGCCCTGTGGGTTTGCCTTTGACCATTATAAATACGAGCCTGTGACAGTGGGGTGACACAGCCTATTTCACATTGCACTGATGACTGTCACAATGACGGTGAAACTGTAAAGCAATTTCTACAGTGAAAATGGACATTGTTGATATTATGAAGACCTAGTTTTCAGAGAGGCATTATCTATCTGTTAAATAGGCTGGCCCACTGACAGAACAGTTCACTGTCAAGGAGGCAGAAGAGATAATGTTGGCTGAGTGAGACACAGGAACTTTCTGACTGGCAAAACAAAGGGCTAGCTGCTACAGATACTAAAGAGCTCACAAATGGAAAGTACGATTCAGATAAGAAATGGAGAGGGAGAAAAAAACACTGGGGGCTCTGAATTGTTAATCCCACCTTAAATGGTAAACTATGACAAAATGTATAGCAGTAAAAGCTGGCATTATGTACTGTCCTTATTGTTTAAACAGTGCACTGCTGCACTCAAAACGTCCCCATGTTTCCCATACTTGTTCTTGGAAGAAAAAGAAGAAATTACTTATGCTGTAATATCAGCTGCTTTTGGCAGCATTAAAAGCACAACACTCAGACAGTGTAGTAGCTAATGAAATCAAGGACAATAGTGTTCCGGTGTAAAACTGAACTAAGTGTGATTAAAACACACAGGCAAAGGGTGGAATAGACGTTTCCAACAGGACGGTGGCAACCATGTCCTGAGACCTTGTGTTTTTTGGGCTTTCTGTCTGTTTGTACATTGTACATCCATCTGTCCCATTTTAGTGAATAACTCAAGTATCTGTCCGTCCGTCCGTTCATCCTAAACATGTTTTTGGACATTACTCTCAAAGTCAGACAAAAATGTCTATAAGGATGGCTGATGGTCAATTTCAGTGTGACCTAATGCTCTGAAAAATCCCTCTGTCTGTTATTAAACACTGTGACTTGAAAAGGAGAAATATTTCCTGCAACCCAGCTGGTTGTCTGACACGTAGAACCACGAGTTGCTGATCTAGTTTCATAATTAAATTATTGATTTATCATAATCGATATAACATATTCTTAATAGCAACAGAAGGTTTTCTCATACTACCACTGCTACTTACCTAATCACTTCACAGAAATAGTGTATCATCAACGAGCTACATATTCTAACCAAACAGCTGCAGCTTCAGACTCAGCAGCTCTTTCTCACCAGCCTCACACCACTAACAATCAACCAGCCCAACTCCCAGCTGAAGAAGGAGGGGAGCAGCATTGTATTATGTGACATGTCAGTTGGAATAATTGCGGGGCGGCTGAGGGAATTGCTTTTAAAATGTTATTTAATAAAAAAAAATGTATTTTTCAATGATAAGAATTCAAACAATGTAATTATTTTTCCCATATAATGATCATTATATGAAACACAAGAAGTCTGAGTGACTGTATTGAAGCGAAAGCCAATGTTAAAATAACACCTTCAATCACATGACTGTGATGCTGTGTGCCTCTGTGGCTTTGATCCAAACTGAAATGTGGTCATTTGTTGATAGGTAACTGCAGGTATTTTAATGTGCTGCAGGATTCAGTGCTCTTTCATGATTTCAGTGGTGTGTGCAGTTAATTCAAATCAACAAACTGCAGTGAAATTTTGGTTTTGACATGATTTTGGAAGTTTCAACTAAACTGTAAAAATGGTCTCCAGCACATCTCTTAAATAATTTCATCAAACAGTGAATTTTGCTGTCTTCAGAATGTGGCATGCATTTCTGCACATTATTATATTTTTGGAATTGGTATGGCCTCTGGTGTGTGGGCCCATGTACAGTAATATCTTATCATAGGGCCAAAATCCCTTCTGGCACCTGAGTAAAATCCAAGTTATTATGCAACCTGCAAACAGTTGGATTAATTACAATGTATGTGGTGTGCGTGTAATGCTTCATTAACAAAGACAACATTAACCTAAGTTAAGTTTCAGTTTGATATCTTTCATTTTCAGGCCTCATGCACATTGAAGTACAGCATTAATGTAGTAATGTAGTGACCTTATTTTCATTAGCTTAAATTAATCCACGGCTAACTTGAAAATTGAATTTGTTTGCATTAAAGGTTGTGAAAGTTTGCCTCAAGCTCATGTTAACCAGCTCACATCAATTCACATGAGACGACATGGAGACATTCCTATGTGTGATGATTATGCACTGAATTTAGAGCACAGAAATCCACAGTCACAGACCACAGACAACATGAGGTCAGTGGTGAGGCTTTTAACTGCTGCTTTCTTTCTGTTGTGTCCATCACTGGTGTCTGGCTCTGACTGCTTGTTGCCTTTATTGCTCTTGAAAGCAGCTTAACAGATCTTCATCTGTTAAGATGTTTCTCCTGAGTTAACAGCAGTAAAGACAGTAATAGACATAAACATCAGCAGCCCACACAGATACTAACAGAGATATACTAGGTTTATTGTTTGTGTTGATCAGATTTCACTTCATCAAAAGAAGTAAAGAAAAGAGAAACAATTGTAAAATAACAAGATCCTTGACCGACTTGACAGAGCTCAGTACAGATATTCCAGAGACATTTCGTCATAAGACTTACGACTCTGGATATTTTGGATGAAATTTGGACCCCATCTCATCTCCGGTGAAGATGTTGAATCAACAGTTTGGCTTTTTGCTGATATTACTACAGAGGTGATGCAAACTACGATACAAAGTAAAATAGTTTCCTCTCCCACGGTTTCAAATTGTCTTTTATCCTCAATCTCACACCCACACCGTACTTTCACCACACAGAAAACGTTTGGCAGTGAATGGAAGAATATGTTCTGTTCTATGTTTCAGTCAAAGTGACCCAGAGAGCATCAGTGGCGTTTCACATAACAGGTGCCATTTAATTATAGGGATAAATCAAATTCAAACTGTCTGAATGCTGTAACACTGTGGTGTGGCAAATATCTGAAAGAGATTTAAATAATTGTTCACAAAGTTTTTGAGTGTCACAAGGCAAGTCATGTCATCATCTAACGGTGGTTCTCTGATCACTGCAACACTTATCTGCCAGACTCAAGTGATTCTCAGTCATTGTTTGAAACCTTAAGTCTTGCAGCTAAAAGTGATCTGACAACATAGAGCCAGCCCTTTAAGGCCAGGTTTTGTGTAGAGGCAGTAATATGAAGAGAGGTTTTAGCCTGCCTCTTGTTGGTCAGATTCTCACCATGGCGACTATCACTTATCTAGATGAGTTTGCTTTGAAGCAGCTCTTAGTCAGAGGCTAAGGTGACAAGTGCTTTGAACAGGTTTCATCTGTCACACACACAGTGTGGTCGCTGGCCTGTCACAAGGATATAAAAGCAAGTTTCTCACTAAACTTTCGTCAAACTTTAACTTTGTTCTTTATTCACTGACTGAAACCAAATCATTTCAGCTTAGGCAAGAGCTTCATCTAGTTTTCCAGTCATATCGCAGACAAAGCAACTACCATGGACTAAAACAGAGTGCTATATATGCAATCTCTTGACCTTTGTAATTTCCTAAAAGGTACAAAGGGTTCTTAATAGGTGGTGGTAAACTACTTTTGTTACCTTAAAGAGCCAATCCAATCCCCTCATTTTGTGAACAGTCTTAATGCTAAATTACCCATTTGTTTGTTCTACTTTTTTCTTTATAACAAAAGCATGAGACAGCCTACCCATATTTCCCAAAATTACATCTGTTTAACTACCAGTCCAGAAGAAACCTTGTGAGTTCTTTTCATTAGGCTTCCCACTAACAAATGTCCTAAGATGCAGAAAGCAACACTGATATTTAACTCTATCACACATTTTCTTCTGCCTAGGTTAGCATGCATGACTCACTGTAGCCTCCAGTCTGCCCAGAAGAAGCAGTGCTCCTCAGAGGATCTATTATCATTTCTTGTGTTGTAAACAAAACCAAAGGTCAAAAACAGAAACAGTGTATGTCGGTAGTTTACCTTAAAAACGAACATACTCTGTTTTTTATAATGTGAATTATGTGAATTAATAATGTTTTTTAATGTGATTTTTTCTTTTAGCTATTATGCTGAACCGAGAATTATCACCTGAATCTGAATCTTGCCTGGGCTTTATGGAAATTTGCAGTGATTGAGGTCATTGTTTTTGCTATCTGACTGGCAACTTTACCGGTTTTATTCAAACTGCTCTTAGTGGAAAAGTGAAAAAAGCCACCCACTGCAACCCACTGTACTCTTCCTGTTCAGCATCAAACAGCAGACACACACAGCTTTTTCAAGATGTTGCAGCCTCATTTTCCCAAATCAACATACACTCAATATCCCTTTCAAGAACGTTTTGCAAATGTATCAAAAAAGGAGAACCTGAAACATGCAGACACTCTGCTATGACACCCAGGCTCGTCCAGTTTCTCTTGATCATTTTTTAGGTGTTTCCATAAGTTTATTTGGCTCTATCTGTTCCCAACTGAGAGGATTGGACACAATCTGGGAAGGCCCACACCTGTCTATAAAAACTTTCACAAGTGACAATGCATATCTGAGCAAAAACTCTGTAGAGGCACAGCTCTGGGGAAGGCCACAAAAACATCTGCTCCAGAGAAGGTGCCCAAATGCACAGAGGCCTCCATAATTCTTCAAGAACAAGTTTGGAACAACCAGGTCTCCTCTTAGACCTGGCTGCCAGCCAAACTGAGCAATTGGCCTTGGTAAGGGAGGTGACAAAGAACGTGGTCACACTGGCTGAGCTCCAGAGGTCCTGTGTGGAGATGTGGGAGGCCCATTTTATGGCTCGATGGAGGCCTCTACTATGTTTAAGTTAGAAAAAAAAAGCAGCTGAAGGACTCTTATTAAGGTTGAACTGTTTGGCCTCAATTCTAAGCTTCATATCTGCAGGAAACCAGGCACCACTCATAACTTGCCTGATATCATCCCGTTGCTGAAGCGTGGTGGTGGCAGCATCATGCTGTGGAGGTGTTATTTAGCAGCAGGGACAGGGAGGCTGGTCAGGGCGGAGGGAAAGCTGAACAGACAGGTTCTCCTTCAAAACCTGGTCCACGGTGCTGAGGACCACAGACTGGGCAGATGGTTCAACTTCCAACAGGGCAATTGCCCTAAGCAAACATCCAAGACAATGCAGGAGTGGCTTAGGGACAACTCTGTGCCTGGCCCAGCCATCTGCAGAGAAGAGTGGCAGAAAATCCCCAAATCCAGGTGTGCAAAGCTTGTCGTGTCCAACCAAAAAGACTTGAGGCTGCAATCACAGCCAAAGCTGCTTCAACTAAGTACTGAGTAAAGGGTCTAAATACCAATGACAGTGTGATATTTCACATCTTCTTTTGGAATACATTTGCAGTTTTTTTTCCTTTAATTCAGGTTTTGCTTTGTCAGTGTGGGGTGCAAAGTGGATTTGATTTGTTACATTGGCATTGGCAACATAACTGAATGTTTTTTTTTTTTCCCTTTATTTTAAGGTAAACTTCATTTAATATAATGTTCCTTCAAAATGAAGCTTCAATCATGCTGGAAAAATTACCAAAACCTGGGGAGCACATATAATACCCTTTTTAACCTTTGTTAAAAAGAAGACCAGACTTTCCTCCCCCTGAAAAAATATCATAGAATACTCTGGGTTGCATCATTAGTACAACCGGCAAATTCTAGAGGTTGTAGACTTTCACATATAGTGGATCCTAGATAACCTCTGTAAAGGGAGCCAGAAAAAGTGGGTTATGCAGGAGCCATGCTAAACCATGGAGGTGGAACAAAATGAGACAGTTAAATCTGTGGAATATTTCCTGTTTATCTACCGCTGATACTTCATTTGTGTGGTTTTGAAAAGTAATTCATCACTGGTGTGCAATGAATCATGGGATAAGTTGGGTTGTGAAAGGTCCATTCATTGGATCATTCATTGGCAGGAAATGAAGGATACATTCCTCTGCTGTGTTTGCAGTGTTAACATCTAATTTTCAAATCACTGTTTTATCACAGTGAAAGACTTTTCACCTACTGGGAGATGCTGTAGAAAACAAATAAAATATATAATATAAATCAAAATAAATGTTTTTATATAGGTGTTACAACAGCCTGCAGACCACTGCAGTGTGCAGCCCGTGGTTCATTGTGGTAAATAAATGGAAATGGAACATTGTAAAATGACTTCTGTATGCCAATGAGGTGCAGCAGCCTGCTGGTCTTTGTATCAGGTAATAAGATGTGCTACAGTGGATTCAGCCTGAGGACAAACATAATAAGCATACACAAAGAAAGTCACCATGATATTTCCCCAGCAGATAGAGACAATACTGGGTGAGGTAAGAGTGAAAAGAAGGAAGTGCTAGTGGAACTCTCGCCATGCTGTTTTACAGTATGATCTTTTATAAATAAAGTATGCTGTTTGATGTGAACTTTGTAATTACTCTTTGTCACCTATTCTGCTAGTGTGCTACCCTAACAAGCATAAACACATCCTCAATCAAAAAAACAAAAACAAAAACGAACAAACAAAAAACCTGATAACATTAGGTAGGTGTGATACATGCATAGTGAGTAGTTTCAAAACTTTCTTCTGGGTGCTGCCACAAACTTACGCACAGAGAATAATTAACCTCTGCATCAAAAGCAGAAGCAGCGAATCCACAGATTTTCAGCGTCAAACGTGTTTGCTGCCTACAATCAGTCACACATAAACAATAATGTGAAAAGACAGGCTGAGTGGGTCTTCTTGTTTTCAGTCTCCATCTGTCTTTGTTAAAACATAAGGCTGGCATTCATTCAGTGTGTGTTTTTTTAAATCGACAACATAACCCATGACCCCTCTGTGGTTCAAAGGAGTCAAGCTTCGGACACAATACAGAGACAGTATGTTCATACTATTACAATGACAAAAACTCTTACTATTTAGACTGACTTGTTTGTCAATATGTGAAACACATGAGACTCTGCATTTTATTGTGGCCACTATAAAGTATGGGTTCTAATGTCTTTACCACTGTTGATGTACTGTACTGCCTAGATAAGAAATGCCACTGGGATGGAAAAGATGTCCATGTTTTAGCATGTCCTGTTAGAATATGTTCATGAGCTCAATTGCTGGCCTAAATGTAATGTGTAATACACTTTTGTCATTTAATTTGGAGTGGCTAATCTACATGATAAGTCTTCTTGACCAGGGGATTTTGTTATTGGCCTCCTTTGTCAGAATACACAGAGATTGCCTCCAACACTCTTCATCAAAACACAGTACACACAATGTCCAAACTGGTCAGAGGGGGGAAAAGGATTGTTTTTTATTGCATCTTGTTAAGGAAGTGGTGCCTGCAGTTTGACACAGAGTTTTGACTGGCATGGGTTCATGCCTGATAGGGCCTCATTTAGGCCACCTGTGAACATTGCTTTATGCCCTGATGAAGGCCTGTGAGCCGAAACATGTTGGTGTTTTTAATGTTCTTTATGAACTAGCCATTCAATAAAGGCTTCGTAAAAACGCTTGTGCCAGAGAAGAGTTGCCTTGGATCCTGTTTTGTACCAGTTTTAAACAAAAACCTGTCTTTTAAGATGAAACAAAATCCTGTCTTCTCTGAAACTGCCACTTGTAACAGTCACAGGATAAATACATACCCTTAAATTCAACAAAGTTTCTACCACAATGATGAACACGAACAACTCTACCTCTGCTGCCTCACTGTCACGTCTCCAGCTCCACCACATCGCTATCTTCGAAGAAATGCCGACTCTTCGTTTTTCCCATTCACTTGGCAGCTCTTTGAAGTCATGGCCATTCGCTTGTAATTGATACGAGCAACCGTTTACAGGGTCCTGTTCAAGAGAGACTGCCAGTTAGACTGTCTGCCACTCACTGAACCATAATGAGAAATTACACCTTTTAATCACTGTAAATGTTGATGCTAATGGTGAGCTACCTGCCAACCTCCATGTACCTGGTGAATACAAATTGGCAGTGGGATTGAGCTGAAACTAACAGTGCATTCAGAAAGTGCTCAGGCTCTTTCAATTTTGATTATGATGTAGGATTATGCCAAAATCTTAAAACAATTCCCGGGATCAAAAGTGTGGGATAACCAGCACTCTTCCTGTCCTATGGAGCTGAACTGGGCAAAAACAGGAGATGGGCTTCAGTATGAGAGCAGCCCAAGACCCTGATGGAAGTTGGGCTAAGCCCCACACACTCAGGACCCGTTTCTTAGCCATGTCAATGTGTTCACCTCAGAAACAGGCTCATGAAAAAAACAAACAAACAAATCACCAAATAATATAGAGAAAAAAACTCTCTATATTTACCTACTTGAACTGGTGGCGAGAGACCAATGTTTTGTCTTAAACAGACCAACAGCTACAAACATTAAATGTCAGGTACAGACACCAGTTGAATACATTCATATCTAATCAACATAATCAATAGAAAACAAACTATCATTAGCACAGACAGCACTGGATTGGTGGATGGTGGTAGACTGATGATGGTAGACTTCGACACACAGCTTCTCATAGATCCTTTGGTGTTGTGATGATACAATCAGGATCCTACCATTTTTGCTTTGTAGCTTATTTTACTGGTCAATTCAGACAAACAGCAAACAAAAGGCCAATTAGTCCAACCTCTCTGTTACAAATATAACAGAACATTTATTTTTCCCATATTCAAATCATGTTCTGACCGTTCATAGTTCATACTTTGATGTTAAATTTGGTAATAAGGTCTGTCACTGGGTCTGGGCAGCGATGAGGTTACCTCTGGGCGCACTAATCCTTCTGGCACAAACAAATAAATCGGGCCTAAACGATGTGAGTTAAGTCAACAAAACAGAGGGCGTTTGGGTGGTAACCAGAACTGTGTTAACAAACAGTGATGGTGCACTTGTGTCAGCAGAGTGATACTGTTCAACTGCAGAGACTACAGTGAACACTTTCATAAAGGTGACTCATCCATTGGCTGATTCATGGTGGAGTATAAAAGCAGCAGGCTGGTGACAATCTAGAGAGCCTTTAGAGGGAGATCAAACAATAGTGTCATAAAATCCAAATGAAGAGCAAAACTTCACAAACCAGTCTGCAGCTTCAGATTCAAACACAGGTACTGCCCCCATTGAGCATATGCAAACATTTATTTCTACAGTAATGCTGTAATTCACATATTCCACATGAGAATTTAATTTCATTGTTCATGCTTGTCCTGTTGCCAGTGGCTTGAGCCAAGTAAAGGCCAATTCAAACATCATTTTAGCGATTCATTTGTGGGGCATTATCCTTGAGAAATACCTCCCGACTAACCATTCACTCTCATTCTCTTTGTGCAACACACACACAACCTGATCACACAAGCACACACAAACACAGTTTCATCCCTAAGCTATAAAGTGCATCACATCAATTACAGCCAAACTTTTGTGACAAAGGCACTGGTGTGCTTTAAAAAAGACTTTACTGCTTCGGGCGCACAGTCGCTTCACAGATTACATTTCACAGCGGCAACTTACCAGGACTGGGCAAATGGCTCTGCAGGCTCACAGTCAATATAGTTTTTGTACATTGCTGGGGGATGAGCAGATTTACAATGTTCTGCCATGAAAAAACCAAGCTCCACATCTCATTTTGCTGCGTACTCTTTAGGCCCCAAAGCCATGATGTGGAGGGGTGGGGGGTGGAGGCAACTCTCCACTGTGACAGATATCTTACATATTGTCTGCTGACAACATAATGCTGCACCATTAACTCACATTTCTCCGCTCCCTCTGTTTTTTAGCATTATTGGGAATTTTGAAATGGCATATCTGAAGAAGCTCATGCATATGCTAAAACACTATAAAGAGATGCCAATTTGAATCTGATGACCTTTTGCTAGGCCCAGTATGTCAGTATGCTGTCCACCTTTTTCCTTCTTCATGTATTTGTATGAGAGTTAAGCTGTGTGTTCAAGTGTGCTGTCGTTGTACAATAAAAAAACATGGTCTACCAGCAGTCTAAATGCTCTTTTTTCCTGATTCCAAAATTTTGAATTAAACACAGCATCCTTCATACAGTGTAAGGATAAACATGGTTAGATCAACAGCTACTGTGGCTCAAGGCCCTTGGTCTTTGGTTAAAAAGTTCGCCCCACAGACTAGGATACACATTACAGGGGGGAAGTTTTTCCAAAACGCTTCAGGCAAAGTTGCTGGAAAATTCTCAAGTGAGGTTTTGATCTAACGCAGAAACGGTAAAAACATTGTTAGTTTAACATGTGTGTTACCGCTGATGTTGACTGCGTTGTTCTGGCATTGCAATGAAGATGTGTGTGGTGTGCATCTACTAGGCTCAGCACTTCTGATCAAAACAGCAGAAAGCACAGCATTTACACTGAACCACCATAGTATTTTTCCCTTTTGTGGAGGCAAACTTGGCATGCTAACATTAGCCAAGACAACTTACAGAATAAAAACCTATAGTAGTCAACTCAAATCTTTACATGATGATAAGATGAGTTGAATATTACACAGCAAATGCAGCAGTTTGGTTATAGTCACACTGTACTGTAGTGTAAATAAAAACTTACAAAGCTCCTTTAACAACATGAAGCCTTCAGAAGAAGGTATCAGAAGTGGGTAGAAGCAATACATATAAAATAAGACAGGGGATTATTACATCAAATATTCACATCATGCATGAGAGCTTAATGTTCTGCCTGTATCAAACCTCACAGTCACAAATCTGAAAGAAAGCCAACTCCAGCTCCTGGGACAGTATCAGTCAAAACAATGTGTATATTTCTAGGAAGCAAGAAGCACTGTCTACAAAACATTTGCACAAAATTCACCTCTGAATTATATTACTCACAATGACAACAACCCAAGGCACTTTACCAGTTACTTTAATCTGTGCGGCAGTTGCAGCACAGTGACCCTCATGTTCCTGCCGGTAGAGGGGCCCCAGAGGAAAGACAGGAGATAGCGTTCGGTCTCTCAGGATGTAATGGGTCAAGATTGACAGATTTTACTACTTGGAGGAATTTTCAGAGTCATTTAAAGTTTGCGCTGCCTCTGGCACATGACATTTGTCAGTGAAGCAGTCTGAGATATGGCAAATACCAAATGGGAAATTATGTGTTTAATACACCTGGAGCTGAAGTCTTAAATAAAAATATTTCCTTTTGTAGCTATGCAGCATCTCCTCCCTGTCTCGAAATTACAGTTCTGAATATGCAGCACCCTTCCTTACCCAGGTGTTTACTGCACTGCATAAATGTCAGCTTATGTCTAATTTGCTTCCTGAGTGCGTTCCCACCACCATATCTCTCCCTTCACGTCTCTCCTCTTAATGCTCTCCTGAAACGTTAATATATTTTCTTTGAGAAAAATATACTTTAAAGTCTGTTCAGCTGCAAGTAAACACACACTCAACACACAAAGAGGCCTGATAGTTTCTATTGTTTTGTTCTATATGCAGCCACTGACCACCAATAGACTGGACAGACTTTGATGAAACAGTGAGTTGCTCTGGAGCCTTTGTTACCACACATGAGGCAGCCAACGTCTTGGGCAATTGATTTCCAGCTGACACTCAAGTGGCTGCCTGTGAAAGATGACCTGTCAGTGCAACTCAGGGGAGCATATCTAGCGAGGCATCATGTAGGGAGGCTCATGCGAGAGATGGCAGGTAGACAGACACAGGAGACCCTGAGCTGAGCCTATTGGGCAGGCTATTTTATTAATAGCCCCAGGTCAATGAAAGCTCACTAACAAGCTAACTCATACTTTTCTTTTTTTATTTTGAAGTGAGGCATGCAGTTTGTTTGTATGTGTGAGTGTAGACTGAGTAATAACACTGTATGGCACTATTTGAATAATGCATATATACTGCATATCACAAAGTTTTTTGATGTTACCCTATTTTGCTATTGCCAATCGATGTCATTTTAGTGACACTGTGCTTCTTCCAACCATCAAGGTAGAAGATAGGTAAGCACCAGTAGACTTGACATGGCATCACTTGTCTCAGGAGGTCTCCACTCTCCCACAGACACACTGCCTGCTGTTGCCATTGCTCTCCAGGGACCAGGAAGCTGTCACCATGATGCTGGACTCCTGAGCCACATGTCTGCTTGGCAGCACTTAAGTCTGCTTTCCTGCAGATTACTTGGCCTTTTCCTACTGGCCATGTGCCAGCAGAGATGTGGAAAAGTGTTGCCCTTAGTCTCAATTTGTAGCATCAGTAGTGGTAAGGCCATGAGAGATAAAACAATGCTGTAGAAATGTGTGATATGATCATTAAGGTTACATTTGTTAGGAGCACAGTGTTTTGTATGAGGCATCTTGGCTCTCTGCTCAGATAGATGGCCTTTGGCAAATAATACTATTCCACTGGTGTATTCAGCTGTAGGATTAAATCTTTGCACTGGACATCTCCAAAAATACCGTATTATCAGGGCACATGCCACAAGTGGCAGACATAGCCTACCCCTCCTTGTTAACTTTAAAATGGCGTGAGGCAAGTATGAATTATGAGGATTGGGAAACTAACAGTGACATAAATCATAGATCCCATTTACACAGTCACTTCATGCCTCTTGGACAGATCCACTGCTATCTGTAGTGAGCAAAGCCAAGCATGGCGCACTAAGGGGGATTAAGATGCAGACCTTGAATTGTGTTGTTCCTTGCATCACTCCTTTTACTGCCTTAATTTCCTGTTATCTCTCCATTGTGTGAAGCATAAAGGCATGAAAATGTCTCTAAAAAGAGTAAAAAAAAGCACCTGAGGCTGATTGTAGTTCAGATTCACACTTTAAAAGGTCAGGATAACTGTCTTGTGAGGGTGCCAGTATGAGTCACACAAAGTGTTTGTAAGATCATCTAAAAGCGTCTGAGCCCATCCAGGGATTGCCACGGTGTGTAAAGATGTTGAAAGGGTTAATTCCTCTCTCAAGCTGATCTTTTTGTTCATCACACAACTACTTCAATAACAGTCGGATATCCGTCCAGCTGAATGTGTGCCCTTATCCCCATCTATATGAGTCATATGAGCATGAACCCTTTAAAAAAAGACTTCAGAAATCTAAAGCTTTGCTTGCTAGAATTTGTTGTGTAAAACCCAGGGGCACTGTGGTAGTGTTTGTCTTAAAGGACAATTCCGGGCAATTTCAACCTGGGGCTATATTATCCTAACATTTTAGGTCTAAAACAATGAATCTGAAGATTTTTTTTTTTTGTAATTGCTCCTGTTTTGCAGTAGTTGTGTCTGTCCCCGCATCGCCACGGCAGCGATGAATGGGAACCACTAGCATTTCCGCTGTTGAGGCTGTTTACATCCCTCAAAACCGCATTTTTGCCACAGAGCGTCAGATGGCTGCTCAAACATACACCGACGGGTTTGTTTACTTCAAGCAAGCCGACATGTTTGTAAACTTGGCAGACAAACAAAGTCTCGCGGAGTCTCACGCGAGACTCAAGTTGACACGCTCAGTGTGTGTATGTCTTTATAAACCACAGACCTTACTGCTTCGTGCCTATGATAAAGCTGTGTTTATTCCTGTGTTTATGACACAAACGGGAGCTTCAGACTACCTGTAAACACACCAAGCACATCAACATGAGTCTCGCGCGAGACTCCGCGAGACTTTGTCTGCCTGCCAAGTTTACAAACATGTCGGCTTGCCTGAAATAAATAAACCCCTTGGCGTATGTTTGAGTAGCCATCTGACACTGTCTGTGGATAAAAATGCAGTGTTGAGGGATGTAAACAGCCTCAGCAGCGGAAATTCTATCGGTTTCCATCGCTGCCGTGGCGATGCGGGGACAGACACAACTACTGCAAAACAGGAGCAATTACAAAACTAATCTTCAGATTCATTCTTTTAGACCTAAAATGTTAGGATACTATAGCCCCAGGTTGAAATTGTCCGGAATTGTCCTTTAAGTTTTTTGTGCAACTCAGACGTAATGAAGGGAGGTGATGCTGAATTTTCTGAATCATCAGCTCCATCAAAATGAAGTTGACACTACCTGCTGTTTTGGTCTCTCCCTGTCACTCCCTGTCTCGGCTCGCTACACCAGCTTGCCAGCACCTTGAAAGGCAAGGTCGCCCTTTAATAAAAACATCATAAAAATATCTGCCATTATCCAGTTAAATGGTGCAGATGATTTGACTTTAACAGGACTACTTCTCCTCCGAGTGCTGTTGAATTAATTACAGTCAAAGCGGGAGGCACTTTTAAGCTAATCAGATGTTATCTAATGTGTACATGTGTGAGTGGGTGACAGTGATGAAGGTCACTCATTCCTGTGACCAGGTGGATGATGGCTTAAGATAGACAGTTTTGGTTTGATTACTGTCAAACGTCATGCACGTATAATCTAACATAGATGGTTGCCCATAGTGTTGGAATGATTTTGTTTTCAGACACATTCCAGTTTTTATTTGAAGATGAATTGTGTTTTGATTTTCACAGTGTTTGGAACAGACTGATCAATAAAGTTTTGAGAAGATATACACTTTATCTGTATAAGAATAAATCACAATCATTTCATGAGAAGAGGTAAGAAATATGTTACTCCAACTCTATGGGCAACTGTGTATAAACATGTTAACACCTAATAATTGTAACATTCATTAACGCATAACATGATGGGACTTTTAAACGCTTTTAAACATTTACTTGTTTAATAGATAGATAGGGTGTGTATACTGCATGTTATATGTATGTATGCTTCATACCCATCTCTCAAATAATAACTGATACAGTAGGCTCCTCCATTTGAGGAACTATGATGACGGATGAGAACATTTGGCCTTTTTAACAACAGCATTTTGATTTGTCATTGCAGGAAATCCACAGGTGAAGCCAATAATGTTAATAGTGGACCAGTTCTATATAACTGTCCCAGTTAAGTCATGCCAGTGATCCGGCAAAAAGAGCATTAAGGTCCTGAAACTGGCACAACATTTGCAAATAGAGTGCAGCCATTATTGATGTAATTATGTACGCCCACTGTGCTGCTTCTGCATTGACATGCCAAAATGTCTGCAATGAGAAAGACAGGAAAGAGGAAAAAGAAGAGAACATCAAGACAGAAAGGCGTGTGCCGCCCCACTGAGACAAATGTCTGGTGAAGGTTCAGATCAAAGAAAAAATATAACTTCTTAATTTGTGCGTTTTAGCCTTTTTCATGTTCAAGTTCTAAGTAGGAAACCATGCTGCTTTGAGAGCTGCATGCCTCTAACTGTCCCATTCCAGTCATCCTGCTGTGGACACGTCCTGTCTTCTTCTCTGACAGATCATGGCCAGGTGGTGTCTTAGCTGCTCTATCGTATCATCAAGAATCCAGTTGAAGTCCAGCTTTGGGGATATGAACCATGGTGTGTTTGGTTCATCAGTACTGGTATCAGTTGTGACATCTTCTTAAGATGGATGCAGAGTCACATCTTTGTCTGTAGAGGTTCAGAGTAACAAACTCAGTAAAGTGGTGAAAGAATCCATAAATGCTCTTGAAGAACAGGCTGAGACTGTTGCTCTGTATTGTGGTTGTTTATGTCTGTGGACAGGGTTTGAATTGACACTTGTGGACTTGTTGATTTTGCTCAAAGTCAGATCTGGTTACTTCAGCTCCTGCAGCTCCCACATCTGTCACGTCTCACACCCAATTCCTACATAAACCTGCAAAAATATCTGTGCTTTTTACTCAGTTTAACTAATTCAAGTACAGGATATATGCTGTTGATTTGTTGGCCAATAAGGCACAAGAGACCGCCGCAGCTTCTCCACAGTCTTCAATGTTAAATGAGCAAAAACAGACACTTTTTAAACATCTATCAGTCACGTTTTACACTGTCTACACAAACATGGACACCTTCGGCACAGTCTCCATGATGCTTTCATCAACACGTTAATGATCCAGAGATACTAATGATCAAAGGGATGTGTTGCTGGCATCAAATTCAAGACATGATTTTTATTCATGATTATAGGACTGGCCTCAATATTTCACATTTGAATTCTCATTTGAAAGCTTTACTCTTAGACTTTCACACCCAAGCTATTAGTGCTTAGTGTGGAATGTAATTATAGAGGGGGACTTTCAACTTTCATGTAAACCTGGCGTTGAGAGTAACAGCCTCAGTTCTACATTTAATTCACTATTAGCATCAATTGACTTTTCTCAACCCAGTCACTGTTTTAATCACACCTCACTCTGTGCCACCAAAGAATGGACTTTACAGCATTGTAGAAAAACTGTGCTGTAGGTTCTGATAATGCTGATAATGAAGCACAGCTACGTCAGCTTTACTCCCACACAACCTGATTTTTTGATCGTGGTGCAGCCTCTCTGAATACAACACTCTTACCCCTCTAATAAAGAGGGTAGTGAATCAGATGAGATGGTCGAGCTGGTACAAATCATAAGTGTGTGCTTTAAAGCAGACATCACAGCAGCTGAAAGGAAGTGGCGTTTCTTATTAGTTATCATTAACAGTGGAAGATAAAAACAACCTGGTCTCTTTCCAGCATTGTAACCAGACTGAAAGAAAGTCCCAGCTCTATTCAACCATGTACTCCTTTAACCCTCATTTGTAATAATTTCATAAACTTCTTCAAAGTTAAAGGTTCTAACTACAAGAGAAAAACAATCATCACCTCCTTCCAACAACTGTCAGAGATATGTCAGAGATCCAGCGCATTGGCTTTAGAACTGGCTGCATTGCCTGATTTATATTTAGACTGCCTCTCTCCTGCAGCTCTATGAGCTAACTTCAACAGTTTCTTCATCTAAACCATTGAGTTTTTTATTTTTATTTTATTTTATTTTAAATATATATAAGAATAGATTTGTTTATAGAAAGAAAGTAGAAAGTGGTGGTGATTATCACATAGACTCCAGTCATCATTGTGGGCCACAGTTTCACTACTGGAAAGTTGTTAGCCTGCTAACTTCAGTAGAAGATAAAACATGATAGAAACAAGAGTTAAACCCCCTGTTGCTCTCCACCCCTGAATGAACAATAACAACAACAAAACAAACGAACAAACAAAAATAACATTATGTAACCATATAGTGCTTCTGTCTGTTAGGAACTTGGAATGACCAGAATATGTCCCTACACATAAAACAAGTCTGTACATCCTGTTTGGATCTTTGGAAAGCCCCCACTGATCCAAAGTGCCCCAGTTCAAGTACTGATAGGAACCAGAAAAGAAGATAATATTTCTCCCACTGCCTCTCTAAAGCCCTCTTCTTTCTTAGAAAGCCTTTAATGACCAAGCTCCATCATATCTTTAAGACCTCATTTCCACCTTTTTATCCCAGCAGAACACTTCTCAAAATGCAGACCTACTTGTGGTTCCTTGAGTTTCCAAGAGAAGAATATGAGGCAGAGCCTTCAGCTCTCAGGCTCCTCTCCTGTGGAACCAGTTCCCAGTCTGGGTTCAGTGAGCAGACAACCTCTCTACATTCAAGATTAGGCTTCAAACGTGCCTCTTTGATAAGGCTTATAGTTCGGGCTGACTCAGGTGAGCCCTGAACTGTTCTTTAGTTATGCTGCTATAGACTGAGGCTGCTGGGGGAACTCCCATGATGCACTCAGCACTTCTTATCTCGTCTCTTTCTCTCTTTCTCCCCATGCATTTATATCACACCACTGCATGTTATTAACTTTGTGTCTCCTCTCTGAACTTTTTCACAGCGTCAAACTCCAGACTGAGCTGTGGGATCCTGATCAGCCACTACTCCTCATATTATTCATTTTTATTAGAGTTTTTATTATCACTTTGTGCTGTTATCATTGCTGCTGTTATGTGCGTGAATACGGCAGTACATAGCCTACAGCTTTTTCTGGTCCCGTGCTGCAGCAGAAAACAAGCTTCTTATTCTTTTCAGTAAAACCACAACTGTGTGCAGAGGGAGGTGCCAGTGCAAAGGGTTCTGGTGGGAAAAAGAAAGAAAGACAGAAAGAAAAAAAAAGACAGATTGAGTTGCAACAGTTTTGTTAGATTACTTCACAACATCATCTGGCAACCCACTGTGTTGGATAAATATGTGTAAGTGCAAGCACATGCTGGAAAGGTGTCAACTATCAGTTTCCCTGATTCCCCCCCAGAGGACCATTCAATTAATAACAACTGAAAGCTTTCCAGTCATAGCAACAAACAACAGTCACTTTCCAATAAATCTTACAGTGGAAATATTTCGACTCACATTTTTAACCCAGTAATAGAAATATTCACCATCAAAATGTCAAAATAATTTTCATAACAACTGGAACATTTATATATGTGCTCATGGATATTTGTATTTTTATCTACTGTACAATAGCTTCTAATTCACACAATGTGATCCTGTCACATTAAATCAGCAAATACATGTAAACGCATGAAAAAACACATCTAATTAGTTAGTCTAAAGGAAGGATGTTGTGTATAATAAGTCTTTTTAGCGTTCATATACATTCTTTTGGAAACAATGTACTGCATGGTAAGCACATTTGTGACAGTTTTTGGACTAAATGGGGGTAAATGTGTCAAAAGTTTAACTTGTTACTGTCCAAGTAATTGGGTTGTTTTTCATTCATTGTGAATAAGGGCTAGTAACAAGGGTTGTTATTCATTATATTCGTTGGATAAATCGTGTAAAAACACAGCTACAAGTCAATGGCAAACATTTCAGTGTGTGTTTAATGTGTTGAGTCAAAACAGGTCACCAGAAAGTTTCTGCACCTAAAGCTCCCGTTATTGTCGTCCAATCTCAGTCCACAGTGTCCTGTTTTCTTTCTACCCATCTACATAATCCGTTCATGCAGGGATAATTGTGATCAGGATATGAAGATGCTGAATCGAGATGAGACATCATCTATGATGTGAGGGCAGTGCTTTCACCCGCAGATAACAGCATGTTGTTGTGGAACACCACGGCAAATAAGAGGAGACTAAATAAGAGGAGACCGTAGAGATCAAGAGACACGGCATGAATGAGTCATGATGTTATCCAATCACATCAGACCTCGGTGATCTTCCTCTTTCCGTGCACTCTTGTTTCCCACTGGTGTCTGCAGATATGGTGCTAACACAATGTAAAGGATTAATCAGTATGATTATTTACCATACAGCAGGGCTTGTTGCGTACGACTCAGAGGTGAAAAACTAAGTCTAGAAATCATTGTCAGCACACTCAGTGTCTCCATTCACCTCCGCTTAGGCTCTAAAATCAAGATTGATGATGTGCATAATGTGGGAGTACAATGACACCCCATTCTACACTCCCCCCTTGTCTTGGAGTTTTCTTATAAGTAGATAGAGAGCTGTGATATTCAAAGTGACACTCAATTAGCTGTGCACTGGCAGTGGGACACAGATTGATAGGGAGGCATTGTCCCTGAATGCACAAAGAACTATCCAGAATTTGTCTTTGGCTAGATTGTTTTCTACACACATTTACTACGATGCGTGAAGGGTGAAAGTGATGGTAATGTCACACAATGCACTTAGATTTGATGTTTTTTCTTTTTAAAGGAAATATTCTTTCAAATGCTGTTTTGTTTTTGACAGGTCCAAAACAAATGCTTTCGATGGGAATCATCACAAATCATTCTTCGGTGAGGTGAGCTAACCATGTGGCATGTGTTTTTGTGTTACAGTGGAGTGTGTCTTCTTTCACTCTGCTCATGTGCTTCATGCAGAAGGAAAAACTGTGTAATGGAAAAAATAATTATACTGTCGCACTGCACTAATACTCCCTAAGTAGTAATTAGCAGTGTTTTAGTTTAAACAGCGTAGTTGTAGGTGTCCTGTTGCCTGAATAATCTCGAACATTGATGTTTAAACTGGATAATTAGTTCAACAATTTTCTCTTCTCTTACCTGTTCCAAGTTCACAAGCTCAGCAAGAGTCTTCAACATGAATATGAACATGAACAGAACAATGTTTGTGTAAGCCAAGAGTTGGGGTTCTCCCTCTAATGCATACTTTCCATATAAATATAATTGACTCTTCAACAGATCAGAAGTGGTCAGTAAATGTAGTCAAGTAAAGGATCAGGTGGAACAAGCTGTTTTTGACGCTTTCTTTCTGTGTGACGTCCTTCAGGTTTAGACTTACTGACTTAATCATTCTGCATTAAACATAGCCAGTAGAGACTGTAGTACTGTTTTAACTCATAGCTAAGGCCCTGTTCAGACCAGGCCTTAACACGTGTCATCAGTTATTTACAATTGGCTTCAAAGAGAAACTATGCAGGATTTTCACCTTAACTATACTACATTTTTACCTTAACTAAACAGCTTCAGAGTAATTGTGATGGTTAAACAAATGACTTGTAACTTGTTACAGGGAGAATGGAGGCTCTCTGCCCTCTACCTAGTGTCACCTGGCCCAAAAACCAACCTTGTAAGATCAGCACCTCCGACCTGGTGTCCCAGCTCTTGTCTTGGCAGCACCACAACACAAATGCGCTCTACGTAACCCGCAATCTCTTGTCTATGATAGATAAGACTACACAAATATACACACTGTAACATCATATATGATAAATAATGTTATCCACTGCTTCATGGATTGTTTTCTTGCCAGCTTTGTTGAAAACAAATGACACATGGCTGGGAAGAGGGTTAGCAAAACAGAGGAAAAGTGACCAGACCTGCATACAGTAGCTCCTCATAAACTCCATACATGTGATTGGACCTCACTTAGCTTCTTTATATCCAATTGAACAACTGAAGGAACTGAATTAACAGATATGTCTGTTGTCACTGTGCTTGTGCGTGTGTGTGTGTGTCTGAGAGAGAGAGGGGGATAGCATGGCACACCTTGTGTGTGAACATCAAAAAAGCTTTGAAGCAGTAGAGTGGGGGTATCTGGCACAACTTCACCAGTTAACAAGGTGCATGGAGAAACCAGCAAACTTGAAAAACAAAACAAAACAAAAAAACAAACACACACAAAGCTCCAGCAACACTTGCAACTAAGAAAAAACATCTTTAATAGACTAAAACGTTTCGAGTTGTAGCCTTCATCAAGACTTCATCAGGTCTAATCGAGTTGTTTTTCTTATTGCAAGTGTTGCTGGAGCTTTTTGTTTTCTTCAAAATACCTTTGCCAAAGAGAGACAGCAGATGACCATTTTCTAACTTAGAAGAAAACTTAGGCTTCTCAAAAAAGCACAAGACTCTTCTATAAATCTAGTTTAAAAAATCTGCCAGTGTAACACCAGAGCAAACTGTGAACGGGCTGTGACAAAACATGTTCAGTTTTTATGGCCAGGCCGTTTGGCCTTCAGCGGCACCACAAGTTTTAGGTCACAAAGGCCACATGCCATGACACACTGGGTCACTGAGTGACTTGATGCCTAAATAAATCAGAATTGAACTTGTCCATCACACACTGGGCTCTAATTTTGTAGCTAACGGGGCGTGTCCAGGCGCACTTCCCAGTTTTCATGCACTGCACACCATGGCGCAAGTCCTCCTCTTTCCCACCTCTGTCCCTCCTACTGGCGCAAGTGGGAAAGAGGGAGGGGAGAAGGCATGAGCAGGATAACACAGCTGATTCAGATCTACACCAATCAAATGAGCTCCTCTCCTCACCTTTAAATCCGCTGCGGGCGGGGCGCACTGCAATTTTGTCATTTTATATTTCGACATGGACGAAGGAGACAGTGACGCCAGACGGGCAGACTTCTCCCAGGAGGAAACTGATGTTTTGGTCCGGGAGGTCCAGGTTTTTACCGAGAAACACCCTTTTTCCACAATTAAAGACACTCACCTTTAGAAACCTATATTTAAAGCCCATGTAACATAGATGAGTAGTGTTCACAGATCACAACATCAGCAAATACCATGCGTAACGGGGATGAAATCTGAAGCACCTGTGCGTAAAGGAGGCATCACCAAGTTTGGTGGCCCTTGTCGGCGAGCGTCTCTCTTTTTCTCTTTTCTGAATTCTCTGAGATGAGACATGCTGAATATATCCTCACTATCTGATGCTGAGGCTGTTTGTGGCTGAGAGAGATGTGAACTTGTTAGTTTGCATCACAGTTTCAGCTGTGTTCATTCAGTCAGGTTGAGTTTCCATTACGCCTGCCACTGCCTTTGATCTGTCATCAGACGTCAAGGGACAATCAATATAGATATAAATTTACATGTGGATTCAGATAGTTACATTGAGTAGTGGTTGTTGTGATTATTTATTGCATTGAAATGTGTCTGACATTCTGGAAACCTGCCCGTAAAATTTTAGTGACGTGTGCGCACTGTGCGCCAGTCAACCAAATTACCAGTTGACCAGTCGCGCTCCGCCTTGCGCCAAGAGTAGACCAGGTTAGAGTTGGCGAGTTTTCAGCGCACTGTCAGCGAAGCCTTTTGGCACGAAATTGTCACTGCACCTTATACAGCATTATACATGTAAAGATGTGTCTTTATCACACTTGTGAATACTTTTGATAAACACACAGGTGTAGAATGAATGTTTCTGTGATTCTGTCCAAATGCCTGTCAATCTGTCCTTGTCTGAGCCTCTACCATTCTGTGATGAAAAAAGATGTCTCTCTCTTTTAGTCTCATCCTTTAGTTTTATTGGACAGTTATGAAAATATAATCTGTTTCTATTCAGCTTTCAGGTCCACTGTGAATTTAAAGTCCACCTCAATTTGTGTTCAGCCAGTATTTGAAGGATTAACTCGTCCACTTCACGACACAGGGGCACTTGGCTGCCCAGGCCTTCATAAACTGTGAGAGTGGCCACTGTTGTAATTGTCTTACACTTACAACACAGAAACACTTCCCCACCATCACTCTAAGGGCCACAAATTAAAACGTGAGACTTAATTAATTGCAGAACCTCAGGTGTTATTTTGTTATTTTAGAAAGTTGTCACTGTGGCGGCTCGCTAATGTCCTATGTGGGAGTGGAAAAAAACAAAACAAAACCATTTGACACTGAAAGTAGCCGTGCATAAAGCTGGAATTCAAAATGAATGTAGGGACAATGTTAATGTTCATCAGCAGAGAAGCTGGTCATTAAACCAATCCACTCCATTTTGTGGTTCATTGGAACTGAACGTCTTCATAAAAGAGACCTCAATGAAACGTAATTAATTCCTTAAATGACTTTACCATCTCTGTTAAAAGGATTCACAAGCATTTGTAAATGAACAAAATCATAAAACTTTAAATATGGTAAATTTTGATTTGAGTAAATTGAAATAGATGCAAGACATGTGGGTTAGGACAGTGGTTCCCAACCTTTTTTCCTTGAAGCCCCGCCTGCTTGTGTCAAAGACAAGCCAGGCCCTCCATCCACAACCCCTGCCTGCACACATACACACTTTTAATCACAAAAATAAACACATGTTGTAGGTTTTTGCTCCTATTCTCTTTGTTTAGACATCATTTTGATTATCCAATTGGATGTGTTATTGGATTTTTTAATGTTAATATGCACAAATACACTTTTGACCTCAGAACAGACAAAGCTCTGTGGACCCCCTGAAATCTCTGATGCTCCCCTGAGGGGGGCCCAGACCCCAGGTTGGGAACCAATGGGTTTGGATATGGAGCATAAATGACTGTTGTGGGTTCCTCAAGACTGGTTCATACTGCAAGGGTGAGGAACAAAATTAATCTTCTTCTGAAGATTTGTGAGTGTCAATTGCACTGTTTCTTAAAATTTACCAGGACTGGGCACCACTGCATATGCAGGAAAATCACACATGTAGATGAACTGTACATGACTTGCAAATCATGCAAATGAGTGTAACGTACAACCATGTGCTTTCATTCATTAAAGTTTGAAAACAAAACAACAGCAACAAAAAACTGCAGTGGCTGCACTGCATGGGGCCACTTTTAAAGGAGTCATGCCAGTTGTTGCTAAGAAAGTGACACGTTGATAGAATGAAACGCAGCACTCTGAGAACACCTGTGAGACGATTAACTCAATTTTCAGTGCCATTCATTAATCGCTGACAGTTTTTCAACCTCATTATGTCAGTTTGTAGTTTTTTTTTTTTGGGTGAGGACTGCATGTGGTGGAATGTCCAGGTGCCTAGCTGCTGTTGGTCACCTGTTCCATTGCTTTGTTGTTGGGATAGTAATTAAGAAGCCCATTATTTCTGATTAGCGCTCCTTTGCATAATTAATAAATAAGCACCTGTGTCCAGATGGCTATTTCATCACAAAACCATTACTCATCTTATTGAGTAGGACCTTCAGAATGAAACAAGTGAAACCATAAATTACAGATCCCACTGTATAAAGGTTGATTTCCATGCCCTTATATATATATATATATATATATATATATATATACATATCATATTATATTCTGTGAAACTATCTCAGAACTCAGTCCACAGAGAAATGAGTCCTGTAACTTTGTGATGTCGCAGCATAGCAGTCCTGGCAACCTTGCAAAATTTCACCTGAAATCTAGCATTTATCCCATCACTCAGCCAATCAGGAGAGAGGTAACTGGCTCATCTAGCTGTTTTTACTAGAGCTCAAGAATGAGGCCTGGGGCAGAGGATGTAAAACTACACTGATATAGCTTTTGGTTCTTAAAACTAAATCTTGTTAAGAAAAATAAAACTTTAAATAAAACATGGGAGAGGTGTGAAACATGGAGCATTCAGACATTTACAGCTAATTACAGCTTTTGCCTCAAGTTTTAATTCACAACACAATTCACAGTTTCAATTAGTGATACTTTTCTACCTGCATTGTGCATTATAGAAATGTGCTACAGGGAGCCTGTGTAAAGCATATGTCCCATAGCAAGAAAATAATAGAGACATACATGGAAGGCAAGCCATTTAAGTCTGTCTTCATCCGTTTTTCCTGGCCCCTAGTTTCCTCCTCACTTCTCTTCTCTGCAGTCTGATCAAAAATCCCAGGACTCCACACTTGACCTCAACCCTGTTAACCCTGACTAAGCTCAGTGGCAGTTACTGTTTTATCACCTGAAGAAAGTGCCAACTTTTCCTTCAATCCACGCTAAAACTAATTAAAGTTGGGGCAGAGGAAGCATCTGGCGAGAGAGAGGGAGACTGCAGGAGAGAATGAGGTTGAGTGAGTGATGTTGGGAGGGGAGAGATTAACAAGTGCAGGCAGAGCACTGTCTCTCAGTCGCTAATCCTTAATGTCACAGATATGCGGTAAGCTGGGGCCTTTGTCAGTTAAAGACTGCCTTCAGATCTACCCAACTCTTTGTCTGCCGCTGTGCATCCTCCTCCCCTTATACCCTGTGCTCTACCCTGACTCTCCATATTCCTTGGATCAGGGATAAACATGGGAGCACTCACTTTTCCAGGCGAGATGAAAGGCTGCTAGGGGTTGAAAGAGGCAGCTCATGCAGCTGAGATGGCTTGCCATAACACCAGATGGATAAAAGTGTATGGAGGAAGAGAAAAGCAGGAGGTGTATGAAGAGGCTCTATTTTTCCCCTCAGTGTTTACATGTCACGAGGTGACTTCGACAGATTTGTTTCACACCTTATTAAAAAGTTCCACTTAAGCCTGGAGAAGTTCCAAACTTGGTGCACTTTGTATAAAACTACATGTAACCCAGTGAAATATACGTTTTCACAGACATTTGACATGTAAGGGTCTCAGTTTGCATCCACTGAGGAGCTGATTGGATTGTCTAATTCCTTTTGAAAAATCATTCAAGAAGTCAGGAAGTAGATAGAGTATAAATATGTAGCTGTATGCTGTGACTATCACACTAGATCTAAAAGTGATTCAATCCACATATCGAAATACCAAACTTAACAGCAGAAATAAGCATTATGGTCTGATATGGTTTCAGTGTCTAGAACATGTTTTTAAGGTGCCTATACTCTAAAAGCACAACTAAGAGTGTGTGTCAATGCGTGGGTGTGAGTAGAAATAACCTTCATTAACCTTCTTTTTTGACATTTTCATTTTCATTTTCACAAAAGTCACTTTCAAAGGGGGGATAAATGATTTTGATGCTAATGTGACCAAGGTTTTCAGGGGCCAGGCAGCGAAAGCTACAGGGAACCTATAGTTTCTACTTCCCATACATGAAAAATCAGCACTAAAATGTAGCCCCAATACTGCAGAAGCTTTTGTACATTCAAACTCAGTACAAATGATGAAGTCCATCACTCTGTTTTTTTTTCAAAAACTGTAAAACTTATTAAACCTTTCTTGTCACAATTTCTGCTCAATTGACACCAAATTTGCTACACTGCATCTTCAGAGCGTCCTCCACAAAGTTACCACCCAGATATTTGATATCTGAAAAACTGAGCCTACAGTGCATGAAAATGTTTGACTGTAAACATATACCAGCCAATTCTTGCTAAATACATTTTCAGTCTTATCAGAACTTTATCTCAAAAACTGAAGTTTTGAAACCATTTTGAATTCTGCTCTCATGGAACAACTGGAGTCAATGTAAGAATGGCATTTTTAAACATTAGATTTTCTCTTATGAAGCAAAATACTTATTGCTAAAAACAAATCACCAACATTTCTATGCTGGCAAGCTGCAATTTATGTATTATCAGATTTTTGTCTTGATAACAGAAATTTTGACATTTTGACAATTTGGGAAATCTTTCTTGACAAATGCTGCCTGGCTGGTGACTGCTTGAGTCGATTAATGAAGCCACACACCAGCTCTCACTTCCAGTCAATTCGCTCAATGAGTTAGGAGTTGGTTCTTAGTGTCATGTCAGTATTCCTCAAGGGGGGGCAGAATAAGTGTATAAATTTTAATACTTTGAAAATTCCTAAAAACCGTACATGCTACCGTTTTGCAACTTTCACCAAAATGCAGCCCCAATACTGCAGAAGCTACATTTAAACTCAGTACAAATGATGAAGTCCATCACTCTGTTTTTTTTTTTCAAAAACTGTAAAACTTATTAAACCTTTCTTGTCCCACAATTTTTGCTCAATTGACACCAAATTTGCTGAATGGCATCCTCAGACCGTCCTCCACAAAGTTACCACCCAGATTTTTGATATTTGAAAAACTGAGCCTACAGTGCATGAAAATGTTTGACTGTAAACAGAACTGTAAACATACACCAGCTAATTCCTGCTAAGCTACAGCAGAATGGACATTGTAATGCCAATGTTCTTGTTGTCTCTATTTCTCCCTATATTGTCTCTTGTTACTCAAAATTGCCTAAATTATCAAAAATTGCCTGGCCCCGACCACTGCTGCAAAGCAGCTTTAATTTTGGTTTTTTCTTGAGCCTTCACACTACATTTTGTGTTACACCTGACTGCAACAACCACATTATTCCTACTTGAATCATCCACCACATGATCTGAGCCTTTTCAGTAATCTTTGGAGTTTGAGACTGGTGAGTGAAGATTGTGAAAGTTCTTCCAGTGTTCTTGCAATACAGTCAGTGAGGTTGTAACACGTTGTTATATTGTCCAGTTTTTAATTAGCTTGACCTACACACTTAACAATATCAATCTGGTGTGCTTCTGTAGCGACACAGCAGTGAATTACCGCAAACAGCAATTAATTGAAGTGGATCAGTCCATAGGGCTTAGCTCAGGGTCAGTGCCAGTACAGGACACCAACAAACAGCAGACCCGCATTAAACAACAAAGACAAGTCCTTTAATCTGCACGTGGCTGCTCAGAGCAACTTTCTTTCTTTTTTACTATGATAGCCATCAGAAGTGTCAGTACCATAAATTGATCCTCATAATGCTCCCTGTCTATGGATCACATATACTTTGCAGACAAAGATGTACTACTCTTTTTTTTGTTTGTTTGTTTTTTTTGCATAATCACTATACAAGATTAGTTTGATGGCCTAGAAAAGTACATTCTTGGAGCTGATAAGACAGATGTCCTAGCATGCATATTAGCGAATCGTCTGCACAAAGCTAGCCAGACAAAGGTGCTATTTAAAAATGCATTGTAGCAGATTATCAGGTTCATGACTGACTCATATCAATCACTGCGAGAAACACTATGGCTATAAAGTGCAAACAAAATCTGGTACAAATGATCTGATGGTTCTGGAGAAACAAATACATTTGTCATTGTCACAGTTAAATGAATCACTGAGCAGCAGCACTGTTGGCTTGAAACATAGCATTAGCACATAGGTTTTTTTTTCTTGAACATGTTTTTGATACAGGAACCCCAAAGTAGAAACTGTGTGCAGAAACTACAAACTACCATCCATGTAAAGATAGCAATGTTTTCTTTCTCAGATTAATGGATTTCAGAGGGAGGAAAATTCAAGGCAAGACAATGTGAGTTCAGGTCTTCATTTTCTTATATGGTTTGTAAAAATGTCTTCTTCTCTTTGATCTTGACTGGAATACCTCATTGTGAAATGTCAAAACTGAAGTTACAACAATAGTAAAAAGAAAGATGTTTTGGTAAGTACCTAATATTCTAACATGTCTGCCTTGGTAGAAAGAAGGACTTCTACCATTCTGTTGAAAAAATAGAGAACTTAATGCTAGAACTGTACAGAGACCCCCTTCCCAAATAATGTTGGATGCATGGTAAAAGTCAACATGGCTTTTATTATTGATGGACCACAGCTTGCCACTTTTGACCATTATCACTGTAGCTTTTATAGCCTTTGTGAGTGCTGTAACCACTCACTGACCAGTATTCAGCAGAAAATCTCAATTACAATAAAATTAGATGAGGAAGTGAACAAGCCTGGTACTTGATTCAGAAACAGATACTTTAATAAACCCTGACACTTACATATGGATGTCAAGACTCTTAATGTCTGTGTTGTATGTTGTATATCCAGAGTGACAATCATAATCCCCTCCAGCCCCCAGCCACATTGAAATCTTGCACTTGTATATCTGTGCTGTAATCTCCAACCAGAAAGATGGGAGAAAGATTTCCTTACTTAAAAGCCTAATGTTACATTTACTGTAAGTGGAGCACCAAAAAAAGGAAGTTACATGCTGCTGGCACTGCAGCACCGAGCAGAGCAGCACAGTGCATACTGATGTGTACATGAATGCTACTGAGTATAACCTCTATTCGGACAGCATTAACTACACAGGGAGGAGGTGAATTAAATATTCGCTCTGCTCCTCGTTAATTTAACTCATCGTCATGGACAGCACTTTAAGCATTGGGAAATTGCCGGATATGATGTGTAATAGATGTGGATATTCGGCAGGTCAAAGCCAAAAGACAAAGCCAAAAGCCTCCCCAGAGGGAAGCCGCTAAGTGGAATGGGAGGCACAGAGGGAGGGAGGTAAGGCAGAGATACTGTGTGAGGTGAATTTGAGAGACAAAATCATTTAAATTTTATCCAACACACACTGATTCTTATGTCATTCAGTCTGATATCATTGTGGTTTGTGCTTCCTGGGGACATCATTATCTCGGATGTCCACTGCAGATATGCCCTTAACACTCTGCTTTGAAATCATAAAAGGTACAGAAATGACATGAGCAGAGTTATATTGATCCATTGTCTTCACTATCACACTGTCTCTACATCCATGCACAAACAAACTGTGAAGGAGTGGCTC
Organism: Caranx ignobilis; assembly: GCA_021432705.1. Classification (NCBI taxonomy): domain Eukaryota; kingdom Metazoa; phylum Chordata; class Actinopteri; order Carangiformes; family Carangidae; genus Caranx; species Caranx ignobilis. The sequence continues at coordinate 18,908,318 of MU269983.1, forward strand.
GGTCTCATCATCCACAAGCCACACTCCATTCTTCTTTCCTACTTTCATTCTACATTGTTGACCAGTCTTGCTATCAAACCTCCTTTTCCCTCCCACATAGATGTAGCACGACCAAGGATGCACACCTGTTAGCCCAACTTTCATTTATGCAAACATTTGAACTGAGCACATGTCCACTTACCTGCATTCCAGCTCACCTGTAGTCAAAGTACTTCCTCTGATATGTGGTTGTTTTTCTTTTGTTGTTTTTTTTTTTTTTTTTTTTTGTTTCACGTGACAGGTGTTCTTATGGTTTGGTTTGGTTTGGTTATGATATAATTTTCCCTCTGTACAGTAAGTACTGTGTGCATATGTTGCCAGCAATTGATGAAAATAAAACTCTTGTGAAATAACTTATAAAAGTGAAATGAGTCCAGATTTTGAATAGCCTTAAATATATTGATATGGGAAAGCATCGGGCTTGGGGGAGGGGTCATACCTTTAAAAGAAGGTGACCTGACCAAGCCCAGTCATCAAGTTTGGGTGAAGGGAAGCATATTACGCTGGGTAGGCTAATTTGTTAAGGAAATAATCAGGTAAAATGTACAGGTGTATAATTAATTTCTCAAGAGTCACATGTATAATAAAAAGAATCTCTTACAGTCCAGTTGGTGGCTTTAATGCACCTCTTAAGTTGGTTTGCCAACGCTATTAACCCTTAGAGAAGGAGAAGAAGCTTGGTCAGTCACGGTTTGACAGCAGAGGATCCATGTGTCCCCAAATGACTCACTGAAGAACCGTTATTGTTGCATCCTATAGTTTTTTTGCACTGTTGGAGAGCAGCACAACAAATTGCAATAAAAGACCTTTCTGATGCCGCTGTTGACTTTGGTTTTTCTCACAGTTTGAAACTTTAAAATCAATAAAGAATCCAGTGACAAAAACAAATGTAAAAATGTACCCAATACAGACCAAAAACATGGTCTATGGGAGAATATACTTCTACAACAGCACATTTGCAAAATATTTCTTGATTGGTGGCTTTAGTTTTTTTCTGTCCTCATATTGGTTCCTGTTGGTATTAGCATGTTTTCATCTATCTGAGCAACACAAGCAATTATGATTCAAAAATGTCAAACTTCACTCATAAAAAAGTTAACAGAATTTGTAAAGAACTCAGCAACCCACTTTAAAATACATGGGTGTTGTTCTTAATGGGAGTTAAATTACACAAGGCACAGTGAGTTCACAGAAATGGTGGGTAATGGAAGCCATAATTATGACAGGGGTAGGGGTAGCCAGCTCCACTGACCCAATGGGATTGCAATCACTGACTGATGCAGGTAATGGTTACACCATCCCACCACCCTTAGAGAAAATAAACCCAGTCTGCGTGGGGCTTAATAAGGACTCCAGTAGAGTATAACAACAGCACTGTAATAAATCTGCTCTCATCATTCTTATTAATTGGCCAGACGTGTCATAATTCACCCCAGTGATCCAGTCTGATTGTCAAGTGATTCATTTTGGACAAAAACTAATGTTAGTTCACTTCAACAGCTCACAACAATTACCCTCAATCACATAATAGTTGCCACTGCTTAAAAAAGGTTTTACTCCCCTTACAGGGACGAGAGTAATAACAGTTGCATGGATCTTGTGAATGCTTGAGAGAGAGTAATCATTTATTTAGAGAAGCCCCTGGGCTGATCCGGGCAAGTATGTTGTCACAAGAAAGTTAGAGTTAAAGAGTATTCGGCAAGGGGCTTGAGAGAAAAGGAAGAGGGAAGAAGACAGGAGTGCCCGGTCTTTCATTATCATTAGTAGCAGTGTCTGATATGCAGCGGATTGTCCAATGGTGCGTATAATCAAGGCTGTCGGTACACTCAGACCTGCAACTGAGAGTGACTGAATGGCTCGACGAGAGTGTAGTTTATAGCAGAGATGTTGCAGGCTGGTGGATCCTGTTAAATATGCATCACGGTTCATTGGACACTCGTATGCTGTCAGGCTGTGAGCTCCATTGAGCCATTTGTTAAATCTTTGAACAGAAGGTCAGAACTCTTGAATAAAACTGAACAGACGTGATGGTGGTGCATGATTCTGATCTCCCTACTCCATACATGTGGTTATGGCATCTGTAAAAGTGAGACTGAGACTCTCATCAACATATCTCCATTATACTAAAGGAGCTAACCGACTCGAGCTAATTAATTAGCCTTTTAGCCAATAAAACCAGTTAAAAGATTTACTTTTCAGCTGCAGCCCTCTTAATAAAGCCTGGTTCTGTTTTAAAAGAACACCATAGGAAAACTTCTTTCTCAAGTCGGTGATCATATAATCACAGCACTAACCTGAGCTGTTTTTATTAGTATGTCATTACCTATATTGTGTGCGAAGGTTTGATTTCCGAGTTTGGAGCCTCTCTGGACTGACTTTGCATGTTCTCCCCGTATCTGTGTGGATTCTCTCCTGCCTCCCTTCCATAGTCTAAAAACATGCACACTAGGTTGCTTAGCGACTTGCAATAGGCTAGCGACCTGTACAGGCCCTATGTCAGCTGGGATTGGCTCCAGTGACCTTACACGGATGAGTGGTACATCCAAAAAGCCTGATCTAAGATATTTTTCTTCCGGGAGCTAACTTTACTCCGGACCGTGGATCCTGCTGTTGAGGTGATAGTGAGTAAAATTTTGTCTGTTTGTGCGGATGTTGACAGTGTTTCCACTCCCAGTACTGACACTGCTGGCTGCTCCACTGGCTCTGGAAAAAGCAGGATGAACAGCAGTCACACGAGGTGACACCTCAGCCCACCCTACCTGACTACTCAGTACATCTTTTGATAAAGAGACAGATGCTTTTATCAAAAACCCTCAGTAAAGAGGCTGCTGTTTTCCAAAGTGGCAACATTTGTATGATTTTACAAAACTGCTCTTTGTGGCAAACAGAGCTGTTTTAAAGGAATATATGATGACTTTAGTGGCTTATTCTAAATGATTTAATAACAGCATTTTTAATGTGCAAAATCGTTCCTCTAACACTTTGAATTTCAATTCATTGTGAGACCATTTCTATTCCTTCCTTTTCTGCTGCTTTCCACTGCAGCTGCCTATTGATTGATCAAACTCAGTGATAGTGCATCATGCAGCCGCCACTGTTTGTGTCCTCCCTCTGTGAGGGTATGTTCAGGTCCACTGCCTTTTGGTTCAGGTCTAGTTACCCTTGGATCTATTAAGGTCAGCTCTGGCTGATGTTGGTTCCCCTTTTTGAAAATTAAATAATGGACTCCGGGTTCTTGTAGGTTTCCCACAGGTCTACTTCTTCCCGGTTTTTCAGTCTGTATCATCTATATTGACAGCACTTCAGCCAGTATTGACTGCACACTATAGGTAATGTCATGGTATCATCTGAGTAATCCACAGGTGGAGATACTCTGTGAACCACTCTGATGCAGTTAGAGCTTTGTGTGGCATTCAGCCTCTGCTTTGATCCCTTTGCTTTGAAGCTGATTTAATGGTACACATAAGAGTTTTTGTCTAGACAATATAATACCCCTTAATTACAAGAGAGACAATAGCCACAACTTGTCTGTGTGTGGAAAAACGTCCCAAAGTTCATGAAAGGAATCGAGGAGAAAAGCTTTCAATCAAGAAGAACAAGGGCAGAGGATGCCAGATAAAAGAGCTGAAATTAGTTTCATCTTTAAAAGGCACAATGTAGATATAAGAGTAAACAACAGCATGACAGCATCAACAAAATTCAAACAGGGAGGACAGGAAGCTGCCAAGCTGCCATCACCACCAGACAGATAGACAAGCACATTAATTCAGTAGACACAGCTAATACACTAAAATTAGACAACTGAACCTATGTTAGAGCATCACCATTGAAAACCAGTTTAGACAGATTTTCAACACTGAAATCTATAACATAAGGCATATGTATTTGTAATGAACTTTTTACCTAATGATTAAAAGGAAATTAAACTTCAATATATAGCCACTTTCTTAGAATGAGTTCAGCCAACAGGAGAACCCGACACGTGAAAACAGGTTGACTCACAGAATTATGCATGAGATGCTATCTCTTGCTGGAAATTTAGTCAGGTAGGAAGGATTAAATACAGCAAGATTTCACAGTGATAAGAAGTGAGCTGTGAGATTAGATAGGAACCGATCGCATAACAAGCTGTCAGTGCTGTCTGAAAAATATCGCACCTAAACTCAGGATTCGTGGCTGAGCACATCCGCTGTTTCAGCTCACAAATAGCTGCTCTGAAAACGCCTAATTAAAAAAGACACTCAAACTTTCCAGTTGTGCCAGTGCAGATGGGCCAAATTACCCATACATCACTATTGCATAGATGCAGACCAAACTTACAAAAACACTGTAATGAATGGATTTATTTTTATATATATTATACATTTTAAAACAGTAGGTTAGATAAAATACAAATGTGCACATATTATGTAAGCAAAGGTACCATAGTAGTATAGTACAGACATACAGATGGGAATGTTGCACTGATTAGATGTCTCTGCAAAGGTGATTTAGTCAACGTCAAAATGTACTCCAAAGAGCACACTTTAAATGAGTCCCAAATTTGTGAGTCCAGACAATACCTTGTACTTTATCATTTGTCCCTGTGTTGTCTGAGTGTTTCCCCTATCAGAGTTTTATCTGTAAGTACTTATAATTTTACAAAAAACCTCAGTGACGCAACCAAAATTATGTTTTGCACCTTTCTGTCTTCTCTGTCTCTCTTTTTAAAATTGCAGAGCAGTGCACTTCATTATACTATTTAAATAGCCTATTAGAAAGATTAAATTAAATGCCTTAATTCTCAATATAGATTCCAGACAATGAATACTGAGGTTTCATTAATTCTCTTCCATCACAGGGTTTTGGTACAACTTCCCCACAGCTCCATGAAACATTTAAGCTTCTTTTTCTCATAGTGTTCTGTTACTGTTCTCATCAACCTGTCTTCCAGTCTTGACAAGCAGCTGTCGTCAGAAAGAGCTCCAAGAACAATGATGGACAAGCAGCCTGACATGATGTCATGCTATGTTCCCCAAGACAAATTTGTCCTTGGGGGGGGGGGGGGGGGGGGGGCTAAGCAACAATTTGCTTGTTGCTTAGTTGATTAATGCAATAATTATCACAGCTCTGTGACACTAAAGCTAACTAAGGCTGTTTGGGGCTCAGCTTTAACTTTAAGCTAAATTGTGGAAACCAGCTCTCAGTGACAGTGGAAACATATTGATATTTACTTGTGTTTTGCAGATGGTTTAGGCTGTTAGCATGTTATTTGCAAACAAATTAACACTAAATACAGAGTCTCAGCAAGATGAGAACATCAATAGCTGATTGGATGATGTCTGATTATAAGCCAAAGTACTTTTTGGAGTAATTTCTGTCTTGTTGTTGTTGTTGTTGTTCATTTTGAACTGTTAGTGGCACATGATGAAAAGTTTCATTCTCTGGGGACCATGAATATCTCTAGCAAATATGTAAGCATCTAATCTTTAGACAGTAAGTTTCAACCTCAGGGTGACAGAAGAAGAAAAACAAGAAATCTACATCCATGGATTTGGAAAACGTGCTCATCATCATCCAAAATATGTTTAGTTCTTGCAGTCTGAGCCAAAGTAAACTGACCAACCAACAGACTAACAGAAAAACTGCTGCAGGAAAAACTATCTTTCATATAATAGCATATATAATGTATTTCTATATTGTCTTATTATATATTGTAAGACAGTCTGACCCCCACCCTGAAACATTTTCTCCAAAACAAAGTGTCTTTCCCACATCCAGTCTTTCCCAGACTGAATGTAATCACTTTGTGTATACTGCCTTTTGGTTAGTGTCTCCTTAACACCTCCTGTCCACCTGACTTCCCCTTGAAATGTTACATGTCTGATGGTCTCAGTGCGAGAAGTACAAAGGTCTAGGTGGTTCACTGTCATGTGAAAAGACCCCTGATGGTCAAAGGTCCCCAGATGTGAATGGCGTCCCAGTGTCAATTTTATTTGATATGTGATTCAGAAGTGTCTCTGTTCTGGTTGGGTATTTAAAGGAAAGAGAAAAAAACCCCTCTTTTTCAGTTGATCTGCCTACCAGAGCTCCCACAGATCAGGTATGTTACACTATTATGTTGGCTGTATTTTTTACTTTGGACATAACAATAAACTGGTATGTTAATCATTCCTTTCTAATATTGCCTGTTGAGACTTGTATTCTTAGTAGTGAAGGATCTGTTATCAGATACCTATTAGGTCTTTAGTTGTATGGTAAGTTTCACTGGGTAACACTCACACCCGTAACCTGAGTTGAACAGAAATGATTGAGTATCATGTTCTGTAATTATTTAGATATGTTCTATAACCTCTGAATATCTCAACCCAGGTGTCAGGGCTGTTCTTCTATGTTAAGAAATTCACTGAATAGTTTAAGTCTATATCTGCCATCCCTGAACTATGAGAGGGACTAGTTAAATACTATATCTCAAAGACCTTTGTTTTATGGTAAGTTTCACTATTCACACCCTTAAACTCTGAGTTGGACAGACAAGATTGAGTATCATGTTCTAATACCTCTGAATACTTCAACCCAGGCATCAGGGCTATTCTTCCATGTTAAGAAGGTCACTGAGTGTTTTTTAACTTATATCTGCCATCCCTGAACTAAGACTGATGTCAGATCTCTTAATAGCAGTACTGAATTCTTAACAGGCTTATATTCTTAATTACTGGTTAACTTCTGTCACTAAATGATATTTAATGGTAAAGTTATCTTTAAGTAAATGGAGTCAGATTGAATAAATTAATTACTTTACTTTGATAAAACCTCATCTTAACACCGGAAGGACAGAATACGTACTGGGGAGATAAATGTCTCAAAATATTTCCTCCCCTACAATGTTATATTTACCTTGGAATCTTGTCTCTTTCTATTGTCTTTCCTTTGCTGAGGGAGCAAACGTAATTAGATTTTCTTCTCAATTAAATATTCAGAATCAGATTCAGATGATCATGAAAGTGGCAGAAAGGTAAACACAAGCACCTGAATAAACCTGCCCACACACTTTCACCAACAAACAAACCCCCCATCCTACCAACACATGCCATGGCACACTGATACCAGTAGGCTCTCTGTGCTGCTCCCTTTCTCCTTCCGCCTCATGCTTACACCCACACACACACACATACACAAAAACACATTGTAGGGCTGCTCAAGCAGTGGGCTTTTCTGCCAACCACTGGCAGGATGGCTCACAACAACATCTGTGGGTTTTCATGGTCCAGCTTCATTATGCAGTCTGTGCACCACATGGGAATCAGTCACAGAGCACAGCTAAGATAAGATTGTGCCTATTCGTCTGTTTGCCATGTGGCACTCAAAACACAGGCTTCTTGCTTTAAGCAGTATACAGGTTTTGTGCCTTGTGGCTGAAATGGCATTTTAAACTGTGCCCTTCTCCCTTCTGCTGGTCAAGTTACCAGCTTCAGTCACTTATCTTGATGAGCTGCCTGCCTCAAAATGGCATCAAGTCAGGGCAGAGGCAACCCAGCATGCAAAGCCACCACATGTAAAAAAGCAAATGTCAACAAAGAGGAGAGACTTTAACCATTAATTTTCCTGCACAATTTTTTTGTTCCTCAATATTTCACCCAACAAAAAGAATCCATACTTATAGATAAACAAAGTCACAGACACTGATGTAAAGCTGTCCAGAAGGTTCTACGTGGCTGCCAAAATTGTTCCACTATGTATCTAGTGCAGTAAATGTGAAAACACTGACTTACATCAATTGATTCAAATCAATTGCCTAAGAAGTTTGCTGTTATGCCTCTGAAGACTTAAGTCCCATCTGGCTCATGACTGATTCCTGCACTGTTCTTGTCACACATCACTGTAAAACAGAAAAAACGTGACAATCCCGACAGCATCGCTTGTCAATACCGGCAAATCGTGTTGTCTGTGTTAATTGCATTTAAGGCGCAAAGAGAATTCAATCAGTTGCCATTTCCAAGTAAACACTGATGCATGTTGGTTTAAAGTTTGGAGTGTTGATGGAGTGGTCTGATAGCTTCGCTTCAGATGTGAGTGATAAGCAGTTCATTTTAGGATCAAAGCTGACAGGATGAAAAATTAATTGATTTTTTTTTTTTTTTGAGAGAGGGAAAATAAGTTTAATCACTCTTTCATGGCTGTTAGAACACAGTGAATTTAAGACCAGTGATAAGAGCGGTAAAAACGATGCTGTGGCATTTTATGTGCTCGACAGCCTATCGCTTTCTGTATCACACATTGAAGGAAAAGGAAATCAAGTTTGAGTGTAAATTGTGGCACTTCAGATAAAAACATCACCAAACTGACAGAGCCGCTTCTTCCGATATCAGTTGTATTACTACTTCACAGTGTTTAAAGCAACATTTGAAAACACAACAGCCAGAGAAACACAGACAACATATTCCCCAGGCTCACAGAACCTCTTGAGTCATTTCAGATGACTCTCTGATGTCGTACAGTGAACAACTTCAGGGATTAAGGTTACAGCATGAGCTGACCACACAGAACAGGTTCTATCCGCTGAGTCAAAGATAGTTTGGAGGTTTTAGGAGCACAAACACCTGAAGGATGGACGTCCAGTTTGTGGCTCAGAAGGCAGACTTGGTCATCCTCTAATCAGAAGGTCAGTGCTTTGACCCCATCTACTCAAAGTGTCCTAGGGAAAAGTACTGGAACCTCAAATTGGCCTCAATATACTCTATGGGGTGGGTACATACTGTGTTGTGTGAATGTGACTGGATGGGTGATTCTGACTTGTTTTGTAAAGTGCTTGAGTGATCAACTAGACCAGAAAAGTGCTACGTAAGTGCAGCCCATTTACCATTTACTGCCATGGCTCTGAAAAGAATCGAAGCAACTGCATTGTCATTCTATACAGTATATGTCTGGGTTGTTGTTGTTGTATTTTTTTTCTTTTCAAACCCAGCAACACACTAAGACAGAAACTACTCCACCCAGAAGACTGCACATCCAAACACAAAAGAAACAATCAAGTGTCCAATGTAGCGAACAATGTAAAGATCTATGTATCAGCAAAACTAGACAACCATCAACAAATGTATGGAGCAACACAGGAGTGCCATCTCCTTGGGTAAAACTTCAGAATTAAAACCAGCTGGACTTAAAAAAGTGGAGGAGTGAAGTGGAGTGAAGGGATTTTAAGGAGGAGTGAAGGAGGGAAGTAGAGAAACTCTCAACTGAGGAGGTGGTCTACAACACCACTTATCTCCCACCTACAATGCTGTCCTTTAATCCCCTCACAGGGATTTAACAACCATTCACACTTGTCCTCGGGTGACTCAAACAACTCTAATGACTGTTGTTACACCAGCATGGAGCACTGACTATCCAAAGTGACATCAGTGGCCTCAGTAACAACCTCACAGAAACTAAACAGGGGTCTCCTCACCAGCCAGTCTGAACTGTAGGGTAACCAGCCTGGAAAAGTCAGAACCTTCACAGATAAATGCAGGCTTGCTGAGTGTGTGTGTGTGTGTGTGTGTGTGTGTGTGTAAACAACTGGCGATTTGTGTTGCTTTTACTCTGCTGTAAGTAACTGTAGATGTACTGTTAATAAGACAGCAGAGTTAACACAGTCAGTATGTTTTGTTTACAGTTTACATGACACTTGAAAAAAAAAAAATCCGTCAAACTGAAGTGCATGTAAATGTGTTAGTCAGACTAAGACTGGACTTCTCCCGATGTAGTCGGAAATTGATTTTCTTCTGCATGTGTACACCTTAATCTGACGGAAACTGGACAATGCATGTGTGCATGCTTCACAACTGTAGCAATGGCACAAAGTGTAGCATAGAAGCTGGCCTAAACCCGGGCAAGAAATGTGCCTGGCCTGATACATCAGCAACAATTCAGTGCATTTCAACCAGCAAGATGATATTAAAAAAAAAAAAAACTGATGGCAGACCCAACCCAAGTAATTTGTAAATATTTTAGAAGAGGTATTTGTTCGATTTACTGTCGCTACAGGCAGTGGGTAACACTCTTGCCTCTCAGCACGCGGATCTTGAGTTAGATTATCGAGCTGCAGACTTTTGTGTGTGGAGTTTGTATGTTCTCCCTGGGCAGGTTTTCTGGCTTCCTCCGACAGTCCAGAAACATGCACAGTAGGTTGATTGCAGACTCTAGGTTGTTCATCAGCCCTATGATAGACTGGGACTGGCTCCAGACCCCTGCGACCGTGCATGGATAAGTGGTATAGACAGTAAATGAATGCTTTCGATAAACAGCCAGCAGTTGCATTAACAGTTATTTACTCATCAGTAAAGAGTAGGTGTTATGAATTCAGCATCGAACGTCACTAACATTTGTCTCTATCACATCATTTCTTTCACTGTAGTAAGCAGGCTAGCCCTGAATTGTCTTGTAGCTTTCTGATAGCTGATAGTTGCAAACTGTAGCAATTATGAAAAGAGGAAGGAACAGGAAGCTGTTTGATAAAAAGCTGCAGATGACACCTCCAACTTCTCAGACAGCTAAGCAGCTCCTTTCATTGTATCCTGTTGTTCTGTGACTAAAAATGTGTGCAGCCTAAAATCAGATCATGGTTCCTCACAGAATGATGGGAAAGGGCCAGGTATTGCCTGACTAACACAACAATAATGTGTTTTGCTTCCTCCAGATCTCTGACTTATTCTACATGCACTGTTATAATCGTTAATGACAGATGTTGTCATCTGAGATCTTCGAGTAAGACATTTTAAGGAGAAAAGAAAGATCAAGATGAAGACTAATCTTTAGTCTGACTTGTGTTTTTTTGTGTATCTGTCATCTTATTGCTTAGTTTGAATGAATTTGGGTTGCTGCTTTATTGTTTTAGTGTGATATAAATGAACCTTGTCATTCTTCTTATTATTTATTGTTCCCTTGTTCTTCAGGTTGATTTTCAAAACAATAAAATCATTGTTGCATTGCAGTCATTCCTCATCAGTCAGCTTCATTTCGACTGAACAAAGGCATGAAGTGAGGACAATTCATCAAAGCTTTTAGTTCATGTGCCAGAGCCCAGAATTTCATTTCTTGGTACCACTCAATGAGACAGAAGTTAAGAATAATATTTGAAAGTATCCATGTCTGCAGATGGTATTTTGGTGTGACAGACATGCCTGTAACCAGCTGATGAAGTGAACCACCCTCTACAGTAAAATGTATTTTAGCTGCTGGTCCATATCCTGGTTGAGGCCCATGGTCAAGGTATTTTATATGCTCAACAGTCACAGTCAGCCTAGTCACAGGGCTTCAAGAATTCAGGGAATGCATAACACACCCATATTATTTATTGTGAGCCATAAATTAGAAGGACATTAAGAAATTAACTACACCAAACCCAGACAGGTCACAAACCGATCTTTATATTATTGTTTTGCCACCTTGAGTGGTCCTGGTATCTGATCTGGCTCATGGACTTACTACATTGTGCTTTTTCTACAAGCACTCACTGGTGAATGTCATTGTTATGCCTCTTACTTCAAGGCTATAGCTACTTCACATCACTTTCAGAGTTCAGATACCTTCACATTTCAGACACTGAGGTTCAAAAGAAAGTATTTGTCATGACATAATGCTGCAAATCCACTCATGAAGCTGATTGTGTAAGTTTTGTTTATAATTAATAAAATCTTCCATACAATATAAACTTTTCATGGTGAAGAGGTTCAATAGACACTGGATCTTTACCACAACAAGTCCAGTAAATGTCGTTTTAATAGCCCATGGTTCAAAATGACCGGAATAAATCTGTGTGGGTTGTTGATCAATACTTGGGACTCAGTGATTGCTTTGCCAATTGCTGAGGTTTCATGCTCTCAAAACTCATTTTCAGCCTATCCTGTTTTTGGAACAAAATATTCCCAGCCTCTGCACCCTGCCACAAACACAACTCAACTGTTAAGTGATGAAGGACGTAAACTAACACAGCAGTCCCTGAACACACCAACACTGCATATTTGATATTTGAAGGAAAAGACAAATTAAGAATCGTTTTAAATCAGTGAAATACAACAATTGCCCAATATTAGTCCCTATTCAGCCAAGCACTATTGACCACCATCTTTATTTTCTATTTACAATTTATGTTTGCACTGCTTCTCTGTCCTCGGCTCCATGGCAGAGGTGGGGCTGAATTCAATGCACGCACACACAGACCAAACAACTGAACTTTACTCTAAAAACTTTATCAAACCACCAGATCAACAAGCAACAAACAGAAAAGAGACATTTTCATCTTTTTTTCCTACTCTCCTGCTGTTTTTTTTTTCCTGAAGATCTCATCTGCTGAATTGTCATAGCCTCGCCACTGCTCATGTAGCTATTAGCTTGCCCAACACAATATTTGTCATGTTGTTGTCATATTCTTTAACTTTTTACTAAGGTGCCATATCTAACTTACTGTAACTGAGAATTCTTGATTCTGATTGTCTGGCAGGGGCAGGAGTAGCTGGACAGTACACAATATAGACCTGGAGCATCATAGCTAAAGGGTTGGTAGGATATTTGTCTGTTTGATCAATTGTTGCTTTTCTGTGATCAGCAACTGCAACTGAGGTTCATAAAATCACAGATTTCCTCAATTTCCTTCTTGGTTGTCCATTCTTTTGATTTTATTTTTTGCTTAGTTTTGTTTTCTTTAGTACCAGGGTAATGATAGTGTGGTTTCACTTTCTTCTTTATCTATTTTGCAGTCTCCACACATATTTTTTCATGTTCTGTAGTATTTAGAGTAGAGTTATGTTTCACATAGAGTTGTTCCTTGTTTCTCGGAAAGTCAGAGTCTTTATATTTGAGCCAGCTGTTAAGGGAGAAACAATGATGACAATCATGTAAAGCAAACAGATGTTTGATAGGTATGTTATACTTTCATGCATTATACATTAGTCTGCATTTAAGATTGTAAAGGTTATTGAGTGGGTCCTCACAGTCCCCCCCCCCCTTGTCACAGTAAATGTAAAAAATACAAAACAGATTGTAATGTTTTTTACACTTTAAAACTGGGCTGGTTGAAAATTAACTTCTTTGTGCATTACTGTCTCATCCCTCTTCATACTTTGCCTGAGTCAATAATCGGTTCTCTGAATAACTGTGGCTTCAGATAATATTCACATCCCTTCACTTTTTAATTTGGAATGGATAAAAATGTCACTTTTGCTCATCAGTCCACAGCCAATAATTCATAATAACAAAGTGAATTCACTTTTTTTTTTGCAATATGCTCGGTGTGCATGAGTCAAAGTCTGCTCTATACCGCAGATTCAGCCACCATGACAGATATGACAGAACTTTCTTTCTTATAACCAACAACCTGTGACTCACTAGCTGCTCCATTACTTGCTTGGATGCCTCTAATGAATAACAGAAAGGTGCTTTAGTCTGATACCATGAATGGATCAGTAGGAATGAACATCCATTCATTTTCTGAATTGTATTGACTAACCTCAGATGAGCGGCATGCATCATGCAGTCCTGCTGTCTGTGGGCGAGATAAAGAAAATCACAATGTCTCATCCCCATGAGATGAATTGAAATATGAAGCATTAACATAATATAAACATAAATGCATACTTTGTCTTACTGATTGCCTACTTCTGTGGTTGAGGGTGTTGATGGTATATACTGTAAACTCTCATCTATTTTAAATGTCACAGACAGAGCTAGGTGCATCCCAAATAACGTTTTATATTGCACTCACAATGCCCCTTAATTCCTTCTAAGTTGAAGTTTTTCCAAGGACACTGGCATTATTGTTTGCACTACCAACAGTAGAACAGTCACTTGTCCTTCCAATAATATCTTATGGTGCAAAGCTGTCTTAAATGAAAGATGAGCCTATATACATACATATGTGTGTGTGTGTGTGCTTTATTTATGTTTTTTATGTCAGAATTATATATCTATCACATATAAATGACCTGTCTGTAGCAGACTTTATCTGGTAGCTGTATAGAAAAATGGCTGAAGAAATGGAGCTGAGCTTTTAGTAAAAATGTCCTGACATAATAGCTGGACCTCAAATGGTGGTACTGCATAAACTTAGAGTCTCTCTAATGACTTTCCTCTTTGACACGTGGGAAATTTCAGAAGGTTAAACCAATGCTCCTATTAGATCCTGACATATTTAATGATCTGAAAGGGAAGCAAGCAGCTGGGGAGGGGACTCTTGGTGTGACTCGCCATTACAATAAAATGTATGCAGTGTGACACATTTCTTGAGACAAGCTGATCTTGTTAGCCTAAAATGTTTCATGTAAGAACATGCTGTGCAAGTGACCAGGAAATACAAAAGAGAGGGAGTCTTTATAAGAGAAGGGGAAATGATAAGAAAATGAGTAACTTGCAGTTTTATAAACAGGTCCTGAAAGCTGCTTTTTTCAGTTTCTTGTTTCTTATTTCAATTTTTGCAAAATCTTGTAAACAAAACATGTCAAGTCTTTTTTTGATACACTATGTGTTACACTATGTCGCATCAGAACAACCTCAACCACTGGACAGCTGCCTATAATGTCAATGAATGACATTAAATTAAAACAGTTTATGTCTTAGGATTGTCCATGGCCCTGTCTCCCCACTACCGTTACCCATGTGAATAAATTAATAATGTGAAGGGGAAATTTCTTTAAGAATGATGTATTGAAAACAGGCACTGTTTGCATAGATTTCTTGACACAACACCATGGAACTGTCAATAAAAAACTACAGAACTAAAACAGACTTTTTTGAGTCACTCTCTAAAACTGAGATGCAGAATGAAGAATGAGGAAAAATGTGAGAGGAGAAGAGACTGAATGTCAAGACAAAAAACACAGATGTAGCAGATACACTTTTGGAGCACAAACCTCATTTGAACATAGATATTAATCAGAACAAAATTAATTAGCCTGATAATCAGAAGACGTAAACTCAAGATGAAGGGATCACAGTCTGCTTAGAGGGGAAATACTCAAGAGCACGACTTGTTGATAAATGAGACATTATTTATAGTGAGATGTCCTTAAGCAACTGTGTAAATGGAGCGTTAACAATGAGCACATGACACACAGGTCAGCATCAGAGAGATAAATGAGGCTGATCCTTGATTGACAAAACAAATTGGCCACATAGTTTGGTGATACTGAAAGCAAATCTGGAGTGAAGCACAGCTGAATCATTTTCACTGGCCCCAGGGTTGGTATGGTTTCAAATGTAAAGATCATACATCTCATCATTCAAGAGCAGTGTTGGGCACGTTACTTTTAAAAAGTAATTAGTTATAGTTACTGAGTTGCTACATTATAAAAGTAACTAATTACCAGGAAAACTAACTATTGCATTACTTTTTTATCTGGAACTGAAGAAATCACTCAGTATTCCTCCACACAGACAGGCTCTGCGACGCACTGTATCACTCTGCCTCTTCCACACACCACTGATCCAAACAGCTGATGGGTGGAGTGATACAGCGCGTTGCGGAGCCTGCCTCTGCAGAGGAATACTGAGTGAGTTGGTTAGTCCCACATTAATGACTTTTTTCCAACTAGTTGATGGGCTGAAAACTGACAAGACTTCTTGAGTCAAGTGACGGTGAGTAACGGTGCATTTTATTGTCAGTAACAGTAACGGCGTTGTAAAGGTGGAAACGGTAATTTTTTTGATTACTCGTTGTTGTTGTTGTTACTCTGCTATTCCCATCACTGTTCAAGAGTGATAAACATGAATTATAGATGACTGTATATCATAGGATGTCAGGGCAAACATATGATCTGACAATAATCACAGTGCAGTATCAGAATAGTCAGCGTGATTATTATTTCTCATGACAGGTTTGTGCTTTAGAGGCTCAAAGTGGGCTGCTCTGCTGCTGTTATCTTGGCAGAGCTCAACTCCACCTATATTGAAATCAAAAATGAGCAAAGGGTTGAGGTGTGTGTGTGGAGCTGTGACTTTGGTGCACGCTGGTTTGATGCAGTACCTTTGGATACATTCGTGTCAGCATCATTAGCACAGCTGGGCAGCTTGCTCAGAGGCTAACCCAGGGCTAAAGAATTTTCTGGCTAATTAGCCAGTAAATAAATTAAACTTGCAAACCAGGTACGGTGAATGCCGACACCAACACGTGATAATTAGTGTTATATAATAAATTGATACTATAATTTAACTCTTTTCAAAACAGAAGACATGAAAAATCCTCTGAAATACATTAATACCACAAACACATTCAGTGACCTGAATTAGCTGAGATGGTACTTATTTTATTATCCTGACAAAAACATCAGCATCTTCAGTGAACACCAGTGTTGACTCTGACACTTTTATTGTGGGGAAGGGGAGGTGAGGGGAGCATTTGGAAAGTCCAGGAGTCTCTGAAAAAGTTTATTCAACTCACCTCATCCCTCAGTGGAATGCAAAAAGGCAACGTGTCCTCACTTCACAGAGGAGGAAGAAAGAGAAAGAAGTCTGCTGTAAGCAGAGTGCTATAATAAGACAGCTGGGTGCCCACACGAAATGACAAAGCAGGAGCGGAGGCAAAGGGGAAGAAGTAGTAGAAAAGGTGGGCAATACAAAAAAAAATGACAGGAAATAAGCAATGGGCTGGCAGGAACAGAGCAAGGCATAGGATAGAAAAACAGGTTCAGACTCTAAGAGCAGAGGAGGAAAAGAGACAAAGTGAGAAGGAGGCAGATGAGTTCTGCTGGAGCAGCTCGTTACTGCTGAGCCAACTCATGCTCTCTTGTCATCTCCAAGAGCTAATTGGCACCTCCAGTGTGAAAACTCAAGCCTGTGTACTTATTCTCACAAACACACTGCACACAATGAGACACTGCAGAAGCTTGCTGCACATATGAAAAATTAAAGTTGAGGTTAAAGGTTTAAATAACTCTCCACTCTATTCAAACTTGTCCTTTGTCATGGTTTAGGTAACTGGGACTTAACTGTGGCATAATGTGGCATGACTATGTGATTTTTGCTCTGAAATCAGAATTTGTCTACAATTCACATTATTTTAATTTGGTGTAAAAACAGATTTTAACAGCTTCCTGCCAATGATCACAAATATTAAAAAAAAAATCATTGAGACCAATGGTAATATTGACAAACCACTCTAATATTAATATTCTACAACATGCATTGGTCATGGTCTTAATTTGTGTTTGCTTGTCAATAGCTGGATGACTGGTGGGACATGAGCTTGAATGAGGCCTCAGATCAAAAAAGGTAAGAACCAGCTCTTTCCTGGTTCTCTCTCACTGCTCACTTCACTTTAACAACAAGTTGCATCCTATTTGCCTGAAGGCAGGTCTGGGCGAGAGACTGTAATAGGCAAACAGAAAGCAGCAAGGGAGCATGCACACACACACACACACACACACCCTAAAGTGTATAAAAATATTTAAAACGCATCTGACAGCAATTCCATTTAAAAAGCAGGACATAAGAAGCTGCTGTCACTGGTGGTGCGATTGTACACAGTGTTTTCCTGCAGTGTCGATTCTGAATGAGTGACCCTTGAGTATCTGACTAGGCTGCAGTCACACTCAAACAAACTTATAACACTTATCAGCAATTATTCAAAGCTGAGAACTCTCTTTAAATGAATAGCTAAGAATTTGTGAATGTATGCTAATTCACTTTTAACTTAAGGGGGTACATGTGTTTCTTAATGCAGTCGCTGTCCACAGGTTTTTGCTAATAAAGTAGGACTATATGCAGACATTAGTAACTTGATGAGCTGTTTCCCACAGTTTTTATGGTAAATATACATAGAGCAGTGCTCTGCTCTTATCAACCACTCAAAGTGCTTTATTATAGGAGACACTTCATCGACACATAAACATTCACACACAAGTAATGCATCAGATACAATGGGGTGTTCAGTATACTGTAATGCCCAGTGACACTGCAAAATGTGGATTGGAGGAGCTGGGAAACAAACCACTGATTTACCTCCTGAGCCACACACTGGTTAAACCACATCCTGACTAACACAAAGTACAAACATTTCTTACAATAAACCATGGACTGTAGGAGAGCTTCAGTATCATTATTAGTTATTATTATTATTATTTTTAAATAACAACCTCACATAGCTCCTGATGTTATGAAGTAGTTCCTCTGTGCTGAGCTTTTAGCTAAATAAAGCAAAACCAAGAGCCCTCGACCTTCCATTGCTCATGACTGTTCAATATAAACAATAGGCAGTAGGTCACATTTGGCCACATGTAGCATTTCTAATGGATTGTTGTGAGGATTTCAGAAAGTGGGTTTCTGTCTAAACTCCAAATGAAAACATGTCGTCAGTGAAATGTTGAACAATCTGAGTAATAAGCTACTGCATGTTCTCTCATAATTGAAAGATAGATTCATAATTTTTGATCAAGATTATGGATGCACCAGTTCTGGGGCCAGGATATTTCTGTTACCTGCAGAATCCCCAACCTGCAGAGCCTTTTACAGGCTGAGTGCCGTCAGAGAGCGGGTCTCGCCTTTTTACATCAAGGAAAATAAGACTTCCATTACTAACTGTGGCACCACCTGCTGCTCCCACAATCTCTCTAATCCACAGATGCCAGCTGCTGACACCTAAATCACATTCACCGTCTTCCTTGGAAAATTAACCTGCCGGCCAGAGGAGCACTGCAAAAACCTGCACTACCCCCAGAGTGATAAGGCAGACCCTTTTTGGCATGTTTAGTGGCAGGGCAAATGTAAAGGACTGTAAAGAAGGACGGTCTGACTAGACTGACTTTGGAGAACATTTTACACGGAGATTCAGTCCTCAAATGAATGGCAGATTTTATTTTATTTATTTTTTTATTAGTGATGCTGCTGCTCAGTGGCTAAAAACTTAAGGTTCTTTCCAGCAGAGGACAGCAGATGCACTAGACAATGACATTACAGAGTGAACAAACAATCTGTTTATTTACGCTAAAATAGGCAATATCTGAAAAATGAACTCTATA
The DNA here is from genome assembly GCA_021432705.1 of Caranx ignobilis. Taxonomy (NCBI): domain Eukaryota; kingdom Metazoa; phylum Chordata; class Actinopteri; order Carangiformes; family Carangidae; genus Caranx; species Caranx ignobilis. Next base: position 18,927,322 of record MU269983.1, read on the forward strand.
AAATCACAAATGTGCAAACAGAGTGATAGCTGTTAAATCATACTAGACACATTGGTCAATCTCACATGGTAATGATTCTTTATATTCAAAGTCAATTACCTTCCCTGTATCTCAGCCTTTTATTTGTTATTGCTACCTAATTTGAATATAAATCCATTTATTTTGGCTGCTTCAACTATTACAGTATTATTACTGTTAGCTTACTATTGAAAGCTTTTTCATTATCTTTAGTGGACTATTATAACTTTTTTTAATTCACTTTTGGACTACTTTTCACACACATATACACACACGCACAACTGGAGGATGTGGTGTTCAGGGCGACTGTGGTCTTGTTAAAAAAAAAAAAAAAAATGACACCATAGTTCATCTGCGCAAACAGCTTGTAATGACCCAGAGTTACATTTTTTTTGCATTAGTGGACCCCATTAGAGCACATTAAGAGGAGGCTGGGCAGGATGGATTAGTCCATAAAATGCAAGATATTCACACAAAACCAATCAACAATGAAGTTTCTTTTATCAATGATAATTCCACAACTCGTGAAGTTCCTTCTCTCCTTATGGCAGTACTCATTGTAACCAACCATGACCTTGTTGTAAAGCTAACCAATACTTAAGTAAACCACAAACCATAACCTTTGACCCATATTTATTATTGTTAACATGATGCACATACACTGCTGCTATATTCCAAGGTACAGACTAGGACAAAGCAAATATATGGTCATTCAGTTTGACATTTTAATATATCATTTAAACTGAAATAAAACAATTAGTTTCTTTCTTTCTTTCTTTCTTTATGGGTTGGAAGTTCCAATGGTTGTGAAGTGACATGCAGACTTTTATTTGGATTCAGCAGCGATACCCTCCCCTTGAGAAATAAATTAAGTATTGCATTATCTTTGTAATGATCCCAGTGCTTCCTAAAGTTGGCTGCTGATACAATCGTAGTGTCTCATGAATGAAAATGAATCATCTTCAAATGATATTACATGTTCCTTTTGGAAACTTATTCACAAGATCTTAATAATTCATCAACACTAATGTAAATGGTTGATAAATGGTACTATGACTAATTTATTATTATTGTAATATTAGAGCTGAAATTGAGTAGATGTTGGAAAGGAGGTTCTATTTTTAAGTGCAGCCCTGCCTGTGCAGTTTGGCTGGAGATGGAACTATTAGCAGCATAAAACATGTTGATTGGAATAGAGGAAGTGTACTCGGATTCATGTTTAATAGTCTTTTACTTTTTTCCCCCGCTTCACATTTGTGCACTTAATCTGCGGATCAATGAGAAACTCGTTTGAAGAGAGAAAGGGGGGAATATGAGCGTAATTTGTTTCTGATTCACAGCATTTCATTTAGTGCTGATCTCAGTCCATCGCTCTACCCTGAAACAGATCACTTTCACCTCAGGCGGACTAATTTTTCACCTGCTACCAGCCAAAGGCCACCAAGTCGACAGGCAAAACAGGAATCAGTGATGTCAACTTGATACTCAGTGCTTTTCACCCGGCTTGGTTACCTGAATGCAAACTAATTTTCTTTTAACCCTCATGTCAGTCATCAACATCGCCCACACTTGAGCAAACAGACCAACAAAACAAAACTGCTCCTGCCTCAGGAACTAGGCCGTTAATAGCATATTGATCAAAAATGAACTGAGCGCACAAATGAGAACACGGCAAAGCACAAATATTACAAACTACCTAATCTTGGGTAAATGAAGGTTTGATCAATGCAGGATTAATTGCATTCCTCCCAGATCACAGTGGAATGAAATGTTGGCTGTTGGATCCCACGCTTGTACAGAGGAAAAACCAAAACAAAACACACACTAGAACAAATCCACTGGATGTTGATTTTAGTCTTCTATTCCCATCAAGTCTAATTTAAGGACCTGCAATGAAACATTGAATGAGTGAAACTCCTTTTTTAAATGAAAGACGGGATTACTTTAGATGCAATGTGAAAAATGGCTTTGTTTTGACATTGGAACAAGGAAAAAATCCCCAGAAATGTTGTGTCTTTACAAAAATGTTACTGTGGTGTGAGGTGGTTTATATGTGATCCTACTGTCCACATGTAGTTGTCTCCTTGTTTTGGATATGGGTCTTTGTCCTCCAAGAGTCCTACAGCATTCTCCTTGTCCCCTCTCCCCTCTATGTTTGTTTCCTTCTCCTGCATGTGAACAATGTGTTTGGTTTTACATGTGTTGTGTGTTTGTATTGTGCTGGCCCCCTCTCATGTCTTCATGGTGGAGATGAGCTCAAGTCTTATCTGTTGGTGGCACCTGGAGGTTTCTTGGTGTCCTCCCACACTGCATGCTTCATTAATGTGTACAATCTATAATGTAGTCATCCTGATGGTCCATACTGTGTCTACCATGTTGCTCTATTCAGTGAACAACTTATCAATTGCACATCTGTCTCTCCTGAGGGTTCCCACCTTTTTCCTGAGGTTTTTCTACCTTTCTAAAGGTGTGATGGCCCCTCTCCTCGGCCTGCTGCTGTAGCTGTGTTGTCTTCAGATTGTAGGAGACCCTGATCCACAGCATGGGTCATACCTGCACATCAGCCAGCAGTCACAAAGAGGCAGATCTCCTCACATCACACAGTCTGTGTGATGCAGTCTGTGGTTTCTTTGTGGTTTTTGCTTGGTCATACAGCATATTGTCACTCACACACTACCTACACAGTTGATATTACAGATTCCTCCCATTCACTTTGATAACTTTGTTGTAATAACATTGTTTTTTGTTCAGTTTCCTCATGTGCCTCCCACTTTTGGTTAGTCTAAGAGCAGGACTGTGACAAAAGTAAACTGGTCTTAGGTCAGTGACACAGGGTTTTCCTGTTATTTTACGGGCACTTTTTTGAGGGAGTAATATAAATCCACTGAAGATCTATTCACACTTCTCATCTTAGAACATCAGATTGTCTAGTGTAGTGGTTTGTGTCTTCACTGTTGAGCTGTGCAGAGTGCATTGGTTCACTCTGCCCTTCTTTGCCCCTCAGTGTCACAGAGATGCCTGGATCTGTGCTCACTGGTCACAGACAATATGTAATTAACTGACTGCAAATAAAGTCTAACTCTGCATGAAACATTGCAATATTATATTAGCAATACACCAAGCAGAAGCACTGGCTCTTAGAGGGAGTGGGAGATTGCACTATGATTGGTTTATTGGCTGTTAGACCCAAAACACTCCCATGAAAAAATGATGAGATGAAGTTCCACCTCTTTGACCTGGACAAATGGATTGTTTCCTACATATTTATGAAATAAACTTAAGTTACAAAACTGGTTTAGAAAAAAAAAAAAAAAGAAATTGGATGAAAATGAAGGCCTGTCTTAATACCATTAAAGAAATAGTTGATATTTTGGGAAACACACTTCACTCCCTGGAGTTTGAAATCAATACTGTTCTCATGTGTGTGTGCTAACTGAAGCTGTAAAGTCAAGAGGCCATTATGACTTGGCTTTGCAAAAAGACTAAAAACTCGGGGGAAACATCAACTCCAGTATGAACATATTGTGTCCTCCTTATTACTTGGTTTGGAATAATGTTATTGGGCAGTAACAGAGTGAGTGCATCATTATAGAAGATTTTCTAAAGACTCCAGTAGTCTCACATCCTATATGTCTCCCTGCAAGGACTTCACCAAAGGTCAGGCCTAATATTTTAACTAGATATGGACAGGATGCTGAAGCAGGTTTGAATGTGGGTCAAGATGTGCCAGTGATGCAGCAGAATTTTCAGTGATCTAACTGGGAGGGGCTGTCTTTTTTTTTTTTTTTTTTTTGAAGTAGTAGTACTAACCAAATCAGCGAGCAAAGGCTACGGGGAGGCAAGAGCAGGTTGAAAAGGGCAATGAGGAGTATTTGATGTTAAATCAAAGTTCTGCCAACACATTACTGTGATGCAAAATAATACAAAGGTTTGTGTGATCTTGCCCTTTGTGTCATGCAAAAAAATGGCATATGGCTTAAATATATGCAGTGAACCAAGAGGCAAAGGCTGATGCAACTGAGCCACCACACATGACCTCATATAGCAGGAGTTCAGGACCCACCTGTGCAGATACTGGTAATGTATTCTGATTATGATTTATCACGGTGTGAATCGCATTACAGTGTTTGCAGAGAACATAAGCAACCCGGTTATTCATATGAATGTTACAGTGCAAGCAAATAAATCGCCACAGCAGCAGCTGTCTGTGTTTCCTCATAGTATCAGGAGTTGAGTTGGTGAGATATTATTTTTTTCTTTCTTACGTAGTAATAGACATACGCCTACCTCAAGGCTAAAAACTGCTCTTGTTTGAAGCATGTATAACACTGATTGACAGCAGATAAGTGGTTTATGCTGTAGATTCTGAGCATTAGTTCTTGTCCCTTCAGTCACTATCACACTGCATTGTAACTGCTGTGAGTTCACAGTCTATAGAATCTGACCATTTCATTCTCACTTGGAGTTTCTTCACTACTTCATCAAGTGTTTTTTTTTTTGTGTGTTTGTTTGTTTTTTTTTAACTTAAAAGTGTAAAAAAAAACAACCAATAAACTTCCTCCTTGCCTTTCTCTCGCTGTGCTGAAATTCAGCCTGCTAACTGAGAGAGCTCCTCTGTGATTATTTATCAGCATGAAATTACTGCATAAAGGAGCAGTGGTGGCTGGTGACTCAGAAAATTAGGAAGGACAGGAGGAACCTATAACCCACAGAGTCATGTTATTTTAGTTGGTTGTTTATTTCTGTTTTCTAATGTTTGATGAAAAATAGAAATGAAAGCACAATGTCCAAGCAGACTCCAGATGCCACTGTAACATGAGAAAGATATACTGTAACCAATTCAAATGTGATAACACACATTTTGGTTAGAAATGAAAACCAGGGGGCTATTGCACAAAAGTGGGATTGAGATATTCAGGATAACTGAAAAAGCCAGGCTTGACAAAGCCTCATCAGTGAATCCTGGCTCAGTCCCTTGCACATTTGTTGAGCCAGGATGACTGAGTGTAGATTTGTGTAAGTCAGGGATCTTCAACGTTTTTCAGGCCAAGGACCCCCAAACTGATGGAGAGCAGGGACCCCTATAATGTATAAAATTGTTTATGTATATTAAACTGAGCCTAGTGTCTTGTATAAACGTACCTTGTTATGCATTCAATAGTAAACTTTTCAAATAGGTTCATATATTCATGCTTTTAAGGTACAGTGAGCAGGGTGGCTGTGCCACTGCCATTTACAAACAGACCTTGTTAACTGATACCAAGGCCAATATCAACAGTGTCTGTCAACTGCATGATAATCATCAGATTGATTGATTCTTTTTATTTTATACATACAATAAATGAAAAAATATAAAAATTGTCCAATCAATGAAAATTTCCGCGACCCCCCTGCAGTACTTTGGCAGAGCCCCTGACTGAACCAATACAACACCAGGATGGAAGGAAGTTAAGCCTGGCTGTTACCCTGGTCGGGAGCAGGCTAGCTGCAAAGAAAAAAATCTCCATGGTAACATATGTGCCTTTGCTTTCATACAACCGAGTCCCAGCTAAATTCAGCCATGATAACTGGAAGATCCCTGCTTTATTTGCTATCTTGGTTTTGTGAAATTGCCCCCAGGCTTGTGTGAAGAGCCAATATTAGATACTAGTGACATAGCATATGAGAAATTTTGATGATGATGGTGTTGACAAATTTGAAAGATGCATCAGATTACCTTTAGTATAAGATTTTTTCTGACACTGACTTCTGACATCTGACACCAAAACTGACATTCAACCACATATCTACACCTGATGATGTTGATGGCTAGTTGTGTGCCTACAGAGATGTCACTGGAGACCTGTCATTTCTACGAGGTGTGACACAGCATGGGAAATGTGACAGTGGAAATTTTATGCATCACCATCTGATTTAAGGAGAACAAAAATGGAAAGAATTTTGAAGTCTTGTTGAAAAGACCTAAATAAAATGTAACACTTTAATGATGTAGGAGAGAACAGTTTATGGGCGTTTTTACCACCTGTCATATTTTTACTCACTCTGGGCTCAGTTTTTTCCTTTGCGATTTAAAGCATTCAATTGAAACAGAAACAGGATGGCTACAGGTGCAGAGATTAAAATGTCTTCTGTACAGTATAAAACTGAGATTGGATTGTTTCTTTTCTTTCATAGAGGATCTGACAGTTTTCATCAAAGAATTTTGTGAACAGCTTTAAGGGGCAAGGGTTGTGGGTTGAGATCAGGTCCAGGTCCAGGTCCAGGTCCAGATCCAGGTCTAGGTGCACTTGTCTGCTCAGGCTGCGGAGCAGGGTTGTCCATTTGAACTAAGAGGTCTTGTGTCTAAAAGAAATAATATGGCATTACAATACCAATTGCCTCATATTACTCTGATATATATTAGTATGATAAAACATTATAGGCTATGATAATACACATTGTGAAATGTGCATTTCAGAGATACATGATACAGTATGTCGAAATTCATTCCCATTGATCACTCCCTTTTTCACCTTTCTATTCTGACCCACTTGACAAATAGCCAGGAGATAAGTCTCCTTCTTCTGCACTGCTGAAATCATCCAATACTTCACTGTGACTGTGTCACACCTGACTTTCTACTGGTTGAACAATTTATGACAGGACATTGAGCCAGTAGCCTAAAGGCCGGCATTTGAGGACATTACAAAATTTGAGCGTCAAATGAAAAAGCTGTGCTCTCAAATTAACAGACTACACTTTTGAATAAAGATCAGAGAATATAGTAATGGACTGAAAATTTAGTGTGTAGCTATAGGATATATATCTGCTGTTTGAGGGGGAGCTCAGAGAATCTGTGCAGCACTGAGAAACTTCTGCATACTGAAACCAAATAAAGATAGCTGTGAACCTACATGATTTATTGGCTCTATGTTAATTCGACAACATCAGAAACGTAGCTGAGGTGGTGGAGAGTAAAGGCAGAAGGGTTATAATGGCCACATTAATATGGGTGGATGGGGCTAGTCAGCTGGTTACCAAACAGCTGGTGCCACATGAATGAGGCAGCTGATGCCTGGCAGCTAAAGTGACTTTAGTGCTCTGCTTGAATCCTTCAATGAAGTTCTATATTTTCCTCTCTTGTAGACAAAGTATTTCGATCATGGTTCTCTCTCCCACTGACACCTAGATACATTAGCCCCTGTATGCCACCCAGGCATTCAGTCTACATGTTTTCCTCTCCTTCACGAATGCTTTGCGCTTGTCAATCTCTATGGAGCCTGATTGACTATTCCTGAAGACCCCTCTGTGAAGCAGCTGTGAACTATGTGTTACAGTGTCAGGCTTTCCATAGCCCAGAAACATAGCCATGGGTGGGCCTAGATGAAGTTCCTCTCCTGTGAACTTTCTATAAAAAGACTGTGCAGGCAGGGTTTGATCTGCAGCCTCTATAGCTTTGAAAAGTAGTTGCAGGCATGTTGCGTGAAGGCTGCTCTAATGCCAGGGCTACATTAGCTGTTAATAAGCAGCCATTTTTGTTTTTAGTGCCTGCTGTGGTAGTATGGCTATGGCTACAAGTTGTGGAAGGCCTAATCAATCTCAGGCAACATCAGGCAACAGGGAAAATGACAGCTGCACAAAAATAAGACTTCAAATCTGCAATCAAAGAAGGAACTAAAAAAAGTAGTTATATGTAAAGAGTCTGTGACTAACAGCTTGGCAGTCTGAGTCTGATTGCTAATCAAGCCAGGGTTTGCTGTTTGACACCATTAAATAACAGCACAATAATTCTGGCCATGCTGTTCTGGTTTGCGAGGATCATTCACAGGTACTTTTATTATGGGGAGTCACTCAGCCTTTCAAAGGCAATGTTTGATGAAATGTCACAGATGAGATGTCAAAAATGCAATGAAGAACATTAAGCGCTGACATTGTTAACAATGTTGCTCTTATAAAAACCCAAAGAGTGAATGATAAAGTCTTCAAAATAAACCATAACACAGCTCTAAGCTTGTAGTCACATCTTGTAATCAAGTGGTCACAATTTCAAAGCTTGAAGCATAAGCTTCATGCACAATAGACATTTGTACATTAAAAAAAAAAAAAAAAAAAGATTTGTTATTATTCATGTAGGTTGCATTTCAAGCCTCCTTGTGCAGTGAAATGATACTGAGGCTGATACTGACCATGTTTAGAGCTTTGTGGTTGTTTTTTTGTTGTGAAAAGAATGACATATAGAGGACTTTTAATAGATACTCCCAATGGGAAAAACTTGACAAGCTGTCAAAACAACTTTGTTGTTATTAGACGTTGTCTTAAAATCTTAAAAGACATGTTTTGTGTGTGTGTTTTAAGCCATAAGCACATTTATAGAGAGTGAAGGATTAGAGGCACCTTGAGGCAAATTACCGTACTTCTCTCCGTCCTTCATTGTCAGTGTGTTTGATGTCTACTTTACTGCACTTCTCTGAAATCTACTTAAATCGGTACATTACTAATGCTTTTTTTCCTGTGGGCTCATTACTGAATCAAGTTAATTACTCAGTAAAAAGAAAGACAATGACAGCAGAATGTATACGTTGCCTTTAGGATCATCTTTTTTCTCTCTGACCATTTCTGTGTGGCATAGAATAAATCAATTCAGTGGTTACTCCTATTCAATCCAATGCTGTGGTTTTACTTCAAAACAAAACACTTGGATCTCTGTGAGAAGGTAGGTCAAAGCAAACCATGACCTCACAAAAATTGCATATTTGATAACACTGATAATAGCTACTTAACAGTCATGTGCCCCAGCTCTAGGACCTATAATTCTGAACACTGACCTCCTGGCATGACTTAGTGGGACGTGAATTATCAGGGATTTCATGGAAGATCATTCCACTCATAGTTCAAATGGAAATTGTCCAGTTCTTTTTAAGAGACGAGAAGATGATGATGATGACCATTATCAAAGTGTGACCTTGGGCCAAATGGAGAAAATTGCACATTTCTCTGTTGAACAATGTAATGCTTCCTGGCCACAAATGTATAATCTCTTGCATCTAAAGACATAAATAATGTTCTTTCCTAATGTGAAAATAAGTATTTGCCTGCCATTATCATTATTGGTTATAATTACATTACTACTTGAGTAAAACAATAAGATTTATGATGCTCTAATAAAATATACACCTATGTGCATGTGAAATCATTTCAATTAATATGTATTTTAGTTTGACATAGTGAAACCACTTTGTCAGCCAGCCAGGAGTGTGTCCTGCAGTGGTGAGCAGCACAGATGGTTGTTTTAACAGCAGGTGAGAGAACTTCAAACAAAGCAGGGCGATGTCAGTTAGGGTGTGGATGTTTAAAACATCAGCTCCTGGCGGCAGGCTACAAGGTCATTTTAAATGAATTCAGAGCCAGTTCCTTTTGCCAAGTCTCAGATCATGATCATATCAGATACATACTGCACAGTGCATTCACTTATGTGCCGAAAATGCTCAATAACAATGTTCACTGTATATGCGTCAGGTTTACTCGTACTGTCATGAAGATCTTTTGTTTTGTTTATGTGTGGCTGAAATATCTGCATCACATTAAAATGGTCCTTTGTTCTTTTAAAGTTTTAATCTTCATAGGAATATTCAGTTATTGTTTTAAGCACCAAAAATGATCTCAGTTCAGCTTTCAAGTAAAGAGGGGTGTTGGGGAACCTGTTCTCTCCTCTGATTGGCTTTCACAGACGAGATTGCAGCTTAATACTATAGCTGTAGGAGGCTGATGCAGTGGGATATTACATATGCAGTTGTTTTCTATGCAGATCAGTTGGGGCATTGCAATATTTGGAGCTCAGTCACTCATTATTCATTACCAAGCTGGGGGTGCTGCCTCCTGGAATGAAACCCTGTTGTGTGCACTGGTGAGCCATTGCTATGCTGCTGCACCAGCCACACGCTCTGTGCAGGCATCTTTGCTGGAGTTCAGGAGTCACACAGAGAGAGCCCACTGCACTCAAAGATTTCATTGAACAAACATGGAATCTTGTGTTACAGTACCTCTCTGGAGTGTGGAAAAGCTCAGGTGTTTATGTATTACAGGTAGTGCTGCTATATGGTTGTAATGGCCTAGAGTTTAGAAAAGCGTGAAGTTAAAGCTTTGCACTTGCCCCTGGCTCATGACCACTGCTGCGTAGCCCTGAAGCAAAGCCCTTAACCCATAAATGCCCCAGTAGCGCTGCTCAGTGGACAACAGATAAGACTGTGGTTTCACAGGGTGTGAATATGTGTACAATTTGACAAGCTGTGTGTTTCTGGAATGAGAAAAATACAATAATGTCCCCATGAAGGCAGTAACTTACCCAACTGGATCACAGACAGCTTTGATGAAATGGGCCTTTGCTGCCCAAAAAGGGGCATTGTGACTTTTATGTTCCTGCACACTGTGAGTACATATAAAGGTTGGTGCTGTTGCTTTAGGTTGAGTTAGTAAAGTATAGATAAAATATACAGTTTATTATATGTAAATATTATCTACTTTAAAAACTTTAACTTTTATTCTGTCTCAGAGAAAGGAAAGAGAAAAATAACCTAAGGCTCAGTTTCTCTGAATTAATGAATGATAATAAAAAATATCAAAAAAAGTTTTTGAAAGTACAAAACCTGAAATTAGGAACTTAAGTATACAACATTTACAACATTATGTCTTGTCTCACTGTTGTGTTTTCTGTTTTCTTCATGTTTTTTTTCACGCAGTCTTATTTCTCATTTCAGATTCACATTTCCTATCATTTTGTGTTTCCCGTCCCTGTGACTGCAACCCTGCCTCTGCAGCTTTGTCTTCCTCCTCCTAGCATATTGAATCTCTGTCGTCTTCATATTCCATGTCCAAGCTGCAACTTCTTAGACTGAAAGACAACATAGATTAAACCAAAATGTGCATTTCGAATGGCCACAGGCAGTCACACCCAACTCAGTCCCCACACGCTCACAATAAAATAGCAGCAGTTGAAACATGTTTACAGCCTGATACAAAACTGTTTTGGTCTCAGCTGATTTAGCTACTCCACTCATGAAAACTATAGAGTGATTTCTTTTCTTTTTTTTTTTCTCAAACCCATCAGTTTGAATTTTATTTAGGCTTAATATTATGTATAATTGAAGGTTTGAGTGATAATCAGGTGAGCTTATAGCTGCAAGCAGGCATTCACCAAGTCTCAGAGCTCCAGTGGGTTTATGACCAGTGACTTCTTTGACCTCAGGTTTAAGCTAGCGATTTAAAAATGTCTGTCTGCTCTCTGTGCCAGACCTGTTTGCATTAAACACCCTTATTTGATGTGTGTGTTGGAGTGCATTCTGAGTCCCAACCCAGTGGTCAATAACCACGAATTCAGTGTTATCCTAATTTCAAAATTCAAATTGAGTTAACAAACATATATACATACATGCTGCATACATACATAATTTTGTATATGTACACATGTGCCTTTCTGCACCACCATGCACTGATACTATTATCAGTTCAAAGCCTTCCCCAGCAGAAGGTACACCCAAAAGTGCCATGTAAATTGAACAGGAGGAAACAAGTCCCTCAAGAACCCACAATGATCTTTTTGCAAATATCAATCACATGAGGTATTATAAAGACATCGCTCATTTTGAATGATGATGGCTTCTTTATGACTTCCACCTTGGCTCAGAAATGAGACCTTGGGACAAAGAAGGCAGAGACATGAGGGACAGATTGGGCCGGGGAGTGGGGGGTGGGGGTCAGAGCAGGCTTTAGGAGAAGTGAGGCAGGGACAGATGAAGAGAGACTTACGTGAGTGGAATTACAAATGGTCCGCAGGAAGAAAAGATGTAGAATGTGAAGGACGCAGTGAATTAGTGTTAAGATAAAGACATCAGGGACCTGTTCTGCAATACTGCAACTGTTTTCTCTTTGTCTGTGGAAGTGGGTAGGGGGGGTGGTAGGACGGAAGCCTACTGCATATTACTGAACACAGCAGCATTATCTAACAGGTTATGAGTGATAGCTGAAGAGCCGATGACCACTGGTTATCAATTAATAATATTTACACTACTATTTAAAATAGAAAAAAAGACAAAGTGTAGTTAACTCAAAGCATCATAGTTTGACTTCTTAATTCCAAGGCAAACAATTTTGACATTATCTTCAGAGCCACTGTCTGCCACCAGCTCTGACACGAGGAAGCCAAGTCACCAGATGTTGACCTTTAAGGAGGATTTTTGGTCCTGTCCAATCAGTGATGCAGAAGGCGAGACCCAGGAATGCAAATGAAAACACTGAAGCCAGCGGCACAGCTCTGACATTCAATCCCCTGTGGACAGCAGCATGAAGGACATTGAAAATCACATATAACGGGCATTTGTCCACAGTGATGAATAAGAAACAGAGAATGCATCTTGTGTTGGTCACTTTTGTGCTTAAATTCATCTTTGTTAGCATTTTTATTCATCGCTGTAGGGCTGCTTGCACACAGCAGCTCACCATGCAGATCAGCAGACAAATATACACATGGATTTTAAAGCAAATGTGTCTAACACGTCTAAAACAACGAGTCTTCAAGATACACATGATAATAAGGCAAGAAGCATTCAAACTGATTTAATAATTCAGTTATCATTTACTGTTTGATTTTCAGTAAACTTTTTGTTCATTGTGAATTGTGAGCAATTAATACATCTACTCTTTAGACTACCAGTTTCTCTCTCTGTTGTTTTAGGTTTGTTTTTTCTATTTCCTTTTTCTTTCTTGTGATGCTCCTGCATTAAAGGGGACATATTATGGAAATATCACTTTTTGAAGGCTCTTTAACATATATTTGGGTATTTGTCTTGCCTTCTGAACCCAAAATGTGAGAATTGACTTGAAAAATCTGTAATTTGCTCCACAGTTTGAAATCCATGTTTTTATTTTTTTTAGCTGTTCCCTCAGTTGTCTGATAATGATGTCATTAGTTTTCGAATTTGCATAATACCACCCGTAACTAGTGGTACTTACAGGTAGGGGGTGGTAGAGGGGGGCAGAGCAGGGCGAGCAGTGGTTCTGAACAGGGCTATTTTGAGAAGAGTAAGATGAAAAGAGTGCTGTGATGTTTGATCCTTGGGATATGTTGACCAAAGCATGTCACAGACATGTTAAGACACCTGGGAACTATTTTAAACTGTGGAAAAGGGGCATGATGTGTGTCCTTTAATGTATTTGCTTTAAGGTGCTTTATTTGATTTTCCAGGTGTCAGTAACTCACTCCTGGTGTTTTGATGCTCAACGGTCAAATTGAAATTATCAATATAATAAGTTATCAATATCAACAGGAGGACATTGCTGGATGATAAATGAAAGTCAAGTATGGCGAAAAGTCCAGGGTTTGAATGGGCATGAAACTGCTAGTTCAAAAGATGAGCAGCCTGGTTGGAAACCACCTGATTCTTTGATCCACAGAAAAGGATACAAGACTGTAAAGATAAAACTGGATTAAGTGAAGCATGATCACTAAATATAAAACACATCCAGTCATGGAGCCTGAAATCCTTTTGTTTGCATCACAAAACACAAGGTGAAGCTTCTTATAACACCTTGTAGGGCCTATTTTTATTGAAGTCCTTTCATAGTCAGAACTCAAAGACAAGTTTTTGAACATGAATTTGCTGATTCATGTCCTTGGCTGTGTCACAGGAGTGGCTCTCAAGTATCATTCGATACCATCTATTACCATAATGGAGCCACTTGCCATACCAAACTTAAAAAAAATCTCACTTATCAGAGGTTGAAATATTCATAATATTTTGATCGCGATCAGGTGAAGGAATTTGAAACCACTCTTTCGCAGCACTGTTCTACATGATCAAACCATTGACTGACAAAACACTTTGACACTTTTGCTGGGTGGGTATATGGCCTGAACTCATATGCATCCAACTGAGGACTTAAGAATTTCTAAGATCAAACTTTCCTCTATCCACCTAGGCTGCCAAGCGTTAGACACACAGGAAAACTAATCACATTTTATCAAACAAACTTGATCGGACCTCGCTGGCAAACTAATTAAACATCTGTTGAAGTTCATTGATTTCAGGAGAACAACTGACTGCACATTGGCTGGAAAAGCAAAGAACACAGAGTGGTGCCACCAGATGCTCTATCAGACCACTCAGTGCACTTGATACCTTTACTTAAGGACTTCAAGGGCATGTGAATAAAGAATAAAGGAAATTAGTTTTCCATAGATATATTAATGGTAGATTATGTACATGCCTCAGCTGTCATAAGTAGATTAAACTACTCTAGTTATGTTTCCATCCACCTGTCAATCAATTATCTGATCACTAAAAATATTAATCTGAATAAAGCTGATGAAACTGTGTTTCCATACAATTTAAGAGCTTTAAATTAAATGAAAATCTGTGTGTAGTGATGCCACATGCTGTTTTGTGATCAAATTGATGTATCAAATACATTTCTTGCATTTTAAGATGTTTCTGTTCATTTTTACCTGAAAACTGAATGTGCACAAATCAAGTGTGACGAGTTATTGGAGTCGTTGCCTAGAAACCACTGAGCAATACGAATGCCAGCCATAGTTTGCATCTATACCAACAAACATTGCACAGGATTGTGCTTATGTGCCAAGTAATTGCAACATACCAAGCATTCATCAGAAGACAGCAGCATGTAAACATAGTTTTGATAAAGATGCAGATTCCCCTAGTGTGAAATGCTACACAAGCAGCAGAGATGACCTGTGGTTTGGCAACAGTTCTAGGAGGTTGTGGTTGAAAGACACTTTGCACTTTACTGTTCATCTGTCCACTTGCATCATTCTTTATTTAGTTCCTCCATGTCTTTGAAAAGCCAGAAATATGTTGCAGAATTGATGTAAAATGTGATCGCAATCCATATTTATCCGGCAAAGAACTGTTTCCATCAGCATATATTGCATAAGCTTTTTATCAATCAAGAGTAAAACCAATGAGATCAGCAGTAGTTTTTGTCGATATTTGTGACATTTAATCAAATTTTACTGTTTCCATTTTTAATTCAAAATAACGAAATGTACACAAAAACATGTGGATGGAAACATAGTGAGTGACATGTTGATAATTCCAATACAGAAAATATCCAGCTGAGAAAAGCGTGCCATGCCGTACACAAAAAGACTCTTAGCTGCAGTTACTGCCAAGCCTGCCCCCACAATATCCATGAGGTCTGAATGCTCATGTCTGTGTGATTTTTAACCGTTCCCTTTCTCAATGTGTTTGCAAAAACTCAATATTTGTCTCAATATGAGGCCAAGAGTGGAAAACTGTCTCTGCTTAGGACCTCTGGACCACTCTTTGTGCTATTTATATGTTTATTTGATAAAGATAACACAAGTCTCCTTTGGTCAATGAATCCAAAATCTGACATGGGTTGGCAAGGACACCAAAGACAAAGACAAAGGCAAAAAACTCATAACATAAAGGAGAAAGTAAAAAATGCAAGTAATCATGAGAGAAACTGAAGAGAACTACCAGGAGGCAGTTAATTCATGCTGAAACACAACAGACAAACTGACAGAGACAAGACACAGGTAAGACACATTAGGGCGGAAACAGTGAAAACAAAGAAAGGAAATAAAGCAACGTTAGATTCACATGCAAGTCATTTCAAAATAAAACAGGATATATATTATCATGAGACAGCAGCAAATTGAAAAGGGAAAAAATGAAGAGTGAATACTTTCTTAATGCATTTATGTACTAACATGTGAGCAAAGCAGTGCTTTAATGTTGACGTTGATTAAGGTTGAACAAATTTTTTAAATATTTTATGCTTCATTCATGTACTGTTAGGCAGCTTAATTTAAAATGATGCATCATATTTTATTAACTGATGTTGTCATGCTTTATATGTAAAATCTAAAAGAAAAGACTGTAGATGTGAATGTATGTAGTTAGTTTCCACCCTGTTCAATTAGAAACACTGAATTTTACTGAGAGTTATATGAATGAACTAGAAGGGCTGCTTTCTCATCGTTAGAGATAATTACCACACTGTGATTTCACATGCCTTATCTAATACTCATGAGAAGCCAGTTTGGTAGATTTAAAATGTCACGTCTTCACACTTCCTGACCATCTTGACTAATGCACTCAGGACAAATGCACTGTAGCTGTAGCTTATGGGCAAGGCTTCAACCAACAGACCATTTCAATTTCTTGTGTATCCATGTGGTGGGAGACGGATGACATCATCAAACTGAGTGTAGCAACCACTTCCTCACATCAGCTATACACAGAGGCACACGTTCCACATGAATGAACATGGCCCCTCGTTACATCGTGTCTAACACCAATAGGTGATTCACTTCCTCCCAGTGCTGTGTGGAGATTCCATTACAAGAATGACAATGCCATTATACTTGAAGGTTAACGACAAACGTGGTCTATCAAACCCCCTAAATGGGACTTTCATTTACCTGCTCAAGTGACCCTGCACATGTTGCGCATGGTGTGAGTTCACTGAAGAGTGCCAAAAACTCCACTTGGTAGAGAATATTTAACAGATGCTTGAATAGAGCAGGCTCATTTCAAAATGAAACTAAATTAAAAAAAAACAAAAAAAAAAAAACAGGCACTGCAGCTCTGGTTCTGGCACTCATTCCACTCTTTGCTCCATGTGCATACTTTATTCGAGAAGCCACAATGCAATCCACATGTAGTCATGAATTATAGATGAAAAGACATAGAGATACATGGGAACACAGAGGAGCTGAATGATGAAAGACATTGCTGTTGGTGCATTTACCAATATACACAATCCGAGGTATCTATTCATATGCTGTTTACTCAGGGTGAGCACTTCTGTAGGTGTGTATGTTAAAATCATTTGTTTCTCAGCTATTATCGAGCAACACTACTGGGAAGTAAGTAAAATGTTTTTTTGATCATTGTGTAAAACAGTACTAGATGGCTCTTTGTAAAAATTGATGTCATTTTCATGTCTCACTGAAATGTGATAATTGCTGCGGGTATTTGGTTATGTCATTGTTTACATGCACCACTACCTGCTAAGCTGGTAGACATGTTCATTCTGCTGTTGAGCACTGCACGGTATAGTGGATCTGGCCATTGCTGACAATGTGAGAGCAAGAAAAAAGAAATCACAAAAGCAGGTGACGCCTGTCAGTGGGATAGGTGGCATCTGCAACACCAGTTAGGACACGGGGCTTACTGAGTAATGAGATGAGCTCTCCACATCCAGGGAAAGAGTGGAGTGAGGAGCCTGACGGGCGTTTGACAGGTTATCTTTTTAATGGCCATCACCTGTTCAGTGCTGGAAAGTGACATCCCTTTGCCATGTATTCTCACAGGCAGGGTGGAGGCCTGGACATTGGACATACCGCCACAAATCCTGGTGGACTTTTGCACTGGTGGGCCAATGGTCTGTCAATAAAGTTCTTTTCAGCACTGTCAGTTTCTTCACTGCCCCCCTTTCTGTACCGGTGATGACATTTACAGTCCAACCCCTGCTTGCAGCAAAGCATCAAAGTTGTTCCAATCTCTGAATCAATTTTGGGTTAAGTTTTGTGTAGTGATTGTTATTCAGGAAATGCCTAGAAGACTGTTTGAGTGGTCGCCCTGTAAACGGCTATTATTCTATTTTTATTCTTATCTAAAGGGATTGTTTGCAATCTCCTCAAAAGTTTACTGCTGAATTATCTAAATTCTCTTGACCTAGATAGAGGGGGGTACAGTAATGTGCATCCGAGATACAATTCTCATCTCTGTCTTGTAGCTGACCTCCTTCATAACACACTAGCAAAAGTGCATTATGTCTTGCAGCAGGGCTTATTACCAGGACAAAAAAAGTTCCATGTAAAGCTTCTTGTTATCTGAAAAGCTATTCTGAAAACATCTCAGATCATTATTTCCCAACTGTTAACTTGGCGTTCTTTACAGGTAACCTATTTGCATATCAATCAGTATACCAAAGGGAGCACTAATCTGCAATCCTGTATGTCAATAAAGAAATGCTTTTCTTCCATCTATGTTTGAGAAATGCAGTGGTCTAGGGCTTGGACCTGGAACAAAAACCAAGCAAAGTGACCATAACATCCCTCTGAGGGTTACCTAGCCTCAGATGGATGCTGGAGGGACAGAGGGTCTTATAAAATGATATACGCACAAGGTTACACCAAGTTCAGCACAGCAGGGGGTGGGAAGAGATGACAACAACTTCCCTCCTAGGGTACACACTTACACCTACAGGTGGATGCTGCAGTGCAGTCAGGGCTTTTGAACTGATATATGACCATGAGCAGCAGTGGCAGGAGTTAAAACAGCTTTAACAGCATGGCAGTAATTGTAGGAAAAGAGTGAGCACAGCACTGATGGGTTACGTTCACTGCCCTAACTGTGGATATATGGTATGTTGGCTGCTGTGTGCCGCTACAGTAGCCACTGCCTCTATTTTTTCCGTACAGCCTGTGACAGCAGCTGGCTCGGCACTGTCTTCACATCATAGGTGGGCTCATTGCAGAAAGGCTGAGTTGGCATTCAGGAGTCAAAAGCAGCAATTAACAAACATCTAATGACTGAGCACAGAGAGCACACTTACACCAGGAAGCTCTTGTGTCACCCGTTATATAACAGTCTTAATTTTAATGTCTCTTAATACTAATTCCTGAGCTGACTCTCTAAAACTTGCTGTTGAATCTCTTTTTCTCCATATTGCTTGTGTGAGTGAAATGCTCTCCTCTTATCTTTCATGGTTGTTTTCCCTTTTCTGAAACAGAGCGGCATTCTGCATGCTTGCTGTTTTTCAAACTGGTATCCACCAGTTTCCTCAGCAAACGTAATTGCATCCCCTGGAAGTTTACTCAACCACAGTTTGCCTACATCAAGCCTTTTGATGACTCTGTGAACTCTCTCCACATTCAGCTGAACTCCAACTCAACTCTGCCTCATCTAGTGCAATGATAACACGACCTTCCACTCTCACTTTGCTGAGTTCCTTTTATCCTCCTGATGCTACTGTAGTTTATCCTAATTCTTCTATAGTATAAATGCAGCCCTGCTCATGAGCTTCACCCTCATAGCTCCTGAAAATGAAATGATTCTGGCAGAACAGATAGATCCAGTACATCCAGCAAGCTGCTCCCCTAAACTTGAACCAGTGCTCAGGCTCTCGATGCCGCTGGCAGGCCTCTGCTCCCCATAGACTTTTTGAGTCAGGACTCATATGTTTGATGACACAAGTAGTACAGAAGTCCCTACAGGCACACTGTGTTTATGATGGCTGCTATGGTGCAGGAAGCTTTCTCTACATTTGTTTTTGTTTTCTCCCATGGCTTACGTGATGCAATGTTGATTACAAATGACCTTGCAACACATCATGCATTCATGCCCCGGTTCATTCACTCACCCCATTGTTGTTATGTGGTGCACAAAGTGTGTTTGTAGGTGAGCTATTTCACAGACAATTTAAACCTTAAATGGTTGACTGGAGCATTGAAATTCCAGACACGCAGCTGAGCATGAAGCACCACTCAGATCGACTTGAAGACCTGTCACTGGCACTGTCAGAAATACTCCACACACAAATAGTAAAAGAGTCCTCAAACGCATTATGGAGCCGCTTCTGTGTGGCTGAATTTTGAATTAACTTTAATCCACAATTCACCTCCATGAATGAAGTTTGTTGTTAAAGCAAAAAAAAACAAAACAAAACAAACAGCCACAAAGACAGATCTGTAACCTGCCTACATTTACTTCACCCCCCAACACTAAACATTACACCATAATTCTCTCAGAACACCATGCTGATGTTAGCATTTACAGTAGTTCAGCAGCCTGCTGTGTCTCCCATGTCATCATTCAAATGAACTAAATTGTTAAACAGTGTCCAGCTGACTTGCTGTGAAGAAGCAACTGTCATGACTCTCAAAGTCAACAGTGCTTCTACACACAGAGGTTTCTTTTCGTTCTAAAATAAAATCTCAATAAAATGCTACTGTCTCACATGCAGCTGCTACAAATAAACATGCAACATATTTTTCATGTCTGTAATATTCTGATTCTGGCTAGAAGTTCATAGCTATAGTGGAAGGTTTCCTTTTCCTTAAAAGGTGTATGACATGTTTTTTTTTGTTTTTTTTTTTTGTTTTGTTTTTTTGCTGACCGCAGAAGCTAATCACGGCCTGAAAAGGTCAGATGTCATATATCAACATATGTTACCAGGCAACTTGAATGTTGAGCTGGAAAAAAACAGAGAAGGTTTGTGGCATTGGCCTGTAGCTATTAGCTAAAAATGGATCGGAAATAGTTTGTAAATAGATTATTAGTCCAGACTCTGCTTCCATGTCAGATATTTCAGCGAAATCCTGTGATGTTGAAGAAAGAGCTGGAGCCGGAGGAGCCACACAGCAGCGGGAGCCCAGCTTTGCTAACAGCAGCAGGTGCTCAGGCAGTGGCCACCTTCAGCTTAAGTTCAAAGTGTGTGTGTGTGTGTGTGTGCATGTGTGTGCACGTGTGTGTGAGGACCAAGACCCATCCCCCCATTATAAATCACGTGCTTCATTTGATGTTCTAGTTTCCTGTGTTTGGTTCTGGCCATATCATTGTGTTGACTGGAGCTGTTGAGATGCTGCTTTACACTTGCACTGTGTGTTTAATCTTCGCTCTCGTGCTCCATGGTATGGATCAAACTGTAGATGTTCTATTATCCGTTTTAAATCTTGAAGCCTGCTGTGGTTGGCCCATCTGCTCCTTCATTAGCTGTTGATGGTTTTACATGGTTCTGGTTCACATGTGTCTGTCTATCTGACTGTATCTAATGTGCTATGTTAACGTAGCCTGTTTATTCAGTGTATTAATTTTCTATAGTCAATTATTTACAGAACCTTGTAAGTGCACCTGATCAGTGCCATCAAAACAGCAAATTTGTTGTGAAAATTGCCAGTGTTGTTGCTGCTATATATTGGCCTAATGTATCTTGACATATCAGATCTATGATCAGTATGTAACCTCAGTCAATATGTGTCAGTAGTGCAAGATTATTAATAGCATATGGGGATATGAAAAACATGTAGTTTAATGTGTGCTGCCCCCAGTGAAATTCATTATGCCTCCCTTATGACTGAGGTCTGGTGAAGGGTCTGGGTGTGTGTGTGCTGGATTCAATTAGTGATGAAACTGTGAAACAAAACTGCTCTGGGAATATTGTTGGTTTATTACTTCATGTTTTTTTCTGAAGAGGAGGGATTTGAGAACTGAGAAACTCTTTAAAATGTTTGATTTTGTTTGTGATGGGAAAATAAGATCTTTGTTTCTTCTGTCATTGAATATATCCGTTTAATACTGGAAGCCATTTGTGTTGAGTGTTCTTGTGTCGGAAAACATCATTTATTTCTGGTCCTGTGCTGTAAAAAGGAATTGGTTTAATTTACTTTTATGAGTAGCTATAGGCTTCATCTTTTGTGGTCGTTTTTAATGAAATATTTTGTGTGACTGACTATGACTTTTTCCATGACAAAGCACCTGACTGCCACTCCAGCAAAATAAAAATAAGAAAGTCCGGACACACACAAAACACACAAAGAGTGTTTACAACCTATGACCCAAACAGTCAGTATTAGGCTACTAATGGGTGGAATTATTCTAAAAATAGATGATTCCTGTTATTGGCCTGTTTTTCTTCTTCAATTTTGACAGCAGTGTTTATCAAACGGCAGGATAGATTATTAATTAACTGATATTAATATATTATTCTCTTTTCCATCTATTCTTTAGATGTGATGAGCTTATGTGCCCCCGATTCAGCATCTGAAAGATTATTAAACGTGTGTAGATGTTTAAACCACTTGTAAAAGTAATGGGTTTCCCTTGAATGATTTAGTAGCCTAATTGGTTTCTAAATACTGGTCCCTGAATAGGCCATTAGTATCAGCCAGTTGCTTAATTTTCTAAATCTGGTGTACAAAAAAAAAGTCATGTTTGACAACATGGTTAAGGATAACAGGCTCTCCTATTTTATTATTATACTGATAGGTTAGTTTTTATATCCCAGTTTTATCCTGTGTTAACCTGTTGGCCCTAAAGCCTGGGTTCCAGGGCCCTCATTCATCTGGTGTTGATCCTGGTGTAAAAATCTGCATCTGCCAGGTGTCATGTGTGATTCACCAAAGGTGTGTATGTTGCCAATTTTGGTGGAAAATCGGCGTGTTGTTGATAAATCTGACGGTTAGAGACGATTGTGATTTAAGTGGCACACCCCGATTCCTGCTTTAGAGGCTTTGTCCTGACGCCTTTACCACATGGATACACAGAAGACGGACTTTACTGACATTACCACATTCAACAGGGAGAGGGCGCCATCACAAATTACCTGTAGCTCCATTAATGGAGAGATCAATGAATGATTACCACTGGTGGATGGAGACTTCAGATGCATGCTCGGCTGATGGAGAGCTGTGAAACATCGACCCCATCCCTGATCAACACAAATGTCCTGCAGGTTATACGCTGCTTCAAATGTGCGTACACCTGGTCAGGTCTGGCGTGAGATTTTTGCACATGCGATGCTCATGTTCAGATTGATAAATGTCGATCCTTGCGTCAGATTTGGCGTACACCAATTTTTATGCACGTTTGATAAATGAGGGCCCAGGTGAGGGAAATTATCATTGCCACTCCCTAGTCCCTGCAGTGCGTCTTTGATGGGAGTATGAAGGTCAGGGTGTCGAGGCCAAATATTTACTATAGTCTGCATTCACATAGTCATGTAAGGTGAGGAAGAGATGGCATCTTCCAACCAAATTTTCCTTTCACCTGACCAAAGGAGCAAAATATCAATTTCCAAAAGCTAACACAAGCCCTTCACTAAAGTCAATAACCTGGGTCTGCCTGTTTTACATAACTAATAGAGCGGTGTTGAAGAGAGTCATTGGATGCTAAAACCTCATTATCCTGCCTGGCGACCTTGGCACATGTGCTGAATGAGAGAGTAATGGCTCTTAAACGCTGCCAGCACCGGAAGACCGCCCTTTTTAGATATGGTTCAGAGACCATCAAAAATCCATGCAGCATTCTTGACAGTGTGGAAGAAGGTACAGACATTTTTGTTTCATTCACAGAATATCAAAACATGTCTGTATCCTTCCAATCCAGATATGCACATCATTGCATTGTAAATCCACAGTTTCAGACATGGCCACATGGAGGCAGAAGAACATGTTCTGACCTTAACAATTCATCATCACAAGTTATGAATAGTTCACAATTAGAGGTTGTCAATAATCACTTTGCATGCGTCAAATTCCAAATCACAGCAATGAGCAAGCTGTCTCTCTTTGTTGTGTCTCACCATTACCCCAGCCTAATTTGTCAAAATTAACCTCAAAATATCACTGAGTCTCTAAATTATATATTTCTTAAGAAACTGTGATGATCCCATTATACATTATTAACATGTTGAATAGGTTAACACAAGACTAGTTTTGGATTAGATGCAGTAAATGAAAAGAAAATATCCAAAGCATCTGCAGAGAAGGTCACTGAAGAAGACTGAAAGACTTTTTAATGGAAATAAAAAAAAAAAAAAGACTGCATCTCAATGACATCATGCACTCTCTCTCAAGAACACACACAGGGATAAGAAGTATGACCCTTTGGAAAGTCAGGAAGCACATTGATTACTGTGCAAGCCAGCCTATTTACATCCAAATGTGGCTTATGAGGATGTCTCTGTGGGATAAGTCTTATATAATGATAAGTTCACTAGTAAACCCGTATGTCAGCATCAGCCTTTTATCTTTGATTTGCCATTTAGAGTATTGATCGAATGTCATATCTAACTAGTAACAGAGCTGCATCTATGTGAATGAAGCCATAGAAGCCTAACATGACTTGCAAAATGCAAAATGAGAAATGATCACTGGGTGAGGATTAAACCTGGGCTAGAGAGGTACAGGTCAAAAGAAGCACTTGAGCCCCTGCATGAAGAGCTTGGCAGGCATGTACTCCAGTGCCAGTGCTTCAATACATGGAGACATGGACTTGGCATGCTTCATTGATGTTTAGAGATGCAGCACTGGAGCCAGGGACTGGGAGTGGTAATTTTCCATCACTCTATTGGTTTATCTATGATTCAACCATAGGAAAACATCAGGCCCTGTTCAGACCTGGTATTAAAGTCTATCTCAGGTGATATAATTACAGGTGGTCAGGTCTAAATTCAGGTGTGAATGCGCCAAAAATGCTGTTAGACCACATTCAGCTGTGGTCTTAACCACATGTGGTCATATTTGTAGTAATGTGAAGCCAAATGTGTCCTGGGCCACACTGAAGGACCTCTATCACACTCAGTTCCAACAAAGCTTCATAATGAATTGGAAATACTTCACATGGCTTCAGCCAATATGAATATTCACTGTTTGCTCAACCCCTCTGTGCCCCCCCTCCATTCTCTCTCTCTCTCTCACTCACACACAAGGACATTGACAGACTGGTGAATTGGCCAAAAATGGCAAACCCATGTATATTTGTAAATACAAAGGACATTAGATTAAATCATGAGGCACATTGTGAAGCCAGGTGTGAACCGATATACAGGACACTTTTGACTGGATCACTGAACTATAGCTATATATATCACTATAGAATCCAAAAGAGACAAAGCACACACTCCAAAAAAGGCAGTTTATTACAGAAGTTCAAACAATTTTGCAAGATAATGGTGGATCCTGGGAGCAAAGAGTTGGCCAGGGAGTCAGGGCACTGAGGTTTTGCCTCCTCTCCAGGGCTTCTGTGTGTGTGTTCTGTAAAGTGCATGTTATGACTCTTCCTTGTAGATATGTTTGTCTGGAAAAGCAAATTCAACTGGCAGTGGAAAAGGGGTCAACAACCTTTTATTAGTGGGTTTACTAGCGTTGTATAAAAGCTGCTTGCAGCTGCTAATTTTGGAAAAAAAATAAAATAAATAAATAAAAATGTGGTTTTAATGGAAGAGAGAAGTGCTCACACTAAGTAAGTACAAACTCTGCATACACGAGCAGTGTGTTTTTTTGTTTTTTTTTGTTTAAATCTCCCACTAAACCCAATAGCATATGAGTAGCTGAACAGCACAAATAGCATCATTAGAGACAGAGTAAAATCACCTTGCTCCGTGGTGTGTTTAAGGTCACTGATAAGACAATGACAATACACGGTCAGATAAGACAGAGCAGCAGCAAGTTCTTCAGACCAGTGGGGTGAAGTGAGAGATATCCACAAATCTGTTTTTGTCATTTATCCCCATTCCGCTGCTCCTCTTGTGCCATATGAATCAGTTACTATGGTAACTGCAATGTCTTAAACTTTCTCATGATTCAATAACAGGTTTTTTGTTAGTATGCCTTTGTATAAATCATGAATTCAACCCTAATATGGTGATATAATTTTACATTCTAGTGGACATAATTTAAAGAAAAGGACGTGTCAGAGCTACCTTCACAAAATTATATATTTCAAGTGGGTGCTCTGCACACAGGGCACCAAAGCACAGTTTGTCTGCAATGCAAATGTCTTTGATCTGAGATAACATATGCTACAATTATCTGCCTTTTACGTTATGGACATTGAATCCTATATAACATATAGCAACAACATCTACTGATGCTACCATTCGAACACCTGACATTAGACTGTGAGACCATTGCAGATTGTTTATTCTGTACATAGTTACAGCTGTTAGACTTTGAAGATGACCTTGTGAGGGTTGCAAACAACAACCCCCAGGTGTAATATTGTGTAACCAGGTTTAATCATCTGAATCATAGTGTGATGAGTTGTAAGACTGTTTCATCAAATTGTTTAACCTTGAAGATGGTCTTGTGGCCTGCAGCAATTTCTTCATAATATTTTAATAAATGTAATATCAAATATAAAAGAAATATTCTTCCAATAATCACTTGCTCCTCTGATCCTGGTCTAAATTGTTCTCCTACTTTAGTCATTGTCTTCCTGTCAACCTCCTCCAAGTCTAAAGTAATCTTTGGTGTCTCACTATTTAAGCTTTTTCCTCATCCTTGAGTTCACATGCATGTTTGTGCCAAACTCGTATTTCACATTGGTTTTCCTCAGATTTTGCATTTAAAATCATGTTTTGTGACCTTTGAACTCTAATCACTTAATTCTAACAAGTGTTGTTGATTTGGATCCCCTAATCAGTGCATCCTTATGTTCATTCAGGATATACAGTGTTGCCAACAAACTATACCCTTGACCTTTGACCACCAAAATGTAAACAGATCCTTGTGCCTAAAATGAACATTTGAACCAAATTGATTAAATTCCTTCAAGGTGCCCAGTGGATGAATTACCTGAGAACATTATGTTTCTGGCCTTTCCTAACTGGACTACACTATGGGCTCTAATTTCGTAGACCTAGTACAGCGCAGCTCCACCACACCAACGGGCTGTGTACTGCGCACTTTGTAATTTTCATCCACCGCGCACCCTGGCGCGAGTCCTCCTCTTTCCCACCTCCATCCCTCCTACCGGTGCAAGTGGCAAAGAGGGAGGGGAGAAGGTAAGTGGGTTTAACACAGCGGATTCAGATCTTCACTAATCACATGAGTTCCTCTCCTCACCTTTAAATGCGCTGCGGGTGGGGCGCACTGCAATTTTGTCATTTTATATTTCGACATGGACAAAGGAGACAGTGACCCCAGACGGCCAGACTTCTAGGAAACTGATGTTTTAGTCCAGGAGGTCCAGGCTCACAGTGGCCGAATATAGTATATGGTAACACGAACAGACCTCCATGGACTGATGAAACAAAAGCAGTCTGGAAGAGGTTACTAATACTGTTAATCAGGTTTGTCCTGATACACCGACAACCAGTGTAAAACAAAAAACAAAAAGAAAACACCCTTTTTCCACTAATAAAGACGCTCACATTTAGAAACCTCTATTTAAACCTGTGTAACAAATTCCATGCATAACGGGGATGAAATCTGAAGCACCTGTGCGTAAAGGAGGCATCACCAAGCTCTGTGGTCTGGCCCTTGTCGGCGAGCGTCTCTCTTTTTCTCTTTCTTTTGAATATTCTGAGATGAGAGATGCTGCATATATGCCCACTATCTGATGCTGAGGCTGTTTGTGGCTGAAAGAGATGTGAGCTTGTTGGTTTCAGCTGTTCATTCAGTCAGGTTGAGTTTCCATTACGCGCCAACCGCCAACCTCCCCCTACTGTGCTGCCACACCCATCTCTGTGCACCTCGGTCTACCAGAAATTACCACTGTGCGGGGTTTGCCACCGTCCACCTCGCCTGCGCCTGGTACAAAATTAGAGCCCTATGTTTCTGTGTGTTTAAAAAAAAAAAAAAAAAAAAACTACTGTAACCAGTTGTCCCATTGAAGGGGCCAGGTGTGTCCTCGGAGGACCACATAAGTTGTAATTTTGTATAAAACACACAAGAGTGACCAAAATTGTGAGCATTAATTCCATTTGCAATAAGTGTTATAAGGAACATCCATGTTAGTTTCAACCAACTATTTAGAAGGAAACAAGACATTTGAAAACAGGTCAAATTTGGCCCAAGGACAACAGGAGGGCTCGACTTGTGCTGAAGGCTGTTTTTTTTTTTTTTTTTTTTTTTTTGACTTGATCCAGGAGGTTAGATGGTTTGAAAATGCAAGCAATCTGTTTGAAGTTACTAATGTTCCCCCTACTCATTAATCCAATTTTATCCCCTGTGGCTTATAAATTAAAGAAAAAAAAGTTGTGAAGAGGTCAAAATGTTGGTAAATGTTTTCATATGTATCTGGCAGACTACTCTACTTGAAACATGTTTTTGGATGTAGGACTGAATATCTCATGTAATGTCTGTTCTTCCCCTGAGTGGAGGAGCTATCAATCAAATTACATGTGTAGAAAAAAAAAAAAAGCAGATAAAACCAAAGATATGACTTTTGACCTTTACAACATTAACACCATATTATTTGCAAGCTAGCTAACTAGCTGGTAGATAACAATGATCACAATTTTATAAGTTATAATTAACAAAAAATAAAAACAACTTAATTCTGAGCAGCCAATAGCAGGGACCATTACCTACTGTACATTAGCATACATATCTGCTTATTACATTGAGGTCAGTGGGAAGTTTTATTAATAAATCTGATACTGCACCACAGCTCTTTCATGATCTCTGCTCATTCAGTGATAGTTAATTAGCAGTGAGGAAGACTTGGAGGAGGAATACTTTGAATCATTATACAGTGCAATTAATTCATTGAGTTAAAAGTAAACCCAGCACAGAATGACACAAGGAAGTTAAATAGTTGTATATTTCCAAGTCTTCATTTCCGCATACAAGCTGTGAGGACTAACACCAACCCTAACCAACTTATAGTCTGCAGATAGTCCATGTTATTTGTAAACAAGTGCAGCTTGACTGCAGACCTGATATTCCAACTCGGGGATTTAATGCTTGTAGTCTCCCCAGCTCCCTGCTGACTCGGCATAGTGATTCAGTGTTTGTTTGCATCTCTGGAGAGTCCCAGTGTACAGACGGCTGGGCCACTGAGCAACACAGACAGTTTATGCAGGATGAATGGCCTTTATGTGGCCGGGTGGTGCTTTACATTGTGAGGAGACAAAGAGGAGACGAGAACAATCACCTCATTTTAATCATATAAGTACAAAAATACACTCTGTCAGGTCAGTGAATTATTAGTTGTTACTCTTGGATCTGTGCAAATGGGTCAGTGCACAGTGTCTCAGTTCATTCATGATATCTCTCTGTTCAAGGCCTGAATCTCTGGCAGGGGGAACAGGATGGCCCACTGCCCATCCTTTTGACTGCTGTTTGTGCCAGGGCAGATAGCACAGAACCAGCAGGATTCACAAAGTGCAGATCAACTGCCAGTGTCTGCATGGTCTTTTCCTGTTGACTGGACTGACACTGATGCTGCCCTCAGGCCTCGGCGAGGAGCTAGACGTGAAAAAAAAAAACAACATATCAGAAAGTCATTTATCTTGTGGTAGCCAATACTAACCACCACTGCTACCCAAAAACATGATTATGTCTCTGACTCGTACATCATCTCATAGCCACCTTATTAGCTGATGGGAAAAATCATTTCCTTAAGGCAATTATAGTGATAAGAGGTTTTAAAAAAAATGCATACAATATACCATGCTATCACCTAGAAGATAATGACTGAGAACCTCATCAGTTCTGCCACATCCATATCTCCCCAGCCAGACTGCAAGATAACTGTATTTCTAAGCGAATCCCACATGCCATGTATTTCACTCTAAATCCTCCCTCACGGTTTTTCAGTTCGTGCAACGGCCAAATTGAATTCTCACACTGCAGATATGGCCAGGGTGACTTTAGAAACTGTCCAAAGTGCAAATAGCCTCTCCCTGCACTTTTCACTTGCCCTGCAGTGCATTCATATCCATTCACTTTTTCCACATTTATGTGTTATGTTCCAGCCTTATTCTGAAGTTGTTTAAATTAATTTTTACCTTCATCAGTCTGCACTCTGTATCCTATAATGGCAAAGTGAAGAGAGAACTGTAAAAAGTTTTCAGGGCTATTTAAGGGATAATCTAAAATTTAACGTTGACAGAAGTTTTCAGACCCTTTGCTATGACACTGAAGTGAATTAACTGAATGGACTCATCTGTTTATGTTAGGTATGACAGTTGACAATGATTATCAGAGCCACAAAGTGGCTAGACAGGGTTGTGTTGAGCCACAGCTTCGGTGAAGCCAACACAACAAATTCTGTTCTACTGAAGGTTATCAAGAGAAAAATTACCTCCATAAAGATGAAGAAGTTTGGAACAATCTGCTCTCCTTATCTGGGCTTTGGGTGCTCACAGAGAAGTCTCCCCTCAGTGGAAATGTGCAATTAAAGGCTAAATCACCATGAGAAACAAGATTCTCTGGTCTGATTGAGCACCTTGGCTTTAGACAGTGAGTGACCCTGTGCTTACAGCCATAACAATACAATACAATACAGGAGTGGCACTGGGACAACACCATGAATATTCTAAAGCTTGAACCCATGCAAAGGAATGTATGCATCCATGCAGAATGGCCGTAAATCTCTAAGTCCAGGTCTAAAAGACCCGTGGCATCATATCCAAGAAACTACTGATTCCTAAATACTTACGTATTTTAATTAATTAGCAGTGTAGCAACTGCTATTATTTTGTCATGATGGGGTAATAAGTGTAGCTCAATTAATGAATTTCAATGTTTTTAGCATGTGTCTGCAACACAATAAGAAGTGATAGGGTCTGAAACTCCCTGAATGCACTGTATATAAAAGTTGCTGGTGCTTCATTGTTGGAAATTACAAAGAAAATGAAAACTATATCATCAGACGACAGAGGAAATACCCAACAGCAAAAGTAGGAAATATGACTTTCGATAAAGTAAATAAGAATTAGCCTTAAAATGTGCATATCAAAGAATGTATCAGTGGTAAAAGAACTCCCTGTGAAGACTGATTTGTGTGATATGAAAATCTTCAAAAGTAAAACTTCTTTCCAAACTCTGTTCTCTGATGATATGTGCAAGCCTCATTGTACCAGTGACTCGGATGAAAGAGAATCCAAACAGACTCATCCCTCAGCTTTTGTACATAGAATCTCAAACTTCTGAAGTCGTACAGGAGCTGCTTTTTGCCACTAAAAGATTGTCATGTGAAGTGGAATAAAATAAAAGAATGCTCTGCTATGAGTATCCTGAGGAGTAAAAGAATAGACTGACTGAAGAAGTCAAAGGAGGAAATTGCAGTAATCAAAGCCACACATGTGAGACATCATGGCGAAGCTGGATGCCTTCACTGATACATTCACCTTCCTACAGACTCTTTGTAGAGGCTGAGTCTCTTTGTTGCCAGTGACTCCTGAGTTCCTCTCTGTAGAGCTGAATGTGTCCGCCAGTGACCGTCATCACCCCTGTGTGTGCTGCTTTTAGTGCCTCTCACTCTCTGTCAGGTCGGCCGAGTTGAGAGCTCAAACAGAATCACACACTAATTGCTTTATCTGAGCCTTTTGTCTAAAGGGTCAGAAATTGAGTTTACTTGTAGGGCAAGAGAGGGAATTATAAATCGAAAGGGATAGGGGAAGAAAAATTCAATTTGTGCACAGCCCTTGTCAGAACCGCTTACTTGCGTGGCTGTTAGGTGTCCAGATTAGGAGAAGGAAAGAAGGGAAGATAACAGCATTACAGCATGAACAAACACACTCTTGTCTAAAGGGCCAGGCGAGGAGACTAATCTAATACCTGACACGGACATGTCCGAACCACATAGGGCTGCTTTTGTCAGAAACTGATGTTAACACCACTTACTTGTTTGACAGATATATTCAGCATGGTAGGTCAGCATGTGAAACAAACAAAAATGGACATTTTGACCAAAAAAAACAGAAACACTAACACTTCATAAGGTCAGTGACGTTGTTTTTTCCTGCCGTGTATAACAAGTGTCTTGGAAGCTGTGCTGCGATTAATACACAGTGCAACATGTCATGCTGTTTGTAGTCATTTTTCACCTTTGAGCTGAAAACATCTGACAAGCAGTGGATCATTAAGATACCCCACAGATTGTTTTTTTTGGATGATGAAACAGCATGGCCACACCATACCCCTGCCTGACTCTTGCTGGGAGAGCAATGACATGCTGGCTGGCTGGGACTGTGGCTCCCTGCTATATTGTAGAGACACAGACTCTTTGTGATTGAAACTACACTTACGTACATGAACATTATGAATATTTGATGTGCAAAATTGGACATCGTAAACATTTCCATCAGTGGCAATTTAACATCAGTTTATTAACATAAAATGAATCTCTGCAGTTGAAGTTACAGAACACTTGGGAAATTACGCAACAAAAAGGTACAGTGGCTCATGTACCTTTAATATAATAATACACAGGAGTCAAATTAAAGAAATACTTAGACATTTTGTAAATATGCTAATTTGCTTTCTTGCCAAGAGTTAGTTTAAGCAGAATGATGCTATTCTTGTGTCCACAACGGAAAATCAATCAGACTTTAAGGCACAATATCACAGTGTTGGGGGGATTGTAAAGGAACATTTAGTTTCTCTGGAGAGAGCTGTGTGAAGTCAGTAAAGTAATGTCACTCAAGTCAACATCAGGTGGGTTTGAAAATGATAAATGTAGCATAGAGACAAGAGTCACATAGAAGTGAATGTACCAGACCACCGTAGCCCACTCCTTATCCCTGCTTGAGACTACCTTAGTAGCTAGTGACACTGATTTAGTGTTAATTACTGAGTGTTTCATTACATTTGGACAGAGTCAGGCTCATGTCTCCCACTGTTTCCAGCAGAGTTAACTATCTGCTGGCCCTAGCCTTACATTCATCGTGCAGACATGAGACTGGTATCAGTCCTTTAATGTAATTTGCAGCAAGAAAGTGACTATGCTTTTCCAAAAATGTTGACCTATTTTTCTGAAACCAAACGAGCTTTTCTCTGATGAACAGATATCAGCTTGGAGTAAAATCTGTGTTGACAAAATCTGTGTAAATCCTTTGATGAAGTAAGGGGGTGGGGTGGGGGGGTCTGTGCGAAGGGAGGGTCCTTCTGAGCCCATATCATTCCTCCTCCCATTCACAGCAAGACATTTCAAAATGGCCTTAAATAGCAGCTTAGTCGTATATACAGTTATGCTTATAGTTCAAAAATGTTTTTAATCAGGGTGCCAATGTATCCTGCTTGAAATCTTGGTGCTATTGTACATGGTGGATTAATTAATTGGAAACGTGCCCTTGTCGAAACTATAGCAGCTTGTCACAGCTGCATCAGGCCCTGAAATGTTGTGAGCACAATGGTTCTGATTTAAATGATGTGTGCAGAGTGTCACCGTTGTCCAGTTGCATGCATTTCAAAATGTCTTTACTTTTTATTTCTCATTACTTTCATTACTTTCTACTTCTCTCTGAGCCAGGTGTTGGACATAAAAAGTAGTCCTTGTTGCTTGGTAAGAGCTTCGTTTATTGTTTTGTTTAAAAGACAAGGGATTGTGACACGTCCTCAGTGTTATGCCTTCCAGACAGAAGGCAGTGAGTCTCCATCTAGCTGGGCACTTTGGTAGAAGATAATACACAAAAGATACAAAAGTTAACACTGGAGTTGCTGCCCATCTCTGGTGACAAGAATGAAGTTTGATGTTGAACTCGCCACATTTCTTTTGGACTAGTGAGTAAGCACCACACAACACAGACTGGAAGCAGATAAAACTTTCCATCGACACACAAACTCACTAACTTTTCGTTTGGCATTCAAGGCACATATTGTTGAAGCTACATGAGTTTTAAAAAAATGTTTGTTTCAATTTGGGTTTTAAGGCCACAGTTGTGCCAATAAATTGGGGGGAATTCACATTTTGTTTTTGAGAAACAAATCAAAGAAGACAAAACCATAGATGATGGCAGCAGCTGCATCACTGCCCTCATGGTTTTAACTAGACACATCAAAGAACCTGAGTGTCATTATTTTTCTGTCTGCCACTTGAAACTATCTTTTTTTTTTTACTGTGATAGCTAATGTTTCTTCTCTATCTTACCTGCATTTGATAGCATCACAGTAAAGAACAGTCCACTCACTGAGAGCTAGGCAGTTTAATCTTAAGAGAAACTCCACCAACAAAAGCTCCCCGTGTTTTTACTGTCATTTCCTATGCTTGTCTCTGCTACTCCCATAGGAGCTGTGATATTCACTTACAGTAAGAGTGTCTTCAAAATATAGCCGAGCACACAGAAAGACCAAAAGTGCTTATATGTGTTGAGAGGTCCTCTGCTCCAAAAAGAGATACCAGAAACACAAGGATCAATATTTGAACATGATGGAAAGATCCTTACTTACAACTGTCAACACAGGTTTGTAGAAGTAATGGAAAGTGGTCAGCAATTTTGAGTAACACTCACAGAGCAGACTGTGGTTATCCTGGACAGCTACCAGGTATGAATGTGGGAACCTCAAGCTGGAAAAGACAGCACTGCTTTTAGTCAAAGTGCTGTGAGTAAATTGAGAAATGTCAGAAGCGAGTCTGAAAAAAATGACTGACTTTCTTTATTTCCTAAAACTGCTGCTGAATTGGAAACCAGTATTTCACATTTGTAAGGCATTGCCCATATGATTTCCTTTTAACCCTTCTTATGCCGTTTCTCACTGAAGTTACCGGGTCAATGTGGGTTTTCTATACACAGGTCGACCCACTAACAACTGGCATATGACTCCTTTCCCGCTGGCCAAAAAATCTCTGGTCTGTGGTAGTTCACCTCCACTGCAGCATGTCACATAACGGGAGTTGAGTCTGGACTGTCTATGGGGTGTCACTCTGGGGGCTGCCTTGCCCTGAATGGTTGGGAGGCACTGTACCGTGGCTTTACAGCCGCAGTGTGGGCTCCTCCATCTGTCCTGGTAGGGGTGGTCCCTGTGAAGGAACCCCTTGTGGCTGTGGCCCGCGAAACTTCCTGGTGTGTACGGCTGCCCAATTATGCTTTCCTTACCTGGTTCCTCAGTGCCCCGCCATATCTTAAAGACCTTATGTTTGCAGCTGTGTGTGCATGTCTGAGTGAGTGTGTGTGTAGGTGTGTATGTGGGAGGGGTCGGGCCTATTAACTTGTACAGCACTTTGAGTTGCATTTTATATGTCTGAAAGGTGCTATATGAATAAATAAAGTTTGATGTATTATTGTCTTAGCATATACATTATCAGTATAATTTATAAGTTTGAGTAAACGATGTATTTTTGTCTTTATGTAATACTCGACAGGCAAAACAGGCTGAAATGTGTGGCGATAGCTAAGGGGATGACATGCAGCAGGCTCCATTACATGGCAGAACTGAGACAGGGACACAAGATTATATGGTGAATCTTAGGCCACAGGGATATCCTTTAAAAATATATATTTCTCATTGTAAAATCAGAATAAAGGCATGTGACATTTTCCAAGAAGCAAGTTCTCTGAGTCAGCTGCTCTTCTCACAAACATCCATCCATCCCCTGTTGCCTATCTGGTTCACAGAGCCACAGGCTGATGCAGTCCGCATGGCCTACCCCTCTCCCTAGCTACATCCTCCAGCTGTTCCCGGGGCTTCCAGAGGTGTTCGTCAGACAGGTGAAGCCAGACTGACGGGTAAATCGAGAGCTTGACAGTCAGGTACAGTGTGTGCATTACTGTTGACATGGAATCAATCCAATTCTCCGTGTCACACTACATCTTACCCTGACTAGTGAGTAAGAACTTTAACTCCTTCCCATGGGGCACTAGCTTGCTCCCACACCGAAGGAAGTAGGACAGAGTACCACAGCTTCAGACTTGGAGCGGCGGTGGCTTAAACCTGATGAAACTACACTGTAAGAACAAAAAGCACAGATGCAACTGTAACAGGCCACCACACTTTCTGTCCTTGTTTTAGTTTGATGGTTACACTTTTATACAACAATATGCCCATAAATACATTTTTATTTCACAGTATAAATCAACAATGGAGCTTCTCTTTAATTTTTTGTTTACATTTTGTTCCAACTGCCCTATTAATCCAGGTTTTATGAGGGTTATTTCTAATTGTGCTCAGAATAATCGTGTGTGCCCACATATCCAAGAACCCAAAATAGCTTTTCCCTCTGCCTAAATGAATATTCAGAATCAGAGTTGCTGGGGATAGTACTTATGTGCCTGTGGCATGAATAATACAATATTTTATTTCAACAGCATTCCAGTTGACACATAATGTTATCTTTTCAGGGACCCTTCTGAGAAGAAGTGATTTTTTTTTTTTTTTTTTTTTTTGCCACCGTGATAAAACAAGGGAGGTGTTATGACCAAAATGACAAGGTAGAGAGAGAAAAGGTCCTATTTACACAATACTGAAGTAAAAATAGAAACCAAATCATCACATTAAGTTAGACACTTACCATTTTGATAACTGAAAATGAACCATTTAAAGAGCAGGGGCATGGTAATGAAAGATGTCAAAATCCAGATAAATAGACCTAATGTCATCTAACAGGCAGAACCCAGATCCATTTTTTTACTTCCTTAAAATCCATCCTTGTATGAGCACTCATTGCACAAATATCAACACAGGTATCATCAAGAAGAGTGACTGTCACTACATGACAAGGTTTGGATTAGCCACTGCAGGCTTATCTTAGACAGCTAACGACCTCTTTGTCACCCCCTGTCAGGTTAGTCTCAAATTAGAATAAACTTCAGAGAAAAGGTAAGAAGGAAATCGTCTTGGGATGTCCCAGATGTGATAAATTTGTCATCAAATGGCGGCACAGTCACAGAACGAACAACAGATGAGCAGATGAAGATGATATGAGCTTGGTTTTTATAAGACAAAAGGTTGCAAACTTAGCTGGAAACAGAAACTTCACAACAGCTGAGTTGTATTCAACCCCCCCTTCTGTATGTGTATCTATGTAGGAAAGTAAATTTATGTGGACAAAAGTGTGTAGACACCCTCAGATTCGTCTTCTGTGTAGTTGTGTGTCTGGTACTGTTTTAATGGTTGGTTTCTATGAAGTCAGCTCCTACTATAATGCAATATCTTTACATAATACAATGATGATGAGACAATAATTATACTAACATCATTTATATACAGAATTCACAATGTGTTTTGGCATCTGAAGCTAAAACAATAATAGACACGAGGCTAATAAGGCTAAACAAAAGCAAAATTAGAGGGAGCTCATATAATGTGTGCAAAGGTGATTTATTGACATTAGTAAAATCTTTGATCAATTCTACAATTTCCAGAGATAACAGTTAAGTGATGTCTGTTAAAACCAGTAAGAAACCTCGTTTATTACCAATTTTTCCATTTTGATGTGAGACACTGAACTGGCCTGTACAGAGCACCACCACACCACCACAATCACATCAGTGGCTGGCTGACTGCAGACCAGTGCTTTCAGCCTGATGTCAAAACCTTATGAAACCTTTAACTACAGAACAGTGGTTGTAATCTTTAGCAGGTCTTTAGCAGGTATATATATATATATATATCAGAAGACAATGAGAACTTACTTACAAAGAGGAATTTGGAAATGAAGTGGGAGAAAATCAAGCTTTTTATGTTGCTTTGTGAAATGAATAGAAAGGTACTTGAACACAAGACTCAGTATGACTGTTGCCAGTGATGCCTAAGGGAGCCATGACTGCAGCTTGGAGGCAACTTTTCACTGTGTTTTTATTAATGTTTACACTTGTGATCCCTCTGAGACTTTGCTAATGATTGTGATTATCTGGCTATACTCTCTATATGTGTCCCTGCTTGACTTCCAGCTGAGATGCTGATTTTAGCATATTGCACAACAGTATAAGCATGTTGCTGAAAGTAAACCGAGGACATCAGCCCGTAGATCCTTTTTTGGAATTGTTTGTCCCGACCGGGGTTGCGCAGCATCTTAATGTTCTTTTCCCCTGCATTTTCCTCCAGTCTATCCTGGGGGCAAGGCTGTTTCTGGTGAATTTTCTACAGTTTATTCTGATATTATTCCACCATGCAGCACACTGACCAAGACTTAACTGGGTCAGGTCACAGTGCTAGCACACTAAGCAAAATAGTCCTCATTGCACTTTATTTCTACCCAGCTGCCCACTCTACTTATTTCTTAGGGATCCTTAGGTAGACCATTGTGGAGTAGGTCAGCTCTGGGGCCGCCTCATTACTGGCCACTCTCCTCTAACCCTGTTCTCTCACCTGGCTCCCTGTTTCCAGGCCAGAGACTTGTCTCTGCCTCCAGTATATCCAGCATCTGTCATGTGGTCTCCTCCCTGTAGATCATGCCTGAAATGTTCTTGCTCCAAACCACATCATCTGGTTACTGTTCAAAGGACTAACAGCTTCTGAGGACCTCATTGTCTAGCTTTTCCCAGAGTGCTGAGCCCCTTCGGCCAGCAACATACTGGCTGTATAGTGTGGCAGCTGTAGGTTAACATTGGCTTTTATTATGGCACCCACATTAATGGTTCAGAACTGACATACTCTCACAATTGCATGATATAGAATTATGTCTCTTTCTTATTTTTCCTATGTGGCATGGATTTCTCACAGCAAAAACATAAAGACCTGCCGATGCTAAATTGACACCATAACAACAAATTTACGTTTAACTGACACCCTCCATTACAGTTATCTATATCTACAGTAGGCTGTATCTGAAAATGATGCATATATTTTAAAGGCTGCATGTGGAGACAGTGGGGTATTAGTGACATGTTGTCAAAAAGTAATCAAAAATTTACAATGAAAAGACATCTAATATTCAAGAAGTCTGTAGTACATAGAGAGATAAGGCTGCAGTAACAGCAGCACAGCAGACACACACAGTGAGCAGCGTTCCTGGTGTTAGTTTCATTCCATCCTCTGTCCAGTAGAATGGGACTTGGCTTTTCTGGGAAGAGTTGGACAAGCGCACAATGGGAACAACACCCTGTGCGCTGCCACTTCCAAAGTAGGATTCTTGATTGGTGGGAATATGAACAGTGTCAATTTCTAAAAGAAATTAATGCTGACATTATTACAGTGTCTCTTTTTTTAAAATCACATTTTCAGACTTGTCCCATAAGGCTGATAATTGGTGCAGCGTGTAATGTCTGCAAATAACCAAATGATGGAAGTGTCCCTTATGCTTGCTCGCCTGCAAATCAGCAACTTAAATCCCTGGAGACAGAAATTCAGTCTCTCGAGAGGTGTCTAAACATGCAAAAAATAAACAGGAAAAGAAACCCACACACATGATTTTCACCTCTGTGGTCAGTCTCACAGAGACACTTTTCCCACAATTATTAAAATTAAACTCTGAACCCAAACCGAACCTGAAGACAAAAAATTAACTCTACTCAACAAGACAACTTCATATAGAGATATACAGAAAAAAATAGAATGTATTACTGTTGTGTACAAGTGTGTGAATATTGCATTATTATTATGTTTGTTGTTGTTGAAACAAGTGTGAAATATGATATTGACTAACAGATAGATTCCTGTTTACCAGCACTCATTACAAAGGTGTTGAACTGCAGTTTAAATACTTATTTTTATCACCATCATTGTCTGAAAAAATGACAAATGACATGTAAATGACAGCAGCTGTGCTGTAAGATATGTTTGTGTACACTGACATTTAAAATGAGTGATGACAGAGCAGGGAACAATGCACTGTCAGCTAGGAAACAATCCTCAACTACATTACAAGTGCAGCTGCTGAAGAGCAGACACTTTCTGTGGCCAGTGGATACTTTCTGGACACAAATGTGAAGGTCACAGAGAAGGATTCTTGATTATCAATAATATAAATAGAAAAATCAGCAAGTGCCAACTGACAGAAGGACAGCAGTTAACTTCTCTGGACAGATCAGAGAAAAACGTCTGCACTCACATGCCAACATCATTATATCATGCTTACTAAATTATGTGCATAAATATACACATCACCTATCCACAATCTGTGGATTTGACTGTAGTTTATTGTGTATTTATTGTGTATTGTGTTTTTAGGGTTCTAACCCCGAAGGGGTAGAACCCTTCTAAAATCCTACCGGTTTATTAGGGTTCTAACCCCGAAGGGGTAGAACCCTTCTAAAATCCTACCGGTTTATTAGGGTTCTAACCCCGAAGGGGTAGAACCCTTCTAAAATCCTACCGGTTTATTATTAGGGTTCTAACCCCGAAGGGGTAGAACCCTTCTAAAATCCTACCGGTTTATTAGGGTTCTAACCCCGAAGGGGTAGAACCCTTCTAAAATCCTACCGGTTTATTATTATTATTATTATTATTATTATTTGTCGTCTGCCGCTTGAGCTAAAATTCCCGTGAGCTGGAATAGGCCAGAAAGCTGAAACTTGGCCCAATGATTGGAAATGATGTGCATCAACTTCTATTAAAATATGAGCCCAGTTGGCCAGATGGTGGCGCTGTAATTAAGGCTTAAAAATGACTTTTTGGAAGGCCACGCCCCTCACACCGTAAGTCCGATTGACTTGAAATTTGACACACAGGTCCAGCTCAATGTGCTCTACAAAAAAGCCTCTGGGACCATTAAAGTCCGTCATGATAGATTTTTTGCTAATTTGCATAATGTGAAAAACAGTAAAATGAATAGAACTTTTGAAAGATTGACTCTATCAACACCAAATTTGGTATACAGCCTCGGGGGATGAAAATACAAATTTCTATTATAAATGAGCCAGATCGGATCAAAAATATGGCCGCCACGGACCAATGAATCTCCGCGATGGGCGGAGCTTAGAAATGATTGGCCATAACTCCCACACCCCTTGCCCTATCGTCACCAATCTTGGTGGGTAGGGTCACAAGGTGACTGGGAAGCTGCCTACCAAAGCGTTTTGAGCTCAGCCTATAGGGGGCGCTATAAATGCCACACATGCATATCTCAAAGACCATTGAACAGAATTTCACCAAATTTGGTATGCATACTCTAGGGGGGACTGTTAACTTATATCTTGAGTGCCATGTTGATTGGTGAAAGTGGGCGTGGCCTGTTGGTCGTTAACTGCTGTTGTTTACGTTTTTTGAATTTATGATGAGCTGGAAGGACCTAGGGACATGAAAATCGGTACATGGATTATAAATGACATGCAAATGCTTGTCAAAAAATTTGACCCCATTCGGCCTAACGGGGGCGCTGTTACATGGCGTGTGAACTTCAAATGGCTCTCCCCGCCCAGATATGAGTGCTATTGACTTGAAATTTTACACACATGTCCTCCTGATGGTCCTCTACAAAAAAGCCTCTGGGACCATTAGGGTGATTATGACGGATTTTTCAATAATTTGCATAATGTGAAAAACAGTAAAATGAATAGAACTTTTGAAAGATTGACTCTATCAACACCAAATTTGGTATACAGCCTCGGGGGATGAAAATACAAATTTCTATTATAAATGAGCCAGGTCGGATAAAAAACATGGCCGCCACGGACCAATGAATCTCCGCGATGGGCGGAGCTTAGAAATGATCGGCCATAACTCCCACACCCATTGCCCTATCGTCACCAATCTTGGTGGGTAGGGTCACAAGGTGACTGAGAAGCTGCCTACCAAAGCGTTTCGAGCTCAGCCCATAGGGGGCGCTATAAATGCCACACATGCATATCTCAAAGACCGTCGGACAGAATTTCACCACGTTTGGTGTGCTATTGACTTGAAATTTTACACACATGTCCTCCTGATGGTCCTCTACAAAAAAGCCTCTTGCACCATTAGGGTGGTTATTAGGGATTTTTTTAATAACTTGCATAATGTGAAAAACAGTATGAATGTGAATATAGGGATTTGATAAAAGCCTTCAGTGACTGGAGTCACCAGAACTGCCTCATGCTGAACACCTCAAAGACAAAGGAAATGATCATGGATTTCCGTAGGTCCAAGCCCACTCTTCAGCCAGTCAACACTTGTGGAGTGGACATTGAGGTGGTGACAACCTATAAATATCTAGGTGTTCATCTTGATAACAAGTTGGACTGGTCTGTTA
The DNA here is from genome assembly GCA_021432705.1 of Caranx ignobilis. Taxonomy (NCBI): domain Eukaryota; kingdom Metazoa; phylum Chordata; class Actinopteri; order Carangiformes; family Carangidae; genus Caranx; species Caranx ignobilis. The sequence continues at coordinate 18,968,862 of MU269983.1, forward strand.
ACACAGATGCACTCTACAAAAAAGGGCAGAGGCGCCTCTTTTTCCTTAGAAAGCTTAGATCTCTAAACATCTGTAATAAGATGCTGCAGATGTTCTATCAGTCTGTGGTGGCAAGTGTCTTATTTTATGCTGCAGTCTGCTGGGGAGGAAGTTTAGGGAAAAAGCAGGCAAAGAGGCTGGATAAGCTTGTCAAGAAGGCTGGCTCTGTGATGGGAGTAAAGATGGACTCTCTGGAGGAGGTGGTGGAGAGATACACAATGAGGATGGTGGAGGCCATACTGAACAACACGGATCATCCACTTCATAACACCTTGATGGATCAAAGAAGCAGCGGTGGTGGACGGCTCCTATCTCTTGGGTGCAGGACAGAAAGATACCGTAGATCTTTCATACCCACAGCCATCAGACTGTTTAATTCTAATGCAAATGGAAGATGAGCTAAAAGACAAATCAATTTCCCTTTGGGATCAATAAAGTCATTTCTATTTTATTCTATTCTATTCTATTTCTATTCTATTCTATGCTATTCTATTCTATTCATTTGTTGTTTCATCGTTTCATTTCATATTTCATATCATTTCATATTATTGCATTTCATTGTTCTATTCTATTCTATTCTATTCTATTCTATTCTATTCATTTGTTGTTTCATGGTTTCATTTCATATCATTGCATTTCATTGTTCATGAAGAGGATGATCTGAGTTGTTCAGAATGGCCTCCACCAGCGTGTATCTCTCCACCACATCCTCAGTGAGTCCATCAGGGAGACATGACTGAAGCCAAGTGCCTCAGGATGTTTAGTCTGTATCCTAGCAACGACTTCATGGAGAATTTCACATGGAACTTTGGCAGTAGCCGTTGGTGGGATGTACACAAGTATTGTTTTGATTTGAAAAAATGTCTACTGCCTGAGTCTTCATCTATATCTCCAGCTCCTCATTATTCTTGTTGGGCAGAGAATTGATATTTTGCATGATGACTGACGGCAGAAAGGACCTTCACTTCATCTCCACTTCCAAGCCTTTAACCTCTGCACCACCAGCATAGCAACCACGAAAACACCTCCTCATCCCAGATGGAACAGGGTGTCATCCTCCTGAAGAATCTCCTCTCCCCACAGAAGTATCCATCAGTAGTTGAGAAAAACATACATTGACACAACAAAATAAAGCAAAGGTTGAGTAAAAACTCACAGCCACTAGACTTTGCTTCTCCCAGTTGAAGCGCATGTTCTGAAAGTATGTGACTACCAAAACATTTTGAACTCGGCCAATATGGGGTGTCACAAATGTGTGACCGAAAACCTGGTTTGGAGATATCTGGGCCTGGTAATGGGTGTGTATGGCGTGGAGCCTTTAGGAACGGAGCGGGCGCTGTCGTCGACCGTGGCCGCTCTTGGGTGCAGGACAGAAAGATACTGTAGATCTTTCATACCCACAGCCATCAGACTGTTTAATTCTAATGCAAATGGAAGATGAGCTAAAAGACAAATCAATTTCCCTTTGGGATCAATAAAGTCATTTCTATTCTATTCTATTCTATTCTATTTGTAGTGGATGTGATAATAGCCACATATATAGTTTTTTTTTATTAACAGACACCCCCCCTTTTTCATTTGAATATTCGAACCTTTTATTTTTTACATTTTGTAATAACCGTTTGCACCAGCAGAGGGTGCTCCAAGACCAGTGGATCCAAGCATTCTCTGCTCTGCTCTGCTTGCTCTGTGCGGGCGCAGACAATAGAGGCGCTTAGCGGAAGCGACAGCAGGTAACGAGGGAACGTGTCCTATGTTTGGATCCACAGGTTGGTAAAGTGTATGGTTGATACAGTTTTGTTAAGTTGAAATGAGTAACAGCATGTGTTAAAGCACTGAAGTTAAGATGAATGCTTTAAGTTGTGAAACACTTACTATATTGTCGTGGTTCGTGATCGGACGTTCACGTCCCCATGAGGGCGGTTGAACAAGAATGTGTGTGTGTGTGCTTGAGAGTACTAGTAGTTGGTACGGTATGTTGTAATGTTGATTATATGGAATGTGAACTTTGAAGAGCGGGCGCAGACGATAAAGGCGCTTAGCGGAAGCAACAGTAGCTAACGAGGGACCGTGTCCTATGTTTGGATCCACAGATTGATTGGTTGCTCAGTCACACCGTAGCTCAGCCGCTCAGTGCCCGCCGCCTGAGCGGTTTATGCTGCCGGCCAGGGACCCCTAGCTCTGGCGCCGGTAACATTCTATTCATTTGTTGTTTCATGGTTTCATTTCATATCACAGCCACTAGACTTTGCTTCTCCCAGTTGAAGCGCATGTTCTGAAAGTATGTGACTCCCAAAACATTTTGAACTGGGCCAATATGGGGTGTCACAAATGTGTGACCGAAAACCCGGTTTGGAGATATCTGGGCCTGGTAATGGGTGTGTATCGCGTGGAGCCTTTAGGAACGGAGCGGGCGCTGTCGTCGACCGTGGCCGGCGAGGGTCGGGGTGGCCGGTTTGGGCCTCAACAGGTTAGAACCCGGGGATTGCCGCTTGCGGCTATATTTATTAGGGTTCTAACCCCGAAGGGGTAGAACCCTTCTAAAATCCTACCGGTTTATTATTATTATTATTATTTGTCGTCTGCCGCTTGAGCTCAAATTCCCGTGAGCTGGAATAGGCCAGAAAGCTGAAACTTGGCCCAATGATTGGAAATGATGTGCATCAACTTCTATTAAAATATGAGCCCAGTTGGCCAGATGGTGGCGCTGTAATTAAGGTTTAAAAATTATTTTTTTGGAAGGCCACGCCCCTCACACCGTAAGTCCGATTGACTTGAAATTTGACACACAGGTCCAGCTCAATGTGCTCTACAAAAAAGCCAATGGGACCATTAAAGTCCGCCATGATAGATTTTTTGCTAATTTGCATAATGTGAAAAACAGTAAAATGAATAGAACTTGTGAAAGATTGACTCTATCAACACCAAATTTGGTATACAGCCTCAGGGGATGAAAATACAAATTTCTATTATAAATGAGCCAGGTCGGATAAAAAACATGGCCGCCACGGACCAATGAATCTCCGCGATGGGCGGAGCTTAGAAATGATTGGCCATAACTGCCACACCCATTGCCCTATCGTCACCAATCTTGGTGGGTAGGGTCACAAGGTGACTGGGAAGCTGCCTACCAAAGCGTTTTGAGCTCAGCCCATAGGGGGCGCTATAAATGCCACACATGCATATCTCAAAGACCATTGAACAGAATTTCACCAAATTTGGTATGAATACTCTAGGGGGGACTGTTAACTTATATCTTGAGTGCCATGTTGATTGGTGAAATTGGGCGTGGCCTGTTGGTCGTTAACTGCTGTTGTTTAGTTTTTTTGAATTTATGATGAGCTGGAAGGACCTAGGGACATGAAAATCGGTACATGGATTATAAATGACATGCAAATGCTTGTCAAAAAATTTGACCCCATTCGGCCTAACGGGGGCGCTGTTACATGGCGTGTGAACTTCAAATGGCTCTCCCCGCCCACATATGAGTGCTATTGACTTGAAATTTTACACACATGTCCTCCTGATGGTCCTCTACAAAAAAGCCTCTGGGACCATTAGGGTGATTATGACGGATTTTTCAATAATTTGCATAATGTGAAAAACAGTAAAATGAATAGAACTTTTGAAAGATTGACTCTATCAACACCAAATTTGGTATACGGCCTCGGGGGATGAAAATACAAATTTCTATTATAAATGAGCCAGATCGGATAAAAAACATGGCCGCCACGGACCAATGAATCTCCGCGATGGGCGGAGCTTAGAAATGATCGGCCATAACTCCCACACCCATTGCCCTATCGTCACCAATCTTGGTGGGTAGGGTCACAAGGTGACTGGGAAGCTGCCTACCAAAGCGTTTCGAGCTCAGCCCATAGGGGGCGCTATAAATGCCACACATGCATATCTCAAAGACCGTCAGACAGAATTTCACCACCTTTGGTGTGCTATTGACTTGAAATTTTACACACATGTCCTCCTGATGGTCCTCTACAAAAAAGCCTCTTGCACCATTAGGGTGGATATTAGGGATTTTTTTAATAACTTGCATAATGGGAAAGACAGTATGAATGTGAATATAGGGATTTGATAAAAGCCTTCAGTGACTGGAGTCACCAGAACTGCCTCATGCTGAACACCTCAAAGACAAAGGAAATGATCATGGATTTCCGTAGGTCCAAGCCCACTCTTCAGCCAGTCAACACTTGTGGAGTGGACATTGAGGTGGTGACAACCTATAAATATCTAAGTGTTCATCTTGATAACAAGTTGGACTGGTCTGTTAACACAGATGCACTCTACAAAAAAGGGCAGAGGTGCCTCTTTTTCCTTAGAAAGCTTAGATCTCTAAACATCTGTAATAAGATGCTGCAGATGTTCTATCAGTTTGTGGTGGCAAGTGTTTTATTTTATGCTGCAGTCTGCTGGGGAGGAAGTTTAGGAAAAAAGCAGGCAAAGAGGCTGGATAAGCTTGTCAAGAAGGCTGGCTCTGTGATCGGAGTAAAGATGGACTCTCTGGAGGAGGTGGTGGAGAGATACACAATGAGGATGGTGGAGGCCATACTGAACAACACGGATCATCCACTTCATAACACCTTGATGCATCAAAGAAGCAGCGGTGGTGGACAGCTCCTATCTCTTGGGTGCAGGACAGAAGAGATACCGTAGATCTTTCATACCCACAGCCATCAGACACTTTAATTCTAATGGAAATGGAAGATGAGCTAAAAGACAAATCAATTTCCCTTTGGGATCAATAAAGTCATTTCTATTCTATTCTATTCTATTTGTAGTGGATGTGATAATAGCCACATATATAGTTTTTTTTTATTAACAGACACCCCCCCTTTTTCATTTGAATATTCGAACCTTTTATTTTTTACATTTTGTAATAACCGTTTGCACCAGCAGAGGGTGCTCCAAGACCAGTGGATCCAAGCATTCTCTGCTCTGCTTGCTCTGCTTGCTCTGTGCGGGCGCAGACAATAGAGGCGCTTAGCGGAAGCGACAGTAGGTAACGAGGGAACGTGTCCTATGTTTGGATCCACAGGTTGGTAAAGTGTATGGTTGATACAGTTTTGTTAAGTTGAAATGAGTAACAGCATGTGTTAAAGCACTGAAGTTAAGATGAATGCTTTAAGTTGTGAAACACTTACTATATTGTCGTGGTTCGGGATCGGACGTTCACGTCCCCATGAGGTCGGTTGAACAAGAATGTGTGTGTGTGTGCTTGAGAGTACTAGTAGTTGGTACGGTATGTTGTAATGTTGATTATATGGAATGTGAACTTTGAAGAGCGGGCGCAGACGATAAAGGCGCTTAGCGGAAGCAACAGTAGCTAACGAGGGACCGTGTCCTATGTTTGGATCCACAGATTGATTGGTTGCTCAGTCACACCGTAGCTCAGCCGCTCAGTGCCCGCCGCCTGAGCGGTTTATGCTGCCGGCCAGGGAACCCTAGCTCTGGCGCCGGTAACATATTCTATTCATTTGTTGTTTCATCGTTTCATGGTTTCATTTCATATCACAGCCACTAGACTTTGCTTCTCCCAGTTGAAGCGCATGTTCTGAAAGTATGTGACTCCCAAAACATTTTGAACTCGGCCGATATGGGGTGTCACAAATGTGTGACCGAAAACCCGGTTTGGAGATATCTGGGCCTGGTAATGGGTGTGTATCGCGTGGAGCCTTTAGGAACGGAGCGGGCGCTGTCGTCGACCGTGGCCGGCGAGGGTCGGGGTGGCCGGTTTGGGCCTCAACAGGTTAGAACCCGGGGATTGCCGCTTGCGGCTATATTTATTATTATTATTATTATTATTATTATTATTATTATTTGTCGTCTGCCGCTTGAGCTCAAATTCCCGTGAGCTGGAATAGGCCAGAAAGCTGAAACTTGGCCCAATGATTGGAAATGATGTGCATCAACTTCTATTAAAATATGAGCCCAGTTGGCCAGATGGTGGCGCTGTAATTAAGGCTTAAAAATGACTTTTTGGAAGGCCACGCCCCTCACACCGTAAGTCCGATTGACTTGAAATTTGACACACAGGTCCAGCTCAATGTGCTCTACAAAAAAGCCTCTGGGACCATTAAAGTCCGTCATGATAGATTTTTTGCTAATTTGCATAATGTGAAAAACAGTAAAATGAATAGAACTTGTGAAAGATTGACTCTATCAACACCAAATTTGGTATACAGCCTCGGGGGATGAAAATACAAATTTCTATTATAAATGAGCTAGATCGGATCAAAAATATGGCCGCCACGGACCAATGAATCTCCGCGATGGGCGGAGCTTAGAAATGATTGGCCATAACTCCCACACCCCTTGCCCTATCGTCACCAATCTTGGTGGGTAGGTTCACAACGGGACTGGGAAGCTGCCTACCAAAGCGTTTTGAGCTCAGCCTATAGGGGGCGCTATAAATGCCACACATGCATATCTCAAAGACCATTGAACAGAATTTCACCAAATTTGGTATGCATACTCTAGGGGGGACTGTTAACTTATATCTTGAGTGCCATGTTGATTGGTGAAAGTGGGCGTGGCCTGTTGGTCGTTAACTGCTGTTGTTTACGTTTTTTGAATTTATGATGAGCTGGAAGGACCTAGGGACATGAAAATCGGTACATGGATTATAAATGACATGCAAATGCTTGTCAAAAAATTTGACCCCATTCGGCCTAACGGGGGCGCTGTTACATGGCGTGTGAACTTCAAATGGCTCTCCCCGCCCAGATATGAGTGCTATTGACTTGAAATTTTACACACATGTCCTCCTGATGGTCCTCTACAAAAAAGCCTCTGGGACCATTAGGGTGATTATGACGGATTTTTCAATAATTTGCATAATGTGAAAAGCAGTAAAATGAATAGAACTTTTGAAAGATTGACTCTATCAACACCAAATTTGGTATACGGCCTCGGGGGATGAAAATACAAATTTCTATTATAAATGAGCCAGGTCGGATAAAAAACATGGCCGCCACGGACCAATGAATCTCCGCGATGGGCGGAGCTTAGAAATGATTGGCCATAACTCCCACACCCATTGCCCTATCGTCACCAATCTTGGTGGGTAGGGTCACAAGGTGACTGGGAAGCTGCCTACCAAAGCGTTTCGAGCTCAGCCCATAGGGGGCGCTATAAATGCCACACATGCATATCTCAAAGACCGTCGGACAGAATTTCACCACGTTTGGTGTGCTATTGACTTGAAATTTTACACACATGTCCTCCTGATGGTCCTCTACAAAAAAGCCTCTTGCACCATTAGGGTGGTTATTACGGATTTTTTTAATAACTTGCATAATGTGAAAAACAGTAAAATGAATAGAACTTTTGAAAAACATATATGGTACTGCCTCATGCTGAACACCTCAAAGACAAAGGAAATGATCATGGATTTCCGTAGGTCCAAGCCCACTCTTCAGCCAGTCAACACTTGTGGAGTGGACATTGAGGTGGTGACAACCTATAAATATCTAGGTGTTCATCTTGATAACAAGTTGGACTGGTCTGTTAACACAGATGCACTCTACAAAAAAGGGCAGAGGCGCCTCTTTTTCCTTACAAAGCTTAGATCTCTAAACATCTGTAATAAGATGCTGCAGATGTTCTATCAGTCTGTGGTGGCAAGTATTTTATTTTATGCTGCAGTCTGCTGGGGAGGAAGTTTAGGAAAAAAACAGGCAAAGAGGCTGGATAAGCTTGTCAAGAAGGCTGGCTCTGTGATGGGAGTAAAGATGGACTCTCTGGAGGAGGTGGTGGAGAGATACACAATGAGGATGGTGGAGGCCATACTGAACAACACGGATCATCCACTTCATAACACCTTGATGGATCAAAGAAGCAGCGGTGGTGGACGGCTCCTATCTCTTGGGTGCAGGACAGAAAGATACCGTAGATCTTTCATACCCACAGCCATCAGACTGTTTAATTCTAATGCAAATGGAAGATGAGCTAAAAGACAAATCAATTTCCCTTTGGGATCAATAAAGTCATTTCTATTCTATTCTATTCTATTCTATTCATTTGTTGTTTCATGGTTTCATTTCATATCATTGCATTTCATTGTTCATGAAGAGGATGATCTGAGTTGTTCAGAATGGCCTCCACCAGCGTGTATCTCTCCACCACATCCTCAGTGAGTCCATCAGGGAGACATGACTGAAGCCAAGTGCCTCAGGATGTTTAGTCTGTATCCTAGCAACGACTTGATGGAGAATTTCACATGGAACTTTGGCAGTAGCCGTTGGTGGGATGTATACAAGTATTGTCGGCCGGCGACGGTCGGGGTGGCCGGTTTGGGCCTCAACAGGTTAGAACCCGGGGATTGCCGCTTGCGGCTATATTTAGGGTTCTAACCCCGAAGGGGTAGAACCCTTCTAAAATCCTACCGGTTTATTATTAGGGTTCTAACCCCGAAGGGGTAGAACCCTTCTAAAATCCTACCGGTTTATTATTATTATTATTATTTGTCGTCTGCCGCTTGAGCTCAAATTCCCGTGAGCTGGAATAGGCCAGAAAGCTGAAACTTGGCCCAATGATTGGAAATGATGTGCATCAACTTCTATTAAAATATGAGCCCAGTTGGCCAGATGGTGGCGCTGTAATTAAGGTTTAAAAATTGTTTTTGGAAGGCCACGCCCCTCACACCGTAAGTCCGATTGACTTGAAATTTGACACACAGGTCCAGCTCAATGTGCTCTACAAAAAAGCCAATGGGACCATTAAAGTCCGCCATGATAGATTTTTTGCTAATTTGCATAATGTGAAAAACAGTAAAATGAATAGAACTTGTGAAAGATTGACTCTATCAACACCAAATTTGGTATACAGCCTTGGGGGATGAAAATACAAATTTCTATTATAAATGAGCCAGGTCGGATAAAAAACATGGCCGCCACGGACCAATGAATCTCCGCGATGGGCGGAGCTTAGAAATGATTGGCCATAACTGCCACACCCATTGCCCTATCGTCACCAATCTTGGTGGGTAGGGTCACAAGGTGACTGGGAAGCTGCCTACCAAAGCGTTTTGAGCTCAGCCCATAGGGGGCGCTATAAATGCCACACATGCATATCTCAAAGACCATTGAACAGAATTTCACCAAATTTGGTATGCATACTCTAGGGGGGACTGTTAACTTATATCTTGAGTGCCATGTTGATTGGTGAAATTGGGCGTGGCCTGTTGGTCGTTAACTGCTGTTGTTTAGTTTTTTTGAATTTATGATGAGCTGGAAGGACCTAGGGACATGAAAATCGGTACATGGATTATAAATGACATGCAAATGCTTGTCAAAAAATTTGACCCCATTCGGCCTAACGGGGGCGCTGTTACATGGCGTGTGAACTTCAAATGGCTCTCCCCGCCCAGATATGAGTGCTATTGACTTGAAATTTTACACACATGTCCTCCTGATGGTCCTCTACAAAAAAGCCTCTGGGACCATTAGGGTGATTATGACGGATTTTTCAATAATTTGCATAATGTGAAAAACAGTAAAATGAATAGAACTTTTGAAAGATTGACTCTATCAACACCAAATTTGGTATACGGCCTCGGGGGATGAAAATACAAATTTCTATTATAAATGAGCCAGGTCGGATAAAAAACATGGCCGCCACGGACCAATGAATCTCCGCGATGGGCGGAGCTTAGAAATGATCGGCCATAACTCCCACACCCATTGCCCTATCGTCACCAATCTTGGTGGGTAGGGTCACAAGGTGACTGGGAAGCTGCCTACCAAAGCGTTTCGAGCTCAGCCCATAGGGGTCGCTATAAATGCCACACATGCATATCTCAAAGACCGTCGGACAGAATTTCACCACGTTTGGTGTGCTATTGACTTGAAATTTTACACACATGTCCTCCTGATGGTCCTCTACAAAAAAGCCTCTTGCACCATTAGGGTGGATATTAGGGATTTTTTTAATAACTTGCATAATGGAAAGACAGTATGAATGTGAATATAGGGATTTGATAAAAGCCTTCAGTGACTGGAGTCACCAGAACTGCCTCATGCTGAACACCTCAAAGACAAAGGAAATGATCATGGATTTCCGTAGGTCCAAGACCACTCTTCAGCCAGTCAACACTTGTGGAGTGGACATTGAGGTGGTGACAACCTATAAATATCTAAGTGTTCATCTTGATAACAAGTTGGACTGGTCTGTTAACACAGATGCACTCTACAAAAAAGGGCAGAGGTGCCTCTTTTTCCTTAGAAAGCTTAGATCTCTAAACATCTGTAATAAGATGCTGCAGATGTTCTATCAGTCTGTGGTGGCAAGTGCTTTATTTTATGCTGCAGTCTGCTGGGGAGGAAGTTTAGGAAAAAAGCAGGCAAAGAGGCTGGATAAGCTTGTCAAGAAGGCTGGCTCTGTGATGGGAGTAAAGATGGACTCTCTGGAGGAGGTGGTGGAGAGATACACAATGAGGATGGTGGAGGCCATACTGAACAACACGGATCATCCACTTCATAACACCTTGATGGATCAAAGAAGCAGCGGTGGTGGACGGCTCCTATCTCTTGGGTGCAGGACAGAAAGATACCGTAGATCTTTCATACCCACAGCCATCAGACTCTTTAATTCTAATGGAAATGGAAGATGAGCTAAAAGACAAATCAATTTCCCTTTGGGATCAATAAAGTAATTTCTATTTTATTCTATTCTATTCTATTTCTATTCTATTCTATTCTATTCTATTCTATTCTATTCATTTGTTGTTTCATCGTTTCATTTCATATTTCATATCATTTCATATTATTGCATTTCATTGTTCTATTCTATTCTATTCATTTGTTGTTTCATGGTTTCATTTCATATCATTGCATTTCATTGTTCATGAAGAGGATGATCTGAGTTGTTCAGAATGGCCTCCACCAGCGTGTATCTCTCCACCACATCCTCAGTGAGTCCATCAGGGAGACATGACTGAAGCCAAGTGCCTCAGGATGTTTAGTCTGTATCCTAGCAACGACTTCATGGAGAATATCACATGGAACTTTGGCAGTAGCCGTTGGTGGGATGTATACAAGTATTGTTTTGATTTGAAAAAATGTCTACTGCCTGAGTCTTCATCTATATCTCCAGCTCCTCATTATTCTTGTTGGGCAGAGAGTTGATATTTTGCATGATGACTGACGGCAGAAAGGACCTTCACTTCATCTCCACTTCCAAGCCTTTAACCTCTGCACCACCAGCATAGCAACCACGAAAACACCTCCTCATCCCAGATGGAACAGGGTGTCATCCTCCTGAAGAATCTCCTCTCCCCACAGAAGTATCCATCAGTAGTTGAGAAAAACATACATTGACACAACAAAATAAAGCAAAGGTTGAGTAAAAGCTCACAGCCACTAGACTTTGCTTCTCCCAGTTGAAGCGCATGTTCTGAAAGTATGTGACTACCAAAACATTTTGAACTGGGCCAATATGGGGTGTCACAAATGTGTGACCGAAAACCTGGTTTGGAGATATCTGGGCCTGGTAATGGGTGTGTATGGCGTGGAGCCTTTAGGAACGGAGCGGGCGCTGTCGTCGACCGTGGCCGCTCTTGGGTGCAGGACAGAAAGATACCGTAGATCTTTCATACCCACAGCCATCAGACTGTTTAATTCTAATGCAAATGGAAGATGAGCTAAAAGACAAATCAATTTCCCTTTGGGATCAATAAAGTCATTTCTATTCTATTCTATTCTATTTGTAGTGGATGTGATAATAGCCACATATATAGTTTTTTTTTATTAACAGACACCCCCCTTTTTCATTTGAATATTCGAACCTTTTATTTTTTACATTTTGTAATAACCGTTTGCACCAGCAGAGGGTGCTCCAAGACCAGTGGATCCAAGCATTCTCTGCTCTGCTTGCTCTGCTTGCTCTGTGCGGGCGCAGACAATAGAGGCGCTTAGCGGAAGCGACAGTAGCTAACGAGGGAACGTGTCCTATGTTTGGATCCACAGGTTGGTAAAGTGTATGGTTGATACAGTTTTGTTAAGTTGAAATGAGTAACAGCATGTGTTAAAGCACTGAAGTTAAGATGAATGCTTTAAGTTGTGAAACACTTACTATATTGTCGTGGTTCGTGATCGGACGTTCACGTCCCCATGAGGTCGGTTGAACAAGAATGTGTGTGTGTGTGTGCTTGAGAGTACTAGTAGTTGGTACGGTATGTTGTAATGTTGATTATATGGAATGTGAACTTTGAAGAGCGGGCGCAGACGATAAAGGCGCTTAGCGGAAGCAACAGTAGCTAACGAGGGACCGTGTCCTATGTTTGGATCCACAGATTGATTGGTTGCTCAGTCACACCGTAGCTCAGCCGCTCAGTGCCCGCCGCCTGAGCGGTTTATGCTGCCGGCCAGGGACCCCTAGCTCTGGCGCCGGTAACATATTCTATTCATTTGTTGTTTCATCGTTTCATCGTTTCATTTCATATCACAGCCACAAGACTTTGCTTCTCCCAGTTGAAGCGCATGTTCTGAAAGTAACATTTTGAACTGGGCCAATATGGGGTGTCACAAATGTGTGACCGAAAACCCGGTTTGGAGATATCTGGGCCTGGTAATGGGTGTGTATCGCGTGGAGCCTTTAGGAACGGAGCGGGCGCTGTCGTCGACCGTGGCCGGCGAGGGTCGGGGTGGCCGGTTTGGGCCTCAACAGGTTAGAACCCGGGGATTGCCGCTTGCGGCTATATTTAGGGTTCTAACCCCGAAGGGGTAGAACCCTTCTAAAATCCTACCGGTTTATTATTATTATTATTATATTTGTCGTCTGCCGCTTGAGCTCAAATTCCCGTGAGCTGGAATAGGCCAGAAAGCTGAAACTTGGCCCAATGATTGGAAATGATGTGCATCAACTTCTATTAAAATATGAGCCCAGTTGGCCAGATGGTGGCGCTGTAATTAAGGCTTAAAAATGACTTTTTTGGAAGGCCACGCCCCTCACACCGTAAGTCCGATTGACTTGAAATTTGACACACAGGTCCAGCTCAATGTGCTCTACAAAAAAGCCTCTGGGACCATTAAAGTCCGTCATGATAGATTTTTTGCTAATTTGCATAATGTGAAAAACAGTAAAATGAATAGAACTTTTGAAAGATTGACTCTATCAACACCAAATTTGGTATACAGCCTCGGGGGATGAAAATACACATTTCTATTATAAATGAGCTAGATCGGATCAAAAATATGGCCGCCACGGACCAATGAATCTCCGCGATGGGCGGAGCTTAGAAATGATTGGCCATAACTCCCACACCCCTTGCCCTATCGTCACCAATCTTGGTGGGTAGGTTCACAACGGCACTGGGAAGCTGCCTACCAAAGCGTTTTGAGCTCAGCCTATAGGGGGCGCTATAAATGCCACACATGCATATCTCAAAGACCATTGAACAGAATTTCACCAAATTTGGTATGCATACTCTAGGGGGGACTGTTAACTTATATCTTGAGTGCCATGTTGATTGGTGAAAGTGGGCGTGGCCTGTTGGTCGTTAACTGCTGTTGTTTACGTTTTTTGAATTTATGATGAGCTGGAAGGACCTAGGGACATGAAAATCGGTACATGGATTATAAATGACATGCAAATGCTTGTCAAAAAATTTGACCCCATTCGGCCTAACGGGGGCGCTGTTACATGGCGTGTGAACTTCAAATGGCTCTCCCCGCCCAGATATGAGTGCTATTGACTTGAAATTTTACACACATGTCCTCCTGATGGTCCTCTACAAAAAATCCTCTTGCACCATTAGGGTGATTATGACGGATTTTTCAATAATTTGCATAATGTGAAAAACAGTAAAATGAATAGAACTTTTGAAAGATTGACTCTATCAACACCAAATTTGGTATACGGCCTCGGGGGATGAAAATACAAATTTCTATTATAAATGAGCCAGGTCGGATAAAAAACATGGCCGCCACGGACCAATGAATCTCCGCGATGGGCGGAGCTTAGAAATGATCGGCCATAACTCCCACACCCATTGCCCTATCGTCACCAATCTTGGTGGGTAGGGTCACAAGGTGACTGGGAAGCTGCCTACCAAAGCGTTTCGAGCTCAGCCCATAGGGGGCGCTATAAATGCCACACATGCATATCTCAAAGACCGTCGGACAGAATTTCACCACGTTTGGTGTGCTATTGACTTGAAATTTTACACACATGTCCTCCTGATGGTCCTCTACAAAAAAGCCTCTTGCACCATTAGGGTGGATATTAGGGATTTTTTTAATAACTTGCATAATGGGAAAGACAGTATGAATGTGAATATAGGGATTTGATAAAAGCCTTCAGTGACTGGAGTCACCAGAACTGCCTCATGCTGAACACCTCAAAGACAAAGGAAATGATCATGGATTTCCGTAGGTCCAAGCCCACTCTTCAGCCAGTCAACACTTGTGGAGTGGACATTGAGGTGGTGACAACCTATAAATATCTAAGTGTTCATCTTGATAACAAGTTGGACTGGTCTGTTAACACAGATGCACTCTACAAAAAAGGGCAGAGGTGCCTCTTTTTCCTTAGAAAGCTTAGATCTCTAAACATCTGTAATAAGATGCTGCAGATGTTCTATCAGTCTGTGGTGGCAAGTGTTTTATTTTATGCTGCAGTCTGCTGGGGAGGAAGTTTAGGAAAAAAGCAGGCAAAGAGGCTGGATAAGCTTGTCAAGAAGGCTGGCTCTGTGATGGGAGTAAAGATGGACTCTCTGGAGGAGGTGGTGGAGAGATACACAATGAGGATGGTGGAGGCCATACTGAACAACACGGATCATCCACTTCATAACACCTTGATGGATCAAAGAAGCAGCGGTGGTGGACGGCTCCTATCTCTTGGGTGCAGGACAGAAAGATACCGTAGATCTTTCATACCCACAGCCATCAGACTCTTTAATTCTAATGGAAATGGAAGATGAGCTAAAAGACAAATCAATTTCCCTTTGGGATCAATAAAGTAATTTCTATTTTATTCTATTCTATTCTATTCTATTCTATTTCTATTCTATTCTATTCTATTCATTTGTTGTTTCATCGTTTCATTTCATATTTCATATCATTTCATATTATTGCATTTCATTGTTCTATTCTATTCTATTCTATCATTTGTTGTTTCATGGTTTCATTTCATATCATTGCATTTCATTGTTCATGAAGAGGATGATCTGAGTTGTTCAGAATGGCCTCCACCAGCGTGTATCTCTCCACCACATCCTCAGTGAGTCCATCAGGGAGACATGACTGAAGCCAAGTGCCTCAGGATGTTTAGTCTGTATCCTAGCAACAACTTCATGGAGAATATCACATGGAACTTTGGCAGTAGCCGTTGGTGGGATGTATACAAGTATTGTTTTGATTTGAAAAAATGTCTACTGCCTGAGTCTTCATCTATATCTCCAGCTCCTCATTATTCTTGTTGGGCAGAGAGTTGATATTTTGCATGATGACTGACGGCAGAAAGGACCTTCACTTCATCTCCACTTCCAAGCCTTTAACCTCTGCACCACCAGCATAGCAACCACCAAAACACCTCCTCATCCCAGATGGAACAGGGTGTCATCCTCCTGAAGAATCTCCTCTCCCCACAGAAGTATCCATCAGTAGTTGAGAAAAACATACATTGACACAACAAAATAAAGCAAAGGTTGAGTAAAAGCTCACAGCCACTAGACTTTGCTTCTCCCAGTTGAAGCGCATGTTCTGAAAGTATGTGACTACCAAAACATTTTGAACTGGGCCAATATGGGGTGTCACAAATGTGTGACCGAAAACCTGGTTTGGAGATATCTGGGCCTGGTAATGGGTGTGTATGGCGTGGAGCCTTTAGGAACGGAGTGGGCGCTGTCGTCGACCGTGGCCGCTCTTGGGTGCAGGACAGAAAGATACTGTAGATCTTTCATACCCACAGCCATCAGACTGTTTAATTCTAATGCAAATGGAAGATGAGCTAAAAGACAAATCAATTTCCCTTTGGGATCAATAAAGTCATTTCTATTCTATTCTATTCTATTTGTAGTGGATGTGATAATAGCCACATATATAGTTTTTTTTTATTAACAGACACCCCCCTTTTTCATTTGAATATTCGAACCTTTTATTTTTACATTTTGTAATAACCGTTTGCACCAGCAGAGGGTGCTCCAAGACCAGTGGATCCAAGCATTCTCTGCTCTGCTTGCTCTGCTTGCTCTGTGCGGGCGCAGACAATAGAGGCGCTTAGCGGAAGCGACAGTAGGTAACGAGGGAACGTGTCCTATGTTTGGATCCACAGGTTGGTAAAGTGTATGGTTGATACAGTTTTGTTAAGTTGAAATGAGTAACAGCATGTGTTAAAGCACTGAAGTTAAGATGAATGCTTTAAGTTGTGAAACACTTACTATATTGTCGTGGTTCGTGATCGGACGTTCACGTCCCCATGAGGTCGGTTGAACAAGAATGTGTGTGTGTGTGCTTGAGAGTACTAGTAGTTGGTACGGTATGTTGTAATGTTGATTATATGGAATGTGAACTTTGAAGAGCGGGCGCAGACGATAAAGGCGCTTAGCGGAAGCAACAGTAGCTAACGAGGGACCGTGTCCTATGTTTGGATCCACAGATTGATTGGTTGCTCAGTCACACCGTAGCTCAGCCGCTCAGTGCCCGCCGCCTGAGCGGTTTATGCTGCCGGCCAGGGACCCCTAGCTCTGGCGCCGGTAACATATTCTATTCATTTGTTGTTTCATCGTTTCATCGTTTCATTTCATATCACAGCCACAAGACTTTGCTTCTCCCAGTTGAAGCGCATGTTCTGAAAGTATGTGACTCCCAAAACATTTTGAACTCGGCCAATATGGGGTGTCACAAATGTGTGACCGAAAACCCGGTTTGGAGATATCTGGGCCTGGTAATGGGTGTGTATGGCGTGGAGCCTTTAGGAACGGAGCGGGCGCTGTCGTCGACCGTGGCCGGCGAGGGTCGGGGTGGCCGGTTTGGGCCTCAACAGGTTAGAACCCGGGGATTGCCGCTTGCGGCTATATTTATTATTATTATTTGTCGTCTGCCGCTTGAGCTCAAATTCCCGTGAGCTGGAATAGGCCAGAAAGCTGAAACTTGGCCCAATGATTGGAAATGATGTGCATCAACTTCTATTAAAATATGAGCCCAGTTGGCCAGATGGTGGCGCTGTAATTAAGGCTTAAAAATTATTTTTTGGAAGGCCACGCCCCTCACACCGTAAGTCCGATTGACTTGAAATTTGACACACAGGTCCAGCTCAATGTGCTCTACAAAAAAGCCAATGGGACCATTAAAGTCCGTCATGATAGATTTTTTGCTAATTTGCATAATGTGAAAAACAGTAAAATGAATAGAACTTTTGAAAGATTGACTCTATCAACACCAAATTTGGTATACAGCCTCGGGGGATGAAAATACAAATTTCTATTATAAATGAGCCAGATCGGATAAAAAACATGGCCGCCACGGACCAATGAATCTCCGCGATGGGCGGAGCTTAGAAATGATTGGCCATAACTCCCACACCCATTGCCCTATCGTCACCAATCTTGGTGGGTAGGGTCACAAGGTGACTGGGAAGCTGCCTACCAAAGCGTTTCGAGCTCAGCCTATAGGGGGCGCTATAAATGCCACACATGCATATCTCAAAGACCATTGAACAGAATTTCACCAAATTTGGTATGCATACTCTAGGGGGGACTGTTAACTTATATCTTGAGTGCCATGTTGATTGGTGAAAGTGGGCGTGGCCTGTTGGTCGTTAACTGCTGTTGTTTACGTTTTTTGAATTTATGATGAGCTGGAAGGACCTAGGGACATGAAAATCGGTACATGGATTATAAATGACATGCAAATGCTTGTCAAAAAATTTGACCCCATTCGGCCTAACGGGGGCGCTGTTACATGGCGTGTGAACTTCAAATGGCTCTCCCGCCCAGATATGAGTGCTATTGACTTGAAATTTTACACACATGTCCTCCTGATGGTCCTCTACAAAAAAGCCTCTGGGACCATTAGGGTGATTATGACGGATTTTTCAATAATTTGCATAATGTGAAAAACAGTAAAATGAATAGAACTTTTGAAAGATTGACTCTATCAACACCAAATTTGGTATACGGCCTCGGGGGATGAAAATACAAATTTCTATTATAAATGAGCCAGGTCGGATAAAAAACATGGCCGCCACGGACCAATGAATCTCCGCGATGGGCGGAGCTTAGAAATGATCGGCCATAACTCCCACACCCATTGCCCTATCGTCACCAATCTTGGTGGGTAGGGTCACAAGGTGACTGGGAAGCTGCCTACCAAAGCGTTTCGAGCTCAGCCCATAGGGGGCGCTATAAATGCCACACATGCATATCTCAAAGACCGTCGGACAGAATTTCACCACGTTTGGTGTGCTATTGACTTGAAATTTTACACACATGTCCTCCTGATGGTCCTCTACAAAAAAGCCTCTTGCACCATTAGGGTGGTTATTAGGGATTTTTTTAATAACTTGCATAATGTGAAAAACAGTATGAATGTGAATATAGGGATTTGATAAAAGCCTTCAGTGACTGGAGTCACCAGAACTGCCTCATGCTGAACACCTCAAAGACAAAGGAAATGATCATGGATTTCCGTAGGTCCAAGCCCACTCTTCAGCCAGTCAACACTTGTGGAGTGGACATTGAGGTGGTGACAACCTATAAATATCTAGGTGTTCATCTTGATAACAAGTTGGACTGGTCTGTTAACACAGATGCACTCTACAAAAAAGGGCAGAGCCGCCTCTTTTTCCTTAGAAAGCTTAGATCTCTAAACATCTGTAATAAGATGCTGCAGATGTTCTATCAGTCTGTGGTGGCAAGTGTTTTATTTTATGCTGCAGTCTGCTGGGGAGGAAGTTTAGGAAAAAAGCAGGCAAAGAGGCTGGATAAGCTTGTCAAGAAGGCTGGCTCTGTGATGGGAGTAAAGATGGACTCTCTGGAGGAGGTGGTGGAGAGATACACAATGAGGATGGTGGAGGCCATACTGAACAACACGGATCATCCACTTCATAACACCTTGATGGATCAAAGAAGCAGCGGTGGTGGACGGCTCCTATCTCTTGGGTGCAGGACAGAAAGATACCGTAGATCTTTCATACCCACAGCCATCAGACTGTTTAATTCTAATGCAAATGGAAGATGAGCTAAAAGACAAATCAATTTCCCTTTGGGATCAATAAAGTCATTTCTATTCTATTCTATTCTATATTGTAGTGGATGTGATAATAGCCACATATATAGTTTTTTTATTAACGGACACCCCCCCTTTTTCATTTTAATATTCGAACCTTTTATTTTTTACATTTTGTAATAACCGTTTGCACCAGCAGAGGGTGCTCCAAGACCAGTGGATCCAAGCATTCTCTGCTCTGCTTGCTCTGCTTGCTCTGTGCGGGCGCAGACAATAGAGGCGCTTAGCGGAAGCGACAGCAGCTAACGAGGGAACGTGTCCTATGTTTGGATCCACAGGTTGGTAAAGTGTATGGTTGATACAGTTTTGTTAAGTTGAAATGAGTAACAGCATGTGTTAAAGCACTGAAGTTAAGATGAATGCTTTAAGTTGTGAAACACTTACTATATTGTCGTGGTTCGTGATCGGACGTTCACGTCCCCATGAGGTCGGTTGAACAAGAATGTGTGTGTGTGTGTGTGTGTGACTAGCGAAATTCCAACTGTAAACGTTACTCGCTTAGTGTTATTTTTTGTAATATTATCTTGAGAGTATGGTAGTTGGTACGGTATGTTGTAATGTTGATTATATGGAATGTGAACTTTGAAGAGCGGGCGCAGACGATAAAGGCGCTTAGCGGAAGCAACAGTAGCTAACGAGGGACCGTGTCCTATGTTTGGATCCACAGATTGATTGGTTGCTCAGTCACACCGTAGCTCAGCCGCTCAGTGCCCGCCGCCTGAGCGGTTTATGCTGCCGGCCAGGGACCCCTAGCTCTGGCGCCGGTAACATATTCTATTCATTTGTTGTTTCATGGTTTCATTTCATATCACAGCATTTCATTGTTCATGAAGAGGATGATCTGAGTTGTTCAGAATGCCCTCCACCAGCGTGTATCTCTCCACCACATCCCAGTGAGTCCATCAGGGAGACATGAATGAAGCCAAGTGCCTCAGGAGTGTTTAGTCTGTATCTAGCAACGACTTGATGGAGAATTTCACATGGAACTTTGGCAGTAGCGTTGGTGGGATGTATACAAGTATTGTCGGCCGGCGAGGGTCGGGGTGGCCGGTTTGGGCCTCAACAGGTTAGAACCCGGGGATTGCCGCTTGCGGCTATATTTATTATTATTATTTGTCGTCTGCCGCTTGAGCTCAAATTCCCGTGAGCTGGAATAGGCCAGAAAGCTGAAACTTGGCCCAATGATTGGAAATGATGTGCATCAACTTCTATTAAAATATGAGCCCAGTTGGCCAGATGGTGGCGCTGTAATTAAGGATTAAAAATTTTTTTTTTGGAAGGCCACGCCCCTCACACCGTAAGTCCGATTGACTTGAAATTTGACACACAGGTCCAGCTCAATGTGCTCTACAAAAAAGCCAATGGGACCATTAAAGTCCGTCATGATAGATTTTTTGCTAATTTGCATAATGTGAAAAACAGTAAAATGAATAGAACTTTTGAAAGATTGACTCTATCAACACCAAATTTGGTATACAGCCTCGGGGGATGAAAATACAAATTTCTATTATAAATGAGCCAGATCGGATCAAAAATATGGCCGCCACGGACCAATGAATCTCCGCGATGGGCGGAGCTTAGAAATGATTGGCCATAACTCCCACACCCCTTGCCCTATCGTCACCAATCTTGGTGGGTAGGTTCACAACGGGACTGGGAAGCTGCCTACCAAAGCGTTTTGAGCTCAGCCTATAGGGGGCGCTATAAATGCCACACATGCATATCTCAAAGACCATTGAACAGAATTTCACCAAATTTGGTATGCATACTCTAGGGGGGACTGTTAACTTATATCTTGAGTGCCATGTTGATTGGTGAAAGTGGGCGTGGCCTGTTGGTCGTTAACTGCTGTTGTTTAGTTTTTTTGAATTTATGATGAGCTGGAAGGACCTAGGGACATGAAAATCGGTACATGGATTATAAATGACATGCAAATGCTTGTCAAAAAATTTGACCCCATTCGGCCTAACGGGGGCGCTGTTACATGGCGTGTGAACTTCAAATGGCTCTCCCCGCCCAGATATGAGTGCTATTGACTTGAAATTTTACACACATGTCCTCCTGATGGTCCTCTACAAAAAAGCCTCTGGGACCATTAGGGTGATTATGACGGATTTTTCAATAATTTGCATAATGTGAAAAACAGTAAAATGAATAGAACTTTTGAAAGATTGACTCTATCAACACCAAATTTGGTATACGGCCTCGGGGGATGAAAATACAAATTTCTATTATAAATGAGCCAGGTCGGATAAAAAACATGGCCGCCACGGACCAATGAATCTCCGCGATGGGCGGAGCTTAGAAATGATCGGCCATAACTCCCACACCCATTGCCCTATCGTCACCAATCTTGGTGGGTAGGGTCACAAGGTGACTGGGAAGCTGCCTACCAAAGCGTTTCGAGCTCAGCCCATAGGGGGCGCTATAAATGCCACACATGCATATCTCAAAGACCGTCGGACAGAATTTCACCACGTTTGGTGTGCTATTGACTTGAAATTTTACACACATGTCCTCCTGATGGTCCTCTACAAAAAAGCCTCTTGCACCATTAGGGTGGTTATTAGGGATTTTTTTAATAACTTGCATAATGTGAAAAACAGTATGAATGTGAATATAGGGATTTGATAAAAGCCTTCAGTGACTGGAGTCACCAGAACTGCCTCATGCTGAACACCTCAAAGACAAAGGAAATGATCATGGATTTCCGTAGGTCCAAGCCCACTCTTCAGCCAGTCAACACTTGTGGAGTGGACATTGAGGTGGTGACAACCTATAAATATCTAGGTGTTCATCTTGATAACAAGTTGGACTGGTCTGTTAACACAGATGCACTCTACAAAAAAGGGCAGAGGCGCCTCTTTTTCCTTAGAAAGCTTAGATCTCTAAACATCTGTAATAAGATGCTGCAGATGTTCTATCAGTCTGTGGTGGCAAGTGTTTTATTTTATGCTGCAGTCTGCTGGGGAGGAAGTTTAGGAAAAAAGCAGGCAAAGAGGCTGGATAAGCTTGTCAAGAAGGCTGGCTCTGTGATGGGAGTAAAGATGGACTCTCTGGAGGAGGTGGTGGAGAGATACACAATGAGGATGGTGGAGGCCATACTGAACAACACGGATCATCCACTTCATAACACCTTGATGGATCAAAGAAGCAGCGGTGGTGGACGGCTCCTATCTCTTGGGTGCAGGACAGAAAGATACCGTAGATCTTTCATACCCACAGCCATCAGACTGTTTAATTCTAATGCAAATGGAAGATGAGCTAAAAGACAAATCAATTTCCCTTTGGGATCAATAAAGTCATTTCTATTCTATTCTATTCTATTCTATTCATTGTTGTTTCATCGTTTCATTTCATATTTCATATCATTTCATATTATTGCATTTCATTGTTCTATTCTATTCTATTCTATTCATTTGTTGTTTCATGGTTTCATTTCATATCATTGCATTTCATTGTTCATGAAGAGGATGATCTGAGTTGTTCAGAATGGCCTCCACCAGCGTGTATCTCTCCACCACATCCTCAGTGAGTCCATCAGGGAGACATGACTGAAGCCAAGTGCCTCAGGATGTTTAGTCTGTATCCTAGCAACGACTTGATGGAGAATTTCACATGGAACTTTGGCAGTAGCCGTTGGTGGGATGTATACAAGTATTGTTTTGATTTGAAAAAATGTCTACTGCCTGAGTCTTCATCTATATCTCCAGCTCCTCATTATTCTTGTTGGGCAGAGAGTTGATATTTTGCATGATGACTGACGGCAGAAAGGACCTTCACTTCATCTCCACTTCCAAGCCTTTAACCTCTGCACCACCAGCATAGCAACCACGAAAACACCTCCTCATCCCAGATGGAACAGGGTGTCATCCTCCTGAAGAATCTCCTCTCCCCACAGAAGTATCCATCAGTAGTTGAGAAAAACATACATTGACACAACAAAATAAAGCAAAGGTTGAGTAAAAGCTCACAGCCACTAGACTTTGCTTCTCCCAGTTGAAGCGCATGTTCTGAAAGTATGTGACTACCAAAACATTTTGAACTGGGCCAATATGGGGTGTCACAAATGTGTGACCGAAAACCTGGTTTGGAGATATCTGGGCCTGGTAATGGGTGTGTATGGCGTGGAGCCTTTAGGAACGGAGCGGGCGCTGTCGTCGACCGTGGCCGCTCTTGGGTGCAGGACAGAAAGATACCGTAGATCTTTCATACCCACAGCCATCAGACTGTTTAATTCTAATGCAAATGGAAGATGAGCTAAAAGACAAATCAATTTCCCTTGGGATCAATAAAGTAATTCTATTCTATTCTATTCTATTCTATTTGTAGTGGATGTGATAATAGCCACATATATAGTTTTTTTTATTAACAGACACCCCCCCTTTTCATTTTAATATTCGAACCTTTTATTTTTTACATTTTGTAATAACCGTTTGCACCAGCAGAGGGTGCTCCAAGACCAGTGGATCCAAGCATTCTCTGCTCTGCTCTGCTTGCTCTGTGCGGGCGCAGACAATAGAGGCGCTTAGCGGAAGCGACAGTAGCTAACGAGGGAACGTGTCCTATGTTTGGATCCACAGGTTGGTAAAGTGTATGGTTGATACAGTTTTGTTAAGTTGAAATGAGTAACAGCATGTGTTAAAGCACTGAAGTTAAGATGAATGCTTTAAGTTGTGAAACACTTACTATATTGTCGTGGTTCGTGATCGGACGTTCACGTCCCCATGAGGTCGGTTGAACAAGAATGTGTGTGTGTGTGCTTGAGAGTACTAGTAGTTGGTACGGTATGTTGTAATGTTGATTATATGGAATGTGAACTTTGAAGAGCGGGCGCAGACGATAAAGGCGCTTAGCGGAAGCAACAGTAGCTAACGAGGGACCGTGTCCTATGTTTGGATCCACAGATTGATTGGTTGCTCAGTCACACCGTAGCTCAGCCGCTCAGTGCCCGCCGCCTGAGCGGTTTATGCTGCCGGCCAGGGACCCCTAGCTCTGGCGCCGGTAACATATTCTATTCATGGTTTCATTTCATATCACAGCCACTAGACTTTGCTTCTCCCAGTTGAAGCGCATGTTCTGAAAGTATGTGACTCGCAAAACATTTTGAACTGGGCCAATATGGGGTGTCACAAATGTGTGACCGAAAACCCGGTTTGGAGATATCTGGGCCTGGTAATGGGTGTGTATCGCGTGGAGCCTTTAGGAACGGAGCGGGCGCTGTCGTCGACCGTGGCCGGCGAGGGTCGGGGTGGCCGGTTTGGGCCTCAACAGGTTAGAACCCGGGGATTGCCGCTTGCGGCTATATTTATTATTATTATTATTTGTCGTCTGCCGCTTGAGCTCAAATTCCCGTGAGCTGGAATAGGCCAGAAAGCTGAAACTTGGCCCAATGATTGGAAATGATGTGCATCAACTTCTATTAAAATATGAGCCCAGTTGGCCAGATGGTGGCGCTGTAATTAAGGCTTAAAAATGACTTTTTGGAAGGCCACGCCCCTCACACCGTAAGTCCGATTGACTTGAAATTTGACACACAGGTCCAGCTCAATGTGCTCTACAAAAAAGCCTCTGGGACCATTAAAGTCCGTCATGATAGATTTTTTGCTAATTTGCATAATGTGAAAAACAGTAAAATGAATAGAACTTTTGAAAGATTGACTCTATCAACACCAAATTTGGTATACAGCCTCGGGGGATGAAAATACAAATTTCTATTATAAATGAGCCAGATCGGATCAAAAATATGGCCGCCACGGACCAATGAATCTCCGCGATGGGCGGAGCTTAGAAATGATTGGCCATAACTCCCACACCCCTTGCCCTATCGTCACCAATCTTGGTGGGTAGGTTCACAACGGGACTGGGAAGCTGCCTACCAAAGCGTTTTGAGCTCAGCCTATAGGGGGCGCTATAAATGCCACACATGCATATCTCAAAGACCATTGAACAGAATTTCACCAAATTTGGTATGCATACTCTAGGGGGGACTGTTAACTTATATCTTGAGTGCCATGTTGATTGGTGAAAGTGGGCGTGGCCTGTTGGTCGTTAACTGCTGTTGTTTAGTTTTTTGAATTTATGATGAGCTGGAAGGACCTAGGGACATGAAAATCGGTACATGGATTATAAATGACATGCAAATGCTTGTCAAAAAATTTGACCCCATTCGGCCTAACGGGGGCGCTGTTACATGGCGTGTGAACTTCAAATGGCTCTCCCCGCCCAGATATGAGTGCTATTGACTTGAAATTTTACACACATGTCCTCCTGATGGTCCTCTACAAAAAAGCCTCTGGGACCATTAGGGTGATTATGACGGATTTTTCAATAATTTGCATAATGTGAAAAACAGTAAAATGAATAGAACTTTTGAAAGATTGACTCTATCAACACCAAATTTGGTATACGGCCTCGGGGGATGAAAATACAAATTTCTATTATAAATGAGCCAGGTCGGATAAAAAACATGGCCGCCACGGACCAATGAATCTCCGCGATGGGCGGAGCTTAGAAATGATCGGCCATAACTCCCACACCCATTGCCCTATCGTCACCAATCTTGGTGGGTAGGGTCACAAGGTGACTGGGAAGCTGCCTACCAAAGCGTTTCGAGCTCAGCCCATAGGGGGCGCTATAAATGCCACACATGCATATCTCAAAGACCGTCGGACAGAATTTCACCACGTTTGGTGTGCTATTGACTTGAAATTTTACACACATGTCCTCCTGATGGTCCTCTACAAAAAAGCCTCTTGCACCATTAGGGTGGTTATTAGGGATTTTTTTAATAACTTGCATAATGTGAAAAACAGTATGAATGTGAATATAGGGATTTGATAAAAGCCATCAGTGACTGAGTCACCAGAACTGCCTCATGCTGAACACCTCAAAGACAAAGGAAATGATCATGGATTTCCGTAGGTCCAAGCCCACTCTTCAGCCAGTCAACACTTGTGGAGTGGACATGAGGTGGTGACAACCTAGAAATATCTAGGTGTTCATCTTGATAACAAGTTGGACTGGTCTGTTAACACAGATGCACTCTACAAAAAAGGGCAGAGCCGCCTCTTTTTCCTTAGAAAGCTTAGATCTCTAAACATCTGTAATAAGATGCTGCAGATGTTCTATCAGTCTGTGGTGGCAAGTGTTTTATTTTATGCTGCAGTCTGCTGGGGAGGAAGTTTAGGAAAAAAGCAGGCAAAGAGGCTGGATAAGCTTGTCAAGAAGGCTGGCTCTGTGATGGGAGTAAAGATGGACTCTCTGGAGGAGGTGGTGGAGAGATACACAATGAGGATGGTGGAGGCCATACTGAACAACACGGATCATCCACTTCATAACACCTTGATGGATCAAAGAAGCAGCGGTGGTGGACGGCTCCTATCTCTTGGGTGCAGGACAGAAAGATACCGTAGATCTTTCATACCCACAGCCATCAGACTGTTTAATTCTAATGCAAATGGAAGATGAGCTAAAAGACAAATCAATTTCCCTTTGGGATCAATAAAGTAATTTCTATTTTATTCTATTCTATTCTATTCTATTCTATTCTATTCTATTCTATTCTATTCTATCATTTGTTGTTTCATCGTTTCATTTCATATTTCATATCATTTCATATTATTGCATTTCATTGTTCTATTCTATTCTATTCTATTCATTTGTTGTTTCATGGTTTTATTTCATATCATTGCATTTCATTGTTCATGAAGAGGATGATCTGAGTTGTTCAGAATGGCCTCCACCAGCGTGTATCTCTCCACCACATCCTCAGTGAGTCCATCAGGGAGACATGACTGAAGCCAAGTGCCTCAGGATGTTTAGTCTGTATCCTAGCAACGACTTCATGGAGAATTTCACATGGAACTTTGGCAGTAGCCGTTGGTGGGATGTATACAAGTATTGTTTTGATTTGAAAAAATGTCTACTGCCTGAGTCTTCATCTATATCTCCAGCTCCTCATTATTCTTGTTGGGCAGAGAGTTGATATTTTGCATGATGACTGACGGCAGAAAGGACCTTCACTTCATCTCCACTTCCAAGCCTTTAACCTCTGCACCACCAGCATAGCAACCACCAAAACACCTCCTCATCCCAGATGGAACAGGGTGTCATCCTCCTGAAGAATCTCCTCTCCCCACAGAAGTATCCATCAGTAGTTGAGAAAAACATACATTGACACAACAAAATAAAGCAAAGGTTGAGTAAAAACTCACAGCCACTAGACTTTGCTTCTCCCAGTTGAAGCGCATGTTCTGAAAGTATGTGACTACCAAAACATTTTGAACTGGGCCAATATGGGGTGTCACAAATGTGTGACCGAAAACCTGGTTTGGAGATATCTGGGCCTGGTAATGGGTGTGTATGGCGTGGAGCCTTTAGGAACGGAGCGGGCGCTGTCGTCGACCGTGGCCGGCTCTTGGGTGCAGGACAGAAAGATACCGTAGATCTTTCATACCCACAGCCATCAGACTGTTTAATTCTAATGCAAATGGAAGATGAGCTAAAAGACAAATCAATTTCCTTTGGGATCAGTAAAGTAATTTCTATTCTATTCTATTCTATTCTATTTCTATTTGTAGTGGATGTGATAATAGCCACATATATAGTTTTTTTTATTAACAGACACCCCCCCTTTTTCATTTTAATATTCGAACCTTTTATTTTTTACATTTTGTAATAACCGTTTGCACCAGCAGAGGGTGCTCCAAGACCAGTGGATCCAAGCATTCTCTGCTCTGCTCTGCTTGCTCTGTGCGGGCGCAGACAATAGAGGCGCTTAGCGGAAGCGACAGCAGCTAACGAGGGAACGTGTCCTATGTTTGGATCCACAGGTTGGTAAAGTGTATGGTTGATACAGTTTTGTTAAGTTGAAATGAGTAACAGCATGTGTTAAAGCACTGAAGTTAAGATGAATGCTTTAAGTTGTGAAACACTTACTATATTGTCGTGGTTCGTGATCGGACGTTCACGTCCCCATGAGGTCGGTTGAACAAGAATGTGTGTGTGTGTGCTTGAGAGTACTAGTAGTTGGTACGGTATGTTGTAATGTTGATTATATGGAATGTGAACTTTGAAGAGCGGGCGCAGACGATAAAGGCGCTTAGCGGAAGCAACAGTAGCTAACGAGGGACCGTGTCCTATGTTGGATCCACAGATTGATTGGTTGCTCAGTCACACCGTAGCTCAGCCGCTCAGTGCCCGCCGCCTGAGCGGTTTATGCTGCCGGCCAGGGACCCCTAGCTCTGGCGCCGGTAACATATTCTATTCATTTGTTGTTTCATCGTTTCATGGTTTCATTCATATCACAGCCACTAGACTTTGCTTCTCCCAGTTGAAGCGCATGTTCTGAAAGTATGTGACTCGCAAAACATTTTGAACTGGGCCAATATGGGGTGTCACAAATGTGTGACCGAAAACCGGTTTGGAGATATCTGGGCCTGGTAATGGGTGTGTATCGCGTGGAGCCTTTAGGAACGGAGCGGGCGCTGTCGTCGACCGTGGCCGGCGAGGGTCGGGGTGGCCGGTTTGGGCCTCAACAGGTTAGAACCCGGGGATTGCCGCTTGCGGCTATATTTATTATTATTATTTGTCGTCTGCCGCTTGAGCTCAAATTCCCGTGAGCTGGAATAGGCCAGAAAGCTGAAACTTGGCCCAATGATTGGAAATGATGTGCATCAACTTCTATTAAAATATGAGCCCAGTTGGCCAGATGGTGGCGCTGTAATTAAGGCTTAAAAATGACTTTTTTGGAAGGCCACGCCCCTCACACCGTAAGTCCGATTGACTTGAAATTTGACACACAGGTCCAGCTCAATGTGCTCTACAAAAAAGCCTCTGGGACCATTAAAGTCCGCCATGATAGATTTTTGCTAATTTGCATAATGTGAAAAACAGTAAAATGAATAGAACTTTTGAAAGATTGACTCTATCAACACCAAATTTGGTATACAGCCTCGGGGGATGAAAATACAAATTTCTATTATAAATGAGCCAGATCGGATCAAAATATGGCCGCCACGGACCAATGAATCTCCGCGATGGGCGGAGCTTAGAAATGATTGGCCATAACTCCCACACCCCTTGCCCTATCGTCACCAATCTTGGTGGGTAGGTCACAACGGGACTGGGAAGCTGCCTACCAAAGCGTTTTGAGCTCAGCCTATAGGGGGCGCTATAAATGCCACACATGCATATCTCAAAGACCATTGAACAGAATTTCACCAAATTTGGTATGCATACTCTAGGGGGGACTGTTAACTTATATCTTGAGTGCCATGTTGATTGGTGAAAGTGGGCGTGGCCTGTTGGTCGTTAACTGCTGTTGTTTAGTTTTTGAATTTATGATGAGCTGGAAGGACCTAGGGACATGAAAATCGGTACATGGATTATAAATGACATGCAAATGCTTGTCAAAAAATTTGACCCCATTCGGCCTAACGGGGGCGCTGTTACATGGCGTGTGAACTTCAAATGGCTCTCCCCGCCCAGATATGAGTGCTATTGACTTGAAATTTTACACACATGTCCTCCTGATGGTCCTCTACAAAAAAGCCTCTGGGACCATTAGGGTGATTATGACGGATTTTTCAATAATTTGCATAATGTGAAAAACAGTAAAATGAATAGAACTTTTGAAAGATTGACTCTATCAACACCAAATTTGGTATACGGCCTCGGGGGATGAAAATACAAATTTCTATTATAAATGAGCCAGGTCGGATAAAAAACATGGCCGCCACGGACCAATGAATCTCCGCGATGGGCGGAGCTTAGAAATGATCGGCCATAACTCCCACACCCATTGCCCTATCGTCACCAATCTTGGTGGGTAGGGTCACAAGGTGACTGGGAAGCTGCCTACCAAAGCGTTTCGAGCTCAGCCCATAGGGGGCGCTATAAATGCCACACATGCATATCTCAAAGACCGTCGGACAGAATTTCACCACGTTTGGTGTGCTATTGACTTGAAATTTTACACACATGTCCTCCTGATGGTCCTCTACAAAAAAGCCTCTTGCACCATTAGGGTGGTTATTACGGATTTTTTTAATAACTTGCATAATGTGAAAAACAGTATGAATGTGAATATAGGGATTTGATAAAAGCCTTCAGTGACTGGAGTCACCAGAACTGCCTCATGCTGAACACCTCAAAGACAAAGGAAATGATCATGGATTTCCGTAGGTCCAAGCCCACTCTTCAGCCAGTCAACACTTGTGGAGTGGACATTGAGGTGGTGACAACCTATAAATATCTAGGTGTTCATCTTGATAACAAGTTGGACTGGTCTGTTAACACAGATGCACTCTACAAAAAAGGGCAGAGGCGCCTCTTTTTCCTTAGAAAGCTTAGATCTCTAAACATCTGTAATAAGATGCTGCAGATGTTCTATCAGTCTGTGGTGGCAAGTGTTTTATTTTATGCTGCAGTCTGCTGGGGAGGAAGTTTAGGAAAAAAAGCAGGCAAAGAGGCTGGATAAGCTTGTCAAGAAGGCTGGCTCTGTGATGGGAGTAAAGATGGACTCTCTGGAGGAGGTGGTGGAGAGATACACAATGAGGATGGTGGAGGCCATACTGAACAACACGGATCATCCACTTCATAACACCTTGATGGATCAAAGAAGCAGCGGTGGTGGACGGCTCCTA
Organism: Caranx ignobilis; assembly: GCA_021432705.1. Lineage (NCBI taxonomy): Eukaryota > Metazoa > Chordata > Actinopteri > Carangiformes > Carangidae > Caranx > Caranx ignobilis. The sequence goes on from MU269983.1 coordinate 18,999,790, forward strand.
TCTCTTGGGTGCAGGACAGAAAGATACCGTAGATCTTTCATACCCACAGCCATCAGACTGTTTAATTCTAATGCAAATGGAAGATGAGCTAAAAGACAAATCAATTTCCCTTTGGATCAATAAAGTAATTTCTATTTTATTCTATTCTATTCTATTCTATATTCTATTCTATTCTATTCTATTCTATTCATTTGTTGTTTCATCGTTTCATTTCATATTTCATATCATTTCATATTATTGCATTTCATTGTTCTATTCTATTCTATTCTATTCATTTGTTGTTTCATGGTTTCATTTCATATCATTGCATTTCATTGTTCATGAAGAGGATGATCTGAGTTGTTCAGAATGGCCTCCACCAGCGTGTATCTCTCCACCACATCCTCAGTGAGTCCATCAGGGAGACATGACTGAAGCCAAGTGCCTCAGGATGTTTAGTCTGTATCCTAGCAACGACTTCATGGAGAATTTCACATGGAACTTTGGCAGTAGCCGTTGGTGGGATGTATACAAGTATTGTTTTGATTTGAAAAAATGTCTACTGCCTGAGTCTTCATCTATATCTCCAGCTCCTCATTATTCTTGTTGGGCAGAGAGTTGATATTTTGCATGATGACTGACGGCAGAAAGGACCTTCACTTCATCTCCACTTCCAAGCCTTTAACCTCTGCACCACCAGCATAGCAACCACCAAAACACCTCCTCATCCCAGATGGAACAGGGTGTCATCCTCCTGAAGAATCTCCTCTCCCCACAGAAGTATCCATCAGTAGTTGAGAAAAACATACATTGACACAACAAAATAAAGCAAAGGTTGAGTAAAAACTCACAGCCACTAGACTTTGCTTCTCCCAGTTGAAGCGCATGTTCTGAAAGTATGTGACTACCAAAACATTTTGAACTGGGCCAATATGGGGTGTCACAAATGTGTGACCGAAAACCTGGTTTGGAGATATCTGGGCCTGGTAATGGGTGTGTATGGCGTGGAGCCTTTAGGAACGGAGCGGGCGCTGTCGTCGACCGTGGCCGGCTCTTGGGTGCAGGACAGAAAGATACCGTAGATCTTTCATACCCACAGCCATCAGACTGTTTAATTCTAATGCAAATGGAAGATGAGCTAAAAGACAAATCAATTTCCCTTTGGGATCAGTAAAGTAAATTTCTATTCTATTCTATTCTATTCTATTCTATTTGTAGTGGATGTGATAATAGCCACATATATAGTTTTTTTTATTAACAGACACCCCCCCTTTTTCATTTTAATATTCGAACCTTTTATTTTTTACATTTTGTAATAACCGTTTGCACCAGCAGAGGGTGCTCCAAGACCAGTGGATCCAAGCATTCTCTGCTCTGCTCTGCTTGCTCTGTGCGGGCGCAGACAATAGAGGCGCTTAGCGGAAGCGACAGTAGCTAACGAGGGAACGTGTCCTATGTTTGGATCCACAGGTTGGTAAAGTGTATGGTTGATACAGTTTTGTTAAGTTGAAATGAGTAACAGCATGTGTTAAAGCACTGAAGTTAAGATGAATGCTTTAAGTTGTGAAACACTTACTATATTGTCGTGGTTCGTGATCGGACGTTCACGTCCCCATGAGGTCGGTTGAACAAGAATGTGTGTGTGTGTGCTTGAGAGTACTAGTAGTTGGTACGGTATGTTGTAATGTTGATTATATGGAATGTGAACTTTGAAGAGCGGGCGCAGACGATAAAGGCGCTTAGCGGAAGCAACAGTAGCTAACGAGGGACCGTGTCCTATGTTTGGATCCACAGATTGATTGGTTGCTCAGTCACACCGTAGCTCAGCCGCTCAGTGCCCGCCGCCTGAGCGGTTTATGCTGCCGGCCAGGGACCCCTAGCTCTGGCGCCGGTAACATATTCTATTCATTTGTTGTTTCATCGTTTCATGGTTTCATTTCATATCACAGCCACTAGACTTTGCTTCTCCCAGTTGAAGCGCATGTTCTGAAAGTATGTGACTCGCAAAACATTTTGAACTCGGCCAATATGGGGTGTCACAAATGTGTGACCGAAAACCCGGTTTGGAGATATCTGGGCCTGGTAATGGGTGTGTATCGCGTGGAGCCTTTAGGAACGGAGCGGGCGCTGTCGTCGACCGTGGCCGGCGAGGGTCGGGGTGGCCGGTTTGGGCCTCAACAGGTTAGAACCCGGGGATTGCCGCTTGCGGCTATATTTAGGGTTCTAACCCCGAAGGGGTAGAACCCTTCTAAAATCCTACCGGTTATTATTATTATTATTTGTCGTCTGCCGCTTGAGCTCAAATTCCCGTGAGCTGGAATAGGCCAGAAAGCTGAAACTTGGCCCAATGATTGGAAATGATGTGCATCAACTTCTATTAAAATATGAGCCCAGTTGGCCAGATGGTGGCGCTGTAATTAAGGCTTAAAAATGACTTTTTTGGAAGGCCACGCCCCTCACACCGTAAGTCCGATTGACTTGAAATTTGACACACAGGTCCAGCTCAATGTGCTCTACAAAAAAGCCTCTGGGACCATTAAAGTCCGTCATGATAGATTTTTTGCTAATTTGCATAATGTGAAAAACAGTAAAATGAATAGAACTTTTGAAAGATTGACTCTATCAACACCAAATTGGTATACAGCCTCGGGGGATGAAAATACAAATTTCTATTATAAATGAGCCAGATCGGATCAAAAACATGGCCGCCACGGACCAATGAATCTCCGCGATGGGCGGAGCTTAGAAATGATTGGCCATAACTCCCACACCCCTTGCCCTATCGTCACCAATCTTGGTGGGTAGGTTCACAAGGGACTGGGAAGCTGCCTACCAAAGCGTTTTGAGCTCAGCCTATAGGGGGCGCTATAAATGCCACACATGCATATCTCAAAGACCATTGAACAGAATTTCACCAAATTTGGTATGCATACTCTAGGGGGGACTGTTAACTTATATCTTGAGTGCCATGTTGATTGGTGAAAGTGGGCGTGGCCTGTTGGTCGTTAACTGCTGTTGTTTACGTTTTTTGAATTTATGATGAGCTGGAAGGACCTAGGGACATGAAAATCGGTACATGGATTATAAATGACATGCAAATGCTTGTCAAAAAATTTGACCCCATTCGGCCTAACGGGGGCGCTGTTACATGGCGTGTGAACTTCAAATGGCTCTCCCCGCCCAGATATGAGTGCTATTGACTTGAAATTTTACACACATGTCCTCCTGATGGTCCTCTACAAAAAGCCTCTGGCACCATTAGGGTGATTATGACGGATTTTTCAATAATTTGCATAATGTGAAAAACAGTAAAATGAATAGAACTTTTGAAAGATTGACTCTATCAACACCAAATTTGGTATACGGCCTCGGGGGATGAAAATACAAATTTCTATTATAAATGAGCCAGGTCGGATAAAAAACATGGCCGCCACGGACCAATGAATCTCCGCGATGGGCGGAGCTTAGAAATGATCGGCCATAACTCCCACACCCATTGCCCTATCGTCACCAATCTTGGTGGGTAGGGTCACAAGGTGACTGGGAAGCTGCCTACCAAAGCGTTTCGAGCTCAGCCCATAGGGGGCGCTATAAATGCCACACATGCATATCTCAAAGACCGTCGGACAGAATTTCACCACGTTTGGTGTGCTATTGACTTGAAATTTTACACACATGTCCTCCTGATGGTCCTCTACAAAAAAGCCTCTTGCACCATTAGGGTGGTTATTAGGGATTTTTTTAATAACTTGCATAATGTGAAAAACAGTATGAATGTGAATATAGGGATTTGATAAAAGCCTTCAGTGACTGGAGTCACCAGAACTGCCTCATGCTGAACACCTCAAAGACAAAGGAAATGATCATGGATTTCCGTAGGTCCAAGCCCACTCTTCAGCCAGTCAACACTTGTGGAGTGGACATTGAGGTGGTGACAACCTATAAATATCTAGGTGTTCATCTTGATAACAAGTTGGACTGGTCTGTTAACACAGATGCACTCTACAAAAAAGGGCAGAGGCGCCTCTTTTTCCTTAGAAAGCTTAGATCTCTAAACATCTGTAATAAGATGCTGCAGATGTTCTATCAGTCTGTGGTGGCAAGTGTTTTATTTTATGCTGCAGTCTGCTGGGGAGGAAGTTTAGGAAAAAAGCAGGCAAAGAGGCTGGATAAGCTTGTCAAGAAGGCTGGCTCTGTGATGGGAGTAAAGATGGACTCTCTGGAGGAGGTGGTGGAGAGATACACAATGAGGATGGTGGAGGCCATACTGAACAACACGGATCATCCACTTCATAACACCTTGATGGATCAAAGAAGCAGCGGTGGTGGACGGCTCCTATCTCTTGGGTGCAGGACAGAAAGATACCGTAGATCTTTCATACCCACAGCCATCAGACTGTTTAATTCTAATGCAAATGGAAGATGAGCTAAAAGACAAATCAATTTCCCTTTGGGATCAATAAAGTAATTTCATTTTATTCTATTCTATTCTATTCTATTCTATTCTATTCTATTCTATTCTATTCATTTGTTGTTTCATCGTTTCATTTCATATTCATATCATTTCATATTATTGCATTTCATTGTTCTATTCTATTCTATTCTATTCATTTGTTGTTTCATGGTTTCATTTCATATCATTGCATTTCATTGTTCATGAAGAGGATGATCTGAGTTGTTCAGAATGGCCTCCACCAGCGTGTATCTCTCCACCACATCCTCAGTGAGTCCATCAGGGAGACATGACTGAAGCCAAGTGCCTCAGGATGTTTAGTCTGTATCCTAGCAACGACTTCATGGAGAATATCACATGGAACTTTGGCAGTAGCCGTTGGTGGGATGTATACAAGTATTGTTTTGATTTGAAAAAATGTCTACTGCCTGAGTCTTCATCTATATCTCCAGCTCCTCATTATTCTTGTTGGGCAGAGAGTTGATATTTTGCATGATGACTGACGGCAGAAAGGACCTTCACTTCATCTCCACTTCCAAGCCTTTAACCTCTGCACCACCAGCATAGCAACCACCAAAACACCTCCTCATCCCAGATGGAACAGGGTGTCATCCTCCTGAAGAATCTCCTCTCCCCACAGAAGTATCCATCAGTAGTTGAGAAAAACATACATTGACACAACAAAATAAAGCAAAGGTTGAGTAAAAGCTCACAGCCACTAGACTTTGCTTCTCCCAGTTGAAGCGCATGTTCTGAAAGTATGTGACTACCAAAACATTTTGAACTGGGCCAATATGGGGTGTCACAAATGTGTGACCGAAAACCTGGTTTGGAGATATCTGGGCCTGGTAATGGGTGTGTATGGCGTGGAGCCTTTAGGAACGGAGTGGGCGCTGTCGTCGACCGTGGCCGCTCTTGGGTGCAGGACAGAAAGATACTGTAGATCTTTCATACCCACAGCCATCAGACTGTTTAATTCTAATGCAAATGGAAGATGAGCTAAAAGACAAATCAATTTCCCTTTGGGATCAATAAAGTCATTTCTATTCTATTCTATTCTATTTGTAGTGGATGTGATAATAGCCACATATATAGTTTTTTTTTATTAACAGACACCCCCCTTTTTCATTTGAATATTCGAACCTTTTATTTTTTACATTTTGTAATAACCGTTTGCACCAGCAGAGGGTGCTCCAAGACCAGTGGATCCAAGCATTCTCTGCTCTGCTTGCTCTGCTTGCTCTGTGCGGGCGCAGACAATAGAGGCGCTTAGCGGAAGCGACAGTAGGTAACGAGGGAACGTGTCCTATGTTTGGATCCACAGGTTGGTAAAGTGTATGGTTGATACAGTTTTGTTAAGTTGAAATGAGTAACAGCATGTGTTAAAGCACTGAAGTTAAGATGAATGCTTTAAGTTGTGAAACACTTACTATATTGTCGTGGTTCGTGATCGGACGTTCACGTCCCCATGAGGTCGGTTGAACAAGAATGTGTGTGTGTGTGTGCTTGAGAGTACTAGTAGTTGGTACGGTATGTTGTAATGTTGATTATATGGAATGTGAACTTTGAAGAGCGGGCGCAGACGATAAAGGCGCTTAGCGGAAGCAACAGTAGCTAACGAGGGACCGTGTCCTATGTTTGGATCCACAGATTGATTGGTTGCTCAGTCACACCGTAGCTCAGCCGCTCAGTGCCCGCCGCCTGAGCGGTTTATGCTGCCGGCCAGGGACCCTAGCTCTGGCGCCGGTAACATATTCTATTCATTTGTTGTTTCATCGTTTCATCGTTTCATTTCATATCACAGCCACAAGACTTTGCTTCTCCCAGTTGAAGCGCATGTTCTGAAAGTATGTGACTCCCAAAACATTTTGAACTCGGCCAATATGGGGTGTCACAAATGTGTGACCGAAAACCCGGTTTGGAGATATCTGGGCCTGGTAATGGGTGTGTATCGCGTGGAGCCTTTAGGAACGGAGCGGGCGCTGTCGTCGACCGTGGCCGGCGAGGGTCGGGGTGGCCGGTTTGGGCCTCAACAGGTTAGAACCCGGGGATTGCCGCTTGCGGCTATATTTAGGGTTCTAACCCCGAAGGGGTAGAACCCTTCTAAAATCCTGGTTTATTATTATTATTATTATTATTATTTGTCGTCTGCCGCTTGAGCTCAAATTCCCGTGAGCTGGAATAGGCCAGAAAGCTGAAACTTGGCCCAATGATTGGAAATGATGTGCATCAACTTCTATTAAAATATGAGCCCAGTTGGCCAGATGGTGGCGCTGTAATTAAGGCTTAAAAATGACTTTTTTGGAAGGCCACGCCCCTCACACCGTAAGTCCGATTGACTTGAAATTTGACACACAGGTCCAGCTCAATGTGCTCTACAAAAAAGCCTCTGGGACCATTAAAGTCCGTCATGATAGATTTTTTGCTAATTTGCATAATGTGAAAAACAGTAAAATGAATAGAACTTTTAAAAGATTGACTCTATCAACACCAAATTTGGTATACAGCCTCGGGGGATGAAAATACAAATTTCTATTATAAATGAGCTAGATCGGATCAAAAATATGGCCGCCACGGACCAATGAATCTCCGCGATGGGCGGAGCTTAGAAATGATTGGCCATAACTCCCACACCCCTTGCCCTATCGTCACCAATCTTGGTGGGTAGGTTCACAACGGCACTGGGAAGCTGCCTACCAAAGCGTTTTGAGCTCAGCCATAGGGGGCGCTATAAATGCCACACATGCATATCTCAAAGACCATTGAACAGAATTTCACCAAATTTGGTATGCATACTCTAGGGGGGACTGTTAACTATATCTTGAGTGCCATGTTGATTGGTGAAAGTGGGCGTGGCCTGTTGGTCGTTAACTGCTGTGTTTACGTTTTTTGAATTTATGATGAGCTGGAAGGACCTAGGGACATGAAAATCGGTACATGGATTATAAATGACATGCAAATGCTTGTCAAAAAATTTGACCCCATTCGGCCTAACGGGGCGCTGTTACATGGCGTGTGAACTTCAAATGGCTCTCCCCGCCCAGATATGAGTGCTATTGACTTGAAATTTTACACACATGTCCTCCTGATGGTCCTCTACAAAAAATCCTCTTGCACCATTAGGGTGATTATGACGGATTTTTCAATAATTTGCATAATGTGAAAAACAGTAAAATGAATAGAACTTTGAAAGATTGACTCTATCAACACCAAATTTGGTATACGGCTCGGGGGATGAAAATACAAATTTCTATTATAAATGAGCCAGGTCGGATAAAAAACATGGCCGCCACGGACCAATGAATCTCCGCGATGGGCGGAGCTTAGAAATGATCGGCCATAACTCCCACACCCATTGCCCTATCGTCACCAATCTTGGTGGGTAGGGTCACAAGGTGACTGGGAAGCTGCCTACCAAAGCGTTTCGAGCTCAGCCCATAGGGGGCGCTATAAATGCCACACATGCATATCTCAAAGACCGTCGGACAGAATTTCACCACGTTTGGTGTGCTATTGACTTGAAATTTTACACACATGTCCTCCTGATGGTCCTCTACAAAAAAGCCTCTTGCACCATTAGGGTGGATATTAGGGATTTTTTTAATAACTTGCATAATGGAAAGACAGTATGAATGTGAATATAGGGATTTGATAAAAGCCTTCAGTGACTGGAGTCACCAGAACTGCCTCATGCTGAACACCTCAAAGACAAAGGAAATGATCATGGATTTCCGTAGGTCCAAGCCCACTCTTCAGCCAGTCAACACTTGTGGAGTGGACATTGAGGTGGTGACAACCTATAAATATCTAAGTGTTCATCTTGATAACAAGTTGGACTGGTCTGTTAACACAGATGCACTCTACAAAAAAGGGCAGAGCCGCCTCTTTTTCCTTAGAAAGCTTAGATCTCTAAACATCTGTAATAAGATGCTGCAGATGTTCTATCAGTCTGTGGTGGCAAGTGCTTTATTTTATGCTGCAGTCTGCTGGGGAGGAAGTTTAGGAAAAAAGCAGGCAAAGAGGCTGGATAAGCTTGTCAAGAAGGCTGGCTCTGTGATGGGAGTAAAGATGGACTCTCTGGAGGAGGTGGTGGAGAGATACACAATGAGGATGGTGGAGGCCATACTGAACAACACGGATCATCCACTTCATAACACCTTGATGGATCAAAGAAGCAGCGGTGGTGGACGGCTCCTATCTCTTGGGTGCAGGACAGAAAGATACCGTAGATCTTTCATACCCACAGCCATCAGACTCTTTAATTCTAATGGAAATGGAAGATGAGCTAAAAGACAAATCAATTTCCCTTGGGATCAATAAAGTAATTTCTATTTTATTCTATTCTATTCTATTCTATTCTATTCTATTCTATTCTATTCTATTCATTTGTTGTTTCATCGTTTCATTCATATTTCATATCATTTCATATTATTGCATTTCATTGTTCTATTCTATTCTATTCTATTCATTTGTTGTTTCATGGTTTCATTTCATATCATTGCATTTCATTGTTCATGAAGAGGATGATCTGAGTTGTTCAGAATGGCCTCCACCAGCGTGTATCTCTCACCACATCCTCAGTGAGTCCATCAGGGAGACATGACTGAAGCCAAGTGCCTCAGGATGTTTAGTCTGTATCCTAGCAACAACTTCATGGAGAATATCACATGGAACTTTGCAGTAGCCGTTGGTGGGATGTATACAAGTATTGTTTTGATTTGAAAAAATGTCTACTGCCTGAGTCTTCATCTATATCTCCAGCTCCTCATTATTCTTGTTGGGCAGAGAGTTGATATTTTGCATGATGACTGACGGCAGAAAGGACCTCACTTCATCTCCACTTCCAAGCCTTTAACCTCTGCACCACCAGCATAGCAACCACCAAAACACCTCCTCATCCCAGATGGAACAGGGTGTCATCCTCCTGAAGAATCTCCTCTCCCCACAGAAGTATCCATCAGTAGTTGAGAAAAACATACATTGACACAACAAAATAAAGCAAAGGTTGAGTAAAAGCTCACAGCCACTAGACTTTGCTTCTCCCAGTTGAAGCGCATGTTCTGAAAGTATGTGACTACCAAAACATTTTGAACTGGGCCAATATGGGGTGTCACAAATGTGTGACGAAAACCTGGTTTGGAGATATCTGGGCCTGGTAATGGGTGTGTATGGCGTGGAGCCTTTAGGAACGGAGTGGGCGCTGTCGTCGACCGTGGCCGCTCTTGGGTGCAGGACAGAAAGATACTGTAGATCTTTCATACCCACAGCCATCAGACTGTTTAATTCTAATGCAAATGGAAGATGAGCTAAAAGACAAATCAATTTCCCTTTGGATCAATAAAGTCATTTCTATTCTATTCTATTCTATTTGTAGTGGATGTGATAATAGCCACATATATAGTTTTTTTTTATTAACAGACACCCCCCCTTTTTCATTTGAATATTCGAACCTTTTATTTTTTACATTTTGTAATAACCGTTTGCACCAGCAGAGGGTGCTCCAAGACCAGTGGATCCAAGCATTCTCTGCTCTGCTTGCTCTGCTTGCTCTGTGCGGGCGCAGACAATAGAGGCGCTTAGCGGAAGCGACAGTAGGTAACGAGGGAACGTGTCCTATGTTTGGATCCACAGGTTGGTAAAGTGTATGGTTGATACAGTTTTGTTAAGTTGAAATGAGTAACAGCATGTGTTAAAGCACTGAAGTTAAGATGAATGCTTTAAGTTGTGAAACACTTACTATATTGTCGTGGTTCGTGATCGGACGTTCACGTCCCCATGAGGCGGTTGAACAAGAATGTGTGTGTGTGTGTGCTTGAGAGTACTAGTAGTTGGTACGGTATGTTGTAATGTTGATTATATGGAATGTGAACTTTGAAGAGCGGGCGCAGACGATAAAGGCGCTTAGCGGAAGCAACAGTAGCTAACGAGGGACCGTGTCCTATGTTTGGATCCACAGATTGATTGGTTGCTCAGTCACACCGTAGCTCAGCCGCTCAGTGCCCGCCGCCTGAGCGGTTTATGCTGCCGGCCAGGGACCCCTAGCTCTGGCGCCGGTAACATATTCTATTCATTTGTTGTTTCATCGTTTCATCGTTTCATTCATATCACAGCCACAAGACTTTGCTTCTCCCAGTTGAAGCGCATGTTCTGAAAGTATGTGACTCCCAAAACATTTTGAACTCGGCCAATATGGGGTGTCACAAATGTGTGACCGAAAACCCGGTTTGGAGATATCTGGGCCTGGTAATGGGTGTGTATGGCGTGGAGCCTTTAGGAACGGAGCGGGCGCTGTCGTCGACCGTGGCCGGCGAGGGTCGGGGTGGCCGGTTTGGGCCTCAACAGGTTAGAACCCGGGGATTGCCGCTTGCGGCTATTTATTATTATTATTATTATTTGTCGTCTGCCGCTTGAGCTCAAATTCCCGTGAGCTGGAATAGGCCAGAAAGCTGAAACTTGGCCCAATGATTGGAAATGATGTGCATCAACTTCTATTAAAATATGAGCCCAGTTGGCCAGATGGTGGCGCTGTAATTAAGGCTTAAAAATGACTTTTTTGGAAGGCCACGCCCCTTACACCGTAAGTCCGATTGACTTGAAATTTGACACACAGGTCCAGCTCAATGTGCTCTACAAAAAAGCCTCTGGGACCATTAAAGTCCGCCATGATAGATTTTTTGCTAATTTGCATAATGTGAAAAACAGTAAAATGAATAGAACTTGTGAAAGATTGACTCTATCAACACCAAATTTGGTATACAGCCTCGGGGATGAAAATACAAATTTCTATTATAAATGAGCCAGATCGGATCAAAAATATGGCCGCCACGGACCAATGAATCTCCGCGATGGGCGGAGCTTAGAAATGATTGGCCATAACTCCCACACCCCTTGCCCTATCATCACCAATCTTGGTGGGTAGGTTCACAACGGGACTGGGAAGCTGCCTACCAAAGCGTTTTGAGCTCAGCCTATAGGGGGCGCTATAAATGCCACACATGCATATCTCAAAGACCATTGAACAGAATTTCACCAAATTTGGTATGCATACTCTAGGGGGGACTGTTAACTTATATCTTGAGTGCCATGTTGATTGGTGAAAGTGGGCGTGGCCTGTTGGTCGTTAACTGCTGTTGTTTAGTTTTTTTGAATTTATGATGAGCTGGAAGGACCTAGGGACATGAAAATCGGTACATGGATTATAAATGACATGCAAATGCTTGTCAAAAAATTTGACCCCATTCGGCCTAACGGGGGCGCTGTTACATGGCGTGTGAACTTCAAATGGCTCTCCCCGCCCAGATATGAGTGCTATTGACTTGAAATTTTACACACATGTCCTCCTGATGGTCCTCTACAAAAAAGCCTCTGGGACCATTAGGGTGATTATGACGGATTTTTCAATAATTTGCATAATGTGAAAAACAGTAAAATGAATAGAACTTTTGAAAGATTGACTCTATCAACACCAAATTTGGTATACGGCCTCGGGGGATGAAAATACAAATTTCTATTATAAATGAGCCAGGTCGGATAAAAAACATGGCCGCCACGGACCAATGAATCTCCGCGATGGGCGGAGCTTAGAAATGATCGGCCATAACTCCCACACCCATTGCCCTATCGTCACCAATCTTGGTGGGTAGGGTCACAAGGTGACTGGGAAGCTGCCTACCAAAGCGTTTCGAGCTCAGCCCATAGGGGGCGCTATAAATGCCACACATGCATATCTCAAAGACCGTCGGACAGAATTTCACCACGTTTGGTGTGCTATTGACTTGAAATTTTACACACATGTCCTCCTGATGGTCCTCTACAAAAAAGCCTCTTGCACCATTAGGGTGGTTATTAGGGATTTTTTTAATAACTTGCATAATGTGAAAAAACAGTATGAATGTGAATATAGGGATTTGATAAAAGCCTTCAGTGACTGGAGTCACCAGAACTGCCTCATGCTGAACACCTCAAAGACAAAGGAAATGATCATGGATTTCCGTAGGTCCAAGCCCACTCTTCAGCCAGTCAACACTTGTGGAGTGGACATTGAGGTGGTGACAACCTATAAATATCTAGGTGTTCATCTTGATAACAAGTTGGACTGGTCTGTTAACACAGATGCACTCTACAAAAAAGGGCAGAGGCACCTCTTTTTCCTTACAAAGCTTAGATCTCTAAACATCTGTAATAAGATGCTGCAGATGTTCTATCAGTCTGTGGTGGCAAGTGTTTTATTTTATGCTGCAGTCTGCTGGGGAGGAAGTTTAGGAAAAAAGCAGGCAAAGAGGCTGGATAAGCTTGTCAAGAAGGCTGGCTCTGTGATGGGAGTAAAGATGGACTCTCTGGAGGAGGTGGTGGAGAGATACACAATGAGGATGGTGGAGGCCATACTCAACAACACGGATCATCCACTTCATAACACCTTGATGGATCAAAGAAGCAGCGGTGGTGGACGGCTCCTATCTCTTGGGTGCAGGACAGAAAGATACCGTAGATCTTTCATACCCACAGCCATCAGACTGTTTAATTCTAATGCAAATGGAAGATGAGCTAAAAGACAAATCAATTTCCCTTTGGGATCAATAAAGTCATTTCTATTCTATTCTATTCTATTTGTAGTGGATGTGATAATAGCCACATATATAGTTTTTTTTTATTAACGGACACCCCCCTTTTTCATTTTAATATTCGAACCTTTTATTTTTTACATTTTGTAATAACCGTTTGCACCAGTAGAGGGTGCTCCAAGACCAGTGGATCCAAGCGTTCTCTGCTCTGCTTGCTCTGCTTGCTCTGCAGGGTGCAGACAATAGAGGCGCTTAGCGGAAGCGACAGTAGGTAACGAGGGAACGTGTCCTATGTTTGGATCCACAGGTTGGTAAAGTGTATGGTTGATACAGTTTTGTTAAGTTGAAATGAGTAACAGCATGTGTTAAAGCACTGAAGTTAAGATGAATGCTTTAAGTTGTGAAACACTTACTATATTGTCGTGGTTCGTGATCGGACGTTCACGTCCCCATGAGGTCGGTTGAACAAGAATGTGTGTGTGTGTGCTTGAGAGTACTGGTAGTTGGTACGGTATGTTGTAATGTTGATTATATGGAATGTGAACTTTGAAGAGCGGGCGCAGACGATAAAGGCGCTTAGCGGAAGCAACAGTAGCTAACGAGGGACCGTGTCCTATGTTTGGATCCACAGATGATTGGTTGCTCAGTCACACCGTAGCTCGGCCGCTCAGTGCCCGCCGCCTGAGCGGTTTATGCTGCGGCCAGGGACCCCTAGCTCTGGCGCCGGTAACATATTTATTCATTTGTTGTTTCATCGTTTCATCGTTTCATTTCATATCACAGCCACTAGACTTTGCTTCTCCCAGTTGAAGCGCATGTTCTGAAAGTATGTGACTCCCAAAACATTTTAAACTCGGCCAATATGGGGTGTCACAAATGTGTGACCGAAAACCCGGTTTGGGATATCTGGGCCTGGTAATGGGTGTGTATCGCGTGGAGCCTTGAGGAACGGAGCGGGCGCTGTCGTCGACCGTGGCCGGCGAGGGTCGGGGTGGCCGGTTTGGGCCTCAACAGGTTAGAACCGGGGATTGCCGCTTGCGGCTATATTTAGGGTTCTAACCCGAAGGGGTAGAAACCCTTCTAAAATCCTACCGGTTTATTATTATATTATTGTCGTCTGCCGTTGAGCTCAAATTCCCGTGAGCTGGAATAGCCAGAAAGCTGAAACTTGGCCAATGATTGGAAATGATGTGCATCAACTTCTATTAAAATATGAGCCCAGTTGGCCAGATGGTGGCGCTGTAATAAGGTTTAAAAATTATTTTTGGAAGGCCACGCCCCTCACACCGTAAGTCCGATTGACTTGAAATTTGACACACAGGTCCAGCTCAATGTGCTCTACAAAAAAGCCAAGGGACCATTAAGTCCGCCATGATAGATTTTTTGCTAATTTGCATAATGTGAAAAACAGTAAAATGAATAGAACTTGTGAAAGATTGACTCTATCAACACCAAATTTGGTATACAGCCTCAGGGGATGAAAATACAAATTTCTATTATAAATGAGCCAGGTCGGATAAAAAACATGGCCGCCACGGACCAATGAATCTCCGCGATGGCGGAGCTTAGAAATGATTGGCCATAACTCCACACCATTGCCCTATCGTCACCAATCTGGGGGGTAGGGTCACAAGGTGACTGGGAAGCTGCCTACCAAAGCGTTTTGAGCTCAGCCCATAGGGCGGCGCTATAAATGCCACACATGCATATTCTCAAGACCATTGAACAGAATTCACCAATTGGTATGAATACTCTAGGGGGGACTGTTAACTTATATCTTGAGTGCCATGTTGATTGGTGAAATTGGCGTGGCCTGTGGTCGTTAACTGCTGTTGTTTAGTTTTTTTGAATTTATGATGAGCTGGAAGGACCTAGGGACATGAAAAGCGGTACATGGATTATAAATGACATGCAAATGCTTGTCAAAAAATTTGACCCCATTCGGCCTAACGGGGGCGCTGTTACATGGCGTGTGAACTTCAAATGGCTCTCCCCGCCCAGATATGAGTGCTATTGACTTGAAATTTTACACACATGTCCTCCTGAGGTCCTCTACAAAAAAGCCTCTGGGACCATAGGGTGATTATGACGGATTTTTCAATAATTTGCATAATGTGAAAAAACAGTAAAATGAATAGACTTTTGAAAGATTGACTCTATCAACACCAAATTTGGTATACGGCCTCGGGGGATGAAAATACAAATTTCTATTATAAATGAGCCAGGTCGGATAAAAAACATGGCCGCCACGGACAATGAATCTCCGCGATGGGCGGAGCTTAGAAATGATCGGCCATAACTCCCACACCCATTGCCCTATCGTCACCAATCTTGGTGGATAGGGTCACAAGGTGACTGGGAAGCTGCCTACCAAAGCGTTTCGAGCTCAGCCCATAGGGGGCGCTAGTAAATGCCACACATGCATATCTCAAAGACCGTCGGGACAGAATTTCACCAACGTTGGTGTGCTATGACTTGAAATTTCCACACATGTCCTCCTGATGGTCCTCTACAAAAAGCCTCTTGCACCATTAGGGTGGTTATAACGGATTTTTTAATAACTTGCATAATGTGAAAAACAGTAGAATGTGAATATAGGGATTGATAAAAGCCTTCAGTGACTGGAGTCACCAGAACTGCCTCATGCTGAACACCTCAAAGACAAAGGAAATGATCATGGATTTCCGTAGGTCCAAGCCCACTCTTCAGCCAGTCAACACTTGTGGAGTGGACATTGAGGTGGTGACAACCTAGAAATATCTAGGTGTTCATCTTGATAACAAGTTGGACTGGTCTGTAACACAGATGCACTCTACAAAAAAGGGCAGAGCCGCCTCTTTTTCCTTAGAAAGCTTAGATCACTAAACATCTGTAATAAGATGCTGCAGATGTTTATCAGTCTGTGGTGGCAAGTGTTTTATTTTATGCTGCAGTTGCTGGGGAGGAAGTTTAGGAAAAAAAGCAGGCAAAGAGCTGGCTGGATAGCTTGTCAGAAGGCTGGCTCTGTGATGGGAGTAAAGATGGACCTCTGGAGGAGGGGTGGAGAGATACACAATGAGGATGGTGGAGGCCATACGGCGAGGGTCGGGTGGCCGGTTTGGCCTCAACAGGTTAGAACCCGGGGGATTGCCGCTTGCGGCTATATTTATTATTATTATTATATTTGTCGTCTGCCGCTTGAGCTCAAATTCCCGTGAGCTGGAACAGGCCAGAAAGCTGAAACTGGCCCAATGATTGGAAATGATGTGCATCAACTTCTATTAAAATATGAGCCCAGTTGGCCAGATGGTGGCGCTGTAATTAAGGCTTAAAAATGACTTTTTTGGAAGGCCACGCCCCTCACACCGTAAGTCCGATTGACTTGAAATTTGACACACAGGTCCAGCTCAATGTGCTCTACAAAAAAGCCTCGGGACCATTAAAGTCCGTCATGATAGATTTTTGCTAATTTGCATAATGTGAAAAACAGTAAAATGAATAGAACTTTTGAAAGATTGACTCTATCAACACCAAATTTGGTATACAGCCTCGGGGGATGAAAATACAAATTTCTATTATAAATGAGCTAGATCGGATCAAAATATGGCCGCCACGGACCAATGAATCTCCGCGATGGGCGGAGCTTAGAAATGATTGGCATAACTCCCACACCCCTTGCCCTATCATCACCAATCTCTGGTGGCTAGGTTCACAACGGGAATGGGAGCTGCCTACAAAGCGTTTTGAGCTCAGCCTATAGGGGGCGCTATAAATGCCACACATGCATATCTCAAAGACCATTGAACAGAATTTCACCAAATTTGGTATGCATACTCTAGGGGGGACTGTTAACTTATATCTGAGTGCATGTTGATTGGTGAAAGTGGCGTGGCCTGTTGGTCGTTAACTGCTGTTGTTTACGTTTTTTGAATTTATGATGAGCTGGAAGGACATAGGGACATGAAAATCGGTACATGGATTATAAATGACATGCAAATGTTTGTCAAAAAATTTGACCCATTCGGCCTAACGGGGGCGATGTTTACATGGCGTGTGACTTCAAATGGCTCTCCCCGCCCAGATATGAGTGCTATTGACTTGAAATTTTACACACATGTCCTCCTGATGGTCCTCTACAAAAAAGCCTCTGGGACCATTAGGGTGATTATGACGGATTTTTCAATAATTTGCATAATGTGAAAAAACAGTAAAATGAATAGAACTTTTGAAAGATTGACTCTATCAACACCAAATTTGGTATACGGCCTCGGGGGATGAAAATACAAATTTCTATTATAAATGAGCCAGGTCGGATAAAAAACATGGCCGCCACGGACCAATGAATCTCCGCGGAGGGCGAGGAGCTTAGAAATGATCGGCCATAACTCCCACACCCATTGCCTATCGTCACCAATCTTGGTGGGTAGGGTCACAAGGTGACTGGGAAGTGCCTACCAAAGCGTTTCGAGCTCAGCCCATAGGGGGCGCTATAAATGCCACACATGCATATCTCAAAGACCGTCGGACAGAATTTCACACCTTTGGGTGTGCTATTGACTTGAAATTTTACACAACATGTCCTCCTGATGGTCCTCTACAAAAAAGCCTCTGCACCATTAGGGTGGTTATTAGGGATTTTTTTAATAACTTGCAATGTGAAAAACAGTATGAATGTGAATATAGGGATTTGATAAAAGCCTTCAGTGACTGGAGTCACCAGAACTGCCTCATGCGAACACCTCAAAGACAAGGAAATGATCATGGATTCCGTAGGTCCAAGCCCACTCTTCAGCCAGTCAACACTTGTGGAGTGGACATGAGGTGGTGACAACTATAAATATCTAGGTGTTCATTTGATAAAAGTTGGACTGGTCTGTTAAAACAGATGCACTCTACAAAAAGGGCAGAGTGCCTCTTTTCCTTAGAAAGCTTAGATCTCTAAACAATCTATTCTATTCTATTCTATTCATTGGTTCATCGTTCATTTCATATCATTGCATTTCATGTTCATGAAGAGGATGATCTGAGTTGTTCAGAATGGCCTCCACCAGCGTGTATCTTCCACCACATCCTCAGTGAGTCCATCAGGGAGACATGACTGAAGCCAAGTGCCTCAGGATGTTTAGTCTGTATCTAGCAACGACTTCATGGAGAATTTACATGGAACTTTGGCAGTAGCCGTTGGGGGATGTATACAAGTATTGTTTTGATTTGAAAAAAGTCTACTGCCCGAGTCTTCATCTATATCTCCAGCTCCTCATTATTCTTGTTGGGCAGAGAGTTGATATTTTGCATGATGACTGACGGCAGAAAGGACCTTCACTTCATCTCCACTTCAAGCCTTTAACCTCTGCCACCACCAGCATAGCAACCACCAAAACACCTCCTCATCCAGATGGAACAGGGTGTCATCCTCCTGAAGAATCTCCTCTCCCACAGAAGTATCCATCAGTAGTTGAGAAAAACATACATTGACACAACAAAATAAAGCAAAAGTTGAGTAAAAGCTCACAGCCACTAGACTTTGCTTCTCCCAGTTGAAGCGCATGTCTGAAAGTATGTGACTACCAAAACATTTTGATGGGCCAATATGGGGTGTCACAAAGTTGTGACCGAAACCTGGTTTGAGATATCGGCCTGGTAATGGGTGTGTATGGTGTGGAGCCTTTAGGAACGGAGCGGGCGCTGTCGTCGACCGTGGCGGCTCTGGGTGCAGGACAGAAAGATACCGTAGATCTTCATACCCACAGCCATCAGACTGTTTAATTCTAATGCAAATGGAAGATGAGCTAAAAGACAAATCAATTCCCTTGGGATCAGTAAAGAATTTCTATTCTATTCTATTCTATTTGTAGGGATGTGATAATAGCCACATATATAGTTTTTTTATTAACAGACAACCCCCTTTTTCATTTTAATATTCGAACTTTTATTTTTACATTTTGTAATAACCGTTTGCACCAGTAGAGGGGGCTCCAAGACCAGTGGATCCAAGCATTCTCTGCTCTGCTTCTGCTTGCTCTGTGGGGCAGACAATAGAGGCGCTTAGCGGAAGCGACAGTAGGTAACGAGGGAACGTGTCCTGTTTGGATCCACAGGTTGGTAAAGTGTATGGTTGATACAGTTTTGTTAAGTTGAAATGAGTAACAGCATGTGTTTAAAGCACTGAAGTTAAGATGAATGCTTTAAGTTGTGAAACACTTACTATATTGTCGTGGTTCGTGATCGGACGTTCACGTCCCATGAGGTCGGTTGAACAAGAATGTGTGTGTGGTGTGTGCTTGAGAGTACTAGTAGTTGGTACGGTATGTTGTAATGTTGATTATATGGAATGTGAACTTTGAAGAGGCGGGCGCAGACGATAAAGGCGCTTAGCGGAAGCAACAGTAGCTAACGAGGGACCGTGTCCTATGTTTGGATCCACAGATTGATTGGTTGCTCAGTCACACCGTAGCTCGGCCGCTCAGTGCCCGCCGCCTGAGCGGTTTATGCTGCCGGCCAGGACCCCTAGCTCTGGCGCCGGTAACATATTCTATTCATTTGTTGTTTCATCGTTTCATCGTTTCATTCATATCACAGCCACTAGACTTTGCTTCTCCCAGTTGAAGCGCATGTTCTGAAAGTATGTGACTCGCAAAACATTTTGAACTCGGCCAATATGGGGTGTCACAAATGTGTGACGAAAACCCGGTTTGGAGATACTGGGCCTGGTAATGGGTGTGTATCGCGTGGAGCCTTTGGAACGGAGCGGGCGCTGTCGTCGACCGTGGCCGGCGAGGGTCGGGGTGGCCGGTTTGGGCCTCAACAGGTTAGAACCCGGGGATTGCCGCTTGCGGCTATATTTAGGGTTCTAACCCGAAGGGGTAGACCCTTCTAAAATCCTACCGGTTTATTATTATTATTAGGGTTCTAACCCCGAAGGGGTAGAACCCTTCTAAAATCCTACCGGTTTATTATTATTATAATTTTTTTTGTCGTCTGCCGCTTGAGCTCAAATTCCCGTGAGCTGGAATAGGCCAGAAAGCTGAAACTTGGCCCAATGATTGGAAATGATGTGCATCAACTTCTATTAAAATATGAGCCCAGTTGGCCAGATGGTGGCGCTGTAATTAAGGATTAAAAATTATTTTTTTGGAAGGCCACGCCCCTCACACCGTAAGTCCGATTGACTTGAAATTTGACACACAGGTCCAGTCAATGTGCTCTACAAAAAAGCCAATGGGACCATTAAAGTCCGTCATGATAGATTTTTTGCTAATTTGCATAATGTGAAAAACAGTAAAATGAATAGAACTTTTGAAAGATTGACTCTATCAACACCAAATTTGGTATACAGCCTCGGGGGATGAAAATACAAATTTCTATTATAAATGAGCCAGATCGGATAAAAAACATGGCCGCCACGGACCAATGAATCTCCGCGATGGGCGGAGCTTAGAAATGATTGGCCATAACTCCCACACCCATTGCCCTATCGTCACCAATCTTGGTGGGTAGGGTCACAAGGTGACTGGGAAGCTGCCTACCAAAGCGTTTCGAGCTCAGCCCATAGGGGGCGCTATAAATGCCACACATGCATATCTCAAAGACCATTGAACAGAATTTCACCAAATTTGGTATGCATACTCTAGGGGGGACTGTTAATTTATATCTTGAGTGCCATGTTGATTGGTGAAAGTGGGCGTGGCCTGTTGGTCGTTAACTGCTGTTGTTTAGTTTTTTTGAATTTATGATGAGCTGGAAGGACCTAGGGACATGTAAAAATCGGTACATGGATTATAAATGACATGCAAATGCTTGTCAAAAAATTTGACCCCATTCGGCCTAAACGGGGGCGCTGTTACATGGCGTGTGAACTTCAAATGGCTCTCCCCGCCCAGATATGAGTGCTATTGACTTGAAATTTTACACACATGTCCTCCTGATGGTCCTCTACAAAAAAGCCTCTTGCACCATTAGGGTGATTATGACGGATTTTTCAATAATTTGCATAATGTGAAAAAACAGTAAAATGAATAGAACTTTGAAAGATTGACTCTATCAACACCAAATTTGGTATACGGCCTCGGGGGATGAAAATACAAATTTCTATTATAAATGAGCCAGGTCGGATAAAAAACATGGCCGCCACGGACCAATGAATCTCCGCGATGGGCGGAGCTTAGAAATGATCGGCCATAACTCCACACCCATTGCCCTATCGTCACCAATCTTGGTGGGTAGGGTCACAAGGTGACTGGGAAGCTGCCTACCAAAGCGTTTCGAGCTCAGCCCATAGGGGGCGCTATAAATGCCACACATGCATATCTCAAAGACCGTCGGACGGAATTTCACCACTTGGTGTGCTATTGACTTGAAATTTTACACACATGTCCTCCTGATGGTCCTCTACAAAAAAGCCTCTTGCACCATTAGGGTTGGTTATTAGGGATTTTTTTAATAACTTGCATAATGTGAAAAACAGTAAAATGAAATAGAACTTTTGAAAACGTATATGGTAATGCCTCATGCTGAACACCTCAAAGACAAAGGAAATAATCATGGATTTCCATAGGTCCAAGCCCACTCTTCAGCCAGTCAACACTTGTGGAGTGGACATTGAGGTGGTGACAACCTAGAAAATATCTAGGTGTTCATCTTGAGAACAAGTTGGACTGGTCTGTTAACACAGATGCACTCTACAAAAAAGGGCAGAGCCGCCTCTTTTTCCTTAGAAAGCTTAGATCTCTAAACATCTGTAATAAGATGCTGCAGATGTTCTATCAGTCTGTGGTGGCAAGTGTTTATTTTATGCTGCAGTCTGCTGGGGAGGAAGTTTAGGAAAAAAGCAGGCAAAGAGGCTGGATAAGCTTGTCAAGAAGGCTGGGCTCTGTGATGGGAGTAAGATGGACTCTCTGGAGGAGGTGGTGGAGAGATACACAGTGAGGATGGTGGAGGCCATACTGAACAATACGGATCATCCACTTCATAACACCTTGATGGATCAAAGAAGCAGCGGTGGTGGACGGCTCCTATCTCTTGGGTGCAGGACAGAAAGATACCGTAGATTTCATACCCACAGCCATCAGACTGTTTAATTCTAATGCAAATGGAAGATGAGCTAAAAGACAAATCATTTCCTTTGGGATCAATAAAGTCATTTCTATTTTATTCTATTCTATTCTATTTCTATTCTTCTATTCTATTCTATTCTCTTCTATTCTATCTATTCATTTGTTGTTTCATCGTTTCATTTCATATTTCATATCATTTATATATTGCATTTCATTGTTCTATTCTATTATTCATTTGTTGTTTCATGGTTCATTTCATATCATTGCATTTCATTGTTCATGAAGAGGATGATCTGAGTTGTTCAGAATGGCCTCCACAGCGTGTATCTCTCGACCACATCCTCAGTGAGTCCATCAGGGAGACTGACTGAAGCCAAGTGCCTCAGGATGTTTAGTCTGTATCCTAGCAACGACTTGATGGAGATTTCACATGGAACTTAGGCAGTAGCCGTTGGTGGGATGTATACAAGTATTGTTTTGATTTGAAAAAATGTCTACTGCCTGAGTCTTCATCTATATCTCCAGCTCCTCATTATTCTTGTTGGGCAGAGAGTTGATATTTTGCATGATGACTGACGGCAGAAAGGACCTTCACTTCATCTCCACTTCCAAGCCTTTAACCTCTGCACCACCAGCATAGCAACCATGAAAACACCTCCTCATCCCAGATGGAAACAGGGTGTCATCCTCCTGAAGAATCTCCTCTCCCCACAGAAGTATCCATCAGTAGTTGAGAAAAACATACAAAAACACAACAAAAATAAAGCAAAGGTTGAGTAAAAGCTCACAGCCACTAGACTTTGCTTCTCCCAGTTGAAGCGCATGTTCTGAAAGTATGTGACTACCAAAACATTTTGAACTGGGCCAATATGGGGGTGTCACAAATGTGTGACGAAAACCTGGTTTGGAGATATCTGGGCCTGGTAATGGGTGTGTATGGCGTGGAGCCTTTAGGAACAGCGGGCGCTGTCGTCGACCGTGGCCGGCTCTTGGGTGCAGGACAGAAAGATACCGTAGATCTTTCATACCCACAGCCATCAGACTGTTTAATTCTAATGCAAATGGAAGATGAGCTAAAAGACAAATCAATTTCCCTTTGGGATCAGTAAAGTAATTTCTATTCTATTCTATTCTATTCTATTTGTAGTGGATGTGATAATAGCCACATATATAGTTTTTTTATTAACAGACACCCCCCCTTTTTCATTTTAATATTCGAACCTTTATTTTTTACATTTTGTAATAACCGTTTGCACCAGCAGAGGGTGCTCAAGACCAGTGGATCCAAGCATTCTCTGCTCTGCTCTGCTTGCTCTGTGCGGGCGCAGGCAATAGAGGCGCTTAGCGGAAGCGACAGCAGCTAACGAGGGAAGTGTGTCTATTTGGATCCACAGGTTGGTAAAGTGTATGGTTGATACAGTTTTGTTAAGTTGAAATGAGTAACAGCATGTGTTAAAGCACTGAAGTTAAGATGAATGCTTTAAGTGTGAAACACTTACTATATTGTCGTGGTTCGTGATCGGACGTTCACGTCCCCATGAGGTCTGTTGAACAAGAATGTGTGTGGTGTGTGCTTGAGAGTACTGGTAGTTGGTACGGTATGTTGTAATGTTGATTATATGGAATGTGAACTTTGAAGAGCGGGCGCAGACGATAAAGGCGCTTAGCGGAAGCAACAGTAGCTAACGAGGGACCGTGTCCTATGTTTGGATCCACAGATGATTGGTTGCTCAGTCACACCGTAGCTCAGCCGCTCAGTGCCCGCCGCCTGAGCGGTTATGCTGCCGGCAGGGACCCCTAGCTCTGGCGCCGGTAAAATATTCTATTCATTTGTTGTTTCATCGTTTCATGGTTTCATTTCATATCACAGCCACTAGACTTTGCTTCTCCCAGTTGAAGCGCATGTTCTGAAAGTATGTGACTCCCAAAACATTTTGAACTGAGCCAATATGGGGTGTCACAAATGTGTGACGAAAACCCGGTTGGAGATATCTGGGCCTGGTAATGGGTGTGTAGCGTGGAGCCTTTAGGAACGGAGCGGGCGCTGTCGTCGACCGTGGCCGGCGAGGGTCGGGGTGGCCGGTTTGGGCCTCAACAGGTGAAACCGGGGATTGCCGCTTGCGGCTATATTTATTATTATTATATTATTTGTCGTCTGCCGCTTGAGCTCAAATTCCGTGAGCTGGAATAGGCCAGAAAGCTGAAACTTGGCCAAATGATTGGAAATGATGTGCATCAACTTCTATTAAAATATGAGCCCAGTTGGCCAGATGGTGGCGCTGTAATAAGGCTTAAAAATGACTTTTTTGGAAGGCCACGCCCCTCACACCGTAAGTCCGATTGACTTGAAATTTGACACACAGGTCCAGCTCAATGTGCTCTACAAAAAAGCCAATGGGACCATTAAAGTCCGTCATGATAGATTTTTGTGCTAATTTGCATAATGTGAAAAACAGTAAAATGAATAGAACTTTTGAAAGATTGACTCTATCAACACCAAATTTGGTATACAGCCTTGGGGGATGAAAATACAAATTTCTATATAATAGCCACATCGGATAAATTATGGCCGCCAGGATCATAAAAAAACATGGCACGCGGACCAATGAATCTCCGCGATGGGCGGAGCTTAGAAATGATTGGCCATAACTCCCAAACCCTTGCCCTATCGTCACCAATCTTGGTGGGTAGGTTCACAACGGGACTGGGAAGCTGCCTACCAAAGCGTTTTGAGCTCAGCCTATAGGGGGCGCTATAAATGCCAACACTGCATATCTCAAAGACCATTGAACAGAATTTCACCAAATTGGTATGCATACTCTAGGGGGGACTGTTAACTTATATCTTGAGTGCCATGTTGATTGGTGAAAGTGGGCGTGGCCTGTTGGTCGTTAACTGCTGTTGTTTAGGTTTTTTGAATTATGATGAGCTGGAAGGACCTAGGGACATGAAAATCGGTACATGGATTATAAATGACATGCAAATGCTTGTCAAAAATTTGACCCCATTCGGCCTAACGGGGGCGCTGTTACATGGCGTGTGAACTTCAAATGGCTCTCTGCCCAGATATGAGTGCTATTGACTTGAAATTTTACACACATGTCCTCCTGATGGTCCTCTACAAAAAATCCTCTTGCACCATAGGGTGATTATGACGGATTTTTCAATAATTGCATAATGTGAAAAACAGTAAAAGAATAGAACTTTGGAAAGATTGACTCTATCAACACCAAATTTGGTATACGGCTCGGGGGATGAAAATACAAATTTCTATTATAAATGAGCCAGGTCGGATAAAAAAACATGGCCGCCACGGACCAATGAATCTCCGCGATGGGCGGAGCTTAGAAATGATCGGCCATAACTCCACACCCATTGCCCTATATCGTCACCAATCTTGGTGGGTAGGGTCACAAGGTGACTGGGAAGCTGCCTACCAAAGCGTTTCGAGCTCAGCCCATAGGGGGCGCTATAAATGCCACACATGCATATCTCAAAGACCGTCGGACAGAATTTCACCACGTTGTGTGCTATTGACTTGAAATTTTACACACATGTCCTCCTGATGGTCCTCTACAAAAAAGCCTCTTGCACCATTAGGGTGGGTATTAGGGATTTTTTTTTAATAACTGCATAATGTGAAAAACAGTATGAATGTGAATATAGAGATTTGATAAAAGCCTTCAGTGACTGGAGTCACCAGAACTGCCTCATGCTGAAACCTCAAAGACAAAGGAAATGATCATGGATTTCCGTAGGTCCAAGCCCACTCTTCAGCCAGTCAACACTTGTGGGAGTGGACATTGAGGTGGTGACAACCTATAAATATCTAGGTGTTCATCTTGATAACAAGTGGACTGGTCTGTTAACACAGATGCACTCTACAAAAAGGGCAGAGGCGCCTCTTTTTCCTTAGAAAGCTTAGATCTCTAAACATCTGTAATAAGATGCTACAGATGTTCTATCAGTCTGTGGTGGCAAGTGTTTTATTTTATGCTGCAGTCTGCTGGGAGGAAGTTTAGGAAAAAAGCAGGCAAAGAGGCTGGATAAGCTTGTCAAGAAGGCTGGCTCTGTGATGGGAGTAAAGATGGACTCTCTGGAGGAGGTGGTGGAGAGATACACAATGAGGATGGTGGAGGCCATACTGAACAACACGGATCATCCACTTCATAACCACTTAATGGATCAAAGAAGCAGCAGATGGTGGACGGCTCCTATTTTGTGTGCAGGACAGAAAGATACCGTAGATCTTTCATACCCACAGCCATCAGACTGTTTAATTCTAATGCAAATGGAAGATGAGCTAAAAGACAAATCAATTTCCCTTTGGGATCAATAAAGTCTTTCTATTCTATTTTATTCTATTCTATTCTGTATATTATATTGTAGTGGATGTGATAATAGCCACATATATAGTTTTTTTATTAAAGGACACCCCCCCTTTTTCATTTTATATTCGAACCTTTTATGTTTATGATATTGTAATAACCGTTTGCACCAGCAGAGGGTTGCTCCAGACCAGTGGATCCAAGCATCTCTGCTCTGCTTGCTCGGCTGCTCTGTGCGGGCGGCAGACAATAGAGGCGCTTAGCGGAAGCGACAGTAGCTAACGAGGGAACGTGTCCTATGTTTGGATCCACAGGTTGGTAAAGTGTATGGTTGATACAGTTTTTGATTAAGTGAAATGAGTAACAGCATGTGTTAAAGCAATGAAGTTAAGATGAATGCTTTAAGTTGTGAAACACTTACTATATTGTCGTGGTTGGTGATCGGACGTTCACGTCCATGAGGTCGGTTGAACAAGAATGTAGTGTGTGTGGTGTGACTGCGCGAATTCCAACTGTAAACGTACTCGCTTAGTGTTATTTTTTTTTTAATATTATCTTGAGAGTACTGGTAGTTGGTACGGTATGTTGTAATGTTGATTATAGGAATGTGAACTTTGAAGAGCGGCGAGACGATAAGGCGCTTAGCGGAAGCAACAGTAATAACGAGGGACCGTGTCCTATGTTTGGATCCACAGATTGATTGGTTGCTCAGTCACACCGTAGCTCAGCCGCTCAGGCCCGCCGCCTGAGCGGTTTTATGCTGCCGGCCAGGGACCCTAGCTCTGGCGCCGGTAACAAATTCTATCATTTGTTGTTCATCGTTCATCGTTTCATTTTATGCCCAGCCACTAGACTTTGCTTCTCCAGTTGAAGCGCATGTCTGAAAGTATGTGACTCCCAAAACATTTTGAACTCGGCCAATAGGGGTGTCACAAATGTGTGACCGAAAACCCGTTTGGAGATATCTGGGCATGGTAATGGGTGTGTATCGCGTGGAAGTCTTTAGGAACGGAGCGGGCGCTGTCGTCGACCGTGGCCGGCGAGGGTCGGAGTGGACGGGTTGGGCATCAACAGGTTAGAACCCGGGGATTGCCGATTGCGGCTATATATCTATTATTAATTGTGTCGCCGCTTGAGCTCAAATTCCCGTGAGCTGGAATAGGCCAGAAAGCTGAAAATGGCCCAATGATTGGAAATGATGTGCATCAACTTCTATTAAAATATGAGCCCAGTTGCAGATGGTGGCGTCTGAAATAAGATTAAAAAAATATTTTTGGAAGGCCACGCCCCTCACACCGTAAGTCCGATTGACCTGGAAATTGACACACAGGTCAAGTCTCAATGTGCTCTACAAAAAAGCCAATGGACCATTAAAGTCCGTCATGATAGATTTGCTAATTTGCATAATGTGAAAAACAGTAAATGAATAGAACTTTTGAAAGATTGACTCTATCAACACCAAATGGTATACAGCCTCGGGGATGAAAATACAAATTTCTATTATAAATGAGCCAGGTCGGATTAAAACCATGGCCGCCAACGGACCAAGAATCTCCGCGATGGCGGAGCTTAGAAATGATTGGCCATAACTCCCACAACCATGCCCTATCGTCACCACTCTTGGTGGGTAGGGTCACAAGGTGACTGGGAAGCGGCTACCAAAGCGTTTCGAGCTCAGCTATAGGGGGCGCTATAAATGCCACAAATAATCTCAAAGACCCATGAACAGAATTTCACCAATTTGGTATGCAAACGCTAGGGGGGACTGTTAACTTATATCTTGAGTGCATGTTGATTGGTGAAAGTGCGTGGCCTGTTGGTCGTTAACTGCTTTTGTTTACGTTTTTGAATTATGATGAGCTGGAAGGACCTAGGGACATGAAAATCGGTACATGGATATAATGACATGCAAATGCTTGTCAAAAAATTTGGACCCAATTCGACTAACGGGGGCGCTGTTACATGGCGTGTGAACTTCAAATGCTCTCCCCGCCCAGATATGAGTGCTATTGACTTGAAATTCTTACACCATGTCCTCCTGATGGTCCTTACAAAAAATCCTCTTGCACCATTAGGGTGATTATGACGGATTTTTCAATATTTGCATAAGTGAAAAATAGTAAAATAATAGAAACTTTTGAAAGATTGACTCTATCAACACCAAATTGGTATACAGCCTCGGGGGATGAAAATACAAATTTTATTATAAATGAGCCAGGTGGATAAAAAACATGGCCGCCACGGACCAATGAATCTCCGCGATGGGCGGAGCTTAGAAATGATCGGCCATAACTCCCACACCCATTGCCCTATCGTCACCAATCTTGGTGGTAGGTCACAAGGTGCCTGGGAAGCTGCCTACCAAAGCGTTTCGAGCTCAGCCCATAGGGGGCGCTATAAATGCCACACAGCATATCTCAAAGACCGTCAGACAGAATTTCACCCGTTTGTGTGCTGGACTTGAAATTTTACACACATGTCTCTGATGGTCCGCTACAAAAAGCCTCTTGCACCATAGGGGTGGTTTATACGGATTTTTTTAATAACTTGCATAATGTGAAAAACAGTAAAAATGAATAGAACTTTTGAAAAACATATATGATATGCCTCATGCTGACACCGACAAAGACAAAGGAACTGATCATGGATTTCCGTAGGTCCAAGCCCACTCTTCAGCAGTCAACACTTGTGGATCGTGGACATTGAGGTGGTGACAACTAGAAATATCTAGGGTTCATCTGATAACAAGTTGACTGGTCTGTTAACACAGATGCCCTCTACAAAAAGGGCAGAGCCGCCTCTTTTCCTTAGAAAGCTAGATCACTAAACATCTGTAATAAGATGCTGCAGATGGTTTATCAGTCTGTGGTGGCAAGTGTTTTATTTTATGCTGCAGTCTGCTGGGAGGAAGTTTAGGAAAAAAGCAGGCAAAGAGGCTGGATAAGCTTGTCAAGAAGGCTGGCTCTGTGAGAGATGGAGTTAAAGAGGGACTCTCTGGAGGAGGTGGTGGAGAGATACACAATGAGGATGGTGGAGGCCATACGGCGAGGGTCGGGGTGGCCGGTTTGGGCCTCAACAGGTTAGAACCGGGGATTGCCGCTTGCGGCTATATTTAGGGTTTAACCCGAAGGGTAGAACCCTCTAAAATCCTACCGGTTTATTATTATTATTTGTCGTCTGCCGCTTGAGCTCAAATTCCCGTGAGCTGGAATAGGCCAGAAAGCTGAAACTTGGCCCAATGATTGGAAATGATGTGCATCAACTTCTATTAAAATATGAGCCCAGTTGGCCAGATGGTGGCGCTGTAATTAAGGTTTAAAACTTATTTTTTGGAAGGCCACGCCCTCACACCGTAAGTCCGATTGACTTGAAATTTGACACACAGGTCTAGCTCAATGTGCTCTAAAAAAGCCATGGGACCATTAAAGTCCGCCATGATAGATTTTTGCTAATTTGCATAATGTGAAAAACAGTAAAATGAATAGAACTTGGAAAGATTGACTCTATCAACACAAATTTGGTATACAGCCTCAGGGGATGAAAATACAAAATTTCTATTATAAATGAGCCAGGTCGGATAAAAAACATGGCCGCCACGGACCAATGAATCTCCGCGATGGGCGGAGCTTAGAAATGATCGGCCATAAACTCCCACACCCATTGCCCTATCGTCACCAATCTTGGTGGGTAGGGTCACAAGGTGACTGGGAAGCTGCCTACCAAAGCGTTTCGAGCTCAGCCCATAGGGGGCGCTATAAATGCCACACATGCATATCTCAAAGACCATTGAAACAGAATTCACCAAATTTGGTATGCATACTCTAGGGGGACTGTTAACTTATATCTTGAGTGCCATGTTGATTGGTGAAAGTGGGCGTGGCCTGTTGGTCGTTAACTGCTGTTGTTTAGTTTTTTGAATTTATGATGAGCTGGAAGGACCTAGGGACATGAAAATCGGTACATGGATTATAAATGACATGCAAATGCTTCTCAAAAAATTGACCCCATTCGGCCTAACGGGGGCGCTGTTACATGGCGTGTGAACTTCAAATGGCTCTCCCCGCCCAGATATGAGTGCTATTGACTGAAATTTTACACACATGTCCTCCTGATGGTCCTCTACAAAAAAGCCTCTGGGACCATTAGGGTGATATGACGGATTTTTCAATAATTTGCATAATGTGAAAAACAGTAAAATGAATAGAACTTTTGAAAGATGACTCTATCAACACCAAATTTGGTATACGGCCTCGGGGGATGAAAATACAAATTTCTATTATAAATGAGCCAGGTCGGATAAAAAACATGGCCGCCACGGACCAATGAATCTCCGCGATGGGCGGAGCTTAGAAATGATCGGCCATAACTCCCACACCATTGCCCTATCGTCACCAATCTTGGTGGGTAGGGTCACAAGGTGAATGGGAAGCTGCCTACCAAAGCGTTTCGAGCTCAGCCCATAGGGGGGCGCTATAAATGCACACATGCATATCTCAAAGACCGTCGGACAGAATTTCACCACGTTTGGTGTGCTATTGACTTGAAATTTACACACATGTCCTCCTGATGGTCCTCTACAAAAAAGCCTCTTGCACCATTAGGGTGGTTATTAGGGATTTTTTAATAACTTGCATAATGTGAAAAACAGTATGAATGTGAATATAGGGATTTGATAAAAGCCTTCAGTGACTGGAGTCACCAGAACTGCCTCATGCTGAACACCTCAAAGACAAAGGAAATGATCATGGATTTCCGTAGGTCCAAGCCCACTCTTCAGCCAGTCAACACTTGTGGAGTGGACATTGAGGTGGTGACAACCTAGAAATATCTAGGTGTTCATCTTGATAAAAGTTGGACTGGTCTGTTAACACAGATGCACTCTACAAAAAAAGGGCAGAGCCGCCTCTTTTTCCTTAGAAAGCTTAGATCTCTAAACATCTGTAATAAGATGCTGCAGATGTTCTATCAGTCTGTGGTGGCAAGTGTTTTATTTTTGCTGCAGTCTGCTGGGGAGGAAGTTTAGGAAAAAAGCAGGCAAAGAGGCTGGATAAGCTTGTCAAGAGGCTGGCTCTGTGATGGGAGTAAAGATGGACTCTCTGGAGGAGGTGGTGGAGAGATACACAATGAGGATGGTGGAGGCCATACTGAACAACACGGATCATCCACTTCATAACACCTTGATGGATCAAAGAAGCAGCGTGTGGTGGACGGCTCCTATCTCTTGGGTGCAGGACAGAAAGATACCGTAGATCTTTCATACCCACAGCCATCAGACTGTTTAATTCTAATGCAAATGGAAGATGAGCTAAAAGACAAATCAATTTCCCTTTGGGATCAATAAAGTCATTTCTATCTATTCTATTCTATTCTATTCTATTCTATTCTATTTGTAGTGGATGTGATAATAGCACATAATAGTTTTTTTTTATTAACAGACACCCCCCTTTTTTCAATTTGAATATTGAACCTTTTATTTTTTCATTTTGTAATGACCGTTTGCACCAGTAGAGGGTGCTCCACCACCAGTGGATCCAAGCGTTCTCTGTTGGTGGGATGATACAAGTATTGTTTTGATTTGAAAAAATGTCTACTGCCTGAGTCTTCATCTATATCTCCAGCTCCTCATTATTCTTGTTGGGCAGAGAGTTGATATTTGCATGATGACTGACGGCAGAAAGGACCTTCACTTCATCTCCACTTCCAAGCCTTTAACCTCTGCACCACCAGCATAGCAACACGAAAACACCTCCTCATCCCAGATGGAACAGGGTGTCGTCCTCCTGAAGAATCTCCTCTCCCCACAGAAGTATCCATCAGTAGTTGAGAAAAACATACATTGACACAACAAAATAAAGCAAAGGTTGAGTAAAAGCTCACAGCCACTAGACTTTGCTTCTCCCAATTGAAGCGCATGTTCTGAAAGTATGTGACTACCAAAACATTTTGAACTGGGCCAATATGGGGTGTCACACATGTGTGACCGAAAAACCTGGTTTGGAGATATCTGGGCCTGGTAATGGGTGTGTATGGCGTGGAGCCTTTAGGAACGGAGCGGGCGCTGTCGTCGACCGTGGCGGCTCTTGGGTGCAGGACAGAAAGATACCGTAGATCTTTCATACCCACAGCCATCAGACTGTTTAATTCTAATGCAAATGGAAGATGAGCTAAAAGACAAATCAATTTCCCTTTGGGATCAATAAAGTCATTTCTATTCTATTCTATTTCTATTCTATTTGTAGGGATGTGATAATAGCCACATATATAGTTTTTTTTATTAACAGACACCCCCCCTTTTTCATTTTAATATTCGAACCTTTATTTTTTACATTTTGTAATAACCGTTTGCACCAGCAGAGGGTGCTCCAAGACCAGTGGATCCAAGCGTTCTCTGCTCTGCTCTGCTTGCTCTGTGCGGGCGCAGACAATAGAGGCGCTTAGCGGAAGCGACAGTAGCTAACGACGGAACGTGTCCTATGTTTGGATCCACAGGTTGGTAAAGTGTATGGTTGATACAGTTTTGTTAAGTTGAAATGAGTAACAGCATGTGTTAAAGCACTGAAGTTAAGATGAATGCTTTAAGTTGTGAAAACACTTACTATATTGTCGTGGTTCGTGATCGGACGTTCACGTCCCCATGAGGTCGGTTGAACAAGAATGTGTGTGTGTGTGCTTGAGAGTACTAGTAGTTGGTACGGTATGTTGTAATGTTGATTATATGGAATGTGAACTTTGAAGAGCGGGCGCAGAGACGATAAAGGCGCTTAGCGGAAGCAACAGTAGCTAACGAGGGACCGTGTCCTATGTTTGGATCCACAGATTGATGGTTGCTCAGTCACACCGTAGCTCAGCCGCTCAGTGCCCGCCGCCTGAGCGGTTTATGCTGCGGCCAGGGACCCCTAGCTCTGGCGCCGGTAACATATTCTATTCATTGTTGTTTCATCGTTTCATAGTTTCATTCATATCACAGCCACTAGACTTTGCTTCTCCCAGTTGAAGCGCATGTTCTGAAAGTATGTGACTCCCAAAACATTTTGAACTGGGCCAATATGGGGTGTCACAATGTGTGACCGAAAACCCGGTTGGAGATATCTGGGCCTGGTAAGGGGTGTGTATCGCGTGGAGCCTTTAGGAACGGAGCGGGCGCTGTCGTCGACGTGGCCGGCGAGGGTCGGGGTGGCCGGTTTGGGCCTCAACAGGTTAGAACCCGGATTGCCGCTTGCGGCTATATTTATTATTAGGGTTCTAACCCCGAAGGGGTAGAACCCTTCTAAAATCCTACCGGTTTATTAGGGTTCTAACCCCGAAGGGGTAGAACCCTTCTAAAATCCTACGGTTATTATTAGGGTTCTAACCCGAAGGGTAGAACCCTTCTAAAATCCTACCGGTTTATTATTATTTTATTTTATTGTCGTCTGCCGCTTGAGCTCAATTCCCGTGAGCTGGAATAGGCCAGAAAGCTGAAACTTGGCCCAATGATTGGAAATGATGTGCATCAACTTCTATTAAAATATGAGCCCAGTTGGCCAGATGGTGGCGCTGTAATTAAGGTTAAAAATGACTTTTTTGGAAGGCCACGCCCCTCACACCGTAAGTCCGATTGACTTGAAATTTCACACACAGGTCCAGCTCAATGTGCTCTACAAAAAAGCCTCTGGGACCATTAAAGTCCGCATGATAGATTTTTTGCTAATTTGCATAATGTGAAAAAACAGTAAAATGAATAGAACTTGTGAAAGATTGACTCTATCAACACCAAATTGGTATACAGCCTCGGGGATGAAAATACAAATTTCTATTATAAATGAGCTAGATCGGATCAAAAATATGGCCGCCACGGACCAATGAATCTCCGCGATGGGCGGAGCTTAGAAATGATTGGCCATAACTCCCACACCCCTTGCCCTATCATCACCAATCTTGGTGGGTAGGGTCACAAGGTGACTGGGAAGCTGCCTACCAAAGCGTTTTGAGCTCAGCTAAAGGGGCGCTATAAATGCCGCACATGCATATCTCAAAGACCATTGAACAGAATTTCACCAAATTTGGTATGCATACTCTAGGGGGGACTGTTAACTTATATCTTGAGTGCCATGTTGATTGGTGAAAGTGGGCGTGGCCTGTTGGTCGTTAACTGCTGTTGTTTACGTTTTTTGAATTTATGATGAGCTGGAAGGACCTAGGGGACATGAAAATCGGTACATGGATTATAAATGACATGCAAATGCTTGTCAAAAAATTTGACCCCATTCGGCCTAACGGGGGCGCTGTTACATGGCGTGTGAACTTCAAATGGCTCTCCCCGCCCAGATATGAGTGCTATTGACTTGAAATTTTACACACATGTCCTCCTGATGGTCCTCTACAAAAAAGCTCTGGGACCATTGGGTGATTATGACGGATTTTCAATAATTTGCATAATGTGAAAAACAGTAAAATGAATAGAACTTTTGAAAGATTGACTCTATCAACACCAAATTTGGTATACGGCCTCGGGGATGAAAATACAAATTTCTATTATAAATGAGCCAGGTCGGATAAAAAACATGGCCGCCACGGACCAATGAATCTCCGCGAGGGGCGGGAGCTTAGAAATGATCGGCCATAACTCCCACACCCATTGCCCTATCGTCACCAATCTTGGTGGGTAGGGTCACAAGGTGACTGGGAAGCTGCCTACCAAAGCGTTTCGAGCTCAGCCCATAGGGGGCGCTATAAATGCCACACATGCATATCTAAAGACCGTCGGACAGAATTTCACCACGTTTGGTGTGCTATTGACTTGAAATTTTACACACATGTCCTCCTGATGGTCCTCTACAAAAAAGCCTCTTGCACCATTAGGGTGGTTATTAGGGATTTTTTAATAACTTGCATAATGTGAAAAACAGTATGAATGTGAATATAGGGATTTGATAAAAGCCTTCAGTGACTGGAGTCACCAGAACTGCCTCATGCTGAACACCTCAAAGACAAAGGAAATGATCATGGATTTCCGTAGGTCCAAGCCCACTCTTCAGCCAGTCAACACTTGTGGAGTGGACATTGAGGTGGTGACAACCTAGAAATATCTAGGTGTTCATCTTGATAACAAGTTGGACTGGTCTGTTAACACAGATGCACTCTACAAAAAAGGGCAGAGGCGCCTCTTTTCCTTACAAAGCTTAGATCTCTAAACATCTGTAATAAGATGCGCAGATGTTCTATCAGTCTGTGGTGGCAAGTGTTTTATTTTATGCTGCAGTCTGCTGGGGAGGAAGTTTAGGAAAAAGCAGGCAAAGAGGCTGGATAAGCTTGTCAAGAAGGCTGGCTCTGTGATGGGAGTAAAGATGGACTCTCTGGAGGAGGTGGTGGAGAGATACACAATGAGGATGGTGGAGGCCATACTGAACAACACGGATCATCCACTTCATAACACCTTGATGGATCAAAGAAGCAGCGGTGGTGGACGGCTCCTATCTCTTGGGTGCAGGACAGAAAGATACCGTAGATTTCATACCCACAGCCATCAGACTGTTTAATTCTAATGCCAAATGGAAGATGAGCTAAAAGACAAATCAATTTCCCTTTGGATCAATAAAGTCATTTCTATTCTATTCTATTCTATTTATATTGTAGTGGATGTGATAATAGCCACATATATAGTTTTTTTTTATTAACAGACACCCCCCTTTTTCATTTGAATATTCGAACTTTTATTTTTACATTTTGTAATAACCGTTGCACCAGCAGAGGGTGCTCCAAGACAGTGGATCCAAGCGTTCTCTGTTGGTGGGATGTATACAAGTATTGTTTTGATTTGAAAAAATGTCTACTGCCTGAGTCTTCATCTATATCTCCAGCTCCTCATTATCTTGTTGGGCAGAGAGAGTTGATATTTTGCATGATGACTGAGGGCAGAAAGGACCTTCACTTCATCTCCACTTCCAAGCCTTTAACCTCTGCACCACCAGCATAGCAACCACCAAAACACCTCCTCATCCCAGATGGAACAGGGTGTCATCCTCCTGAAGAATCTCCTCTCCCCACAGAAGTATCCATCAGTAGTTGAGAAAAACATACATTGACACAACAAAATAAAGCAAAGGTTGAGTAAAAGCTCACAGCCACTAGACTTTGCTTCTCCCAGTTGAAGCGCATGTTCTGAAAGTATGTGACTACAAAACATTTTGAACTGGGCCAATATGGGGTGTCACAAATGTGTGACCGAAAACCTGGTTTGGAGATATCTGGGCCTGGTAATGGGTGTGTATGGCGTGGAGCCTTTAGGAACGGAGCGGGCGCTGTCGTCGACCGTGGCCGCTCTTGGGTGCAGGACAGAAAGATACCGTAGATCTTTCATACCCACAGCCATCAGACTGTTTAATTCTAATGCAAATGGAAGATGAGCTAAAAGACAAATCAATTCCCTTTGGGATCAGTAAAGTAATTTCTATTCTATTCTATTCTATTCTATTTGTAGTGGATGTGATAATAGCCACATATATAGTTTTTTTTATTAACAGAACACCCCCTTTTCATTTGAATATTCGAACCTTTATTTTTACATTTTGTAATAACCGTTTGCACCAGTAGAGGGTGCTCCAAGACCAGTGGATCCAAGCATTCTCTGCTCTGCTCTGCTTGCTCTGTGCAGGCGCAGACAATAGAGGCGCTTAGCGGAAGCGACAGTAGCCAACGAGGGAACGTGTCCTATGTTTGGATCCACAGGTTGGTAAAGTGTATGGTTGATACAGTTTTGTTAAGTTGAAATGAGTAACAGCATGTGTTAAAGCACTGAAGTTAAGATGAATGCTTTAAGTGTGAAAACACTTACTATATTGTCGTGGTTCGTGATCGGACGTTCACGTCCCCATGAGGTCGGTTGAACAAGAATGTGTGTGTGTGTGTGCTTGAGAGTACTAGTAGTTGGTACGGTATGTTGTAATGTTGATTATATGGAATGTGAACTTTGAAGAGCGGGCGCAGACGATAAAGGCGCTTAGCGGAAGCAACAGTAGCTAACGAGGGACCGTGTCCTATGTTTGGATCCACAGATTGATTGGTTGCTCAGTCACACCGTAGCTCAGCCGCTCAGTGCCCGCCGCCTGAGCGGTTTATGCTGCCGGCCAGGGACCCCTAGCTCTGGCGCCGGTAACATATTCTATTCATTTGTTGTTTCATCGTTTCATCGTTTCATTTCATATCACAGCCACTAGACTTTGCTTCTCCCAGTTGAAGCGCATGTTCTGAAAGTATGTGACTCGCAAAACATTTTGAACTCGGCCAATATGGGTTGTCACAAATGTGTGAGCGAAAACCGGGTTTGGAGATATCTGGGCCTGGTAATGG
This sequence comes from Caranx ignobilis, assembly GCA_021432705.1. Classification (NCBI taxonomy): domain Eukaryota; kingdom Metazoa; phylum Chordata; class Actinopteri; order Carangiformes; family Carangidae; genus Caranx; species Caranx ignobilis. Next base: position 19,037,471 of record MU269983.1, read on the forward strand.
GTGTGTATCGCGTGGAGCCTTTAGGAACGGAGCGGGCGCTGTCGTCGACCGTGGCCGGCGAGGGTCGGGGTGGCCGGTTTGGGCCTCAACAGGTTAGAACCCGGGGATTGCCGCTTGCGGCTATATTTAGTATTATTATTATTATTATTTGTCGTCTGCCGCTTGAGCTCAAATTCCCGTGAGCTGGAATAGGCCAGAAAGCTGAAACTTGGCCCAATGATTGGAAATGATGTGCATCAACTTCTATTAAAATATGAGCCAGTTGGCCAGATGGTGGCGCTGTAATTAAGGCTTAAAAATGACTTTTTTGGAAGGCCACGCCCCTCACACCGTAAGTCCGATTGACTTGAAATTTGACACACAGGTCCAGCTCAATGTGCTCTACAAAAAAGCCTCTGGGACCATTAAAGTCCGTCATGATAGATTTTTTGCTAATTTGCATAATGTGAAAAACAGTAAAATGAATAGAACTTTTGAAAGATTGACTCTATCAACACCAAATTTGGTATACAGCCTCGGGGGATGAAAATACAAATTTCTATTATAAATGAGCCAGATCGGATAAAAAACATGGCGCCACGGACCAATGAATCTCCGCGATGGGCGGAGCTTAGAAATGATTGGCCATAACTCCCACACCCATTGCCCTATCGTCACCAATCTTGGTGGGTAGGGTCACAAAGTGACTGGGAAGCTGCCTACCAAAGCGTTTTGAGCTCAGCCTATAGGGGGCGCTATAAATGCCACACATGCATATCTCAAAGACCATTGAACAGAATTTCACCAAATTGGTATGCATACTCTAGGGGGACTGTTAACTTATATCTTGAGTGCCATGTTGATTGGTGAAAGTGGGCGTGGCCTGTTGGTCGTTAACTGCTGTTGTTTACGTTTTTTTGAATTTATGATGAGCTGGAAGGACCTAGGGACATGAAAATCGGTACATGGATTATAAATGACATGCAAATGCTTGTCAAAAAATTTGACCCCATTCGGCCTAACGGGGGCGCTGTTACATGGCGTGTGAACTTCAAATGGCTCTCCCCGCCCAGATATGAGTGCTATTGACTTGAAATTTTACACACATGTCCTCCTGATGGTCCTCTACAAAAAATCCTCTTGCACCATTAGGGTGATTATGACGGATTTTTCAATAATTTGCATAATGTGAAAAACAGTAAAATGAATAGAACTTTTGAAAGATTGACTCTATCAACACCAAATTTGGTATACGGCCTCGGGGATGAAAATACAAATTTCTATTATAAATGAGCCAGGTCGGATAAAAAACATGGCCGCCACGGACCAATGAATCTCCGCGATGGGCGGAGCTTAGAAATGATCGGCCATAACTCCCACACCCATTGCCCTATCGTCACCAATCTTGGTGGGTAGGGTCACAAGGTGACTGGGAAGCTGCCTACCAAAGCGTTTCGAGCTCAGCCCATAGGGGGCGCTATAAATGCCACACATGCATATCTCAAAGACCGTCGGACAGAATTTCACCACATTTGGTGTGCTATTGACTTGAAATTTTACACACATGTCCTCCTGATGGTCCTCTACAAAAAGCCTCTTGCACCATTAGGGTGGTTATTATGGATTTTTTTAATAACTTGCATAATGTGAAAAACAGTAAAATGAATAGAACTTCTGAAAAACATATATGATACTGCCTCATGCTGAACACCTCAAAGACAAAGGAAATGATCATGGATTTCCGTAGGTCCAAGCCCACTCTTCAGCCAGTCAACACTTGTGGAGTGGACATTGAGGTGGTGACAACCTATAAATATCTAGGTGTTCATCTTGATAACAAGTTGGACTGGTCTGTTAACACAGATGCACTCTACAAAAAAGGGCAGAGCGCCTCTTTTTCCTTAGAAAGCTTAGATCTCTAAACATCTGTAATAAGATGCTGCAGATGTTCTATCAGTCTGTGGTGGCAAGTGTTTTATTTTATGCTGCAGTCTGCTGGGGAGGAAGTTTAGGAAAAAAGCAGGCAAAGAGGCTGGATAAGCTTGTCAAGAAGGCTGGCTCTGTGATGGGAGTAAAGATGGACTCTCTGGAGGAGGTGGTGGAGAGATACACAATGAGGATGGTGGAGGCCATACTGAACAACACGGATCATCCACTTCATAACACCTTGATGGATCAAAGAAGCAGCGGTGGTGGACGGCTCCTATCTCTTGGGTGCAGGACAGAAAGATACCGTAGATCTTTCATACCCACAGCCATCAGACTGTTTAATTCTAATGCAAATGGAAGATGAGCTAAAAGACAAATCAATTTCCCTTTGGGATCAATAAAGTAATTTCTATTTTATTCTATTCTATTCTATTGTATTTCTATTCTATTCCATTCTATTCATTTGTTGTTTCATCGTTTCATTTCATATTTCATATCATTTCATATTATTGCATTTCATTGTTCTATTCTATTCTATTCTATTCATTTGTTGTTTCATGGTTTCATTTCATATCATTGCATTTCATTGTTCATGAAGAGGATGATCTGAGTTGTTCAGAATGGCCTCCACCAGCGTGTATCTCTCCACCACATCCTCAGTGAGTCCATCAGGGAGACATGACTGAAGCCAAGTGCCTCAGGATGTTTAGTCTGTATCCTAGCAACGACTTCATGGAGAATTTCACATGGAACTTTGGCAGTAGCCGTTGGTGGGATGTACACAAGTATTGTTTTGATTTGAAAAAATGTCTACTGCCTGAGTCTTCATCTATATCTCCAGCTCCTCATTATTCTTGTTGGGCAGAGAGTTGATATTTTGCATGATGACTGACGGCAGAAAGGACCTTCACTTCATCTCCACTTCCAAGCCTTTAACCTCTGCACCACCAGCATAGCAACCACGAAAACACCTCCTCATCCCAGATGGAACAGGGTGTCATCCTCCTGAAGAATCTCCTCTCCCCACAGAAGTATCCATCAGTAGTTGAGAAAAACATACATTGACACAACAAAATAAAGCAAAGGTTGAGTAAAAACTCACAGCCACTAGACTTTGCTTCTCCCAGTTGAAGCGCATGTTCTGAAAGTATGTGACTACCAAAACATTTTGAACTGGGCCAATATGGGGTGTCACAAATGTGTGACCGAAAACCTGGTTTGGAGATATCTGGGCCTGGTAATGGGTGTGTATGGCGTGGAGCCTTTAGGAACGGAGCGGGCGCTGTCGTCGACCGTGGCCGCTCTTGGGTGCAGGACAGAAAGATACCGTAGATCTTTCATACCCACAGCCATCAGACTGTTTAATTCTAATGCAAATGGAAGATGAGCTAAAAGACAAATCAATTTCCCTTTGGGATCAATAAAGTAATTTCTATTCTATTCTATTCTATTTGTAGTGGATGTGATAATAGCCACATATATAGTTTTTTTTTATTAACAGACACCCCCCCTTTTTCATTTTAATATTCGAACCTTTTATTTTTTACATTTTGTAATAACCGTTTGCACCAGCAGAGGGTGCTCCAAGACCAGTGGATCCAAGCATTCTCTGCTCTGCTCTGCTCTGCTTGCTCTGTGCGGGCGCAGACAATAGAGGCGCTTAGCGGAAGCGACAGTAGGTAACGAGGGAACGTGTCCTATGTTTGGATCCACAGGTTGGTAAAGTGTATGGTTGATACAGTTTTGTTAAGTTGAAATGAGTAACAGCATGTGTTAAAGCACTGAAGTTAAGATGAATGCTTTAAGTTGTGAAACACTTACTATATTGTCGTGGTTCGTGATCGGACGTTCACGTCCCCATGAGGTCGGTTGAACAAGAATGTGTGTGTGTGTGCTTGAGAGTACTAGTAGTTGGTACGGTATGTTGTAATGTTGATTATATGGAATGTGAACTTTGAAGAGCGGGCGCAGACGATAAAGGCGCTTAGCGGAAGCAACAGTAGCTAACGAGGGACCGTGTCCTATGTTTGGATCCACAGATTGATTGGTTGCTCAGTCACACCGTAGCTCAGCCGCTCAGTGCCCGCCGCCTGAGCGGTTTATGCTGCCGGCCAGGGACCCCTAGCTCTGGCGCCGGTAACATATTCTATTCATTTGTTGTTTCATGGTTCATGGTTTCATTTCATATCACAGCCACTAGACTTTGCTTCTCCCAGTTGAAGCGCATGTTCTGAAAGTATGTGACTCCCAAAACATTTTGAACTCGGCCAATATGGGGTGTCACAAATGTGTGACCGAAAACCCGGTTTGGAGATATCTGGGCCTGGTAATGGGTGTGTATCGCGTGGAGCCTTTAGGAACGGAGCGGGCGCTGTCGTCGACCGTGGCCGGCGAGGGTCGGGGTGGCCGGTTTGGGCCTCAACAGGTTAGAACCCGGGGATTGCCGCTTGCGGCTATATTTATTATTATTATTATTATTTGTCGTCTGCCGCTTGAGCTCAAATTCCCGTGAGCTGGAATAGGCCAGAAAGCTGAAACTTGGCCCAATGATTGGAAATGATGTGCATCAACTTCTATTAAAATATGAGCCCAGTTGGCCAGATGGTGGCGCTGTAATTAAGGCTTAAAAATGACTTTTTGGAAGGCCACGCCCCTCACACCGTAAGTCCGATTGACTTGAAATTTGACACACAGGTCCAGCTCAATGTGCTCTACAAAAAAGCCTCTGGGACCATTAAAGTCCGTCATGATAGATTTTTTGCTAATTTGCATAATGTGAAAAACAGTAAAATGAATAGAACTTGTTAAAGATTGACTCTATCAACACCAAATTTGGTATACAGCCTCGGGGGATGAAAATACAAATTTCTATTATAAATGAGCCAGATCGGATCAAAAATATGGCCGCCACGGACCAATGAATCTCCGCGATGGGCGGAGCTTAGAAATGATTGGCCATAACTCCCACACCCCTTGCCCTATCGTCACCAATCTTGGTGGGTAGGTTCACAACGGACTGGGAAGCTGCCTACCAAAGCGTTTGAGCTCAGCCTATAGGGGGCGCTATAAATGCCACACATGCATATCTCAAAGACCATTGAACAGAATTTCACCAAATTTGGTATGCATACTCTAGGGGGGACTGTTAACTTATATCTTGAGTGCCATGTTGATTGGTGAAAGTGGGCGTGGCCTGTTGGTCGTTAACTGCTGTTGTTTAGTTTTTTGAATTTATGATGAGCTGGAAGGACCTAGGGACATGAAAATCGGTACATGGATTATAAATGACATGCAAATGCTTGTCAAAAAATTTGACCCCATTCGGCCTAACGGGGGCGCTGTTACATGGCGTGTGAACTTCAAATGGCTCTCCCCGCCCAGATATGAGTGCTATTGACTTGAAATTTTACACACATGTCCTCCTGATGGTCCTCTACAAAAAAGCCTCTGGGACCATTAGGGTGATTATGACGGATTTTTCAATAATTTGCATAATGTGAAAAACAGTAAAATGAATAGAACTTTTGAAAGATTGACTCTATCAACACCAAATTTGGTATACGGCCTCGGGGGATGAAAATACAAATTTCTATTATAAATGAGCCAGGTCGGATAAAAAACATGGCCGCCACGGACCAATGAATCTCCGCGATGGGCGGAGCTTAGAAATGATCGGCCATAACTCCCACACCCATTGCCCTATCGTCACCAATCTTGGTGGGTAGGGTCACAAGGTGACTGGGAAGCTGCCTACCAAAGCGTTTCGAGCTCAGCCCATAGGGGGCGCTATAAATGCCACACATGCATATCTCAAAGACCGTCGGACAGAATTTCACCACGTTTGGTGTGCTATTGACTTGAAATTTTACACACATGTCCTCCTGATGGTCCTCTACAAAAAAGCCTCTTGCACCATTAGGGTGGTTATGACGGATTTTTTTAATAACTTGCATAATGTGAAAAACAGTATGAATGTGAATATAGGGATTTGATAAAAGCCTTCAGTGACTGGAGTCACCAGAACTGCCTCATGCTGAACACCTCAAAGACAAAGGAAATGATCATGGATTTCCGTAGGTCCAAGCCCACTCTTCAGCCAGTCAACACTTGTGGAGTGGACATTGAGGTGGTGACAACCTAGAAATATCTAGGTGTTCATCTTGATAACAAGTTGGACTGGTCTGTTAACACAGATGCACTCTACAAAAAAGGGCAGAGCCGCCTCTTTTTCCTTAGAAAGCTTAGATCTCTAAACATCTGTAATAAGATGCTGCAGATGTTCTATCAGTCTGTGGTGGCAAGTGTTTATTTTATGCTGCAGTCTGCTGGGGAGGAAGTTTAGGAAAAAAGCAGGCAAAGAGGCTGGATAAGCTTGTCAAGAAGGCTGGCTCTGTGATGGGAGTAAAGATGGACTCTCTGGAGGAGGTGGTGGAGAGATACACAATGAGGATGGTGGAGGCCATACTGAACAACACGGATCATCCACTTCATAACACCTTGATGGATCAAAGAAGCAGCGGTGGTGGACGGCTCCTATCTCTTGGGTGCAGGACAGAAAGATACCGTAGATCTTTCATACCCACAGCCATCAGACTGTTTAATTCTAATGCAAATGGAAGATGAGCTAAAAGACAAATCAATTTCCCTTTGGGATCAATAAAGTAATTTCTATTTTATTCTATTCTATTCTATTCTATTGTATTCTATTCTATTCTATTCTATTCTATTCATTTGTTGTTTCATCGTTTCATTTCATATTTCATATCATTTCATATTATTGCATTTCATTGTTCTATTCTATTCTATTCTATTCATTTGTTGTTTCATGGTTTTATTTCATATCATTGCATTTCATTGTTCATGAAGAGGATGATCTGAGTTGTTCAGAATGGCCTCTACCAGCGTGTATCTCTCCACCACATCCTCAGTGAGTCCATCAGGGAGACATGACTGAAGCCAAGTGCCTCAGGATGTTTAGTCTGTATCCTAGCAACGACTTCATGGAGAATTTCACATGGAACTTTGGCAGTAGCCGTTGGTGGGATGTATACAAGTATTGTTTTGATTTGAAAAAATGTCTACTGCCTGAGTCTTCATCTATATCTCCAGCTCCTCATTATTCTTGTTGGGCAGAGAGTTGATATTTTGCATGATGACTGACGGCAGAAAGGACCTTCACTTCATCTCCACTTCCAAGCCTTTAACCTCTGCACCACCAGCATAGCAACCACCAAAACACCTCCTCATCCCAGATGGAACAGGGTGTCATCCTCCTGAAGAATCTCCTCTCCCCACAGAAGTATCCATCAGTAGTTGAGAAAAACATACATTGACACAACAAAATAAAGCAAAGGTTGAGTAAAAACTCACAGCCACTAGACTTTGCTTCTCCCAGTTGAAGCGCATGTTCTGAAAGTATGTGACTACCAAAACATTTTGAACTGGGCCAATATGGGGTGTCACAAATGTGTGACCGAAAACCTGGTTTGGAGATATCTGGGCCTGGTAATGGGTGTGTATGGCGTGGAGCCTTTAGGAACGGAGCGGGCGCTGTCGTCGACCGTGGCCGGCTCTTGGGTGCAGGACAGAAAGATACCGTAGATCTTTCATACCCACAGCCATCAGACTGTTTAATTCTAATGCAAATGGAAGATGAGCTAAAAGACAAATCAATTTCCCTTTGGGATCAGTAAAGTAATTTCTATTCTATTCTATTCTATTCTATTCCATTCTATTTGTAGTGGATGTGATAATAGCCACATATATAGTTTTTTTTATTAACAGACACCCCCCCCTTTTTCATTTTAATATTCGAACCTTTTATTTTTTACATTTTGTAATAACCGTTTGCACCAGCAGAGGGTGCTCCAAGACCAGTGGATCCAAGCATTCTCTGCTCTGCTCTGCTTGCTCTGTGCGGGCGCAGACAATAGAGGCGCTTAGCGGAAGCGACAGTAGCTAACGAGGGAACGTGTCCTATGTTTGGATCCACAGGTTGGTAAAGTGTATGGTTGATACAGTTTTGTTAAGTTGAAATGAGTAACAGCATGTGTTAAAGCACTGAAGTTAAGATGAATGCTTTAAGTTGTGAAACACTTACTATATTGTCGTGGTTCGTGATCGGACGTTCACGTCCCCATGAGGTCGGTTGAACAAGAATGTGTGTGTGTGTGCTTGAGAGTACTAGTAGTTGGTACGGTATGTTGTAATGTTGATTATATGGAATGTGAACTTTGAAGAGCGGGCGCAGACGATAAAGGCGCTTAGCGGAAGCAACAGTAGCTAACGAGGGACCGTGTCCTATGTTTGGATCCACAGATTGATTGGTTGCTCAGTCACACCGTAGCTCAGCCGCTCAGTGCCCGCCGCCTGAGCGGTTTATGCTGCCGGCCAGGGACCCCTAGCTCTGGCGCCGGTAACATATTCTATTCATTTGTTGTTTCATCGTTTCATGGTTTCATTTCATATCACAGCCACTAGACTTTGCTTCTCCCAGTTGAAGCGCATGTTCTGAAAGTATGTGACTCGCAAAACATTTTGAACTGGGCCAATATGGGGTGTCACAAATGTGTGACCGAAAACCCGGTTTGGAGATATCTGGGCCTGGTAATGGGTGTGTATCGCGTGGAGCCTTTAGGAACGGAGCGGGCGCTGTCGTCGACCGTGGCCGGCGAGGGTCGGGGTGGCCGGTTTGGGCCTCAACAGGTTAGAACCCGGGGATTGCCGCTTGCGGCTATATTAGGGTTCTAACCCCGAAGGGGTAGAACCCTTCTAAAATCCTACCGGTTATTATTATTATTATTATTTGTCGTCTGCCGCTTGAGCTCAAATTCCCGTGAGCTGGAATAGGCCAGAAAGCTGAAACTTGGCCCAATGATTGGAAATGATGTGCATCAACTTCTATTAAAATATGAGCCCAGTTGGCCAGATGGTGGCGCTGTAATTAAGGCTTAAAAATGACTTTTTTGGAAGGCCACGCCCCTCACACCGTAAGTCCGATTGACTTGAAATTTGACACACAGGTCCAGCTCAATGTGCTCTACAAAAAAGCCTCTGGGACCATTAAAGTCCGTCATGATAGATTTTTTGCTAATTTGCATAATGTGAAAAACAGTAAAATGAATAGAACTTTGAAAAGATTGACTCTATCAACACCAAATTTGGTATACAGCCTCGGGGATGAAAATACAAATTTCTATTATAAATGAGCTAGATCGGATCAAAAATGGCCGCCACGGACCAATGAATCTCCGCGATGGGCGGAGCTTAGAAATGATTGGCCATAACTCCCACACCCTTGCCCTATCGTCACCAATCTTGGTGGGTAGGTCACAACGGCACTGGGAAGCTGCCTACCAAAGCGTTTTGAGCTCAGCCTATAGGGGGCGCTATAAATGCCACACATGCATATCTCAAAGACCATTGAACAGAATTTCACCAAATTTGGTATGCATACTCTAGGGGGGACTGTTAACTTATATCTTGAGTGCCATGTTGATTGGTGAAAGTGGGCGTGGCCTGTTGGTCGTTAACTGCTGTTGTTTACGTTTTTTGAATTTATGATGAGCTGGAAGGACCTAGGGACATGAAAATCGGTACATGGATTATAAATGACATGCAAATGCTTGTCAAAAAATTTGACCCCATTCGGCCTAACGGGGCGCTGTTACATGGCGTGTGAACTTCAAATGGCTCTCCCCGCCCAGATATGAGTGCTATTGACTTGAAATTTTACACACATGTCCTCCTGATGGTCCTCTACAAAAAATCCTCTTGCACCATTAGGGTGATTATGACGGATTTTTCAATAATTTGCATAATGTGAAAAACAGTAAAATGAATAGAACTTTTGAAAGATTGACTCTATCAACACCAAATTTGGTATACGGCCTCGGGGGATGAAAATACAAATTTCTATTATAAATGAGCCAGGTCGGATAAAAAACATGGCCGCCACGGACCAATGAATCTCCGCGATGGGCGGAGCTTAGAAATGATCGGCCATAACTCCCACACCCATTGCCCTATCGTCACCAATCTTGGTGGGTAGGGTCACAAGGTGACTGGGAAGCTGCCTACCAAAGCGTTTCGAGCTCAGCCCATAGGGGGCGCTATAAATGCCACACATGCATATCTCAAAGACCGTCGGACAGAATTTCACCACGTTTGGTGTGCTATTGACTTGAAATTTTACACACATGTCCTCCTGATGGTCCTCTACAAAAAAGCCTCTTGCACCATTAGGGTGGTTATTAGGGATTTTTTTAATAACTTGCATAATGTGAAAAACAGTATGAATGTGAATATAGGGATTTGATAAAAGCCTTCAGTGACTGGAGTCACCAGAACTGCCTCATGCTGAACACCTCAAAGACAAAGGAAATGATCATGGATTTCCGTAGGTCCAAGCCCACTCTTCAGCCAGTCAACACTTGTGGAGTGGACATTGAGGTGGTGACAACCTATAAATATCTAGGTGTTCATCTTGATAACAAGTTGGACTGGTCTGTTAACACAGATGCACTCTACAAAAAAGGGCAGAGGTGCCTCTTTTTCCTTAGAAAGCTTAGATCTCTAAACATCTGTAATAAGATGCTGCAGATGTTCTATCAGTCTGTGGTGGCAAGTGCTTTATTTTATGCTGCAGTCTGCTGGGGAGGAAGTTTAGGAAAAAAGCAGGCAAAGAGGCTGGATAAGCTTGTCAAGAAGGCTGGCTCTGTGATGGGAGTAAAGATGGACTCTCTGGAGGAGGTGGTGGAGAGATACACAATGAGGATGGTGGAGGCCATACTGAACAACACGGATCATCCACTTCATAACACCTTGATGGATCAAAGAAGCAGCGGTGGTGGACGGCTCCTATCTCTTGGGTGCAGGACAGAAAGATACCGTAGATCTTTCATACCCACAGCCATCAGACTGTTTAATTCTAATGCAAATGGAAGATGAGCTAAAAGACAAATCAATTTCCCTTTGGGATCAATAAAGTAATTTCTATTTTATTATTCTATTCTATTCTATTCTATTTCTATTCTATTCTATTCTATTCATTTGTTGTTTCATCGTTTCATTTCATATTTCATATCATTTCATATTATTGCATTTCATTGTTCTATTCTATTCTATTCTATTCATTTGTTGTTTCATGGTTTCATTTCATATCATTGCATTCATTGTTCATGAAGAGGATGATCTGAGTTGTTCAGAATGGCCTCCACCAGCGTGTATCTCTCCACCACATCCTCAGTGAGTCCATCAGGGAGACATGACTGAAGCCAAGTGCCTCAGGATGTTTAGTCTGTATCCTAGCAACGACTTCATGGAGAATATCACATGGAACTTTGGCAGTAGCCGTTGGTGGGATGTATACAAGTATTGTTTTGATTTGAAAAAATGTCTACTGCCTGAGTCGTCATCTATATCTCCAGCTCCTCATTATTCTTGTTGGGCAGAGAGTTGATATTTTGCATGATGACTGACGGCAGAAAGGACCTTCACTTCATCTCCACTTCCAAGCCTTTAACCTCTGCACCACCAGCATAGCAACCACCAAAACACCTCCTCATCCCAGATGGAACAGGGTGTCATCCTCCTGAAGAATCTCCTCTCCCCACAGAAGTATCCATCAGTAGTTGAGAAAAACATACATTGACACAACAAAATAAAGCAAAGGTTGAGTAAAAGCTCACAGCCACTAGACTTTGCTTCTCCCAGTTGAAGCGCATGTTCTGAAAGTATGTGACTACCAAAACATTTTGAACTGGGCCAATATGGGGTGTCACAAATGTGTGACCGAAAACCTGGTTTGGAGATATCTGGGCCTGGTAATGGGTGTGTATGGCGTGGAGCCTTTAGGAACGGAGTGGGCGCTGTCGTCGACCGTGGCCGCTCTTGGGTGCAGGACAGAAAGATACTGTAGATCTTTCATACCCACAGCCATCAGACTGTTTAATTCTAATGCAAATGGAAGATGAGCTAAAAGACAAATCAATTTCCCTTTGGGATCAATAAAGTCATTTCTATTCTATTCTATTCTATTTGTAGTGGATGTGATAATAGCCACATATATAGTTTTTTTTATTAACAGACACCCCCCCTTTTTCATTTGAATATTCGAACCTTTTATTTTTTACATTTTGTAATAACCGTTTGCACCAGCAGAGGGTGCTCCAAGACCAGTGGATCCAAGCATTCTCTGCTCTGCTTGCTCTGCTTGCTCTGTGCGGGCGCAGACAATAGAGGCGCTTAGCGGAAGCGACAGTAGGTAACGAGGGAACGTGTCCTATGTTTGGATCCACAGGTTGGTAAAGTGTATGGTTGATACAGTTTTGTTAAGTTGAAATGAGTAACAGCATGTGTTAAAGCACTGAAGTTAAGATGAATGCTTTAAGTTGTGAAACACTTACTATATTGTCGTGGTTCGTGATCGGACGTTCACGTCCCCATGAGGTCGGTTGAACAAGAATGTGTGTGTGTGTGCTTGAGAGTACTAGTAGTTGGTACGGTATGTTGTAATGTTGATTATATGGAATGTGAACTTTGAAGAGCGGGCGCAGACGATAAAGGCGCTTAGCGGAAGCAACAGTAGCTAACGAGGGACCGTGTCCTATGTTTGGATCCACAGATTGATTGGTTGCTCAGTCACACCGTAGCTCAGCCGCTCAGTGCCCGCCGCCTGAGCGGTTTATGCTGCCGGCCAGGGACCCCTAGCTCTGGCGCCGGTAACATATTCTATTCATTTGTTGTTTCATCGTTTCATCGTTTCATTTCATATCACAGCCACTAGACTTTGCTTCTCCCAGTTGAAGCGCATGTTCTGAAAGTATGTGACTCCCAAAACATTTTGAACTCGGCCAATATGGGGTGTCACAAATGTGTGACCGAAAACCCGGTTTGGAGATATCTGGGCCTGGTAATGGGTGTGTATCGCGTGGAGCCTTTAGGAACGGAGCGGGCGCTGTCGTCGACCGTGGCCGGCGAGGGTCGGGGTGGCCGGTTTGGGCCTCAACAGGTTAGAACCCGGGGATTGCCGCTTGCGGCTATATTTATTATTATTATTTGTCGTCTGCCGCTTGAGCTCAAATTCCCGTGAGCTGGAATAGGCCAGAAAGCTGAAACTTGGCCCAATGATTGGAAATGATGTGCATCAACTTCTATTAAAATATGAGCCCAGTTGGCCAGATGGTGGCGCTGTAATTAAGGCTTAAAAATGACTTTTTTGGAAGGCCACGCCCCTCACACCGTAAGTCCGATTGACTTGAAATTTGACACACAGGTCCAGCTCAATGTGCTCTACAAAAAAGCCTCTGGGACCATTAAAGTCCGTCATGATAGATTTTTTGCTAATTTGCATAATGTGAAAAACAGTAAAATGAATAGAACTTTTGAAAGATTGACTCTATCAACACCAAATTTGGTATACAGCCTCGGGGGATGAAAATACAAATTTCTATTATAAATGAGCTAGATCGGATCAAAAATATGGCCGCCACGGACCAATGAATCTCCGCGATGGGCGGAGCTTAGAAATGATTGGCCATAACTCCCACACCCCTTGCCCTATCGTCACCAATCTTGGTGGGTAGGTTCACAACGGGACTGGGAAGCTGCCTACCAAAGCGTTTTGAGCTCAGCCTATAGGGGGCGCTATAAATGCCACACATGCATATCTCAAAGACCATTGAACAGAATTTCACCAAATTTGGTATGCATACTCTAGGGGGGACTGTTAACTTATATCTTGAGTGCCATGTTGATTGGTGAAAGTGGGCGTGGCCTGTTGGTCGTTAACTGCTGTTGTTTACGTTTTTTGAATTTATGATGAGCTGGAAGGACCTAGGGACATGAAAATCGGTACATGGATTATAAATGACATGCAAATGCTTGTCAAAAAATTTGACCCCATTCGGCCTAACGGGGGCGCTGTTACATGGCGTGTGAACTTCAAATGGCTCTCCCCGCCCAGATATGAGTGCTATTGACTTGAAATTTTACACACATGTCCTCCTGATGGTCCTCTACAAAAAAGCCTCTGGGACCATTAGGGTGATTATGACGGATTTTTCAATAATTTGCATAATGTGAAAAACAGTAAAATGAATAGAACTTTTGAAAGATTGACTCTATCAACACCAAATTTGGTATACGGCCTCGGGGATGAAAATACAAATTTCTATTATAAATGAGCCAGGTCGGATAAAAAACATGGCCGCCACGGACCAATGAATCTCCGCGATGGGCGGAGCTTAGAAATGATTGGCCATAACTCCCACACCCATTGCCCTATCGTCACCAATCTTGGTGGGTAGGGTCACAAGGTGACTGGGAAGCTGCCTACCAAAGCGTTTCGAGCTCAGCCCATAGGGGGCGCTATAAATGCCACACATGCATATCTCAAAGACCGTCGGACAGAATTTCACCACGTTTGGTGTGCTATTGACTTGAAATTTTACACACATGTCCTCCTGATGGTCCTCTACAAAAAAGCCTCTTGCACCATTAGGGTGGTTATTAGGGATTTTTTTAATAACTTGCATAATGTGAAAAACAGTAAAATGAATAGAACTTTTGAAAAACATATATGGTACTGCCTCATGCTGAACACCTCAAAGACAAAGGAAATGATCATGGATTTCCGTAGGTCCAAGCCCACTCTTCAGCCAGTCAACACTTGTGGAGTGGACATTGAGGTGGTGACAACCTATAATATCTAGGTGTTCATCTTGATAACAAGTTGGACTGGTCTGTTAACACAGATGCACTCTACAAAAAAGGGCAGAGGCGCCTCTTTTTCCTTAGAAAGCTTAGATCTCTAAACATCTGTAATAAGATGCTGCAGATGTTCTATCAGTCTGTGGTGGCAAGTGTTTTATTTTATGCTGCAGTCTGCTGGGGAGGAAGTTTAGGAAAAAAGCAGGCAAAGAGGCTGGATAAGCTTGTCAAGAAGGCTGGCTCTGTGATGGGAGTAAAGATGGACTCTCTGGAGGAGGTGGAGGAGAGATACACAATGAGGATGGTGGAGGCCATACTGAACAACACGGATCATCCACTTCATAACACCTTGATGGATCAAAGAAGCAGCGGCTCCTATCTCTTGGGTGCAGGACAGAAAGATACCGTAGATCTTTCATACCCACAGCCATCAGACTGTTTAATTCTAATGCAAATGGAAGATGAGCTAAAAGACAAATCAATTTCCCTTTGGGATCAATAAAGTCATTTCTATTCTATTCTATTCTATTCTATTTGTAGTGGATGTGATAATAGCACATATATAGTTTTTTTTATTAACAGACACCCCCCCCTTTTTCATTTGAATATTCGAACCTTTTATTTTTTACATTTTGTAATAACCGTTTGCACCAGTAGAGGGTGCTCCAAGACCAGTGGATCCAAGCGTTCTCTGTTGGTGGGATGTATACAAGTATTGTTTTGATTTGAAAAAATGTCTACTGCCTGAGTCTTCATCTATATCTCCAGCTCCTCATTATTCTTGTTGGGCAGAGAGTTGATATTTTGCATGATGACTGACGGCAGAAAGGACCTTCACTTCATCTCCACTTCCAAGCCTTTAACCTCTGCACCACCAGCATAGCAACCACGAAAACACCTCCTCATCCCAGATGGAACAGGGTGTCATCCTCCTGAAGAATCTCCTCTCCCCACAGAAGTATCCATCAGTAGTTGAGAAAAACATACATTGACACAACAAAATAAAGCAAAGGTTGAGTAAAAACTCACAGCCACTAGACTTTGCTTCTCCCAGTTGAAGCGCATGTTCTGAAAGTATGTGACTACCAAAACATTTTGAACTGGGCCAATATGGGGTGTCACAAATGTGTGACCGAAAACCTGGTTTGGAGATATCTGGGCCTGGTAATGGGTGTGTATTGTGTGGAGCTTTCAAGGACAGAGCCGGTAAAGTTATTGGCTAGAGAGTGAAACATGTCTCTCAGTTGCAGATGTCTCTCATTCTGTGAAATTTGCTCAATATGTTTGATGGTTTCCCAAGCCTACAACATAAGTGACACAAGGATAATGTCTGGACATTTCCCTTGGAAAGGGTGGCACATGTGTTTTAGATGTAGTTAAATGCCTTAAATAATGTCCTTGGAGCTCCACCTGGTTGAACAATACAGTAAATACTACTATTTTGATTTCTTTTTATTTGGACTCATTAACATTACATAACATTTTTATGGAACAGTGGCTGTTCAGGTGGGGTTGAGAAAGATAAACAGAAGAAGCCATATGTATTGTAGGAATTGAATTAATCAAGCATAGAGAAAACAATGACATAGAGTTGGTCTACCCAGGCCTATCCAGTTTAGGTGTTTATTGATTGTTCTTTTAATAAATGTTTCCAGAAAATCTGCCCAGCCAGTACTCGTGCTACAATACCCACTGTGATTAGGAGAGTTGAGAACATACAGCTTTTGGGTGTTATTAAGAAGAGCACTTTGGAGACTGGAGAGTCACTATTCATCTGTGCTGGTTGCCCAGGCTAAAAGTCATTGGAAGACATTTTTTTTGTTGTTTTTTTTTATTAAAGATGAAGAAGATGAACTGCTGTTTTTGACCAATAAATAAAAGCCTTACAACATTTTTTTTATTTTGTTATTTATGTTCTGTTATTAAAAACATTGGTGGAATAATCTTTTTCAGTGAATACATTTTACTTTTTCCACAATAAATTATTTGTATTAATCATTTATCTAATAAATCTGATTTCAGTAATGTAATAACAGTTAAGAAGAAATACAAAATGCAACATGAAAATAAAAAGGCTCCATATACTTTGTTTATTATACTATTCCAAATGATGAATAATGTCTTTTTATTTATTATTTTAAGTTGAATTTAAAACAAACGAATAAATAAGATTTTATTTAGAAAGTATCTATTATGACCCGGAAACAGTCACGTATGATCTGGATAACCTGTGTCTTCAGTCCGGTCAACTTCCTTTTCAACTTCACTCCGAAGAGGTAAGTCGCACATGGCTGTCTTTGCTGTCACAACATTGTAGATTTAACCACGCATGACAAATATCACTGAAAGCCACCTATATTGTGACGGAGTGTGTTTATGGTGTGTATGTGATGACACTGAAGTATAAACCAACACAGTTGTAAAGACCGTGACGCGGTCTCAACTTGTCCGGTTTTGACTGCGCTTGTTAGCGATAGCATTAGCTTACGTGCTAACGGTATAATTAGCTTCCGTGCTAACCGTAGTATTAGCTTACGTGCTAACCGTAGCATTAGCTTCAGTGCTAGCGGTTGCATCGATATGCATCCGCCCCGTGAGCCGAGTTTCTTCACTCGCCTGGGCAGCTGTCGTTTTAGCTGCAGCATCGCTATCCCTCAGTCCTGAGAGGCGAATAGCTTCACTTACAAGGCAGCTGTAGCTTTAGCACTAGCAATACCATGCATTCGCTGTGGCTGGCCAGTGTAACGGACGGTGGCAGAAAAACAAGCGATGTCAGAAGCCTTCAATATTATTCAGTCAGCTAAATAACTTTTTGCTCAGTTGTTAAGAAAAAATTCCCAGTCCCAAATACACTTAAGTGGGAAATATTAACTCTGTGTTCAATTATAATGTTGGACATTAATTTAAAAATGTCAGCATTTTATAATAGATACCCACATGTAAGGTTATTGTGCCTTTTAATTATTAATGGTAATTAAACAATGTAAGGAAGTGGTTAAATGTTGATTCCAATAGGGAACGGCTTAAGTCACAACCTCTCAACTAGTATCAATAAATGTGTTAATTCCCTAAATCATACATATTTAGTTATAAGTTTATACTTTTGTCTAAATTTGTAGATATGATTATGAGTAATCAGTGTTGATGGTGCTGGTCACTTCTTTGTCAACATGTTTTAATCAGTGTTCGTCAATGTGGTGTGATTAAAATGTAACTGTTACTCATGCTGTTTAATTTTTCAGTTGTGCATCATGTCACATGAGTGTGTATTGATACAGGTTTTGTCTGTCACTGATTGGTTCATTTTCTTTTTCCATGCCTATCTTCTGTCAACATCATGGTCTGAAAACTTGCCTCAACAAACTTACAGGTATGTATCAACAGTGGTGAAAGAAGGGTTCTTATACTGTTAAGATTAGTAATACCTGAGTAAAAGTATTTTAGGCTTATCTGAATGTACTTAATGAAAAATTCAAGTTTTCTTTCCTGAGAGTTTAAATTATCACACAAAAGTGCAAGTTGTAGGAAAACATGTAGGGGGGGACTTAAATGCCTTTATTTTACATGACAATAGTTTTTAAAGTGTGTTTGTGACCAGCAACATGTTAAGACCACCACT
The DNA here is from genome assembly GCA_021432705.1 of Caranx ignobilis. Lineage (NCBI taxonomy): Eukaryota > Metazoa > Chordata > Actinopteri > Carangiformes > Carangidae > Caranx > Caranx ignobilis. The sequence continues at coordinate 19,055,709 of MU269983.1, forward strand.
GGTCTTCACTAGGGCTTTTTTCAGCAGTTAGTTACACACCTGCACACAATCACTGTCATGAACTGAAGGAAGGAGTTTCCTTGTTTCCTCCTCCTGTCCTGGCCTGGTAATGGGTGTTTATTGTGTGGAGATTTCAAGGATAGAGCGGGTAAAGTCATTGGCTAGAGAGTGAAACACGACTGTTGTATTGCTGCCTGGATTAAGAACTTAAGAGGCCATACCTACATGAGTGCTGGTTATTTGTGTTGCTCATGTTAATAATTAATGAACATTAAAGAACTTCAAGTTTATCATTACAAATACCAAGAATATGTTTGTGTATATCTTGTGCATGTCACACAAGTAAGTAGTGACTGAAGAAGTGATCACTGCCCTTCTTCATCTCTACTGCATGTCACTGATTGTTTCATTCTCTTTTTCCATGGGTATCTTCTGTCAACATCATGGTCTGAAAACTTGCCTCAACAAACTTACAGGTATGTATCAACAGTGGTGAAAGAAGGATTCTTATACTCTTTAGAGTAGTAATACCTGACCTGAGTAAAAGTATTGTAGTCTTATTTGAATGTACTAAATGAAAAATTCAAGTGTTTTTTTCCTGAGAGTTTAAATTATCACACAAAAGTTTAAGTTGTACAAAAACATTGCAAAGCAGATTCTATGATTGATGGGGGAAAAAATAACTTCCTTTATTTGACATGACAAGTTTTTAAAGTGTGTTTGTGACCAGCAACATGTTAAGACCACCACTGGTCTTCACTAGGGCTTTTTTAAGCAGTGAGTTACACACCTGCACACAATCACTGTCATGAACTGAAGGAAGGAGTTTCCTTGTTTCCTGGGCCTGGTAATGGGTGTTTGTGTGGAGATTTCAAGGATAGAGCAGGTAAAGTCATTGGCTAGAGAATGAAACACAGCTGTTGTATTACTGCCTTGATTAAGAACTTAAGAGGCCATACCTACATGAGTGCTGGTTGTCTGTGTTGCTCATGTTAATAATTAATGAACATTAAAGAACTTCAAGTTTATCACTACAAATGCCAAGAAGATGTGTGTATATCTTGTGCATGTCACACAAGTAAGCAGCGACTGATGAAATGATTACGGCCGTTCTTCATCTTTACTGCATGTCACTGATTGGTTCATTTGCTTTTTCCATGTGTATCTTCTGTCAACATCATGGTCTGAAAACTTGCCTCAACAAACTCACAGGTATGTATCAACAGTGGTGAAAGAAGGGTTCTGTTACTCTTAAGAGTAGTAATACCTGACCCGAGTAAAAGTATTTTAGTCTTATCTGAATGTACTTAATGAAAAATTCAAGTGTTCTTTCTTGAGAGTTTAAATTATCACACAAAACTGTAAGTTCTAGAAAATCATTGCAAAGCAGATTCTATGATTGATGGAAAAAGAAAAACTTTAAATGCCTTTATTTGACATGACAATAGTTTTTAAACTGTATTTGTGACCAGCAACATGTTAAGACCACCACTGGTCTTCACTAGGGCTTTTCTCAGCAGTGAGTTACACACCTGCACACAATCATTTTCATGAACTGAAGGAATGAGTTTCCTTGTTTCCTGGGCCTGGTAATGGGTGTTTATTGTGTGGAGATTTCAAGGATAGAGCAGGTAAAGTCATTGGCTAGAGAGTGAAACATGGCTGTTGTATTGCTGCCTGGATTAAGAATTAAGAGGCCTAGTTTTTTAAAGCATGTTTGTGACCAGCAATGTGTTAAGACCACCACTGGTCTTCACTGGGGCTTTTTTCAGCAGTGAGTTATGCACCTGCACACAATCATCTCTTCTCGTCTTGTTATCAGCATGTAAATAAAAATTTTGAATCACATTGATTGCAATTGGATTCAGAGTCATACTTATGAGTAATGATGTGGGAATGGAAGTATAGTTATAAATAATTGGTTGCTTTGTCCATGTGTCTTTCAGATGCCACCCAAGGTGAACCGCAGAGCAGAGCGCATGAGGAAGACCTGGGCTGCCCGCAAGCAGTCCAGTGTCGACCCTCGCTCTGATGACCCTGGCTGTTTGGGCACTGGAGAAATCCATCCCCACCAGTACGCTGTGATAGCGAGCAAAAACTCTGACAAAAATGCTGAAAAAGCGCAAAACTCTGAGAAAAACTCTGACAAAAACTCTGAAAAATCCTCTGAGAAATCTCTGAAAACCTTTGAACAACCTCTGCCTGTCTCTGATCACTCTCTGCCTCCCTCTGCTGAACCTCTGCCCAACTCTGGCAATGCTCTTGAACAGAATCACATGTCTGATGTTCCTCTCCTTAAGCAATGTGTTGAAATGCAGATCCCTACTACCATGACTGAAGCTGTTGAGGTGCCTACTGCTGAATCCAAGCTTGCAGAAAACCACCCTGATGGAAGTCCTGATGGAAACGGTATTGCCCAGGGACCTGTAAAGTTTTTCATACAGGGGTCATTTTCACAGCTCCACTACCAATTTGGGGATAATGCAGGTAAACAGTGTGTAGCTAACAGTTTAGCAGCAGTGATGATGAATGAGTTGAAAAGCATAACAACATGGAGTGATGACAAGAAGAGTAATGATGTTGACACTGTTCTTATTGAGGGCAACAAGTTGTACACTACTCTTAAAGATGGTGGTCAAATAAGTGGGAACAGCGGATATCTGTTTCTTGACGAGCTGCCAAATGCATACGTAATGAAAGATGCACACTACACAATAAATTGTGGTCCAGCTTTCAGCGGAATGGTTGGTGTTTTTGATGAGCCAGATGATTCAGATATGAGAGATATTCATGTACCACTGGACATAGCAATCCAAAGAGCATTGATGGATCATGATGCCTGCTTTGTCACTTTGGGTAATAACACATGTGTGGTTGTTAAGCAGTGTGGCCATTTTGCTGTATTTGATCCTCACAAACGCAACAGTCAAGGTCATGTGGATGGAAAGACAGGTAAAGCTGTGGTTGTGTATCACTCTGATTACAGAGCACTGTATGAGCACATGGAGAACCTGGCCCAACAACTGCTTCCCTGTTTCCGCACACTTGAAGACATGCCATTTGAGGTCAGAGGAGTCAAGGTGAGAATCACAGGTGAAATGGTGCAAAATTGTGACATGCAAACCACCAAGGAAGACACTGTGAGAAACGGTAACGGAAGCCATGAAGGCAGACCACTTTACAGTGCTGTGTTAAAGGGAGAACATAAGAGACCTGCCCCATGCACCAACTCTTTGTATGAACACGTGGCCAAAAAGAAAAGAGATGACTTTGAAGCAACTGATTCTGATGTGCAGGAAGTGGTAAACAACCCACCAACTGTAAGTGCTACGAACACATCACATGGCAATGACGTTGATAAAAATACAGATGTTGAAATAACAAAGGTATCCAAGATGTCATTTTCATACAAGCCACTGAGTGCAGTGACAAAAGGAAGACTTTGTTCACAGATGGGTGTGAGAAGTGAGAATGCAAAGCAGCTACCACCTCAGGAAATGCCAGCTATGGGAAGAGTCTGTGAAACTAAATCAATTGAAGGTGATGGCAATTGTTTCTTCCGAGCTTTATCCTATGCCATTTCAGGAAGTGAGAATGGACACATGAAACTGCGCCGGGGAATTGTCCAACACCTGGAAACACATACAGTAGAATTCCGCAGCTACTTGAGAGCCGGACATTCCTCTATTCCAGATCATTTAAACAGGTCAAACATGAAATGCTCAGGTTCCTTTGCCACTGAGATTGAAATCTGGGCAGCTGCTAACCTACTACAGGTTGACATATACACATTTAATGCAGACAGATGGAATCATTACCCATGCATTCACGTACCAGGTAACCATCAAGCAGGAAACAGAAGTGCTGAGGCTATTTACCTGAACCACAAGGATGGCAATCATTACGATGTTGTGACATGTGTAAAGGATGCACACAATGACTCCAATGTGCATTGTCTGACAAACTGGCCAATCACAATGAACAAAGTTCAGATGGAAAGACAAAGAAAGAACAATATCATGCAGATCGTTGGTCAAGAAAGAGGAAATTGAAGGCTTTGAAAGAAACCTATGCAGCCAACAAAGAGGAGATTTCAGATAAGAGAAAAGCAACATGTGTCACGAAGAAAGCTGAACATCTAGAAAGAAAAAGAATAAGATATGCAACAAATGACCAGTACAGAAATTCCACTATAAATGCAAGTCACAAAAAGTACCATACAGACATGGAGTTTAAACACTATGCTCGTGAGCAGAGTAAGGCAAAATATGCTATTGACAAAGTGTTTCAACAGCGTGTGCGTGAGCAGAGTAAGGGAAAATACGCTTCTGACAAAGTGTTTCAACAGCGTGTGCGTGAGCAGAGTAAGGGAAAATACGCTTCTGACAAAGTGTTTCAACAGCGTGTCCTTGAGCACAGTAAGAAAAAATACGCTTGTGACAAAGTGTTTCAACAGCGTGTGCGTGAGCAGAGTAAGGGAAAATACGCTTCTGACAAAGTGTTTCAACAGCGTGTGCGTGAGCAGAGTAAGGGAAAATACGCTTCTGACAAAGTGTTTCAACAGCGTGTCCTTGAGCACAGTAAGAAAAAATACGCTTGTGACAAAGTGTTTCAACAGCGTGTCCTTGAGCAGAGTAAGAACAAATACGCTTCTGACAAAGTGTTTCAACAGCGTGTCCTTGAGCACAGTAAGGAAAATACGCTTCAGACAAAGTGTTTCAACAGCGTGTCCGTGAGCAGAGTAAGAACAAATACGCCTCTAACGAAGCATTTCAACAACATGTTCGGCAGCAGAGTAAGAACAGATATGCAACTACACCGGATCTGAAGAAACGACTATGTGAGGCAACAGTGCATAAGTATCACACTGATGAAAAATTCAGACTATCAGTTAAAAGTCAAAAACACATCAGTGTTCAAAAACAAAAGGACAGGAAATTTGACATTACTTGTGTCATAGAGGACTTCCGTAAAACTGTAAAGCATGGGCCTGAATATGTCTGCTGTTGTTGCCACAGACTTCTCTTCAGGAACCAAGTCAAAGGCTGTATGAAAAACACATACTCTGCAGTGGGTTCTGATGGCAGTGCACTTGCTGATAAATGTATAACAAGTACATATTTGCATGTATGTGATAAATCCTGTGGAAAACCTTGCAGTTTTCAAGATGAGGCTTTTTCCAAAATGTGGATCTGTCATACATGTGACAGACATCTTCTCAAGGGTAAAGTGCCCGCCCAGAGTGTTGCTAACAACTTGCATTTGAAACCCATTCCACCTGAGCTAGCATGTCTCAATGAGTTGGAACAACACCTAATTTCTCTGCACATTCCCTTTGTCAGACTCATACCCTTGAAAAAAGGAGGCCAGAAGTCTGTGCAAGGACCAACTGTGTGTGTGCCATCCAATCTATCCCACGTGACCAGCATTTTGCCAAGAGATGAAAGTGAGGATAAAATGGTGAGAATCAAACTGAAACGTAAATTGACCTACAAAGGACACTATCAAGACATGCACGTGGATACTGGAAATATCAAAAATGGTCTGAATTATTTAATACTCAATAATACATGGTACAAGGATGTGAGTATTAACCCAAACTGGATCAACACATTAGAGGAAACAGAGAATGAAACAATTGAAGATGAGATGACTGAAAGTGATGGAAACGTTGAGACTTGTATTGATAATGACATCTCTGACAAGGAGGATGATGATGCAGCAGCAGAAATACAAGATTTTTCACACATTAAAGACCAGCATGGGATGTTTGCATCCTCTTGTTTACAACCTGTTGATTTGGGTCAAGAGATACTAGATCAGCATTTTGATGGCATTTTATCAATTGCCCCAGCAGAAGAGAATTCTCCAATTAGACTGTTGTCTGATGGCACAAATGAACCCAAATGTTTCCCAGTCTTATTTCCAAAAGGAGCACCTACTTTTCACAATGAGCGCCCAGAAAGAATAACTCTATGCAAATATTTCAATCAACGAATACTTAATGCAGACGGCCGTTTTGCTCGAAACACTGACTATTTATTCTATGCTCAATATATGTCAGAACTGAAACAAATTGTGGACCATGTGTCAATAGCACTGAGAAAAGGAACAGACAAAGGTTTGACGCAAAAGGTTACCACAGACATGCTCACAGACCCGGAATCTTTGAGAAAAATTCTGCATTTTGATGAGGGCTACAAATTTCTCAGGCCTATCAGAGGAACACCTCCATTTTGGCAATCAGCACAGAAAGATGTGTTTGCAATGATAAGGCAGCTTGGTATTCCTACTTGGTTCTGTTCATTTAGCTCTGCTGACATGAGATGGCCTGAAATGCTGAATGCTATGCTAAGGCAAGAACGTAAACAAGTGAACCTGGAAGACCTTTCATGGCTCGAAAAATGTGCATTATTAAAGCGCAATCCAGTAACTGCAGCCAGGATGTTTGACTACCGATGGCATTGCTTCTTAAGAGATGTTCTCCAGAGCCCTGCAGCACCAATAGGCAAAATCACAGATTACTTTTATCGAGTGGAGTTTCAGATGCGTGGCTCACCCCACATACATGCATTATTTTGGGTTGACAAAGCTCCAAAGATAGACAAAGACTCTGATGCAAAAGTTGTAGAGTTCTGTGATAAATATGTCACATGTCAAATGCCATCTGATCCGGAACTGTTGGATTTAATTGATGTGCAAAAACATAGTGAATACCATGCAAAATCTTGTGACAAGAACAATGCAAAGAAGAAGAAGAAGAAAGGAGAAATACATTGCAGATTCAACTTTCCGAGACCTGTCTCAGAGCGCACATTTATCAGCAGACCAGGTATTGATGCAGAATTTAAGGGAAAACAAGAGACTGGCTCTGAAAAAAGCAAAGAGGAAATTCTCGACCAGCCAATCATCCGCCCAGTTGTCTTGCCAACTGAGTATGTCGAGAAACTGTTTGAGCAAATGAAAACTGTCCTCTCAAACCGTGAACAAAGAGAAAAGTTCCACTCTGCTGAGCAATTTTTTAAACATTTTGGCATATCACAAGAATTGTTTCAGAAAGCAAATTGTCAGCTTACCAAACGGACAAGCATCGTACTACAACGGAAACCACAAGATGTTTGGATAAACCAGTACAATCCTGATCTACTTCGCTGCTGGCAAGCAAACATGGACATTCAGTTTGTTGTAGATGCATATTCATGTGTCGTGTATATTATTTCATATGCCCTTAAAAGTGAACGAGAAATGGGACTGCTGCTTGATCAGGCTCAAAAGGAGGCCATGAATGGAAATTTACAAGCCAAGGAGTCAATGAAAAAAATTGGCACAGTTTTCTTGCAAAGCCGACAAGTTTCAGCACAAGAATGTTGTTACAGATTGACCGGCCTACCACTCAAACACTGTTCACGTGGCACGCAGTTCATACCAACTGGTGAACATCCTGTCAGAATGAGTGTACCACTGAGTCAACTTAAACAGCAACATGATAACAGTCAGACTGACGACCAGCAATTATGGATGAAAAATATTGTGGAGCGATACAAAAACAGACCAGACACGCCACCATTTCTAAACATGTGCCTCGCAACATTTGCCTCCGAGTACAGAGTTCTGTCTAAATCGCAGATCCCCAAAGGTGATAACAGTCATGTGGTCCAGTTGAAAAATAAATTTGGGTTTATTACCAGAAGAACTAATGAAGAGAAACCTGCTGTGATCCGTTATGTGAGATTGTCACCAATAAAGCAGTCTGAAGCTTACCACCACAGCATACTGCAACTATTTTTGCCCCATTACTTGGACCGCCAACTGAAACCTGCACAGTTTGAAACGTACAAAGACTTTTATGACCATGGTGCTGTGAACAATGAGGACAACACATTGGAAAATGTCAAATCTATAGTGAATAGAAATGTGCTCTGTTTGAGAAAGAAGCTGACAAAATAGCTGACGCGGAAAAGATGTTGAAAGAAAATGGGGAACTGGAAGATGCATGGGCACAGATTTGTCCTCAGGCTGAGCTCGAAAGACTGGAATGTCAAAAATTAACAGAAAAAGACACAAATGACACAAACGATGAGCAGTGCAGTAATGATAACATCCCAGATCTACAGCCAAATAAATCTGTTTACACAGTAGAGGCTAACAGAACTCAAATGACAAGAGCTGAAGCTTTACAGTTGTTACGATCTTTGAATGAGGAGCAGTCTGCAGTTTTCTACAAAATACGACAGTGGTGTTTGCAGAAAGTCAATGGTGAGAATCCTCAGCCCCTAAAAGTATTCATTACCGGTGGAGCAGGAACAGGCAAAAGCCATTTGATCAAGGCTATTTATTATGAGTCAACTAGAATTCTCAAAAGACTCCATCCTGATCAACCAGATGCCACTACTGTTGTACTCACAGCCCCAACAGGTGTAGCTGCCTACAACATCAATGCAAATACTATACATAATACATTTTCAATCGGAACAGACATGTCCCTACCCATCAAAAACTTGACAGAAGAAAAAATTAACTCTTTGCGTGCAAAACTAGGAAACCTTGAAATATTGATCATCGATGAAATATCTATGGTTGACCACAGACTTTTAACATATGTACATGGAAGATTGAGACAAATCAAGCAACCAGGTGACAACTCTCCATTTGCCAAAGTGTGTGTTCTCGCAGTCGGAGACTTTTACCAGTTGCCCCCAGTGAAAGGTTCTGCTTTGTACAATGACTTCAAATACATAAACCTATGGGAGGATGAATTCCAGATCGCTGAGCTCACTCAAATAGTCAGACAAAAGGACTCAGACTTTGCTCATGTCTTGAATCGTATACGCACTCATACAAAGGACACACCTCTCCAAGACCGTGATATTGAAATGCTCAAAAGTTGTGAAACTGGAGAAGACAACGACGCATTACACATTTATGCTACAAATAAAGAGGTTGATGATTATAACCTGAAACGCTTAAATGTGACCTGTCAACAGTCTGTCAGCATAGAAGCACATGACTATGAGAGAAATGCTGAGACAGGAAGACTACAGATAAAAGATGGACATCATCAGAGAGTCTACAATACTTGTCTCCAGAAATATATCCATGTAGGAATAGGAGCTCGTATCATGTTGCAGAAAAACATTGATGTTTCTGATGGACTCGTAAATGGTGCTTTTGGAACTATTGCTAAAATTGTGCATGCTAATCAAGATAGTGAGGAGAAGGACGAAAGTTTCCCAACTTCCATCCATGTGGCATTTGATGACCCCAAGGTCGGGCAAAAACAGCGGGCAAAAACACGCACCATCGACCCTGAAGGGAGAATGATAACCATCCTAGAACCTGAGGAAGAAAATGTTACCCGTAATGGAGGCGTACGCATACAATATCCAATAAGGTTGGCATGGGCATGCACTATCCACAAAGTACAAGGCTTAACCATTGACAGAGTTGTTGTTTCTCTCAAAAAGATTTTTTCCTCTGGCCAAGCGTACGTTGCTCTAAGTCGTGTTACAAGTCTAAGTGGCTTAACAATTGAGGACTTTAAAGAACCTGCCATTTATTGTAATGCAAAAGTATCAGAAGCAATTGGCAAAATGCAGCCATTTATACCACCTCTCTCTTCCACCAACAACAAACCATCTGCTTTTACCATCATATTGCACAACACTCAAAGTCTTAAGGCTCACTTTCCAGATGTTGAAACTAATACTGTCATGAATAATGCTGATTGCATTTGCCTTACAGAGACATGGTTAGGAGTTGATGACCCACCACAGCAGTGTTGTCTTACAGGCTTCCAGTTCACGCATGTTTCTCGAGGTCAAAGTTATGACAATACTCATTCGCAATTGCAGCACTTAAAACAAGACTGTCATGGTGGAGTTGGAATGTATCATTCAGTGACAAAAGATGTTCTAATATGGCCTACAAAGTGCTACAATATTGAATGTTTGATGTTTCAAGTGAAGAGCATTAACTTGACTGCTGCAGTTGTTTACAGACCCTCAAGTTATCCTGTTGCCATCTTTTGTCGACACCTGAAACAACTGATTGACCTCATCGATCGATGTCCTGGTATGAAAATCATTATGGGAGACTTCAATGAAAATGCACTGGATAATGGTAAGCTGGTGAGATTTTTCACTGAACATAATTACACCCAGTATGTTCATACAGCAACAACTGACAAAGGAACTTTGATTGATCATGTTTACGTGAAAGACGGTGCTAACATACTTGTGGATGTGCTGCCAGTGTATTACAGTTATCATGAAATGGTACGTATTGCAGTTCTGTAGATTTGTCTTCATCTTCCTGTACATATTATTGAATATTGCCATTATCATTGTCATCTGTCTCTAAGTCTGTGACAGGTTTACACATGCATTTTCTAAATAATTTTCAACATAACTTAGTTTTTAGGACAGACTGTACTATGTTTTTAAATGGGATTGTCTTTATGTCATTATTCTCTTTCTTGCACGAAACAAAAACTATGTGAATTTTTTTTTTTGCATGTACACATCTCATGTACCCACTTCCCTTCTATATTTGAAACATTCACTTGACATAATTGAGCATTGTTCTGCTGAAAAGAAAATACCTTGGGAGACTCCAACGGACCCCATAAAGACTAGCGACCACTTTGTTGGAGCTAGTGGGGATCCAAATGAAAGGTACATGGAGTCTCCCATTATTTCAATGCAGACATGCTCAGCCATGAAATACACTCTAAAGTGTACGTTCTTTACTGCCAAATGACTACATGAATGTAAGTGATCACCTGTACATCCAAGACTGCTGATGCTCCCAGTATATTACAGCTATCATGCCCGGGTAAATCATGCACTTCTATGGCCTTTCTTTCCCCCACTGTTAATAATACCCTTGTGATTGTCATTTGCATATTTAAAGAAACTTACCACATGCACACACACAAACACACACACACACACACACACACACATTTCTTGAAACATCACACTGAGGCAGCATCCCATATCAATCCAGAAACTAGACGACTTCTCCTTCAACAGGTAAACCTCCATCAGTTAAGTTATCACATCTTTCTTATTTGTATGACTGGCTGTTAAATTCATATGGTACAGTTAACTTGTTTCAGAGAAACAATTTCATTATTCCTTTCTGAACCTGCTTTGCCTTCTGTTTTATATCATGACATATGTCTTCAAAAATATCTCCTTATTACACACATTTTCTTACAGAAACTTTAACCTCTGGAGAAGCATCCAATATTCCCCATCAAAAGCTGTGTAACCTACACCAGGTTGAAAACCACATCCTAACCCAAAGACTCATGTGAAGCTCAAGTTTTCCAGAATATCTTCAACCAAAGATTTAAGACCACATAAAAAGGTAAGTAACTCACTTTAACACACTGCTCACATTCACATGCTTTTCATGCTAAATATGTCATTTACAATTCGTAATCCTATGTCTATCTACTTCAAATTGTTTCCATAAATTATAGCCATGTCTGTAGGAGCCCAGACATCATCTCCAAATTCACCTGTAACCCCCCTGGGCACACTGTCAACTATGTACAGAAAGCCCTCCTCATTACTTTGGCCACTTCAATTCTCCTGCTGCACTACAACAATCAACATGCAGGATTTTGGCCTGTTCGATCGGGAAAAGGTAGGCCATCACTCAGTTACCTGTTTGCTGACCTTGCCCATATATATGCCATAATTACTAATTCTACAAATGTTTTCTGTTTTCTTTCAGACTTTCCCGAGCCAGTATTATGACATACAACATCAGAACTGTGGGCAAAGATAAAAGGACTCATGATTACGTGTGCGATACAATTACGTGTGCTCTACCATGTTTGGGTCAAAATAATCAAATATCACATATTCAGCACTTACTGAATCTTTCGGGAGATTGACTTAAGACATACAACATCTTGAATGTTTTATTTGAACACTGAATTTTGTAAGGGGAAATTTTGGATGCACCAGGTTGTATTCATACATATATTTAAAAATAAACAAAACATCTGTCAAGCCACCATATATATTTATGCTTAAAGACACACACAATCAATCAATGTGTGTTTTGGTATTTATCCAAAGGTTCTTGTTTATAATCAAGTTTTTATTATTTCATTCTCTTTTATAACAGTATACCCATACAATGACTGTTTTCAATGGGTTGTTGACTTTGATGTTACAACACACTACTTCATTGTCCTAACAAAGACATGTATTACAATAATGGATACAATGTGGAACTGCCGTGCTGCCTCGCTGTGGATGTATGGACACTCATGTCATTTCAAATATAGTGTTGATTAATACTTTGAATTGTAAGGAAAACAATGTATTATCATATTATTTCATCTTCGCATAGCTCATACTTTACTTTTTTTTCTCATATCACTGACACTGCCATATGTTCAAATGAGATGTATTTCAGCTGTTTCTGTTACAGTGTGAAACTCTCAATACAAGTAGTTCAAACTAAATGGGTCCCTGTATTCACTGATCATCACACAAACTCTGCAGATTTAGAAAACAGATTTAACCCAGAACCCAAACAAGTTCATTTCCTGTCAGGCTTTTACTGTGAAATGTGGCCAGGAAAGTATTCCAAAAATTATATCAGTGACAGAGCGTAACAAATAATTAACAGTATAATAACATGTTGTGTTAAAAAAAGTTCATAAAGAAATAGGAAAGTATTGAATAACAAAAATGAGCTGTAGCTCCACTTTTGCAATCACCCCTTGTGTCCATTTTATGTTACTAAAAACAATATAGTTTGACTGACATATGGATGCAAATGTCTGCTATGACTTCAATGTCAGAAATTTGGATTCAATGAGTTATCCACTGCAGTAGCATTGCAAATAACATAATTATAATGTTGGATTTCGTAAGTAGGAAACCTTGGGACCATTTCTGTGCATACACACAGGTCAAACTAGGAACTGTTTTTCCACCAGCAAGGCAACACTACAAACCCTCTCTCTCCCTGCCTTGAGCTAAAAGACAAATCAATTTCCCTTTGGGATCAATAAAGTAATTTCTATTCTATTCTATTCTATTCTATTCTATTCATTTGTTGTTTCATGTTTCATTTCATATCATTGCATTTCATTGTTCATGAAGAGGATGATCTGAGTTGTTCAGAATGGCCTCCACCAGCGTGTATCTCTCCGCCACATCCTCAGTGAGTCCATCAGGGAGACATGACTGAAGCCAAGTGCCTCAGGATGTTTAGTCTGTATCCTAGCAACGACTTGATGGAGAATTTCACATGGAACTTTGGCAGTAGCCGTTGGTGGGATGTATACAAGTATTGTCGGCCGGCGACGGTCGGGGTGGCCGGTTTGGGCCTCAACAGGTTAGAACCCGGGATTGCCGCTTGCGGCTATATTTAGGGTTCTAACCCCGAAGGGTAGAACCCTTCTAAAATCCTACCGGTTTATTAGGGTTCTAACCCCGAAGGGGTAGAACCCTTCTAAAATCCTACGGTTTATTATTATTATTATTATTTGTCGTCTGCCGCTTGAGCTCAAATTCCCGTGAGCTGGAATAGGCCAGAAAGCTGAAACTTGGCCCAATGATTGGAAATGATGTGCATCAACTTCTATTAAAATATGAGCCCAGTTGGCCAGATGGTGGCGCTGTAATTAAGGCTTAAAAATGACTTTTTTTGGAAGGCCACGCCCCTCACACCGTAAGTCCGATTGACTTGAAATTTGACACACAGGTCCAGCTCAATGTGCTCTACAAAAAAGCCAATGGGACCATTAAAGTCCGTCATGATAGATTTTTTGCTAATTTGCATAATGTGAAAAACAGTAAAATGAATAGAACTTTTAAAGATTGACTCTATCAACACCAAATTTGGTATACAGCCTCGGGGGATGAAAATACAAATTTCTATTATAAATGAGCTAGATCGGATCAAAAATATGGCCGCCACGGACCAATGAATCTCCGCGATGGGCGGAGCTTAGAAATGATTGGCCATAACTCCCACACCCCTTGCCCTATCGTCACCAATCTTGGTGGGTAGGTTCACAACGGCACTGGGAAGCTGCCTACCAAAGCGTTTTGAGCTCAGCCTATAGGGGGCGCTATAAATGCCACACATGCATATCTCAAAGACCATTGAACAGAATTTCACCAAATTTGGTATGCATACTCTAGGGGGGACTGTTAACTTATATCTTGAGTGCCATGTTGATTGGTGAAAGTGGGCGTGGCCTGTTGGTCGTTAACTGCTGTTGTTTACGTTTTTTTGAATTTATGATGAGCTGGAAGGACCTAGGGACATGAAAATCGGTACATGGATTATAAATGACATGCAAATGCTTGTCAAAAAATTTGACCCCATTCGGCCTAACGGGGGCGCTGTTACATGGCGTGTGAACTTCAAATGGCTCTCCCCGCCCAGATATGAGTGCTATTGACTTGAAATTTTACACACATGTCCTCCTGATGGTCCTCTACAAAAAAGCCTCTTGCACCATTAGGGTGATTATGACGGATTTTTCAATAATTTGCATAATGTGAAAAACAGTAAAATGAATAGAACTTTTGAAAGATTGACTCTATCAACACCAAATTTGGTATACGGCCTCGGGGGATGAAAATACAAATTTCTATTATAAATGAGCCAGGTCGGATAAAAAACATGGCCGCCACGGACCAATGAATCTCCGCGATGGGCGGAGCTTAGAAATGATCGGCCATAACTCCCACACCCATTGCCCTATCGTCACCAATCTTGGTGGGTAGGGTCACAAGGTGACTGGGAAGCTGCCTACCAAAGCGTTTCGAGCTCAGCCCATAGGGGGCGCTATAAATGCCACACATGCATATCTCAAAGACCGTCGGACAGAATTTCACCACGTTTGGTGTGCTATTGACTTGAAATTTTACACACATGTCCTCCTGATGGTCCTCTACAAAAAAGCCTCTTGCACCATTAGGGTGGTATTAGGGATTTTTTTAATAACTTGCATAATGGGAAAAACAGTATGAATGTGAATATAGGGATTTGATAAAAGCCTTCAGTGACTGGAGTCACCAGAACTGCCTCATGCTGAACACCTCAAAGACAAAGGAAATGATCATGGATTTCCGTAGGTCCAAGCCCACTCTTCAGCCAGTCAACACTTGTGGAGTGGACATTGAGGTGGTGACAACCTATAAATATCTAGGTGTTCATCTTGATAACAAGTTGGACTGGTCTGTTAACACAGATGCACTCTACAAAAAAGGGCAGAGGTGCCTCTTTTTCCTTAGAAAGCTTAGATCTCTAAACATCTGTAATAAGATGCTGCAGATGTTCTATCAGTCTGTGGTGGCAAGTGTTTTATTTTATGCTGCAGTCTGCTGGGGAGGAAGTTTAGGAAAAAAGCAGGCAAAGAGGCTGGATAAGCTTGTCAAGAAGGCTGGCTCTGTGATGGGAGTAAAGATGGACTCTCTGGAGGAGGTGGTGGAGAGATACACAATGAGGATGGTGGAGGCCATACTGAACAACACGGATCATCCACTTCATAACACCTTGATGGATCAAAGAAGCAGCGGTGGTGGACGGCTCCTATCTCTTGGGTGCAGGACAGAAAGATACCGTAGATCTTTCATACCCACAGCCATCAGACTCTTTAATTCTAATGCAAATGGAAGATGAGCTAAAAGACAAATCAATTTCCCTTTGGGATCAATAAAGTAATTTCTATTTTATTCTATTCTATTCTATTCTATTCTATTTCTATTCTATTCTATTCTATTCATTTGTTGTTTCATCGTTTCATTTCATATTTCATATCATTTCATATTATTGCATTTCATTGTTCTATTCTATTCTATTCTATTCATTTGTTGTTTCATGGTTTCATTTCATATCATTGCATTTCATTGTTCATGAAGAGGATGATCTGAGTTGTTCAGAATGGCCTCCACCAGCGTGTATCTCTCCACCACATCCTCAGTGAGTCCATCAGGGAGACATGACTGAAGCCAAGTGCCTCAGGATGTTTAGTCTGTATCCTAGCAACAACTTCATGGAGAATATCACATGGAACTTTGGCAGTAGCCGTTGGTGGGATGTATACAAGTATTGTTTTGATTTGAAAAAATGTCTACTGCCTGAGTCTTCATCTATATCTCCAGCTCCTCATTATTCTTGTTGGGCAGAGAGTTGATATTTTGCATGATGACTGACGGCAGAAAGGACCTTCACTTCATCTCCACTTCCAAGCCTTTAACCTCTGCACCACCAGCATAGCAACCACCAAAACACCTCCTCATCCCAGATGGAACAGGGTGTCATCCTCCTGAAGAATCTCCTCTCCCCACAGAAGTATCCATCAGTAGTTGAGAAAAACATACATTGACACAACAAAATAAAGCAAAGGTTGAGTAAAAGCTCACAGCCACTAGACTTTGCTTCTCCCAGTTGAAGCGCATGTTCTGAAAGTATGTGACTACCAAAACATTTTGAACTGGGCCAATATGGGGTGTCACAAATGTGTGACCGAAAACCTGGTTTGGAGATATCTGGGCCTGGTAATGGGTGTGTATGGCGTGGAGCCTTTAGGAACGGAGTGGGCGCTGTCGTCGACCGTGGCCGCTCTTGGGTGCAGGACAGAAAGATACTGTAGATCTTTCATACCCACAGCCATCAGACTGTTTAATTCTAATGCAAATGGAAGATGAGCTAAAAGACAAATCAATTTCCCTTTGGGATCAATAAAGTCATTTCTATTCTATTCTATTCTATTTGTAGTGGATGTGATAATAGCCACATATATAGTTTTTTTTTATTAACAGACACCCCCCCTTTTTCATTTGAATATTCGAACCTTTTATTTTTTACATTTTGTAATAACCGTTTGCACCAGCAGAGGGTGCTCCAAGACCAGTGGATCCAAGCATTCTCTGCTCTGCTTGCTCTGCTTGCTCTGTGCGGGCGCAGACAATAGAGGCGCTTAGCGGAAGCGACAGTAGGTAACGAGGGAACGTGTCCTATGTTTGGATCCACAGGTTGGTAAAGTGTATGGTTGATACAGTTTTGTTAAGTTGAAATGAGTAACAGCATGTGTTAAAGCACTGAAGTTAAGATGAATGCTTTAAGTTGTGAAACACTTACTATATTGTCGTGGTTCGTGATCGGACGTTCACGTCCCCATGAGGTTGGTTGAACAAGAATGTGTGTGTGTGTGTGCTTGAGAGTACTAGTAGTTGGTACGGTATGTTGTAATGTTGATTATATGGAATGTGAACTTTGAAGAGCGGGCGCAGACGATAAAGGCGCTTAGCGGAAGCAACAGTAGCTAACGAGGGACCGTGTCCTATGTTTGGATCCACAGATTGATTGGTTGCTCAGTCACACCGTAGCTCAGCCGCTCAGTGCCCGCCGCCTGAGCGGTTTATGCTGCCGGCCAGGGACCCCTAGCTCTGGCGCCGGTAACATATTCTATTCATTTGTTGTTTCATCGTTTCATCGTTTCATTTCATATCACAGCCACAAGACTTTGCTTCTCCCAGTTGAAGCGCATGTTCTGAAAGTATGTGACTCCAAAACATTTTGAACTCGGCCAATATGGGGTGTCACAAATGTGTGACCGAAAACCCGGTTTGGAGATATCTGGGCCTGGTAATGGGTGTGTATGCGTGGAGCCTTTAGGAACGGAGCGGGCGCTGTCGTCGACCGTGGCCGGCGAGGGTCGGGGTGGCCGGTTTGGGCCTCAACAGGTTAGAACCCGGGGATTGCCGCTTGCGGCTATATTTAGGGTTCTAACCCGAAGGGGTAGAACCCTTCTAAAATCCTACCGGTTTATTAGGGTTCTAACCCGAAGGGGTAGAACCCTTCTAAAATCCTACCGGTTTATTAGGGTTCTAACCCCGAAGGGGTAGAACCCTTCTAAAATCCTACCGGTTTATTATTATTATTATTTTTGTCGTCTGCCGCTTGAGCTCAAATTCCCGTGAGCTGGAATAGGCCAGAAAGCTGAAACTTGGCCCATTGATTGGAAATGATGTGCATCAACTTCTATTAAAATATGAGCCCAGTTGGCCAGATGGTGGCGCTGTAATTAAGGCTTAAAAATGACTTTTTTGGAAGGCCACGCCCCTCACACCGTAAGTCCGATTGACTTGAAATTTGACACACAGGTCCAGCTCAATGTGCTCTACAAAAAAGCCTCTGGGACCATTAAAGTCCGCCATGATAGATTTTTTGCTAATTTGCATAATGTGAAAAACAGTAAAATGAATAGAACTTTGAAAGATTGACTCTATCAACACCAAATTTGGTATACAGCCTCGGGGGATGAAAATACAAATTTCTATTATAAATGAGCTAGATCGGATCAAAAATATGGCCGCCACGGACCAATGAATCTCCGCGATGGGCGGAGCTTAGAAATGATTGGCCATAACTCCCACACCCCTTGCCCTATCGTCACCAATCTTGGTGGGTAGGTTCACAACGGGACTGGGAAGCTGCCTACCAAAGCGTTTTGAGCTCAGCCTATAGGGGGCGCTATAAATGCCACACATGCATATCTCAAAGACCATTGAACAGAATTTCACCAAATTTGGTATGCATACTCTAGGGGGGACTGTTAACTTATATCTTGAGTGCCATGTTGATTGGTGAAAGTGGGCGTGGCCTGTTGGTCGTTAACTGCTGTTGTTTACGTTTTTTGAATTTATGATGAGCTGGAAGGACCTAGGGACATGAAAATCGGTACATGGATTATAAATGACATGCAAATGCTTGTCAAAAAATTTGACCCCATTCGGCCTAACGGGGGCGCTGTTACATGGCGTGTGAACTTCAAATGGCTCTCCCCGCCCAGATATGAGTGCTATTGACTTGAAATTTTACACACATGTCCTCCTGATGGTCCTCTACAAAAAAGCCTCTGGGACCATTAGGGTGATTATGACGGATTTTTCAATAATTTGCATAATGTGAAAAACAGTAAAATGAATAGAACTTTTGAAAGATTGACTCTATCAACACCAAATTTGGTATACGGCCTCGGGGGATGAAAATACAAATTTCTATTATAAATGAGCCAGGTCGGATAAAAAACATGGCCGCCACGGACCAATGAATCTCCGCGATGGGCGGAGCTTAGAAATGATCGGCCATAACTCCCACACCCATTGCCCTATCGTCACCAATCTTGGTGGGTAGGGTCACAAGGTGACTGGGAAGCTGCCTACCAAAGCGTTTCGAGCTCAGCCCATAGGGGGCGCTATAAATGCCACACATGCATATCTCAAAGACCGTCGGACAGAATTTCACCACGTTTGGTGTGCTATTGACTTGAAATTTTACACACATGTCCTCCTGATGGTCCTCTACAAAAAAGCCTCTTGCACCATTAGGGTGGTTATTAGGGATTTTTTAATAACTTGCATAATGTGAAAAACAGTATGAATGTGAATATAGGGATTTGATAAAAGCCTTCAGTGACTGGAGTCACCAGAACTGCCTCATGCTGAACACCTCAAAGACAAAGGAAATGATCATGGATTTCCGTAGGTCCAAGCCCACTCTTCAGCCAGTCAACACTTGTGGAGTGGACATTGAGGTGGTGACAACCTATAAATATCTAGGTGTTCATCTTGATAACAAGTTGGACTGGTCTGTTAACACAGATGCACTCTACAAAAAAGGGCAGAGGCGCCTCTTTTTCCTTAGAAAGCTTAGATCTCTAAACATCTGTAATAAGATGCTGCAGATGTTCTATCAGTCTGTGGTGGCAAGTGTTTTATTTTATGCTGCAGTCTGCTGGGAGGAAGTTTAGGAAAAAAGCAGGCAAAGAGGCTGGATAAGCTTGTCAAGAAGGCTGGCTCTGTGATGGGAGTAAAGATGGACTCTCTGGAGGAGGTGGTGGAGAGATACACAATGAGGATGGTGGAGGCCATACTGAACAACACGGATCATCCACTTCATAACACCTTAATGGATCAAAGAAGCAGCGGTGGTGGACGGCTCCTATCTCTTGGGTGCAGGACAGAAAGATACCGTAGATCTTTCATACCCACAGCCATCAGACTGTTTAATTCTAATGCAAATGGAAGATGAGCTAAAAGACAAATCAATTTCCCTTTGGGATCAATAAAGTCATTTCTATTCTATTTTATTCTATTCTATTCTATTCTATTTGTAGTGGATGTGATAATAGCCACATATATAGTTTTTTTTATTAACAGACACCCCCCCTTTTTCATTTTAATATTCGAACCTTTTATTTTTTACATTTTGTAATAACCGTTTGCACCAGTAGAGGGTGCTCCAAGACCAGTGGATCCAAGCATTCTCTGCTCTACTCTGCTTGCTCTGTGCGGGCGCAGACAATAGAGGCGCTTAGCGGAAGCGACAGCAGCTAACGAGGGAACGTGTCCTATGTTTGGATCCACAGGTTGGTAAAGTGTATGGTTGATACAGTTTTGTTAAGTTGAAATGAGTAACAGCATGTGTTAAAGCACTGAAGTTAAGATGAATGCTTTAAGTTGTGAAATACTTACTATATTGTCGTGGTTCGTGATCGGACGTTCACGTCCCCATGAGGTCGGTTGAACAAGAATGTGTGTGTGTGTGTGCTTGAGAGTACTAGTAGTTGGTACGGTATGTTGTAATGTTGATTATATGGAATGTGAACTTTGAAGAGCGGGCGCAGACGATAAAGGCGCTTAGCGGAAGCAACAGTAGCTAACAAGGACCGTGTCCTATGTTTGGATCCACAGATTGATTGGTTGCTCAGTCACACCGTAGCTCAGCCGCTCAGTGCCCGCCGCCTGAGCGGTTTATGCTGCCGCCAGGGACCCCTAGCTCTGGCGCCGGTAACATATTCTATTCATTTGTTGTTTCATTGTTTCATTGTTTCATTTCATATCACAGCCACTAGACTTTGCTTCTCCCAGTTGAAGCGCATGTTCTGAAAGTATGTGACTCCCAAAACATTTTCAACTCGGCCAATATGGGGTGTCACAATGTGTGACCGAAAACCCGGTTTGGAGATATCTGGGCCTGGTAATGGGTGTGTATCGCGTGGAGCCTTTAGGAACGGAGCGGGCGCTGTCGTCGACCGTGGCCGGCGAGGGTCGGGGTGGCCGGTTTGGGCCTCAACAGGTTAGAACCCGGGGATTGCCGCTTGCGGCTATATTTATTATTATTATTTGTCGTCTGCCGCTTGAGCTCAAATTCCCGTGAGCTGGAATAGGCCAGAAAGCTGAAACTTGGCCCAATGATTGGAAATGATGTGCATCAACTTCTATTAAAATATGAGCCCAGTTGGCCAGATGGTGGCGCTGTAATTAAGGTTTAAAAATTATTTTTTTGGAAGGCCACGCCCCTCACACCGTAAGTCCGATTGACTTGAAATTTGACACACAGGTCCAGCTCAATGTGCTCTACAAAAAAGCCAATGGGACCATTAAAGTCCGCCATGATAGATTTTTTGCTAATTTGCATAATGTGAAAAACAGTAAAATGAATAGAACTTGTGAAAGATTGACTCTATCAACACCAAATTTGGTATACAGCCTCAGGGGATGAAAATACAAATTTCTATTATAAATGAGCCAGGTCGGATAAAAAACATGGCCGCACGGACCAATGAATCTCCGCGATGGGCGGAGCTTAGAAATGATTGGCCATAACTCCCACACCCATTGCCCTATCGTCACCAATCTTGGTGGGTAGGGTCACAAGGTGACTGGGAAGCTGCCTACCAAAGCGTTTTGAGCTCAGCCCATAGGGGGCGCTATAAATGCCACACATGCATATCTCAAAGACCATTGAACAGAATTTCACCAAATTTGGTATGAATACTCTAGGGGGACTGTTAACTTATATCTTGAGTGCCATGTTGATTGGTGAAATTGGGCGTGGCCTGTTGTCGTTAACTGCTGTTGTTTAGTTTTTTGAATTTATGATGAGCTGGAAGGACCTAGGGACATGAAAATCGGTACATGGATTATAAATGACATGCAAATGCTTGTCAAAAATTTGACCCCATTCGGCCTAACGGGGGCGCTGTTACATGGCGTGTGAACTTCAAATGGCTCTCCCCGCCCAGATATGAGTGCTATTGACTTGAAATTTTACACACATGTCCTCCTGATGGTCCTCTACAAAAAAGCCTCGGGACCATTAGGGTGATTATGACGGATTTTTCAATAATTTGCATAATGTGAAAAACAGTAAAATGAATAGAACTTTTGAAAGATTGACTCTATCAACACCAAATTTGGTATACGGCCTCGGGGGATGAAAATACAAATTTCTATTATAAATGAGCCAGGTCGGATAAAAAACATGGCCGCCACGGACCAATGAATCTCCGCGATGGGCGGAGCTTAGAAATGATCGGCCATAACTCCCACACCCATTGCCCTATCGTCACCAATCTTGGTGGGTAGGGTCACAAGGTGACTGGGAAGCTGCCTACCAAAGCGTTTCGAGCTCAGCCCATAGGGGGCGCTATAAATGCCACACATGCATATCTCAAAGACCGTCGGACAGAATTTCACCACGTTTGGTGTGCTATTGACTTGAAATTTTACACACATGTCCTCCTGATGGTCCTCTACAAAAAGCCTCTTGCACCATTAGGGTGGTTATAACGGATTTTTTTTAATAACTTGCATAATGTGAAAAACAGTATGAATGTGAATATAGGGATTTGATAAAAGCCTTCAGTGACTGGAGTCACCAGAACTGCCTCATGCTGAACACCTCAAAGACAAAGGAAATGATCATGGATTTCCGTAGGTCCAAGCCCACTCTTCAGCCAGTCAACACTTGTGGAGTGGACATTGAGGTGGTGACAACCTAGAAATATCTAGGTGTTCATCTTGATAACAAGTTGGACTGGTCTGTTAACACAGATGCACTCTACAAAAAAGGGCAGAGCCGCCTCTTTTTCCTTAGAAAGCTTAGATCACTAAACATCTGTAATAAGATGCTGCAGATGTTTTATCAGTCTGTGGTGGCAAGTGTTTTATTTTATGCTGCAGTCTGCTGGGGAGGAAGTTTAGGAAAAAAGCAGGCAAAGAGGCTGGATAAGCTTGTCAAGAAGGCTGGCTCTGTGATGGGAGTAAAGATGGACTCTCTGGAGGAGGTGTGGAGAGATACACAATGAGGATGGTGGAGGCCATACGGCGAGGGTCGGGGTGGCCGGTTTGGGCCTCAACAGGTTAGAACCCGGGGATTGCCGCTTGCGGCTATATTTTTATTATTATTATTATTTGTCGTCTGCCGCTTGAGCTCAAATTCCCGTGAGCTGGAATAGGCCAGAAAGCTGAAACTTGGCCCAATGATTGGAAATGATGTGCATCAACTTCTATTAAAATATGAGCCCAGTTGGCAGATGGTGGCGCTGTAATTAAGGCTTAAAAATGACTTTTTTGGAAGGCCACGCCCCTCACACCGTAAGTCCGATTGACTTGAAATTTGACACACAGGTCCAGCTCAATGTGCTCTACAAAAAAGCCTCTGGGACCATTAAAGTCCGTCATGATAGATTTTTTGCTAATTTGCATAATGTGAAAAACAGTAAAATGAATAGAACTTTTGAAAGATTGACTCTATCAACACCAAATTTGGTATACAGCCTCGGGGATGAAAATACAAATTTCTATTATAAATGAGCTAGATCGGATCAAAAATATGGCCGCCACGGACCGATGAATCTCCGCGATGGGCGGAGCTTAGAAATGATTGGCCGTAACTCCCACACCCCTTGCCCTATCGTCACCAATCTTGGTGGGTAGGTTCACAACGGGACTGGGAAGCTGCCTACCAAAGCGTTTTGAGCTCAGCCTATAGGGGGCGCTATAAATGCCACACATGCATATCTCAAAGACCATTGAACAGAATTTCACCAAATTTGGTATGCATACTCTAGGGGGGACTGTTAACTTATATCTTGAGTGCCATGTTGATTGGTGAAAGTGGGCGTGGCCTGTTGGTCGTTAACTGCTGTTGTTTACGTTTTTTGAATTTATGATGAGCTGGAAGGACCTAGGGACATGAAAATCGGTACATGGATTATAAATGACATGCAAATGCTTGTCAAAAAATTGACCCCATTCGGCCTAACGGGGGCGCTGTTACATGGCGTGTGAACTTCAAATGGCTCTCCCCGCCCAGATATGAGTGCTATTGACTTGAAATTTTACACACATGTCCTCCTGATGGTCCTCTACAAAAAAGCCTCTTGCACCATTAGGGTGATTATGACGGATTTTTCAATAATTTGCATAATGTGAAAAACAGTAAAATGAATAGAACTTTTGAAAGATTGACTCTATCAACACCAAATTTGGTATACGGCCTCGGGGGATGAAAATACAAATTTCTATTATAAATGAGCCAGGTCGGATAAAAAACATGGCCGCCACGGACCAATGAATCTCCGCGATGGGCGGGGCTTAGAAATGATTGGCCATAACTCCCACACCCATTGCCCTATCGTCACCAATCTTGGTGGGTAGGGTCACAAGGTGACTGGGAAGCTGCCTACCAAAGCGTTTCGAGCTCAGCCCATAGGGGGCGCTATAAATGCCACACATGCATATCTCAAAGACCGTCGGACAGAATTTCACCACCTTGGTGTGCTATTGACTTAAAATTTTACACACATGTCCTCCTGATGGTCCTCTACAAAAAAGCCTCTTGCACCATTAGGGTGGTTATTAGGGATTTTTTTTAATAACTTGCATAATGTGAAAAACAGTAAAATGAATAGAACTTTTGAAAAACGTATATGGTACTGCCTCATGCTGAACACCTCAAAGACAAAGGAAATGATCATGGATTTCCATAGGTCCAAGCCCACTCTTCAGCCAGTCAACACTTGTGGAGTGGACATTGAGGTGGTGACAACCTATAAATATCTAGGTGTTCATCTTGATAACAAGTTGGACTGGTCTGTTAACACAGATGCACTCTACAAAAAAGGGCAGAGCCGCCTCTTTTTCCTTAGAAAGCTTAGATCTCTAAACATCTGTAATAAGATGCTGCAGATGTTCTATCAGTCTGTGGTGGCAAGTGTTTTATTTTATGCTGCAGTCTGCTGGGGAGGAAGTTTAGGAAAAAAGCAGGCAAAGAGGCTGGATAAGCTTGTCAAGAAGGCTGGCTCTGTGATGGGAGTAAAGATGGACTCTCTGGAGGAGGTGGTGGAGAGATACACAGTGAGGATGGTGGAGGCCATACTGAACAATACGGATCATCCACTTCATAACACCTTGATGGATCAAAGAAGCAGCGGTGGTGGACGGCTCCTATCTCTTGGGTGCAGGACAGAAAGATACCGTAGATCTTTCATACCCACAGCCATCAGACTGTTTAATTCTAATGCAAATGGAAGATGAGCTAAAAGACAAATCAATTTCCCTTTGGGATCAATAAAGTCATTTCTATTTTATTCTATTCTATTCTATTTCTATTCTATTCTATTCTATTCTATTCATTTGTTGTTTCATCGTTTCATTTCATATTTCATATCATTTCATATTATTGCATTTCATTGTTCTATTCTATTCTATTCTATTCATTTGTTGTTTCATGGTTTCATTTCATATCATTGCATTTCATTGTTCATGAAGAGGATGATCTGAGTTGTTCAGAATGGCCTCCACCAGCGTGTATCTCTCCACCACATCCTCAGTGAGTCCATCAGGGAGACATGACTGAAGCCAAGTGCCTCAGGATGTTTAGTCTGTATCCTAGCAACGACTTGCTGGAGAATTTCACATGGAACTTTGGCAGTAGCCGTTGGTGGGATGTATACAAGTATTGTTTTGATTTGAAAAAATGTCTACTGCCTGAGTCTTCATCTATATCTCCAGCTCCTCATTATTCTTGTTGGGCAGAGAGTTGATATTTTGCATGATGACTGACGGCAGAAAGGACCTTCACTTCATCTCCACTTCCAAGCCTTTAACCTCTGCACCACCAGCATAGCAACCACCAAAACACCTCCTCATCCCAGATGGAACAGGGTGTCATCCTCCTGAAGAATCTCCTCTCCCCACAGAAGTATCCATCAGTAGTTGAGAAAAACATACATTGACACAACAAAATAAAGCAAAGGTTGAGTAAAAGCTCACAGCCACTAGACTTTGCTTCTCCCAGTTGAAGCGCATGTTCTGAAAGTATGTGACTACCAAACATTTTGAACTGGGCCAATATGGGGTGTCACAAATGTGTGACCGAAAACCTGGTTTGGAGATATCTGGGCCTGGTAATGGGTGTGTATGGCGTGGAGCCTTTAGGAACGGAGCGGGCGCTGTCGTCGACCGTGGCCGCTCTTGGGTGCAGGACAGAAAGATACCGTAGATCTTTCATACCCACAGCCATCAGACTGTTTAATTCTAATGCAAATGGAAGATGAGCTAAAAGACAAATCAATTTCCCTTTGGGATCAATAAAGTCATTTCTATTCTATTCTATTCTATTCTATTTGTAGTGGATGTGATAATAGCCACATATATAGTTTTTTTTTATTAACAGACACCCCCCCTTTTTCATTTTAATATTCGAACCTTTTATTTTTTACATTTTGTAATAACCGTTTGCACCAGCAGAGGGTGCTCCAAGACCAGTGGATCCAAGCATTCTCTGCTTGCTCTGCTTGCTCTGTGCGGGCGCAGACAATAGAGGCGCTTAGCGGAAGCGACAGTAGGTAACGAGGGAACGTGTCCTATGTTTGGATCCACAGGTTGGTAAAGTGTATGGTTGATACAGTTTTGTTAAGTTGAAATGAGTAACAGCATGTGTTAAAGCACTGAAGTTAAGATGAATGCTTTAAGTTGTGAAACACTTACTATATTGTCGTGGTTCGTGATCGGACGTTCACGTCCCCATGAGGTTGGTTGAACAAGAATGTGTGTGTGTGTGATTGAGAGTACTAGTAGTTGGTACGGTATGTTGTAATGTTGATTATATGGAATGTGAACTTTGAAGAGCGGGCGCAGACGATAAAGGCGCTTAGCGGAAGCAACAGTAGCTAACGAGGGACCGTGTCCTATGTTTGGATCCACAGATTGATTGGTTGCTCAGTCACACCGTAGCTCAGCCGCTCAGTGCCCGCCGCCTGAGCGGTTTATGCTGCCGGCCAGGGACCCCTAGCTCTGGCGCCGGTAACATTGATTTGTTGTTTCATGGTTTCATGGTTTCATTTCATATCACAGCCACTAGACTTTGCTTCTCCCAGTTGAAGCGCATGTTCTGAAAGTATGTGACTACCAAAACATTTTGAACTGGGCCAATATGGGGTGTCACAAATGTGTGACCGAAAACCCGGTTTGGAGATATCTGGGCCTGGTAATGGGTGTGTATCGCGTGGAGCCTTTAGGAACGGAGCGGGCGCTGTCGTCGACCGTGGCCGGCGAGGGTCGGGGTGGCCGGTTTGGGCCTCAACAGGTTAGAACCCGGGATTGCCGCTTGCGGCTATATTTATTATTATTATTATTTGTCGTCTGCCGCTTGAGCTCAAATTCCCGTGAGCTGGAATAGGCCAGAAAGCTGAAACTTGGCCCAATGATTGGAAATGATGTGCATCAACTTCTATTAAAATATGAGCCCAGTTGGCCAGATGGTGGCGCTGTAATTAAGGTTTAAAAATTATTTTTTTGGAAGGCCACGCCCCTCACACCGTAAGTCCGATTGACTTGAAATTTGACACACAGGTCCAGCTCAATGTGCTCTACAAAAAAGCCAATGGGACCATTAAAGTCCGCCATGATAGATTTTTTGCTAATTTGCATAATGTGAAAAACAGTAAAATGAATAGAACTTGTGAAAGATTGACTCTATCAACACCAAATTTGGTATACAGCCTCAGGGGATGAAAATACAAATTTCTATTATAAATGAGCCAGGTCGGATAAAAAACATGGCCGCCACGGACCAATGAATCTCCGCGATGGGCGGAGCTTAGAAATGATTGGCCATAACTCCCACACCCATTGCCCTATCGTCACCAATCTTGGTGGGTAGGGTCACAAGGTGACTGGGAAGCTGCCTACCAAAGCGTTTTGAGCTCAGCCCATAGGGGGCGCTATAAATGCCACACATGCATATCTCAAAGACCATTGAACAGAATTTCACCAAATTTGGTATGCATACTCTAGGGGGGACTGTTAACTTATATCTTGAGTGCCATGTTGATTGGTGAAATGGGCGTGGCCTGTTGGTCGTTAACTGCTGTTGTTTAGTTTTTTTGAATTTATGATGAGCTGGAAGGACCTAGGGACATGAAAATCGGTACATGGATTATAAATGACATGCAAATGCTTGTCAAAAAATTTGACCCCATTCGGCCTAACGGGGGCGCTGTTACATGGCGTGTGAACTTCAAATGGCTCTCCCCGCCCAGATATGAGTGCTATTGACTTGAAATTTTACACACATGTCCTCCTGATGGTCCTCTACAAAAAAGCCTCTGGGACCATTAGGGTGATTATGACGGATTTTTCAATAATTTGCATAATGTGAAAAACAGTAAAATGAATAGAACTTTTGAAAGATTGACTCTATCAACACCAAATTTGGTATACGGCCTCGGGGGATGAAAATACAAATTTCTATTATAAATGAGCCAGGTCGGATAAAAAACATGGCCGCCACGGACCAATGAATCTCCGCGATGGGCGGAGCTTAGAAATGATCGGCCATAACTCCCACACCCATTGCCCTATCGTCACCAATCTTGGTGGGTAGGGTCACAAGGTGACTGGGAAGCTGCCTACCAAAGCGTTTCGAGCTCAGCCCATAGGGGGCGCTATAAATGCCACACATGCATATCTCAAAGACCGTCGGACAGAATTTCACCACGTTTGGTGTGCTATTGACTTGAAATTTTACACACATGTCCTCCTGATGGTCCTCTACAAAAAAGCCTCTTGCACCATTAGGGTGGTTATTAGGGATTTTTTTAATAACTTGCATAATGTGAAAAACAGTATGAATGTGAATATAGGGATTTGATAAAAGCCTTCAGTGACTGGAGTCACCAGAACTGCCTCATGCTGAACACCTCAAAGACAAAGGAAATGATCATGGATTTCCGTAGGTCCAAGCCCACTCTTCAGCCAGTCAACACTTGTGGAGTGGACATTGAGGTGGTGACAACCTATAAATATCTAGTGTTCATCTTGATAACAAGTTGGACTGGTCTGTTAACACAGATGCACTCTACAAAAAAGGGCAGAGGTGCCTCTTTTTCCTTAGAAAGCTTAGATCTCTAAACATCTGTAATAAGATGCTGCAGATGTTCTATCAGTCTGTGGTGGCAAGTGTTTTATTTTATGCTGCAGTCTGCTGGGGAGGAAGTTTAGGAAAAAAGCAGGCAAAGAGGCTGGATAAGCTTGTCAAGAAGGCTGGCTCTGTGATGGGAGTAAAGATGGACTCTCTGGAGGAGGTGGTGGAGAGATACACAATGAGGATGGTGGAGGCCATACTGAACAACACGGATCATCCACTTCATAACACCTTGATGGATCAAAGAAGCAGCGGTGGTGGACGGCTCCTATCTCTTGGGTGCAGGACAGAAAGATACCGTAGATCTTTCATACCCACAGCCATCAGACTCTTTAATTCTAATGCAAATGGAAGATGAGCTAAAAGACAAATCAATTTCCCTTTGGGATCAATAAAGTAATTTCTATTTTATTCTATTCTATTCTATTCTATTTCTATTCTATTCTATTCTATTCTATTCATTTGTTGTTTCATCGTTTCATTTCATATTTCATATCATTTCATATTATTGCATTTCATTGTTCTATTCTATTCTATTCTATTCATTTGTTGTTTCATGGTTTCATTTCATATCATTGCATTTCATTGTTCATGAAGAGGATGATCTGAGTTGTTCAGAATGGCCTCCACCAGCGTGTATCTCTCCACCACATCCTCAGTGAGTCCATCAGGGAGACATGACTGAAGCCAAGTGCCTCAGGATGTTTAGTCTGTATCCTAGCAACGACTTCATGGAGAATATCACATGGAACTTTGGCAGTAGCCGTTGGTGGGATGTATACAAGTATTGTTTTGATTTGAAAAAATGTCTACTGCCTGAGTCTTCATCTATATCTCCAGCTCCTCATTATTCTTGTTGGGCAGAGAGGTGATATTTTGCATGATGACTGACGGCAGAAAGGACCTTCACTTCATCTCCACTTCCAAGCCTTTAACCTCTGCACCACCAGCATAGCAACCACGAAAACACCTCCTCATCCCAGATGGAACAGGGTGTCATCCTCCTGAAGAATCTCCTCTCCCCACAGAAGTATCCATCAGTAGTTGAGAAAAACATACATTGACACAACAAAATAAAGCAAAGGTTGAGTAAAAACTCACAGCCACTAGACTTTGCTTCTCCCAGTTGAAGCGCATGTTCTGAAAGTATGTGACTACCAAAACATTTTGAACTGGGCCAATATGGGGTGTCACAAATGTGTGACCGAAAACCTGGTTTGGAGATATCTGGGCCTGGTAATGGGTGTGTATGGCGTGGAGCCTTTAGGAACGCAGTGGGCGCTGTCGTCGACCGTGGCCGCTCTTGGGTGCAGGACAGAAAGATACTGTAGATCTTTCATACCCACAGCCATCAGACTGTTTAATTCTAATGCAAATGGAAGATGAGCTAAAAGACAAATCAATTTCCCTTTGGGATCAATAAAGTCATTTCTATTCTATTCTATTCTATTCTATTTGTAGTGGATGTGATAATAGCCACATATATAGTTTTTTTTTATTAACAGACACCCCCCTTTTTTCATTTGAATATTCGAACCTTTTATTTTTTACATTTTGTAATAACCGTTTGCACCAGCAGAGGGTGCTCCAAGACCAGTGGATCCAAGCATTCTCTGCTCTGCTTGCTCTGCTTGCTCTGTGCGGGCGCAGACAATAGAGGCGCTTAGCGGAAGCGACAGTAGGTAACGAGGGAACGTGTCCTATGTTTGGATCCACAGGTTGGTAAAGTGTATGGTTGATACAGTTTTGTTAAGTTGAAATGAGTAACAGCATGTGTTAAAGCACTGAAGTTAAGATGAATGCTTTAAGTTGTGAAACACTTACTATATTGTCGTGGTTCGTGATCGGACGTTCACGTCCCCATGAGGTCGGTTGAACAAGAATGTGTGTGTGTGTGCTTGAGAGTACTAGTAGTTGGTACGGTATGTTGTAATGTTGATTATATGGAATGTGAACTTTGAAGAGCGGGCGCAGACGATAAAGGCGCTTAGCGGAAGCAACAGTAGCTAACGAGGGACCGTGTCCTATGTTTGGATCCACAGATTGATTGGTTGCTCAGTCACACCGTAGCTCAGCCGCTCAGTGCCCGCCGCCTGAGCGGTTTATGCTGCCGGCCAGGGACCCCTAGCTCTGGCGCCGGTAACATATTCTATTCATTTGTTGTTTCATCGTTTCATGGTTTCATTTCATATCACAGCCACTAGACTTTGCTTCTCCCAGTTGAAGCGCATGTTCTGAAAGTATGTGACTCCCAAAACATTTTGAACTCGGCCAATATGGGGTGTCACAAATGTGTGACCGAAAACCCGGTTTGGAGATATCTGGGCCTGGTAATGGGTGTGTATCGCGTGGAGCCTTTAGGAACGGAGCGGGCGCTGTCGTCGACCGTGGCCGGCGAGGGTCGGGGTGGCCGGTTTGGGCCTCAACAGGTTAGAACCCGGGGATTGCCGCTTGCGGCTATATTTATTATTATTATTTGTCGTCTGCCGCTTGAGCTCAAATTCCCGTGAGCTGGAATAGGCCAGAAAGCTGAAACTTGGCCCAATGATTGGAAATGATGTGCATCAACTTCTATTAAAATATGAGCCCAGTTGGCCAGATGGTGGCGCTGTAATTAAGGATTAAAAATTATTTTTTTGGAAGGCCACGCCCCTCACACCGTAAGTCCGATTGACTTGAAATTTGACACACAGGTCCAGCTCAATGTGCTCTACAAAAAAGCCAATGGGACCATTAAAGTCCGTCATGATAGATTTTTTGCTAATTTGCATAATGTGAAAAACAGTAAAATGAATAGAACTTTTGAAAGATTGACTCTATCAACACCAAATTTGGTATACAGCCTCGGGGGATGAAAATACAAATTTCTATTATAAATGAGCCAGATCGGATAAAAAACATGGCCGCCACGGACCAATGAATCTCCGCGATGGGCGGAGCTTAGAAATGATTGGCCATAACTCCCACACCCATTGCCCTATCGTCACCAATCTTGGTGGGTAGGGTCACAAGGTGACTGGGAAGCTGCCTACCAAAGCGTTTCGAGCTCAGCCTATAGGGGGCGCTATAAATGCCACACATGCATATCTCAAAGACCATTGAACAGAATTTCACCAAATTTGGTATGCATACTCTAGGGGGGACTGTTAACTTATATCTTGAGTGCCATGTTGATTGGTGAAAGTGGGCGTGGCCTGTTGGTCGTTAACTGCTGTTGTTTAGTTTTTTGAATTTATGATGAGCTGGAAGGACCTAGGGACATGAAAATCGGTACATGGATTATAAATGACATGCAAATGCTTGTCAAAAAATTTGACCCCATTCGGCCTAACGGGGGCGCTGTTACATGGCGTGTGAACTTCAAATGGCTCTCCCCGCCCAGATATGAGTGCTATTGACTTGAAATTTTACACACATGTCCTCCTGATGGTCCTCTACAAAAAAGCCTCTGGCACCATTAGGGTGATTATGACGGATTTTTCAATAATTTGCATAATGTGAAAAACAGTAAAATGAATAGAACTTTTGAAAGATTGACTCTATCAACACCAAATTTGGTATACGGCCTCGGGGGATGAAAATACAAATTTCTATTATAAATGAGCCAGGTCGGATAAAAAACATGGCCGCCACGGACCAATGAATCTCCGCGATGGGCGGAGCTTAGAAATGATCGGCCATAACTCCCACACCCATTGCCCTATCGTCACCAATCTTGGTGGGTAGGGTCACAAGGTGACTGGGAAGCTGCCTACCAAAGCGTTTCGAGCTCAGCCCATAGGGGGCGCTATAAATGCCACACATGCATATCTCAAAGACCGTCGGACAGAATTTCACCACGTTTGGTGTGCTATTGACTTGAAATTTTACACACATGTCCTCCTGATGGTCCTCTACAAAAAAGCCTCTTGCACCATTAGGGTGGTTATTAGGGATTTTTTTTAATAACTTGCATAATGTGAAAAACAGTAAAATGAATAGAACTTTTGAAAAACATATGTGGTACTGCCTCATGCTGAACACCTCAAAGACAAAGGAAATGATCATGGATTTCCGTAGGTCCAAGCCCACTCTTCAGCCAGTCAACACTTGTGGAGTGGACATTGAGGTGGTGACAACCTATAAATATCTAGGTGTTCATCTTGATAACAAGTTGGACTGGTCTGTTAACACAGATGCACTCTACAAAAAAGGGCAGAGGCGCCTCTTTTTCCTTAGAAAGCTTAGATCTCTAAACATCTGTAATAAGATGCTGCAGATGTTCTATCAGTCTGTGGTGGCAAGTGTTTTATTTTATGCTGCAGTCTGCTGGGGAGGAAGTTTAGGAAAAAAGCAGGCAAAGAGGCTGGATAAGCTTGTCAAGAAGGCTGGCTCTGTGATGGGAGTAAAGATGGACTCTCTGGAGGAGGTGGTGGAGAGATACACAATGAGGATGGTGGAGGCCATACTGAACAATACGGATCATCCACTTCATAACACCTTGATGGATCAAAGAAGCAGCGGTGGTGGACGGCTCCTATCTCTTGGGTGCAGGACAGAAAGATACCGTAGATCTTTCATACCCACAGCCATCAGACTGTTTAATTCTAATGCAAATGGAAGATGAGCTAAAAGACAAATCAATTTCCCTTTGGGATCAATAAAGTCATTTCTATTTTATTCTATCTATTCTATTCTATTCTATTCTATTCTATTCTATTCTATTCATTTGTTGTTTCATCGTTTCATTTCATATTTCATATCATTTCATATTATTGCATTTCATTGTTCTATTCTATTCTATTCTATTCATTTGTTGTTTCATGGTTTCATTTCATATCATTGCATTTCATTGTTCATGAAGAGGATGATCTGAGTTGTTCAGAATGGCCTCCACCAGCGTGTATCTCTCCACCACATCCTCAGTGAGTCCATCAGGGAGACATGACTGAAGCCAAGTGCCTCAGGATGTTTAGTCTGTATCCTAGCAACGACTTGATGGAGAATTTCACATGGAACTTTGGCAGTAGCCGTTGGTGGGATGTATACAAGTATTGTTTTGATTTGAAAAAATGTCTACTGCCTGAGTCTTCATCTATATCTCCAGCTCCTCATTATTCTTGTTGGGCAGAGAGTTGATATTTTGCATGATGACTGACGGCAGAAAGGACCTTCACTTCATCTCCACTTCCAAGCCTTTAACCTCTGCACCACCAGCATAGCAACCACGAAAACACCTCCTCATCCCAGATGGAACAGGGTGTCATCCTCCTGAAGAATCTCCTCTCCCCACAGAAGTATCCATCAGTAGTTGAGAAAAACATACAAAACACAACAAAATAAAGCAAAGGTTGAGTAAAAGCTCACAGCCACTAGACTTTGCTTCTCCCAGTTGAAGCGCATGTTCTGAAAGTATGTGACTACCAAAACATTTTGAACTGGGCCAATATGGGGTGTCACAAATGTGTGACCGAAAACCTGGTTTGGAGATATCTGGGCCTGGTAATGGGTGTGTATGGCGTGGAGCCTTTAGGAACGGAGCGGGCGCTGTCGTCGACCGTGGCCGCTCTTGGGTGCAGGACAGAAAGATACCGTAGATCTTTCATACCCACAGCCATCAGACTGTTTAATTCTAATGCAAATGGAAGATGAGCTAAAAGACAAATCAATTTCCCTTTGGGATCAGTAAAGTAATTTCTATTCTATTCTATTCTATTCTATTTGTAGTGGATGTGATAATAGCCACATATATAGTTTTTTTTATTAACAGACACCCCCCCTTTTTCATTTTAATATTCGAACCTTTTATTTTTTACATTTTGTAATAACCGTTTGCACCAGCAGAGGGTGCTCCAAGACCAGTGGATCCAAGCATTCTCTGCTTCTGCTCTGCTCTGCTCTGCTTGCTCTGTGCGGGCGCAGACAATAGAGGCGCTTAGCGGAAGCGACAGTAGCTAACGAGGGAACGTGTCCTATGTTTGGATCCACAGGTTGGTAAAGTGTATGGTTGATACAGTTTTGTTAAGTTGAAATGAGTAACAGCATGTGTTAAAGCACTGAAGTTAAGATGAATGCTTTAAGTTGTGAAACACTTACTATATTGTCGTGGTTCGTGATCGGACGTTCACGTCCCCATGAGGTCGGTTGAACAAGAATGTGTGTGTGTGTGCTTGAGAGTACTAGTAGTTGGTACGGTATGTTGTAATGTTGATTATATGGAATGTGAACTTTGAAGAGCGGGCGCAGACGATAAAGGCGCTTAGCGGAAGCAACAGTAGCTAACGAGGGACCGTGTCCTATGTTTGGATCCACAGATTGATTGGTTGCTCAGTCACACCGTAGCTCAGCCGCTCAGTGCCCGCCGCCTGAGCGGTTTATGCTGCCGGCCAGGGACCCCTAGCTCTGGCGCCGGTAACATATTCTATTCATTTGTTGTTTCATCGTTTCATCGTTTCATTTCATATCACAGCCACTAGACTTTGCTTCTCCCAGTTGAAGCGCATGTTCTGAAAGTATGTGACTCCCAAAACATTTTGAACTCGGCCAATATGGGTGTCACAAATGTGTGACCGAAAACCCGGTTTGGAGATATCTGGGCCTGGTAATGGGTGTGTATGGCGTGGAGCCTTTAGGAACGGAGCGGGCGCTGTCGTCGACCGTGGCCGGCGAGGGTCGGGGTGGCCGGTTTGGGCCTCAACAGGTTAGAACCCGGGGATTGCCGCTTGCGGCTATATTTAGGGTTCTTAGAACCCTTCTAAAATCCTACGGTTTATTATTAGGGTTCTAACCCCGAAGGGGTAGAACCCTTCTAAAATCCTACCGTTATTATTATTATTATTATTATTTGTCGTCTGCCGCTTGAGCTCAAATTCCCGTGAGCTGGAATAGGCCAGAAAGCTGAAACTTGGCCCAATGATTGGAAATGATGTGCATCAACTTCTATTAAAATATGAGCCCAGTTGGCCAGATGGTGGCGCTGTAATTAAGGCTTAAAAATGACTTTTTTGGAAGGCCACGCCCCTCACACCGTAAGTCCGATTGACTTGAAATTTGACACACAGGTCCAGCTCAATGTGCTCTACAAAAAAGCCTCTGGGACCATTAAAGTCCGCCATGATAGATTTTTTGCTAATTTGCATAATGTGAAAAACAGTAAAATGAATAGAACTTTTGAAAGATTGACTCTATCAACACCAAATTTGGTATACAGCCTCGGGGATGAAAATACAAATTTCTATTATAAATGAGCCAGATCGGATAAAAAACATGGCCGCCACGGACCAATGAATCTCCGCGATGGGCGGAGCTTAGAAATGATTGGCCATAACTCCCACACCCATTGCCCTATCGTCACCAATCTTGGTGGGTAGGGTCACAAGGTGACTGGGAAGCTGCCTACCAAAGCGTTTTGAGCTCAGCCTATAGGGGGCGCTATAAATGCCACACATGCATATCTCAAAGACCATTGAACAGAATTTCACCAAATTTGGTATGCATACTCTAGGGGGGACTGTTAACTTATATCTTGAGTGCCATGTTGATTGGTGAAAGTGGGCGTGGCCTGTTGGTCGTTAACTGCTGTTGTTTACGTTTTTTGAATTTATGATGA
Source organism: Caranx ignobilis (assembly GCA_021432705.1). Lineage (NCBI taxonomy): Eukaryota > Metazoa > Chordata > Actinopteri > Carangiformes > Carangidae > Caranx > Caranx ignobilis. The sequence goes on from MU269983.1 coordinate 19,092,568, forward strand.
GCTGGAAGGACCTAGGGACATGAAAATCGGTACATGGATTATAAATGACATGCAAATGCTTGTCAAAAAATTTGACCCCATTCGGCCTAACGGGGGCGCTGTTACATGGCGTGTGAACTTCAAATGGCTCTCCCCGCCCAGATATGAGTGCTATTGACTTGAAATTTTACACACATGTCCTCCTGATGGTCCTCTACAAAAAACCTCTTGCACCATTAGGGTGATTATGACGGATTTTTCAATAATTTGCATAATGTGAAAAACAGTAAAATGAATAGAACTTTTGAAAGATTGACTCTATCAACACCAAATTTGGTATACAGCCTCGGGGGATGAAAATACAAATTTCTATTATAAATGAGCCAGGTCGGATAAAAAACATGGCCGCCACGGACCAATGAATCTCCGCGATGGGCGGAGCTTAGAAATGATCGGCCATAACTCCCACACCCATTGCCCTATCGTCACCAATCTTGGTGGGTAGGGTCACAAGGTGACTGGGAAGCTGCCTACCAAAGCGTTTCGAGCTCAGCCCATAGGGGGCGCTATAAATGCCACACATGCATATCTCAAAGACCGTCGACAGAATTTCACCACGTTTGGTGTGCTGTTGACTTGAAATTTTACACACATGTCCTCCTGATGGTCCTCTACAAAAAAGCCTCTTGCACCATTAGGGTGGTTATTATGGATTTTTTTAATAACTTGCATAATGTGAAAAACAGTAAAATGAATAGAACTTTTGAAAAACATATATGATACTGCCTCATGCTGAACACCTCAAAGACAAAGGAAATGATCATGGATTTCCGTAGGTCCAAGCCCACTCTTCAGCCAGTCAACACTTGTGGAGTGGACATTGAGGTGGTGACAACCTATAAATATCTAGGTGTTCATCTTGATAACAAGTTGGACTGGTCTGTTAACACAGATGCACTCTACAAAAAAGGGCAGAGCCGCCTCTTTTTCCTTAGAAAGCTTAGATCTCTAAACATCTGTAATAAGATGCTGCAGATGTTTTATCAGTCTGTGGTGGCAAGTGTTTTATTTTATGCTGCAGTCTGCTGGGGAGGAAGTTTAGGAAAAAAGCAGGCAAAGAGGCTGGATAAGCTTGTCAAGAAGGCTGGCTCTGTGATGGGAGTAAAGATGGACTCTCTGGAGGAGGTGGTGGAGAGATACACAATGAGGATGGTGGAGGCCATACTGAACAACACGGATCATCCACTTCATAACACCTTGATGGATCAAAGAAGCAGCGGTGGTGGACGGCTCCTATCTCTTGGGTGCAGGACAGAAAGATACCGTAGATCTTTCATACCCACAGCCATCAGACTGTTTAATTCTAATGCAAATGGAAGATGAGCTAAAAGACAAATCAATTTCCCTTTGGGATCAATAAAGTCATTTCTATTTATTCTATTCTATTCTATTCTATTGTATTTCTATTCTATTCTATTCTATTCTATTCATTTGTTGTTTCATCGTTTCATTTCATATTTCATATCATTTCATATTATTGCATTTCATTGTTCTATTCTATTCTATTCTATTCATTTGTTGTTTCATGGTTTCATTTCATATCATTGCATTTCATTGTTCATGAAGAGGATGATCTGAGTTGTTCAGAATGGCCTCCACCAGCGTGTATCTCTCCACCACATCCTCAGTGAGTCCATCAGGGAGACATGACTGAAGCCAAGTGCCTCAGGATGTTTAGTCTGTATCCTAGCAACGACTTGATGGAGAATTTCACATGGAACTTTGGCAGTAGCCGTTGGTGGGATGTATACAAGTATTGTTTTGATTTGAAAAAATGTCTACTGCCTGAGTCTTCATCTATATCTCCAGCTCCTCATTATTCTTGTTGGGCAGAGAGTTGATATTTTGCATGATGACTGACGGCAGAAAGGACCTTCACTTCATCTCCACTTCCAAGCCTTTAACCTCTGCACCACCAGCATAGCAACCACGAAAACACCTCCTCATCCCAGATGGAACAGGGTGTCATCCTCCTGAAGAATCTCCTCTCCCCACAGAAGTATCCATCAGTAGTTGAGAAAAACATACATTGACACAACAAAATAAAGCAAAGGTTGAGTAAAAACTCACAGCCACTAGACTTTGCTTCTCCCAGTTGAAGCGCATGTTCTGAAAGTATGTGACTACCAAAACATTTTGAACTGGGCCAATATGGGGTGTCACAAATGTGTGACCGAAAACCTGGTTTGGAGATATCTGGGCCTGGTAATGGGTGTGTATGGCGTGGAGCCTTTAGGAACGGAGCGGGCGCTGTCGTCGACCGTGGCCGCTCTTGGGTGCAGGACAGAAAGATACCGTAGATCTTTCATACCCACAGCCATCAGACTGTTTAATTCTAATGCAAATGGAAGATGAGCTAAAAGACAAATCAATTTCCCTTTGGGATCAGTAAAGTAATTTCTATTCTATTCTATTCTATTCTATTCTATTTGTAGTGGATGTGATAATAGCCACATATATAGTTTTTTTTTATTAACAGACACCCCCCCTTTTTCATTTTAATATTCGAACCTTTTATTTTTTACATTTTGTAATAACCGTTTGCACCAGCAGAGGGTGCTCCAAGACCAGTGGATCCAAGCATTCTCTGCTCTGCTCTGCTTGCTCTGTGCGGGCGCAGACAATAGAGGCGCTTAGCGGAAGCGACAGCAGCTAACGAGGGAACGTGTCCTATGTTTGGATCCACAGGTTGGTAAAGTGTATGGTTGATACAGTTTTGTTAAGTTGAAATGAGTAACAGCATGTGTTAAAGCACTGAAGTTAAGATGAATGCTTTAAGTTGTGAAACACTTACTATATTGTCGTGGTTCGTGATCGGACGTTCACGTCCCCATGAGGTCGGTTGAACAAGAATGTGTGTGTGTGTGTGCTTGAGAGTACTAGTAGTTGGTACGGTATGTTGTAATGTTGATTATATGGAATGTGAACTTTGAAGAGCGGGCGCAGACGATAAAGGCGCTTAGCGGAAGCAACAGTAGCTAACGAGGGACCGTGTCCTATGTTTGGATCCACAGATTGATTGGTTGCTCAGTCACACCGTAGCTCAGCCGCTCAGTGCCCGCCGCCTGAGCGGTTTATGCTGCCGGCCAGGGACCCCTAGCTCTGGCGCCGGTAACATATTCTATTCATTTGTTGTTTCATCGTTTCATCGTTTCATTTCATATCACAGCCACTAGACTTTGCTTCTCCCAGTTGAAGCGCATGTTCTGAAAGTATGTGACTCGCAAAACATTTTGAACTCGGCCAATATGGGGTGTCACAAATGTGTGACCGAAAACCCGGTTTGGAGATATCTGGGCCTGGTAATGGGTGTGTATCGCGTGGAGCCTTTAGGAACGGAGCGGGCGCTGTCGTCGACCGTGGCCGGCGAGGGTCGGGGTGGCCGGTTTGGGCCTCAACAGGTTAGAACCCGGGATTGCCGCTTGCGGCTATATTTATTATTATTATTATTATTTGTCGTCTGCCGCTTGAGCTCAAATTCCCGTGAGCTGGAATAGGCCAGAAAGCTGAAACTTGGCCCAATGATTGGAAATGATGTGCATCAACTTCTATTAAAATATGAGCCCAGTTGGCCAGATGGTGGCGCTGTAATTAAGGCTTAAAATGACTTTTTTGGAAGGCCACGCCCCTCACACCGTAAGTCCGATTGACTTGAAATTTGACACACAGGTCCAGCTCAATGTGCTCTACAAAAAAGCCTCTGGGACCATTAAAGTCCGTCATGATAGATTTTTTGCTAATTTGCATAATGTGAAAAACAGTAAAATGAATAGAACTTTTGAAAGATTGACTCTATCAACACCAAATTTGGTATACAGCCTCGGGGGATGAAAATACAAATTTCTATTATAAATGAGCTAGATCGGATCAAAAATATGGCCGCCACGGACCAATGAATCTCCGCGATGGGCGGAGCTTAGAAATGATTGGCCATAACTCCCACACCCCTTGCCCTATCATCACCAATCTTGGTGGCTAGGTTCACAACGGGACTGGGAAGCTGCCTACCAAAGCGTTTTGAGCTCAGCCTATAGGGGGCGCTATAAATGCCACACATGCATATCTCAAAGACCATTGAACAGAATTTCACCAAATTTGGTATGCATACTCTAGGGGGGACTGTTAACTTATATCTTGAGTGCCATGTTGATTGGTGAAAGTGGGCGTGGCCTGTTGGTCGTTAACTGCTGTTGTTTACGTTTTTTGAATTTATGATGAGCTGGAAGGACCTAGGGACATGAAAATCGGTACATGGATTATAAATGACATGCAAATGCTTGTCAAAAAATTTGACCCCATTCGGCCTAACGGGGGCGCTGTTACATGGCGTGTGAACTTCAAATGGCTCTCCCCGCCCAGATATGAGTGCTATTGACTTGAAATTTTACACACATGTCCTCCTGATGGTCCTCTACAAAAAAGCCTCTGGGACCATTAGGGTGATTATGACGGATTTTTCAATAATTTGCATAATGTGAAAAACAGTAAAATGAATAGAACTTTTGAAAGATTGACTCTATCAACACCAAATTTGGTATACGGCCTCGGGGGATGAAAATACAAATTTCTATTATAAATGAGCCAGGTCGGATAAAAAACATGGCCGCCACGGACCAATGAATCTCCGCGATGGGCGGAGCTTAGAAATGATCGGCCATAACTCCCACACCCATTGCCCTATCGTCACCAATCTTGGTGGGTAGGGTCACAAGGTGACTGGGAAGCTGCCTACCAAAGCGTTTCGAGCTCAGCCCATAGGGGGCGCTATAAATGCCACACATGCATATCTCAAAGACCGTCGGACAGAATTTCACCACCTTTGGTGTGCTATTGACTTGAAATTTTACACACATGTCCTCCTGATGGTCCTCTACAAAAAAGCCTCTTGCACCATTAGGGTGGTTATTAGGGATTTTTTTAATAACTTGCATAATGTGAAAAACAGTATGAATGTGAATATAGGGATTTGATAAAAGCCTTCAGTGACTGGAGTCACCAGAACTGCCTCATGCTGAACACCTCAAAGACAAAGGAAATGATCATGGATTTCCGTAGGTCCAAGCCCACTCTTCAGCCAGTCAACACTTGTGGAGTGGACATTGAGGTGGTGACAACCTATAAATATCTAGGTGTTCATCTTGATAACAAGTTGGACTGGTCTGTTAAAACAGATGCACTCTACAAAAAAGGGCAGAGGTGCCTCTTTTTCCTTAGAAAGCTTAGATCTCTAAACATTCTATTCTATTCTATTCTATTCATTTGTTTCATCGTTTCATTTCATATCATTGCATTTCATTGTTCATGAAGAGGATGATCTGAGTTGTTCAGAATGGCCTCCACCAGCGTGTATCTCTCCACCACATCCTCAGTGAGTCCATCAGGGAGACATGACTGAAGCCAAGTGCCTCAGGATGTTTAGTCTGTATCCTAGCAACGACTTCATGGAGAATTTCACATGGAACTTTGGCAGTAGCCGTTGGTGGGATGTATACAAGTATTGTTTTGATTTGAAAAAATGTCTACTGCCTGAGTCTTCATCTATATCTCCAGCTCCTCATTATTCTTGTTGGGCAGAGAGTTGATATTTTGCATGATGACTGACGGCAGAAAGGACCTTCACTTCATCTCCACTTCCAAGCCTTTAACCTCTGCACCACCAGCATAGCAACCACCAAAACACCTCCTCATCCCAGATGGAACAGGGTGTCATCCTCCTGAAGAATCTCCTCTCCCCACAGAAGTATCCATCAGTAGTTGAGAAAAACATACATTGACACAACAAAATAAAGCAAAGGTTGAGTAAAAGCTCACAGCCACTAGACTTTGCTTCTCCCAGTTGAAGCGCATGTTCTGAAAGTATGTGACTACCAAAACATTTTGAACTGGGCCAATATGGGGTGTCACAAATGTGTGACCGAAAACCTGGTTTGGAGATATCTGGGCCTGGTAATGGGTGTGTATGGTGTGGAGCCTTTAGGAACGGAGCGGGCGCTGTCGTCGACCGTGGCCGGCTCTTGGGTGCAGGACAGAAAGATACCGTAGATCTTTCATACCCACAGCCATCAGACTGTTTAATTCTAATGCAAATGGAAGATGAGCTAAAAGACAAATCAATTTCCCTTTGGGATCAGTAAAGTAATTTCTATTCTATTCTATTCTATTTGTAGTGGATGTGATAATAGCCACATATATAGTTTTTTTTATTAACAGACACCCCCCTTTTTCATTTTAATATTCGAACCTTTATATTTTTACATTTTGTAATAACCGTTTGCACCAGTAGAGGGTGCTCCAAGACCAGTGGATCCAAGCATTCTCTGCTCTGCTCTGCTTGCTCTGTGCGGGCGCAGACAATAGAGGCGCTTAGCGGAAGCGACAGTAGGTAACGAGGGAACGTGTCCTATGTTTGGATCCACAGGTTGGTAAAGTGTATGGTTGATACAGTTTTGTTAAGTTGAAATGAGTAACAGCATGTGTTAAAGCACTGAAGTTAAGATGAATGCTTTAAGTTGTGAAACACTTACTATATTGTCGTGGTTCGTGATCGGACGTTCACGTCCCCATGAGGTCGGTTGAACAAGAATGTGTGTGTGTGTGTGCTTGAGCGTACTAGTAGTTGGTACGGTATGTTGTAATGTTGATTATATGGAATGTGAACTTTGAAGAGCGGGCGCAGACGATAAAGGCGCTTAGCGGAAGCAACAGTAGCTAACGAGGGACCGTGTCCTATGTTTGGATCCACAGATTGATTGGTTGCTCAGTCACACCGTAGCTCGGCCGCTCAGTGCCCGCCGCCTGAGCGGTTTATGCTGCCGGCCAGGGACCCCTAGCTCTGGCGCCGGTAACATATTCTATTCATTTGTTGTTTCATTGTTTCATGGTTTCATTTCATATCACAGCCACTAGACTTTGCTTCTCCCAGTTGAAGCGCATGTTCTGAAAGTATGTGACTCGCAAAACATTTTGAACTCGGCCAATATGGGGTGTCACAAATGTGTGACCGAAAACCCGGTTTGGAGATATCTGGGCCTGGTAATGGGTGTGTATCGCGTGGAGCCTTTAGGAACGGAGCGGGCGCTGTCGTCGACCGTGGCCGGCGAGGGTCGGGGTGGCCGGTTTGGGCCTCAACAGGTTAGAACCCGGGATTGCCGCTTGCGGCTATATTTATTATTATTATTTGTCGTCTGCCGCTTGAGCTCAAATTCCCGTGAGCTGGAATAGGCCAGAAAGCTGAAACTTGGCCCAATGATTGGAAATGATGTGCATCAACTTCTATTAAAATATGAGCCCAGTTGGCCAGATGGTGGCGCTGTAATTAAGGATTAAAAATTTTTTTTTTGGAAGGCCACGCCCCTCACACCGTAAGTCAGATTGACTTGAAATTTGACACACAGGTCCAGCTCAATGTGCTCTACAAAAAAGCCAATGAGACCATTAAAGTCCGTCATGATAGATTTTTTGCTAATTTGCATAATGTGAAAAACAGTAAAATGAATAGAACTTTTGAAAGATTGACTCTGTCAACACCAAATTTGGTATACAGCCTCGGGGGATGAAAATACAAATTTCTATTATAAATGAGCCAGATCGGATCAAAAATATGGCCGCCACGGACCAATGAATCTCCGCGATGGGCGGAGCTTAGAAATGATTGGCCATAACTCCCACACCCCTTGCCCTATCATCACCAATCTTGGTGGGTAGGTTCACAAGGTGACTGGGAAGCTGCCTACCAAAGCGTTTTGAGCTCAGCCTATAGGGGGCGCTATAAATGCCACACATGCATATCTCAAAGACCATTGAACAGAATTTCACCAAATTTGGTATGCATACTCTAGGGGGGACTGTTAACTTATATCTTGAGTGCCATGTTGATTGGTGAAAGTGGGCGTGGCCTGTTGGTCGTTAACTGCTGTTGTTTAGTTTTTTTGAATTTATGATGAGCTGGAAGGACCTAGGGACATGAAAATCGGTACATGGATTATAAATGACATGCAAATGCTTGTCAAAAAATTTGACCCCATTCGGCCTAACGGGGGCGCTGTTACATGGCGTGTGAACTTCAAATGGCTCTCCCCGCCCAGATATGAGTGCTATTGACTTGAAATTTTACACACATGTCCTCCTGATGGTCCTCTACAAAAAAGCCTCTGGGGCCATTAGGGTGATTATGACGGATTTTTCAATAATTTGCATAATGTGAAAAACAGTAAAATGAATAGAACTTTTGAAAGATTGACTCTATCAACACCAAATTTGGTATACGGCCTCGGGGGATGAAAATACAAATTTCTATTATAAATGAGCCAGGTCGGATAAAAAACATGGCCGCCACGGACCAATGAATCTCCGCGATGGGCGGAGCTTAGAAATGATCGGCCATAACTCCCACACCCATTGCCCTATCGTCACCAATCTTGGTGGGTAGGGTCACAAGGTGACTGGGAAGCTGCCTACCAAAGCGTTTCGAGCTCAGCCCATAGGGGGCGCTATAAATGCCACACATGCATATCTCAAAGACCGTCGGACAGAATTTCACCACGTTTGGTGTGCTATTGACTTGAAATTTTACACACATGTCCTCCTGATGGTCCTCTACAAAAAAGCCTCTTGCACCATTAGGGTGGTTATTAGGGATTTTTTTAATAACTTGCATAATGTGAAAAACAGTATGAATGTGAATATAGGGATTTGATAAAAGCCTTCAGTGACTGGAGTCACCAGAACTGCCTCATGCTGAACACCTCAAAGACAAAGGAAATGATCATGGATTTCCGTAGGTCCAAGCCCACTCTTCAGCCACTCAACACTTGTGGAGTGGACATTGAGGTGGTGACAACCTATAAATATCTAGGTGTTCATCTTGATAACAAGTTGGACTGGTCTGTTAACACAGATGCACTCTACAAAAAAGGGCAGAGGCGCCTCTTTTTCCTTAGAAAGCTTAGATCTCTAAACATCTGTAATAAGATGCTACAGATGTTCTATCAGTCTGTGGTGGCAAGTGTTTTATTTTATGCTGCAGTCTGCTGGGGAGGAAGTTTAGGAAAAAAGCAGGCAAAGAGGCTGGATAAGCTTGTCAAGAAGGCTGGCTCTGTGATGGGAGTAAAGATGGACTCTCTGGAGGAGGTGGTGGAGAGATACACAATGAGGATGGTGGAGGCCATACTGAACAACACGGATCATCCACTTCATAACACCTTAATGGATCAAAGAAGCAGCAGATGGTGGACGGCTCCTATCTCTTGGGTGCAGGACAGAAAGATACCGTAGATCTTTCATACCCACAGCCATCAGACTGTTTAATTCTAATGCAAATGGAAGATGAGCTAAAAGACAAATCAATTTCCCTTTGGGATCAATAAAGTCATTTCTATTCTATTTTATTCTATTCTATTCTATTCTATTTGTAGTGGATGTGATAATAGCCACATATATAGTTTTTTTATTAACGGACACCCCCCTTTTTCATTTTAATATTCGAACCTTTTATTTTTTACATTTTGTAATAACCGTTTGCACCAGCAGAGGGTGCTCCAAGACCAGTGGATCCAAGCATTCTCTGCTCTGCTTGCTCTGTGCGGGCGCAGACAATAGAGGCGCTTAGCGGAAGCGACAGTAGGTAACGAGGGAACGTGTCCTATGTTTGGATCCACAGGTTGGTAAAGTGTATGGTTGATACAGTTTTGTTAAGTTGAAATGAGTAACAGCATGTGTTAAAGCACTGAAGTTAAGATGAATGCTTTAAGTTGTGAAACACTTACTATATTGTCGTGGTTGGTGATCGGACGTTCACGTCCCCATGAGGTCGGTTGAACAAGAATGTGTGTGTGTGTGTGACTGGCGAAATTCCAACTGTAAACGTTACTCGCTTAGTGTTATTTTTTTTGTAATATTATCTTGAGAGTACTGGTAGTTGGTACGGTATGTTGTAATGTTGATTATATGGAATGTGAACTTTGAAAAGCGGGCGCAGACGATAAAGGCGCTTAGCGGAAGCAACAGTAACTAACGAGGGACCGTGTCCTATGTTTGGATCCACAGATTGATTGGTTGCTCAGTCACACCGTAGCTCAGCCGCTCAGTGCCCGCCGCCTGAGCGGTTTATGCTGCCGGCCAGGGACCCCTAGCTCTGGCGCCGGTAACATATTCTATTCATTTGTTGTTTCATCGTTTCATCGTTTCATTTCATATCACAGCCACTAGACTTTGCTTCTCCCAGTTGAAGCGCATGTTCTGAAAGTATGTGACTCCCAAAACATTTTGAACTCGGCCAATATGGGGTGTCACAAATGTGTGACCGAAAACCCGGTTTGGAGATATCTGGGCCTGGTAATGGGTGTGTATCGCGTGGAGTCTTTAGGAACGGAGCGGGCGCTGTCGTCGACCGTGGCCGGCGAGGGTCGGAGTGGCCGGTTTGGGCCTCAACAGGTTAGAACCCGGGGATTGCCGCTTGCGGCTATATTTTTTGTTTTGTTTTTCATCACAGATACTGTCACAAAATATAGAGGTTGGTCTTCTGCTGTTAAAGGCCCTATACTGTGTAAAATTAGATTTATATGTGTCATGTCTCAGTCCACAAAGAAACACACACAGCCTGTGTGCAGAAAATGAGTCTTATAACCAGCCGTCAGGACTTCTTTTACTTTGTGACATCACAACAAAGCAGTCAGCACTCACAGCCATGCCCCAAGCCCCCGCTCACCTGGTCCATTCATCCAGTCTTGCAGGTTTTAGTTTCTATGTTTGTTTAACAACATGCTCCTGTGATTGTCCCTCCAACCTATTGTTACTACAGCTCCTGAGAGAAGCCTGAGAGAGGAGATGCAAAACCAAAAATGCACTTTTTTCTTTTTTTTAATTCTTAAAACCACAAATTCATCTTCTTATGGATCAGCGTATCTGGTTGTTAGGTCCACAACATAGTTAAACTAACAAGAATTCAAAAGAAAACTCACACCACACCAGGGTTTTAATTGAATGTAATGGGTTAGGTAAGAAAGCACCCTGAGAAACTGAGATGTAGATGCCATGATAGAGGATGTTTCTTATCTTCATATACAAAAAGTGAGGTTATCTACAGTGCAAAACAATGTAAGCCAGAAAAATACCCCCAGAGACATATAGTGTATGTACTTTATATGTGCTAACCCTCAGCACCTGCCAGAGCTTGAAAACATGAAGAATGTAGCTTTATGTTATACATCCCCAACAACCAGAACAAAAGAAATTTCAAGACTTTCGAGACACAAGTAACATAACAGCAAATTGAAAATAGTGTTTCTGTCTCAGGTAGAGGTCCAAGCAAAGTAGACCAGGCACTCTTTTCCCTAGCTTCTCACTCCAGCTGGTCCCTGGGGATCACGAGACATTCTCATGCATAAACTCCTGTTTCAGGTTCTTCTCAGAGATTAAGGCGTCTCTTATAAGATGCTTGAACCTCCTTAACCTGCTCCTTCAAAGGTGGTCATGATATCTCCGACATCTTGCAAAGGGAATGCTTTTCAGTTTACTTTGAGTTTTGTCTTAATGTCCCTATACTTCAAAAATATGTCCCTATGTACCCCCAAAAAGAGTGAGAGTGAGAACCAAGATTCACTGAAAAATCAGCAAGTTCAAGTTCACTTTAAGGCCCAGAACCTCCATCGCCACTGCATAAATTGAGAGAGCACAAACACACATGGCTGCTTTCAAATCCCTGTATCACTGCTATCAACTGTTTACATTTTTACTAACATGTTCATTCATGTACAGCATCCCTATAAATTCATAGAAAGACAGATACTTATATTGTAGTGGGCAGATAAATAGATAGACCTGGAACCCAACGAATTGTCCTAATTTGTTTAGGAAAAAAACAACAACATGACAGTTTAGCTCAGGATTCTCTCAGTTGCTCTCTTTGGATGGCTCAGGCTGGCATGCTTGTCATCCAAAGAAATACCAATTATATTCCAGTCTATGGTTTAATTACAAAACACAACTCGCTCTGTGCTGTCACACAAATTAGATTAGTAGAAGAAGGACAAAGGGAATACAGAGCTAATTTTGTCAGGATATTGTCAAGTCTCCTGAGGTAAGGACCTCATGTAAAAGTGTCTCTACACTCTCATTTAACAAGAGTCATATATCTCTGTGTTACAGGAATTATGCATCTTGGCTCATATTCACAGTGACATTACAGTTAATAATACTGTTGACCACACATATGTATTTTTACCTAATGTTGCTTTAGGAACACAATGGATTGGCTTTCTCCTCTCACTCAAAAAAGATGGGGTTTTACATTTATAAACAAGAACAGACGCACTAGTTAGGAATGCCATCTGTCACTAGATTCTTTGTGCTAATTGTGCAATAAAACAAATACTGGTACTAGGTGAAGCAAAAGGTTCCAGGCTTGCTTTCAAAGTGGAATCTCCTGCATTTTGACATATAACTATTGAAGTGTATATATAATCCCTATTGGCTAAAGGTAGAGTGTTATTTATGTTTAAACAGACATGATAAATGGTAAATCTGTTTGGTCTGTTTTAAATGAGTGCTCTTGATAAGATTAATTTTATTACCATTGTAGACTTGTGTCAAATGGTTTCAGTAAATGAGCTTTGTTTTGCTTCTTGCCCATTGCACCCTATTGAAAAAATTAATCAACACTAATCTCAGTCTAATCATACAAATGTGATCCTTTAACATTGCATTTGAATATCTTTGCATGTGGTGGCATGATAATAATGCATCTCTGGAATAATGTAATTATAACTGTGCGAACACAGTGGGATCATTTTTGACAAACTCTTTTTTTTCTTGATGATATACGGCACTGGAATACAAATCAACAAATTTAGAGTTGGAGAATTTAGACAACATGTATGCACAACAAGCTGCAGCCATTTTCTCCCTTTTCTTCCCATTTAAGTAGCATCTTAACCACTTTGAGATTTACTTCTCATCCGTGCACTCACACCCATATGGCAGGTAAATACTATGCAAGGTGCTGGTCTGATCATTGGGAGCAATTTGGAGTTCATTGTCTTTTCTAAAGAATCTCTCTGACATGTGGACAGGAAGAGCTGATGATTGTATGGCCAACCGTGTGATTAGAGTTGCCTTCAGTTGTGACTGAATGGTTGTAAGACTGCCATGCTAACCAATGAGCTAAGGCAGCTCCAATGTCAAGGGCAAGAGGTGTGTAGGCGTTGGATATGGCTCATCAAACTGCAGCACATGCAACTACATTTAGTTTTTTGTTCTTCAACTACCAGCATGAAAATGCAATTTAAGTTTTGCTAGCAGCTACATTAAAGGAGTCATCACCCGGAAATCGCATTTTTCCTCCTTAAATGTATATTGGTGTTGGAGCTCAGTTGAAACTTGCCTGACTTTTTGGTTTGGGCTCTTTAGGGCGCTCACCCCAAAATGGAAGATTTTGATTCTGCTCCTGTGATGTCGTCACCACAGGAGGCTATTTGCATAAGCCCACCTCTCTTCCACCACCCTGCCCCACCCACCACCTGAAATCACCTGCTCAGCCTGCCGCGGCGCCGCCATTACTGACGAGTTGTGTGAAAGATGACTAAACGTCCCTCCCATGTCAACTACTCTGTTGTTGGTTGCCAAAATCAACACGAAAGTGTTTTCAGTGTCCCTGCATTGGCGGACCAAACTTCCAGGGACCAGTGGACTGAATTAATCTTCAATAACAATGTTCCTGTGACTCTCCCTGCCGCTCTTCATGTCTGCGCTAAACATTTTGTGCCTGAATGTTTCACTAATTTGGGACAATACCAGGCGACAATCAACCCTGCATTTGGAAAGAGAGGTGATTCCAACTGTCAGGGACTCACCTGTTGTGCAATCAGTAAGCCCCCATTCCGGCTCTGTCCTTCCTGCCACCAATCAATGTGCGCATTATTAAAATAAACATCTGGACCAGTCAAAATCTCGCATGAATCAGGTATGAAAAGGGTCAGAACGAGCTCTATGTATTTTTTTTTTCTAATAAAGTTTAAGAATTGATTTAAAGACAATTTAAGGGAGACTGGATATGTGAAAAGACCAGGTGATGACTCCTTTAAGTTCTTCTTCCATGCAGTGCTAAATGCTAAGGTTGACCAACTACTATGCATACTGTACAATGACAATCGAAACATGTTGATTCTGAGAAATCCGCACTCACTGTTAATCGGTTTATTCTGCAAGCTATGAAACACACAGTACAAGCTGACTCCCTACCAGTGCCATTTTTGCAGGTGTTTCATAATAAACCAAAGCAGGAGACAGTAGGAGTAAAATACTAACTTAATTATGAAGCTACAAATTAAAAGCATCACCAAAGGTATTACATTTTACCTTGAGTAGGGACATGTGAACTTCTTTGATGAAAAGGTACTGTAATAATGACTGGTGATGATACTGGCCAGTCAGTGGTTGACTAATGTTCTGCTCACTGCATTTCACAACAATTTTATTAATCATATGTCTCTCGAGAACAAAACACGTGGGCCAACAATGGAACACTGTCATAGCTTGATAAAGAAAATTCCTTTATGCATTGACTGACACATGGTGTAGGTGACCTTGCTGTAAAATCAGTAAGGTCATATAATGTACTTCATATATTACTATTATATATAATAATGATTTTTATGAACTGTTTTTACAGTTCTACAATTTCTACTTGTCCTATTTTATAGACAAAGACTACTGATGCACCCCTGCATTAGCTATCACTGGGTTATTGCAGGGCAATTCATTCATCCACCCATCCATTTTCTTCCACTTGTGTGAGATGGGTTTGCAGTGGCCTCAGTCTAAGGGTTTTCCAGACAGCTCTCTCCTGAGTTATATGTTCCAGCTCCTTCTGGGGCATCTGGAGGCGTTCCCAGGCCAGATGAGATATGCAATCCTGCCAGTGAGTTATATAACTACCAAAGGGTCTCCTTCAAGTTAGACATGCCCAAAAATCTCCAAAGAAAGGTGCCCCAGAGTCTTTCTAATCAGATGCCCTAACCACCTCAACTGGCTTCTCCTGATGTATAGGAGCTCCCCCTGGATTTCCAAACTCTGTAAGGCTAAGCACAATCCCTTGGCACAAGAAAGGCATTATGATACTGCAAACTTTTGAAAGCTCTACCTCAGTGAAACAATATGTGAACATATTATAACTTTGGATTAAGTACTTTGAATGACTTTAGCGTCCAAGCATTAATTGAGAGTTGTTGGATATAAGGTTTCTGTCAGTCTCAACCTTTTAACAATAATATATATATACACAGAAATGTCAGGTAGAAAATCTGTCAGAAGGAACTCAGAAAGACTTCATTTGGACTAAATTGAAAGGCTAAGACTAAATGCACTGAGAGAAACCACTGCAGCTGATAATTCAGACATGACAGAACAAGAGATTCCAAAAGGCTGCAATTTTTGCAGGGCTATTCCTTCTAGAAGCTTTTTCAGAGATTCATAGGGAGTTACAATAATAACTGAAGTTCAGGCAGCATTTGATTGCAGAGTAACTCCTCTCAGCTTCCAATTACAGGCTCCAGACCTTCTCCCACCTGTGCTTTGTTTTTAACCCTCTGCTGCTGTAGGAGCTATACACATGGCATATGATGTGCATGAACATACTGAGGCCTGCTGTTTACATAAGCCCAAGCTCTAATGATGTACATGTAAACTCACACTGACTCCTCAAGTAGTATTCTATTGTAGGTACTGCACATATGAAGGAGTCTTGTTTGAGATCAAGCAGTCAAGAGATAGGCAAGCACAGGTTTACTTTTTGAATTGAGTCTTTTATTTCACCCAAAAATGTCCAAAAATTCAAATGGATGATAATAAGTAACTTTAGTGAACATAAAATAGGCCCTAGAAAGAGGTCCAACAACAGATACTGGTAATATAACTAAAGTTTAACTGAGAATATTGATGTAATAAAATGCCAATGCATTCCTTCATCTGTTCTGTATCTTTGTATGTAAGCAGGCTGAGCCCTCAGTCACCTCTTTTGGCCCAATCCAGAAAAGAGGACTGACACAGCAGGCACAGTGAAAACACAGAGAAGTCAATTCATTCACATTATTAAAATTGACATTGACAGAACAGCCAAACAAATGTCAAATGTTACAGTAGACGGAGAGAGAGAAACCAGGCAAACTGCGACTCATAATGACTTCAAAGGAACCAAGCCGACTGAGATAATGCCACTGGAGTGTGTGTGAAACAGTAAACCTGCTTGAGTTATTATGTTAAATGTGGTGACTGCCTGAACATTGTCACAGTCTATCCAAATTGTGTAGTTGTGGTTCGGTCCATCGCAACCCTGTACAAAGCAATGTTTGTGTTGTGTCAAGCAACATTTGTGTTCTACCACACATCATTTGTCTTTGTATCTGGCTTCTCTGTTACAATTATAACTGATCCATGTGGACAGTGAAATACATCCAGCTTTTACTTGGGCCACATCCCTGTATTTCTTCTGGATCAGTATACGGCACAAGTGTAGCCCATATGGTGCATGATTGTCAAATGCTACCTCCACATCTGGAACAATCCAGGCACACACAGTAAATCTTACAGCTGTCAACTAAAAATGAAGAATAACAGCTGGAATCTGCCCAGATGTGGGAGCGCATGTAATATATATGGGACATTGTCAGACCAAGGACCTGGGCATATGTTTCACTGCTATTACACAGACTATCCCATTTAACTGAAGTAAGTTGAATGAAGTTATGGTGCATGCATTGTAGGATATCAATAATTCACAATTTGGTCTTTATTCATTATTTTTTGTGAACTTTAACCACAGCACATCTGGGCAGGAAGACTGCATAACCAGTTTGCTGAGTGTGATCTCATTGTGCACATAACTGTAAATATGGAAGCTGTATCTGTAGCAAGAACATTTTTTTTTATACTCTGTAAGGATTTTTGTGAATGACATTGAGGGAAATCTTATAGAGCAAATTTAGGGACATAGAATTTGATTGATCTTGACCTAACCAAACAAATCCAGTTGAGGGAAACTGCTTAATCCCCCCCCAACACACACAGACACACACAGCACAACCAAAAATTACTTTGGAAAATGTAATTATGCACAGTTTTCTCTGATATCCATCCATTTCTCTCTTCCTGGTGGCAGCAGTTCCCTGGTGGTTTTGAAAAACACTCCAGTTTAGACACTTAAAATCTAAATTGAAAACTTACCCGTTACTTTAATTTATTACATATTTCCACTACGCTGTTATTTTTTAGTTTTGGTGTAACTTGCTGCACTACATCATTTCTTGTCTTACTTTAATGTATTTTCTACTCTCCATCCTTTACCTGATGTAAAGCACTTTAAGTTGGTCTGACAGATAAACTTTCTTTACTTTGTTTTTTATGCTGCCAGTAACTTAACAAACTCCTTCAGCTGAAACCTCAGGCCTCTATTCCATTTAGATAGGTCTGACCATATCACTCTGATCTGGAGAAATTCCAGGACAACAGACCACAAGTGCTCCATAATCAAGGTTGAGCTGTCCTTGAAGTCAGCCTATGGTTCCTTTGGGTAAAGTGCAAAACATCTCCCCGTCAGTGTAAAGAGACACACCACAGAGCCATCCCAGTTCTGTTTTACAGTGCTTGCTATAGGACAGGGGCAGAGAGGCAAGTGTTTTCACACATTTATTGGCACACACATTTCACACAGTCTAGAAACCATCTTCAAATTCACACTATTCACAAATGTACATATATTAGCCTCACCAAACCACATGCATTCTGAATTTACCATAAAATACTCAGACTTGTGTGGGTAGAAACAACAGTGAACCATCCCTTTATAGTTCTTTCCTTGCCCTGTCGACCCCTCTCTATCTCATTGTCTCCATCACTTGAATGTGTCCACTTTAACGTGTCC
Source organism: Caranx ignobilis (assembly GCA_021432705.1). NCBI lineage: Eukaryota > Metazoa > Chordata > Actinopteri > Carangiformes > Carangidae > Caranx > Caranx ignobilis. Next base: position 19,110,518 of record MU269983.1, read on the forward strand.
TGAGCCAATTAATCTGGCTGCAGACAGGTGTCTGAGCTGGTATGGCAGGAGGGGTCTGTTTCCTTCTCTGCCTCCAGGTGGAACTTCAAGCACATCTCCCATGTCTCACACTGTCTGTGTACCTGCTGTCTGAGCCAGTCAGTGTACCTCCAAGCAGTTACACAAAACAGGAGGACAGACTTAATGTTGGAGCAAAGATGTGACTTGAAAAAAAATATTTTTACCATGGTGACACTTGGGATGGCAGTGGGTTGGTCTGTTGGTCAATTGGTTGAAACAGAATAAAATAACTCATCAACCACTGAATAGATTTTTCATGTATAATCCTACTTTGATTATGGTGAGTTTCCATTTGGTTCTAGTAAGAGGTTCACATTTTTAGCTTTTTTTCTGCTATTGATTTATTGATAGTGTGTAGAAGATGACATTTTTATGGTTCAATACCTGCAATTATTGACATTCTCATTAACCATCCATGGTTCATCTTTTCAGCTAGGCTAACTAGCAAATATTATCACAATTAGCTAAATACCAGGCAAGTGGTTGTTAGCAGTGCAGGTTGTTTTGTCAGTCATTCACCAACAATAAATTACATTAGATTAGATTAGAATTTCATTTGATATTTGCACTGGTGCATGTACACAGGAACTCTTTCTATGAGTCAAGAGTCAAAATCTATTTACACATAGTTAAAAATCGAATTATTGTATATAAAACATATAAAAGAAAAAGGCACAAGGGACCAGAAGATGTATATGGTGACTTAAAAAAATTAAAAAAAAAAGAGCCTAAATGCGCTATAGGACTATGTTTTATTAAGTAATTGATTTTAGTTATCTTATTTATTTAGTAATTTCATTATTTATATATTGGTGCAATTTTAATCATTAATCCCAAATCTGTCTTTATGCGACAGATTGAACCAGTCGCATGGGCATGGTTGACCAACATCCATATCTCTTGGCCACAAACCTGTCTAATATAAAACCTGATCTGTTTTTGTGTCATAATTATGTAATCCATGCTTTACGTAATTCCTTTGGCAGCAAATTATATGTATATATATATATATCCCAAACATCAAAGTGAATCTCCCAAGAGCTACATTGACCCAGAATCTCCACACTTCAACCTCTTGAGACATTAAATAGCCTACATACAAGTATGAAAAGATGCAATCAATAATCAATGGATTCACTGCTTAATAACTCATGAGTCTGTGACGCTCAGTTGAGGACCCATTTTTCACTCAGAATAAATGATACCCTGTGCTTTTGACAGCTGGATGGCAGAATAAGAGACAAAGGTTTCAGTCCCAAGGGGTTTTATTCCATTTTACATTCAAGGGACATGGGACAGGTGCATTTTCTTAAAAGAAAAATTTTCACTGGCAGGCTGCAGTGACAGCATGAGGACTGGCATGGTTCTTAATGTGCTTTGACCTTTGCCACTTAGGTAGCTCTAATGGTGGCAAAAAATACCCTCTAGGACATCTTCAGAAAGGTGCTCAATATTTGATGCTCAAGTTCACTTTGCTTGGGAGAGTGGATTCTGGTAAAGTCGCTATTGAGGTGTAAGATGGCTTGTCTCTTCTTTTCCCTGTCTTTTCTTTGTGGTAGAAGTAGTGTTTCCTAAAGGTCGGCAAAGGTTGCTTGGGACTGGTGTCCATCTATTGTAAAATGGGGGGAAAGTAAAGAAAACAATCATTTTGGTGTCAGTACGTTGTCTTTATTTAATTCAAGTTCTCCTGTGATTATGAGAAATGAAGGCATGGTCAGATTCTGTTAACAGAACCACCCTTTTCAAGTATGTTCAGTGGTATCCCACCTTTTATCAAAGAGCCATCGGTACTAATACAGGAAATTATGCTGCCCCTTTGAGATCATTTCCTGTTAGACTGGCATCCTTGTATTCAGAGGATAAGGATTTAATCCATAGATAACTCTAATAAAAATACTGAATATATTCATGTGGAAATATAGCTTATTATCAAGTATTAACTTTCATTACAAAATATTGGAAATTTTGTAAGGGATGTGTGTTGGGGTTGAGCTCAACATTGATGAATAATGATGGTTATATGTGATCTGTTTCTATTGGAGAGCTAAAGCTTTAGGGAACTTACTCCTCTCTGTCATAAAGCTCTACTGGTTTCTTCATCATCATGATGAACATCAGCAGGGTAATTTATTTTGAGTATACTACATACACACTCCTAATCCTCTAAACACTTAGTGCATCACCATGTACGTATCCATCTCCAACTAAATATAGCCCCAAATAAATGCAGTATGTAAATGCTTCCTGTTTCGCTTGTCAAAACTTGTCATTGCTCAGCTGTATTAGGAAATTATTCAACTTTTTATAAAGGTCCCATATCTTACATATATTCTATGCTTTAATTGACGTGTCAACAGGAGAAGATGTTTTTGTGGCTTTAAAAACAAAAGCAAATCACAATGCATCTTCTTCCAACCTTCCTTCTCCACCATCTGTGTGATACTCAAATGAAGCAGAGATTTATAATAAAATAACTCAGCAAAATGAACCTTTATACAGTATGGGTATCCAGAAATTGAAATTATATATGTAAAATTTACATAGTAATTGAGAATGAATTGGGCAATGTACCTATATATTGCTGATCTTGGTCTTCTAATGGCATTTGTTGATTTGTTGTCCTTGTATTGCAGGATCTTGTGAAAATAAAAAGAATGGCCAGAAAAAATATTTGAAACTATAAATTAAGCTTAAAAACAAATTTGTTACATTACAGGATGAACTTTTAAAACCTGCCAAAAGAAAAAGACATTATCCACAATAACAAGTAGTAAACAGTAAAAAATGAATCTGTGACATATGCCTCATAGAGTAGCAGTAGTTTCTGAACAGACTAATACCATATGTGACCAGCTATTTAAAATATCTTTGAAACCTCTGCTTACTCTTTCTAACACCCATATCCCCTCACTTCAGTCCCTCATTTTATCTCATCATCTTCTTACCAATTCTATTTCTAATTCTCTACATAATTTCTATTTTATATGCCTTGGCCTTGTGTCTGCTGGAACCTTGCACCCAATGAGTAATGAGAACAAGGTGAGGGGGCTCTGGAGTGTAATTATTTTCATTTGGGAGACAGTGGGGGGCTGCTCTACATTTGTCTCAGCCATATGTGACAGTTCACTATCTACTACTGACGGTAATGAGCACCAGCCTCTCATTATCTGTTGGGGATGGCAGCTCTGAAAGAAAAGGCTAAAAATAAATGTTACCTTTAACTGTCCACACATGACAAGGAGGAGAGAGAGGGAAATAATGTAGCAGAGCTGGTGTCATGAGCTGAGCTGAGAGCGGAAATGTTGTCTTTTGGAACAGTGTAGATAGACCAAAAGAAAGGACAGGTCAAGGGAAGGTGAAGCTGTGACTGGTGTCAGGAAGAATTTAATGAGACATATCACCGGCATACCACCACCACCACCACTACCACTGTGGTGGTGGTGGTGGTGGTGTTGGTGGAAGCAGTTTTATTTTTTATTTATACATCAACAACATACATACAGAATGCATGCACACAAAATTACACACACACCAACACAGAGCAGGTTTTTACAAGGTGAAGCCTTTGGGCAATTTTGTCCCCTGTCGCTTTACATATTTCTAGTGCACCAAGCGTCATTGCCTCGTCCTCAACTACTGTCTGCTCTATTGTTTAAAGTGAAGGGGGGAATTCTTTGGGGTGTTGACCTGGCAAAAAGTATTTTATCATCTGTCAATGGATTAACTCGCCTCAACAGAAAAATGTGTTTCGTTCCATTTTTGTCTTTGTCCCGCTTTAAATAGACTAACTCTTGGCTTTGTGTGACCCACATTTTGGCAGTTTTTAGTTTCTGGTTACTCTGTTATTATTCTGTTTACACTTGCTGAGACAATCTATTACAATCCAAAATTATGAATTGCAAAGCATGTTAACACAACGCGCAAGTACGGGATCTTGTGCAACCGTGGTGTTGCTATGGGCTATTTCAAGAAAACATCACACACTGGGTTGCAGAATTGTCAAACCATTTCCCAGATTAAAGTACTGAAGTGGCAGAATTTCCTCTCTTGTTAGTTTAGACTCTTGGATGGTGTCCTTCAAAAAACAAACTCTCAGGTCCATCTGTGTGACCTTTGCAGGTAACATCTAGTGTACTTTGTATACAGAGCAAAAACATCAATGTCAAGAGTAGGAAGATGGGGGTGGATGGACAACTCAATTGCTGGCCTGTAGCAATGCTACAATTAGCAGTGCTATGACATTAACATTTTTCCCTGTAGTGTGGTAACATCACATATCCACTTCATCTATAGCAGTAGCATGCAAGAATGGTGCATTTTCTAGAACTAATCAGAAGCAGCTCTTTCACCAGTAGTCTGAAGGAGAATCTGTTGTCACAAAGGTACTTCACAAAGGTACTTCAGCATGATAACAATCCTTAGGCTCATTGATATTATGGTTACCTTGAAAACAAATATCCGATAAAAGAAGGGAAACGTGTGTACTAACCCAAACCAGAAGGAGCAAATAACATATGTAGTTGTTTGCATTTCATGAACTTCTTTACCAAAGTGACTGATAGTTTAATTTTCTTCCATGTGTGGGAGACAGTGTTAGATGGTGCCACAGAAAAGCTCCTTAAAGTAGCTGAGGTGGGATGGTACACCAACCCAACACTTACCAAACCAAGCATTTAGTCATCATTTTAAAAATCTTCTCTCAAGTAAAACCAAAAATGCAGTGCAAAGGTATTTTCAGTTAAAACACTCATCTCTGTACAGCTTGTCAAGGTTTGTTTTCTAGTGTGGAGTGGGCTTGTTCTTGCTCCTTTATGGCCAACAGGGGAAAAAAGAAAACACTACAGTACAGTTGCTATTCTCACCAACTGTCTTCACAGTCTTTGTTTTCTACTTTCTGGCTACAAGGGATGGTAATGAGCTCATTATAGCGTAGTGGACCACATGAGGCGAGGAGGATGCTGCGCTCTTGGGTATCAACTCTTTGGACAGACCACACAAAGGTCAGATTTACTTTATATAGCCATATGTTTCAGTTTGTGCAAGAGAGAAAGCTTTAAGGAAGAGGACTGACCAGAACTTTCCAATGTACAACCACTTTCCTACGCTTTTGAATGAGAAATATTAAATGGGGCCATGTGAGCACTGCAGGGCTGTGGAAAACGATTTGTAAACCATGTGTTTCCCATGTTAATCATGAGAAAGTCATGTCAAGTCAATTATGTTGTCTTCAGTTTAGACCCATATTGTATGATATAACATATTTACAGAAATGGTGCCCCAGGTCAGCAGGATACCTTGAAGTAAACTGCTCTCTCAGAGAGCTGCACCAAGGGAAAAACACATGAGATTATAGATTGTTTTGAGCACACAGTGTAGACAGTTATTGAATGAGTCAAAGGATTTTTTTAACTAGCATATTGTATCAGATCTGCAGCCTAGAGTCCTGCCAACTTAAACTGGCAGATGTTTAGATAGCTGATCCAGCTGTGACGCAGGATATGAATTATATATGAAATGACCATTCTAAGATGACGCCTGTGGTCGCTTCGTCTTCTTGCACTATTAATTTGTTTATGTCTGTGAGAAAAAAGCACTTGTTATTTAAAACGGTGACCAATATTCTTTTAGGCAGCAGGCTTATTATATGACTTCTTGAAAACAATCAATGTATGACTTCCAGCAATCAATCCTAAAGAAGAGCAGACAGTTCTCAGACTAAGTGATGTGTTTAAACATGAAAATGAATCGTGGAAGTAGCAGCAAAAAGTGCAGTGCTGCCACCATCCTCTAAAACTCCAGAGTCAAGTGTACATACTAATGTCAGTGGATTATCATTGCACGTACACAAATGGAAGGCACAACAATATACACAAGATATACAAATGTATTTTCACATCTCGTGGCAGATAGCAACTGCAACAACACTGGCTTACTTGGGTCCAACTGTGTTTTTACCTTCATTTACCACATGCTAACACAATCCTGCATACATCTAAAGTTTACTGTTAAAGTCTAGCCAGAATAGACCATATTGCAAAGGCAGACACAAAACAACAAACATTTTGGATTAAGAAAGGGGGAACTGGGGCAGAGCAAGACCAAGGCAGGACGGATCATGGAGCTCGGGTCGGGACCAGGAAGGGAGAGTGGGATTGGATGGGGAAGCAGGCTGGGCGAGGCAAATGGGAACAGGCAGCTATGGCCGGGCTACACGTAGAGGGAGAAAAACAGCAGGTAAAAATCAAGAGCAAAAACATCAGAGGAAGCACGGCAGGGCTGAGTAGTTAGCATGAATGGATTAGCAACAAACATGGTGGCGAGTGGAGGGAGAGTGGTCTTTAAGCTGCAGGTGGTGGGAGTGGCAATCAGGGCAGATGAGTTGCATGTGTGTCAGGAGGTCTGGTGGGGGATGAGCAATGGACAGCCAAGGCCTAGCCTGCAGGCTACACACACACTGACAAACACACACAGAATGACAGACAGGATACAGAAGGATAGAGGAAACGAAAACACTTTTCTCATCAAGAAGTTTCATTGTATCACTCAGGTGAAGCTTTTCCACCATTAAGCTAGCACTGTGTCATCTACTAAGGTCCATCTATGAATTTCTTCTGTAGCCTACTGTGAAAACCGTGAGTAAGATGTCGGGGGGAGCAAACATTTGCAGTTAGTTGGTTCCTGTGGACCTCTTAGCTTAATTGGCTTGCGTCATGGTCAGCAGATTGCTTCTCAGTCCAGCAAATACAGGAGCTACTCTCCAACACTTTGATAAGAACTTATACAATCAAAAACATAATGTTATTTTCTGCAACAAGTTCCACTGATGTGCCCATTCTGTGACCTAGGGATACTGATTTATTGAGGCTTTTCTTTTCAGTGCAGGTTCTTTTTTTGCATCATTGTGTATGCATCCATGAATTAAATTTTAAAGCAATGAAACACCAACTAAGGCAATGAAGTTACTCCCTAAATTTGTTTGGAAAAATGTGACTGCTGAATAATGTACTGTTTTGTTCAGTATCACATTGACTTCCTTTACATAGCAAGTTGAAATGTTTTTTCGGTGTCTCTCCCCTGGCTTTGAAGTGTTTTCATTGGTTAGAGAAACCCTGAGAATCTTTATAATTAAAAAGCTACTGGTTCAAGCAATTTGCCATCTAAAGGTTGATGAAAAATTGATGTGTGTTGTGCTCAGAGTTTAAGTGTGGAATTCTTTCTCTTGCTGTAATGCTCTTTTTCTTTCATTACTCAGTTTTTTTTCACATTGATAAACTCACTCCCTGCATGAAAAATTGATGACCTCTTCCTTTGTGTACCACCCTTTCTGCTGCCCTCTGTTTTGAATTGAAAGGTGAGCGCTGGCTCACTGCCAGTTAGCCATTAATGGCCCTGGACAGCTAGCTTCCGGAGGGTCTTGTGGCAGGTAAGGTGCCATGTTAAAAAGCCCATTATGCTACTGCTAATTCTGCTGAGGGAGAGTGGGATGATCGCCCTGACACTTCCCATCTCTATCATTAGTAGCTGCACATAGGGAGGGGATGCAGATGCTCTTTACTGCAACCTGAGCCTTTCTAGAGGATTCAAATGGTATCTGAGGGAGGTGCAGGCTATTCCCTTCTTCTTGACAGTTCATTTCCATTGCTGAATGAAACACAGATTGTCATTGTGCTTCCAGTTTATTCCTTGTTCCTGCGATTTCTCTCTCCCCTCTGTCTCCAGCCCTCCCCTGTCTGACTCCCTCTGTGTGCTGTGTTGTGGGAAAGGCGCTGTACTTTCTCTCTCCCTGCCAGCTCCCTCGCTGCTGATTAGCCGGGACACCTGCAATCCTTCTACTCATCAATTCAGCAGTACATTAACTCTGGTTTTTCAGCTATTCATCACCAGGCCTTTGTTACAGCCGGTTCAGTTGTTCGGTTGAACAACAGGCCATTTAAAATGGCCTTTTTCAAGTTTAGCTTCTTGTGTTGTCTAGCTTTCCTGTGCCAAATAATCATCAAATAACTGCCTGCTTTCCTGTTCATCTCCTTTCCTGGTTTTCACCACCACCCAGCCTCCAACTCCTCTCACTCTTTCTTTCCCTGCCTCCAGCTTTCCTCAATCCTTTGCCTTCACTTGCTGTCTTCCCTGCTTATTTCCCCTTCCTGGTCAAGAACAACAACAAAACAAGTTCTTTCTCTGCCTCCACATCACTCATTTAGTTGTGCCATTGATCTACTCTCTGGAGTTTCCTTACCTACCAGTTGGTTTTATAATCTCCTCCATCTCCACAGAGAAACCATGGAGAAATACATGAATGACTCCCTTGCTGCATGAGTCATTCCTGTCCTGCTTCTCAAATCCAGATTACAAATCCACCTTTGCACATGCTTCTCACACCACCAAACATCTGCTTACTGTTTGATTACAGTATTGCATTCATCAAATGCTCATTGAATCCTTCCCCCAACTTCACCTTACTCACTGTTCTGGTTCCAAAAATATTGAACCCAGTGCTTTTTCTTGCCAGTTCATCTCTGAAGACAGCCCCTTCCAAATCTGATATCTTACTCATCTTGTCTCAGTTTCCTTGAGGATTGAAACTGCTGTTAAGTACCAGGTAATCATACCAAGAAATTGTACCCCTCATCATTTCATTGTACCCGACTGTCTACTCACATGCGCTCTTTCCATTTTATCTGCCATCGGAGGATTGGCTGCACCCTGTAATTCTTGAAGCAACATTTCTGGTCACGGTGAACACTTGTGCCCTTGTTCCCACCTGTGATGTGTGCCTGTGGAAAAGCCTCCTATCAGCCACCTGCTGGGCTGCTTTGTACCCAGCCTGCTCACCTTTAGACTCACATGGTACTTGACTTTGTCCCTGCTCTGCCTCTTTCCCAAGGTGACATAGTATCACTTACCATTGTGGACTGTTTCTCTGAAGCGGTGCACTTTGTAGCACTCTCCGAACCCCCCACACAGGCCTCCTGGTTCATCATGTTTCATTGGGTGACTCCAGGACCACACCGGCTGCCTTGCCTGATCCATTTTCCTGGATCTCATAACCTACCTGGACATGATATGCCCACAACTTGCTGATCAGTACTGACAGTCACTGATGTGAGAGACTGGTTGTCAACAAATATTGCTAATTATATTTTTCACAGACAAATTAACACTGCATCTGAAAGATACTTATCTTGACACTCGGGATGATTCTTCAACAGGACAGGGTTACTATTTCCCCTTTTACAACTTCTTATTTACTGCACAGACACTAGAATGGTATCTTCTCATGTTATTCTTCGCAAGACAACAACAAGTGTATTTCATGAATTGTTTAATATTCCTTTGAATATCACTAAATAGGTTGTTTAGGTTAAACATTAGAATGAACAAGTAATGTTCCACACTTCCCTTTGTTTTACCAAGGGCACAGTCTTCTACTAATAGCAAGCCTTGTCTGTCTTAAATTTGTACTGTAGCAGTACAGTAATAAGTAAGTAATATAAAGGAGACAGTGTTGTCGCACTGCCAACACCACCACCATGACTGGGAAAGAGAAAAAAAAACTCACATGCGCATAAGAGGCAAAGCTCAGAAACCTAGGGACAAGAGGTGATGCTAAGGACAGTTATGTGTGAGGAATTGAAAAGTTCACACATAGTAGAGAGAGACAGAGACCCTAAATATACACCCATTCAACAACATGCTCAGAATATCTCATGTTGACTGAAAGAATTTAAGTAAAAATATATTAAACGCCCAGATCTTGTAAAATATTGATGACCCCAGTGCTTGCTTCAAATGATATGCATCCCTGAATAGCAGAGTTCATATCTGTTACTGGATGAGCTCCAACTTTGCATTGCATAAATGATACACCAACGAGAAATGTCAACGGTAATACGCATCAGATGGCTCCTATAACAAGACTTGCTCATTTTACAATTATTCCAAGCAGTGAGCACACCACCGCCACTTACACAAACCATGCATAAGTCAAGAGGCATCCAGCCTGAATGTCTCCTCCACTCATTCTTTCACGGCTCATGAGCAGGTGTGGGAGGGCAACTGGCTGGACCACTAATGTGGAGACTCTGGTCCCATTCCTAAGCCTGGTGTGTGCATGTTTGTGTGATACAACGCAACTTTAAGACTTGGCCGTGGTCCATACGTCTGATCGGTGTAGTGTAGCTGGACACTCATCCCACCACATGCCCAAACAGCTTCAACATGTACAGTACAGACCGTTGCGTGATTGCACACAGTCTGAAGTAATATACCTAGATGTTAGCAGAAGGCATGGGCATCCAGAGGTGTATTGTTGTGTTTGCTTAATTTTACACCTGATTAACTATGTGCAAGACAGGTTTATTAAGAGGAATAATAACTGGAGAAATGGCTGTTTTAAGGGGGGGAATTAATTTAATATATTTCAATAAAACACAACGACACAGTCTAGCAGCTTGCTTCAAAAGGACAAGTCACAAAGTCTTTATATTTCCCCCTTTCAGCTAAAGTCAGATTTTTTTCTGAAGACGTTTTCCCTTGCCAAAAACTCTGCACCAGGTTGAGTGAGGAATCATCTATTTTTGTAAACAGAGCATCTGCCCCAAGGCCCCTGGGAGGCACAGGGAAGATGGTCTGTTTTCCCTCGCTTTGATTTCTTTACCTCACACGCAGCATCTCAGCAAAACTTCAGCTGAGGTAAATCCTCTTTCAACTTCAAATGACATCCAAATCACAAACATTTCACCAACGTATGCAGAGGTAGTATGCAACACACTGAATATTTAATACCAAACAGGCAATCTTCAGACTAACATCCTTTAAAAATAACACTTTTCATAGTACCATACAAAGATGTCATGTCAAAGGTGTAACATTTTCAGGCGTTCCTACAATACAGTTAAAAGTCTCTCTCTCACTACATATACATTCTGTCACAATAGGTCTTCAGCCTTTTGTTGTGCTCTTACGTTCAGCCATGGAATCCTGTAATTGTTTTTTTTTTTTTTTTTTTCACAGCCTCTCTTTACAGGATGTGCTCTTATTTTACCTTTCATGAAAATGTTTTTCCTTGTCTAATCCCAGTGCCACCATTACCCATAATGCAACTTGACTGGCAGCAGTTTGTTTGGAGATTTGCGTCTATTTTGCTATCTGTGGCCATTTTAGCTTTGAGCCTCTACCCTCAAACAGATTTGAGGAGCTGGCTACAAAGAGCCAATAATCTCAGTGTATTTTATTTTAATTTTCAAATCAGACTTCACACAGCTCCATTTGGAACCATAGAAGGCATTATACAACCTTATTTTCATTGCAGAAATCCTTCTGATCTTACCTTAATGGCAGAAAGGAAAGAACTTTGAAACTGAATATCAACAATCACATTGTGGAAGAGGTTCATGAGTTAATGTTGCATTTTCAGGCTGAAATATCCCTTCTGTGAACGGCATATGTATATGATGTCTCTACAGACAACATGTGAATCCCTATATTTTCAATACACTGCATCTATATGTCAAATAAATGACAATACATCAAACTTAGAAATCTCCCACAGCCTCAGTAGTTTCACATGAATTTGATCCGGTTTATATGTGCCAGGTAATCTTAACTTTTAACTCACTACCTTATTACTGATGATTGGTTGACTGATTGTTATTTGTTGTTGAGCAGAAAATCTGTCACAGTCTGCTTAAATCCCAAAGAAAAGAACTACCTGACCTAAGACCTAATGCCATGCCATAACTGGGAACCTGCTTCTATTATATTGCAGAAATAACTGGTACTGTACTGTGTCATCAAACAGGACTATTATAGATTTTCTAACCCTAACAACTAACTATATAATTTATATCCATTCTCATGAAGGGAGAGAAATGTTGGTAATGAGAGCTTCAAAGCACAACATAATTAAAACAAAACAGAAAAAAAGCTATTAACATAGTGACGCAAAATTAATAACAACACAATGAAGTTAATGGTATCAAAATATTATTTTACTATTTAACAACTGCGCAAAGAGCAGATGTTGGGAGGTAAAATTTTATGTTCCACATTAATGATCACAACAGCATTACAAAGATCCTACAGTCTATTCATGCTTTGTCAGTCTTGAATATTACTTGTAGCTGTGAGAACACCTCTTCATCTTCCTTGCAGTCGGTGTTCAGATTGCAATATAGACACGATTCAAATAACCTGGACTTGATCATATTTGCATATGTTGTACAGTAAAGCTCATAAGCTGTTAATTTCTCCTGCAGCACTGTGTGACTGATTTTTTTGTTTTCACTCCTTATTCATTTAAATGCATAACCATTTAACTGTGAGCAAGACTGCATTAAAGATACAATTTTATTGAAAGTTTCATTGGGCTGGGTGACAAGTGAAGGAACGCCAGTCAATGGAAGTCCATCCCAGCGCTACGACAAATAAAAGCTTCCAATCTGATTAACATCAAAAACACAATTAAGAGATAAGCAGCAAAGAAACCAGACATAATGGGAATGCAAACTACCAAGGCAATAACAATTAAGTATGCCCACTCCTGGGATAATGGAGGCATGGCCTGGTAACAGATTTAAGGGCCAAATCACCATTTGTCATTTTATGTAATAACAATCTTATTCTATGCATTCTTCTCTTCCAGGGGTCAAAAGGTAAAGGGACTCTCTCTGCTGTAGGATGGTGACTATAGTGTACTCCCTCTCTAAGTGCCAACACTGTTTAGCATGGTAGTATTGTATCATTTAATAACATTGTAACTATTAGCCCATTGTTCAGATCTTTAGCTTCTCTAGCCTTTCTGTAAAATTCCATTCATTCAAGTCATTTAGTAGTTGAAATGTTTAACCTTGAAGCAAAGTGGTACAAACCTAACACACAAAAATATCCTGCCCAGCTTGGCATTCTATTCACTGAAAAATTCTGTGATGAGGTTAGGTTCATGACCCATCAAATACATGTTAGTGAACTTGACATTATTTAAGTGTCAGGTATGAAGACCAGGCCACCACATTTCTGAGGTACATGTACATTAGCATACTCATGTTCTCCATCTGACTAAGGAGATGTCATCTAGAAAAGGGAAATGCAAGGAAATCTTCAAAGAGGAACCATAGCTTTGAAGGTGTCGCTGGTAGCTTCAAAGAGCACCATACATGTCTCCCAGTGGGCTCGAAGCTCATAAGTGTTCAACGGGAGATGCTGTGGGGGTATCTTGAGACAAGCCTTCTTAACTCCCACCTATGTTTTCATCAGTGCATTGAAGTGCAGAGAGTCCCGATAAATCAGTACTTACGTGAAGAACTGATTTTATCAGCCTTCATAAAAAACATCTTAAGTCAATAAGCTGTTGGTAAGCCATTGTTTCAATCACAGTACGGTTCAGTGTCATGTAAAAAGACACCCTTTGAGAAGTGCTACTTCAAAGATCCCACCAGAGAGAGGGAAAGAAAATATTCTTAAGGGTTTTAAACAATAGCCAGTGGCTTGACACGTTGAATATTCTCCTTAATCCATAAGTAGGCAGTTGCAGCAATAACATATCCAATAAATATTTCATCAGTGCTGCCACTGGTTTCCAAACCCAGCACATTAGAAATGATCATTCCTTGCAGAAGAAGAGAATAGGCCTGTACAAAACCTCCTGCACCAACACCTTTTTGACTCATGCTGAACTCATAAATTCAACGAGGGACAAATTGGAAATTGCAGCAGGTGCCACATCCACTCCAAACATCTTAAAAAGTGCACTCTACTCAATCAGGAAGAGCAAATAAAAGTGCAAGTGGAGAGAGGACAGAGTGTTTATTTGTCCCTTTACCTAAAGCTGAGAGCAATATCTCACAGAAACCCAGCGGGTGTTTATTTATTCTTTAGCTGATGGGTAGGTTTAACAGAATGTGGAAATGATCCTTTAATGGTTTCATTACTTGTCCGCAGACAGGGTCTCTTAAACACCCATGCATGTTCAGGGCTTTGCTTTGTTAAGAAAAAAAGATGTCCGAAAGGTTGTTGCTGACAAAAAAACAAACCAACAAAAACGGTGAGGTTGAGGTTGGAATTGTTCATTAATCAAGTTTGGCCTCTTATAATAAAAGAAGAGGTTGCTGAGCAAGTTTACAATCTCACTGTGCCCATACCAGTAAAATTATTGCTAATAGTAACCATCATTTTGTTTAAATTGTCTTGCTCTCCATAACTCCTGAATATGTATGAGATTTGTCTCCAATGCAGGTAAATAAGCTCACACAGCCGATTTAACTCAATGACACTCTGTGTTCTAAAAACATAGTTAAGTTGCATCAATTTGTAGAATCTGAGGACATTAGGATAATGTGATTGAACCTTTTTAGATATCAGGTTTAAATGTCTGGCAATTCGTGAGGGGCTGATGATACGCTACCCAATCAGTGATCGCATGATTAGCAGATTGTTAGGGCTGTGAAAATGAGAATTTAATGGTGATGCTGATAGCAAACATGTTTGTGAGGGAATCAGCAAATGTGTGTGTGTGTGTGTGTGTGTGTGAGATTGATCGGAAGAACAGAAATGACTCTTAGTTTTGAGGAATAAATAGTGAAATCCAATCTTCCACAGAAGAATCTCTGAAATGATGTGATGTGTGGATGCTGTGTGTCATTTCTCACCGCTGATCAGATTTTCTGAGATGGATGCAACTCAACACAGTAATTATGCATGTTCAAAGAAACAGTGAAAGGAGTTCATGAGGCATGAAGCACCACCTCTCCATCTCATGGTGTGTTCAGATAGAACAAAAGATAAATGACGGAGTAAATGGAGGAGGAGGAAAAGAGGGATGTGCTTGTGCAAGTAGAAAATGTTTTCCAGGTTTTTTTTTGTTTTGTTTTTGTGTGTGTGTGTGTGTGTGTGTGTGTGTGTGTGTTTGTTTCATAAACAAACATGCAGAGGGGAAAAAAATGGAAAAAAAGTAACAATACAATTTCAGTATTGAGCCGCCACACACATGGCTGCTGTGTCTGCACTTAACATCCTGTGTATGATTAATCTAATAATAAGTATATTTAGCTAATTTGATACATATCTAGGTACATGCTGTATGATACACTTGCTATGATAAAATATATTTCCACTTCAGAGTGATTCATTGTGATTTAATGTGAGTCATTGTCATTCCGTAGAGCCAATTGATTACTGAATCAGATTTGGTATAATTTCATTTCCATATTTGTTCTTGGTATGTTATTACATTCAGTGACTACAGGCATTTTTAATTCAGGAACTCAATTAATAATAAATAAGAGCACACTCTCAAACCATCATTAGTTGTCATGTAGAGGTATACAACAAACTTTCACTCTAATGCTGTCGTTCATCTAAATGTGATACTTTTACCAACAACTGTGGGTGCATGTAGTACACAATGCTGCAAAAACAAAAAACAAAAAAAAACTTCTAATCTGCATAAAATTGTGTAAACCATCACACCACACACCACAAATAAACAGCAACAACCACAGAAGTGTGTCCAGCCAGAGGACACTAAACAATGATGAACTTGCCTCAAACTGGTTGATTTTGATTTTGATTTGTTTTTTGTTTCTGAATGTTGATTTAGCAATTCAAATGACCTTAGATTCTGAATATTTCTTTTCTTTTTTTATTTCTTTTTTTTATTCAAATGAACTAGATTATGAAAAGAAACTGGAGCTCCCGGAGAAAACTCATGTAAGCATAGGGAGAAGTTGAGAAGATCTCTAACCCAGTGAGATGACAGTGCTAAACACTGCACCACTGCGCTGCCCTCTGTGGGGTGTGTAAAGCCTCCATTTGAAGATGAAAGGGGTGAAAATGACGACTAGTTGTTTCTGTTGTTGGATAACTTTGGTCAAATCATGACAAGAACTTAAATGTCTAAGGCTGTCCTTACATTACAAAGTTCAAGTAGCATGTGGTATGTTATATCTGCACGTATTAAATAAAAGATTTCTTAATGAAGCTGGTCCACAAGCCACTTTGATCCTGGAAGATGAAAAATGTAACCATTTTCTTTGCTTTTCCATAGTCAGTGAGTACTTTGAATGTCCTCTAACTGTGTGTTTGTATGTAATGAACAATGAGCTTTGATGTTAGTATCTACCTAGTTCAGTGTTCTGAATATATCATCACATGGTCAAAGTCATCTCCAAATGTCATCACAGTGACAAATTCCAGAGCATGCACTTCAGCTGGGAGCAGCAAAGTCTGGTAGCTCTAAGTTTTTACTCAACCTTTGCTTTATTTTGTTGCGTTTTGTATGTTTTTGTCATATCCTGTCAACTACTGATGGATACTTCTGTGGGGAGAGGAGATTCTTCAGGAGAGGAGCTTCTGTCATTGAAAATGGAGCAAAGTCTGGAGGATGCCACCCTGTTCCAGTTGGGATGAGGAGGTGCTGTCATGGTTGCTGGTGGTCCAGAGGTTGAAGGCTTGGAGGTGGAGATGTACTGTAGATCCTTTCTGCCATCAGTCATCATGCAAAATATCAACTCTCTTCCCAACAAGAGTGATGAGGAGCTGGAGATATAGGTGAAAACTTGGGAAGCAGACATTTTTTTCAAATCAAAACAATACTTGTGTACATCCCACCAATGGCTACTGCTGAAGTTCCATGTGAAGGTCTCCATGAAGTCGTTGCTAGGATACAGACTAAACATCCTGAGGCACTTGACTTCAGAGAGATCAGAGATACACGCTGGTTGAGGCCATTCTGAACAACTCAGATCATCCTCTTCATAATACCTTGATGGACCAAGAAAAGAGCGGTGGTGGACGGCTCCTCTCTCTTCACTGCAGGACGGAGAAATCTAGAAGATCTTTGTACCTTCAGCCATCAGGCTTCTTCATTCTTCTGCAAATGGTTGATAAGCTGGCAGACAAATGAATTTCCCTTTGGGGATTAATAAAGTAATTCGTATTCGTATATGGCAGTAAAGTACTGTAGAACAGAAAAAAAGAATAGAATAGAATAGAAAGCCTTTATTGTCATTAGCTGTGTCCAAATTCAGCAGCTACATCCTTCAGAGGTGGCATTTCAAGGCCAATTACAGTATCGCAACAAGGCCTCTTTCATATGTTTAACATCAGGATGTTGATTACATTTGGATGTGATCAAGAAATGCACCGAAGGCTAGACTGTCACAATTACCCACAGTTGATGTGGCTGTCAGAGACCGCATAGACTAGGTCCTCCAAAGGCTGCAGCTGCTGAATTGGGACAAAGCCTATGTGTTACAAATTACAAACAACATTAAGAGTGCAACTTCAAATGGTCATTTTGTGATTTGTGTGTTGATTGCTTGTGGAAAAAAAAGTTTTTGAGACTATTGGTGAATGTGTTGAGTGACCTGAAGTGCTGGCTAGAGAGCAACAGGTCAAACAATTAATGTCCACGATGTGAATGTGAAATGCATGGATGTGAAATACAGTTGAAATCTTCCAGCTCTGTGGGATGGCTTAAATAATTTACAAAGAACAAATGACAGAAAAAGTTGAACATGGAGCAGAGCGGGACAGACTTCAGGGTGTAAAATGTGCTAACAACCACTGTGTTACCAAGCAACATAGTGTTTGTTGCATGCATGCACTACACTGTGGTCTCAGTGGATTTCCTATTGTTTATGCATCTCTCTTTTGCCTGTGATGGACAAGTTTTTTGTTTTTTTTTCTGCTGTTACAACATCAGGCTTTTTTTTCAATAAATGTGGCTTAATGTTTGTTGCTGCGCCTGCAGCAATTAATTCTAATGAGGCCACATAAAGGAAGGTACAGTAGCCGTGTATTTACGACAGCTAATCAGCTGAATGCACAGACTGCAAAGTGTTTGTAGCAATTTTTTTTTCCTTTTATTTTTATAGTGATAGTAGAGAGATGGGAAAGTAGAGAAGGGGATTGGATTACATGCAGCAAAGGGTCTGGACAGTTTTTTAATGCAAGTCAGTTTGTAATGTAATGCATTTGTGTTATTTAACAGCTCTATTTTATGACACTATCATCACAAAAGTGAAACAAAATTACTCCAACTTTTGACTTGAAGTTTTCTTACTTAAAGTGACTGGATTGTGCAAGGTACTAGTTTTGTGCATTACCTGCAGTAGACTCTGATCAGCACAGTCCCAGTTTAGAAAAAAGCAGCTGGGAGCACTGGAATAGAGACTGAATAAGTAAACACTTATTTCAGATAGTTGTTCAGCATTGTCCTACAAACAACAGCCCTTTACTTCAAAACTAGATTTTTTCAGTCATTGAACCACCATGTTCCACCTATAGTCAGCTGATGATCGATGCGGTTACTTTGTGTGTAGTAATACCTTTGTTTAGGGGCCAACATCCACACACCATAATGAAGCTGTGTAGATTTTTTAATAGCATACACTGACTATGAACAAATTGCTCACAAAACCTCGTCAAATACACACACTACATTTTCTAGTAATCTAACAACATATGTATGTTCTTTACACTCCATTACTTCCATTAGTTTCTGTAATTCCTTTGATCAAAACAAAATCTCATTGAATCTTGGATGATACACTTCTTTTAAGGTCGATGCATGAACTCCGCATCTAAACATCAAACAAGAACAATGAAAATGCGTGGGCATTTAATGTAGAACCCACACAGAGGCAATATCCCAGATTACACAGAAAAGTCATTACCATCGTCATCACTCCATACATTAATTCAACTCTGAGATTGATAGGGAACCCTCAGGCTGACTTAGATTACAAGGGCACCATCCTGTGAAATCCCCAAACCAATATCGAAATTTAATTCGACATGTTTGGCGATGGGAGATCTACATTCTTAGTTCCCAGCAAGAAGGCTGCTATTCACGGAAGCCAGTGCAATAACCTTTCCATGTGGATAATTACAATCTAAGCCTCTGCATTAGAGCAATGCGAAGGGCTAGTGAACGTGGTGGTACATGAGCTCCAAAATTAGAAAATGAAATTTAACAAGCTCTGTGTGAAGGTGGAGATGATGTAATGCAGCACATGAAATATGCAATGCTACACCTGAAATACTTGGTGAATTACTGCTATACATTTGGTGGCAGAGCTGGTTTCACAATTTAGCCAAGAATAATAGCAGATTCATAATTTGCCTTTCACTACACATCCTAAAAATAATCGCCTTTGACAGGCAGACATTGAAAATTATTATGAAGTCACAAAAGGAAAGGGCATTTCATACATAACAGCAAATGCTGTATACCATTAAACTAAAATAGGCTGGGATTATGTGGCACTAAAGAGTGTGTGAATGGGTCAATAGCAGACAAACAGCTTCCTTCCATTTGATGAGTTCAGACTGTGATTAACCTCTTTCTGAGGACAGCTTCATCAAACACTAGTCCTGTATGGTTATACTCTATCTGTGGAGATAGTGGAGCAGAAGGAATGAAAATTGATCCCCATCAGTCTCTTACTTGACCTTCCTGCCTTTCATATTTCAGACAGACACTGCATAATGACTGACACACTGTCAGCTGCAGCAGAGGAGCCAGGATTTGAAAATGCCTTTCCCCCCACTTTTGGAAATATAGATAAGAGACAAGGTCAGAAATAAACCATGATACCCCATCATAAAGCACCTTCACACAATGAGTCGATGAGATAAAGAGATGATTATTTATTGATTCTGTGTAAACAGATGCATACAAACAAAATCTGTGTAAATGTAATGTAATTGCCAAGAATTGAGACATATTCTTAAGACAGGTTTTGAGAATCAGAATTAGCAAAATTTTAATGTTTTTGGTTTTCATAGAACAAATTCAGTCATGATTTTTTATATATTTTGTGTGGATATGGGCCAGGAAAGTTGAGTAGCAACTGCAGTCAGGTAAGCTATTTACAGTGTATAAAACAGCTGTTTTTTCAAGTGACATTGTGACTAAATGATACAATCATTCACAGCTTTTTGTTCTGCTTGCAGCCCATTCATAAACTGATGTCACATTAGTTATAGGCAACGGCATAACAAGAGATAAAAAGGTGCAGGCACAGGTCTCTTTATCCCACTTAACTGCTTAAGTCAGCTGTTATTTTTGCTTTCCTCTTCGTTTTGTGCACTGTTTTATTCAATTTGTCAAATAGTTGCCATTCTGACTGATATATTGAGACATTTATGTGAGTGCTTTGTATTATAGGCTGTGTATGATGCAGAATTTCATAGCCTATTGCCTGACAAGGAGCAGTCAGCTGTCAAGCACAGTTAAAGTGAAGCTGGACTGGAAAATGTCATGAATAAATACTGTGTATAGGATTGGATAGATATTCCATAAATTAAAGAAGAGAACTGGTAGTTATGACTAAATGTGATCTGACAGAGACAGATTGAGTGTATTTTATCATAACATAGTCGTAATCGCCAATTTTACCTCATTTGTCTTTCTCAAATTTAAAGCCAGGTCAGAAAAGTGGAAATCTATAATACTGTGACCTTCAGGTAATTCAATCATATTATACTGGGACTGAAAGAAGAGAAATGAGAACATCTACCCTCAAGTTAAAAAAGCAGATTTGTCAAACCATAACTCCCTAGTTTACTGACATACTTGAGAAAACAAGGCTGGTGCATTAAAGCTGTCCAGATTCTCACATCTGTAGGGTCAACAAAAAAAGCTATCCTCTAAATCTGTGCTCAGTCGGCAAAATTGCATTCCTTTCTGTATCTAATGCAAGTTTAAAGTGCCATTTCCTTAATTTGTTAATTTTTTTTGTTTACAGTGCACTATATATATATATATATATATATATATATATATATATATATATATACACACACACATTTTTGGACTGTGTAAAGAAACTGTAGAGATGGGGAACTATTTGTGTGTTGATTGCCTACCAATGAAGCATGCAGCAGAACAGCACAGTTTGAAAGCTTTTTCTTTTAACTAGCCTGCAGTTAAGTTTCAATGATGCAAGAAGCCTTAACCAATCAGTACCTAATCAATGTAACCTCTACACAGCTGCCATACCTTTAGTACAGTATGCCCAAGTTTATTTAGAGCTCAGGTACTTCTCCTCATCACATGTCGAGATTCTGATGGCTACAAAGACACCATGTGGCCCATATAGGAATTGTAAAATGACATGTATTGGTCAAAAATCTTTATTTTGATGTCCATGAGAAGACGTCAAATTGATGGAGGGGTTACAATGGGTTGTACTTTGTGGTCATTTGGGCTCCTCCCAGTGATTACCTTCTGGCATAAAACTATCAATCAGTATTTGGCACACTCTGTGTGGAGGGAGAATTGAGAATACATTAAAACTCATGACAAAATCACTGGGACATGTGAAAGACAAGCTTAGGCAATGCAACATCATGAGCAGCAAATCTGAGTGGGTTTTAGTGATATATTAAGTTCAAATATCTATTTAAGTAGATGAGGGTGGTTAAGGGGCGCTCCTTGCTTTGCCCCGCTTCAACTCAGCTCTGCTCACCTGTTGTCTTTACATCCACCAAAGGTTGTCATTCCTCGTCGTCAGAGGTGAACAACAAACCTATGTGTTTTCATCCAGTCCCAAATGATCAGCTAATACTTAAATCAGTGACTTATGAACTCACATCCTTTCCTCCTATGCTACTCAAAATTCAACAGGCTGCCTTATATTCTGAAATGCTGCCATCTAAACACAAACCACATGAAAATGTTACAGTTTTCTCAATATACAAAACCTATTTAAATTCAATAGTATTATTATGATTATAAGTAGTTTTTGTAGTTGTAGCAGTGGTGATAGTAGTAGTAGTGTGTCATTTGACTGAAGGGTAATGTATACTTGTGTATCATCAGTGTAGTTATGAACATTAATGTTGTGTTTCCTGATGAAGTTACCCAGCTGTATTGTGAAAAAATAAAAAAAAGGTGTGGAACAAGACATCTTCCTTGTGCAACACCTAAAGGTATGCCATTATTTATGAGATACATGATCCCAAGAATGACTTAACTGCCTGTAATGCTTGTTTGTAATGCATGTTTGGAACAAAATAAGAGAGGCACCAACCCAGTTTTCTTGCTTACTGACATGGATGTTGTGGTTGCTTGTGTCAAATGCAGCACTCAAGGGAGTTAGAACTGCTACCTTGTTTGCCCCAATGCTGAGTCTAGAACATTTATGAATTCCATAGCCTTTGAGTCAGCTCTGTTATTGATTTGAAAATGTATTTCTCTAATGAGAAATGTGTAATAAGGATTAGGTGGTTGTGATTGGTCATGACCTGGCCTCAGGCTGGAGAAAGGTCAGAAGACCAAACTAAATCTAAAGACAAGCAAAACAGGACCAAACCAAACAAAGTGGAAGTCAGGGGAGAAAGAGAGATTAGGTGGTTGCCAATAACTTGTGAATCTTACCAATGACCACACTCCACCCTTCAGGTTCTTGCAGAGAGAAGCCTGTCTAGAGAAAGTTGTCACAGTATTCAACCATACAACAGGAATCCCCTTTGTCTTTACTCAGGAATTTAGGATTTTCCCTTTGTTTGGTAATTGAACAATTTTAAAACTGACATGTGCTCAACACTGCAGTTTACCAAAGCATGTGCCTCCTCTTTTACCCTGCAGAAGATAGTTAAACCCCCTGAATGACATGTATAACTGTAGTCTGTACTATTGTGTAACTGAGGTACATAATTATAGCACAACGCAGCTGGATCAAGTACCATCCATCTTGTTGTTGTGGTGAAACTGAATGTAGAACCAATGTTAACTCTGTGTGTAATCTGGAGCATAAAAAAATAGATTAGCATTCAGCTCCCACTACACTGTCAAAGAGCAATTGCAACTCTCGCATGGTTGATAGTCTACTTTCAAATTGTAGCAGGTGTTAAAAGGAGAGTCTGCTGAAAAGTGTTTATGGTTCAGTATTCATTATAAGTGAACTGTGCCATAGTGACCCATGTGATTGATTTCAAAAGATGCCTTGAAAGCAAGAAGCCATTTCTCTTCACTCTAGTTGCCACCTGTTCGCTTCTAGTATCAACCAAACCTGATGATTGGGCTCAGATGTGGATCAAATGCCTGTATGCATTGTTTCCCATAGATTAAGTCTTGATCATTTACTCAAGCTATCTAATACAAAATAAGAGTTCTTAAGATTTACACTGGGAACATTTAGACAGTGATTACAGTGTCAATGGGCTTTTGATTCCTCTGTTATATGAGAAGCCTCATTCCTCTGTTTATATGGTTAATGACAGAGACATGGCATGACTGAGACAAGTTTAGTAATTGGCAAACATTTGCTGATCAGTAGAGAGAGGCATGTGTTGAGACTTCAAGAATACTAATTTTCCTGTTAGTCACACAGTGTGGATGTGTAATGGCATTCCACTGTTTAATGGAATAAATTATCGCCTTGCCTAATGATGACAATGCTACAATTCTGGGCAGATGATCAATAGCTAAAGTTAAATCCTCATATGAATGCAGAGGTTATTCATTAACTTGTAGATTGGCTTAGTTAATGATCTTTATATTGAAATTTAAAGTCACTATAGGGAAAGTAACACTGGGTCATGAGTAATAACTTCTCACTTCTGTCTCAAACATGGACAGAAAACTAGATCAGAGTTTACTCAGGACCTAGATCACAGCAATTTATTATGATGTGCCCTCGAGCATTGCTTCCATTTAACATAACATTTCAAGCTGTGTCAGCATTATTTGGGGATTATGAATATGGAAACAGCTGGTGAGTAAAGATACAGGTTAATCTACAACCAGAAGTAGGATAAGTACACAGCTCCATTACTTGAGTCAAAGTATAGACAGGCTTACTCCTGGTCAAATATCATTTCATTACAAGTGAAAATTGTTCAGTCAGACTTAGCTTGTTTTCTAAAAGTCGATTAATCAAAAGCACATTTTTGTATGCCTACTGTATCTCTATTACATGCTGTAATGCTTCATAACTCTGAAAGCAGCTTATTGACTCACTTGACCAACTGTTGAACATGTAGAATAAAAAGCTTGTGCAATATGCTAGATAACCTGTAGAAGTGTCCATGAAAACAAGACCAAATCAGCAAAAGGACAGGTAACTAGTGCAAGCTCTCTGTTTAAAAGTTTATCTGGAATATACCATTACTCCATGCTTTCTTAAGTTGTTGAAGGTTGTGGAGAACACAGCAGCAGGAAAATAAGATTTCATTAATGATGAAATTTATATCTAAAACTCTGATCTAAAATAAGGTCACAGAGTTCGTCTTTATGTAACATAGACATCATTAGGACATTGCCAAGTACAGACTGAGCTGTTTGAAAATGCAACACAACATGAGTGACAGCTGAGGACTTGGCTGTGATTGCTTTTCCTCCTGTTATGGACACAGTGTACAGTAAAGTCTATGTCACATTTTCAAAATTAAAGGAAAGGCTTTTTTTTTTTTTTTTTTTTTTTTTTTTTTAGAAATGCACTCAGTATTTGTACAATCTACACTTTTACTGATGGTGGTGAAGAGTAAGAGCCCTTTATTTTCTTAAAAAAGTACTACTTTAATACTAATACTTATACTAAAATAATAATACTTTTACTACTTGTAAATAAAATGAAATAAATGTTCTTCTGTTTTGTCCAACCTGTCACCAACACATGTTCCCAGGGTGGAAAGATGGAAAATTCTCTGATGCCCATTAGTTCAGACAGTGTAAGCTGTACATGGTGATGTTATGCAATTATCACCTGGTTCGTACTCCCCCCTCACATCATTTAAGCATGAACAAATTGTAATAGCTCACTTCACATGTTGAGGTTTATTGTAATTTCTGCACATGCATGACATAGATTTATACAGTAAAATAAGCTCTTGTGCAACACAGACCTGAGTGTAAATTGCTGGTGCTGTTATCGTAATGCCTCTTTGACATTACCATTCATTTTAAGAATAATCATTATATTGTATTTCGTATCTTCTGGCAACATTTGTATGATTATTCGCACACTGTTAGTGTGTTCCTGATTGTAATTATGTAAAGGTGATTCCACAGAGACAGAGATGCACGGCCCTGCAGGTTTAAGTGGCTGTGTGAGGGTTAACACTCACTACAGAGGGCCCAGCATTTCGCGCGTGTGTGTGTGTGCACGCGTGTGTGAAGCCATCAACCAGCAGCATCATAGTTAAAAAGTCAGTATGAAATTCCTACAGTTCTCCTGCTGCATAGAGCAGAGAACACAGAAAATTCTTCATGGTGTAACCAGATGGCTGATGCCGACACACCAGTACTGAGTTGTTGACTCTGCACAAACTCTTATTTTAAATGTAGAAGATCATCTTCTACAATTCCTACAGCTGAGCTCACAGAACAATGACAATGTTCAGAAACAGGGTTTAATTAAAGTCTCAATTAGAGCACGGAGTGAGATCAATTTGCAACACTGAAAGAAAGTACTAAGTGAAAAGCAATGCTCAACACTTCCGACTCTGGAATTCTGACTGAAATAATTTAATCTAGTTCACCATATAAAACTCATTGTTTAATATAATAAGAACATTTTAAAGCCAAGATCTACATCCATCCTCAGAGGTGTATTTGCATTCATTAACCTCTATTGTGATGATTTTGGAAAGGCACAGTATGAAAGACTGAACTGAAAATAAAGGCCAGGTTGTACTACTCTACTTGTTCTTGCAGCTTGCTGAACAGCTTGCTGCAGTGTGAAACCTTACTCTGAGAACTGCTTTGAACTTTAGGTTTTACTACTTTAAATATAAAATATAATTCTTCAGCCACATAACATTCAACACATACTGTGTAATAACAGTGTGAGTTAATGTGAATTACTTTGGTGCTTAAGTTATCTTTACATTCACTGTAACAAGTAGTCACACTAAAAGAAAAAAGAAATTTAAAAAAAACTCTGGAGGCATAATTTCTCTTTTGGATCTGCGTGGGCTAAAAGGCCAACATGATCGCTTGTCTACCATCCATTCAGGAAAAGTGGAAAAAACACATTGACACATGCAACGTGCAAAACCTGGTGGAGAAGGTGATAAGGCTGTTTACCACTGTTCAGCCCAAAGAGGGTATTTACATAAGCCCAGAGGCTTGAAAGCTGAAAGCTGGCCAGCTGTGCCGGCACTGAGGCTCTTACTGTGTCTTCTTGGCATGAGACAGTAGCATGGTGGCGCCGCGAACACTCCAGTATAATCTCACCTGCTGAATGGTACAGAGCATAAACAAGCCCCTGTGACCAATGGCTCTCGTTCATGGAGCTTTGAAAATGGTGAATGAGAGAATACTTTGTGCAGCCTGGATCTCTACTTCTGTGCAGAATTTTCTGTGGACTATTCACTGCATCCACAAAAAGAGCGTCGTTGTTCCAAGACATGCTAACATCCAATGTTTAAAAAAAAAAAGATGGTTCCCCACTTGACACTATTGATCATTTTGTGTGTGAGAACGGGATGATCCAAATTCATTCACTGCCTGGAGAACGCACACTGATGATTAAGTGTGTTGCATGTTTCTGTGCCCTGATTTTCGGAGATCCTTTGAAGATGCACCATGCTTTGAAAATCTTATTATCAAGACTATGCAACACTTCCGTCACTATCATCACATTGCTTGTTGAGCCCTGCTTCTCTGCCCACTGATTTACATGCTGCAATTGTGATTGAAATATCAGAGGAGGAACAGAGGCAGCTCAATATTGTCGTGTCACTTAGGGGTAGCGATTACTTTTCATCACTTTGAAAATACTTGACAATGAGTTAAGAATAACATGGTACACCAAATTCAGAATAGTCAATTCCCGATTACGGCATGTGTCATATTGTGAAGGTTTTGGCATGCATCACATGAGGTTATGTTTCTGTTATTGGTTATTCTGGTTATTCTGTTAACCTCTGCTCCCTGGTACCACGAGGGTGAGGCCACACAGACTCTCTGTCCGAGGTTATACTGAAACATCACACTCATCTTATCTAAGTGGGATGGCTCTCCTGAAACAAGTTCCCACTGTTTTGTTTGGAACATTTGTTTCCATGTTTCACTGTGGGAATATACTGACTGCCAGATTGCAAGATAAGCTTATCTCAGAGATTGATTGTCAAACTGCCAAGTGGTCTAATCTCAATTAGATCCCTCACTCAGGACGGTGTGTGCCAGGGACAGTGCAGACACATCCAATCTATAAAGCATCACAAAGGTCAAAGGTGAAGCCATGCTGGCTACAGGACATGGGGCAACAGGAAAACTTAGCATAATTCTTTCAGAGTCCTGCTAGAACAGGGGCCAGTGCATGTGCTACTGTTTTTTTCTACTAGCTTATCTGTGGTGTTTTGATGACAATTAAAATGCTGTAGTTGATAAAGTTAGATGTCACAGTCATTTTCCTGCTGCATTGTCACACTCTACTGAGGAGGAGGAGGCTTTATTCTGTATGAAATAACTCAGCCTCAGTTTCATCAGACATAAACATTTCCCCAGCAGTCTTGTGGAGTGCTAAGCTGCTCTTTGGCAAACTTCAGATGTGCAGTGATGATTTTTTTTTTTTTTTTTTTTTTGGGAGAGATGCAGCTTCCTCCATAACTTGTGAACAGAGATTTTTACCAGTCTCACAAATTCTTTTAAGCCTGAGGCTGCTTTGAAGTCTGTTTTTTTTTTTTACTTAACTGATCATTCTGTGTTCAAATCATCTAAGCCCAGACGTCCACTTCTGAGGAGAGCAGTCACAGATCTACAGTAAATCATCTCCATTTATAGACAGTTTTTTAAACTGAGATAACTCTGTAACCCTTTACGCAAATCAACTACTCTTAGTCTTATGTAGTCTAGGAACACGGTTCAAGTCAAAGTAGCTCTAACCAACACGTTCAGTCTGGTTTCACATTATGTAAGATGAGGTTTGATAAATCCTGACTGGTTAGATTTTGTTCACATTTTTGCGCAACCAAGGCCATGTATTTATAATAATATATTTATTCACATTATCAATTTAATTTGAAGACCTGGTCATATTTGCAGATGACTTTATATATTAAAATATGCATATACTTCATCTAAAGGATTAATGTAATTTTTCTTGCAACTGTATCTGTATATGTTAGTTTTTAATATTTTCCAAGAAAATACACAATAAAATGTTTTAGTTTTACATACATTAAATCTACAATTAAGCCAAAAATTAAAGTCTGGGTGTGGAAATAAATTCTAACAACTGAGAGAAAAAGAAACATCCTCTTCACATCTAACAATGTTTTTATGAGCCTTATAACTAATGAGTGAGGAGCCTCAGCATTTCTCTTTTGGATCCCCGCCCTCAGTCCTGCCTCATTATCCAGAGAAAGACATGTCTGTTTCATATTTTAGAAGGTACCCAGTTATCTAAGTGTCTTCACCGTCAGCTGCCACACAAATCTCAGTGATAACAATGGGGTTTGAGTACTTCACTCTTATGGCTCACAGCTTCATAGTGAATGGTGAGAACTGAGTGAGTGCTGGTGCCTTTTCTTTTCTCAGTGAGACTGTGACAGTTTTCACGTCCAGCATGTTGTGCTTCTCTCTTGAGAGAAGTTGAAGCAAAGGAAGAAAAAGACACAGAGTATGGGGGAGGTGCAGCTCTTCTCTGTGCATACACGCCCTCATTTAGAAATGTGGACACCATCAAGGAATCATACAAGTGGATGTTTGTCTTTTTGATAAGCCAACCTGAGATAACAGTGTTGGTTGCCTGAGTTGCATCAGAGTTGTTTAACTTGTTGGCCTTGATCTATTGCTTTGGTGTGTTAATTGAGCCCAGTTCATTTTTACTTGTCTCTGTAATCTTTGCTGGTAGCCTTGTCCTGTCACATCTGCCTTGAACTGCAGCTTTGTTCTCATTTTTAGCACATGGTGGCTTTGGTCATTTTCTGTTTTATATTAATTTATTTTTCTAACTTGGGGAAGGGCATCAGTGCCCCAGACCTGTTGAATCACTGTACAATCTGAGTTTTGGGGAGGTCTGGAACCCGTCTACCACAGAACAGTCAGTCACTACAGAATCAGTTTTGAAACATCTCTTTTTAAACAACTGCCATCCTTGTGTACATTTTAGGGCTGTAGCTCCAGTGAAAATGGTTCACTCAAAGGTCTCTTGGGTATCTTACGTAGCTCCAGTACAGTACATGTATTGTACTGTACTCTCAATGACAAGAATGACCCTCAAAGCTCATATCATGCCATTTAACTTTGACACTGTTTCTTGAAAACACATTGCAGTAAAATGACAGATAAAACAGACAAAGGTTCTGGTTTTCAAACACCAGCATGACATTAATATAAAACTGCCTGAAGCACCTGAATTCTTTCATCTCTTCAATTTTTGACTTGACAAAACAGTAAGACTTGCCTTATAAAAGCAAATGTCTGAGAGCAGCTGACTGAGTGATTGAGGCGCAAAATATTTTGTTTTCTGAAAATCTGTCATCTCTAACTTTTTCCCCTTAGTGACACTTTTACAATCATACACGTCATACACATACACAATCATACACAAGAAACGTCATGGCCATGAAACCAGGATCTGGCCTGGAAATGTCTTGGAAATTAATATTTGTCAATAGATGGGTTTCAGTCACTATTTTATCCATACATACACACACACACACACACACACACACACACATATATATATATATAGTATCTGAGTACAGACAGTAGGAGACATCGAGTAGAATGCACAATCAATATGGTGCATGGTTTTAAGCTAGGTCCTCTATTCTGCACGTTGACCATACACAGTAGATTACTGAATAGATTTTTCACTGACGTGGGAACACCTGATCACCTCCAGGTGCTCCTAACATCATATACTCTCTACCACTACTTCTCCGTGAGCAGGAGAAATGACGAAAGGTATGAAAAAGGAAATGGAAATATTCCCTAACAAAGAAGTCCACCTCCTCTTGTTTGATTAATCTTTCCCACAGTGCCTATAGGTAGAAAAACAGCTCTTCTAGACCCATTTATGTTATGTTTTTGTTCATTCAGCCATCATTTCAACCATCATATGCCACTTTTCATACAGTAAAAAATAAAAAATAAAACTTTAAATACCTCCTAAAAAAAATAAGTTATTGCTGCTAAAGCCATGGAGTTTAAGGCTCTTGAGGGGGAGATGAGGTGGAGAGCTGGGAATGGAAAAACTCTTAGGCAAAATGATTAGAAAACTAAGTACCAAAGCAGTGTGAAGGAGGTGTTGAGTAAAATGAGGAGGATTATTGGGTAAAAGGTTTAAGTCAAATGATGGAGAGAAAGGGACAGATTAAATAGGTTTTCGTGTGCTCCAACAGGTTGTGCTCATCCAACACCCCCATCACACACTCAGCCACCCAAACAGTGCAAACCTCTTCCCAATAACCCACAGTGTAGCTACAGCACAGGAAATACTTACAGCTCTTACAGTACTTCAGCTTCACTTGTCTGTCATAAACCTTCGCCTCCACCCAAGTGTCTGTCATCCTGTCAGCTTGCGAGAAGGGTGTTGGGGAAATGCCAGTCAGTCACAGTTATTGTTAGAACCTGATCACACCAAAAATTGGCACACATAATTTGTGCATCATGTTGCTGCTGGGAGGTTGTCATACGTTTTCAACCACATATTGGTATTTTTATCGAGTTGACTCAAAGGTATGTATCTGTAATCGAGCATGTCCAAGGACTAAGTGCAAAACATGTTGCATCTCTTTTACAGAACAGCTTGTACTCCAGCAGAGCGGGGTTGTGTAAAATTGGATGGTGAAGCTTCCTCTATTTAGGATTATCCAGGTTTCAAACAATCAGGTTATCTGTCTCATTTTCAACCATTGGGACTGTGATAAGAGAAGCTTATATGGAAAAGACAAAGTCACAGTGGGAAGGCTATAGTGTCCCCAAACCACAGCTGAACATAATTTTAGCTTGTCATTGTCACTATATCCAATAGACAATGCCATGGGAGGCCTGTGACGAGGGCATTAGAGTCCTAGAAAGACAGTGAATACAGCATATTGCTTGATTTCATGTTCTCAATTTTTTCTAGCTGTCTGTCTTCACAACATGTTTTTTTTCTTTCACAATCAAAACCTCATCCAATTGTTAAAAATACCACTAACATCTACCTACCTATTTGCTGTGACTTTGTGGAGAAACAAAGTGTTGTGAATCTTTAAGTGATGACAGACCAATGCAATCACAAAAAAGAAAGAAAAGAAAAGAAAGAAAAAAGAAATGCCAAAATATAAATCCCACTGGCTTGGTGACCATGCATTCTTCAAGGTGACAGGTTCTCTTATGCAAGAAATGAGAAATGGCTCATTGTAAACAGGCTCCCTTTAGGGATTGTTAAAACATGAGAGAGTGGTAAAAAGAATAGACATCAATAGTACTTCAGTCAAAAGTACTTTATGTATTAATGTTGACCACTCAGGTCTCAGGCAACCTGTGTAGAAGAACAAAACTGTGCTCCAGAGACATAGAATTATTTGACACAGTTGAATTGTTGAGGCGCAGGAGGTGGCTCCTGCCAAGTGCAGTGGCTGCGATAGACCTTATCATATGAAGACATACAATTAATGTGAGGATACAGAATTAAGGCCTTCGAGCATCTAATTTTAAACCCCCTAGTTGTTAACAACCACAGACCCATCTCCCCCATCTTCTATTTCTTTCAGAGGTCTTTAGAAAAAGTTGTATTTCACCAGCTTATTACTCATCTCAACAAATAATTAACTGTAAGTTCCAGTCAGGCTTCCAAGGCCTTCACAGCACACAAACTGCCCCTGCATAAGTAAGCACTGACCTCCCACTGGTAGATGACTAAAGTAACTATCCAAATCCTGATCCTCCTCCATGTTTTGACTTCCTGATCCCACTGTCCTCTTACATCATCTGGAGGACAGCACCTGCAACTCTGCTCCTATCCAAAACCACAACATTCAGTTCCATAGCTGATTACACACAGTTCTATGACAATCTACAAATCTGCATAATTGCTGAAGAGTGTTTGTTTGTTTGATTGTTTGTTTTAAGTATTTTTGGAGGCTTTTCAGGCCTTTATTATCAAATCAGGGCAGAGGTTGTGGTTTCTGCTTTATTTTTACTTTGTGTTTTCCATTATTCATAGGCAGTTTTGTAAATCTACCCATTTACAAGCCTAGTTTTTGTTATGTTTTGCTTCCATGTCTTGTAAACGCATGTAAAGGAAGTTATCATCATTAATATTAGTACTATTATTGGTATTATTAGCATAAAACTGGCTATCCATTTTTTGTGAATCAAAAAGTGGATTGCCCCAGGGAAATTTGATATTTAAGTCAGATCTCATTTCACTCAGTGTTGATCATGTTTTAGTTATCATATAGGTTCTTTCTCCCCCAGACTTCAGTAACCACAATTACTATGATAACATTGACATTAAATGCTAATTTTCTTCCCATCATGCTTTTTAAATGTTTGTCATGTGATGTCAGTGCGGCACCATCTCCTGTATTGTTATGTTGCATTTGCTTGCATCATTCTTTTCCAGGAGAGAGAGAGAGATTTGTAAGGCAGGCAGTTTAAGTGTCCACACAGAGATGCTCCTGGATTTATAGGGAAGCCCATAAATCACTGTGTGCATGTGTGTATTTCTTGACTCACTAACTATATGTATATAAGACAACATTTACACATTATTCTGTGTTAAAAATTTGATCACAACTTATTGCCCACACTACCACTGTTTCTGTCACACATCATCCGAGCCTCATATACGTAACTAATAAATTGGAAAATGTTTGCCACATAAAGTGATAACTTGATTAGTGAAGAGTGATAAGTCAGTCTAATAATGCAACGTCCTATTTATTTCATTTAAAATTCTCAAGCTTAACTATTGTTTAGTTGTCTTTAAATTCAACGGTGGATGTTACACTAATCTGATAAAAGACACACCCTTTGACACATTTAGAATGTGCACACTGCAGTTATTGTGGAGTAGTGGGGGGCAAAGCACCTGTGAGGACAGGTTATGTTCAGGGGGCAACAGATTTTCCCTTTACTAATAAACTATAGTCTGCTGTTATGATAGCCACAGCCCCCCCGCGAATACTCAGTGCCTTGTAGTTGATGTGGGTCAGCGAAATAGTCAACGATGGCTGTGGACCCGTCTCTGTGGGGAGTTGAACTTTCCCACTGACACAACACCACTGATTTTCTCCTCAGTGAATGGGCAAACGCCATTCGCTCCTTGAGTAATTACACTCATTATCTTCCCTGCTAGCCACTGTGTGTGTGTTTTGTGTGTGTAGTTTAAAGTGGAGTGACTCATTTCATGGCCTCTGAACACAGACCATAGAGTTATGGTTGCAAACAAATGCGGTTGCAAGTAGCAAGTTTTGTTTTTACCCATAAGATTCAGCTTTTGCACAATGTTTAACTCATCAGGTGTGACACATATGAAAACCCTGTTTTTGAATCAAACTAAAAGTCAATTCTGCCATCTGCCTCCTCAGAATGGACACAGCTTCAGCCTGAGTGTAGCATCACCACAGTGGGGGCCCTCAAGCACAAATATCTGAAGTCAACTACCTAAAAATATTTACTCATGTCATTCACAATTTTCATCACCATTTCCTAGTAAATGACCAGTGGGGAATATGGAGCTGGCAAAAGGGACTGAAGTGAAGCAATAAATTCTACTTCCTGTCAGTATCCATGTTACCGTGGCTAATGCCTGACAGCCTCGGGGCCAAGAGCAAGTCGTGTTACACAAGCGGTGTGCCATGGAGGGAGCTGCTTTATCATACTGTAAGCAGCAGGCAGAGAGGGAGCCATGGAGAGGAAGGGAGGTGTGCGGATTTATATTCTGTTGTTATAAGTGAACACAGATGGGCTTCTCCCTATAGAAGAGTGTAGAAAACTGAAATTTAAAATTTCCCACCTAGAGTGGATCTTTCATCTTTGACTTATTTCCCCCTCTTATTTCTATGTGTTTTCAGTACACCTGCTGCATGTGTTGTGGTGTTACTGGGTTTGTCCTGTGTGGCCTAAAAACTTTCCACGGTTTGTTTTGATTTCCGTTCTCTTATTCATTTATCAACATCTGAAGTGTTTCTGATTCACTGCTTTCTTTATGGCTGTGTTTGAGTGGTATCATAGATGCATCTTTGTTGGAGACAGAATTACTCTTGAGATCAGTACCCTCAACACACCAAATCTCTTTTTTATTTCCATTTGTTGCAATTACAGGAATTAAAAAAAAGAAACCCTTCAGATACTGGCACTTCAAATTATGTATTAAACTTTATTATTTAATATAAGGAAGCTCCACAGGTGTTCAGTATAATGCTACACAGAATGATGATGGATTAACTGAAACACAACTAACAGTAAAATTTGCTAATACTAGAAACAATTTTGGCATCATTAGTGAAAGGCTTTAAAAGAAGCACAGCCAAAATACAAGGCAGTTAAACACTTAGGGGACAAATGCCACCCTGCACGCTTCCTGGCACGGTTTTTGTCCAGAAATAGATCTGGATCTCACTGTGTGTCCCCTCTCATCCCGTTAGACAAATGACAGTTCTTGCCAGTTCAATCAGGCCCAAGCTGGCCTATGGCAAACAATCGACCTCAGGCAGCACAAATATTGGATAAATTCCAGGTTATTGACACTGTGGGCAGGTTATCAAGTTTTGTTTGACTAGATTTCTGGCACAGTGACAGAGTATCTGTCGAAAAAGTTTAGTTGCAGCAGTCATTGCATCCATTCATTATTTAAGTGTTTGCAGAGTATAGTTGCACTTTGACCTCACTTGTTGTTGACACTGTGCCTGATGTATGGCTAACATAACCAAATTGAATTAACAGCTGCAAACAGTACACAATCATAGTCAGCTCTGGGGTAATGTAAGAGCTCATCAAATGTTATACACACAGTAGATGTAGGTATCTGTTAATTGAATATTTGTGAAGTCTTATCCCTCCGTTGCTACTGTTGCCACACCTGTCAAGCTAAGCATCCCTGGCAGATTCTATCACTGTAGACTAATGAAGGCGAATTTTAAGAGTTTGTCAAAAACACAATCTCCAGCTGGCTTGTTTTTGAAATGAAAGCCCAGCAGGAGCTGTAATTATGCTCTTCACAGTGACATACATTCTATCAGGCTAAAATTGTGAGTCACAGTCAGCAGCCTCATCACTTGATATTCATTCCATGAAGAACACATGACAATAAAATTTGCAAAGAGCAGGTTAGCGAGAGGCAGCTATTAACCTGCTCTTATACTGCAGGTTTCCCTGTTTAGCCACTATTATATTACAGTATTATGAGGAGAGTGGCCTTGCTCAGTGTAGTGCATTTCAAAATAGACATGTGTTACATATTATTTACACATTATATTACATATCACTTCTTTACTCTGGAGTGTCATCAATTTACAGGTACTGCATTATACAAATGGGCCCTTAGGTCATTGGTTAAAGCAGCCTATTATGTCACCTCTAGTGATAGTAGTAAATATGATGTAAGCAACTAAAAAATCAAGTGATTAGGCGGGTTGCATGAAAGGAGCATGGGGCTAACACAGCATCAACAAGTGTTTCTTTTATCCATGACCATATTATGCATTTAAACTTCCACAATGACAAACCTTCAAGAGATATTTCCTTTTACCAACACCACGACCTGTTTCTGAACCTTTCCAAGTACTTCTCTTGCCTCTTACTCAAGGAAACCACATATTCATGTTCATTATTGCTACAATGATGAATGCGTAGTACACTCAAACAACCTAGGCTACATTATTAATTATGTTAAAGGATCTCTTGAGTGTTCTATTGTAGGTTTTAAGATAGTTTGCTATCCACTGCAAATTAAGCTCATGGAAAAGCAAGCATTCACATTTTAATCCATTCTTTACAAATCTGATTTGAGTTATTGGTTCTGGAGAGATTATAGATCTGTATTACATATATAGTAACTCTACAGAAGCCAGAGCTTGATAGCCTTGCTGTGCTAAATTATAGTGGCTAAGCTAATATTAGACAGTTGCTGCTGGGTGGAGAGGGTAACAAAGGTCAGTTAACAAACCCTGTACAACAGAGTCTGTATGGATTTGAACAGGGACGAACAAATGACAAATACAGGATTGAATTTGAGCTCATCTGGTCTCTCTAATCACAGTGTTACATTTCTTCCCTAAATCACTGTGCATAATTAATATTCTATGTATGACAGTCAGAGTCAAAGACTGGTTAGATCAGGGATGATATTGTATCGTTTTATACAAGGAGCTTTGCAGGATTTACTAAGCTGATCACAATTGTCTGGCATTGTCATTGTGCTGAGACATTATGAGAAGTAGGTAAGTCAATGAGAGTGTTCCTCCTGTGATCATAGAACAATTATTACAATGAGTGTGTATTGATTCTGCTAGTTGCTCCTAAATTGTGGTAAATCAATCAACAATATAATACGGTAATCAAGGTTTTTGCAGCCCACCCACCCTACATGTTAATATGTTGGCCCTTGTTTTTTGTTTTTTTTTCCAGTGGACTGGTTTGCTCACCTTGTCAGTGTTACCCATGCTATCTCTAGCTCCACTATTTTCACTCCATGTAGTCATATGGGGCACTTTTTTGTTGCCAGCTGATGTAGAATTCTTTTCCTGCGAGTTACAGCTAACCTTTTTTGAAGTGTATATTGGATGTGACACATTTGGAAAGGGTTTTGGTTTTTCACAGGCTTTTTGTGAGCCCATAACCAACATCTTAGAACAGTCATTTTTTAAAGAGCCTGACCCTATTGTCAGCCCCCCCTCTGCTCTCATCTACACCTGTGTTTTCTTTCCCTTTTTCCCTCCATCTATTCATTCCCCCATTATCCCATCTGTCCTCCCATTTTCTCTCATCTTCTTCCCCCCTCTGCAGTTCCCTCCCCTGCCATTCATTACTGTTCTCTGTGACACATACCTGGTGGCAGTCTCTCATCATCTATTCCATCGGGAGAAAGGTAAAGCAACAAAGCACAGCATGAGGGGAGCTGTGTTTGTCTGTGTGCTCATTCATTCACATTTAATCATCCACAATGGCAATGACCATCATTCCCAATCTCCTCAGTCATTAGGCTGACAGCGCAGGGATAGTGAAGCTGTGGCTTTATGTGTGCTGATAAAAATATTATAAAACAATCTTTTCACTCTCTCCACTCACCTCCCTAGTACTCGTCGCATTGTACCTCAGCAGAGGAGTCATTTTCCAGGGTTAAACTGACAGAAATGAATAAATCCCAAAGCAGTACTTAACAGTTCCACCTCACAGCTGGACTTTGTTATATACACTGCAAATATCGACACAAATTAATTTGCTTTATTATGTGTTTCTTGACGAGAGCAACTGAAGCTGTTTGGGAACTTGTCTGAGCAACATGATTTGTTTTGTAATTATTTTGTGCTGTTTCATTAGATTCAAAATACACACTGCACTATGGGTTCTGAATGGCAGTGGAATAAACACTGTAAAATGTAATTTTGATCCTTATTTAAAATAAAGAGTGATCTTAAAACTGAGGTTGCCACCATGGATCTATGGTTGCCACATTCCAAACAAACAAAAACAAGAAAGAGAAGAAAAGAAGAACCATCCTCTGGAGAAACTCAACAGAAAGTTTCAACTTTGGCTTAGGAGGTAGCATGGGTCATTCACCAACCAAAAGGTTGGCGATGTGATTCATGGCTACCTGCTTATCTGTGAATGAGTAGATTTCAAGCTCTGTCTCCAGTGCTGTGTATGGAAGGGTCAATGGGACATAGAGTGTAAAGAGCTTTGAGTGGTCCAAGAGACTAGATAAGTTCAAGTCCAGCATTTGACGAGTGCACTTAGTACATGAGATATGGTTCAATATCAGATACCCCAATTATGTTTTTAATATATTTATCCATGTGTGAATGTGAGTATTGTTTGGCTGCACAAAGTCCTTGAATTTGAATTAAATTTAACTGGCTGATATGACTTGTCTAAACACAATTATTTTCAGCTTAAACATCTTAGAATTAATGAGGTACTTTACTTGGAAATTTTGAGTCAATTTCCTAACTTTTTAATGTGAAGTCAACATCTTACTCTTTTCAGTGTGCTTGCAGATGGGAAGCCAGTGAAGGATTGCACCTTTATGATTGCAGAAGCAACTTGTTTGATGTGAACATATGTATAAGCACTGACGAAACCATTCTTCCTGCATAAATGAACCCTTTGGTTGTTGTACAACATGTAGTCTAGCCATAGAAATTATGACAAGAGCAAAGCACGAGAGGAGAAACAAAGTCCATGTTAGGAGAAGGTTAGGTTGGATAGATAGGTCGATAAAACAATAAATAAAATATGAAAGCCATGTTGTTTCTTAATGCATGGAACAGACTTCATCTAACCAAGCTAGAACTGTTATTAAAGTAACCATGGCCATGATTATACAGTCTAGGTGTGACACTATACAACAATGTCTCTTCTATATGACAAAGTAGATTCAACGATTAGAACCTGTTCAACATTATAACCGTAGCTAAGGGTTACACTGCTTGCTACAACACAGCTAGTGCATTTACCACTTAATTCACTTCATCACTCACAGTAAATTGGAAAAGCCTTCTCAGTTTACTGAGTCACAAACTTAATAAAGAGCTGCAGGTGTGCTGTTGCACTTGGGCCTGCAGGATTACCTCACAATTGAATCAGTAATGTTTAGGGAAGGTAGAGCTTGATAGTTTATTCATAGCATGTGGGTTTTAGGTAAGGTCTAATGGAGACTTCAGCCGTAAAACAATATGGTGAAGAACAAGTGAGAAAGATTACATACATAAAAATTAGGCTACATAGATTACATAGTAAAGATGTTGTCTATTATCTTCTTACTGTTTCTTTTCTTCTGCGTTACCATGACATCCTAGATCCATCACTCTGTACAACCACGCTACTTGTACAGCAACAGAGGTTAGCACTGAATCCACACAGGGTAATCATGCAGCTTTAAACTTACATCCAAATTGTTTCCCAGAATTATTAAACTCTTTTGAAACCTGACACTTTTATCCTCAGTGAGCAAGTAGTTATAAAACAGTTCATGATTGTTTAAAACACAAACATCCAGAAGAACAGAACTTCATATATCTACATGAATTGTCTTTGTTACTCTTAGAAACAACAAAATATTGGATTTAACTTTTTAACAACAAATAACACATTTAAAAAGCTTTATTTTCAAAAACATGAAAGTAAAAGGCTCAGAAGACCTTTTTTTTCATCTTATGTCATATTAAATTAATCTTAAAAAGAACAGCAGCTAAGAATTATCTATTCTCTTTATACTGCACGTCTGAATCACTGTATGTAACTGTTATATTTATCTTCATGCTGCTGGGGAAAGCAATAAGGTCCCATGCACGGGAAATGGATTATTACCTTTTTCAATTAATCTCTGTTTCTTTTATAAACCACCAGTGAAGCTTGACATGAGGTAACTGTTGTACAGTTCATACTTACTGTTCAGAGGCTGAAAAAGAAAAGGCCTTCTTCACTCCTTCATCATGAACCTGGTTCTTTCTTAATATTTCTAGCATCCTAAGTTTAACCAGGAATTGTTAATCTAACCTTAGTATGACTCCAGTTTTAATGTCTGGAAATATTAGAATGGCATCGCACACACAGCGACTTTTCATTTTGTTTTTGAACACAGGAAGCAACACCAGTAAAAGAGAAAATAAACCCTGGTATCCATATCACTCCCTCAATCACAGACATTCATTGTATATACAAATAAGAGAGTGAGAGGAAAAGTGGATGGATCCCACCCAAGCTTCATTTTCAGATTCAGTGTCAGCATTGTTAGGCACCCGGCATCTGAATGAGTCATCATTATCAGCAAGTACAGAGCAACCAGCCCCACAGGAATCACACAGGCAACCCTGCTGGTAGGAATTGCTAATGAAGTTTCAGGTGCCTGATTTACAACCCTCCTGCCGTATGACAAAACCTTCTCCTAATGTTATGCTATTTTTGTCTCCTGGGATCACCATAAGTGTTGAGAATGTCAAATGACAGTGCAAATGCCCATAACTAAAGCTAATTATCAAGGCTATTTATTTCTACAGCATGTGAGTCTGTGTGTGTGTCCTTGATTGCGGTGAATATGGAGCCCTGGGGTAGAATATACGTCTTCACGTTATCTGATTTTCTCAGGCAGAGAAATTTCCATAGAAGATGGTCCCAATGATGGGATGACCCTCTCCTCTGTCCTCTTCTACTGTCATGGAAAACAGTCTTAAGGCTCTTATATACTAGGATATATTTTTCATGCAAGTAATTTGAATGTCAATGTTTTTTGTTTTTTTTTCAAACTTTTTGAGTCCTTTCACATAGAGAGTGACTCTTTTTTTTTTTTTTTTGAGTGAGGTTGATTTTTCAGAGCTTTCATCTGGTGACTAAACACATCAACCAATCATGCTGCGCAATGCTGGATATTTCGCATTTTCATGTATTTTTCTTTACATCACTGGTGTGTAAGGGCCTTTAGTAAGATCACTGCCTTATCTTCAGAGAGCGAAATGGTCATGTCACGAGTACGTAGTGCATGCTTCTCTCTGGTATTGCTACAGTATGTATGAGAGGCATACAACCTGATATTGACATGGTGTAGCATAACTTTCCCCCTGACCGCTCCCCCTTGACCATCAATCACCAAGATGGCCCATTCATCAAGTGGCCCCGTCGGTCCGGCCCCCCTGCGACATACAAACGTTTTTCCAATTTAAAATCTGATATTGATGGAGCACTGCATCCTGCTGCAGCCTCTTTGAGCTGTACTGGGGCCAATATCCTTATCCATATTCTCGGTTACTCACCGTGGTCATAATTCAGGACATGATATTTCCATAAACAAGGTAGGAAAAGACATGATGACTAACTGCTGTCAGAGAGAGAAAAACACTTATTTTTCCCACTGCTGACTGACCATGCAAGGGTTTAGTTTTTTTTTTTTTTTTTTATGGTGTCTCATCTCATTGTGGTCAAACAACACAGCAAGAGTTGTTGCCATTTTCAGTCAGTGGTGTTACAGTCACACAAATTCCAAAAATGGCCTTCGAGCTGACAGTTGAATTCTCAGAAAAAATGTAGTTCACATTAAAAGCTGGAAGAATTGACATGAAAAGATCAAACAGCTCACACAACAGTATTTCACTCTCTGGTCTGAGCCCATTGGTGCTCAGGGACCAGTCCAGTTTACTTTCCAGGTGCACACCTAGGTATTTATAAGTGTGCACAACCTTAATGTGCTTCCATCAAATGTTGACTGGCTTTAGGGTGGGCAAAAACCTCTGAAAGTCAATGACCATTTCCATTGTCTCGGAGGAGTCCAGAAGGAGGTAGTTCTTGTCGCTCCATTCACTGAAGTCCATTGTCAGATGATCTTTGTGCTCCTCTTTCTGATACACACCGCAGTAGCTCTGTTATCCATCCAAATATTAAACTCAATCATTTACAGGGACAGTGGCACAACACTCCCCTTTGGAGTCCTAGTGCTGCTCCTCACTGTTCCCGAGATGCCATTCACCAGCCTGATGTACTGTCTGGTCAGGTAATCAACAATTAGGAACATGAAGCAGGGATCTGGCACCTGGTAGAGCAACAAATGGACCTAGTCTTTCCATCAGTGGGCTTGGATTTGAGGACTGCATAATAACCCTACTCTCTCTCCTTAACTTTCCAGTTTGTTTCTTGTTTCTCACTGTCCCTAACAGAATAGAAGCAAAATGCACAAAAAATAGAAAACAGTATTAATAAGAAATGAATACATAATAAAATGTGGAAAGGTGTGTGTGTGTAATAATAATAATAATGCAACAAGGTAATCATGTAACCATCTGGCTCAAGTATGACTAGGTCCAGTGAAAAAAAATAGGCATGTCCAAACTATTCCACAAAGGGCTTTTATGGCTGGAGGTTTTTGTTCCAACCAAGCAGCAGCACACCAGACTTGACTCAGTTAATGAATTGATGTTGGTCTTCAGACAGTTGATTGGTCAAACTGTGTGGTCTTGGTTGGTTGGAACAAAACACAGCAGCCACATGGCCCTTTGAGGAATAGTTTGGACATGCCTGCTATAATGGATGGCATCATTCACTCCAATATGTTCAAGTGCATGTTCAATCTGTGGCCTCAAAAACGGAGGACTTTCAGTCTCTGATCATTTGTTGCAATGTGTTTGTTCAGGTCGGAGGAATTGTCATGTTAGGACATGTGTCAAAGTTCAAATTCAAGCTGAATCTGAATACTATGGCAAAGACATTGTTCTATTAGTTAATTTACACTGTCCCACCTGTAGGACACATTGACCTCCATAGCATAATTTTAAAAGAGTTATTATGACCGATCTTGGCACTTGTGGAACTTTCACAAAAACAATAAAGTGTTTGAAAGCTCTGCACCTGCTGTTTTTAACAAGACATCCAACATTTTTAAGTGACTTGTCTCTTCCCCCTGAAAGAAGAGTGTCTCAAAGGAGTTTTGTTTGTACTAAATGGTTGAAGATTGAAGACAACTAACATGTTTTGGGTACATTGTTTTCAGCCTTTTGAAATAAAACAGAGGCTCCTGCTAAGAGGTTTGTCAAATTTAAAATCCAGGACTTTCACTTATAATTAAGTATTTTTGTGTGGAGTTTCCACGGAGCAAATTACATTCGAATAAATGATTTGCACACTTCAAAGTTTGTGTAGTAATAACGTTGGTGTGTGGCAGACCCTGTGTATTCACATAACACATAAAACATAGACAATACAACACAAAATGAGATGGATAGTGTGCACACACTGAGCATACTGAAATGTGCATCCAGCAAGCTGAATTTTTCAAATGCAGTTCTCTTTACTGTGTCAGACCAAACCTGCTTAGGACGTATTGCACACAGATGAAATTTAAATTTTGTAAAATCCTTGAAAGAAATAATGTGTATCCCCAGAATCACAGCCGTTATGTATTGCAATGAAATAACTGCAGCATTTTTCACATTCAAGCTGATCATTTCACCTTGAATTTGATTTATAAACTTTGTTAAAAAAATAAAAAAAAAGAAGAAGAGGAAGTGTTTGTTATATGTCAGTGATTTGAGCCCCTCAGCAACTATGACTTTGCTTCAAAAATCTGCAAATGGTAGATGCTTGCTGTTGATTGTGTCTGACAAGCCTGCCCTGTAAATAGGCATAGCAGAGACTGGCATTAGACAAGCTCCTCTGCTCTCAAGGCTACTCGTTCCTCTGTGCATGATGACATCAAAGTAGAGAGCTTTACGACAGGATCAAACAAGCCAGGAAAGGAGCGAAGCAAAGGAGGAAGTGTTCTGATGTATTTATTTACAAGAGCTTATGAGGGCTATCAGTTATTCAGAGGTGTTGAATAGAGCCAGTAGCTTCAGCTGTTTTGAACTGCTGGACATGGACAAGTAAATAGAGCAATAAATTAGCTTGCCATTAGTATGTCCTTTTTCATCTGGCATGAATTGTCTCTGGAAAATCTTTTTTTAGCCTTAAAGAGGCAATTTGTGCCTAAGATGGTTTCTTAGAGTCTATCGATGAGAGCCTAAGCCACCGTTGTCTTAAAAGAAGTTATAATATGCCCTCAGAGCAGTGCTACATCTTCAGGGCAGATTGTCCATGATTACAAAGGAATGAAATGGGTCAGGGCCAGCTTTTTAACAAGCTAACTTTACTAGTAGAACATTTGATAGAGACAGGAGTTGACATGTGTTGATGCTTAACTTATAACATTTCTTCTAAATTGGTCACTATACAGATGCTAATGCAAATGCTGTCAGCTATGATTAGTAAAACTTATGATTGACAATTTCTTTGGGGATTGATGAGAAATTCTTATTCTTAATATTCTTACTTAAGTTTAAGTTACTGATTTAGTCAGTAAGATTCAAAAGGGACAGTTTATGAAAGAATAAATAATCTGATGCAGCAGATGTATGTTCTTGTCATTCTATACAATTCCATATAATCTTCTTCCTAACCCTAACACTCAAAACTTGACTCTGGACACTTGGTCTGTAATTCAGGTGTGTTATCTAGCAAAGGTTCATGTAGCTTCAAGCCCCTGTAGGAAATAAGGACTGTCTGGCGGAAGTCTTGTAGACTCACTTCTTTCTAATGGTAAATGCAAAGATGTTTTTTCTTTCTTTCTTTTTTAATTCTACTTGTCAGGCTTCTGGACTTTAAACCCAACAATGTGCTCCCAGTCTACGAAATTCATCTTTTACTTTGATTTACCTTCATTTGATCATATTTGTATGTGTCCATCTTGTGAATACAACTGCACCACTTTGATAAGTTCCAACAGACTCTATGAATGAGCCACCGAACCCTCCTTTATGACCTGGGTTGAATGTAGGTTGGACACTTGCAGTTGATTTATTATATGAGATCGGGATCTATGTCTCACCCCAAGGACAAATGAACAAACCATCTGACATGACCCTTCATGTCACATCTAATGAGAGTATTCACTACACCTGTACCTTTTTCAGTACAAAGTGATGTATTGAAACCTTTTGATAAATCAATCACTATTCTCCATTAAGTTCTGCATCTGCACTCATTCCACATTTCTACATTTTTTTATGAAAGTTTATTTTATGCAACTTTGTGCAGGTTAACGAGGCCAAAGCAATA
Source organism: Caranx ignobilis (assembly GCA_021432705.1). Lineage (NCBI taxonomy): Eukaryota > Metazoa > Chordata > Actinopteri > Carangiformes > Carangidae > Caranx > Caranx ignobilis. The sequence continues at coordinate 19,155,267 of MU269983.1, forward strand.
TATTTCTTTCTTCTGGGAAAAAAAAATAAGAGGGGAAAAATGGGGCACAGAGAAGAACATTGGACTGAGGCCAGTGCCTAAGATCTTCTCGAGGCTCCCCACTGGAAAGCAGCCCTAATGGACAGGCAACATTCCACCTCTAAGTGGTTTGACATCTTGCTGCCATAAATAAATGCTAACAGGGACGCTCTATTAGGCTAAACAAGGCTATGTGTGTCCCTCCAAAGCCAGAAAGCACCCTCCTAATGGTACACTAATGTCTTTATTAGATTACTCCAGCATCTCCTATTCCAGTGCGCCACAACTACAGCATTCTGCTGGATTTGATGGAATGGATGTGGCCTGGGTGGGATTGATATCACCCAGGCCCAAGATGTCTGCAATTAAGAATATTTCCATTTGAAGATTATACTCATCTCCGATTACTAAATGGTTTTCTTGCCAGAAATGATGATCATTGGTACAGTTGGGAGTGATTTCTTACCACACTTACGGTTTTATACTTACCAACATGCGGTCATAAGGTTCACATGGCATGCTCTCCACATGTGAAATAAATCAATGCACTGGTGAATACAATAAATCACTTTGGATGAAAGTGCCAGGATTGGACCGGTGGTTTTTATAATGTCAAAATGTACTGATAGTGGACACAAGGGAAGAGGATAGAAAGTTCACAGCTGCCAACACATTATTACCTAACATAATATTGATTTTCATTAAATCCATACACACACTTTTGCATTTGCAGAGATAAAAGTCTATTATCATTTCTCCATTATTTACACTGCCCTGGAGGTTACAAATTCTAACCTGCAGAGTACGGAAGCAATTACTGCGCAAATAACGCAGATGGTGCAACAAACAAAGTACTTAAGAAAATGGTTTTTCCATTAGACAGACACTTTGGTCTCAATGAAGACCTTGGCTCGTGTGTCATGCCCTTTGAAATTACATGTGGCTAAATGCGTGCATACATTTGCATCCATACTTGTGGGATTTTGTGCATGCACACTGAAGGCTATCAATGAAAGTGTCCGTTTTAGGTTCAGGTTCTTCCCAACAGGCCTGGGTAAACTAAAATTGTATAAGTAGTCGAATAAAATTAATAAAAATACTGTAATATTTCCCAACCAATACACACATATACAAAAACACACACACAGACATCAGCCCAGACATCCCAAGTGTTTTACTGTTCTCATCTTGCATGCTTAATGCCCTAGTAATGGATCCATTGAGTGAGCAGATAAGTAGGCCTCACACCCAGAGGAGTTTGTTAGTGGTGGTAATGACAATGCTGATGGGGGCAGTTACCTTCAGTATCTGTTCATCTCCCCTCATAAATCTGTCCATGCTAAATACAACTGTCATTCACTCACCTCTCCGTAACACCACTCAGCTGCCTTAGCGGGATGTGTAACACCTTCGACAGCTGAATTTTCCTCTGTCCGTAATTGCTTCCTAATTTTTCTGAGTCTTTATAGCCACTTGACCAAATGTTCCTTCATAATTTGCTGACCTCATTTCATCTAATTTGAACAAGACGGTGCCCTGTCAGCTGCTTTTTCCCCATTTATAAACTGAAATTACAACAGGTCCCAGACATAACCGTAATAATTGTCTCCTCGTACCTAATGAAAATCTATTACTAAATGAGAGGACATCAGGAGTGGCTGAATATGCTGTTATGTTATGCTGCATTCAGCTGTATCTCACACAGGCGTTACCTTCTAACATGAACGATTGGTTGGACCACTGCTCCCATTTTGATTGTTGTTTTGCATTACCAATGACTACAGACCCATCCACACTGCCCTGGTGTACATTATGTAAATAAAAGACCATATATCATATAGAAAATTGAAATTTTCACTATGACTCTGCATCGTAGGTTTGCATCATATCATTGGTGGGAAGTACAAGCATCAGGCTTTTCCCACTTTACCTTGAGAAATTTAGAAGGAAAAGGTACACACTATGAAAATGCTGTATGAGTGCAGGCAGTCTTCTAACCAGATCCATGTTGTATACTGTCCTGATAAGCCAAAACAATGAATGTAAATATAAAGTGAGCTGCACTGGAATGGTGAGTGGATAAGCACATATCCAGTGTAGCCCTCATCTGTGTTCAAATTACAAGGGCTTAGCATATTAGCATGCTTCTATTCACTAATTAGCACTAAAAGCAAAGTGTAGTCATGACTAATGGGGGTGTTACTATGATTTCTGAACAACCAAATCATCACACAAACAATAATTTGGGTTTGATGACGATTTTAGTTGATAATATGTGAGGAGATCAAATGTTTCCCCACACGTCCCCGGGGAACCATGAATATCTGTTCTGTTCGATAGAAATCCATGCAGAGATAGAAGTCAGGAGATTGTTCAACATCAGTAGAATTCATCGTCTAGAAGCACAGAACACTTGAACTACATTTGGTACCAATCCATCAAGTTTAAATATTTCACTGAATAAGTGCAACCAACTGACTAGCTGAAGGTGCCAGAGGAAAAGTCAGAGGGTCATCAAAAATATTACCATCATGAGGTCCTTCATGGACCTTGAAAATCATACCAAATTTAGTTTGAATCCATGTAATGCTTATCAAAACATTCAACTTTGAACCACTGACGTTCATTCAAGCGGCAGTGTTGGAAGAAACGTCAGTAGGATTTATCCTCTGTAAACTAAAGTGTGTGTGCAGAAAGTTTCATGGAAATCCACATTGTACCAGATACTGTGCCAATCTGACTGAGCCAATAGTTTGACAGATCAAGGTTATCCTAACACATAGCCATTTTTTCTTTCTTTATTGCACTGGTAGGTAAATCTACAGAACCCATGGCACTATACCAACAGCACCAGTGAGGAAGCAGTGCCCTTGTCACTATTGAAATGTGACAGCAGTTGTTGCTCTCATTGGAAACCCTTGAAGAATGCACTGAAATGATTTCAGAGATATTGTATGTCATTCACATTGTTCACAAGGTCAATGCTCAACTTTAATGATCAAGTCACTATACCGATATATGAGAAAAGATCTGTCTTTCAGCCCTTTACATCACCAAGTTGAATAACAGTACTAAACTATATCTCTGGCATTCACTGTTTATCTCTATTCCCAAAAGGAGACTGCAATTTTATTCAAGAGCAACAGAACATAATAGAAGCAGTTAAATGAGTCCTGTTATTTAACCATCCTCTTTCAGATGATGCAATTTTCTCAAGAGACTATCTTGTCCAATCTAAGACTTGCTCTTTTATTTACTTCAACCAGCATCCAACATTCATGACCTTTATTGTTGTACAACCAACCTTATTTAACCAACAGTGCATCAATTTTGCCATTTTTCCTCCGCTACTCCACTATAAATGAGCTGTCATTACAGAGATTGTTTTTACAGGCTCACACTGAGTGCAATGTGAAAGAAAAGTGAATGTGACTTTGTCAGGTAAAAGCAGGAAAAGTGTTACTGATGCAAATAAAGCACATAAACAATCTCACTGGTAAAGTGATATGCTATCCAACATGCTATACCATGCTATCCTAATTCCACTCCTCCTTTAGGTTATGCTCCATTTTAGTTTTCTTTACTGCTGTAATGACCCCAATTTTAGGCAGCTTTGTTGCTACTGCATATCAATCATTAGCATTAACAGATGTTTACTTACCACTTCCCTGAAGAGGTAGCTGCTAAGAGGAAAAGTTATAACCTGTTGCCCTGTAAATGCAATGATTGAAGGTCTTGGGAAGATCTGTGAGTAAATAGGTGATTGCCAATGCTAGCTATGTGGCAAAAAGTGATTCCTTTAAATTTCAAATCCAATACCACTATTTGCTCTATTTTATAGTATTCCAGATTCACCCGCAAGACAATGTTTTCATCGGTACAGTGAGTTATTTTTGAGAGTGAGTTTGCATAAGGGAGAAGGCCAGTGCCAAAGTGTCTGGTACCCAGAGGTCTTCTGAAGACTTTAGGGTAAAGTTGTCCTAAATAACTGACAGTAGACTGATGGATGTACAACAGAGCTGTGGCTATTATTGGACACAAGGTGACTTCTACACGGCTATTTTCTCAGTCTTCTCATATCTGGTTCATCTGATGGAGTAAGGTGATTAAATCTGTGAGAGGACTATCCATAGCTAAATGGCTCAAGCAAAATATCAGTGAGGAAAGCCAGGGAATTGGCCAATCAGAAGCCCAAAAAAAGCGATTGGTTCTTAAGAACACTTGAGTGGGCAAATCTTTTTTTTTTTTTTTTTTCTGGGGCACTGGGTTGTCATATTAATGCTGTGAGCATGTGGGTTGGTGTTTCTCAAGGGCTTGAACATGAAAAAAAAGTCTCTCTATTAAAATGTTGTTGCTCATTAGCAACATAAGCACATTGAGGTTGAATCAGTCAATGCTTGACAGCTTTGTTTCTCTACAAAACAGCAGTGAGTTAATGTGTTGAGCATAATTAGCCATTATAATTGAACTCAAGCATTTCAAATGCATTGATACTGCAACACTATAAAGTCATACAGAGCTAAGGTTTGTGACAGGGACTAATTCAGAAAGGTCTTTAAAGCCATAGAACATAACATGCATTAATGTTTCAGTCCTCTTCAGCTTGATAATTATATAAAACCTGAAGCTTTTTCTTTATAATTGGATGATTAATCTCAATATCTTAATGCTCACACTGTATACCCCACAGTGTTTGTGTGGTAAATATCCATCATCATTTCACAATGTCTAAATTTTCCCATTTTATTTGCCCTAATCCCTTGCAGTTGGTCAAGAGAGGAGAGAGGAGCAGAGGGAGAGTTGAGGGAGAATAATGTCATTTCAGGATAGGCCTTATTTAATTTACTGCAGGTCGATAGAGGTTCTCCAATTGCCTCTCCCAGATTAATAAGTAACCCACACGCGCTGTCCATCACTGTCCATCTCCCATTAGGCCTCTGAAATGGGGGCCCAAATTGCCTGGCAAGGTTGACTCTGATGGAAAACACACTCTCGGACTCCTTTTCTCTCACCATCGCCATCCATTTCTCTCCCTCGATTTTCTCTTTTTGCTATCAGGTTTCATTTTTAAGGTGTTCTCACTGCAGAGCAAAACACATCAGCTGTATTAAAAAAACATAATCATTCATAAATGTCACGGGATAATGAGAGACAAGGTTTATGATTTGTAGCTCTAGCGAACAGTTAGTTTTCACTTTGTGATAACACATTTTATGTGATCGGGGGAACAAATAGGTGATGTAGGTACACGTAGCTTGAATTTGTTACATAAATAAACATGAAATGCAGGGCCCAGCAAACTTACTGCCTGTACCTGGAAATAGAGTATGATGCCCAAGAAAGAGTCACATCTCTGAGTTGGAATGCTGGCTGTAAGGAAGCAAAACTCTTTCATTACAACTCTACAGCACCATTACGATAGAGTAGACACTCTCCTCCTCAGTAATTTTCACTTTTCTGGGCAGCTACTGGAAGATTTCAGGGACATTCTCTTATTGAGATACACACACACACACAAGGATCAGTTCTGGTAGAGATTGGTCAATACTGTACGGGATCTTATACGTTGTGCTGACATCACAAAGTTACACACTGGTTACACTTAAGGTACCTGGTTAGACATTAAGCAAATTTAATCACAACATAATCTGGACTCTGCCATGGGTTCATAGCTGTACCTCTGCATCTACATTTGGGAAGATAGTGTACATACAGACACTACTCACATAAAGATAGGGATATTCAGTTTTTGGATGAAATTTCAGAATATAGTAAAATAAAGTATAACCTTTACAGCTGAACTTAACTTGACCTTCTCTAAATGCACATGTCCAACTGTTGAATGTTTCAGTACTTATAACATAACATGACATAACATAATATAACATGTTGTTCTCTAACTAGATGATTAACCACAAAAATCACAACAAATGTCTAATCCATGAACCCACCACTAAATGTTCTGGTTCAATGACAGTTATTATTGAAACAGTCCTCTTCATCATGCTGTTCACATTCTGACATCATGAGACCAAACCCACACCTAACAGTCCACCAACAGTACCTGGACATTGCAAAAGAGGCTTCAAATGGGATGTTCTATACTTTTACTTAAATACTAAAAATTACTTCCATGATATAATATATAATACATGTAGCATGAACCTTTTACATTTCCCATAAATTTCACCTGAAATTTGAATATCTCTAAATTTTTGTGAGTAGTGTATGCCAGTGTGTATTTGGCAAACTTGCAAGATTGTTTTCTAATCTGAGTTTTCTGTGCAGTTTAGGTCAGGTTAAACAGACACATAGGTTAGAGGAGTGTCACACAGCTGCCCCTGTACTGAGGTTATTTCAACATGTCACAGAGGGAAAGAACAGGTGTTAAAAATGAAATAAGGGATGGATCAATGCCATTTGGTTACGTCAGTTTCAGAGCCCTTGTATTGTACATAATGGGCCCCAATCACCATATATACCATATGCCTATGATATATAAATGTGTATCACCTGGGAGTTTCCTGCACATACGTACAAGTCAATATATCTTGAAGTATAAGGGTAGAATTTTCACTCACACCACAGCTGGAGTTTATATCCTGTCACACACCCTGCTGCTTTATTTGTCCTCCATGACCTTGTCCACAAAGAGTATATACTGTATAAAGATGGAAACCATGGTCATAGTCATGAAACCAGCAGGTTTATGAAGACTGGGTTTGTTGCTCCTAGTGGCCACTGGAGGAACTGCAGTTTTGTCCCTTCTCTGTTGGCTCTACTTTTCATCACCCAATGTTGTTGCTTGTAACCTACCATTAGCCTACAATCTCTGCAGATGATTTGAATAGATTACCAAGAGTATAATTCTCCAAGTTATCTTTTCAAACAGGCACTTAAAGAGATGGTTGCATGTTTCACCAGAACCACTTAATGATGACGACAGTGTTGCCATAAACCTACATTATTTATTGCTAGACAGCCTGTATGAGCTTTCTGCTGTGGGGTTTTCAAAGAAAAGAGACATTTATTGTGTTGTATTTTGGTGAAATCAAAATGATCAAAATAATCTTGTACATTACAGCCTTTGGAGTGTTTTGACTGCAATTATAATGGATTCCAATGAAAATCTCTCATTGCTCTCCTCCCTGCTCATCCCTGTGTTCACTCTGTCCCTGTAAATATCCCACTTCTGCCAGAACGTTGAACTCTGAGGTTGAGCAGTGACATGATTCTATCGTGAGCTAAACTGAATGGTTCATTTGCCATTCTGGTTCATCTACCATATCCCAACTTTCACCATTCAATATCCAATTAAACAGCACTTACTTTGACATTTCATGAATACAGTGTAGAAACCAATATATTTGTATGCCACACAAGCAATAGATGGCCTTCATTTGGATTTATATTACAAGGCTACACTATGTTTGGCTCTTGTACTAGATAATCCAACAAAGGCTGATGATGAGGATCTGGGTGATGATAACATATTATCTCCCCACACCAGCTGAGTTGAATGACGATTCTCCTGCTGGTTCAATTGATAGAGATCATGGTTCATATAATACATCCATGATAGAGATAGAGCGTCAGGAAACAGGATGTGGCATATGTCACTTTTTATGGACAGTCCTCGCCAGCAAAACAAAAGCATTCACTGTTTGTTTAAATGTCTAAAATGGGTTTGTATTTACATTTTCTTCCTGGACTCCTTTCAGTGTCAGAAGGCATTGTTGTGCCACCAAAACACTCAAAGTGAGTCCTTTTTTTTTTTTTTTGGCCACATCTGATAATAAGAATATTTGAATGAAGGTTAACCACTCTCTGTGCCAAAAAGGGATACTTATTTATCTTGTTAATTATCATTTGAAGGACAAGTTATGCATTTATGGCAGTTAGATAAACTAAATCACATTTCTAAGAGCAAAGTCAGTCAGATTTGACAAAACATGCAAAGATAAAGGTTTATTTGCCTATCCCTCATAAAGCACTAAGTAATGTCATTCTAACAGTGTTTGTATCAGCATATCAGTATCAGTCATTGATGCATGAAATACAGTGACATGGTAAACTCTACTGTAATGGGGGAAATTGGGGAAATGTAAGCAACACTGAAGCAGAAAAAGTTGTGTAAATATTTTTTGCACATTTCGATGCCTCCACACCAGTGACAGGGCAGGAAGCCTCATGTTTAATGCCTCAAGGGAATTTCTCCAAATTTGACACAAAAATTGATTTCGACCTAGAGATGAACTGATTGGATTTTGGTGGTCAACAGCCAGATGTCAATGTCACTGTGACCTCACACTCACAAAAATCCATTTTTGGCCATAACGCATTAATTCATCAATTTATTATGACGTCAAGTGATGACAGTTAGACATATATCCATTCACTCTCACATCATAAAGCTCTGCAAAAATATATATATATATATATTTTTTTTGGCCATTATTCATGTAATCCAGAAAGAAGATATAGAACATATTTCTTGGCTCATTGACAGAGGTATACAACCACCAGGAAATGGAGAATATCTTCACAACATCATTATGTATCCATAGCTTCCACCATTGGTTACTTATCATAGCCAAATGAGGCAACAATGCAGGAGGTTTCTGCCACATCTATGATCACTTACAATGGCTTTCCTCTGTTTAGGAGGACACAAGTTCACCTGTTGTTTCAGCTTTGTTGGTAGGGGTGTAATATGCAGTTCTTCATTTGTGTCACTTGTAAGCATGCAAATCCACTCTAATGCCCCTTGTTTTGGAGATTTCCACATTATGTTATTGCCAGACCTCACTGTGCTCTGCTGTGGGTTTAAGGCAAATGCCTTCATAAGATATGCAATATATTTTCTGAATCCCTCCAGATGATCAACCCAATGTTTCCCAAGCTTGTAAACTGACTGTATAACACAAAAGTCTGTTATTAGTCATGAAGAAACAATGGGAGTGAGGAATTCACTGTGGTGATAATAATAATAATAATAAAGTCAGTAGGACTGTGGATCAGTGTGACGTTCAGTGCTGTTCTCAGCCTCTTGTAAAATTCTTGTAAAAAATGTCAACTTTCTGTGGGTATAATCATTTAGTTGCTTCAATCATTTGACTGAACAAAGGCAGTGGTAAATAAAACATGTTTTCTTAATGCCAGGTCTAGAATGAGAGGAACTCTGTAGTAGAGAACAGATGCAAACTAGGATATCCATTCTTAACCTAAACAAAGAAGCTGTCATAGCTGAGAGAAGATGGAAATTTGACTGTGAAGGGTCATTTACACCCACTTTAAACCTACTGATTCTGTATGGTTGTTTTAATGAAGCTGACATTTGTCTATTGCAACTGATTTATCTGATTGTTACAGTGAACACATTTATATTCTTGTCAAGTCAGATAGTAAAGCAACACTACGTAGTTTCTCAGCCTTAAAATGTTTCTAACCTCATTGAAGTGGTAGAAAAATGGTTAATGGGATGAATCGTGCTTCCACTGCAGCCTGAATAGGGTCGCACTGAATTGTTAATGGAGATGGTACCATTGCTGGTACCGCTGCCATTGTTGTTGCTGTACCGGTGCCGAGCAAAGAGGGTTTTGTGTGTCACTGGATCCCGGGGGGGGTTCAGACTAAAGGAGTGTGGAAAATGCGCAGTCTGTAATGTTGTAATGTTACACAGTGGTGGACTAAGTTATGCACGTTAGGTCACCCCGAGTCCTCGGCAACCTCATATGGTTTTAAGATGAAGTAGTGTTTTCTTACCTGGTTACTAGGAAATGAGCCATGTCTGCATCTGATCCCAATTCAAGCTGAAGATGCCTCCTTGACTCGAATGCATGTCTAATATTTATTCGGGTGCCAGACCAGCTTTTGTCGTATTTGCGTTTTGATTGATGAGATGCCACTGATAAAACTTTCGTTTTCTTCTTTGTGGGACTTTTCAGTGGACTTTGCTACGGTAAACAAACAACGCACCACCACACAGAGTCCATTACTACGCTGCTTGTCTTCTTCCCGTATCGAAAGCTGTCAAGAACACGCATTCAGCGTCATCCGACGTCACATCCGCAGAACTGCGCAGGAAATTCGGACTCTGAATTGCAGTACATTATGCAGCACACAGCCTGTTCAAGGCAATGGAGAGATACGTGGGTAGGCTCATTCTTTTTGGTTTTGAACTTCATCACACATTAGCATTAAAAAACTTAAAATGCATGTTTAATTTCTCACAAATCCTGCAATAAGTCCCTTTAAATGAGTTTAGAAACATTATTTTAAGGTCAAAAAAACAACATAGTGTTGCTTTAAATGCTTTGCATCTGTTCTAAATCTGCAACCAATAGTCCCCATATTAAATCACAATAAGTATTTTGATTTATTATTTAAATTCCACAATGTTATAGTTTTCTATGCCACTGAGATTTTTTTTTGTTGTTGTTGGTTTTTTTTGGGTTCATATTTAAGATTCAGACACATTTCCTGCTCTGTGAAACAATTATGATGTATGGAATGTAATCAGATTAGATGTATTAAAAGTTTTGATACTGAAAACACAAAGTTCATAGTAAATATGGATATGACATATGGCATGGACAATAATGAACGTAAATACAAGAGAGAAAAAAGAAAAACACATTACTAGATGTGATGAGAACTTAAGTGTAGCAAAGCCTGCGTGTCACATTACACTTGCAAAGCAACTGTTAAAAGTGGCCTCAAAAGGTCACGGTCTTAATGGAGCGACTTTGCAAAAGGAATTTCTTTCTGACCATGATGCTGCTCTGTAAGGCTGTTAACATCTGCTTCAGCAACCAAGCTGTGTCAGTGCACAGTAATCATAAGGTCAGCTGTGTGTGCCCTGTCACTGGTTGATCTCCTCTGGCAAATTAGTTGTATACTGACACTCATCTGCAAGTACACCTCCCCCTCATGTCACGTGTTGGAGATATCGAACATTTAATAAAACACACACTCTGAGGCTCAAATGTCACTGTCCTAAGCAGGCCCATGTCAATACTGCCCTGACCTTTCTCTGTGTTTACCCTTGTAGGATATCAGGCTTGATGGTGAAGCAGAATGGAAGGCATACAGAAGAGTCATGCTGTGCAAGGAGGTGAAGGGAGGTGGGAAAGTTTTCCCTGGAGACATGCTGAGTATTGAAAGCTGGTCTTGGATGGTTAGATATAAAAACCAGAGAGAGTACTGCATGTCACTCTCAGCCTTCGATCACATTCTGTGAGTGTCAGCGGTGTGGAACATTATGTTGATGTCAAACTGTTCAATTTAGGACATTAATTCAAACTTTCCTCTCTATCTCTCTATTGATTCAAGGATCAATTAATATTTTACTTTGTATCAGATAAATAATAGTGATAAGAAACAGCAACCACTACATAAAAAAAAGACTGAATTAAATATATGTGTGTTATTTCTATATTTTACTCTTTGGGATGTCTTTCATCTTTTTCACCCTCCTTTTCCACCCATTTGTGCTGCAGAGCATCAACTATCATATACCTCACGCCTCAGGGACTACCATTTCCCCAAAAGACCGGTTTAAACTATATTATTACAAACTTATTGATGGCACACATTTGTAAAAATTCAACAGACCTTGCACACAACCACTGCAAAATTGGTTTTGCTTAGGGTCAGGTAAAAATGGAGGTAAAGCGTCTTAGCTTGGGCTGCCAAACCATCTAGATCTGTGTTATTTACTGTGTTACTTAGTAACATCTGCAGCAGGCTCAGGTAAGAAGAGCAGGGCGAACTTTGATCCACTTCTACTTTCTGACAGTTCCTAATTTTTAGTGTCATTCAAGACTGTATCAACACTGGCTATCTCTTTCCTGTTTCAGGATGGTTTCCAGATGGTTACGTTAATTACACTTCATCATTTAATATTATTATTTTTATATTTCATTGAATTATGATAGCATGCAAACTGATAAACTATCATACTCCGACATTAAGATCTACCTCAGTCCAAATGATAAAAATAGCCAATTGGACAAAAGGGAAACCCTTACGTTCTCCCCTTTTCCTCTCAGTCAAGTAAAATTTCAGTGCCCTGCCAGAATGTCCCTGTCCCCAGTCAACATTCAAGAAAGATGTAATGTTTGAACCAAGCCCAGCTGCCAACATTTGCCAACAGCTGTTAAATATTGCCAGAATTTGCATCTCTGTGAAGGGAAATATATTACTGGCTTTTGAGTTTGATGAGCCGTATAACTCCAGGAGTGTTCTCAACAAGATTGGAAAGGTTTTCAAAGGCAAAGTTCCAACACATAAGATGAGCTGCTTCATCTATACTATTATCTCTCAAATAGTGCTCATCAGTGTGTCCTGGAAAGCTCTAACACTAGCAGAAGAACAACCCTCAAATTCACAGAACTCCATTGGTCATTCTGCTTCACAAGTTCCTCTGAATTGGTTGGTTGACCTTATCCGCATAGTTGAAACAACTGTGTACCGTTATTTCAAAATGTCTGAACAATGTGACAGTCTTGGCACTTTTAACTGAAAAAACAACAAACATTATTTTTTGAGAGCACTCTCCTGCGATGATTGAAGAAAATGGACCTCTGATTGGTGTATGGATTATGTACTTTGAAGTGAAATGCATTGTTGACCTTTTCCACTGGACATGGAATGATAATGGTGATGCAGTTGAAAATAATTTTGAAGTGGCTTTCATCTTTATTTCTCAAATGAACATGTAGATTTGGAGATAGTTCTTAAAGCTGGGGTTGAGAGAGCAAGCAAGATTTGAAAATAGCACCTCCTCTGTGTTCCACCTCCCTCCTCCCCCTCCCGTCAGTGTGTTCGTCCAAGCCACGCCCTCACAAACTGGAACGCACACCGCACGAAAATGAGAAGCGGCAGGAGTACTATATATATATGTACTATAATGTATTCAATACTAGTGTCACCTACCCGTTTTAAACCCACAGAGCTACTACAAGCTACAAAAGTAGCTACGTTAGCAAAAGTTACACATTTCAACAGAAAAAGAGCAACCTCAGCATCACTTCAAATCCCTCAGTTGTCTCCACCGCTCAAAAGCAACACCGATGTTTACTCTGGTTTGACCTCTGGCTTTATCCAGAGCCTTTTTGTTAGCAGCCTTTTCAGCCTCCGGCTTTCTCTTCCTTGTCTTTTTCTCGGGGCGAGCCGTTACAAGTAACGTTACAAATAACGGTGGAAGTAGTAACTGGGGCTGCATTTTCTCAGCCACTGCTCATAAATGAGCATGAAATCGTTCTGCTGTAACTCTGTACGCTGATTTCTTCCGGCAACAGCGACACGTGAAGATTGTGCACACGCGTAGGAGGCAGGGATCGAGGGGGGCGGATACAGAACTAGACATGAAGGGATCTGATTGGTTTTTGCTCTTCGGTGCAAAGAGCGTGGATTGGTCGGAGTTTTTTCAGTCCTGCAGCTGCCACAGAGGACTGATTATTTTCATTCCTTTTTCCGAATACATAATGTATTGATTACTCAGAAGGTAGAAGGACCATTTCACCCAGTATAACAAAAAGTATTTCTGAACAGGATTACCAACCTCATCTTTAAATTTTTAGATGCCTTACCAGGGGTAGCACCTTACCTATACTATACGGTAACAATAATTGGATTAATTTTCTTGGCATCCTGCTAACACAACTTTTGAATGGACAGTTGTTTATCGCAAATACGTTGCTGCGGTAATTCAAAGAAATATATGTTTCAAGGAACTCAGCTCCCTCTCAAGTTTCATTGGCTGGCAAGTGCATATCAATTGCAATATGGCAAATTTCCACACCAAACACCAAGCCAACAGTATTTTCTGAGGTGATTTGCAATGCACTGAAACATAAGAGCCCTGTGGACCAGAGATGTGCGCAGAGTATGAAAACTTTACAATAACTCTAACTCCTCAAAAGGCCCTTACCTGTGAGGCAAGGATGAAAGGGGGCGAGACCAAGTGAGGATGCAGTTGCATGCTGAAGTGCAAAAGAGGGACAATAAGAAAGGAACAAAAGAAAAATTAGGGGCTAAACATTTGCACACAGGAAAAAAACAAAACAAAACAAAATGATCAAACGATCACCCAACATAGACAACATCAAAGCCAGATGGCTCACTCTGTTTGAGGCATCTCACCTGAGTTACAAATGCATGCTAATTAGAAATATCCCCAGTTCATTGTGAAAGGCACTGCATTGGTATTGAACATTTACCTCTCACAAAATGTGTGTGATTTATGAGCTTAGATGATCTTTCAGAAGATTTTGTTGCATCACATGGTTGTAGGCAGGAACCACCTTTAAAAAATCTTGAATGTATGTACGTGATTAAAGATGGTTTCATTACTTATCTTTAAATGGGCTATTAGCAAGCTTTGCTTTTGTTGCAGCTAACATAACCATTAATAGCTAAAGAGGAGAAATGTTGGAAATTCGGCATAAATCATCATTCCTTTACTCTGCAACAGCTCTCTGTGGAGGAAGGCAAACATTTTGTTCTGCTTCTATTTCTATCACTTCTTGTCTTCTACTGCAGTTATCATGCTTACTAGATAATAACCCCTTATAATACGCAGGAGCTTTTGGCAAATGACCATAAGTACCACCCACCCCTGGCAAGAAATCATGTTAAGTGGCAGCAAATTTTTACAAATAGTCCCATTGTGATCCAGGGGTGACACAGAATTCACAGTAAAATCTAAAATGAAATTCACTAAAATGAATAAACTGCATTTCACTGAGTAGTGTTTGTAATTATTTGTTGTCTATATTCAGGTAGTGATTAGTATACAGTAGTCATGTACCAGATCTTCACGTCCTGTACCGTGATACATAGACAGATTTTTTTGTTTTTCTTTTAAGTCAACACTTAAAATTTTCATGAACATAGACTTCATGGCAGAATAACTGGATCACATTGTTCACATTTGTGCCTACAGTACATGCTCTGTGAATATTGTGGAGGCCCTTAGGCACATGTTACAGAAACTCCTCCTCTAGCTGGATTGCTCAGAGTTGCTACTAAAAGTGAACAGCTTCAAGAATAAGCAACTGGCTTAAGAAATTGACCCTTGCAGAATGAAAGAGAATTGTTGAGTCACTGGCAAAACTGTCACATAGATTCCTTCAAGGTTGTGATAAATGCTTGGGCTCCAGCTCTGCAATTCAGTGTCAGGAGAGTCCAACTGTACTGATATGAGGGGAGTGCTATAATGTTTTTGACTTTATAGACACAAGCAGCTGTGCTAGTGCCTTGTGATTTCACTGTGTACACCAGGGATGCATTTTTGACATGTTTCATTTGAGGATTTCAACTTTGCATAAATGAATATTGTGATTTTTCAAATGTGAGTCCTGCTTTAATGTTTTTAATTCTGATTTTAATTTTTATCTCCTGCCTTTCTGCAGCTTGAAAAACATATTGGCCCTGAGGACTCCAACTGGCCAATTCGCACAAGCCATAAATTAATCAGTCAACACTGCTCTAACTTAAATGTGCCAATGAAACTAGACTTTGAATCACATCCACAGAAGTCACATGCACATAAATGGAAAGTTTCATCTTGTACAATTCCCTGGTTTGAGTCTCCTGACTGTGTCTCCTACAATGGCAGCAAAGTGACATTCGATATTATTAAATCAATTTGTAGCTCTGTGATGACAATCAAAACTAAGTATGTGGCATTAAGCAACAGTGTCCTAAGATACAAGGTTATATGATTTATTTTATTTAGTGAATCCAAATCATAGCCAGATATTAACAATCATGTCACTCTAGACCAGGCATGGGCAAACTATTCCTCAAAGGGCCGTGTGGCTGCAGGTTTTTGTTCCAGCCAACCAAGAGCACACAGTTTGACCAATCAACTGTCTGAAGACTGAGATCAGTTGATTGGATGACTCAAGTCCGGTGTGCTGCTGCTTGGTTGGAACGAAAACCTGCAGCCACACCGGCCCTTCATGGAACAGTTTGCCCATGCCTGCTCTAGACTAAACCCAGTATACATAGTTTTAATTTCAGATATTGAGAAAATCCTCATTTTATTGAATGTCTGGGATATTTTAAGATTTATTAGGATACCTGCTAAATAAATTTACTATGCAACCATTCCTTTTATTGCCATGTAGCCTACTATTTATTATTATATTTATTATTATTATTTTGATGTATTTTACTTATCTCTATGTATGTAGTTAGTCATTCAATATTACATATTGAAAGTAGTTTAGTTCATAAAGAAAACACATTTTGTGACATTATGCGTACATGTCACTATGTGCCAATACCCTGCCATTATCACAATAGAACAAATTAAACAACAAACAAAATTTCCCCAGATTTTTTAAGCAGAGCTATAGCAGGAAATCCATTTCCAGAGAATCCAATTATCTGAAATGAAAATGAATGGCTGCTTCCACATGTTTCCATCCTGCAGAAATGAAATACAAAATGGAAAAGGCAGAGCTGAGTAGAAGCTTATCTTTTTCTTTTTGAGAGCTGAAAGAGGTATAACTCTGCCTTTTTCTCTCTTTTTTTTCCATGGTTCATGGTTTTCCAAGCAACAGGCTCCTGTCAGTCAGAATAACTTTATTAAAGCTCAGCAAAGAAAAGAAAAGGAACTTGTCCAGGTGGCACAGGTCATATTGACAACCAGCTTCAACACTGAATATCCTGACACACTTGTGGGAGAATAGAACTGACTCATAATACAGCTTTATTTTCACAATAGGTTATGTTCTGTGCCTTTGCAGTGCATGCCATTTACAGTGCTGTGTGCATTTAACAAAGTTTCAGAATAAAGCTGTATTAGAGGTGAAATAGCTCATTATTCTAATTAACGCTCAGTGTGGTTCTGCAGCAAGGAATAGTCTGGTGTCAGTTAACAGAGCGCTGAATATGGAGAATGGCAAACGTTATTGTGATGAGAAAGGACTTGTGTTTCCTCTCTTCATTCAAATTGTTCCTTAGAATACCCATTGCCAGGCGCTTCCAACCATCCATCCATCCATCCATCCATCATTTTTCACTCCAATTCAGTCAGCTTTTCCTGCTTTCAAACACATCAACAACAATTCTGAAAAAAAAGCAGACCGCCATCCCTGACTGTTGGTAGAAGATGCAATGTAAGCAGAGGTCAGTATAACAAGCTCAAATGCATTTTACCGCATTTTACCTCTAAACAAGCATCAATGTAAGAAAAAGGCCTTGTGATAATGCAAGGTTACTTACATGGTTGTTGGTCAGAGACATGAGTCATGATTTTCACAATCACAAGAGATCAGAGAGACTTACTGTAAACATGGTGAAAACAGTGTCCTACTGAACCCAAGGTGAAATCTTTTTATGTTTCTGTCTGATGAGTCCTAAACCCAAATTTATAGAAATTACAGTGTCATGGGAAAGAAAAAAAAACAGATGCTTGTCTAAAAATGCCTTTAACTTGTCGTGGTTGTCATCCTCGCTACAGTTGGCCACGGTTCGAATCCCGCATCGGGTGGCCATTTACTGCTTATCATTTCCCCTCTCTCTGCCTCCCCATTTCCTGTCTCTCTCATACTGTATCAAATAAAGGCAAAAAAGCTCAAAAAATATACTTAAAAAAAGAAAGAAATGATTGTCATTATTTCCACACCCCAGCCAGATGCATTATTCTTTCAATATAGATATAGTAATATCTGACTAATATTCACTCAGATGACATAAACTGGCTGACTTGAGATCAAAGCTATGGTCTTGTAAATGCAATATCCCTGTAATGCCTTGAATGATTTGCTTCAAATTTAATACATATGACCCCCTAGGCTAAAGAATGAACTGATTAGATTTTGGTGGGCAGAGGTCCAAGTTCAAGGTCACTGTGACCTCATAATGTTCTGCAAAAACACCATTGCCCCTTATTCAACACTGTAAACCAAGAGGAGAAAATTGTGGCCATATTTCTTGCAGCTTGGCTGGTCAGCAGAGACATACGACCACAAGGCGGTAGTTGTGGTTCATAATGTATCCTTGTGTTCCCTATTAATAAACTGGCCTGCTCTGTGTCGGCTTTTGGGAACCAGCCTTGCTGAGCTGTCACGAAAGGCTTTGAAAGGCTTCTGATAATGGGACCAGAGAACATAAAAGAGGAGCTTTTCAAACAAAACATTCAAGTTATAGCTGCAGTTCATCCATTTGACTCCCTACTGTTCTACTGCTACAACCCAGGCTTCCATTATCAATACTTTGATTGGAAGCACTAAGTGAGACATCAAGATGAAGCGTTTCCAAAGGTTCATCATGGTTTCAGAGAACAAAAACTATTGTCTTCACCTGCTCCTCTGTCTCTGTCTTTCTTGGTGGTGTCATTAAGATAGTGGAGATTATAGCAGTGTGGGATTAATGGCTGCCCTCCGCTGTAGAACAAAGCTGGTCCAGGCACACAGGATCCCAGCTAATGAAGAAGCAGCATGAGTTATGACTTCATGTGTAGCCAGGCAGATAAATTTGGAGTGCAGGAGTGGTCACTGCTCACTTATCACCTCAGAAGAGATGACTGAAATCCCCAGACCATGTGCTGCTTTAGTGCAGTTAGGTCTGTCATACCTAAGGGCAAATAAACAATGCCTGTAATTTTATTTAAAGAAATAATTCAAATGGCAAATACGCTTGTCACTCTCAGGGAATTTAATGAGAGGATTGAAAACACTACTTGTATGTAAGTAAAATACAGTTTGCAGCTACAACCAGGAAGTGTTTCTAATACAAAGAAGAGGAGCTACCCTGGCTAA
The DNA here is from genome assembly GCA_021432705.1 of Caranx ignobilis. Classification (NCBI taxonomy): domain Eukaryota; kingdom Metazoa; phylum Chordata; class Actinopteri; order Carangiformes; family Carangidae; genus Caranx; species Caranx ignobilis. Next base: position 19,174,064 of record MU269983.1, read on the forward strand.
AGCACTTTTAAAGGGATATTCCAGCATAAATTTAACCCATGGTCCAACGCACCGTGAGACCGAGTAGAACACCCCCTGGAGAGATTAAGTTTGCCGACCACAAACTTCTCTAGTTGTAGTAGTTGTAGTGACTCCAGCACAGACAGCCAGATAGTAAAATACTGCTGTTTATGTAGCCAAGAGCCAACCACGATCAAAAAAGTCACTCATACCCACAAATAATGCTTCGTCAACAGCACAAATAGGGTCCCAGCACATAATACGAGGCATCAAAAACCTGCTAGCTTGGGTTAAACTTACACCAGTATATCTCTTCACTGTCCACTAATTACAATTTAATTTTTTTGAGTAAACTGTAGAAAAACAGAATGTAAAAACTTCCATTTTTTCAATTTATCATTATGGCAGGTTCAGATAACTGGTGTCTAGCTGTAGGTAGCATAGAATAATGAAAGGCATTAAGCTTCCTATGTCTCAACAAAAACAGAAAGGAAAACAATATATGAATGTTTCCCAAAGTGTCAAGTGCCAAACTATACTTTAGACCGAAAGATTTTTCTAATATTTAAAATCCAATAAAATGAAATACAGAATGATGTTTTACCATTGGACATCGTAACCACATGTATTAGAACCAAGACGGTTTTATTCTTGTTTTTGCACTCTTGCCCTCCAGTCCTCTGCAATGGTCTCTGTGGACTTTTATCTGTTTGAGTGTATCTGTGTTGGCCCTGTGATGGATGGTGACCCGTTCACACTATCTCTCTGCTGTTCACCTATGCTGAAAAAAGGAATGAACTGTAAAGAGAAAATGTTTTATTTTGATCTAACTGTCACTTGTGTGAATATCAACACTGTCTGTCTGGACAGTTTTTTTTTAGTTTTTTTTTTTTTTTCCAGATCATTGAAGCTATAAGGGGTTATCTTTGTATTACTGTAGCCAAGGCTAAACCTAGAAAATTTTGCAGACAACTATTGCAGTGGATTAAATCATTACACTTCATTCCCATAGAACATTAGTATGTCTGATTCCTCGCAGGTAGTGTTTTTTTTTGGAGTACGGATTATGGGGATTACTGCTTGTACTTTAGTGACACCCCCACCCCCTTCCAATAATTTGCATGGCTCATAAGTGACTCATAAATCCAGGGAGGATGAAGTTTAAATTCCGAGTACTAAATGTAGCCATTTGATTACTGTAAGATCTGAGGACAATATCTTTGTGACTCACACATTCTCATCATTAACACATGAGTTTTGTTAATAACATAGAGGAAATTGGTCAGTGAAGTTTATAACCTTATTTCAAAGCCTTATTTCCCCCAAGTAGGTTCAACAGAGGGCTGGTTTAGCGGTAGAGGGGACTGCTATGTCACATATTGTGACATAAATGAATTAATGAACTGCTTAATTAAAAGGCATATTGCTCCTTTTTGTGGGGGTGTATTTACAGTGTAGATCTGAGACACCTGACAGACTATTTCTAACAAGCCTGGAGGAGGTGGAGCGTGACTGGCTGTGACACTGTAATGTGGTGCGTCATGCCAAAGGTTGTGCCCCCTCTGTCCTTGTCAGCATCAAACGTGGAGACCGGAGAAGCCTTCTCCTGTAACATGTGGCGAGGCACATTACACGGGCCATTGGTTCTGTCTGTGCATCTCCACAATATGTTGTCCTGTATTTTGCCCTGGTGTCAACAGGCATTCTTATTGTTTATTTTATGCAGGTTTATTTTGGGAAGTTGTAAATGTGAGTCCCATTGATGGGAACTCCCCATACGGGAGGATCAGTGCTGTGTCAGTGCGTACTCTTTGTCAAATGCCACAGTGTCTGTGACACAGTGTTTAATGTGCTAATTGGTGGAAAAAGTACTCATATCACATACTTAATTAGAAATGCCTTGTTGTAGAAATAAATTGCTATGAGTGAACAAATGTAAAAAGGATTGTTCAAGTTTTTTTTGGTGTGGGATTGTATGAGGTAGTCATGCATGGTCAGTGAATTTCCTGCCTTAGATCCTGAACACTGAACTCCAGTTAGCAGTCCCCACACTGGTGCTATATGCTTGATATAGAATTTTTTCTGTGGTTTATATTTTTTCTTTCAATCAACACTTTGTTTTGCCGCAACGTTTTTCCTATGCAGAAGTGCACCTATGGAGTGTTGTTGTTATGTTGTTATGGAGTGTTAGTGTATGTTATTAGGCCATAGGTCAGCTAAGTGAATCAGAAAGCCTGAAGCATACTTAAAACTATATCAAAATTTAAGCAGTATGACTTATGTGGGTGTGTTGCTGAGATTAAAGGGATAGTTCAGGTTTTTTGAAGTGTGGTTGTATGAGGTACGAATGGGCACTAAGTATAATATCTGAAGTACAAAACCTCTTTGCTTTCCCCTCATATTGGACTATTTAAAACAGATAAAAGGGAACTGGGACTATGTTGTAATGAATATTAAGTTTAATTTGTCATCTATGTAAAAGCCAGAGTATCATTCTCCTCCAGCCGAGGTTCCTCTAGGTGCTGAACACGTTCCTCTATGTTTTTGAACTTAAGATGTTCTGCTTTTTATATTTTTGGCAAATCATGTCAACTCTGAGTTGGTAAATTCCTAATGTGAAACATGAATTTTGGTTTTGGTTTTGGCATCTGAAAGAGGAACGGCTGCAGGGAGCTATTGTTTTACAGACTTTATGATGGGTAAAGGGAGAGACAACCTCTCTCTGAGCCTCTATAAATAATCCAAGAGAATCAATTCTTTGCTTGAAATGTGTTATGGACAGGAAGCAGCTGTGGATACCTTGGTGTATAATATTGATGGAATTCTAGTTTTCACCAAACAGCCCCCCAATCAAGCCCTAAGTGGTTATTTAAACTTCAGGAGATGAGACTAAAATTGGATTTGACATTTCTCATGTCCATGTATTAGCATTTCACCACCAGCCCAAACTCTGTTGTGAAAGGTCTGTTCTCTTTTCATTCTCTTTGACTAAGCCATCTGCAAATGGCAACTTAAATAAATTAAATGCTGATTAGACCATCCCATGCAGACACATGATTTGCATACTGCATGTATATGATAGACTCTTTGAATTGCTTTCTACCTCATTACCCTGTCACATTCGGCCTGCTAATTATTTGCTCGCTGAAGATCTGACTGTATTTCAGATGGTGTAACACTGACATCTTTTCTCATCTTTGCCCTTAGAATGATACATTTCACCAGCAGATGCACTGGATTTTATTTTCTTATTTTTGGTGCCCAAGAAAGAAAGAAAGAACGAAAAAATCAGGTTATTTCAAAGTAATTTCTGTGCCTCTATTAAGGGTTATGCAAATTAAGGATGACAGATGTGTAGCTTATAATTACTTGCCACTGAATTCATGCCATGAATGAACACTTGCGTACAATAGATGTGGTTAGTAACACAATAGGAATAATATTGGCTCTGACAACTATACCTGATGGTGACAAACTGTCAGCAGCTGGTCAGAATCAGATTGGGACTTTGTGTCTAAAAGGTAACAAGAAAATCCTTGCAACATGAGGCCTTTTGTATTTGTTGAATAGATGCACTCTGTCCTAAAAAGTCCAAACAGGATTTTCTGTTCTAAACTAAATGGATTAATAACAAGTGCTAATCATAAAATGCATGTTGGGCCGTATTTATTTGTGACTGCATGTTGCTTTAGACTTTGTAAAATTATAAATAATATTGTTCATTAACAATCAATAATCACAATAATAACCTTAGTAGGCCTGATTGTTAGATTGTGATGGATGGACTGGAGGAGAAAAGCTCTCCTGATGGTGGTGCTAAAGGAGCCTGCAAAATATAAAGCTGTTTTCACACTTTGGCCTTTTAAATGAACCCACAGCGATTAGTCACCTTTTTTTGCACGTGTGAACACTTGAAATAAACTCAGAGCCCTTTGACTGCTTCCAGTCTGCGTTATGGTTCGCTTCACATGTGCATTGAAAACACAAAGCGCTTCAGGTCTGCTTCGCCTTTTGCCATTTTATTTAGCTCTGCCTGAGATAGAGCACATCCTATTACACTGGAACACACATAAAACACACAGATGAATGTGAAGACAGCAGGAATGGTAAAAGATGAAATAAAGGCTATATGGATAGTGATGATTTCAACTGCACTGAAATCAGATAGGATGGACTGATCTAGGTGCTACTAATACATCTGTCACAGTTACCATGACATTATGTAAAAATATAGTATATTGCACATATTGAAATTGCACTACAATTTTACTGATTTAAGCATATAAGACAGAAGTCATGAAAGCTAATCACAACCCCAAGTAGTTTTAAGTCTGAAAGTTTTAGAGTAACTATAGTGTGAACAAAGAGGAGTGAAGCTCTGTCAGAGCTGGACCATGAAGGAAACTGAGAGAGTCCTCTTTCTGCTGGTCCATTTAAAGAGGACAGAGTTTAGTTTGTAAAACGCAGCAGGAGAAAACACCCTGAAAATTGATTTCAGGATTGGCTCCTGCTTTCAACATTTCTTTGAACTGTATGCACAGTTGAGATATTGATCCATTAATTTTCTGGTTGTATTTAAAACCAAATGACACCTTTTTCCTCAATCTGATTAATTGCATTTACATACTGAGATGAATGGTGTGTCTTGGTGGAAGGAAATCTACCTGGTGCTATATTCAGCCTCTCCAAAAATGATGGTGACTAAAATCCCTTTCTGAGTTGCAGTGGTGCTATCAATAAGTAAATCCAACAGGATCATTTAAAGCTAGCTTTTGTTAACTCCGTGTGCCAATTGTAAATCTGGCTTGAGTTTCTGCTCTCTGGTTCTGAACAAACCTGTCAACACTGTTCTACAGAAACCCTACAAATCCTTTACATAACACTAAATTGTTCCCCCAATTATGCTGACACATATGTGGTGAGAGAGGTAATTGCTAACAGGATTATGTTCACAGACACTGTTGTAATAATGCACTACATGTAGGAGCTTGGATGGTGGGTGTTCAGTGAATACAACTGTGACACCAGAGCCCAGGGTTCACATGGTGACATTGTCACATTTACTGTTTCTCACCAAATGAATGTGTGTATCCTTGAGGCCACAATAAACCTGTTAAACACAAGAAGAAAAATATTTTGCAACTAAGCTCCAAAAAGAAAATGAAAAAAAAAAAAAAAAAAAACGGAACATAATAGGCCTATACATAAACATGTTCATGAAACTCTTGCGAAACTTGTTTTCCCCACATTTGAACACCATAAGTTTCACTTTTTTGCCTTTGTGGCTCATTGCAGTAGTTTGTGGCATGTTACTCCCAACAGCTGCCAATTGGCAAAATGGAGTAAAACCATCAGCAAAAACTTCCTCTTTGCTGCATAGCTGTGAAAGCAGCCTCAAGCTCTGCATGATTCAGTCATTCAGTCAACATCACGCACCCTCTGATAGATACCAGCTGTGACTGAACAGCCACAGCACCCATTGTATCATTGTCAGATAATCTTTAACAGGTGATTGTTCGACAAACTGACGGTTTTTAGCTCACCTTGTGAACAAAAACCCACACACACTGTTCACTGACTGCAGCCTTCAGCTTGTTAAAGGTTAGGGCCAAGGGCACCTCCGGGAATAAGAGGGGCCCTGTGTCATATCTCATCAGAGAGCCCAAGAGCTTAAACTGTCTGGGTAGTTCATTTGGAGAGAGGAGTTTCATTGCACATTCACTGTCTTTATTCCAGCCATCCTCTGCTTTTATACTGTCAGATCCTCGTGCCCTTCACGCCTGAGAAGAGAAAACGTACATGTTAAGTCACAGTGATCATGTAGTCGAGTGCAACTTACTCCGCTGAGAGTTCCCTCTCCCTCCATTTTAAATGATGTTAATGCAAATCAAGTGGAAGTGGAGGCCTAAGTGCAGAAAAGTGAGATGAATATCAATAGCTGCTGTTTCATATAAATCTCTGCCTCCTTTTTCCCCTTTTCCTCAGCCACTATACTGATGGTCACCCACAACCTTGTTTTAATTCAAACAAATCTTTTTACCCATGGCACAATATTAAAAGTCATCTGTGAATTACTAGTTGTAATTGCCTTTAAAACTGACAGGAACATGAACTGTCTTTAGTGGAGGCATCCAGATTTATTTTCTTCTATATATTTTATATATATATATATATTTACTTCTGTTGTTGTATAGACACTAAATAGGTTTCATATCACATTTGTTGATGCTGTAGCAAGATGATTGTACAGTATTATGTAGTGTGCATCAACACTGATGCACATTTAACAACATCTGTTTTTTGTTTTTTCCAGTCCTGGTATGGATGATTTTCAACAAGGTGTTAGCATGTCCACTGCCTGGGCCAGTCTTGGCTCTATCCCATTATTCACACTTGATGAGCACTAGAAAGCTTAGCCACTTGGCATGTGTGTCTGTTGGCTTTGAGTAAGTGGGTCCTTTTCCCTCTAACAAGCTAGGCCACAGTGCAATGCATTTCATTCACGATTCAGCTAAGACCACAGGCCTGGCTAAGTATGTGACCCACACCACGTAGCTGACACTAGTTACAATACAAAGACAACTCATCGCCCTGAGCTTGTCATAAACTGCTATGATGTGTTTAATTGATTGAATGCAGAGGCTGATGCTTCCATGTGAGCATATGATATGTGTTGTGTGAGGGTATGCGAGGTGAGGGTAAGTGGTCTGGCCTGTCAGCTTTGTGATCCCACTGTGTACAGTAGGAAATGACAATGGCCATATGCTGTGATGGTGATGGTTGCATGGCTGTCCCAGCCTTGTCTATCAGAAATTATATTTTATGCACATTTATACATGACCCACACCAGACGAGGTATTTGAAGTGGATGACTCACACCAGAGCCCTGGGTTTGCATCCAGACTCCCATCCATGGTCAGATTTAGGTAATAAAAAAGATTTTGGTTTATGTTATGGACAGATTGTGGTTAAATGCTAATAAACATTAAGTGGTTTAAGTGATCAGGGATGAGCTAACAGCTGTTTTTGTGAAATTATCACAGACATCAAACCCTGTAGAGCAGCAGTGTTCAAGCTTGTTCACACCAGGAACCTCTGACTCTGTTTGCTTTTAGATGTTTTATTACACAAGGTCTTTGAAAACCATGACAGAAATAGTCACATGTTCTACCAGTGTGTTATTTATGGATGGAATTTCGCACCTGAAGAACCCATGAAGCCTTCCTGGACTCCTGGAGGCCACACAGCTCAACTTTGAGAACTGCCACTGTCCACAGCCTTGCTGACCTGTAATTATATCAGCAAGCTTATATTTAGAGCTCATGTTTGCATCTTTAAGTGATTAAGAGCTTTTCAACAGAAGTGTTATGGTCTCCTTTTAAACCATTTTTTCACGTTGTATTTCTTTGACAACTGGCAGCTTTCCAAGTATATGTGGTGATTATTATCATTATTATTATTATTATTATTATTATTATTATTATTATTATTATCATCATCTTCTTCATTATTATTGTTGTTGCTGTTGTTATTATTATTTTTATTATTGTTATTATTATTATTATTATTATTAGTGAGTACAAAAGACCACAAAAGTACATTTTAACTCCATCTGCATCCTATAGAGAATCACGGTCCTCAGTAAACAGGCCATGAGTCACATCAGTGTGACATTGGAATCAATGGAGACTAATAATGAAGACACAGCCAATTAGTAAAGGGCTTAAGTGACAGCAACAACCAAAAACAAAAACTGTCTTGAGTCCAATTAGCTGTCACACATTCCAATGCGGCCACACAATCAATAGATATAGACAATGAAAAAATAGTCAAACAGGACATCTCCAGTCAGGATAATTGAGGTCAGTGAGCCATCGCATATCTCACTGTGACTTCAGGAGGAATAGAAAGTACGCAGGAGTTGCCCCTCCCACCAGGGACATGGGAAGGACAAATCGGAGTCTGTGAGCATGAATTTGTCAAACAGCTTGATATGAAAATGGGCAATGTTTTGGTATGTGCCAGTTAACCTGACCCCACCTGACCCAATACAACTAGACAAACAGTGTAAAACATGGCAATAGATGAGTTACATGTGTGCTTTTTTTTATTAGAATTAGATTAGAATTCCTTTTATTGTCACTGAGCAGTTAATCACAACAAACATGCTCAGGAGTGATGGTCTTTGAGGAGCCTTCTACTGTATATAGGATGGTGATCCAAGGTGCTGGCAAACGGGCTATGTCTGCCATAATGTCGCTGTAGTTGGTGGAAAGATGAGAAACGACCAATGCTGTCAAACATTTGCGCTATGTATAAAAGCCATGCCATATATTTTGTGTAGTGTCGTGTTGTTGAATTGTACTTCTTGTTTGGGAATCAAATTTTAATTAGTGAGAACTAAGTAGGGCATTGTGCATGCATGGACATAAACACTGCTTTAAAGCAACATTATGTAGTTTCTTGACCTTAAAATAATGTTTCTAAACTCATTCAAGTGGCAGAAAAATGGTTAATAGGGTGAATCGTGCTGCCTCTGCAGCCTAAGCAGGGTCGCGCCGGCTGCAAAGGCACTCTGTAACTTTCCTGTGGGGGTGGGAACACAGCCCCCCTCCCCCTGCTGCCATGAAGGTGAAGCATGTGACCAGCTTCACAGGCATCCCCAGGGAAGCACAGCACGTGAATTTGTTGATGGAGCCGGTGCCGAAGGAGAAAGTGATCGAACACAAACCTAGACAGAGCTTTGGAGGGGAGGCTGGCTGGCTGTGCGTCCCAGCGCAGGGCTCTCATGTGTGGGTGAGAGGACCAGAAAGACCGAGCTTGAGCTTGTTGTTGAACAAAATCTAACTCCCCCTGTAAGTCTGACTAGGGGAATGAGATTCGTGTGGCTATCTGTGTTCGGAAACTACATACTGTAGTGCTTCATTGGCTGAAAACTCATTGTTTAGTGATGCCCCCTGTGTCAGACCTGTATTTGTAGTCAGATGTGCATTGTGTATTGAAACCACTACTAAAGCAAACTTAAGATTTCATACTTAAAAAAAAACATTTTTTTGCTTCTAACATCTGCTGCTGCTGCTGCTTCACACTCAGTGTTCAGCTGGAGAACAATAGGGAGTCTAAAGCACTCACATGGACTGTGGTGTGCTTCTAACTGAAATGAGCGGGTACCGAAAATTCAGTGACAAAAACAACAGCTATTTTGGAGCTTTTTTGTCAGCATGTCATTTTGACGCCTTTTTTAAATTTCTGCTGTTGTAAAGGAAATTAAAATTAAAGACAGTTGTAGACTTAAAACGATACAGTCACACAACCAGTTAATAGGAAACTTCCGTAACAAGTTTCACAGACCATCAGTCACCACTCATGTCAATGTGATCAATAGATGTTTTCTTTTTTCTCTTTTTTTTTTTTGTCTTTAATGTCATTGGACTGACTCTGACAGGGTCTGCAGCCAATTTTCTTTGACTTGAATAATGAGCAGAAAACTTGCTTCTGAGTCCAATGAGCTCTGATTGAAATCAATGCATTTTCAGAATCAATAGATAATTATACAGTAGCTCATCTTCAGTAGCTATTTGGTTCAGCGGTAGCAGCTTAAGTGACAACATCTACTGAAAAGACACTAATGTAATGGCAGTTAAGTACGCAGAAAAGAATAATGATGAATCCTAATCTGTAATGAAATGCCAGAACTTAGGGATTTCTTTGATGAGGATCCAGCAGAAAGCATGAAACTATTCATGAATCTATATACCACATTTTCCTTTTACCCCACCAACATTTCAAGTATAGTCGCCCACTTTCTGCTTTGCTTTAAATGTTCTTCTACACATTATGTTCTTCAAACTCACTGTCAGCTGAAGCCATTAAAGCCTCCGCACAGCTAATGTGCAGCATCCATGAAAAAGTCCATCCATCTCTCTGTCTTGTCTGAAGACATGTATTCTTCCTTTCTCTTCTGTAGCAGAATCCTTAATTGTTTTTTAAATATGAAGTATAGTTTTGTTTCAACTGGAGCATGTCTCTGTCGTTGTAAAAGAGGAATACTGAAACTAGAGAAAGCCAGGGAGAAAATAAAGAGAGAGATGTCCCCTGCTCTGCCTCCTAAGTGCCTCCAGACAGAACTGTCCTGGCAGGCTGTAGGTTGGACACAGAGAGATACATTTTCAGCCTGAGAGCCCGAGGGCCCTTCCGGGACCACAGTGTCAGTAAAACAGAGAGGCTCAGTATCGCAACACTTTCAAAATGGCTCAGGGTGACAGAGCATTGACATCACTCATGATGAAAACAAAACCTCTCTGACCTTTTGGTGTTAGGCTGTGCGTGTGTTTATATGTGTGTGTATGTGTGATGAGGAAAAAGAGCACATGGAGGAATCACATGAATGGACAACGGCAATTGTTTTTCTCGTCTTAACACATTACAAGCGAGTGGTCAAAACCACAGTCTAGATGGTGTTTATCTTTCTTTTATCATTTTTGAGTATTATTTTTGATGAGTGAAGGGAAAATATCTGAAAAGAAAAAGGAGGTGCAAGTGTCACACACAGTCAACACCAGCCACACTGCTCTTTCAGTCAGTGTTATGAAGGCATAAGGAGACAGACATGGTCTCAGGCCTTTCAGGCCCAGGTCTTTCAGTGTTTGCAACAAGATGCTATATACACCAATCAGGCATAACATTATGACCACTGACAGGTGAAGCGAATAACACTGAATAACACTGGATGTTAGTGGGTGGATATTAGGCAGCAAGTGAACATTTTGTCCTTGAGTTGAAGTGTTTAAATCAGGAAAAATGGGCTCTGTAAGGTATTAAGCAAATTTGACAAGGGCCAAACTGTGATGGCTTAAGACTGGGTCAGAGCATCTGAAAACCTGCAGCTCTTGTGGGCTGTTCCCAGTCTGCAGTGGTCAGTACCTATCAAAAGTGGTCCAAGGAAGGAACAGTGAACCAGCCCCGGGCTCTTTGATACACGTGAGGAGCGAAGGCTGGCCCGTGTGGTCCGATCCAACAGACCAGCTGCAGCTGCTTAAATTGCTGTAGTAGTTCATCCTGTTTCTGATAGAAAGGAATATGCAGTGTATTGAAATTTGTTGCGTATTTGGTGGCAAAAGGGACCAACATGAGGTGGTCGTAATATTATGCCTGATTGGTGTATGTTTTATCAGTCTGCATCACAGTCCAACAGTCATTTTAAGAGGGAATTTCACTGGTCTTGTTTTGTAGGTCACTATCCCCTCCATCAGACCAGAGGTCAGCAACAGTCTCCAACCATAAACATTACAGGAAGTCATTCCTACCATGTGCAGTCAACCCGAACACTATAATTCACTCCAGCACTCTCTCATTTTTGCACACTGGTAGTAGACACAGTAGACACACATGTATTTGTGTACATGTTTGTCTCTAAATTTTACTGTATTCAGCTGTATTTTAATGCTGCTGCTATGACAATTTCATTTCATTTTTCTGTGTGTCTGCCTGTTCATGCCAACAGGTTTTTGGAGCTATTTAGGAAAGAGCTGTTCATCACAGTGATGCTGATACCAGTGGCACTGAGTTCAATTTAATGTGTAAATGAAAATGGAGCAGCCCAAGAGGTTTTTGTCAGCACTACAAACACAGCACTGATGGTTCAGGGGCATTTTCACATATTACCACCAGAGCAGGGAATTTTAAATCAGGAGAAAGATCCTGTGGCGGAGAGGTGCTGTTGCAGAACATGCAGCAAGATTTAACCCAGGAATGGATGAAGACCAAAAGGGGTGATCTAAGACATTATTGGATGCTGATCATACACCACGGCTTGGTCAAAAACATGCCTTCATATGAGTCCCCATGTGTCTCTGTGTCTGATGGGCCAAATGTTCACTTGCAACAACTTCTCAAAATGAATATCTCAGTGTTATGTTTTCAGTTTGCCTTTAAAAAAGAAGATGAAAAACAAAAAAAATCAACTAATTTACCTTTTCAAACCAAGACACACTGACGTGGAAAGCAGTTTTTGCACACTGTAATTTAGCAGTATACACTCTATGGCAGAAACACAAGCCTCGGACTGTGGAACATTAAAACTCTGCCATATGTGAGGTAGCCTCTCTTGTGGTCTAACTGCCTGTTTGGTGTGAGGTGGAACACTGCTGCAGCTTTCACACACACGTACATGGGCGAGCTAGGTCCGGTGATGCAATGCATGTCCAGCGCCTGCTCCTCATTAGCCAGCTTGCAGGTCAATAACAGATGTGTGTGTGCGTGAGGGTTTGTGTGTGTTCTGCCTTCAGGGCATGGCTGAAGAGTGAGCGAAAGGATGTCATTTGAAGCCGTCACTTGTCCGGCAGCAGTCACGAGAAGCAGATAAGAGTGATGTTTTAGATGTAAATCGCTGCCATCTCGTGTGCCGGAGGAACGTTTATCCTGAGGTGGGAGCCATTATATTGAGTCAGGATTATGAGGGACTTTGCAGAGAAAGTTTGAAGGGTGTGTGTGTGTGTGTGTGTGTGTGAGTGTTTTCTGGCACTGGAAAGCCGTCCTTATTTTTAGAAATCAGCTTTTGGCAGGTATAGCTTAGCATCCCAGCAACTGGCAAACATATGCATGGCTCTCGTGTCTTGTTGAGTGGGAGGTTTACAAGTATAATTATGGGATGTCTCAAATTTTTCCTCAATTTTTTTAAATATAAACATGCACACTCTGGATGCACAGAGCTGGACTGATTCAAACTTATTTATAGCTGACTAACGGTTGCATTTATTCCTAAATGCATCTTGTGCTCAAGGGTTTTGCTCTGTTTACTAGTTCTGGTAAGTGGCATGAAAGGGTGTTGATAATGATAATGTTCCGAAATATTTTAAAACACAAATAAACATGTTCAAACAAAATGGCCGGGATTTATGCGCACACATGCATGCAAACGCACGTAGACCTTTTGAAATCGAGCTAAAACACCAAAATGGGGGTGTTTTTTTGTTTTTTGTTTTCTTTCGGAACATGATGTTACATATTGAATCCCAAATCTGTTTGCCTGGTGTTTTTGTGTTTACTGATCGCGCTCCCTCCAGCAGCCAATTCTTTATCTCCAGTTGTAAAGTGTTGCCAAAAGGCTTCAGGCATAAATCTTCCAGAGGAATGAATAGGCCACTGTTGGTATGGTGTGACTGTCCAACCATGTGTCTCTCTAAAGGGGCTAAATGAGGCTAGATGATGTGCTTAGTGGGAGTTAATTAAATAAATGTCTGAACAGTCTTTGATGCAGGATGTTTTATTTGAAGATATAAATGCACCTTATGTTGATGATGTCTACAAAGGTGTCTGTATATATAGATATATGTGTAAGGGTGCAGGTTAGTCTAATGTGGGAATTGTGGCTCTCTGAAAATACATGCACAAAAATCAGCGAGTCCAGAAATACAGAGGAAGGTGTTATGGATAATTTTAGTCCTACAGAACTTCACAGAGCAGCTTGCACACCTTGAAAAGTCTGCAAAACACTTCAGCATTTGATCAAAAGGTGACCATCCAGTAACCTGATTGGTTAGTTTGTTATAGAATAGCAAGGAAAAACAGCAGACACTCAAAACAACCCACGTGCATTTCTACATTCATACTTCAGCAGGGACGTGTGAAAAACTGTACACAGTCTGCAGCATGTGTTGGCTATTGAGTGTCTATTTTTACATATCATACAACAAAAGACATACACATATGTCTGGACCTGATGTATTCTTCCAATCTCTGGGAAACACCCCCCCCCAAGCAGAATTGCAACCTCATTAAAAGAACATGATGCAATTTGGATCAAATGTTGATAAGGAGCCACATTAGCTCGCACATAAGGGACCCATCTATAGTGATACCATGTGCATTGTGCCAGGCGCGCTATGTGCTCCCCGGCTGTGTAACCACATCAATTGAGGGGCAATTCAACCTTTCCTGCAGGACGATTTAATCCTTATTTTTCAGGAGGAGTAGAGTGCTTCCTACTGCAAAATCTAATAAGCTGTGTACTGCTCTGAGAACTACCACACCACAGCAACAAGCTTAGATATAAGATCAAGTAATGATCAAAGGCCAAACTAGCTAAAGCTTCCAGGGGAAAGAGGGGAGGGTGCACTGGAGCTTAACCTGTGGCTGCATGGCTGCATCAGGAGACATGCTTTCTACACGGCCACCATCATTTGTCTACCCAGCCAGTGAAATATGTCTTTAATTAGTTCGAGACCAAATCAGGAAAGCAACTCGTTTTTCGACCACATGATGATGTGAAAAGGTTAAATGATACGTCCTCACACCTGTGTCTTCATCCATTCACTTGCAGCTTCTCACACTGGACTGTGGCTCTCATTATGTTATGCTTATTATGTCACACATCTCCAGGCAAAATATTTAAATCAGTTTAGAACAATTACATTGACAGAATATTCTGTGTTGCAGCACAGAAGCAGAACAACTGCGAAATGCCTGTAATTTTTTCCCCGTCTCTCTGTCTTCCCCTCCCCTCTCGTCTATAATCTCTCTCTCTTGTTCTCACCGCTCTCTCCCCATTTCACCTACCTGCTCTCTCTTTATTCCCTCCCCCCACCAATCTTTTGCTCCCCCCCTACCTTTTCTCTCCTCTCTCATTATCGCTCTCTTGTGTCCTGGCCTGGACTTGTTCTCACTGTTTTAGTATCGATTAGAGGCTCCCTCCTGGGTGTGGGCCTGCCTGTGTCTGATCTAACAGAACTGAGATTTGCTCACATTTCTCCCCCGTACCCCTGACGGGATTTTCTTCAAATTGTCTCAGCACCTGATGTTGAGTTTTCCTTTATGAAAGCTCACAACCATCTGCTTACTTTCAATTAGATGCAGAACACATGCCATTTGCTTAAATTGATTAAGCTCTGGCTGGTGTGTGTGTGTGTGTGTGTATAGATGGGGGGTGCTATAAAACATGTGAAAACATGTTTAGTTTCCTCTGGCTATGACAGAGCCTAAAGCAGAATTCGTGTGACTATCATCCTCCACCTGCATGCGTAGTTCACTGCTTGTATCAGCATTTGCATGACAACCATGCAAATGTACTTGTGTGTGCGCTGTGTTACCATACCGTCCATATAGGCACTATGGCAAGTCTTTATACTTCATTAAATATGCTGTCTGTGCAATCACACCTTTTTACATAACACATCCAAATGAAACAGGGCAGCGTCTCTGCTCTGTTCCATGCTAATGTGCATTCGTACGCAGATTAAAACACGGCATCTCAACCACAGCACCTCTCCTTGCAGTCTTGAGTGGAAAAATTAAAGGCTGGCTGGGAGAAAATGCTCAACAGTGGAGCAGGATGTGCAGCATTAAAAATGTAAAGCTTTTGTGGGATGATTGCATTTGCTCACAACAAGGAAGGATGATGACACATGTTTTGCATTAAGAGGGGGCCATTGCAAGGCTATTTTGGAAAGATGGGCTCTGATTGGATGGTATAGTAATGTTCTTTGAAAACAGCAGCTACCCTTTTAAATTAAAAGGTAAAAGAGAAAGAAAAACGACTTCAAGGGGAATTATTTGAAGAACACAGATTACTATTGAACAGATCAATACTTTAACTCATGATGTATGGGACTCCTTTTGTAAAGATGAGAGGTTGTCATATTTATGTCACTGCTTATATCTCTTCTATACATACCAGTGCTTGTAGTGGGATGGTACTGTATATACACTGTTAAGGTCTTTGGTCTGTCCTGCTGCTCCTCTGCTTGTCAGGACTATGGTACTTTGAAATACAAACTATGTTTCATGTGTTTTGAGATGTGTTTTGAAATGTTGGACCCTTATGGACTGGACACTTCGTAAGTGCTTCAATGACAGATTGTGCTTTTTTCTCATCTCTCATGAAAATGATGAATGTGTCTCGGTTAAAGATAATAATAAAACAGTTAGATTCAGGACAGACCCACGCAGAGCTGTAATACTGGTAATATTGTTTGTCACAGCAGTAAAAGGTGGCGAGTGAGACAGTTTGAGAAAACTGAGAGGGAGGGGGCTGAAAAATGTTGCCTTGAGAATTTGTTACAATATAGCAATAATTGATGGTTTTATTTTTATATTTTCAATGTAATTAACATTTACTACTTAACTGTTTTTAAAGCTGCTTTTGTCATCACTTCCACAGGGACTTATCACCAACTGTCTCCCAGCTCATTGTTTTGCTTTTCTTGCAACTTGAAGCTAGCAGGTAGCTTCCTATGGTTAACTGGTGCTTTCTGAGGCCACTATTGTGTTTACAGATGTCAAACATCCATGAAGAGAACTACTTTCAAACAGCTTCATCCAGGCAACTTTTTCAGGTCGGTGTCAGAAATGATCTCTGACCAGACCAAGACCATTCATGTACACAGAGCATGTTGGAGACATACGACGGCGAACGACAAACAGACTGGCAGTAGCAAGAGTTGATTAGTTGCAGAAAATTCTAAAAACTAGAAGTTTAAATACATTAAAATGCAGTCCACCCCAACCAGTAATGCCTGCAGTTCATTATGCATGTTGCTTTCACCACAGGTGATAAGATCCAATCAAGGACCTCTCACTTTCCAGACCATAAAGCAAAGTTTTAAAACAGCAGTGTTTCCATAAGTCTTATTTTTAAGAGCTCAAAAACTCTGGAGTAGTGTGGACATAAGTTAACAAAGTTGTCATCCAGTTCTAACCCATAGACCAAATGATCTTCAGTGCCACCCAACTCAGCCAAAAGACTGCAATTCTGAGGGGAGTTCATACTTTCTGTGGTCAACTTTATTTTTTTTCTGTTCCTTCAACATATCCAGTCATTGCTTTAGGTGACACACTGTAGAAAACTGCAGTGTGGACTCTGGACTCTCTTTAAAAATGCAGCTTTAGATGTGAAACATGAGGCTTAAGATACAGACAACTGCTTGACATTTCCCTCCAGAAACCAAAGTTTAGCCTTTGATTCAGAATAGACAGTAACTTTGTAGGAATCCAGTCGTCCTCAATATTTCAATCAATGAAAAGGCACAGATGCTGCAAATAAGGCAGAATTTTCAATATAGCCGACTTAGCGCTCTATTTGCCACAAATAATATATTTTCTGTCCGAGTGACGGGCAACGGTTATTTGACATTTAATTAGACAGCAGCCGAGTGTTGAGGGGAAGTAGGACATATTGTCCATCAAAATGAAAGGGGGCTCGGAGTCTCAGAGAGGGAGAGAGGATAAATTGGAGCAAGCTTAGCCACAAAGACGAGCTGTCAATCAGTGGCCTCATTTGTGGTCCACAGCTCACACCTGCCACCGCTCGTGATCCCCCCCCTCCTTTTCTCTCTGTCACATACTTCAGCTACTGTATATACACACACACTCCCACATGCTGGTATACACACATCAGTAGACAGACGATACACACTCAAAAAAGAAATGTGCTCAAGTTGAGACACACAAACGTGCGTGCACACAAACACACAAATGCAGAAGCTTCTCTCTGAACTCCAGCTGATTGGCCACGCTGCACTTGGTTGAACTCTCAGGATGCCAGGAGTCAGCTGCTGGGCATCTCCTATTCTACAACCCCTTCAGCTCATCCTCCACCCACTCCCCTCCATCTCCCTTTCTTCTCTGTTTTCTGCCTGTCAGTGAAACAGATGTGCGCTTGGAAGTAGACAGGCACCGATGCTCTCATCATTTCTGGTTATTGAAGATATCCTAATGCATTGAGGTCGCTGAGACAATGAGGCATGTGTGAGCATTCATATGTTATCAGTCATTTACCAACCTGCCATCACGCAGACAGTTAATAGCCCCTTGTGACACCCATACCTGTTGTGAGGCTTTATTAACACACCGGTTGCTATTGTACAAAGCTATTAGTGTTCAGGCTGAAGCTGCAGACCAATCAGAAAGGGGAACATTTACATTTCTTCCCACCAAAATAACTTGTTTTGAAAAGCAGACTGTGGCATTCACTTCTTCCCCCTGCATTGCTTAAGGCAGGAAGAACCCGTGGAATGCATGATTTGTTATTCTGTTTTGCATTGATTCACTGCATCCATTGACATTCATGCATAATTGACGCGAATGTGAAATCAGTACCTGGGAGGGAAGAGGAGCAGTCTGCCATTGTTGGTTGTGTTTTTCCTTTTCTTTTTTTTTGTGGAAGGGACTGAGGAAGGCCTTTAAAGTAAGCCGTGCAAAGCCCCAGGGCTAGGCCTGCAGGAGTTTCATTGCTGCTGGATTTTCAAGGAAGCTTCTACTACAAACAACAGTAGGATCCACCAACTTAAATTGATTACTGCAGCGCACATACTGTACCTCTACTGTGCTTTTATTAAGGCAACCCCCTTTTCTACTCCACCTGTCTTTTTTGTGTTGTGCTGCTCAAAAAAACACATTAACTGTGTATTGTGTGAGCTGAATTAGTGGTGTGTTATGCCCTAGAGGTGATAACATCATGCTGCCCTGTATCCACATAATCACTTATTGATCCTCCTGTTGTCAGCACAACTATAACGCCCCCCCCCCCCCCCCCCCCCATCATGGAGTCTTTCTGTCAGCGATCACGGGGAACTCCATCCATGCAAAGTGTCACCACGGTGATGCTGACAGGAGCCACAGTGTAACTTACTGTATGTACATCTGCTTGGCCTATGCTGTCACACTCTGTAGTCTCCCTCATGATCAACACATCAGCAGATTCATTTTTGTTGTTTTGATTTTTATGAAACTACACAGTGTGGTTGTAGTTATTTAAGTTTTGTCAGAAAGTGGAGATCAAACAGTGTGTTTGAATAAACTGATGCGTATTTACTGGTAATCAAATAGTTACTATAGATTGGGCTTTAGTTACACTGGGGCAGTTAAGTTGCCGTTTGCCTTTATTTCCAATCAGTGACTCAGAACAACAACATTGAGGCCAGCAACATGACTCTCAGTTGATGCTGAATCTCAATCTGCCTCATGGCAACTTCTGCACTACTTTGTCTCTTCTACAGCTTTACCGTGGAAAATTTACAGTATTTGCTTTTTTTGGCCAAGTTGTTCCAGGGCAGTAAAGTGAAAGTAAACAGTACAAGAACCTAAAATTTATTATCAATAATGCTTTTATTTAAAATCCTGCTGTAAATTCAGTCTCCTACTCTCCTCCTGAGACCTGGTTTTATGAATGTGCGTGGACGATGTGCCAACACATGCACACACACAGACGAAGTTCAGAGCTCAGGCTCATATGAGACAAGCAGCAACAAGGTGCTTAAAACTATATGTAGATTCATGAACAAAACTGTGCGCAGTCTTTCGGTCAGAATTATAAAACCATGCATTTGCATAGTCCCGTTTCAGAAATCTCATTCGCTGACATCATTTGCACCTCTGCAATTAGCCATAAATGGATGAGGACCCACGTTTAATCAATCAGTGCTCATGAAAAACACAGGCTGTGCCACAGGTTTTCATGGCACAGAGAAGGGAGAGAAGCACAACTTCACTGGCTGTGAAACTGTGGTACTTGCTGAGTACAAACAGGAGCAGTAACTTTAGTATCATGTCCAACTGTAATTGCCATTTATCGCATCATTTGTGCGACACCAGATGTTTGAAATAGTAAATGGTCATAAGTATTAAATGATGTTGAAGGAAACATTGAGCACAAACACTATTATTTCTGGTTATGAATTGTATAGTTGTTTTTAAGCTTAGATAACAGCAAAACCTCCAATGATGATAATGAATATAAATGGCTGTTTAGTTCTATGTGAAATTCTGTGTCTTGCCTTATTTTGCATTCCCACTCCACTGTAGCTAACTTGCCTTGCTCTGGGAAAACGATGTGTACAAATAGTCAAAAGAATGTGTGAGATGCACATATGCTGTGTCAATCAATCAATCAATCAATCAATCAATCAATCAACCAATCAATTCAATGTGCCAGAAATGGTTTACACTTGGATACACATCATTTATGCACCTGGTTCCAGATCTTCTTTTCACAGTTATTCAGTGCCCTGCGTTTCAGGATCTCTTGCTTCATTTCTGAGAAACAACCTCATAACTCAGGCTGCTGAGCTCTCATCAGCTCGGTCTGAACATGAGAAAGTCATTTTATATTGCCATTGCTCTGTGAGGGAATCTCCTCACAGCCAGTACCGAAAAGAGGAATAATGATTGTAGCTGATTACTCCACACAACATGTATCACATGTATTGCCCTGTATTATCGTAGCACCACATCCCAGGTTCACCTGCAGGGCAAAACTAACACTTTACTGTCAACTATTACAAGTGCATTCAGCAGAGTGTGATTCCTAAAAGCACAGGCACTTTGAGTACTTTTGTAGCAATACATGAAGACAACGCATGAAAAGGCAGAAAATAATCAATATAATCAAGTCAAATGTTTGTGTGAATCATTTCAAGATTTCAGCACTTTCAGCATATCTCAACTATAGGAACTATAAGAGCATTAGATGTGTAAAGTGCACATAAAAACCTCCTTGGCTCTTAGCTATAGGTATAACATTAAAAGGTGAAGTTCACAAAGACCAGTTTCAACTTTTTTTCTTTCATGAATTTCTCAGAAACTCACAGACATTCAGCAGCCATCTATGAGGTCTTTGTTCCTCATAGATATGAGAAGGGTCTGCACTCAAGGCCCTTGTAGCAACATTGATGTGGAAGGTACATATTACCATTTGATGTGTTGCTTTAAAGAATAAATTTCATGGCACAATCCTGGAGAGTGTTCCACTCCTAGGGACAATGAACGTATAGGTGTCCATTTTCCCTAGGAGTGCATCACCCTAGGATGACAAGCAGGGGACAGATGAGTATACAGGATCACAGACAGTGAGGGCATCTGGTGAAAGCTGGCATTCAGGCAGGTTCATAAACAATGGAACGCTTCCTGGTTGTCAGTGTTTTATTTGTTTGTGTACCTTCATACATCATGTATATTCTTTTTAATCCAACCTTTATTTAACCGATGAGCCCCATGAAGATTATAAGATCTGTCCTTTGAGGAAGCCCTCATCAATACAATTACAACTCAATATCAATAAAACATGGGGATTTTTTTTTTCATTTAAATTTTCATTTTTTTTTTTATATATATATATATATATATATATATATATATATTTTATTTTATATATATATATATATATATAATATATATATATATATATATATATATATATGTTGGCTCATCAATGTCAATATGGATCTCAATCCTCTAAATATTTACAGCAACAAGTGTATTAAAATGCACAGAGGAGAGATATATAACCTGAGTGTTGATATTTCTGAATGGTAAGGTAATAAGTTAATAATAACACAAAATAAAATAATCACCCAATCAATTTTCAACCACAAAGTTTCCATTTGTTGTTCTGCTATAGCCACATTCAGCATAACACAGATCTTAATGATAAATAACCTCACCACACCCAATGCTCCAGCTATTCTTTTGACTGAACTGATCCACAAAACAAGAATTCATATCTGTATCTATAGCACTGATACTTTTGGGATTGATAACGCCCACCCATAACAACTGATTAGCTTAACAAAAACATGTCATGTCAATGTCAGGGTTAGAACTCATTAAATTAATTCATGTTTTTCACCTCTGCAATATATAAACAAAACAAGTTTGGTGTTATAGCGAAACATGTCACTAATTATACAACAGAAAGTTTCAGTAGTTGACCCTGGACGCACACACACACACACACACACACACACACACAACGGTGTTGAATGTTTTCGAACACACCACAGTTACGTCAAAATCCAGTGGTTTGGATATCCAATGCTCTTTTCTGTATAAGGCCTAGCAGGGATAACAGAAGTCAACTGTGGTGCTGCTGGATATAAGAAAATGGAGAACCTCAGAGGTTATTGTTTCACTTTGGGTTGCCTGAGTGCTGCCCACACACACATGCTGGGAGCAGCTGTTTGAGCTGAAAGAGAAGGACCTACTAATCGATATGCGCCAGCGTCAAACCGGGAACATGATATAGCCAATGTGGAGATACACACACGCGTACAAACTTTATGTATGATCACTGGCATACAGAGATACACACACTGACACAAACACAAAAAATGTGCTCCCGCACACTGAGTTCATGTCATTTACCAATGTAATTTGACATGATGCTTCTCCATTCTCTGCTTCAAATCAATGTTCAAGTATCATTTTTGTTATTTTCAAAATAACAGCAGCCTTACTCCTATTTTATGTTATCACACCAGTCAATTCTTCTGATCACAAACATCCAAACACCCAGAGCACTTTTCTCCACATCATTACTTCTGATATGTCATGGGTACGGCAGGAGCCTGACAGCCAGCACTGAAAACAAAGATGCATGTGACTAGTGTCGATCTCTAATTCACATGCTCAGATATGTGATATGTGAATAATGTTTCAAGCTGCAGTGTGAAGTGATGGTAGTGGTTATGAGTGTTGCCTAATCAAGCCATGAGTATGTCACAGCCTGAGCTTTGTGTGGTGATCTTTTTTCATGTATGAAAGAACACACTGATAAAGAATTAAACTTTGCACATACTCAAATAAAAGATGCTAACTAATGAACAGTTTGCAACACCACAAACACTATGTTAGCCACAGCTTGTTTTCTAACATGTGGCTGAGATTCTTCCAAACAGTGGTGGCCACAAGGCCTGATCCAGAGTTTCTCAGTGAGGAAGCTTGTAACTGGCAGTGGCTGACACAGTGTTAGTGGCTGTGCTAATGCTTACTTTCACACCCTGTATTGACAAGTTTTGGGGATTCCCAGCCCCTCCATCACCACAAGTTGAAGTGTAGGTCTGCCTGTATGAGTCTTTTATGAGACATTGAATCACTGTGGCACCCCCCCCCCCCCCACCCCCACCCCCCCACACCCCCCAAACCCCATTCATGTTTTTTCTGGTAATACATAAAAAAACAACATATTTGCATGAGGGGCCTTGAAAAACATGGAGAAACTTTAAATTCAAGTTCACCACAGAGTCCAGGTATGATATGAAGTGATTGTAGCAGTCTGGCTATGAATGTTATTTCATCAGAGAGGAGCTGGAAGACACTTAGATGAAAACTGCAGTGTGACTCACAGCGTTACATTGCTAAAGAATTTGTTCTGTGGAGGTAGGCCACATAATGATCTTGGATGCATACACCTGGTTTGCTGTCACACTGAGGTGCATTTCTGAGAGAAGAGGTGCCTATAGGTAAAAATACCTTAACAAGAATTCCTGCCTTACAGTCAAACTAACCCACAAACCTTTTTTCTGAAATTCTAGTGAATAGCATTTACTAAAAAAAAAAAAAAAAAAAAAAAGAACAGATATGTTAGGGGGAGATTGAGGGATAAAAATGATGGTAACTTTAGACAATGTCATTCCACCCCATTGATCCTGACTTTATGTTATATTCACACCTGCTATTGTAATTAAAAGTGTAGAACACAATGCAAAGGACAAAAAGGTACAAGTTTCAGAATTTCCGTTTTGATTCAATCACATATTGGTGGATTTGAAGCATGTCCTCCAAAAAACAACAGTAGGTAAGAATGCACTTCAGTGACTGTTCCAAAATGCTCTTCTTTCCACCAAAGGACTATGTTAACAACACCAGTCTTACACTTGTTTTTGCTGCAGGCAGCCACAAAATCTATTGGATGCTGCTTTGAGCCCATATATTTTAACTTCTCACTAGCAAGACCAACATGACCATAATAACTCACACCAGTCATTCTACACCACACCTGTAGGACAGTAATCCATAACAGTAGCCCCGCAGTAGCCATCAGTCGACTTGTGTCAGCCCTCGACAGTGTGCAGCCGCGACATGAAGCCTTGTTCTGGCATATTTCATTCCCACAGAAAAAGAGTCAGACTGAATGTAAGTTTTGACTGTCAGAAAGTAAATGCTTAAAAGTGATCGCTCTAAAGTTTTGTCACCATGGAGAGTAAGTGAGGCTATGTAAGGCCCCATGGACAGGTAGATCACAGTGCTAAATAGAAACCTCTCTCTCTGCCTCTGTCTCTCCCTCTCTTGCTCACTCAGCTGTCACAAGGGGGAAAGGGCTGAAAAAGACAGAGAGAGATGCTCATACATCTGAGGGTGCAATGGCAGAGACTCCTATCCAAACTCAGACACAGCCAAAAGGACAATGATTTGCCATTTTCCAAAGTGAAAAGTTGAAATATAACTTAAAATGTTTTTTTTATTTTTTTATTTTTGGTTTCCTAGTTGAGCTTGTGGCATGGACTCTTCCATTTTTTTTCATGCAGTAAATAATTGCTCTTTTACAGCTTTTACAATGGGTGATTTAAAAGGCTAAATTACGTACGGCAAGTTTAACTGCACCACCATTTTCAATTCATGCCTGAATGCTGCCGACCGTGTCGCCCATCCACCCTACCTGTCTGCTAACATGTCTGCATTTTGCATTAAAACTAGTTTTAATTAAATCACACAAAGGATGGCCAAGTGCATGTGAATGTGTATTGGTACCATGCTTACATGCACAAGGTCTAGAGATGCTGCTGCATTTTGATATTAATAAAACATGGAGCATGCACAGGAAACACAATCCTCTCCCTGTGTAAATGTGCTGTACTTGTACTAATTAGGACTCAGCAACCCAGCATCAGGAAGGCTTTCCAACATGCATTTAGAGTCCTACTCACTGCTCTACCAACTTTTGTAATGATTTCCCATCAGCCATGAAGACACTTCCTCCAGCACATAATGGGTGAGATATTTATTCCTTATCTTTCGACATACAGCTTCCCGTACATAATAAATCTGATTTTCAGTCTGTGCAAATGGATGAAGCATTACCAAACATATTATGTCATACAACCTGTGACTTAAGTTTGAGTGAGAGATGTCCTGAGGAAAACAGATAAAACACTGAATAATAAAATAATAATCATCATTTAGCTATGATTAATTCTATCGAAAAACTATTAACGATGATTGCATGAACATGTTTTACATAAAAGTGTGACTGAAAGAGCATGTGAACACAAATAATACTAACAAAACAAAAACACACAAAAATAACATGCAAACACTATGAGGTTATAAGTGAAAGAAAAAGATGGAACCAAGGTCAGTCTATTATAGTTTATAACATACAGTCATATCAGAGTACAGTTGTTCTCTATAAAGTCTTACCTTTCAGCAGCTTCTTCAGATTCTCACCTGGATCAATACAGAGTGATAACCAAGTCACCTCATCTTAATGAGGCATACCATACAAGTGGCCTTTAAGTGGTTACCACACAGTGGCAATGATTAAAAGTAGAACTTTATCAGTGTTTCCTTGCACAGACTCTAGCACTGTAACAACGGACTTCCACTCTTTCTAATTAGTTAGCTGACTGGTCTGAACTCTGTTTCTTCTTGGATCTGTCTGACAGAATGATCAGGGTGGAGAATGAACCAGTGGGTGACAGAAGAGC